>CP136058.1:98058613-99361113 GCA_032464435.1 Aegilops umbellulata | reverse complement strand
ATCGTGTTATCAACAAATTACGGAGCTGTATGGTGAGACAGTGACCGTATGATCACCCTAAAATGTACTCCTATTTTATTAACCCAGTACAGACTCAAACTACCATTTCTTTCTTTCATATACGGGCTGACAGGTGGGCCCCACGGTTACGCGCCACAATGGTGCAACACTAGTTGCGCCGCGTGGAATGTTCGACTTGTCAATTGATTGTGTCATCAACAATATACGGAGTTGTACGGGTGAGCCAGTGATCGTATAATCATGATATGTATTTGTTTAACACGGTATAGACGCAAGGGCTCATATATACGCGCAAGCACTCACCGCTATAAGCGCACACAGGCGAACCCTACCCCTATGAGCACCTTCGAGAGAGTGGGCCAGCATATATGATCTTGAGATTTTACGAAGTCACCATAGGTGCCTCATAGTCGAGTGGAATGTCTCCTCTCACTGAACGTACATCGCCGGAAAATACTGAAATTAACAGAAGATAAATGCGAGCACGGGAACTTTAACCTTGGTGGGCTCGAGAAACCACTGTCCTCTAACCATCCAACCACATGTTGGTTAGCACGACAAAATGTATGTGGTGACCGTGATGAGCATATTCTGAAGTCCAGTGACCATATCGTGCTTTAGCTTCAAATACAATGACCGTAAGTATCGTCAACAAAATACGGAGCACTTATCAAATGCAAAGTCTGTCAGTGTCATCAACAAAACATGGAGACGTATCGTGAGCTAGATACCGTTGTACTATTGTATATGCTAATTTTCTTAGTGGCCGATTGCGTGTGTGGTGTTGTGGGAACATCATTTCTAGTTGTGGTGGGTCAGAATGAAGACTCATGGGTCGGTTCCATCCTGCGCCACATATAGGTTGGACCGAGACGTGTTATACGAAGACCCATGTGGAGGACTCGGCGTACAACACGAAGCTACCAGAGTCGCGGAGGACTCTATCCCCACTGGTGATAAGCCGACTATATATGATTTGTAACCCTAGGCCCTTAGTATGTCATACAAGCTTGGGGCTAGTTCGTCGATAGTATACACACACGCGCAATGACTGGTATTACACACCCCTATCACCAATATATACAGTACCAGGAGTAGGCTCTTTCTTCAACTGCAATTGAATTCTAGCATGTGCATGTGTTTATTTCATATTATCGATCCATAGAGTGAGAGCGGTTTGAAATACAGGCAATGGATGCTTTTGCAATTCAAATATAAACATTAATTAGTGCACTCCATGTTGTTAGTGTGAAGCACTTTATACATTTGTCACTTGCATGGATACATTCCAAATTGCTAGCTACAAAATAGAATACGTGTCGAAATTCAACATAAAGGGGGTTTCGAAGATTCGAATTCATAGGAAGTGCATTCATCTATTTGAACCCGAGATAATGGCATTTGTAAATCAGATGTAAAAGGGGGCATCAATCTTTGTTGTGAGTTTGAACATGCTATATATATATTCATACGCATATCTAACTTTTTTTTTGCAACCAAGGAGATTATATATGGAACCATGCATGAACTGAGGCAAGTTGCATATTTTTTAATATATACTCGTGTACAATGTATATTAAAATGTACCCCCTCCATTCCAAAATAATTGTAGCTTTAGGATTTACAAGAGTGAAGATTTGTGAAGTTTGACAAATCCTGAAAGTTCAATTCAAGAGAACCGAAAACGTTAATGCTTCTGCTCCCAAATATTGAACGAAGTGCCAAATAGGCCTCTGGTCACCCGAAACCTCGCGAGACTAATGTTTTGGTGGTAGGATATTACTGTCCTGACTCTGGCCCGTGTAGCCTATCGGCCCGATGTACAAAGGTCTAAACCGTGGTAGGTTTGTAACTTCACCAAGACGCTAGAGAAGCATTCATACGCTGTGGGCGCCTACCCATGCGCTCGGCCAAAGTCTATCCCGCCCACATTTGGGACACCTGACATGACTGTCCTACCCCCAACCCGCAATATGTCCGAAATTTTAGGTGGGGGGAAAGTTTGTAACTTTCCCCAAATTTCAAGCAAGCGCGTCTCAAACCGAAACATTGTTCCCCCTTAGTTCCCCGCCTCCCTCCGTTTCCCCATTCATACTCCATGGGCGCGAAAACGCCCTCTCCACCAGCCGCGAAACCCCAGCCTCCTCCGTCCTCCACCCCGTAGCGGCCAATCCACCGCCGCCCTCCTCCATCACGCCGGAGCCGGTACCCCGATGTCGTCGTCCAACGCATCCACAACCGCAACGCCCTCAAGGACTTAGCAGCTGAAGCCGAGGCAGAGCTGCCTCCATGACGCCGACGCTGACGTGCGCTATACCAGAACCACTCCGACCACGTCGTCCTGCGTCTCACTACTGCGGCTCCACTATCGCAACCGTCCACCGCACCAGAGCTGTTCCCGCTATGCCATCATTCGCTGCCTCGGATCTGCTCCCCCGCCGCCGACAGACGGCCACCGCACCACACTCAACAACTTGGCCATGGGTTCGTCCAAGGCTGCGCCGTCCTCCACAACTTCTGGTTTCTGGCGAACAACAAGAAGATCGTCGGAAAACAAAAGGAGGACACAACACCGCCAGCAGAAAGGGGTACTCCTCTTCCCTTATTCGTGCAAATCTTACGTCTCCGCTCACACCGTATTCATCCCACGAAAGAAACTAGTTGAGCGCTTCTTACTGCATCTTCTTCGTGATACTAAAAGCACAAGGTTTCCTCCCTTTTACTATTTCACCTTTGCTAGAGGTCAGTAGCCCGCCTGGATTTCAATTCAGGGTCAGTCGAACCACAATTAAAAGAAGCAGCACCCGCTTAGGCACGCGGAGCACCTAGTCCGCATGTTCCCCAGGGAAGCGGCGCATCGGTGTCTATCATAGGGGTGCGGGGCGCAGGAGCTGCTTGCACCCGATCTGGAGGTCGGCGTGTCTTGAATGGATGGCTGGGGGCGGTGCCAAGCACGACGGTGCGGTGAGGTCGAGGGGAGGACGCAGGCAGGGGAGGAATACTGGGCCAGTGGTCGCTGGCATTTTGAGGAAGATCGTCAACACTGACTGGCTGGAGGTAGATGAAGGCGATCTGCCCATTCTTTGTACATCGGACGGTGCAGAAAAAATGGATTGACCTATTTGCTTTCAGTCGACTGTTATTTTCATAGAATCCTGTAGTAATTTAGTGTGCCATGCATGTTGTAGAGCTATCATATGTCTCCCGTCATTTATTTCTCACCGACCTGCTATCTGCTACCTTTACATTGTACTAATTGTACACACACTTCACCCATACTCACACTATTGTTTTTTTATGCATGGGTATTTCAGACTCTGATGCAGTGTTGATGAATGCAGAAAAGAAAAGACACAAGTCGCTCCAGTGTAATTCGAAGATAAGCACTAAGCGTTCCAGCGCTCTAACGGGTGTAGTGTCAGCAGTTGGAGACAGTAAACGTAGCTCTGCAGTTGATGATCTCAATTGCCACAGACAACCATCCCAGGTGCTTGCTTTAACTTCGCGCTGTCAAATGTGGTTGCATGTTGCATATGGTGTCTAGCTTGTATTGCTTCCAATTTGGTTAAATTGCATCTGCTTACTTTACACATTATACCTTTGATAATGACATGCCTTCCTGTTTTTGAAACATACTACATATGTCTATTAACCATGTTCGTACATCAAACTAATGCTCTTTTGTATCCCTCTCAATCACTTATGATGAGACAGTCACCCGGGTGGGTTACTGTGAGACGCCATACTCGTTTAAAGAGTGTAGTGTCATCCTCCCCACATGATTCTCAAGAAACAACAAGGCTAAATGAAGATAGTTAACGTAGCTCTCTAGTTGATCACCGCAATTCCCCCACACCACCATCGTAGGTGCTTGCTCTATCTTGGCAGTGTGATATGTGTTTGCATGTTGCATATGGTGTCTACCTTGTAATGCTTCTAATTAGGGTAAATTGCATCTGCTTAGTTAACACATTATACCTGTGAATATGACATGCCTTCCTGTTTTGGTACATACTACGTCTTTCTATTAACCATGTTCTTACATCAAACTACTTTTCTTGTGTATCCATCATCAATGCTCCTAATTTGTTAAATTGCATCTCCTTAGCTTACACATTATACATGTGAATATGACACGTCTTCCTGTTTTTGGTACATACTACATCTGCCTATCACACCATGTTCTTACATCAAACTACTGTTCTTGTGTATCCTGCGCCCACCGCTTATGATGAGACAGTCATGCGCGTTGGTTAATATGAGACGCAATACTCTTATAAAGAATGCAATTTCATCCTCTCCACATGATTATCAAGAAACAGCAAGCCTAAATGAAGATATTGAACGTGGCTCTGTACCTGAAGACCGCACTTCCCCTACACCACCATCACAGGTGCTTGCTCTAACTTCGCAGTGTGATATGTGGTTGCATGTTGCATACAGTGTCTAGCTTGTAATGCTTCTAATTAGGGTAAATTGCATCTGCTTAGTTAACACACTATACCTGTGAATATGACATGCCTTCCTATTTTTGGTACACACTACATCTATGTGTCAACCTTGTTCTTACATGGAACTACCTCTCTTTTGTATCCTGCATCAATCACTTAGAATCAGTCACCTTTATTCGTTGCATATTGCATATTATTTCTAGCCTGTTGCCATGTATTACTTCTAATTTGGTCAAATACATTTGTTAGGGCACCCTTTTAATTTGGCAGAGTGATATTGGTTTCATCTTTCATATGGTTTCTAGCTTGCATCGATTCTAACAAGTTCAAGCACCTTGTGCGTAGTATACACTTTATACATCATACATGTCAATATGTCACGCCGTCCTATTTTTCATACATATTCCATCCTCCTATCATGCGGCTGCCTTACATGAAAGTAGTGTTCATCAGTATGATGCATCAATGAGTTCTGAAGAGGAAATTTTATTCCTTTTTCTTGTGGGTTTGACTTGACAAGGCAAAATCAAGAAAGACGAAGGAAAATAGTAAGGAAGGCGATGATGGTGGTCCTCTGCAGCAACGTAAACAGAGTATCTGTACCGATTCTCCTTGTACTGATAGTGCATTACAAGGTCCAAGTCTCCGCTCCCCTACTCCACCATCCAAGGTGCTTGCTCTAACTTGGCAGTGTGATATCTGGTTGCATGTTGCATATGGTGTCTAGCTCGTATTGCTCCTAATTAGTGTAAACTACATCTGCTTAACTTACACATGATACATGTGAATATGACACGCTTTCCTGTTTATGGTACATACTATATCTTATGATAAGGCACCTTTAAGTCGCCACTATGATATTGGTTGTGTCTTGCATATGATTTCTAGCATGTACTGCTTCTAATTTGTTGGAACGCCATACAATTTGAACTTGGCAGAGTGATATTGGTTGCATCTTTCATATGGTGTCTAGCTTGCATGCTTCGAATTTGTTGAAATGCCTTCTGCTTAGTTACCACATCATAGGTGTGAATATGTCACACCATCCTGTTTTTCATACATATTCCATCCTCGCATCATGTGTTTGCCTTTCATCCGAGTAGTGTTTGTCAGTATCATGCATGAAAGAGTTCTGAAGAGCGAATTTTATTCCTTTTTTATCGGTTTGACTTCACAATGCAAAATCATTACAGCTGAAGGAAATTAGTCTGGCAGTGGATGATGGTGGTCCTTCGGAGCAACTCAAACAGGGGGTCTCTACAGATTCTACTCCGCCATCCTCCCAACAAGATTCACAAGACAACACAAGGCTGGACAGTCAACATAGCTGTGTAGATGATGAGCACATCTCCCCTACTCCACCATCACAGGTGCTTGCTCTAACTTGACACTATTATATGTGGTTGCATGTTGCGTATGATGTCTAGCTTGTATTGCTTATAACTTGAATTGCATCTGTTTACTTTACACATAATGCCTGTGAATATGACACGTGTTCCTATTTCTAGAACATACGTGTACATGATGAGCACATCTCCCCTACTCCATCATCACATGTGCTTGCTCTTACTTGGAACTGTTATACGTGGTTGCGTTTTCCGTATGATGTCTAGTTTGTATTGCTTCTGATTATGTTGAATTGCATCTGTGTAGCTTACAACTTATACCTGCAAAGATTACTTACTCATACGACACATTTAACTTGGGACTGTGATGTAGGTTGCATCTTGCATTGTCTTCTAGCTTGTCCTGTTTCTAATTTCTTGAAATGGCACTTACAATGAGACACTTTTTACCTGATAGAGTGATATTGGTTGCATGTTCATATGGTGCCTAGCTTTCATTTATGCTAATTTTGTTGAAATGCCTTCCGCTTACTATTTTTTCATACATATTCCATCCTCCTATCGTACGTGTGAATATGAAACGCTATCTTTTTTGTATATATTCCATCCTCCTATCCTACGCTTGCCTTACATGAAAGTAGTGTTCATCTGTATCATGCATCAACCAGTTATGCAGAGCTAATTTTATTCATCTTCTTGTGGTTTTGACTTCATAAGGCAATATCAGAAAATAGGAAGGAAAAGAGTAAGTTAGGAGATGTTGGTGGTCCTCCGCACCGACGCAAACAGAGACTCTCTAGATTTGCCACTGCTACTGCTAATGAAGTTGAAGTCCCAAGTCTACATGATGAGTTCATCTCCCGTACTCCACCATCGCGGTGCTTGCTCTAAGTTGACAGTGTGATAATTGGTTTCATGTTGCATATGTTGTCTAGCATGTATTTCTTCTATTTTGATTAAATTGCACCTGCTGAGTTTATATGTTATACATGTGCATATGACATGGCTTTCTGTGTCTAGAATCCACTACATCTATCTATCATACCATGTTCTTACATCAAAGTACTGATGTTGTGTACCCGCATCAGTCACTCATGATTGGACGCTTTTAACATGGCAGATTGATAGTGGTTGCATCTTGCATTGATTTCTACGTTGTACTGCTTCTAATTTTTCGAATTGCCACTTATGACAAGACACTTTTAACTTGGCAGAGTAATATTGGTTGCATCTTTCATATGGTGTCTAGCTTGCATTACTTCTATTTTCTTGCAAATCCTTCTGCTTAGTTTGCACATCGTAGCTGTGAATATGTCATGCCGTCCTGTTTTTCTTACATATTCCATCCTCATACGGTTGTCTTACATCAAAGTATTGCTTGTCTGTATCATGCATCAATGAGTTCTGAAGAGTGATTTTATTCTTTTGTGTTGTGGGTACAACTTGACATGGCAAAGTCAAAAAAGAGCAAGGAAAATAATATAGTAGGGAGTGCTGTTACTCGTTGGGCGAAACGGAAAAGGTTCTGCCGTCGAGATTCTACTGGTACTTATAGTGCAGTAGAAGGTCCAAGTCACCGGCTAAATCTACAAACACAGTATCACCTGCTCCACCAGCTGCAGCATCCGCTTCAACTGTAACAGCATCTCAACCAGTTACTCGTTCGTTTGCTCCGGAACTGGCCAGTTCCCAAGTTGCCTTCACACCTAACACTACTTCTGAAGCACTGCTGACACAACAGGACTTGGCAAGATCAGATGAACCTCATGAGCATCAACACCAAGATGGTACCTGACCGAGTCAAGTTGCAGTTGCATGCTCCTTTATATGTACTCTCATAGTTTGATGTACACTAACACTTTCCATATTCGTTGTTGAACTAGCACCACGGCGCAAGCGGAAACAGACATCAGGGATAGTGCTTGACAGATTAACAAAATCTAAAGGAGCAAGAATGGAGATCCATTTTGAGGCAGGTTTAAAAAGGCCACGTGATGCTACAGAGTCAGCCAAGTTAGTATCAGAGGCAGCCGTTGCCGTTACGTGTCATGCATGTATCCTCCCAACGTGGATCCAGTACAGGAATGAGAAAGACAATACCTAGTTTAACACCTTCCTTGACCATTTATCCGTAAGTAATGTTATTCATCGCAATTAGTAATATTGTCTTGCTCTTTCCCATACTTTCAAGCTTCCTCCTAATAAGACTCACATTCTTTTTTCAGCAGAGGAGGTTCAAGTTGGATCCGAAAGATGATGCAACTAGACAAGCATGCACTCATGTTTTTCAGTCTGCTCTGCGACAGTATCGGTACCACCTTAAAAAATCTCACTTTGAAGGCAAGGCTAACAATGAAATCGCCCAAACATCTCCAGTGGAATATATTACAGATGAATACTGGCCAACGCTCGTTAAACACTGGTCTGATCCAAAGTATCAGGTAGGCTATATGTATTTGATCAGACCACATATTGAACTTGTATTTACGTATGTGCCTTACAAGTGTATCTTCTTCTAGGCTAACTGTTTGAAGAACAAAACCAACCGTTCTAAAGTGAAATTCCAACAGACAACAGGATCTCGTAGTTATATTGCACACTACAAGGCTCTTGTAAATAGCTGCTACTTCCTTCTTTTTTTCGTGCCATATTATCGTATCTATATTGACTTGTTCCAAATACAGAGGAAATCCCGTGCGGACCAAAAAGAACCTGAACCGAATGCAGTGCAAATCTTCAAGGATTGCCACACCAGCAAGATGAAGGGCATGAGCACACCAGTTCAAAGCCGCTGTTGTAAGTCCTTACTCCTCCTGCCTTGAACTTATTGGTACCGTGATGTGTTCATTTAACTACTTGGTTTGCAGCCGATGTCAGTTACTCTGTTCACTTTTATTCACAGTTGTCTTAACGTATCATTTCACCTTACATGGTTTAAAAGAGATGAAGGATATTCTTTTGGTCTTGATGTGTAATCTAGTTGTTATGTTCACGTGCGCACACAATGATAAAATAGCCTGTTTGTTTTATATTTGTTTGCCCATGACGTGAATGGTGTCATACTATGTTCATCCTACTTTAAACCATGTCTCTTTATCCTTAGATGTCAACGAATGTGAGGAAATAGACAATACAGTAGGCATGCTACATGGACATATGTTCCGAAAGTGATTTTATTATGTAGTTGGCACTACAATACATGCTAATGTATAATAGTAGTTCACCAAAATAAGTTATGTATAAACGTTTAACCTACTTTGTTTGTTTTTTCTCATTAGTAACTTATCTGGTACATTAATCTACAAGTTCAAACTTTCAGGAAGCTATGGAACAAATGATTGAACAGCCACAACCACCTAAAGGTGACGAGGCTACTACAGGCACAATGTCACCTCTTGCTGCAGTGCGTCAGTATCTCTCCACTAACAGTGCAAAAAGCACCTTCCTGTGTAATTCTGGTTTGGTTGTCAAGGTAACCTCGTCCAAATCGCCTACTGAACAAAATCTTCCTACTAGACAGAGTGATATATCTGTGCTCCAGACACAAGTCAAATCCCTAATGGACGTTGTTTCGGAAACAAGAATAGTGGTTGAGAAATGTCGTCAAGATATGAATGGTTTTGAAACCAGACTATCAGACATTCGCTTCGTTGTTCAAGAGCAATGGCGGAAAAAGGTGGATATCGTGCTGCTCCATCAGATTCTATAGCCTGAAACATTAGCACTTAGGTCAAATGATCTGTGCTTCTATACATCTGATGATGCTTTTATCTAAAAGGACTGTAAACTTTATGCCGACAAGCCTTTTGTTGTATGGTTGGAATTTATTTTGTTGTGATACAACATTTATGATGCTGCCTCAGGCTGCAATAATTACGACGCTATTTTTGTATAGTGTAGGTTTATCTTAGTAATGTATTCGGCCGAAAGCTTCGTAGGAGCCCAACATGCCAACATTCATCGGGCCCATTCCAATTGGGCTAAAAACGATTACGGGCCGAAATTGGCATGTAGCCCACTAAAAATATTTGGGCCTAAATCAACATAAGCTTTCATATTTTTCTGGTAGGCCTGTGCCCATAGTGGGCCTTTAACAGGCCTAAACATAATTTGGGCCCTCAGTAAAAATAGGCCATTTCCAGGTGTAAATATCTCGAACCCATAAAATACATGGGCCTTTAATAGACCGAAGTGAGATTGGGCCCTGATTGTGCCAAATAACCCACTCGACTTAGCAGGCCGAAATGGTGGCCCATTTACGATGCAGATCTTTGACAGGCCGAAATTCGGACGGGCCGTAAATGCACCGACCTAATACAAGGGCCTTTAACAGGCCGGAACTTCGGTCAGGCTAGATTATCGTCATTTTTATATGGGCCGTTAATGGGCCCGCTATGACGTTGGGCCACATATGACCCATGGTTTACGTCTGGCGTTAACAGGCCGAAAATGACAACAAGCCGAAAGTGGCCCAAAGCTATAGTGGGCCTCTAACAGGCCGAATGTCAGACATGGCTGAATATGACCCAAATCCTTCACGGTCGTTTATGGGCCAAAAGTTTTGATGGCCTATAAATGGGCCGAAATGAAGTCGGACCTTTAACATGCCGGAAATACACCGGGCCGTAATTCGGCCCAATTACTTAGCGGACTGTTAACGGGCCAGAAGTGACCACGGGCCGCGTTGATGACAAGTTTAGGACAGGCCGTTGACGGGCCGATTTGACATAGAATGTTGGGCCTTTAGCTGGGCCGGCCCACTATGGTCGGCAGAATCTTATGGGCCTTTAGCTGGGCCGGCCCATTGTGGTCCGCAAAATCTTGTGGGCCTTTAGCTGGGCCGGCCCATTATGGTCCGCTAAATTTTGTGGGCCTTTAGCTGGGCCGACCCATTATGGTCCGCTAAATCTTATGGGCCTTCGGTTGGGCCGGCCCATTTAAACTTCGTGGGCCACTTTTGGGCCGGTCCACGTGTCAACATATCATAGGCCCATCTCGACCATTGGATGAGTGACACCTGTGCCAACGCGGAGCTGACGCGTGGATCCGTCAGCCAATGAGAATTTTACACATGGAAAATCGGCATTGGTCGTGGTTGTTAACGGGTTATCGGATCCAAAATCCGACCCGATAGCTTAACGGCGTTCCGTTACGGTGGATGCCACGTGTCGGTCACCCTTAACAAAAGCACTTCTGTGACGCGCGATTTATCGTCATGGAAGTGGACAGTTTCGTGATGATAATTTTGGCAATGTCATGGAACACTTCTACGACAGCACAGGTATGACTATCTTGATTCTGTCATAAATTTGTCATGGATGTACATGCATGACAGAAAACGTGACCTACTGTGACAAACACGTATTATCACGGAAGTGTATTTTTTTGTAGTGTATTGAGGCCCTGTTTGGTTCATAAGTCCTAGGAATTTTTCTAGTCCCGACTAAAAAGTCCCTACTCCTTAAAAAGTCCCTCCATGTTTGTTTTCAGGGACTAAAAAGTCCCTAGTCCCTCCCTAGAGGTTATTGAATGACCATGTTACCCCCAGTATACTGAAAAATAACAACCAAACAACACCATGGGGTGGCGGGGCAATGGGTGCAGGGAGGGGCATTGTTGGAAAAGTCCCAAAAAAGACTCTCCTTGAGAGTCTTCTTCATTAAGTCCCAAAAAGCAAGTTTTAGTCCCTAGTAGTCCCTCCTGTTTGGTTAAGAAGTCTCTAGGAGGTACCTTTTCTAGTCCCTACACTAAAAATTCCCTGGAAACAAGCACCCCCTGCATAAAGTGAGACACTTATTTTGGAACAGAGGGAGTACATATTTGCTATGATCTTTTTGAGGAACCGATATTTGCTATGATCTGTCAATCATTGAGATGCAATAGCATGCATGTTAGTCTCCTTTGTATTTGATGAAATGTTGCAACGGGAAACCTTGGACGCAAGATACATGTAACAGAAGCTGGAAGCTTCATAGCATTGTACTATCTCGCTGATAAATTACAGTACGTACTATACTAGTACTTCCTCCGTTCCTAAATATAAGTCTTTGTAGAGATTTCACCATGAACCACATATGGATGTATATAGATGCATTTTAAGTGTAGATTCATTCATTTTGTTCCGTATGTAGTCCACCTAGTGGAATATCTAGAAAGAATTATATTTAGGAACAGAGGGAGTACAATGTAAAGAGTTAGGTGTCGCACGGTGTCCAGAAAATATGGTGATAGTGTGAGGTGGGCCATGTAATCACTGAGTATGTGTGTTTTCACTGCTCTTGCACTCCTCCGCCGTAAGAATGGAGAAAATTTTAATCTAGTAGTACCTCCTTTCACCGAAAGCGTGGGACATCCAGTAGTCCTACCACCTCAGTAGTAATGACCAGTGAGCCGTCAAATCACATAGACCCAGCACTAAGTTGGACGGACGAAGCAACCATCACTCTTGAATCCGCTTCTCCCTTCAACGCACACGCCAGTGAGACTTCGCGTCTGCTCTGCCTGGGCATGAATGCGGCACCGATTCTTTGGAGTGGCACTGATCGTTTTGAGCGGGAAGCGCGTGCGAGCGATGGAGGGGCTTTGGGTGGGCTAGGCTGGTCAGGAGCGGGTGTGGCAACAGTCCGTCTGTCCCTACCGGACTTCCGGAAACGAGAGGATGCACCGACTCTCATGGCTAAAATCGTACACTACACACCATCTCTCTGTAGTAGTAGGTTGATCTGTCGCTCTCTCTAACACACACATGCTGTTAAACACACACACGCACACGCACACATAGGTTCATAGAATAGGAAAATCGTGCAAGTGTGAAGCCACAGGAAGTGAGATACAAATGGAGTACGTACAGGAAGAGAAGAGGTGACGAATATTCCATCAAACCTGGACTGAGGAGTAGTACTCCCTCCATCCAGGTGTGAAGTCATCTTACGAAAATCAGATATTCCCAAAATGTTTAGGCATCGTCCATTAACTTCTCATCTCAATCCCCTCCTGGCCTCGTTGCTAGCGAGCGTTATTACTTAGGGAGCGTTTGGATCCTTAGCAAGAACAGCTTATAGCATAGCCGGGCAAGGTTAGGTGTTTGGAGCTATTAAAATATGTTAGCTTTTGTGGGCCAGCTAGCTTGGGTGGGCTAGAAAAACCTTGCTAGCTTAGGAGAGCCAGATCAGCTCGCTTCCGATGACAAACTTCGCATAGTAGTAACATAGACTAGTAACATATGCATGTTACTAGTCCAAGTTACTCACCACTATGACCAGCCTAAGCAATGTAACCAAACGCTCGCTACTCTGCCTTGTTATCTCCCCCGGAAACCCAATGCATGGAGTGCAACTACGCGTTGATCAGCCAAGAAATAAAAGTTGGCTTGCATGCGAGTTAATACGTGGCCCTGCATAGTAGCTAAAATGACATCTCTTAGTTGTTTGGATTAATTGTTGCGTTTAGAGACATAAATCAGGGCTTTGATTGGAGGAATGACAAGTAAAGTTTCTCCTCCTCCAATCTGCTTGCACCTTGGTCCCGCTGCACCTTCTAACATGACTTATTACACCTAGACGGAGGTAGTCGTACGAGATACGGTGGCACACTGACTTAGGTTGAATACAAGTGCCCAAAATTGTGTGCATGTTATAATAAGGTTCGCTTAAAATAGTACGTGAGCGAACAGAGGGATCAATTGGACAGTGTTCCCGAGCAGTAGCGAGATGTGTGAGGTAAGATACACCGCTGGCGCTTTGAATTTTTCTTATTAATTTGTTTGTTTCACCCTCTGACTGGTGGGACTCAACGTACTACGTGGAGAGAGGTAAGGTGACTAAGGCTGCATTATTTCTGCACCACTGTGGATAGTCTTACCACCAGAGCCACATGACACGATTATGATTTAAATCCCAATGACTCCCACGCACAAAAAAACACGGCATGCTTGTCACCGTATGAAACCATGATACTTCGAAAGAGATTGTTTGTTTTGTACACGAAGTGCATCGAGTTTTTGCCGTAAGCCTCTCTACTATTTTGCACATGCTATGTGCGTGAAATGATGATACCATGCCAACTTTCAACCTTTTCAGAGTTCATTTGTAGTGCTTTTCAATTTCAGGGTCTTATAGCTAAAAAAATCAGTAAATGCACGAAAATAACAAATGAAGTCAGATAGGGTTGAAAATTGATGATGTGGCTTTGAATGGTGCATTTTGAACACAGAAAAGCTATGGAGTTTAAATAAGTTCAAAAAAATGAAATCCCTTTGTAACAAAATAACAAAATCTGTTTTTGAATAGAATCATAAAACACAGTAATATTAAATAGTTGGAAAAAGAATCACTCCAAAATCTATTTTTATAGTAAAGTTAATCACAATCTAGTGATTCACACAAATTTCAAAGAATTCAAATTTTAAATATTCAAATTTGAAAACTAATGGAAAAAGAATCACTCCAAAATCTATTTTTATAGTAAAGTTAATCACGACTAGTGATTCAAACAAATTTCAAACAATTCAAATTTTAACTATTCAAATTTGAAAACTAATGGCAGTATTTTGTTGTAAGTAGAAACAAAATAATATAAATAAAGCAACAAAGAAAACAAAAAACAAAAAAAGTTCCACCTACTCGGCCCACATGGCCTGAATATGACTAGAAACCCAATCATGGGCCAGGATTCAGGCCCGCAGGAGGCCCAGTAGGCCCACAAGCACACAACGTACGGTTAGGCCCGAAAGCCTGCAATTGAGAGGAGCTCGAGAGGGTGGGCACAACATCGCTTATAAACCACTCTCGAGCTCTCTCAGCTAGCGAGGTGGTACTAAACTTTTGATGCGGGGCAGCACAAGGCCTTTGGTCCTGGTTGGTGGCACCAACCGAGACTAAAGGGTTGCATTGGTACCGGTTCATGGAACCAACCGGAACCAATGCCACCCTTTAGTCCCGGTTGGTGCCACCAACCGGGACCAAAGGCCGCCGCTTCCCGCCCTTTCGGCTGCCGAAAACTGACCTTTGGTCCCGGTTGGTGGCATGAACCGGGACTAAAGGGGGGCATTGGTCCCGGTTGGTGCCACGAATCGAGATCAATGCTCTTGGTATATAAGTGGCACTTAGAAATTTTGCAGACTTCATCACACCAGTTGCCCCCGACGACGCCGAGCACATCGACGCCGCCAGGCTGCCTGAGGGAGTCCTGGATTAGGGGGTGTTCGGCTAGCCGGACTATACCTTCAGCCGGACTCCAGGACTATGAAGATACAAGATTGAAGACTTCGTCCCGTGTCCGGAAGGTTCTTTCCTTGGCGTGGAAGGCAAGCTAGGCGTGCGGATATTCAAGATCTCCTACCAATGTAACCGACTCTGTGTAACCCTAACCCTATCCGGTGTCTATATAAACCGAAGGGTTTTAGTCCGTAGGACAGAACAACATCATTCATCATCATACCCATAGGCTAGCTTCTAGGGTTTAGCCTCCTTGATCTCGTGGTAGATCTACTCTTGTACTACCCATATCATCAATATTAATCAAGCAGGACGTAGGGTTTTACCTCCATCAAGAGGGCCCGAACCTGGGTAAAACATTGTGTCCCTTGTCTCCTGTTACCATCCGACTTTGACACACAGTTCGGGACCCCCTACCCGAGATCCGCCGGTTTTGACACCGACATTGGTGCTTTCATTGAGAGTTCCTCTGTGTCGTCGCCTTTAGGTCCGATGGCTCCTTTGATCATCAGCAACGACGAGGTCCAGGGTGAGACTTTTCTCCCCGGACAGATCTTCGTCTTCGGCGGCTTCGCTCTGCGGGCCAACTCCTTTGGCCATCTGGAGCAGATCGAAAGCTACGCCCCTGGCCATCAAGTCAGGTTTGGAAGCTTAAACTACACGGCGGACATCCGCGGAGACTTGATCTTCGACGGATTCGAGCCACAGCCAAGCGTGCCGCACTATCTCGAGGGACATGATATAGCTCTGCCCCCGAACAGTGTCCTGGAGGCCGCATACACTCCGGCCCCGATCCTCGATTCGGAGCCCGTTGCGTTCGTTGAGGATGAACGGTTGGACGTCACCTCAGGGGCTGCAATCTCAAAGGCGATCAAGCTGAACGACAGCCCCGCACTCCGCGCTGCCCATGACTCCAAGGAGCCGGACTCTTCTCCGAGCTCCGAAACTCCCTCGCCCCTGATGATCGAATCAGATTGGGCGCCTGTAATGGAGTTCACCGCCGCGGATATCTTTCAGCATTCACCTTTTGGCGATATACTGAATTCTCTCAAGTCTCTCTCTTTGTCAGGGGAGCCCAGGCTGAACTATGGCCTGCGAGGTTGGGACTCGGACGACAAAGAAATTCAAAGCCCGCCCACCACCCACTTGATAGCCACTGTCGACGACTTAACCCACATGCTTGACTTCGGCTCCGAAGACTTCGACGGTATGGACGACGAAGGAGGAGACGAGCAAGAACCAGCACCTGTAGGGCGCTGGACTGCCACCTCGTCATATGACATATACATGGTGGACGCTCCGAAAGACGGAGATGGCGATGGAAAAGCGGAGGATGGCACCTCGAAAAAGCCTCCCAAACGCCGGCGTTAGCGGCGCCGCTCTAAATCCCGCCAAAGACAGAATGGTGATTCCGGCACGGGGGATAATACTACCCCGGATAGCGCCGAAGAGCACCAACCCCAGCAAGACTCGGCATAGGAAGATGGAGAAGCCAGCCTTCATGAGAAAGCGGCAGAACAAGAGGTTGAGGATGATAACTATATGCCTCCCTCCGAAGACGAGGCAAGCCTCGACGACGACGAATTCGTCGTACCATCAGACCCCGCCGAACAAAAGCGTTTTCAACGCAGGCTTATAGCCACGGCGAAAAGCCTAAAAAAAGCAGCAACAGCTTAGAGCTGATCAAGATTTGCTAGCTGATAGATGGACAGACGTCCTTGCAGCCGAAGAGTATGAACTCGGGCGCCCCTCCAAAAATTATCCTAAGCGCAGGCCGCTCCCCCTATCAGAGGAGGAAGCGCAAGACATGGCAGATCGGCCACCTCGTGGCCGCGACAGAGAAATCTGCCGAACAACCAAACAAGCCATGCCCCGCCGCCGCTTCACCAAGGCACGGGAACACGAACCAGACCTGCGAGACGTCCTGGAGGACAAAGCAAGGCAAACAAGATCGATCTATGGATCGCGCGGACGCCCAACACGTGATGATTTTCAGTCCGGATACAATAAATCCGGCCGGGCCGAACACAACAATCACAGTTCTTCCGAACTGCGTCGCGACATAGCCCAGTACAGGGGCGCCGCACACCCGCTATGCTTCACAGATGAAGTAATGGAACACATAATCCTGGAGGGTTTCAAACCCATCAACATCGAGTCATACGATGGTACGACGGATCCAGCAGTATGGATTGAGGACTATCTCCTCCATATCCACATGGCGCGAGGCGATAATTTGCACGCCATTAAGTATTTACCCCTTAAGCTTAAGGGGCCGGCACGGCACTGGCTTAACAGCCTCCCTGCAGATTCGATCAGCTCATGGGAAGACCTGGAGGCCGCATTCCTCAATAACTTCCAGGGGACCTATGTGCGGCCACCGGGCGCCGACGACCTAAGCCACATAATCCAGCAGCCAGAAGAATCGGCCAGGCAATTATGGACACGGTTCCTAACAAAGAAAAATCTGATCGTCGATTGTCCGGATGCAGAGGCCCTAGCAGCCTTTAGACATAACATCCGTGATGAATGGCTTGCCCGGCACCTGGGACAGGAAAAGCCAAAATCCATGGCAGCCCTCACGACACTCATGACCCGCTTTTGCGCGGGCGAAGATAGCTGGCTAGCTCGCAGCAACAACTCCCCGAAGAAGCAAGGTAATTCAGATACCAAGGACAAAGGTGGCAGGTCATGCCGGAATAAACAGAAACGCCGCGTCAGCAACGACAGCAATGAAGACACGGCAGTAAATGCCGGATTCAGAGGCCATAAATCCGGTCAGCGGAAAAAGCCATTTAAAAAGAATACCCAGGGCCCGTCTAGTTTGGACCGAATACTCGACCGCTCGTGCCAAATTCACAGCACCCCCGAAAGGCCAGCCAATCACACCAAAAAGGATTGTTGGGTGTTCAAGCAGGCAGGCAAGTTAAGAGCCGAATACAAAGACAAGGGGCTAGGCAGCGACGACGAGCAGGAGCCCAGGCCGCCGAACAACAAAGGACAGAAGGGGTTTCCCCCACAAGTGCGGATGGTGAACATGATATACGCGACCCATATTCCCAAAAGGGAACGGAAGCGTGCGCTACGGGACGTATACGCGATGGAGCCAGTCGCCCCCAAGTTCAACCCATGGTCCTCTTGCCCGATCACTTTCGATCGAAGGGACCACCCCACCAGCATCCGTCACGGCGGTTTCGCCACATTGGTTCTCGACCCAATAGTTGACGGATTTCACCTCACAAGAGTCCTCATGGATGGAGGCAGCAGCCTGAACCTGCTTTACCAGGATAAAGTGCGGAAAATGGGCATAGATCCATCAAGGATCAAGCCCACAAGGACGACCTTTAAAGGCGTCATTATAGGTGTAGAGGCCAATTGCACAGGCTCGATAACACTTGACATGGTCTTCGGATCTCCGGATAACTTCCGAAGCGAAGAGTTAATCTTCGATATAGTCCCGTTCCGCAGTGGCTATCATGCCCTGCTCGGACGAACTGCATTCGCTAAATTTAGTGCGGTTCCGCACTACGCATATCTCAAGCTCAAGATGCCAGGCCCTCGAGGAGTAATTACGGTCAGCGGAAACACCGAACGCTCCATCACTACGGAGCAGCACACGGCGGCCCTTGTAGCGGAAGTACAAAGCAGCCTTTCAAGGCAACTCTCCAGTCCGTCCGTTAAAGCGCCGGACAATGCAAAGCGCGCCCGGAGTAACCCGCAACAAGACCGCTTGGCATGATCGGAGCAGGCGTAGCAATACGGCCCCAACCCCAGCCATCGCCGCATTGCGAAGCTAGTACCTCGAGTACACAGTTATGCCCTTAAAATTCCATGGGCACAGGGGAAGGGGCACATTAACGGCACGCCTACAATGCGGTGTCAAACGTACTAGGGGCTACCGGAGTTTTTTTTTTACCTTCAGGACTCCATATTCTGGACAACCTGTTCGGCGATGGTGCCGCACAGACGATGCAAGACCCAGGAAAGCAGACAAAAGCTACACCGCAACACGGAACTCTTAGGTGGTCTCTATTTCGAGCGGTATATCTGTTTCTAAACTTCCGCGGCCTGCGCCTGGTCAGGACATGTTAAATAGTCTAATATTTTTTTGCTTATTGCACTACTTGTATCGTTCGGCTTGAATAAACAGCCTTCCTATAAACAATGCATAGCTTTTGCCTATATTTTGCATTATTATCTTTTAATATATATATGTTTATTTCATAACATGATGGCACCCGTACACCATGGTACGGCAAACCACGCCAGGGGCTTTATTACCCTTTTATCTGGTCGTGAGAAGTCCGCACACTTTCCCAAGTGCGGCACCCCGAACTTATAGCACTATATGCATCGGCTCCGAGTCATGATTTTGGTCATATGTTGGGTTTGCCCGGCTCCTATGTTTTGGTACCTTACGTTCCGCTCTATCGGCTAAGGTAGCACTAGGAGAACCACTGCGATTGTGCCCCAGATCATGTGGGTGAGCACCTCAGTGGAGAAAGCTAAAACAGACTGTCATGATAGGGCGTGAGACCGGTCGCTGTTCGAGAGGTTTTTCGAGTCCTTAAAGGCTTATGCCGCTTCGAGCGGAGAGCTGGTTAAATCCGGCTAAAGGCGTGGATACTGCCCCAAATTCGGCCTTCCGAACTAGGGTCTTCGCTGAAATTTAAAATTATAAAGTTCTATGGCTAAGTGAGAGTGTTCAAGCATTATAGTCCGATTGTCTGGTTCATTGTGCTGCGGGCCTCCCTCAAAGGACCCAACTATGGGAACAAGAGCCCTTAGGTTTATCCCGAACACCCCAGCACTAGTTGCATGGGGGCAGAAGCCGACGACTCGCCATCTCTCAATTACTGATAAACGGCCGCACAGAAAACAATATTTTAAATTCAAAGCATTGCTTAAAGCGCATATGAACAAGTTTTCAGCGCACAGGATACAAACGAACGAGTTCATTGAAATATTACATCCTTGGCACATTCATCCGCTACAAGGCGGGCTCCGGCAAGAACTTCCTCATAGTAGTTCTCGGGCTTGCGATGCTCCTTCCCCTGCGGTGGCCCGTCCTTCACCAGCTTCTCGCCGTTCAGCTTACCCCAGTGTACCCTTACACGGGCAAGGGCCCTTCGGGCACCTTTAATGCAGGCAGAGCGCTTGATGACCTCAAGTCGTGGACAGGCCTCCACCAGCCGCCGCACCAGCCCAAAATAGCTCCCAGGCAGGGCCTCTCCAGGCCACAGCTGAACTAGTAAGCCCTTCATGGCCTGTTCGGCCGCCTTGTGGAGCTCGGCCAGCTGCTTCAGCTGGTCGCTTAAGGGCACAGGGTGTCCGTCCTTAGAATACTGAGACCAGAACACACTCTCCGTCGAGCTGTTCTCTTCGGCCCGGAAGAATGCGGCGGCGTCGGATGCACTGCGCGGAAGATCGAAGAACGCCCCTGGAGAACTCCGGATTCGGGTAAGTAATAGGTATTTTACTTTTATGTTCCTACTTTGCATTGAGAATGCCTTACCCGCTGCTATCTTCTTCATATCCTCCAACTCTTGGAGGGCCCTTTGGGCTTCGGCCTTGGCGCTCTTGGCGGTCTCAAGGGCAGAGGCGAGTTCGGTAGCTTGGGTTTTCGCCTCAAGTTCCAAACCCTCATGTTTTTCCATGAGAGCTTGCAGCTGTTGCTGCACCTTGCCGCATTGGACCCCAAGCTTCTCTCGCTTGGCGCGCTCCTCGGCCGTCTTTTTCTCGGCCTCCGAAAGTGCCTGCTTTAGGGTTGCCACCTCCGTGGCGGCCCCTACAATAGGCAGTTCAATCCTGTTATTTTTTGCAATCAAGCCTCTCTATAGGCACATTTTATTATTGAGGGGGGGATCTTACCTTCCTTTTCCTTGAGCTGCCTTTTGGCAAGTCCGAGCTCTTGCTCGGACCGCTCGAAGTCCTTTTTCAGGACTTCCACCTGCGCCGTTAGTGCGGCGGTGGACAACAGGGAAGCCTGCATACGCATATTTGTGTCAGGACCCCGATCCTAAGTCACATCGATCCAGCATGTAACACATCATATCACTTTGCGGCCTCACGCACGGTACTCCCACGGGTGCCACCTTACCTGGCCCGGGACCGTTTGCGCCTTTTGGCTCACGTATATGATAGTGTCGCTAGCATCCATATGACAGAGAACCCGGGCCGACATGGCTAGTCGTGAACCCAAGGCGGCGCTAACCCATGAGGTCAGGCATACATGAATCACATCGAGCATGTCGGTCATCAACGTATTTATCCGGGCTGTAGCACTGGGCTAACAGGACTCCGGTAACCTGGGCTGTAGCAGGCTAGACAGGACTCCGGATAACAGCGTGTGACATTTCCCCGAAGGGACAGACACAGGAACGACGTGAAACACATGCCGGCCAGTCAAGTGTTCCGAGCAGTAGTGCTCGGCTAGCAGGACTCCGGTGAACCGGGCTATAACGGACTACTATCGCTCAGAAGCACTAGACTACATTTCCCCATATGATAGGCTGCCAAGGATAAACAACTAGATAGTCGGATCCCACACATACCAAGCATTTCAATCATACACACAATATGCTCGATATGTGTAAATACAACATGGCATCACAACAAGACTCTACGACTCAAAGTATTTATTCATTAGGCTCCGAAGAGCGAGATATTACAAACATGGGTCTCATGACCCAACATTCAGAGCATACAAGCAACAAGCACATGCGGAAGCTTAACATGTCTGGGTATAGACATCTACAAATGAAAAAGGCTGAGAAGCCTGACTATCTACCAGATCCTGCCGAGGCACAAGATCGTAGCTGAGGTAACAAGCTAAACGTCGAAGTCCAAGCGGTACTACTAGCGAGACTGAAGTCTCTGTGCAAAAACATAAAATAGGCAAACGTGAGTACAAATGTACCCAGCAAGACTTACATCAGAACTAACTACATATGCATCAGTATCAAAAGGGGGTGGTGGAGTTTGACTGCAGCAAGCCAGCTTTGACTCGATGGCTATCCTGAACTACGACTGCAAGTAACTCTTTTGAGGTGGCGCACACGAGTCCACATATTCACGATATCAATACACCACTATGGATCCGCTCCCGTCTCCCTACGAGAACGCCATCCATAGCACTCACGCTTATCTTGCGCATTTTAGAGTATCCACTTTCACTTGTCTATGAACTATGCAAGGGGTCCAAGTTTCCATATCCGAGGAATCCGGCTATTCGAATATATAATGATAACCCTGCAGGGGTGTACTTCTTCACACACGCTCTCGCCACTTACCGCCCTGTACACGTCATGTACCTCGGCAACCTTCAAGCGGAAGCCGGGCGAGGGAGTCGGCCACGACCTGACTAACCACACAAGTCTCTCGTCCAGGTTTATCGCCTATTCGGGTTCCATCCGCAAGGAGATCCGGCCGGGGTGTCGCTCACGGCCCCAAACGATGTGAGCAGGGTTCCCAAGCCCACCAACCGGGTGCCACTTGGTACACCGTGCCACTGTGCCTAGTCTGTGCCAAGCCCACCTGTATCGGGTGCCACTTGGTAGACTACTAACACTACCTACAAACACCAGAAACTAGTTGCAACTCCTGGACAGAGATCAAGTGGATTAATAAGTCGAGAGGGGCACTTAAGCATTCCAATGCGTGGTAGTAACTGTTCATGGATCACAAACACAGAACTCAGTTCCTGAGGACGGCTGCAATGAGACAACCCACCATGTACTCCTACATGGCCTCTCACCGCTACCTTTACCAAATCGTGTTCACACACTTAGCTCTCAACAGTAGGACATGTTCACCACATTCCAATTCATTCCCGATGAATCAGACCCGACTCAACTCTAAGCAGTAGCAGGCATGACAAACAAGCATGAATGAGTAGGCACATCAGGGCTCAAACAACTCCTACTCATGCTAGTGGGTTTCATCTATTTACTGTGGCAATGACAGGTCATGCAGAGGAAAGGGGTTCAACTACCGCAGCATGTAACAGTTGAATCGTTGTTGTCCTAATGCAGTAAAAGAGAGCAGGAGCGAGAGAGTGGGATTGTATCAGAATGAACAAGGGGGTTTTGCTTGCCTGGCACTTTTGAAGATATTATAGCTCTTCATCGGTGTCATCGATCTCATCGTCGAAACCACGTCTATCGAGAGGGGACAAACACCAGTAACTGAGAAAGAACACAATCAATGCAATGCCACAATATGATGCATGATCATGACATGGAAATATGCTGTGATTTGAGCTAATGCATCTAGCTATGATTTAAATGAAGTTGGTTTGAATACATCATTCAAATTCCAACTCCATATATGATTATTTAAATGCCCTTTATTTGTTTTGTCCAAAACAGAGGACAAACATGTTTAAACATGCATGAAAATGGTACAGATGGATTCCTTAAATTTTTCTGATCATTTTTCATATATAAATTATGTCATTTGGAGTTACGATTTAATTTCTATGATTTTTAGAGGTTTTGGGCATTTTCTGAAAATAATAAATCATTTCAGATTTATTTATATTCCAGAAAAGGATTACTGCGTCAGCATGACATCATCATGATGTCAGCAGGTCAACGGGGCACGGTCCAGGTCAAACTTGACCGGTGGGGTCCACTGGTCAGTGACAGAGTGTCAACTACAAAGGCTGACGTGTGGGTCCGGGTCAACGTACACATCAGCATAGTCAAAGCTGACGCATGGGCCCGTTGCAATTAGATTAACCTTAATCTATTATTGTTAATCGATTAGTTAGGCAGTGGGGCCCGGTTGTCAGTGAGAGAGGGGGTTAGTTAGCCCCGTGGTTAGTGCTAATGACGGGTCCACGTCAGCGGCCGCCGGGGTTAGTCGCCGGCGACGTCCAGAGACGGCGGCGTTGCTCGGGTTTTGCCCTCCGGCTACCAAATGGGCGGCGGAGGGGCTCTACGTGAAGCTGGGACTCGCCCGCATCCATCTGTGCAAACGGCAGGGGATGAGGTGGCCCGAGCTTGCCGGAGGCAAGCTCGCGGCGGTGGCCGGAGTTCGGGCCAGCACGGGCGCGGGGCTACGCTTGGCGAGCGAGCGAGCTGAGAGGCTGGGCGGGCTCCTGGGAGATCCACGAGCTCGAGGTCGTGCTCGGATGCGAGTTCGGTGACCTGCAACGACGGCGACGACAGGCGTGACGGCGGTGAGCTTCCGCCGCGGTGGCCAGGGGGGGATAGAGGAGGGATTCGATGGCGGGGAGAGAGGGGTTGGGAGCAGGAGCTCACCGGGAGGCGGCGCAGTAGGTCAGTGGGCTCGGAGACGTCCTTGACGGCATGAATCGACGGCGACGGGCCCGGGTGCCCGAGGTTGAAGATGACCGCGATGGCGGCGTTGCTGGCCTCCCGGGGTCGCGTGCTTTGGCTTGCGGCTCTACGGCGTCGAGGCGGAGCTCGTCGCATATTCGGAAGGGCGTGAGGAGGTCGGTGGACGCGGCGGTGCTCGTCGGCGCACTCCGGCGCGCTCGGGGGAGAGAGGGAGAGAGAGCCAGAGGAAGGGAGAGGCACGGGAGAGAGAGGAGAGCGTCGAGGGGGCCGCGTGGTGTCTCCAGGGGGTCGGCGAAGCGAGCAGGGAGGCAGGAGGAGGTGGAAGCAGGAGGTGGAGCTCGGGCGCGCGCGCGTCGACACGCCTCTGCCTACTGGCAGAGGTTGAAGACAGTGGGGAGTTGGGCTGGGCCTCAGCCACAGTGCTGGGCCAGGTGGGGCGCTAGGCGGGCTGCAGGTAAGTCCAGGTAAACCTTTCTCTCTCTCTGTTTTAGTTTCTGTTTTCATTAATGTTTTCTAATTCTTCTGCATTTGTTTTGACTTAATTAAAATGCTAAGACATTACCAAAAATCATGAAACTAATCATGGCTACTGTTTATAATATATCCAACAGTAAACATTTTAGTTTATGATTATTTGAGCAATTTAAATATTTTATAGTATTAAAGTGCCCAAATTCAAATAGAATATGATTTAATTCAGAGCCCAAATGGTCATGGAAAAATGTGCATCAGCTCTGGTTACTGTTTACAGCATTTTCCATAAATGATGAACATTTTTGAAAGCCATTTGGATTTACTGAAAATATTTTAGTTGAACCTAGTTGGTTTCCTTAAAGCTAGGGTTTAAACAATCCCCATTTCAAATTTCTTTGGAATTTAAAAATGATGACATAGTGATCATGCAAGGACAAGCAAAGGCTAAACTCGGGCTGTGACAGCTCACCCCCACTAAACAAGAATCTCGTCCCGAGATTCAAGACGTGAGGTAAGAAGACAGAGGGAGCACCAGCTAACACGATCTCCATGATCCAAGTTGCACTTAATAAGAACGTTGACACGAACACCATCCTTGTCTCGATGTCTTGCTCTGAGAACTCTAACTAACATGACAACGAGAGGAAAGGGAAAACTCCAGAAGGATCGATCTTCTCGAAGATCGAACAACTCAGGATCACTCATCGAGTGAGACATTGAAACATCTCTCGAGCTGAGACACGAAACACATCGAGAGGGATGGAAGAACAAGCGACGGGGTATGTTTTGGTGGGCAACAATTCCACGCTTAGAAAGATGGTGGATGGTGTCAAGGTGGCGAGGAAATAATTGCCATGATTCCGTAACGGGGCACTCTGGAAAAGGTGACTCGAAGAACTATTCCCTTAAGTGGCAAAAAGAATTACTTTTGATTCTGAGATCATTGGAACTCTTTATACCAGCCTAAGGCAATCACAAACGATCGTGTGAACGAATTCGAAAGAATGGCATACTCATACCACAATGGATGATGTGGAATACCTTGTTGAAGACAACGCAATGGATGACTCTTGCTTATCACCGGAAATGGATGGAACCATGACAGGACCACTTTGGAAGATGATCTTGGACAATAACTGCTGAAAGGGGCATCCCACAGAAAATTGACACGATGAGGTGCAAGCTGGAAACAAAATGCTAATGTTGGGAGTGTTCCAACCATCATATCTGCCTGAGATTCAGATCTGGTTAGAAACAGGATACTTCAGATCCTGAAAAGAAGAGTTGCAACACAAATCGACGAGATAACGTTGTGCGATTCTCGGGAGATGAACTACGATAGTATGCTCCAAAACATGAGCGGGTTCTTCTACACACATGTGAACACGCTGTGCCAGACAAGCATGATCACATGGTAGTCTTGCAATAAAACACTACCGAGTTCTGATCGGGAACCATCATTGAGATAACATGTCTTGTGCATATCCGTCTGGGCCCTTTAGGATTAGCGCATGAACTTCTTTTCTTTGTACAAATCAATCAGTGGCTTGGTGTGCTAGGGATTACACACGGAGTGGAGGTAATTAATCTACCAAACCATAGAATACTTCGCACGTATGCATGACTGATTTGGGATGATTCCAAGGGAAACAAAACAAACCTTTCTCAAATTCATGGCGGCAACTTACACCTAATGCACGTGAATTCGAGGAAGTCACTTCTTCCATCCAAGCATAAGCTTCATGAATGGAACACGAAAGCAATGCTTACAAAGTTTCCTACACTAACTTAGATGTTCAACATGAATCATGGGGGAGACAAAATGCTGTTGATGGGCTCAACAACACCTCATCGGAATTTCCATATCACTGGACTTCCACCATCATGTGAACAAGCGATAGCATTGGTCAGACCAAAAGGTATAATGGTGTATGCTCGAGGGACAACCGCGAGTAAGACAACATTACGAATACCGTTGGTTCTGATTTGATTTGACGATAGCCCATACTCGAATCAAAGTTTGATAAGGCAATAGGTTCAACAACTGACCACGAGTATCAATCGAGGAAGATATCATCTTTCTTCAATACACACACACACACAAGATATCCCTTAACATGAACTAAGTCGGACAAGCTTTTATCTTCCAACTCTCCAAGTTGTTGTTTGGCTTAACCAACTAGCTCAGGGGTATCCAACACAGATTCTTGGAGAAGGGGTGGTTTGGAGGAAAACCAACATGATCACAAACTGAACATAGCGGGCAGGTAAAACCCTGGTAATACTTCCGCGAAGATATTCGGAACATTACGAACCACCGATATGTTGCTAAGCTCGAGAACAATCTTGCTTTTAAGGGCAAGATGATATGATCAAATAAGCAAGGGATTGAATAGCTCTAACTCATTGATCGAAGAGTGCACCAGAAATAAGGACTAGGTAGCACGATCTATCTTAGAATGATGAGTCAAAACCCAACACGCTAAGAATGATAATATTGTCCATTTACTACCAAGCAACACGGTTGCTAGGAGTATTGATTTCACACATCATGGTTCACTTGTCGGCATTCTGGTTACAACAACACGGGACCGAGGAATGAATAATGATGGCGAGAAGTATCACTGCGGCAAGAATCCATAAGAGGTGGTGCAATTCTCATGAAATTCTTGACATAAAGATGGTAACACTCCAAGGTAGAACAGAACAAAAGCTGGATTGGCATTCATTCAACGGAATACAACTACTTTGACCCAATCCTAGAAATGGACGAGGTACTGGAGTTTGTTTCTCCTAGTCATTCTGAACTAGAATGGCTTGACGGACCACAAGAATAATAAGCATCGATAACACGAATGCTCAACTACTCTTGACCAACAATTGACAGACGAAGGTCAGAAACAACTAAGGAGAACAACTCAAAGGAACATATCACTTTCTGAGTTGTGGATGCATAGATTAGTATATCGAGCAAAGCTCAACATTTCTTCCGGATAACCCATGCAGAAGAGGAAGAATTGGCAGAGTCACAATATAGAATGAAGAACTCATCAAGAGAACTCTAGTTGTGATTTTTGGTTCAACAATGAACTTCTGCCATAAGTAGTTCATGGTATTGGAAGAAGGATTTACCATGGACCTCGAGGACTAATGCAAAGGTTACTAATATCCTAATGGAACTAGCAAACACTATCAACAAGAAGTGAGTAGAGTGAATCTCGGGTTCGAGAACCCAGGAGAAGAATACCTACTACTAAATGGCATCATGGGATGCTTTCGAGAATGGTGGCCAGAATCATCACACCGGAACACAAAACATTGCTAGATTACTAGGTGACTCCATAAAACACCTATGATCATAATAATAGCTCCAACATATATGTCGAGGCAATAGAGTACCTCAACTGACCGGTTAGTGTGCTTATTCTGACCAAAAGGACATCGGGAACGGAAAGAAAGGATTTGCAAATGCATCAGACTATGTAGAGACCTGGAATGACTCGGACAGCATAACGGCTGTAAATGCTCAAAAATGATTTGAGACAACCTGCAAAAATGGTGGCATAGCCACTCAACATCATAATATCAACGTTCTGAGGCCAGTTATGAACATATGGAAGTAGTAGGAACTGAACTGAGGCTTGAACTCAACAATCCTAGGCAACTACGGTTTAGTAACACGTCATCCTGAGGGATAGAAGAGAAGCCTAGTTCTTAATCCCCGTAGAAGAGAAGAGGTTGACTCAGATTAGAAGGCCATGAGGTATAAGGAGTAAAAAGAGCCTTACGTTCCCTTCCACAATCAATTCCCTTATATAACTAAAGCATTTCTAGACACAACTTCGACCAGTTTGGCTTGGTAATCCTACAGGCAGTCAGGCTCTGATACCAACGCTGTCAGGACCCCGATCCTAAGTCACATCGATCCAGCATGTAACACATCATATCACTTTGCGGCCTGATACGTCCAAAACGTATCTATAATTTCTGCTTGCTCCATGCCTCTTTTGGGTGATATTGCTATGATATTTATAAACTTCCATACAATTTTGATCATATTTGGACTAACCTATTAACTCAGTGCACCCCAGCGCCAGTTTCTGTTTTCTGCTGTTTTTGTATTTCAGGTTTTTCCATGACGAAAACTGTCAGAAAAATTCCGGAAAAAATATATAAAAAATCAGCGTTCCGGAACCTTCCAGGACCCCGAAGTGCAGCCGGAGGGGGGCCACCAGGGGCCGAGGCGCCCTGGTGGCGCGCCCCGCCCCCCTTGGCCGCGCCTGGGCCCCCCAGGACCCTTCCGACGCCACCCTTTGGCCTATATTTAAAGCGCGTCTCGAAACCCTCGAGACGGGAGCCCTTTTTCGCGATCTCATCTCTGTTCCGCCGCCGCCGCGCTCCCAAGATCGGGAGCGCCAGGAGAACTCTTCCCGGCACCCTGCCGGAGGGGAGGATCATCACCGGGACCTTCTCCACCACCATGGATGCCTCCCGGACGATGCGTGAGTAGTCTCCCTTGGACCATGGGTCCATGACCAGTAGCTATGTGATGTTCTCCTCCCGTTCTTGTGCTTCACTAATTAGTCCTCGTGAGCTGCCCTACATGATCGAGGCACATATGTAATTCTTATGCTGTTGCTATGATGAGTTTGCTGGGATCCGATGGATTGTGAGATTATGTTCAGATTGTGTTTGAGTAATATATTTGATTTACCTCTTTTATATTTCTGTTCGTGAGTAATTCTTGCATGTTCTCCGTTGCTGTTTATTGCTTTGGCCGAGTAGTAGATCGTAACTCCAAGAGGGAACGTTATGCTCGATTGTGGGTTCATGCCCCTCGATGACTAGCTTGAGTGACAGAAACATGAGTCTAGGGGATGTGCTGTTGCCACAAGGGGGAAAACAACGGTGCTTGTGCCCGCGGGTGCAAGGACTGTTTACTTTACGCAAAGTATTTTAATGCAGTTGTCTGTTGCTTTGAGTTTACACTTTGGGTGGGGCTCGCAACTTAATACCAGCGAGATGTTCTGGATAGATATCTCAAGGTGGATGATTAGTAGTAGATGCAGATGGATTTCGGTCTACTTACCTTGGCGTACTGCCCATGCTCTGAACCTCAACCAATCTTGCAATATAGTTAGCATTGGTTTGCGCACATAATCCTGTCAATTGCCCAGCTGTAATTTGTTTACCTCGCATAGCTGTTTTATCGTCTTTTGGGAGAGACATCACTAGTGAACGTCATGGCGCCCCGGTCCATATTCACATCATTGATCACATCGCAATTTACTTTCCGTTGCTTTTACTTTCCGCTTTTACTTTCCGCAGCAATATCCATCACCATTACCACTTGCGTTTTGACCCTTTGTAAACTACAAGGCCGGAGGGATTGACAACCTCTCTGTACTCGTTGGGGACAAAGTTATTTGTTTTGTGTGCAGGTCCACATTGATTGCTAATCCACGGTGCCGTTAGCGATTGACACCTTCTCGTTGAAACTTGGAGTCTCTGGGGATTCGATCCTTGGTATCTTTGCCAAGGGAAACCTACCGCTACGCTGCATCTCAAACCTTACACTTGGGGTAACCAACGAGGGGCGAGAAGCCATCAAGGGTGTTTTCTGGCGCCGTTGCCGGTGACTCTGCTCTTCGAGATAGGGGAGTTGCACGCTTTCCTTTACCTTTGTTTTTTTGTCTTGTTAGTTTGCTTTTCAGTTTTTGCTTTAGTAGTCCTTTCTGCTTAGCCAAGTATGTTAGGATTTGGTGCTTTGAGGGAATCGGAAGTTCTCGATTTCCATCAAAGGGATGGAGAAAATATGAAGACGGCATGGGATAGAATTTCTGATGCACATAGAAGAATTATGCCTTGGATACCTATAAAAATTGTGCTTAGAAATTTTTACCATGGTCTTTTTAAATGGTGCAAGCACTCTCTTGATATTATAGCTGAGGGAGATTTCCTAGAGTGTGATGAAGCTAGAGCTCTTGAAATTATACATAGTCTATCTAGTTACTTTGTTTATGATCATAGTTTTGATACTGTCATAGATAGACTTGCTACTATTGAGAAGAGAATGGATGCTCTAGACTTAATGAAGGTAGAGAAACCCAAACCAAGTAGGAGAGATATTTTGGAAACAGACAATGATTGGGAGCCTTTTGCTAGGATTAGCATTGCTAATCAAGACTTCCTTGCTTTTTCTGATATTGGGTCTATGGTTTCTACTATGCCGAGAGTTGTTCATGATTCTTTAAAGTTTAACATGGATAGATTATCGTCCTATCATGAACACACTAATGGAGATATTTCTGAAATTCAGGGAAGAATCAAGGACGTGCCAGTTAAATTCCTTAAAGGGATTGCAATGATTGATTTCTTCATCATGGAGCCAAACCAAGGAAATATAGTGCTTGGAAGGGACTTCCTCCGAGCAGTTAAAGGCTTCATCGATATAGGTAAGGGACAAATCCGCTTACGCGGGAAGGCAAAAGGTGTGTACCCCTTTCCTAGAAAGAACAAAAGTGAACTTGTTGAGGAACCATTTGAGGCAATTTATAACTCCGATCATTATGATGACTATTGATTCCTCTTTGCATTATGCGTAGCTTAAAGGCATAAAAGAAAGCGCTTTTGGGAGGCAACCCAAATGAATAAATTTTATTTTCTTCTGCTTTTGTTGTGTCTTGATGTTGTTACTACAGTATCATCATCATTGTATCTTTGCTTTTCAGTTTTGTGCCAAGTATAGCCTCTGATTGCAGGAAAGATCAAGAGTTGTGACGTGCTGTCCAGGAAACAGATTCTGTCCTCGTACAGAAAAATTCGCATAAAATCACCAGATCATCTTTTTGGTATGAATTTTTTCCACAGCGTGCTCTATATAATTGTCTTTCAGGCGTCTGTTCTGAGTTTTTTGATTGGAGTTGCATAAGTGCCCCGAAAAAATCATTTACTGCCTGCTGGTCTGTTTTTCACAGATTCTGTACTGTTTTGCCTTTTCTTCGTTTTGTGAGCCTTGCGCTTGTTTATTTTTTGCAAAAACTTTATGGAAGTCCAGAGAAACAGTATGCTTTCAAGTTTATGTTTATTTCCAGCAAGGAACAATTATAATATTGTGGGTACTAACCTCGCTAATCAGATTATGATGAGTTTTGTATGAAGGGAGTTTTCAAGTGTGCGAGGGAAGTTGATGAAAAGATTCAGGAGTGTCAAGCGCTCAAGCTTGGGGATGCCCCCATGAACCCCCAAGAAATATTCAAGAAGACTCAAGCGTCTAAGCTTGGGGATGCCCCCCGTGCATCCCCTTCTCCATCGACATTATCAGTTCGTCTCTCGTTCCACTATATTTTTATCACTTCATGTGCTATGTGCTATGCTTGGAGCGTCTTGCTTTTAGTTTTCCTTTTAGTTTTCTTTAGCTTTCAATAACGAGTCGGAACTCAGCTTTCTTTTTGTGGGAGAGAAACACGCTCCACTTTTACTTAGAACACGACATTGAGTTTTCATGTCTATCTTTGCTGTGTGTGTTCTTTGTCTTTCAGTAGCTACTACCTTGCTCAGCTCTTAGCTTCCATGCTTATCTTTTCAAAGAGCTTTTGTTTAGTTGGTTGCTTGAACTCTCTTTATTATCTTGTTTACCTTTTTAAGAGGGTTTGCTTATGTTGCAATGTTGATATGTCTGTGATAAAGATGCTACATGCATGATGTTGCTTGGTAATTCTGGTTGCTTATGGTTAGTTGCAAATAGCTGGAGGGTTTCCAATGTGATATTGGAGTACCAACGTGATTTGTTTGAATATGATGTGGTATGGTTAGTGATATCTTCCTTCGAGAATTTATTGTGATTGACTTGGCATATGCTCACGCATATTCAAGACTATAAAGAAAGTCTCTCAAGCCTTGATGATCTTTTATTTCTGAGTAGTGATATAACTTCCATGCCTGATTCAATGTTGCTTTGTCGCTCTGCATGATTATGGCCGTCATTGCTCTCTAAGTTGGTCGCTCCCAGTCTTTTGCTAGCCTTCGCCTGTACTAAGCGGACTGACTGCTTGTGCATCCAAATCCTTTAAACCAGTTTTGCCATCTGAGTCCACCATACCTTCCTATACATGGTATTTACCTGCCATTCCTAACGAAGACTTTCGTGTACCATCTCGAAATATTCAAATAAAGTTCCTATTTTGTGCCTCTGTTGTAAGTTTACGAGGAAGTAGTGGTTGATTCATGATCTTTTTGAGTTGGACAAGCTTCACCCCTGGGATTGCATGTATAATGTGCAACCTATAATATGAGAAGGAATTGGCATTGAGTGCGCCCGGCTCATTAAAAATTAGTATAACAAACGAATCTTCCTTCACGCTTTGTTCATGAGAAATCAGAAAACTTTGGCAGTGATAAACCAAGGAGATTAAGAGGGTGTTATGATCCTCATTCGGGAGCCATTCCTCGAAACTTGTCCAGCTCAAGAAGTAATTGGGTTAGCTGCTAGCATTCGTTGACGAAACATGCATACCAAAAAAATTATTACCCCTGTTTTTAAAACCAAGAGCTCTGGTACATGCTTTTTCTTTGTTTCCGACTATGGGTTTTCAACTTGCCAACAAAAGCGACGGTTCGAGAGTCTCCACCTTCTTCTAAAAGCACCAACTACTGAGAGCATGGTTGTCATTCTGAGTGTAATGTGCATTGTCCCAAAGTAGCATTGTCTTTTGCATGGTTGTGATATCGTTATTCTGAAGTCATTGTATCTAGTCGTCACTTAAACCTTGGAGGTGCCCCTGCATTTATGTTTTGCTTCACTAAAGGGGGCAAGCTAGATATCACTTGATCATATTTACATACCATGTTCATTGCAAATCTATTTGATGCTTCAGTTTCATGTTGAAAAACTTTTAGTTCTTTGAGATTTTCTTGAGGCAACTAAGTTACTATAGAATCATTGTCTCTGTAAGCTCTTGTCATGTGACTATGAGAAATTCCTATATGGTTGATAGCATGTCACCACAGAAATTATTCTTGTTGTCATTTACCTACTCGAGGACGAGCACGAATTAAGCTTGGGGATGTTGATACGTCCAAAACGTATCTATAATTTCTGCTTGCTCCATGCCTCTTTTGGGTGATATTGCTATGATATTTATACACTTCCATACAATTTTGATCATATTTGGACTAACCTATTAACTCAGTGCACCCCAGTGCCAGTTTCTGTTTTCTGCTATTTTTGTATTTCAGGTTTTTCCATTACGAAAACTGTCAGAAAAATTCCGGAAAAAATATATAAAAAATCAGCGTTCCGGAACCTTCCAGGACCCCGAAGTGCAGCCGGAGGGGGGCCACCAGGAGCTGAGGCGCCCTGGTGGCGCCCCCCCCCTTGGCCATGCTGCGGGGGCATCTGGGCCCCCCAGGACCCTTCCGACGCCACCCTTTGGCCTATATTTAAAGCGCGTCTCGAAACCCTCGAGACGGGAGCCCTTTTTCGCGATCTCATCTCTGTTCCGCCGCCGCCGCGCTCCCAAGATCGGGAGCGCCAGGAGAACTCTTCCCGACACCCTGCCGGAGGGGAGGATCATCACCGGGACCTTCTCCACCACCATGGACGCCTCCCGGACGATGCGTGAGTAGTCTCCCTTGGACCATGGGTCCATGACCAGTAGCTATGTGATGTTCTCCTCCCGTTCTTGTGCTTCACTAATTAGTCCTCGTGAGCTGCCCTACATGATCGAGGCACATATGTAATTCTTATGTTGTTGCTATGATGAGTTTGTTGGGATCCGATGGATTGTGAGATTATGTTCAGATTGTGTTTGAGTAATATATTTGATTTACCTCTTTTATATTTGTGTTCGTGAGTAATTCTTGCATGTTCTCTGTTACTGTTTATTGCTTTGGCCGAGTAGTAGATCGTAACTCCAAGAGGGAACGTTATGCTCGATTGTGGGTTCATGCCCCTCGATGACTAGCTTGAGTGACAGAAACATGAGTCTAGGGGATGTGCTGTTGCCACAAGGGGGAAAACAACGGTGCTTGTGCCCGCGGGTGCAAGGACTGTTTACTTTACGCAAAGTATTTTAATGCACTTGTCTGTTGCTTTGAGTTTACACTTTGGGTGGGGCTCGCAACTTAATACCAGCGAGATGTTCTGGATAGATATCTCAAGGTGGATGATTAGTAGTAGATGCAGATGGATTTCGGTCTACTTACCTTGGCGTACTGCCCATGCTCTGAACCTCAACCAATCTTGCAATATAGTTAGCATTGGTTTGCGCACATAATCCTGTCAATTGCCCAGCTGTAATTTGTTTACCTCGCATAGCTGTTTTATCGTCTTTTGGGAGAGACATCACTAGTGAACGTCATGGCGCCCCGGTCCATATTCACATCATTGATCACATCGCAATTTACTTTTCGTTGCTTTTACTTTCCGCTTTTACTTTCCGCAGCAATATCCATCACCATTACCACTTGCATTTTGACCCTTTGTAAACTACAAGGCCGGAGGGATTGACAACCTCTCTGTACTCGTTGGGGACAAAGTTATTTGTTTTGTGTGCAGGTCCACGTTGATTGCTAATCCACGGTGCCGTTAGCGATTGACACCTTCTCGTTGAAACTTGGAGTCTCTGGGGATTCGATCCTTGGTATCTTTGCCAAGGGAAAACTACCGCTACGCTGCATCTCAAACCTTACACTTGGGGTAACCAACGAGGGGCGAGAAGCCATCACGGCCTCACGCACGGTACTCCCACGGGTGCCACCTTACCTGGCCCGGGACCGTTTGCGCCTTTTGGCTCACGTATATGATAGTGTCGCTAGCATCCATATGACAGAGAACCCGGGCCGACATGGCTAGTCGTGAACCCAAGGCGGCGCTAACCCATGAGGTCAGGCATACATGAATCACATCGAGCATGTCGGTCATCAATGTATTTATCCGGGCTGTAGCACTGGGCTAACAGGACTCCGGTAACCCGGGCTGTAGCAGGCTAGGCAGGACTCCCGATAACAGCGCGTGACATTTCCCCGAAGGGACAGACACAGGAACGACGTGAAACACATGCCGGCCAGTCAAGTGTTCCGAGCAGTAGTGCTGGGCTAGCAGGACTCCGGTGAACCGGGCTGTAGCGGACTACTATCGCTCAGAAGCACTAGACTACATTTCCCCATATGATAGGCTGCCAAGGATAAACAACTAGATAGTCGGATCCCACACATACCAAGCATTTCAATCATACACACAATATGCTCGATATGTGTAAATACAACATGGCATCACAACAAGACTCTACGACTCAAAGTATTTATTCATTAGGCTCCGAAGAGCGAGATATTACAAACATGGGTCTCATGACCCAACATTCAGAGCATACAAGCAACAAGCACATGCGGAAGCTTAACATGTCTGGGTACAGACATCTACAGATGAAAAAGGCTGAGAAGCCTGACTATCTACCAGATCCTGCCGAGGCACAAGATCGTAGCTGAGGTAACAAGCTAAACGTCGAAGTCCAAGCGGTACTACTAGCGAGACTGAAGTCTCTCTGCAAAAACATAAAATAGGCAAACGTGAGTACAAATGTACCCAGCAAGACTTACATCAGAACTAACTACATATGCATTAGTATCAAAAGGGGGTGGTGGAGTTTGACTGCAGCAAGCCAGCTTTGACTCGGTGGCTATCCTGAACTACGACTGCAAGTAACTCTTTTGAGGTGGCGCACACGAGTCCACATATTCACCATATCAATACACCACTATGGATCCGCTCCCGTCTCCCTACGAGAACGCCATCCATAGCACTCACGCTTATCTTCCGCATTTTAGAGTATCCACTTTCACTTGTCTATGAACTATGCAAGGGGTCCAAGTTTCCATATCCGAGGAATCCGGCTATTCGAATAGATAATGATAACCCTACAGGGATGTACTTCTTCACACACGCTCTCGCCACTTACCGCCCTGTACACGTCATGTACCTCGGCAACCTTCAAGCGGAAGCCGGGCGAGGGAGTCGGCCACGACCTGACTAACCACACAAGTCTCTCGTCCAGGTTTATCGCCTATTCGGGTTCCATCCGCAAGGAGATCCGGCCGGGGTGTCGCTCACGGCCCCAAACGATGTGAGCAGGGTTCCCAAGCCCACCAACCGGGTGCCACTTGGTACACCGTGCCACTGTGCCTAGTCTGTGCCAAGCCCACCTGTATCGGGTGCCACTTGGTAGACTACTAACACTACCTACAAACACCAGAAACTAGTTGCAACTCCTGGACAGAGATCAAGTGGATTAATAAGTCGAGAGGGGCACTTAAGCATTCCAATGCGTGGTAGTAACTGTTCATGGATCACAAACACAGAACTCAGTTCCTGAGGACGGCTGCAATGAGACAACCCACCATGTACTCCTAGATGGCCTCTCACCGCTACCTTTACCAAATCGTGTTCACACACTTAGCTCTCAACAGTAGGACATGTTCACCACATTCCAATTCATTCCCGATGAATCAGACCCGACTCAACTCTAAGCAGTAGCAGGCATGACAAACAAGCATGAATGAGTAGGCACATCAGGGCTCAAACAACTCCTACTCATGCTAGTGGGTTTCATCTATTTACTGTGGCAATGACAGGTCATGCAGAGGAAAGGGGTTCAACTACCGCAGCATGTAACAGTTGAATCGTTGTTGTCCTAATGCAGTAAAAGAGAGCAGGAGCGAGAGAGTGGGATTGCATCGGAATGAACAAGGGGGTTTTGCTTGCGTGGCACTTCTGAAGATATTATAGCTCTTCATCGGTGTCATCGATCTCATCGTCGAAACCACGTCTATCGAGAGGGGACAAACACCAGTAACTGAGAAAGAACACAATTAATGCAATGCCACAATATGATGCATGATCATGACATGGAAATATGCTGTGATTTGAGCTAATGCATCTAGCTATGATTTAAATGAAGTTGGTTTGAATACATTATTCAAATTCCAACTCCATATATGATTATTTAAATGCCCTTTATTTGTTTTGTCCGAAACAGAGGACAAACATGTTTAAACATGCATGAAAATGGTACAGATGGATTCCTTGAATTTTTCTGATCATTTTTCATATATAAATTATGTCATTTGGAGTTACGATTTAATTTCTATGATTTTTAGAAGTTTTGGGCATTTCTGAAAATAATGAATCATTTCAGATTTATTTAAATTCCAGAAAAGGATTACTGCGTCAGCCTGACATCATCATGACGTCAGCAGGTCAACGGGGCACGGTCCAGGTCAAACCTGACCGATGGGGTCCACTGGTCAGTGACACAGTGTCAACTACAGAGGCTGACGTGTGGGTCCGGGTCAACGTACACGTCAGCATAGTCAAAGCTGACGCGTGGGCCCGTTGCAATTAGATTAACCTTAATCTATTATTGTTAATCGATTAGTTAGGCAGTGGCACCCGGCTGTCAGTGAGAGAGGGGGTTAGTTAGCCCCGTGGTTAGTGCTAATGACGGGTCCACGTCAGCGGCCGCCGGGGTTAGTCGCCGGCGACGTCCAGAGACGGCGGCGTTGCTCGGGTTTTACCCTCCGGCTACCAAACGGGCGGCGGAGGGGCTCTACGTGAAGCTGGGACTCGCCCGTATCCATCTGTGTAAACGGCAGGGGCTGAGGTGGCCCGAGCTTGCCGGAGGCAAGCTCACGGCGGTGGCCGGAGTTCGGGCCAGCACGGGCGCGGGGCTACGCTTGGCGAGCGAGCGAGCTGAGAGGCTGGGCGGGCTCCTGGGAGATCCACGAGCTCGAGGTCGTGCTCGGACGCGAGTTCGGTGACCTGCAACGACGGCGACGACAGGCGTGACAGCGGTGAGCTTCCGCCGCGGTTGCCAGGGGGGATAGAGGAGGGATTCGATGGCGGGGAGAGAGGGGTTGGGAGCAGGAGCTCACCGGGAGGCGGCGCAGTAGGTCAATGGGCTCGGGGACGTCCTTGACGGCGCGAATCGACGGCGACGGGCCCGGGTGCCCGAGGTTGAAGATGACCGCGATGGCGGTGTTGCTGGCCTCCCGGGGTCGCGTGCTTTGGCTTGCGGCTCTACGGCATCGAGGCAGAGCTCGTCGCATATTCGGAAGGGCGTGGGGAGGTCGGTGGACGCGGCGGTGCTCGTCGGCGCACTCCGGCGCGCTCGGGGGAGAGAGGGAGAGAGAGCCAGAGGAAGGGAGAGGCACGGGAGAGAGAGGAGAGCGTCGAGGGGGCCGCGTGGTGTCTCCAGGGGGTCGGCGAAGCGAGCAGGGAGGCAGGAGGAGGTGGAAGCAGGAGGTGGAGCTCGGGCGCGCGCGCGTCGACACGCCTCTGCCTACTGGCAGAGGTTGAAGACGGTGGGGAGTTGGGCTGGGCCTCAGCCACAGTGCTGGGCCAGGTGGGGCGCTAGGTGGGCTGCAGGTAAGTCCAGGTAAACCTTTCTCTCTCTCTGTTTTAGTTTCTGTTTTTATTAATGTTTTCTAATTCTTCTGCATTTGTTTTGACTTAATTAAAATGCTAAGACATTACCAAAAATCATGAAACTAATCATGGCTACTGTTTATAATATATCCAACAGTAAACATTTTAGTTTATGATTATTTGAGCAATTTAAATATTTTATAGTATTAAAGTGCCCAAATTCAAATAGAATATGATTTAATTCAGAGCCCAAATGGTCATGGAAAAATGTGCATCACCTCTGGTTACTGTTTACAGCATTTTCCATAAATGATGAACATTTTTGAAAGCCATTTGGATTTACTGAAAATATTTTAGTTGAACCTAGTTGGATTCCTTAAAGCTAGGGTTTAAACAATCCCCTTTTCAAATTTCTTTGGAATTTAAACATGATGACATAGTGATCATGCAAGGACAAGCAAAGGCTAAACTCGGGCTGTGACAATTTGACTCTTTATGGTTAGACTCGTGCGGAAATTATTAGATCCTCTATTCGGTTTTTCTCTCCGAACACCGAACAGAGCATCAGGGGCTACTGTCTATGCGTAATTAATTTAGCATATTTTTTGCTTACCTGGAAGCCTGTTAGAAGGCTCGTGCAAGCTTCATTCAGTCTGCTCTTGGCAGACTGAACCCTTTGGACCACCGTACTCATAATAGTACGGTGCTCCTCGTCGATGGTGGCGCCTTCAAGCGCCTCCAGTAGATTGTCCGGCGCCTCTGGTTGGACAGAGGTCGCCTGCTCAGACGGCTTACTCCTCCTGGAAGGAGTTCACCCACCGCGGACCAGGACTGTTGAGTCCGGCGCGGTGTCCGGCACAAAGCCGGACTGGGGGCCCTGGGGGGTTTCATCCCCTTTACTCCTGGGGTCCTGAGGATTGCCTTGCGGCTCCTCCAGGACCACCTCCTCCTGCCCTGTTTGGCGGGTTGCGGCTTCGGCGTCACCCGCCCTGCGGGGGGAGACCGCAGGAGGGACGGAGTCCATCTCCGATGAATCCAGGGAGCCGCTCGACGAAATGTCGAGTGCGGCCCGGGGCAGGCTGCACAAGTAATATTCAACATGAGGGAAAACTGTGCAAATAAAAGAATATCATGAGTTACTCTGGTATCCGAATACTTATGACTTCGCCGGACGCTTGGTCCTTTCCGGCCACTCCTCCTCGTCCATGTTGGCGTCGTTGGAGTAGTCCGGCGGAGGGGTCTTCCTCTTTTTGGACCCCTTAGCCGCCCCCGCTGGGGCAGCTTTTCTCTTCTTTCCTTCCCAGTTGGAGGGGGAGGGATTTCTTCTTCCTCCTCCACGTTCTCACGAGAGGAGGGCGTCTCGGACTCGTCGGATGACGAGCTCGACACCACCACATTACGGGCACTCTTTCGAGTCCCGGTGGTCTTGTTCTTCTTGACCTTCTTTTCCGGCACCACGTAAGGTGTCGGAGCCAGCAGCTTCTCTAAAAGAGCTGGGGCTTGGTCTTCGGGCAGAGGAGCCGGACAGTTAACTGGCTCGGCTATCTTCAGCCACTTCTGTCAAAGACAAAGGGAGTTTTTAGACCCCGCATGGAGTTAATCTATAAAGAAAAGCTTACTGAACCTATAAAAGGTATAAATGACTTACCTCGCCAGCATCACGCTGCAAGCTGTATCCGCTATCTTCGGAGGCGGATGTGGGGCACTCGGCGCTTTTTGTCAGCACCTTCCAGACGTCTTCATACATCGTGTCGAAGAGCCTGTTAAGGGTTTGGTGCCGCGCCGAGTCGTATTCCCACAAAGTGAAATCCCGTTGTTGGCACGGGAGGATCAGGTGAATGAGCATGACCTGGATTATGTTGACATGCCGGATAGGCTTTTTCACCAGGGACTGGATGCAGGTTTGCAGTCCGGTCACTTCATTCTCATTGCCCCACGATAAGCCCGTCTCTTGCCAAGACTTAAGCTTGAGGCGCGTGGGGGGTCCGGATCAAAATTCAGGGGCCGCGACCCATTTCGCGTCGCGTGGCTCGGTGATGTAAAACCACCCAGCCTGCCACCCCTTCAAGGTCTCTACAAAGGAGCCCTCGAACCAGATGGCGTTGGCCATTCGGCCAGCCATAGCTCCTCCGCACTCCGCCTGGGTGCCGGACACCACCTTGGGCTTGACGTTGAAGGTCTTGAGCCAAAGGCCGAAATGGGGGCGGATGCGGAGAAAGGCCTCGCACACGACGATAAACGCCAAGATATTGAGGATGAAGTTCGGGGCCAGATCGTGGAAATCCAGGCCGTAATATAACATGAGCCCCCGGACAAAAGGATGGAGCAGAAAGCCCAGTCCGCGGAGGAAATGGGGAAGGAAAACCACCCTCTCATCAGGCCTAGGGGTGGGAAGAAGTTGCCCTGCCTCAGGAAGCCAGTGCGGGATGTCCTTGGACAGATATCCGGCCTTCCTAAGCTTTTTAATTTGTCCCTCCGTGACGGAGGAAGCCATCCACTTGCCTCCTGCTCCGGACATCGCTGGAGTAGGTTGAGGACGAAAGGGCGGACTTGGGCGTTGGAGCTTGGGTGCGCAAGAGATGGATAGGCTGAGGAGGAAGAAGGCGTAGGTGAAAAGGGTGGATCTTTATCCCCTTATATGGGCTGATGCCGTTATGCGTCCCCACCTGCCTCATAAAACTCGCTTGCCACTCAAGCGCCGTGCTGAACGGGCACGGTTGGGTTACCCACGTCCGTATTAATGAGAATCCAGTTGAAGGGGGGCACACGATCTCTGCTTCGACAAGACGTGCCAAGGAAACCGCCTCGTTGAACGTGCTGCGGTAGAACAGTAAAAATACTCCATACAGAAGGCTTGGTCGCGGTGTTATGACGCACTGTGGAATACGTCAGCAGATTTGATTTGTGTTTGCATTATTCTCTATATGGCAATACGTGGAAATTTGTTTTGCAGAGCCGGACACTATTTTCTGGTGTTCATTATCTTCTTGAAGAACTTGGAGGAGGAACCCGCCTTGCAATGCCGAAGACAATTTGCGCGCCGGACTCGTCGTCATTGAAGCCTGGTTCAGGGGCTACTGAGGGAGTCCTGGATTAGGGGGTGTTCGGCTAGCCGGACTCCAGGACTATGAAGATACAAGATTGAAGACTTCGTCCCGTGTCCGGAAGGTTCTTTCCTTGGCGTGGAAGGCAAGCTAGGCGTGCGGATATTCAAGATCTCCTACCAATGTAACCGACTCTGTGTAACCCTAACCCTATCCGGTGTCTATATAAACCGGAGGGTTTTAGTCCGTAGGACAGAACAACATCATTCATCATCATACCCATAGGCTAGCTTCTAGGGTTTAGCCTCCTTGATCTCGTGGTAGATCTACTCTTGTACTACCCATATCATCAATATTAATCAAGCAGGACGTAGGGTTTTACCTCCATCAAGAGGGCCCAAACCTGGGTAAAACATTGTGTCCCTTGTCTCCTGTTACCATCCGACCTTGACGCACAGTTCGGGACCCCCTACCCGAGATCCGCCGGTTTTGACACCGACACTGCCCCTGCCCCGGCCCGCCCCCGCCGTCGCCGTCGCCCGCGCCCCTGCCCCGGCCCGCCCCCGCTGTCGCCGTCACTGTCGCCCGCGCCCCTGCCCCGGCCCGCCCCCGCCATCGCCGTCGCCCGCGCCCCTGGCCCGTCCCGCCATCGCCGTCTCCGTCACGCACGCCCCTGCCCCGGCCCGCCCCCATCGTCGTCGTCGCCCCTGCCCCGGCCCGCCCCCATCGCCGTCGCCGCCCTGCCCCAGAGCCCGCGCCATGCCCTGCCCCCTCCATCGCCGTCGCCGTCTCCACCCACGCTGTGAGCCGCCGCCGCCCCGGCCCGCTGTCATTTTTTTATTAGTAAAGTTTATGTATTTTTTGTTCATATATAATGTAGATGTATATATATATGGATGTATGTATGTATATATGGATGGATGAAAATATTGATGTGATGTTTTTTTGTTCATAGACCTTTTTATGTTTATAAAATTAATATTTTTTTGTTCATATATAATGTAGATGTATATGTATGTTTATGTATGTATGGATGGATGTGTAGTTATATTATTTTAGTATATGTTTAGTTTAGTTTTAAGATTAGGAAAATTTCAGATGTGTAGTTATATTTATTTAGATGTATAGTTAATTTAGATGTTGTAATTTGTTCATAAAAATTGTGCACTTTTGTATAGAAACTTTATTTTTTTCATATGTACGAAAATGTAGAATGAAAACGAAAACAAACATACAAGAAAAAACAAAGGAAAAAATGAAGAAGGAAAAGAAAACCACCCGGCCCGGCCACCACCGCATTTTCATAAAGTGTTTCCACCGAGTCCATGTTGCACCGATCGAGCAGCCGCGGCGAAGCAAGTCTTTTTTAAGGTAGTTCTTTGTTAAATTGAGGAGGGACGTCGGGAGCACCCCCCGACCCTCTCCCTCGACCAAAACTCTCGAGGACACCCAAACCCTAGAAAAAAACTATGTCAGTCTCCTACCCCCTCCCGCCGCGCCCCTACCCGATCGACAAACTCTCTTGAGGCCACCCAAATTTACCAAGTTAAAAGAGCGTTGTCGTCCAGGCCACCCCGAACCCTTGAAGCGTTGTTGAGGCCACCCCAAACCCTTGAAGCATTGCCGAGGCCATCCCAAACCCTAGAAAAGCGTCGAGGCCAGGCCACTAATATGATTCCTTATTGTGCTACTAGCTAGTTCTACATTTGCCACTAATATATCCATCTGTCATGTTTGAATAATAATTGCCATGTTGTAAATATTTGCAGAAACTATGGATCCGCACCCCGAGATGAAGCAAAAGAAGCAGTGTTGGGGGAGATAATTGCACACGGAAGTGATGCCGTCTTGTCGTTTCTCAACGACACATGCACCTATGGTCTGGAAAGACAGGATGAAGAATCAGGCTATGACGATGATCAAACAATGGAGGAGGAAGTACACCGTGATGACGGCTTCGGTGACCGAGGAGGAAGGACAATGTGATGACAGCTCCGGTGACCGAACGGAGTCTGGCCAGGTATATATATATATTAATTAATTAAGAATGTGCTAACTATAGCTAATTGATGCATTTATTGTTTTTGGTATGTACACATATTAACTCTCTTCTTTTTCTTCTTTTCTAGCCCTCCGGATCAAGCACAAATCATCGAAATTGATCGCGCTGGCCAACCGATTGAACCCGTCCGGACCAAGCACAAATTTAATGCTCAGTGCGGGGTTCTAGTTAGGGACATGATCCTGATCAGCATCGAGCAATGGTTGAAGCTTAAGGACAAAGACTCTCAGGTGTCTTATGTCAGTGATAGGCAGAAAGCTGATCTTTAGACCGCGCTGCAGAAAAATTTCACCTTCCCGCCAGAGGAGGATCCGAAGAATCCAGTTAAAAAGCCAATGATCAAGGCTTATGCTCTTAAGAAGATGACTGAGCTATTCAGGAGGTGGAAGAATGAGCTAAAATCATCGTTCGTCGACCAAGAAAAGACTCCAGATATCATCGGCCGATTTGAGAAGATCAAAGATCAGTGGCCCGCATTTGTCACCAAAAAGAAATCTGAGAGAGCAGCGAAGATGTCAGCGAGAAACAAGAAAAATGCTGCAAAGAAGAAGCATCACCATCGCATGGGGGTCAGGTGGCTACCTGAAAGCCCGGTCGTTGTGGGACAAGGCTGAGAATGACCTCATTGATAAAGGGATCGAACCAGAGATGCGACGCTGGCCAGACTGTTGCAGGACTTGGTTCTTCGGGGTTGGGGGAAAATTGGACCCTGTAACAGGGAAGTGCGTTTGGACCAACGAGCAGCTGAACACACCCATCGAGAAGCTTCAGCAGTATATCGAAAAAGCGCAGCAAGGGACGTTTGTTCCGGACAGAGAGAACGACGAGCTCACAGAGGTGCTCGGGAATCCTGAGCACCCCGGACGGAGACGAGGCATGCTAGGCTCCCTTTCGTGGAAGGCTGGATTTCCCGACGCAGGCGGTTACAAACGCCGGGAGAGGAAGAAGAAAAAGGAGTTGACCCAGCTACAGGCACTACACGCAAGGGTACAAGCGCTAGAGGAATGAGACGCAGTTCGCAGCACGCGGCCTGCCGAAGCTACCCCGTCATCTCAGCGGAGAAGCAGTGTGGCTTCCACGGAGCTGCTTCAGGAGCCTGTCTTCATGGCTCCTGCTGGCAACCCCGTGGATGCTATCATGGAGTCTCAGCATTGCCACCTTATGACGCAGTGGATGGAATTGAAAGTCAAGGCGGCTGTTGGCTCTGTTGCACCTCCTGAACCTGGCGCAACTTTTCACTGCCGGCCGATTCTAGAAGGATATGCTAGGGTGATGGTGGATAAAATCACGGAAGGATTTGAGGACCTCCAGCTTGACCACCCTACGGGTGACGGGGAGACTCGGTTGGGTTCTTGTCTGAAGACTCCATGCCTATGGCGGAAAGAGCTCATAAACCTTCTGAACTAGATGCCTCCTCCTCCTCCTCCTCCTCCGACGAGTCAGGGCACTCCGCCTCCTCCTCCGCCTCCTCCTCCGGCGAGTGATCATGGCACTCAGCCTCCTTCTCCGGCGCGTGGCGACAGTCCGCCTCCTTCTCCGCCTACGCTGGCGCGCCCGAGCAGCCAGCCTCCTCCTTCTCTGCCTCGCCAGCAAAGGCGAAAGAGACCCGCCGCCGCCCCGTCTGCTCTGGCGCGTCGTAGTCCTTCTCCTCCACCTTGTAAGCAAGCACGAAATAAGACAGCCGCAGCCGCTCCGTCTGCTTCGGCGTCTAGCAGTACAGCCAGAGGCGGGAGGCAATACAGATTTGGTCCTTCTCTGAAGACTCCGCCGAAGTTACCATACGAGAGGACCGTGGAGGAAAACGCGAATATCGTGCGAGCCGAAGTGACAAACTTCTTTGAAGGGGTGAAAGCAAAGAAACATCCACCTCCGGAGGAGAAGATAGATCCAGTGAAAGCGAAGCGCACTCTGGCTTCCCTCAAGAAACCGCCAAAGTCTCCGCCAAAAGCCAACTATGACCGCATTATTGAAAAGTCATTTCTCGAAGCGAAGCTGTCGGGAAGTACTATCAGTGATCAAAGGTTAGCAGAACGACGAGCTAGGAAAAAAATTACCCAGCTCGGCGAACAAGCGGACCAATCGTGCCCCCCGCTCAAGGTGTCTAGCGACATCATCGCTAATGATCCGAGGATGGTGCCCGGTTATAGCAATCTTGGAGATTACCTGCCCAACGATGTACATTATGATTTCTTGGAGGTGGACAAACAGAGATACGAGTACGGGAAGCCTCTCGTCAAAGATGAAAAATCTCTGACAACGATGATGCGAAGATTCCATGATTGGTACATGAAAACCTGCAGAGAGTCTGGGGGGACGAATACTTTGACGTTGTTCGTGAAAGAGGATCATGACCTTGTTGGAATTGATCTGTTGCATATTCCATTTGAGGAGTTCTTCCAGTTTTTCAATCAAATGGCCCTCGATAAATTAACGGTCACTTGTTACTGTCTGTAAGTAGTACTATTTCTGTCATCAAGTCTCTATATATAGGTCAGCTCTTTCATTGCATGTATTTTTAATTATCCTCACTATATTATGCAGATTGAAGATCACCGAATTGAAGAAAAGACAAATCGGTGATATTGGGTTCATTAACACAAATCTCATAGATGCAAATGAGGTTAAATTTCATGCCAAAGATACCGAGGCCAACTTGCTACGATCGTTGGTAATAAATGAAAACAAAGATATAGTACTCTTTCCTTACAACTTCAAGTGAGTGTTACTGTCTTGTGCATATTCGGTTTCCCTTATTAGTCCAGGTTATAGTAATGTAATTTATGAGTTATGCATGCGTGCGCAGCTTCCACTATATTCTCCTAGAGATTAAGCTTGAGCCGGGACTAGTAACCATCTTAGACTCGAGACGAAAAGATCCTAAGGAGTATTCGGACATGAATGAAATGCTCGAGAAGTAAGTTAAATCAATCATTATCGCACCATATCAGCAACTTTGTTCTTTTCCTGATAACAAGTAATTGTTTTCTTTGTCTGGCAGGGTTTGGACAAAATTCACCAAAAAAGCTCCAGGACTGCCGAAGAAGCTGCAATTTAGACACCCGAAAGTAAGTACTACTAGCATTTTCCACGCATCTCCTAGTGATTCAAGTGCTAGTTTCATCAATACCATTTATAGCATGCTTGCTTATCAGTTTGATTGACCTCTATTTCTTGTAAAGTGGTTGTGGCAGGAAGACGGGAATAATTAATATGGATACTACGTTTGCAAGTCCATCCGGAACACGACCTGTGAGCGGGGCTACTCTGACGAACAATAATATTCACAATTTTATTTTATTACCATCACTTGTGTTGAGTTTCATTTATTCATATATATATATATGTATGTATGTATGTATTGACCCCGTTCTTCAAACTAGATCTTTCGGATGCGGGATGAACTCCTACCACCAGATCGTATGCGAGCAATTCAAGAGGAATTGGCGGCATTCTTCCTTGACCACGTGATCGCTAAAGACGGAGAATATCATGTGGACCCTGTGTACATATATAATTAGGAGATTATATTGTAAGAGATAATTATATTGTATATATGTAGCCAGTAGCGTTAGATAGATATACGAGAACTTGTTGTTCGACCAATCTCTCGGAGAAGGAGAGGTGGTCGATATCACTTCTCTCTGTATGCATATGTTCATGACGATCTTCTGTTTCCTTCATTCGCTTACTAGCTACCGTGTCGAGTCCTCTCTATACGTATAATACGTAGCGTACGTTGACCAAGCGCAGAGATAAGAGAGGACACTTCTCTCTATTAATTAGTTAGATAACGCAATATATGAAACACCTAAATTAACCCCCCAAAACCCCTAAACCACCCCCTTTCAAAAAAACAAAAACCTTAGCTCCTGCCAGCTGCTGACGCGTGGACACCTATTGGTCCCGGTTTGTGCCACCAACCGGGACCAAAGGGCCTCCTGCCTGGGCTCGCCGCACGAGCCACATGGAGGCCCATCTGTCTCGGTTCATGTAAGAGCCGGGACTAAAGGCCCAGGGCATTAGTAACGACACTTTAGTCTCGGCTCAACAACCGGGACAAAAGGCCCTTAAGAACCTGGACAAATGGCCCTTTTTCTACTAGTGCAGGGTTATCTACTTCACCTCGTTGCCATTGTGACATTTTGTTGCACTCCACAAAACACTTTTGTTTTAAGAGTGTTTTGTGCAGGCAACCAAAATGTCACACCGACAACGTTGCTTGATTGCTTGATCTTAGTGGAACTGCACAAGAGGAGATCTTACTTCCTATCCGTGTTGGCAAATTTGGTTCAGATCTTCTTCTTGTGAGTTGTTTGAATTCCGCGTCATGAGAGGTCAGTACTAGCCTTCTTTCACATGATTCTGCACTGTGCTTTCATATGTTGTGCTACTTGTACAGTAATGTTGCTTGATTTTAGTGAACTGCACAAATGGAGACAAGGCTTCCAATCTGTATGTGCACCGCAATATCCCATTGAGGTAAGATAAGGATATTTCACAACTGTTGGCCTGTATTTTGCCACTTCCATCAGAACATTAATGTCATTGTTTAGTGCTATACTTGTGCAACCTAATTGACATGCCAAATCTTACATTGAAGGCGAAGCTTGTCTGTTATTGAACCAAGTGATGAAGGGGAAGAACAAGCGGAATAAAAACAAAAATCAACTCCCGGTGCTGTAATGAAGCACTAGAACTGTGATGACACAAGTAATGATATAGTTTTGCATCTTAATTTATTGCTATGGCTGGAACGAGCAATTGTTTTGCCATTGATTTGATACCACTCTTAATGTAATACGTAATTACCTCTACTTGTGCAAACATGGATCTTCTTTGAAGATACCATATATTTTAGTGGAACTGCGCAAGAAGATGTTGGAAACATTAAACTAATTGAGGAGTATATAGTAAGCATGGCCGCCACAGTAGATAGCAACAGATGGTTCTAGAGAAGTCCTTCATCTGTATGCTCTAGACAATAAGCCTCCGGACAAAAGTTGGTACTCGCCCACTGATTTCATCCATATGATTGAGCTTTGTCATCTCTATTGGTGTTGTGCTACTCTTTTGATACTGTCATGAAAAAGTGGTATTGTCCTTGAGAAGTGCTTCATCTGTGCTGTTTTAAATATTCCCTTTCCTTTATTTCGAGCAAACAAGGATGCTAGCATTTAGTTGTCCTCTTGTCTTTGCAGAAAAGGATCATCCTCCTCTGAAGAAGAATATGGAGTACGTGAAGTGACTAGTTCCGATTATGCCAGGATGAAGAAGCCATGTCTATCTTCTCATCAGAAGGAGCAGTTGAAGGATGGTTACATTACTTCCCACAAGACCAAACTAACTTCAGCTCAAAAGGACTGACAAATCTGCATTTTCTTGCTGTGATGCGCGAGTACACTGTTTTTTTTTCGAATGTGAGGGCTCAAACTAACAACGCGAGTACAATGTTGTTCTAGGATTCTTTCCGGTGAGTTTGATTTTTCTAAAAGTGTGCTCTACATGGACCATGTAGGTGTCTGTTTAAACTGTCAATTCATAGTACAGTTTTCTTTATACTAATCACTTTTTTGTATTTATGCAAACAGGGGTGCTCAGCTTGATTTCAATGGGATCTGCACAAAATGTTCATGAATACATCGAATCATTCATTTCCACCACAAGAAAGGAGGTGCCGATAAGTTCAAGGTGTTGCAACATATAAGGGTGAAATCATACAAGCTACACGCGAATTTGATTGATTTTTGTGGAACTGCACAAAAAGAACAGCTGGTTTATTTAGCACGAGGTGCCATGTCACTGTCCGAGCTGATGGCAAACCCTGCCCATTCCATAATCGTAGGCATTTGATATTTTGGAATGGGACAACCTTGTCAAATTTTGCTCATTGATTTTAGCAAGAAGACATGCGTTTGATATTTTCGAATGGGACGCCCTTTGCTGTCAGCAGCGTCGATCCATTTTTTCTTTATTCTTTAGTTGTGAAGTAAATATTGGCTCTGACATGTGAATCGCTGAGATGCACAATCATTGATTGTTTTGAATGTTCTCTATGAATTGCCAGGCCTGTGTGTTTGATTGCAATGTACAGGAACGCTAAAAAGCTGCTCAAACTCTTTGTACTCCTTCTGTTCCTTTTTACTTCGCACACTATGAAAGTGCATACTTTTTTCTATAAGATTGGTCCAAGTAGAGATACTTTGACTGCAGACAAAACTTGTATGCAGACTAGAAAGGACCGAAGGGAGTACATGTGAAACTGCTGCAAATGTGGTGATCACCCTGGGAATAATGCTAGTACGTATTGTTTTGCATGTTCATCCAATGCCAGTGATACAAGAATTCAAACTAATCAAAATAAATTCATTCATACACGGTCGGATTTCATATAAACATGCCGGATTTCATTACATTTCATACATTCTTCAACTAAAAAGGGGTGCACTAGAGGTATAATTAATTAACCGAAGCTACCCACCTGTGTCCGGCTGAGCCGAGCAGAAGCTTCATTGACTTAACTACAGGTGCAGTTGCGTAACTGACATGTGGCCAAGATGCCTGTTGGGCCCACGTGTCAGTCAGCCAACTGCACCAGTAGTTAAGTAGAAGTAGCGTCCTTCTCCAATGTAGCTCTCCGACTCCACGTCACCGCCAAGAAGCTAAATGGCCGTCAGTGGTCAATCCGCCTAGCTTGGCTTCAACCGAAGGGTAGCAGCGGTGGCCTTACTTTGACCCGAGCGATGGTGACCTACCGTGTTCCTCTTCCTCATTTTCTATGTGGCGCTGCCTTGCTCGCAGCGGGACGGGGCCTTGGCGGAGCCGGTGATGTCCTCTGTCTCGTTGCCGGCGGGCGGCGCCCCAGCGGAGCGGGGGAAATCCTCCCCCTCGTTGCCGGCAGGGTGGGGCCTCGGCTGAGCCGGCGGTGTCCTCTGCCTCGTTGTTGGCGCCGCGGGGCCTCGACGGAGCAGGGCCTCGTCGACGCCAGCGGAGAGGGGACTCGTCGGAGCCGGCATTGTCCTCTGCCTCGTCCTCGGTCTCGGCAAATAGCGCCTAGCCAGCTTCATCGCCCTCTTGGTAGGCGGCGGCAACCTCCGCCACCCGCATGCGGTACTGCCAGCGCTCGAGGCGGCCCTCGCGGGCGGAGCGGTACGAGTCGAGCAGCGCCTCCTGCTCCGCCCGCTCCACGGCAATCTGCTCCTCTGCCTGCATGTGCTCCTGGAGGAGATGGTGGTTGTAGGCGGCGTCGGCCTGCGCCTCCCGAAACTGCTCCTCACACTTTTGCCTCACCATGTCCATATATTGGGCACGGGCCTCACCGATGGTCATGGTGCAATGCACCGGCGAGGATGGCGTGGAGGAGGGGGTTGGCGCCAGATCATCGACTACCATGTTCTCCATTGGGACGTCATCGTCCTCCGGCTGCCTACTGGCCAGCCAGTCGGCAGCAATGGCTGCCACCTCCTTGTGGTCCGTCGTCCGCCTGTCCCAAAGAGCGCTGGAGCGCGAGGAAGCCATGGTGGGCAGTAGTGGTGTGGACATGAGAAAGGGAACAGATGCAGATGACTGCGGCTATGGCCGACGCATCAGTTTATATAGCAATGGTGGGTGGTGGAGGGACAGACGTGTGGCGCCGGAGTAGCCGCCTCGGCAACCGTGTATCATTAATGTGGGCGGCAGAAGGACGGACGGACGGCACTTGTGTCGTTTGAAGGCGGAGCAATCGCCTGCACCGGGAAGCGGGGCGGGCGGTGCTGACCGTTTCAGGCAAAAAGCGCACGCGGGCGAGGGAGACGGTCTGGGTGGGCCAGGGCAGTCAGACTCGTGCTCGGCAGCGGGTCGGTCCAGCAGCCGGACATGCTGCCTCGCCAGCTAGCTCGCCGAGCTGCGCGACGATAATCAGATGATGGACGTAGCTTCCGACCAGGAGCCGGCGCCACTGTCCAAGACGGTTCATGCCGTGTTAACCATAGAGCAGGTGCGGCCGCACTTCGATGCCCTAATGGCGGAAGAGCTACCAGCACAGGAGGACCTGTGTTGCAACCTCTATCTCCTTAACGAGCACCGGTGAACAAGCGAACGACAATGCCGTCGCGGACATGTGGCCCTATGATCCTGGCTTCCCGAATGAGCAGCAGGCGCTGTATCAGACCATCCATAGGGCCCGTGAAGCCCTCTCCATCGTCCTTCGAGTTGTTGTGCTCGCCGTGGAGCCGCCGTCTCGCGTTGTCAACATGGTCAACGGACATGAGGATGAGGAGATGACTTTACTTGAAGAGGATGACAGTGGGGGCCCACCACGGCCATAGCCGCACGTACGCAAGTGCCTCCTTATGAGTATATAAAACTATAATTTTTTTGCTTCCTCCTGGTTTCCTGATGTCACGGCCCCACACCATTTTCAACCTATGTAGTCAATAAACGAGAGAATTGCACAACAAGAGGCCGACAGCTGGGACCAAGCAGCTCGAGCAGTATTTGTGTTTTTGAGGTGTGAGCACTACAGAGTTTTCCTTGAGCGATGTTTAGCCCAGATATTAATTTTTCTCCTCTGAACAACAACGAAAACATCGTTGCAGGTATTAATAGGGCGGGCTGTGGCCCGTCTAGCCCAGGCCAGATATCCAACCCAGATATTAATTTTTTTCAAGCTAAAAATGGCTAGCCCAGGTATACTTTTTTTAGGAATACCTAGGCAAGGTCAAGTTGTTATTCTCCGCCCCGCTGGGGTGCAAATCTTTCCTATGAGGGATGCATTAGGCTTAACAAGAAAATGGGCTTTAAGAAATAATAAATGGGATGTAATTATAAAAACTGGGCAGTAACTATAAAAAACGCGTAATTACTTTATAAAATATTATTTTTGGATATTGAAAATTTTAATGGGATGTAATTATAAAAACTGGGCAGTAACTATAACACGTAATTACTTTATAAAGTATTATTTTTGGATATTGAAAATTTTAATTTCATTAATTGTTGCGAGCGCAATGTTTCGTTGGACTCTTACGTAATATAAATTTATATTGAAATTGTATTTAATCTGACTAGAAATTTTGGGATAAAAATATTTCGGATCCCATCAGAATGTGGGAAATTTTATTGAATTCTGTTTTGAACGGTTGGTTGAAATGGGCTGTACTTTTAACAAACTATAAAGGGTTGTAGTAAATTCCATTAGAATTCAAAAATTGGCTTCACATTCTTACAAATCTCAAATGGGCTATAAATTATCTGCCACACACTTGTGGCCTTACTAAGTTGACGCGTCCCCTCCAAAAAAAAAGAGTTGACGCGTATGCAAGGCTTTGTCAACTTATAGTCAACACACGGTTCTAGCAGCAGTGGCCGTTGGATGTCCATCCAACGGATGCCGTGCTTCTTCTTCAATCTCGGACATTCTAGTTTCACCCGCCGAAAAAATGATTCCTCCCCCTGACATTTGGGGCGCACCGTTTCGGAAGCTGACCTGTGGGCCTACTAAGTTGATGCGTACCAAGGGCTTTGTCAACTTAGTCAATATAAACGATTCTAGCTGCAGTGACCGTACGATGTCCATCCAACGGCCTTCATGCTTTTTCAACCTCTAGTCTTCTTGCTCCAGCCGCACAAAGCAGCGCCGGTCGTGCCGCCTGCTCCTGCCTCCCATGGCCGGCTGTGCTTCCACGCAGGCATCACCGCCCCTACTACTCCCACCGCTGGCCAGGGCATCGCTCTACTCACCCACACCCCATGTTATTCTGCGGCAACTGCAGCCTTGCATCTCAGCCGAACCAGTGAACCCTCGAACTCCTCTCTGCATGGGCATCCACTGTTGCGTCTTCCCCGGCTCCGCGTCGTCCCCTTCCTAGGCCTCGCCGTCGACCGTCATACACCGCCCTGGTGCTGTCGGCGCGGCGTGGTCAACGTGGTCAAGGAACGATTTCCATCGGAAGAGTACTGTATGTGGAGAGGCTGACAGCTGGGTCCACGGCGGCCGCAAGGAAGTGCCTCCTTATTACGCGCAAAATAATTATTCCTCCACTTGACAGCGGGGATCCACCGGATGGGCCACCGTATTTCACGAAAAAACGTTTCCCCCCTGACTGCTGGGACCCACCAGCTACATCTTCGCACACAAGGAAGTGCGTCCAGGCAAAAAAAATGATTCACCCCCCTGACTGCTTAGACCCACCAGCTACATCTTCGCGCGCAAGGAAGTGCCTGACAGTCGGGACCCACCTGGTCGAAGCGTACGTAGCGTTGTCATTCTGGTCATGAACGTGTACGTACATACTAGTCGATGTAGAGGCGCGCACGTGTCGCAGTAGAGGCGCGCACATAGCATGTACACGTACGTACAGCGGCCAGTGTGCAAGAAAGAAAATACGGCCACGTACATACATACATACGGGCGGGGTCCCGAATGCCTACTCGCGCATACGTACGGCCAGGGCTCGTGTACATGGCTGGGTCGGAACGAAGAAACTGTGTCGTCTTCATGTTCATGGGGAGCCAACCGGCTGGGTCAGAACGGAATGCGTCGTCGTGTTCATCGGGAGGGCTTGGACAAAATAGGCGATGGAAACGAGGCCTGGCGTGCCGCATAACGGAGGAAACGGCCTTGTGTTCGACCAACCACGTTCGAAATGGGATCCTGTTCATCGGGAGGGGTCTGGCGTACCGCAGAACGGAGGAAACGGACCTCCTACGGTCGAAACGGGGTCCTGTTGATCAGGAAGGGTGTGGCGTACCGCAAAACGGAGGAAACGGACTTGTGTTGGAGCGCTACGGTCGAAACGGGGGTCCTGTTCATCGGGAGGGGTGTGGCGTACCGCAAAACGGGACTCCATGGGATACTGTTCATCTCAACCGTCGACCCCCTCCAGCCTCCACGGGCTACTGTTCATCCACCGTCGACCTCCTCCAGCCTCCACCTGCGACAGTTCATCCACAGGATCCTGTTCATCCAGCCTCCACCGCGCGTTGCTCCACCGGCTACTGTTCAACCAGCCCTCTCCACGGGCTCCTATTCAACCACCCCTCCATGGGCTACTGTTCATCCAGCCCTCCACCGTCTACTGTTCATCCAGCCCTCCACAGGGTGGTCCTATTCATCCAGCCCTCCACGGGGTCCTGTTCATCCAACCCCAACCGGCTCGATCAATCGGGGTCTTGTTCATCCAGAGGCAACACCATGGGGTCCTGTTCATCCACCCCCACAGGAACTGTTCATCCAAACCCCCAGCAACGGTCACTGTTCATCCAGAGGCAGCATCGATTGGCTTTGGTTAGCAGCAGTAGCGACGGAATCGCTCAATTGGGTTTAGTTAACAGCCATTGATCGATCGCTCGGGTTCAGTAACGCGTAGCCTGCAGTGCAATCGCTCGGGTTCAGTTTGAGGCTAATACCTCGCTCGGGTTCAGTTAGAGCCCAACTACTCACACCCACACGCGTGCGTGTATGAGAGAAACGCACATTACTCGGCCCCGACCACCCACCGTAACCGGGAACACCCTAATATTTTCCTCGCCCTCGCTTCTACCTCGGTTTTTTCCGTCATGGACGGCCCAAAGAATGTCATGCACCTGCGTCTCCGGCCCACCCAGGACGAAAAGCCCATTTTCTGTCATGATTTTTTGTCATAGAAGTAGGATCCCACCACATCTATGATGATACCGGGTTTTGACACAATTATCGTCATAAGTATGACAGATTTTTTTTGTTCGGCCCAAAATGTCATGGATGTGTCTTTTTTTGTAGTTCTTACTGTTATTTATAACTAGCAAAGTGGCCCGCGTATACGCGCTGGCTAGGACTTAACAATGCTAGGTTAAAGGAAGTTAATATTTCATACTTTTGTCCGCTTGTCATGAAGTGGTATTTCTTAAATTATTAAGAGGAATTCCCCTTCGATGTTTCAACAAACATGGGAGGGCACGTCCGCGTTTAAAAAACCCGAAGGCGATGTATGGTTGGACGATCATGTTTTTGGTGTGGGCCTAGTTTGCCATAAAATGACAACTTATGTTGCCCAACACCGGTAGCGTTGTTGTAAATTCGTTCATTCTCAATATTGACTGATTTGTGGAGAGGTTCCACATGCATTGAATTTGAGTCCAAATACGAATGATTTGTATTGGTTATTTTTTTTCTTCATATGACCATGTACTATATGTTTGCATGGATGTGTTCAAACTAAGTTGCAACATGAAAAAAATTAGGCAAAACAAACATAGATGCAATATAGTACTCCCTCTCCACCAAAATGTAAGATTTTTTTTTTGGTTTTGCATACTGCATACAAATTTCTTATATTTTTTGTACCGAGGGTGTTTTTAGGGGATGTACACTATACAAACTCATGGTTTTTTTTGGCTAGTACAACCTCATAGCTGATTAGTAGGAAATATTTTGTGTTGTTTCTGAAAAAGTGATTTTTTTTCTGTTGGTATGATTATTTGGGCTTTAGCCAAACAGGCTCACACGGATGCAAAGCTCCCACACATCTTCACTCCCACTGACACCTTCACACAATCATATGTTGCTCTTGTGTTTCTAAAAATATAAAATAGGTTGCTCTTGCCCGATCCACTTTCTCTTTTCTCCTTATCCTCTCCGCTCAGTGGATAATTGTTGCCTCCGGATGAGGTCTGGCTAGTACACCGCCGCGAAAGCTGAAGATCCCATTAGTTTGCTCACTTGATTCCCTGCCTTGTGCTTGCTCGTCCTCACCTGCATCCACCCCCGTAGCTCGACTCGCTGGTGCTGCCACAGGGTGACCATTTACGGCGGCTGTTTTGACTCCTAGTACGCCACCTCGGTGTCCTAGGCTGGTAAAAGGCCCAAGGAGAAGCTGCGCAAGGGTGGAGGAGAGATCATTGATCTGCATGGTGTCGTTGCTGTCGGCATTCGTGCGGTTGATGTGGGCGTGAATTTTGTCTCCTGCATCCAGCTTAGATCCAGCTTGACTATGAGGATGTTGTCGATGTTGTCTTCCCCAAGCACGCAAGCCAGATGCATCGTCGTTATCCCCACTTGAGGCAGCCCAACATGTAGTCGTCATCCTCCAGAATGGCAACAATCTTCGAAGTTCAAAGTTCGACCTGCAGGTTCCCTCTTTCACTTCTCTTTTCTCTGTCCTGTTCTTATATTTTCTTAACCTTTTCATGTGTTTGTGTGATTCTACCAATATAATGTAATTAAGGAAATGTCTATTAATGAAAAATGCTTCTTCATTTTAAATTCAAATCTTCTGATTCCTTTTGTAAGGGAAGTGTTGAATGAGGTAGATACTAATAACTATGTTTAAAAAAACGAATATGAGCACACATGATAACAGAAATTGATGCTCTCATAGAGCAAAAAATATATCTTTCTACCAATGCAAATTAGTACTAAGTATACAGAGTACTATACAGGAAGGGAAACAACTTTCAGATTTTAGAATACCAACAGGTGGCTTTAGCTAAGTCTTTGTCGCAAAATTGTAAAACTGAGCTTTAATGACGAAATTCATAGAACTACATGAACCAAACAAAACTCCTTGCTAGCGTTAGGTAAACCTTGGTTGTAAGACTGTATAAAAATCAATTTAGTTCAGCTCCCAATGGTCCTTGACCTGATGAACACATCCAAGATAAATATCTCGCATATATGATGATAGTGGCCTACTCTGCAGTACTTTCTAGGAACAGACAACTCTCAAATTATTATAGATCCTTCAAACTTTTATTTCCTTGTCATGTACAATCAATCAAGAATATATAGAATCAGTAAATCACATATGTTTTAGGTAGTTCAGACTTAGCTTTGGTGCGAGGAAAAGCATAAGAACAGAAAAATTTCTACTTGTCCTAAGAAGTTGGGTATCAACTTTTGCTGAAATTAGGCATCACCATAAAAAAGACACTAAGCACTTGTGATGTTAGCAAACAGTTATCTCCTCTGATCTTCTTCTTTCCTACTGTACATACATTTTCCAGCCGATACTGACGAGGAACCAGGAAACACACTGAAGTTATTATGTACCAGCACCATGTAAAGTCCATCCACGCTCCAAGTTTCATCCTATTTTCCTTTCCTATTCTCATGAGGACTATGATATAGATCAAGCCAAATATTTAACATACTGACTGTCCAAAGTAAATCATATAATCGGTGTATGGAAATTAGCTACATAAATAGCGAGTGAATTGTCTATCGTTAGGACAATAAATCATTGTTCAAAAGGTTTGTGGCATTTCTCTTTTTAGACCATGCATCGGAGCATATTTCACTTTGTTTGAATTAAGCAGTGGTAAAGGTGCCCACTACGCATGTCCTCCCTCGTTAAGAATATCAAATCCAGTATCTCAATATTATTCATATAACTGTTAATTTGGAACAACCAATCAAGACAAAAATCAAATTAATGTATAAAGGGCAGAGGTGGGCAATTTCCCTCTAACTTTCATCATCAATATTTATCAACTTGTACTGTACTAAGGTTCACTACCAGCAAAAACGAAGTTATTTTGTAAGAAAAAATCATTCCTCAATTTCCTTCATAGTTGTATCAAAAAAGGAATTGATTTTGTAGACAAATATCCAAATATTGAAATATGTCGCACTCCCCAACTTTTAAGTCTGAAGTGTGTAGATGGACTCCGCTTTAGATTGGAGCTTAAACATTGTGACCATTTTGTTGCCGATAGATGTATGTATCGCATTTGACATATATACAAATAATTTTTATTCAAAGCATTGAACAATATACATATTTGCCGAGGTTTGGAAAATAGAAATAAACAGGTTAATCAGTAAATAAAAAATTGGTAACTTCTAGATAAATATAATTCTGTGAACTGAAGTATCAAGGGCCCATTGGTTGGAATTAAGTGAAGAACCATTCATTAATTTTCTTCAATCCGATAAACAATTCATCGACTAAATTAATTTTATTTTAAGCACATGGAGCACCATTGATCCATCGATTAGAAGTAACTGATGTATCATCAGTCCATTTAATAATAATAGCATCTATTAATAAGCAATATAACAGTGAAACTATTTGCTTTCATGTAAATGATACTTGCCAGTTGCCATAGGTTTTGGTGGAGACCCAACTGAGGAGATTGGGCATCCCTGGTCGCAGAACAAAGCTGATGTCAAGGAGACATTGCATATGGTGTTTTTCGAGGAGGGCCGGGCACTTGATGTCGAACGGGAGCTTCCAGATTGGATTGTCTCCTTTTACTGCTTATGTCGATTCTATTTATTAGTTTCGTCGTAATGCAAAATTTTGTCAGATCATGAGCTAATTCAGTTATTAAAACTGATAGTATGGTGCATAAATACTACCATTGGAAGTTACTGCTTATTCGAGTCGACCACACCTGTGCAGCTTCCGTTAGAAGCTCATCTGTTTGAGTGCATTACGGTGGAAGTGTGGCAGATGTAAAGTGTTTGTGTTGGTTAGGATGCCTGATTTGGTCATGCTAGAGATTGGAGATACAATACATGATTTGAGGAAGGGAGAGATTGGAGATACGTCAAGGCTGTAGATGAAGTTGCAGCTCTCCTACCAGGGCTTGGCACCAATCTACTTGCACGAAGGAATTGAGGATGGCTCCACTGGGTAGAGAAGAGGGCGCGGACCTATTTTTTGGGAAGTTTCCTGAAACGCATTGGTAGACGATCTTTTTTGGGAAGTTTCCTTAAACGCATCGGTAGACGATGGACTGCTTCGAAGAACATAAGAAGCCTGCCAGATCAGGTATACACTGAAGTAATGATTGTTGATTTTATTAGTAATAAAAAAAATTAAACTGGTGGATTTATTACCAGGAACCATGCCCATCACACATTAATGGATCAGATGCTGGCTGTACAGAAAAAACTCTAATTACGATTCAAAGATCTAAAGGTAAACTAAAATTACAAACGAACTTGAAACACCAAGTAGTAGATTGGATATATATTGTTTACCAAGTACGTAGTAGATTAGATACTGTTTCAACTTTCAACCCCAACACAGGTCGAGTAATTTACAACTAACTCTTGTATGAGGGCGTAGGTTAGGGTTTCCAATCAAGATGAGGATGGAAAAAATAGCATTGACCAAGATCGGGACAACACCACAAAAGTGCACGCAACAGTGCAAATATGGCTATGGTGTGCGTGCGGAAGAATAAATAGAGTAGAGTCTAAACTTTTTTTGTTTCCCTATTTTTTTTCTTTCTATTTTCACCATGGACGTTGAAGGGGTATGTAAAACTTAATAGATGGCATTGGTGGGTAATTTTGTTGAACTCTAATGATAGTACACTATTTGGGAGATCAAATGGATGTGATCGCCTAGTTAATTTAGTGGATGGACGGATATTTCTAATTATTGTGGGATTTTCTAGATAATTATCTTTTACTTGGTTAACCCATCAATTACTTTTAATATATAAAGTGATGTTTTTATCCATAATAATTTTTTTTGGAGTAATTCTAATGCCTTTTCTCTCATAATTTCCAAGGTGCACACCAAGAGGGAGAATTCCGGCAGCTGGAAATCTGGACTTGGAATGGCTACGTCAGGCCACCTATTCTGCACAACTCCAAATGGGCTGAAACTTCACGCCACCTATTCTGCACAACTCCAAATGGGCTGAAACTTCACGGAGATTTTTTATGGAACATATAAGAAATATTGGAACCAATAAGTTCCATAGGGGTGCCACCAAGTGGGCACAACCCACCTGGGCGCGCCAGGCCCCCCTGGCGCGCCCTGGTGGGTTGTGGCCTCGTCGGCCCACCTCCGGTGCCCATCTTCTGGTATATAAGTGATTTTGACCTAGAAAAAATAGGAGGGAGGCTTTCGGGACAAAGCGCCGCCGTCTCGAGGCGGAACTTGGGCAATAGCATTTTTTGCCCTCAAGTGGAGTGATTCTGCCGAGGGAACTTCCCTCCCGAAGGGGGAAATCATCGTCATCATCATCACCAACAACTCTCCCATCTTGGGGAGGGCAATCTCCATCAACATCTTCACCAGCACCATCTCATCTCAAACCCTAGTTCATCTCTTGTATTCAATCTTGTTACCGGAACTATATATTGGTACTAGGGGGTGACTAGTAGTGTTGATTATATCTTGTAGTTGATTACTATATGGTTTATTTGGTGGAAGATTATATGTTCAGATCCATTATGCATATTAATACCCGTCTGATCATGAGCATGTTTGTTGTTTGTGAGTAGTCACCTTTGTTCTTGAGGTCACAGGATAAATCATGTTGCAAGTAATCATGTGAATTTGATATGTGTTCGATATTTTGATGGTATGTATGTTGTGATTCCCTTAGTGGTGTCATGTGAACGTCGACTACATGACACTTGACCATATTTGGGCCTAAGGGAATGCATTTTGGAGTAGTAATATATGGTGGGTTACGAGAGTGACAAAAACTTAAACCCTAGATTATGCACTATTCCGTAAGGGACTGATTGGATCCTAGAGTTTAATGCTAGGGTTAGAATTTATTCGTAATACTTTTCTCGTACTTGCGGATGCTTGCGGGAGGGTTAATCATAAGTAGGTGGTTTTTTCAAGTAAGAACATCACCTAAGCACCGGTCCACCCACATATCAAATTATCAAAGTAGCGAACACAAATCAAACCAACATGATGAAAGTGACTAGATGGAATTCCCGTGTACCATCAAGAACTCTTTGCTTATTATAAGAGACCGTTTTGGCGTGTCCTTTGCCTAAAAAGGATTGGGCTACCTTGCTGCATATTTTCTACTATTATCGTTACTTGCTTGTTACAAATTACCTTGCTATCAAACTACTCGCTACTTACAATTTCAGCACTTGCAGACAATACCTTACTGAAAACTACTTGTCATTTCCTTCTGCTCCTCATTGGGTTTGACACTCTTACTTATCGAAAAGAGCTACAATTTATGCCCTATACTTGTGGGTCATCAAGGCTATTTTCTAGCGCCGTTGCTGGGGAGTGAAGCGCCTTTGGTCAGTAGGATTCGGTAAGGAAACATTTATATAGTGTGCTGAAATTTATTGTCACTTGCTACTATGGAAAACAATCCTTTGAGGGGTTTGTTCGGGGTATCTTCACCTCATCCGGAACCACAACTAATTGCCCCTCAACCTACTGCACCTACTAAAAATATTGAATATGAAATTCCTTCGGGTATGATAGAACAACTGCTAGCTAATCCTTATGCAAGAGATGGAACAGAACATCCTGATATGCACTTGATACATGTGGAACAAATTTGTGGATTGTTTAAGCTTGCAGGTTTACCCAGGGATGAAGTTATGAAAAAGGTTTTCACTTTATCTTTGAAGGGAAAATCATTGGCATGGTATAGTCTATGCAATGATATTGGATCGTGGAATTGGAATCGTTTGAAATTGGAGTTCCACCAAAAAACTTATCCTATGCATCTAGTTCATCGTGATCGGAATTATATATATAATTTTTGGCCTTGAGAAGGATAAAGCATCGTTCTATCTTGGGGGAGGCTTAATTCAATGTTATATTCATGCCCCAATCATGAGCTCTCAAGAGAAATTATTATTCAGAACTTTTATGCTCGGCTTTCTCGTAATGATCAAACCATGCTAGATACTTCTTGTGCTAGTTCTTTTATGAAGAAAACTATTGAATTCCGGTGGGATCTTCTGGAAAGAATTAAACGCAACTCTGAAGATTGGGAACTCGACGAAGGTAAAGAGTCAGGTATAAAGCATAAATATGATTGTGTTAAATCTTTTATGGATACCGATGCTTTTCAAAAGTTTAGCACTAAATATGGACTTGAATCTGAGATAGTAGCCTCCTTTTGTGAATCATTTGCTACTCATGTTAAACTCCGTAAAGAGGAATGGCTTAAATATCACCCACCTATTAAATATGAAATTAAAGAACAGGTACCAGTTAAAGAAGAAACTGTACTCTATAATGTTGATCCAGTTGTTCCTACTGCTTATATTGAGAAACCCCCTTTTCTTGTTAGGATAAAGGTACATGCTAAAGTTGCAACTGTGGTTAACAAAAGCTCTGTTAGAACACCTAAACCATATGAACAAATTAGAGTTGAACCTAATATTGCTATGGTTAAAGATCTCTTAGAAGAAGATGTGGATGGGCATGTTATTTACTTCTATAAAGAAGCTGCTAGAATTGCTAAACCTGATGGAGAAGATAAACATAGACCAATTGTTGGCATGCCTGTCATTTCAGTTAAAATAGGAGATAACTGTTATCATGGTTTATGTGACATGGGTGCTAGTGTGAGTGTTATTCCTTACAAGTTATATCAAGAGATTAGAGAAGACATAGCACCTACAGAGTTAGAAGACATAGATGTTACTATTAAACTTACTAATAGAGACACCATATCACCTTGTGGGATTATTAGAGATGTTGAAGTCTTGTGTGGGAAAAATAAAATATCCTATTGATTTTCTTGTTCTTGATACCCCGCAAGATGACTTCTGTCGCATTATCTTTGGTAGACCTATCTTGAACATAGTTAATGCCAGGATAGATTGCCAGAAACAAATTGTGGGTGTTAGCTTTGGTGATGAGTCTCATGAGTTTAATTTTTCCAAATTTAGTAGAAACCATCATGAAAAAGAACTGTCTAGTAAGGATGAATTAATTGGTCTTGCTTCTATTGTTGTGCCACCTACTGATCCTTTAGAACAATACTTGCTAGATCATGAAAATGATTTACATATGCATGAAAGAAATGAAATATATAATATTTTCTTTGGACAACGCCCTCTGCTTAAACACAATTTGCCTATTGAAACTCTCGGAGGTCCTCCTCCACCTAAAGGTGATCCTGTGTTTGAATTAAAGAAATTGCCAGACTCTTTGAAATATGCTTATCTTGATGAAAAGAAGATATATCCTGTTATTATTAGTGCTAACCTTTCAGAACATGAAGAAGAAAGATTATTGAAGGTTCTGAGGAAGCACCAAGCTGCTATTGGATATACTCTTGATGATTTAAAGGGCATTAGTCCCACTCTATGTCAGCATAAAATTAATATGGAACCTGATGCTAAACCTGTTGTTGATCACCAACGTCGGTTAAATCCAAAGATGAAAGAGGTGGTAAGAACGGAAATATTAAAACTTTTGGAAGCAGGTATAATCTATCCTATAGCTGATAGTAGATGGGTAAGCCCTGTTCATTGCGTCCCTAAGAAAGGAGGTATTACTGTTGTTCCTAATGACAAGAATGAACTTATTCCACAAAGAATTGTTACAGGCTATAGAATGGTAATCGATTTCAGAAAATTAAATAAAGCTACTAGAAAAGATCATTACCCTTTGCCTTTTATTGATCAAATGCTTGAAAGATTATCTAAGCACACAGACTTTTTTCCTTGATGGATATTATGGTTTTTCACAAATACATGTTTCTCAACCTGATCAAGAAAAGACCACTTTTACTTGTCCTTTTGGAACCTATGCTTATAGACGTATGCCTTTTGGTTTATGTAATGCACCTGCTACCTTCCAAAGATGCATGATGGCTATATTCTCTGACTTCTGTGAAAAGATTGTTGAGGTTTTCATGGATGACTTCTCTGTTTATGGGAAGTCTTTTGATGACTGCTTAAGCAATCTTGATCGAGTTTTGCAGGGATGTGAACAAACAAATCTTGTCTTGAATTGGGAGAAGTGCCACTTTATGGTTAATGAAGGCATTGTCTTGGGTCATAAAATTTCTGAAAAAGGTATTGAAGTGGATAAAGCTAAAGTTGATGCAATTGAGAAAATGCCATGTCCCAAGGACATCAAAGGTATTCGTAGTTTCTTAGGTCATGCTGGTTTCTATAGGAGATTTATCAAAGACTTTTCTAAAATTTCTAGGCCTCTTACTAATCTTTTGCAAAAGGATATTCCTTTTGTCTTTGATGATGATTGTCTGGAAGCCTTTGAAACACTCAAGAAAGCTTTAATCACTGCACCTATAGTTCAACCATCTGATTGGAATTTGCCTTTTGAAGTTATGTGTGATGCTAGTGAATATGTTGTTGGTGCTGTTCTAGGACAAAGAGTTGACAAAACATTGAATGTTATTCATTATGCTAGTAAAACTCTAGACAAAGCTCATAAAAATTATGCTACTACTGAAAAAGAATTCTTAGCAGTGGTGTTTGCTTGTGATAAGTTTAGACCTTATATTGTTGATTCTAAAGTAACTGTTCACATAGACCATGCTGCTATTAAATATCTTATGGAAAAGAAAGATGCTAAACCTAGACTTATTTGTTAGGTTCTCTTATTACAAGAATTTGATTTGCATATTATTGATAGAAAAGGAGCAGAGAACCCCGTAGCTGATAACTTGTCTAGGCTTGAAAATGTGCTTGATGACCCACTTCCTATTGATGATAGTTTTCCCGATGAGCAGTTAGCAGCAATACCTGCTAATGGGACTCCTTTGTATGCTGACTATGCTAATTACATTGTTGCTAAATATTTACCACCTAGCTTTACCTATCAACAAAAGAAAAAACTATTCTATGATTTAAGACATTACTTTTGGGATGACCCACATCTTTATAAAGGAGTAGATGGTATTATTAGACGTTGTGTACCTGAGCATGAACATGGACAAATCCTACGGAAATGTCACTCCGATGCTTATGGAGGGCATCATGCTGGAGATAGAACCTCTCATAAGGTATTGCAGTCTGGATTTTATTGGCCTACTCTCTTCAAGGATGCTCGTTAGTATGTCTCATCTTGTGATGAATGCCAAAGAATAGGTAATATTGGTAAGCGTCAAGAAATGCCTATGAACTATTCTCTTGTTGTTGAACCATTTGATGTTTGGGGATTTGATTACATGGGACCTTTTCCTTCCTCTAATGGGTATACACATATTTTGGTTGTTGTTGATTATGTTACTAAATTGGTAGAAGCTATTCCAACTAGTTGTGCTGATCACAACACCTCTATTAAAATGCTTAAGTAAGTTATTTCCCCAAGGTTTGGAGTCCCTAGATATTTAATGACTAATGGTGGTTCACACTTTATTCAAGGTGCTTTCCGTAAGATGCTTGCTAAGTATGATGTTAACCATAGAGTTGCATCAAAGCTTATGAAAAGAGGTTATTTGATATAAGCTCACTAGATGAGTGGAGAACCCAAGCTTATGAAAATGCAAAGCTATTCAAAGAAAAAGTTAAAATATGGCATGCCAAAACAATTCAAAAACATTAGTTTAAAGTTGGAGATTATGTTCTTTTGTACAACTCTTGTTTTATATTCTTTGCAGGGAAGCTCCTCTCGAAATGGGAAGGCCCATATGTCATCGAGGAGATTTACTGGTCTGGTGCAATCAAAATAAATAATTTCGAAGGCACTAACTCGAAGGTTGTCAATGGACAACGAATAAAGCATTATATCTCAGGTACTCCTATTAATGTTGAAAGCAATATTATCCAAACTTTGACACCGGAAGAACACATAAAAGAGTCCTTCAGTCAAAATAAGGAGGTACGTGATACGGTAAGTAAGCGGACTCCAAAAAATCTGCAAAAATATTTTTTATCAATTTTGGAATATTTTAAAATTTTGGAAATATGGAAACTCCCAGGAAGCATCCCCTGGTGGGCATAATACACCAGGGCCCGCCAGGCATGCCTGGCACGCCCAGGTGGATTGTGCCCACCTGGGACACCTCCCGAACCTGTTAACCACCGTATCATGGAGAAAATCCTCTGTTCTCTTTTCTTGCTATTTCTGGTCAGATTTGTCAAGCTAGGCATCATGTCTTCCTGCTCCTCCAAGCACATGGAAGAAGATGCTTGGCTGATGAAGATCGAGATGAAGAGGGAGGAGCCCATGGATGCTATCAAGGGAGACAAGGGCAAGGAAACTACCATGGATCCATCCCCGATAGCAACACATGCACTGTTGGCTGAGGAGGAGGAGGAAGATATCCTTAAAGCCTATGTTACTCACCTTACTCCTGCTGAGATTGAAGCTTTTCGTGTCTTTGAAGCAGTTCTCATACAAAATAAGTATCTCACTCGCAAAAATATTCTGCATCAAGAGCATATCACCTATATCCGGAGCGTCATCCGTCGGCTGAGGATCTCTTGACCCTTAAGGACAAGATCTCTTCTTCATCACCAAAGGAGAACTAAGCATCGGGTATGGGCACTGCCCTTGGCTTCCGCCATGCTTGGGGGAGGTTCCCCGGTATCGTATCATCCCACTATATTTTTTTACTTATACTTATTTTAGTTCAATCTTTTGCTTAGATGAATAAAGTTTAGTTTGATCTTTTCTTCTTTTTAGAAGTTTGCTTAGTGATCTATCATTGTAATCATGTGCAAGTTATATAATGAAGCTAGTCTGAGTTTTTACTTTCATTACTTTCATTTTGCAAATAAAGAAAAGGAATAAGAAAGAAAGAAAAGAGAAAGGAAATTAATAAAAGAAAGTAAATAAATCAATATGATCATATACTAATCCTATGGTAGGTGATAGCACTACATAAGGAAAAGTATAAGTAAGAAAATTTTATTAGAGATTGACAAACATAGCATTAGTCAATGATGCAACTCATGAAAGAATTAATAAGGGGAGGGAAGATTATAAATATACTATCCTAGAAATCTTTTGTGATTGTGAGCCCTCATCAAAATATTAGATGCCAAAAATGTTGACATTGGACAAGAAAGACAACTTAATGGTTTATGTTTGTTTATATTCACATAGAAGTCATATTGTCATAGATCCTTCAACATGTGATGCTTGCCTCCTATCTTTGCTAGCCAAAAATTCCGCACTAAGTAGAGATACTACTTGTGCACCCAAAAACCCTTAAACAAAAATCTTTTTCAAGTGTCCACCATACCTATCTAGGGATTTAACAAGATCCCTCAAGTAAGTTGTCATCGATGCAAAAAGGCAATAAAAATTGCTCCTAAATATGTAAGATCATTTAGTGCAAGAGAAAATTGAGTGTTGTACGAACTTGGATGACAAAGAATAAAAGCGACAGACTGCATAATAAAGGTTGTCATCTTAAAGGGCAATATGACGTGATGTCCTCTTGCACTAAGGGATTGAGCATGCAAACAAATAAACCGCATGGCAACCTCTGCTTCCCTCTGCAAAGGGCCTATCTTTTACTTATATGTATTTATTTTTATGCAAAGAGTCGAAGTTTTCCTTCTATTCCTTTTTATTTATTCTTTTGGCAAGCATCATGTGGCGAGGAAAGATCTAGGCACATATGTCATGTTGAATATAGATAGCATGAGTTATTATTGTTGGCATCACCCTTGAGGTGAGTAAGTTGGGAGGCGAAACTATAAGCCCCTATCTTCCTATGTGTCCGGTTGAAACATTTTGTTCATGAGTACAAGGTGAGTGTTAGCAATCAGAGTTTTTTCTTTATACTTTGATTGTGTGATGAACTGTTACTTATTTATAGGAAGTGTATGATGCAAGTTCTATGATAAAAGTCTTATGTTAAATTTTGTTGTTGTTATAATAATCAACATGATGCTTCTATGTCCATATTTCGTTTTTATCGACACCTCTCTCTCAAAGCATGTGGACATGTTTCTCGATTTCGGTTTTCGCTTGAGGACAAGCAAGATCTAAGCTTCGGGGAGTTGATACATCCATTTTGCGTCATGTTTTCTTATAGTTATTTATAATGTTTTTATCCATAATAATGCTGGAGTAATTCTAATGCCTTCTCTCTCATAATTTGCAAGGTACACACCAAGAGGGAGAATTCCGGCAGCTGGAAATCAGGACCTGGAATGGCTACGTCGGGCCACCTATTCTGCACAACTTCAAATGGGCTGAAACTTCGCAGAGATTTTTTAGGGAATATATAAGAAATATTGGAGCCAATAAGTACCAGAGGGGAGCCACTAGGTCGGCACAATCCACCTAGGCGCGCTCTGGTGGGTTGTGGCCTCTTCGGCCCACCTCCGGTGCCCATCTTCTGGTATATAAGTGATTTTGACCTATAAAAAATATGAGGGAGGCTTTCGAGACGAAGCGCCGCTGTCTCGAGGCGGAACTTGGGCAGGAGCACTTTTGCCCTCCGGCGGAGCAATTCTGCCGAGGGAACTTCCCTCCCGGAGGGGGAAATCATCGTCATCGTCATCACCAACAACTCTCCCATCTTGGGGAGGGAAATCTCCATCAACATCTTCACCAGCACCATCTCATCTCAAACCCTAGTTCATCTCTTGTATTCAATCTTGTTACCGGAACTATAGATTGGTGCTAGGGGATGACTAGTAGTGTTGATTACATCTTGTAGTTGATTACTATATGGTTTATTTGGTGGAAGATTATATGTTCAGATCCATTATGCATATTAATACACCTCTGATCATGAGCATGTATGTTGTGATTCCCTTAGTGGTGTCATGTGAACATCGACTACATGACATCTCACCATATTTGGGCCTAAGGGAATGCATTGTGGAGTAGTAAATAGATGGTGAGTTACGAGAGTGACAAAAACTTAAACCCCACTTTATGCACTATTCCTTAAGGGACCGATTGTATCCTAGAGTTTAATGCTATGGTTAGAATTTATTCTTAATACTTTTCTCGTAGTTGCGGATGTTTGCGGGAGGGTTAATCATAAGTAGGAGGTTTGTTCAAGTAAGAACAACACCTAAGCACCGGTCCACCCACATACCTAATTATCAAAGTAGCGAAGACAAATCAAACCAACATGATGGAAGTGACTAGATGGAATTCCCCTGTACCCTCAAGAACGCTTTGCTTATTATAAGAGACTATTTTGGTATGTCCTTTGCCTCAAAAGGACTGGGCTACCTTGCTGCATACTTGTTACTATTATCGTTACTTGCTCATTACAAATTACCTTGCTATCAAAGTACTCGCTACTTACAATTTCAGCACTTGCAGACAATACCTTATGATGTCTACTACACAACCTTCTTCTTGTAGACGTTGTTGGGCCTCCAAGTGCAGAGGTTTTTAGGACAGTAGCAAATTTCCCTCAAGTGGATGACCTAAGGTTTATCATTCCGTGGGAGGCGTAGGCTGAAGATGGTCTCTCTCAAGCAACCCTGCAACCAAATAACAAAGAGTCTCTTGTGTCCCCAACACACCCAATACAATGGTAAATTGTATAGGTGCACTAGTTCGGTGAAGAGATGGTGATACAAGTGCAATATGGATGGTAGATATAGGTTTTTGTAATCTGAAAATATAAAAACAGCAAGGTAACAAGTAATAAAAGTGAGCGTAAACGGTATTGCAATGCGTTGAAATAAGGCCTAGGGTTCATACTTTCACTAGTGCAAGTTCTCTCAACAATAATAACATAATTGGATCATATAACTATCCCTCAACATGCAACAAAGAGTCACTCCAAAGTCACTAATAGCGGAGAACAAACGAAGAGATTATGGTAGGGTACGAAACCACCTCAAAGTTATCCTTTCCGATCCATCTATTCAAGAGTCCGTAGTAAAATAACATGAAGCTATTCTTTCCGTTCGATCTATCATAGAGTTCGTACTTAGAATAACACCTTAAGACACAAATCAACCAAAACCCTAATGTCACCTAGATACTCCAATGTCACCTAAAGTATCCTTGGGTATGATTATACGATATGCATCACACAATCTCAGATTCATCTATTCAACCAACACAAAAGTACTTCAAAGAGTGTCCCAAAGTTTCTACTGGAGAATCAAGACGAAAACGTGTGCCAACCTCTATGCATAAGTTCATTGAACCCGCAAGTTGATAACCAAAACATACATCAAGTAGATCACGTGAATATCCCATTGTCACCACAGATAAGCACGACAAGACATACATCAAGTGTTCTCAAATCCTTAAAGACTCAATCCGATAAGATAACTTCAAAGGGAAAACTCAATCCATTACAAGAGATTAGACGGGGAGAAACATCACAAGATCCAACTATAATAGCAAAGCTCGCGATACATCAAGATCGTACCACCTCAAGAACATGAGAGAGAGATCAAACACATAGCTACTGATACATACCCTCAGCCCCGAGGGTGAACTACTCCCTCCTCGTCATGGAGAGTGCCGGGATGATCAAGATGGCCACCGGTGAGGGATCCCCCCTCCGGCAGGGTGCCGGAACAGGGTCCCGATTGGTTTTTGGTGGCTACAGAGGCTTGCGGCGGTGGAACTCCCGATCTATTCTGTTCTCTGATGTTTTAGGGTATATGGATATATATAGGCGAAAGAAGTCGGTCAGGGGAGCCACGAGGAGCCCACGAGGGTGGGGGGCGGGGGCGCCCAGGGGGGCAGGCGCGCCTCCCTGCCTCGTGACCACCTCGAAGCTTAGTTGACTTCAACTCCAAGTCTTCTAGATCACGTTCGTTCCAAAAATCATGCTCCCGAAGGTTTCATTCCGTTTGGACTCCATTTGATATTCCTTTTCTGCGAAACACTGAAACAAGGGGGAAAATAGAAACTAGCACTTGGCTCTGTGTTATTAGGTTAGTCCCAAAAATAATATAAAAGTGTTTAATAAAGCCCATAAACATCCAAAACAGATAATTTAATAGCATGGAACAATCAAAATACGTTGGAGACGTATCACCTTACTGAAAACTACTTGTCATTTCCTTCTGCTCCTCGTTGGGTTCGACACTCTTTATCGAAAAGAGCTACAATCGACCCCCTATACTTGTGGTTCATCAGTCTGCATCACCATCCCAGGGCTCAACAGGGCTGCATCCCAATTGTGCTTCTGGCCTTCGCGCGTTGGTCGGTGCGAGGGTCCACCTCACAGCTATGTTCGCATGCCATTCGGCTTGCCGAACGCGGCTGTTACCTTCCAATGCTGCCTGCGGAGCATTCTGGCGGCTCAGGAGGCCAGACATCAGGCGGTCCAAGCGGAGATGGTGATGGTTTCTCGCGAGCCTCCGGGACCTCCAGAGCCTCCCGAGGTTCAGGACCCAGGCGGCTCATGTGGAGCAACTCCTCCAGCACGCGTCCTCAGCTGCTTCAATACCTCTCCAACAACGGTGCCAGGTGACATTTTCCAGATCATTCAGTTGGGGGCACCCTTCGGGCTGCATTATCCCCAGGTCACATGGGCCTGTCCCCGGGACATGTATCCTTTGCATCTTTAAATTTACTTTGTTGGGGGCGCCCCTCGGGCTGCATTATCCCCAGGCCGCATGGGTCCGTCCCTGTGGCATGTATCATTCTTGCATTTATCTGGACTAGTGTTACCTCCTTCTCCAAGATGGTTTATGATTATCGGCTACTTGCCTGTTGCCCTTTGTGGCCTTCCGCGTTGCTGACCGGCCTCCTATCCATCCCGCAATGGGGGCTACACATGCTGGCATGGCGCTTGTGCTCGGGTCCATCCCTGCAACACTGACAAAACTGAGTGATCGAGCTCTGGCTCGCGGCCCGCCCCGCGCACGTCACCTCACCAGATCTCAGTGCCTTCATCTTCTTACGGAAAGATCAGCGGCAGGACAACAAACGTGCATATGGGTTGTATCCTCCTCTCAAACTAACCCGTAGGAGTCTCTGGAGCTTAGCTACGGGCGGCCCCGCTGGCTACTTCCATTTCACGCGATTCGCTTGTGCGTTAAGGGGGGGCTCTTGAGCTTCGCGCCTCAGGAGCTCCTACTGACTCTCTAGCCCTCACCCCAGGCCTTGACCACGACATCGCGACCTGGCATACCAGCGGTGGCTGAGCCTCGCTCGAGGGTCGGGACCCGAGGACGCAGAGCATTTAGATGAGCGAGGAAGGGGCAAGCCAGCGCAAGCCTTACCTGGTAACACCGCCGCTGAAGCGCAATCGGACGCTCCACAGGAATCACTTCGGGCTCGATAAGATAAGTCACATATTCAAGCTAGCACGACGTCGCAGTTGGAATTTTCGATTCGCCTTACTATGGAAATGTCGTCTCTCTTTTCTGCCTTCGGAACGCTGCTTGCACGCCAAAGGGGACCTCTTGAGGATCGCGCCTCAGGATCTCTTACCGAACATTGGGTCGCTCACCCCCTGGCCTTGACCATGGCATCGCGACCTGGCATACCTGCGACGGCTGAAGCTTGCCTGGGGACTGGGACCTGCCGGCGTAGAGCCCCAAGATACCGCAAGGACGAAAAGGGGAGACAATGGCAAAGCAAGACAATCAACCACAACCTTATAGTGGGAATAATAAGCGCTGGAGCAAAAGCATTACAGTTTCTTTACACACCCCCACGGGGTTCGACTCGATTACTCACAGGGAACAAAAGAAGAGAAACCCCAAGAAGCCCTGACTACGGACGTTGCCACCGATGCCATCATCCACAGTGGGCCACGAGAGGCCGATGCCAAGCCCATCCAGGTCATCGACGACGGCGGGCACACGCCGCTGCCGCGCTCCGTGTAACGCCCTCGATGCGGCTATATCTCCCACGTGTCGAAGCACGACTTGGAGGCATAACCGCATTAAAAGCAATGTCGCAAGTGAGGTAATCTTCACACAACCCATGTAATACATAAGGGAAAGAGATACATAGTTGTCTTACAATCGCCACTTCACACAATACATGAGTAAAGCATTACATCAACCAGAATACAATCAAGGTCCGGCTACGGAACCAAAATAAAAGAAGACTACCCCAAATGCTACACAGATCCCCGATCGTCCCGACTGGGCTCCACTACTGATCAACTGAAACGAAACAACACAATGAACAAGATCTTCATCGAGCTCCTCCTTGAGCTCGGGTGCGTCATCTGCACGGTTTTATCGGCACCTACAAACTGGTTTTGGAAGTATCTGGTGAGTCAGGGGGACTCAGCAATCTCACACCCGCGAGATCAAGACTATTTAAGCTTATAGGTAGGGTAAAAGGTATGAGGTGGAGCTGCAGCAAGCGACTAGCATATATGGTGGCTAACATACGCAAATGAGAGCGAGAAGAGAAGGCAAAAGCACGGTCGATGAACTATGATCAAGAAGTGATCCTAGAACAACCTACGTCAAGCATAACTCCAACACCGTGTTCACTTCCCAGACTCCGCCGAGAAGAGACCATCACGGTTACACACGCGGTTGATGTATTTTAATTAAGATCAACTTTGGGTTTTCTACAACCGGACATTAACAAATTCCCATCTGCCACATAACCGCGGGCACGACTTTCGAAAGTTCAAACCCTGCAGGGGTGTCCCAACTTAGCCCATTATAAGCTCTCGCGATCAACGAAGGATATTCCTTGTCCCCGGGAAGACCCGATCAGTCTCGGAATCCCGGCTACAAGACATTTCGACAGTAATAAAACAAGTCCAGCAAGACCTCTCGGCGTTCCGACACCCTGATAGTAGCCGCGCGTATCTCGTCTCAGGCCACGACCGGATGAGCTGTCCGTACAACTAAAACCAGACCTCAAGTTTCCTTGAGGTGGCGCTGCAAAGCGCTCTAGTTTGGACCAACACTTAGACAAGCATTGGCCCGGGGGGCTAAAATAAGATGACCCTTGGGTTAATTACTCCCAAGGGAAAGGTAGGTGGTGGTGAGGCAAATGGAAACCAATGTTGGGCCTTGTTGGAAGAGTCTTATTCAAAGCGAACTGTCAAGGGGGTCCCATAAATCACCTGACCGCATTAGGGACGCAAAATCCGGGAACATAATACCGATATGACGGAAACTAGGGCGGCAAGAGTGGAACAAAACACCAGGCATAAGGCCGAGCCTTCCACCCTTTACCAAGTATATAGATGCATTAGTTAAATAAGATATATTGTGATATCCCAACAAGTAAACATGTTCAAACAAGGAACAACAACTCCATGTTCCAACAAGGAACAAACTTCATCTTCACCTGCAACTAACAACGCTATAAGAGGGGCTGAGCAAAGCGGTAACATAGCCAAACAACGGTTTGCTAGGACAAGGTGGGTTAGAGGCTGACATGGCAATATGGGTGGCATGATATAGCAAGTGGTAGGTATCGTAGCATAGGCATAGCAAAAGAGCGAGCATCTAGCAAGCAAAGATAGAAGTGATTTCGAGGGTATGGTCATGTTGCCCGAAATCCCGCAAGGAAGAAGAACGAGTCCATGAAGAAGACAAACGGACGTAGTCGAACGAATCCTCACAACTCCGGAACGAAACCGAAGCTAACGAGAGAAGCAAACCAGAAAGAAACAAACGACATAGTAAACAAACATCACCTAAACATGGCATGATGCACAATCAAGTATGATGCATGTCCGGTTTAAATAAGCATGGCATGGCAAAATGCAACAAACAACACTACAAGTTAAGTGGAGCTCAATATGCAACGAGTTGCATATTGACGAAACACCACATCAATTATTTAGTTCTCTCTCGTTATGTACCCAACAATGTTAAATGTTTATTAACATGGCAAGAGGTGAAGAATATGAAAACTATCTATCTAGGCAAGTTTAAATGAGGCCGGAACAACAAACAACAAGTCCGGAAGAACCTCATGTGCAAAGTTTAGAGTTGGTATTGTTCTGCCTAAAACCATATTTTATTGTTTTTAAACAGGAAAATAAAGTGCAACATGTTAATCTATGCATTTTTCTACCCCATTTACATATATAATTTATTTAAATCCGAGCTACGGTTATTTAGGTATGAAATAAATCATTTTAGCATGGCATTTAAGCAAATTTAAACAAACAACATTTTAAACATTTTTAATTGTTGTTATCATGATGCGGATGATATATGCAAGTTTTAAGCAATTTTTGTGAAAATGTTGACAAGAGCATTATGAAGCATTTGTCGTCGTGGCGGAAACTAAAAAGGGTGCCACGGCAACGACAACGGAAATGGTGCCACGACAACGACAACGGAAATGGTGCCACGGCAACGACAACGGAAATGGTGCCACGGCAACGACAACGGAAATGGTGCCACGGCAACATTCCGGTTCCGATAACTCATGAAGATACCGGTGCAAAAGGAAGCGTGTCGTGAGCGTGTCATGCAAGATGGTGGGGTGCTCCCGACTACCGGGTTCCCACGGGATAGTGGCATGGAAAACGAGTGACAATTCGGACACGGTGCAAACACAAGCATCTCATACAACATGCATTCGTTCACGGGCGTCATCTCGGCGGTTATACCTTCGAAGCGCGCAAAAGATGGTTCTCGTTCGGTGCAAAGTAGACAAAGTAGATGTTCACGGGTCATTGTGGGAAGTAGTCATTCTCGTGGCGACGGTAGTCGTTCATGTATCGTCGTGGTACTTGGCATCACATCGTGTAGTCGAACTTGACGGTTCCGTTACATGGGTCTTCGGCAACGGTAGCTATGCATGTTCCAACATCGAACTTGGAGGGACACCTTGTGGTACTTGGTGAATCCTGGAGACGGTACTTGATGATCCATGAAGCCGATCTCGGAGGTCTTGGCGTCCACATCTACTTGTGTACTTGGCGTAATCCCCGGGAACGGCGCTTTACAAACCAGCGAGACGTCACGGTTCGGGGCAGTCTCGATCTTGAGGGTCTTGATGTACCAAAACGAAGCATCACAAGGCCTCGGTTGGGCAGCAGCAAGGAGGCGATGGAGCGGGCACGCTCAAGGGAGAGCAGCAGAGGGCAGCAGCAGCAGGCGATGGTGGTGGTCGCAGAGCAAGGCAAGGTCGAAGGAGCAGGAGATAGCACGCAGGCGAACTTGATGATGAGGGCCCTGGTCTCGGGCGCGCGAGGAAGATAAGAAGGAGGCCATGGCAGGAGGCGCGGCGGCGCTCTCCGGCAGCTCGAGACGAAGGTGAACGGCGGTGAGGAGGAGGCCGCAGGTGAGGGAGGAGGTTGGGCGCGCGGCGCATGGCGCATGGAGGCGAGGTTCGGGCGCGGGGTTTTGTTCCCGGCGCCGGAATGGAGGGGGCGCACTGGCGAGGAGAGGACGGCGGCTGGAGATGGTGGTGGCGCGGCGGCCGGGCGCGGCGCCATGGGGAGGCGACGATGCGGAGGAGGGGAGGCTGCAGGGGATCGGGCGTGAGGTGGCAGGCACGGGAACGAGACGAAGGGGTGGCGGCGCTATGAGGGAACGAGAGGGAGAGATTGGATCGGGGGATCGGGCTAGGGTTAAGGAGGGATTGGTGGGGCGGCTGGGCCCTGGGAGGCCGGCCCAAAGGAGAGGGAGGCTGCTGGGCTCTCCACTCCCTCTCTCATTCTTTTCAAAACAGAAAAAATAAAGAGAAAGAAAAGGGAAGAAAAGAAAGGTTAGAGAAAGAGTTGGGCACGGGGATAATTTTCACGGACTCGTAAAAATGAGCTTGATCCCGGAAAAATAGAAGTGAGCATGGATGCAAGGTTTAGAATCTAAGACATTTGAATTTAATTCAAATGGTTTGAACTAGGACGAGGTTTTAGAAGTGTTCCAAAAATGTTGAGAATTTAGGAGGAGCCTCGATAAAAGAGATAAAGAATTGTGGACAAGATTTGAAGGTCAAACTCGAAGAGGAATAGGCATGGGAATTAATTTTGCAAGTGTGTGATGGTTAATTCCAAAAGAATGGAATATTTATTATAGCTCCCTAATAATATTGGGAGTATATATTTTAAAGAGAAACCACCATGTGAGTTCCCTCAATTAAAATGGATCAAAGATCCATGCCATTTATTTAGTTGAGTTGCAAAAGGTTTATGAGATGATGCATGATGACATGATGCAATGCAAAAATAAAAGAGCAAGCACAAAAGAAACACACGACGAAACTTGGACTATATGGAAGGCATCTGAAGCGTCGGACTCGGGGCGTTACACTCTGGGCACGGCGAGATCTCAGTGGCGCGTAGCTGTCGTCGCTCGTCTCCGAAGACTCGCTAGGTGCAGGAGATCCGCTGGACCCCCAGGAGTCATCGCTGCTGCTGGAGGAGCTACCAGCGGGACCGGGGGTAGGCTCGATGCCTGTTGTCGTGCCCCCTCGGTAGCTTCCTCTAGGGCAGCACTCCAGACGGTGGCCTTCCTCATCGAAGATCTTGAAGGACAGCGTGGAGGCACCGTCGTACTCGAAGTGGATCGCGAGGGCCCCCTCCGCGCGACAGGCGCGAGCAACCTCGCCCCATCCACGGGTCATGAAGATCTTGCCCAGGGAGACGACCTCAACCTCCGCCCCCGTGCCCAGGGTGCTGCAATCGGCGTGCTGCAACCACAGCTCGATTGGCCCCCTCGGCGGCATCTCCTCGGCAAAGAACTGCGGGAGCTGGATCTAGGTGCGTTGTGGCATCGCCGCCCACACCATGAACTCGCGCGAGGAGCCGTCGAGATGGGTTCGTGGGCTGACGGCTCGCGCAGCCACTGCCTGGCCCTCGCTGCCACGGCCTACGCGGCGTCGGGTGCTCCCGCCTTCTCCGGTGCCATGCGCTTAGACGTACAGAGGGAGCGGGTAGCCAGGCGGAGGCCGCTCGTACCAAGGTCACGCCACCTCAAACCGCACGCCAACATCACAGGAACGGCTCAACCTCTTCTTCGGTGGAAGTGGCCCCTCCTCCTTGCGAGGGGTTTTTCCTTTCTCTGCGGCGAAGAACCTCGTAATCATCGCCATGGATATCGTGGCAAGACGGCGAGGCTAGGGGAAAGAAGAAGGAGCAAGCGGCGAGAAGACAGCGATGAGCGAGAGGGGCTCTGCCCCTGCCCTCATTTATAGCCAGAGGGAGACCAACCGCCAGCCTCCACGATCGCACGTAATGATGATTTCCTTCTGCATGCAGCAGGGTCTCATAAAGTCGAATGGTTGCCAAGGCAGCATGGGGAAGCGGAGGTGCCCACGTCCCATCCATCTCCACGCGTCTACCAAGGCCACAGGCGGTTGGGGCCCGCGGTGCTCCGCACTTGCCCTTTCGCTTCGCCTCGAAGCCAAGTTCGAGCGCGCCTTGGGCCCGGGGACTACTATCGGCGTTCTGGGAACGGGGTGCCCATACTTGCCAGCCTGCGGCCCGTGGCGTGGCTCCATTGGCGGCCCGAAGTGACCCAAGTTCAGCAGCAACAGCTCAAGACTCTCGCGAGGGGCCAAGCCTCGTGAGGCGGGCGACACCAAGACCTCCCTGGGGGCAGCCTCACTAGGCTGGCTCACGAGGAGCAGAGATATCAATGAAGGGTGCACTTCACGAGGCTCACATGATGTGATCCACGACGACCAAGGCCAGGCGGACGCCAGCGGGAGCAGTGTACCAGTTTCCTCTTTGGTGCTAAGGAGGCAAGTGCAGGTGCGGGGTCCCGAGGTATCAGGCAAAGGTTTCCATATCGGTGCAACAAGACCAAGACCGCTAGGACCATAGGATGGAGGTCAACGCGGAGCCCATGGCAGCGTCGCCACCAGATCCTTTTGCAGGTGAAGACTACTTTTGTCAGGATAGCTTGTACTAGTTGTCTTGATAACCCACAAGTATAGGGGATCACAATAGTTTTCGAGGGTAGAGTATTCAACCCAAATTTATAGATTCTACACAAGGGGAGCCAAAGAATATTTGAAGGTATTAACAGTTGAGTTGTCAATTCAACCACACCTGGAGATTAATTATCTGCAGTAAAGTGATCAGTAGTAAAGTAGTTTGATAGTTTTGATAATAGTGACAGCAGCAACGGTAACAGTAACATGGATAGAAGTAATTTGTAGCAAGTGTAACAGTGATGATAGCAATAGTAACGGAGCAAGATCAATAAGGATAAATTCGTAGGCATTGCATCAGTAACTTGTTGGATGATATTCATCATGTGACAGTTATAACCTAGGGTGATACGGCACTAGCTCCAGTTCATCGATATAATGTAGGCATGTATTCTGTAAATAGTCATACATGCTTTATTAAAAGAACTTGCATGACATCATTTGTCCTACCCTCCCGTGGCAGCGGGGTCCATATTGGAAACTAATGGATATTAAGGCCTCCTTTTATTAGAGAACCAGAACAAAGCATTAACACATAGTGAATACATGAACTCCTCAAACTACGGTAATCACCGAGAGTGGGCCCGATTGTTGTCACTCCGGGGTTGTCGGATCATAACACGTAGTAGGTGACAATAACTTGCAAGATCGGATCTAAAACATGGATATAATGATGAATTCATAAACGGTTCAGATTTGAGTTCATGGCACTCGGGCCCAAAGTGACAAGCATTAAGCATAGCAAAGTCATAGCAACATCAATCTAAGAACATAGTGGGTACTAGGGATTAGGCCCTAATAAAACTAAATCGATTACATGATGAATATCATCCAACTCCTCACCGACCAGCGAGCCTACGAAGGAATTACCCACTCCCGATGGGGAGCATCATGGAATTGGCGATGGAGATTGGTTGGTGATGAGAAAGAACGAAGATCCCCCTCTCCGGAGCCCCAAACGGACTCTAGATCTGCCCTCCCGAGGAAGAACAGGGCTTTGCGGCGTCTCCGTCTCGTGGATAGCGATAATTCTTTCTCCCTGTTTTTTTTCTGGAATAATGTGATTTTATAGTATCAGGGGGTCGTCAGCGGGGACACCAGGTGGGTTCAACCCACCTGGGCGCGCCAGGAGAGGGGGGTGCGCCCTGGTGGGTTGTGCCCAACCAGGGGCCCCTCTTTGGTGGGCCTTGGCTCCAGAAATTCTTATTATTGGTATAAAAAATCCTCCAAAGTTTCATTCCATTCTGAGAACTTTTATTTCTGCACAAAAATAATGCCATGGTAGTTCTGCTGAAAACAACGTCAGTCCGGGGTTAGTTTCATTCAAATCATGCAAATTAGAGTCCAAAACAAGAGGAAAACCGTGAGAAAAGTAGATACTTTGGAGGCATATGAACTCCCCCAATCTTAAACATTTGCTTTTCCTCAAGCAATTCAGTTGACAAACTAAAAGTGAGAAAGAAAGACTTTTACGAACTCTTTTGCTCTTGTTTGCATAAATAAGCTTAAACAACACCCATGTTTTTAGTCAACATTATAACTAACCATGTCAACAATAACTCTCAAAGATTACAATAACTCATATCAATGACATAATCAGCTAGCGAGCAATAATAAGGTATCTCAAACAGCAACACGTTGTCAAAACAACCATGATATAATATGACAATAGTGGTATCTCGCTAGCCCTTTCTAAGACCGCAAAAGATAAATGTAGAGCACATCCAAAGTTCAAGCAGCGACTAAACATTGAATTCATGGTAGAAAAGATCCAGTCATGATGCACCCAACATTAGCTACACACAATGCATAAATCATGACAGCTGTGCTCTACTCAGTTTCTGGCGCTTGTTTTTAGAAGGTGGTGACACAACATAAAAGTAAATAGAAAATCCCTTCGCAGAGGGAAGCAGTGATTTGCAGAGGTGCCAGAGCTCAATTTTTAAAAAAGAGATAAATGATATTTTGAGACATGCACCCTTCTCATTCACTTCATGACCATCAGTTATCAACATCTTCCATGCTAAGCACGCTAGTGGCGGTTCCCAAGCGGAAAGTAAAGGTTTTGACTCCATTGGACGTTTTGTTTGATTAATTCAAAGATGAACTCTTTTCATGTCTGCAGTTTGGGACTGGGCATCCCTATTACCGCCCATTTCCTCGTGCGATGGCGAGTGAATAAACACTCCACCTGAGGATAACCCACTTAGCACGGAAGATATCGACCACCTCCTGTCGTTCCATGAACGATCCAGGCACACAAAACGGATAGTTTTTTAGAAGTTTTTAGAGGTGGCACATGCAAATTTACTTAGGACGGCAGGGTAATACCGTATATAGGTAGGTATGGTGGACTCATCTGGAATAACTTTGGGTTCAAGGTTTTTGATGTACAAGCAGAATTCCGAATTAGTACAGGCGAAGGCTAGCAATTAAGATTGGGAAGCGGCCAGCTAGAGAGCAACAACGATCATGACCAGGCATTATGCATAAGTAACATTGGACACTAGCATCAGTAGGATATGAACACCATGAACATAAACAATATAGAGGCTATGTTGGTTTTGATTCAACTACGTGCATGAACATGTACCAAGTCAAACCACTCGAACATTCGGAGGAGGATACGATATCATCATACTACATCACAATCATTTTAACGCTATGTTTATTTCCAAGATAAATTATTATTGACTCCCAGCTACTTATGCATGTCATGAGAAACTATAATCTCTAATTTTCATTGCAAACATGTTTAATCATAATGGGCTGAAGCCTGGATACTAGGTTAAACATATTTACACAAACAGAACAAGTCGAGTTCATACCAGTTTTTCTCTGCCATGACCAATTCATCGAATATCGTCATTATTTCCTTTCACTTGCACGACCGAATGATGTGAAAATAGTAATAGTGCAAGACTGCCATGGACTAAGCTGGAATCTGCAAACATTTTATTCAACAGGAGAATACAAGGTAAAATGGGCTCTTTATTAGTTCGACAGTTATTCATATGAGAGCCAATCAACATTTTCATCGTGGTCTTCTCGGTACAACTTGAATAAAAAGAAAAGAAATTCGGAGAAACACACTGAAATGTTTTTGGAGTTTTTGGTTTTCTTCAACAAGCAAATAGAAAGCAAAAGCAAAAACGAGAAAAACTATTTACATGGGAAAGCTTCCAACAAGCAAAAGTAGAAGAAGGAAATATTTTTGGATTTTATTTTTAATATTACTATTAAGCATGCATAGAAAGTAAATTACTACAACTAATTTTTTGGGTTTTTCTAAAGTTTCTCAAACACACAAGAAGAAAGCAAGAAAATAAATCTAAGCATGGATGATACAATAAAAAAGTGTGAGCACCGACAACTAGAATGATATATGAACATGAATATAAAGTCGGTGAGAACATGTACTCCCCTAAGCTTAGGATTTTGGCCTAAGTTGGCAATCGATTAGTAGCCTGGAGGGGTAGTAGGGATCCTGAGGAGCGGGCATCCACTCATCCCACTGCGGAGGTGATTGTGCAGCCTCGGTAGCAGCCTGAGCGTTCCAGTAGCGAGGATGTCTGCAGGCATAATCCGGTATCTGCCCCTGGCAACAGAATCAAACAGAGCAGGTGCAGGCAAGGGGATAACATCATGAGCGTCAACGCTATAGACCAAGTTATAAGGAATGGCAATATCAGGACTATCATGTGCAAGAAAGTGATGGTGATCCATGGCTGCACGGTCTAGGTAAACTATGGTAAGAGGGACATCATGGGGGCGTATCACAACCTCGAAGTGAGCCGCCAAACGAGTAGCAAAAATCCAACCATGTATTTTCCTTTGAGATTTATTAAGATGGAGGCGACGAGCCACAATAGCTCCCAAGCTATAAGTGTTGTCACCCTCTATTGCACGACGTAAAACAAGGTCTGGTGAACTAAGTGCACCCACCTTCTCCCTAGCAAGCAAGCATTTGGTAAATAAAGTATGCAAACTAACGAATAGCAGGAAAATGTAAGCTACAGGTTGTGATGGTGGACACTCTCCTTTCATCACCCACTGTCAAAGTGCGACAGAAATCCTCAAACTCAGCCAGCCTAGGCTCAGCCAAGCTCCCATCAGACAGGATCATGCATATGTCACAAAATTCTATAAGTGGTATCTGGTGGTTTTCAGCATATAAATCAAAGCTCACTTCAGGAAGATTATTTCTAGGCAGGAAAGTAAAACTTTGGACAATAAATTGTACGCAGACATAAATATCTTCAGGAAATTTGGCTCTAAGAAGAACTCCAAGGGTGTTATTGGGGAGTCTTCTGACAGTGATCTCCGCCCTCGGAGGTTGGCGGAGGTGCGGCCGTGCGAATGGCCGCACATCCCGTTCCTTTAGCAGGCTGGAATCCATGAGGAGTTCATGCAATTTATTGCTAATGCCGGCCTCACCGACTTCATCGCAGATGAGTGTAAAAATTTCTTGAAGATATTCATGTCTGCGTACAATTTTTCCTGTGAACAAAAATCTGAATTTTTAGTTCACAAAATTTTTCCAACAAAACTTCACAAAACCAATAGCAACTACTCATAGGGATACATAGAGGCCCTATCAGGCATTCAAACTACTTAGAACACTAATAATTCAACATGCAAGCAAATCTACAGCAGCAGCAAGAGTAGCAATTTATTCAAAGTATAAACCGCTAAAACGAAAACTAATTGGACAAATGATGGAGTCACATACCAAGCAACAATCCCCCGAAATAGTTTCGGTAACGGAGCTTCGAGCAAAGAGATAGAAATCCGCGGGTTTGAGATCAAGAAGACGGGAGAGAAAGCAAGAGTGATTTTTTTTCCTGGAGGTAGGTGACAATGTGGGCTAAAGAGGTAAGTGAGGGGGCCCACGGTGGGACCACATCCCACCAGGGCGCGGCTGGGGGTCCTGGCGCGCCCAGGTGGGTTGTGCCCACCCGGTGCACCTCCCTCTGGTAATTTTTGCACCAAAAATTCTTAAATATTCAGGAAAATAATATAAAATTTTCAGGGCATTCTGAGAACTTTTATTTTTGGGTCATTTCTTATTGCACGGAAAATTCAGAAAATAGACAAAACATGGCATTTTATTTTATTTAACTAATAAAAACAGAGAATAAAAAGTAGGGTCAGAAGGTAGTGCTTACTAAATTCATCAACTTCATACCGTTTAAAAATGATTAATTAATAAGGTTGATCAAGTCTTATTAACAACCACTTTCGGTTAGCATGAAACCGAAGAACTTTCGTAAATCACTAAGTTACCTCAATGGGATATGCATTTCCCCAACAATAAGCATTTCATATTTCTTTCTGACAGTAGGTATAGTATTTGAAAACTTCCAATAGTGATTGTCGGAGATTTTTCAATAACATTAATACCATTCAGTTGGAATTGTTTCTTCGGAAAGTGCACCCTATGCTCATTACCATAATATGAAAAGTGACGTCGCTTTTTTACAATCAATAATAGCCCCTGCAGAATTCAAGAAGGGTCTACCAAGGATAATCGACATGTTGTCGTCCTCGGGCATCTCAAGTATAACAAAGTCAGTCAAGATAGTAACATTAGCAACAACAACGGGACATCCTCACAGATACCAATAGGTATGGTAGTTGATTTGTCAGCCATTTGCAAAGATATTTCAGTAGGTGTGAGTTTATCCAAGTCAAGTATTTTCTATAAAGAGAAAGGCATAACACTAACACCAACTCCTAAATCACACAAAGCAGTTTTCACATAATTCTTTTTGATAGAGCAAGGTATAGTTGGTATTCCCGGATATCCAAGTTTTTAGGTACTCCATCCTTGAAAGTATAATTAGCAAGCATAGTGGAGATTTCAGCTTCCAGTGTTTTTCTCTTATTTGTGATAACGTCTTTCATATACTTTGCATAAGGAGGCATTTTCAAGATATCAGTCAAGTGAGTACGCAAAAAGACTGGCCTTAGCACTGCAGCAAAGCGTTCAAATTCTTCATCATAATTCCTTTTAGTTGACTTGGGTGCAAAAGGCATAGGTTTTTGAACCCACGGTTCTCTTTCTTTACCATTTTTCCTAGCCACAAAGTCACTTTTATCATACCTTTTATTCTTAGGTTGTGGGTTATCAAGATCAACAGGTGGTTCTATCTCAACATCATTATCTGGTTATTTTTCATTTGGTTAAGAGTCTTCATGAACCTCACCAATAACTTTTTCATTGTCACTAGGTGAGTGTTCATTACCAGATTGAGTTTCAGCATCAGAGATAGAAGTTTCATTATCATTATCAGGAGGTTTTTCTATTTCAGGTTCAATAGAAGTGTGGAAAGTCCTATCATTTTTCTTTTTCTTTTTATTTTTAGAAGGACTAGGTGCACTAGTGTTAGATCTTTGTGAATCTTGTTCAATTCTTTTTGGGTGTCCCTCAGGATAAAGTGGTTCCTGAGTCATTTTACCTCCTCTAGTTGCAAGTCTAACAGCAAAGTCATGCATATTATGATTCATTTCATCAAGCAATTATCTTTGTGATTTAGCAACTTGTTCTAGTTGAGTTTGAACCATAGAATCATGTTTTCCAACACCTCTAACATCATTTGAAATTCTAAATAACAAGTCACTTAAGCGAGCAATCATATCATAATTATATTTCAATTGTTTCATAACATTTGCATTGAAGTGATCTTGTTTTCTAATGTAGTTTTCAAACTCATAAAGGCATTGACTAGGATGAATATTGTGAGGATTATCATTTTCATTAATCTTCATAAGAGAATTTACCTGTACCACCTTAGGCAGTGAAGGTGTATTAAGCCCATGTATTTCTTCAATAGGAGGTAAATTTTTAACATCCTCAGCTTTAATACCTTTTTCCTTCATTGATTTCTTTGCCTCTTGCATATCTTCAGGACTGAGATATAATATACCCCTCTTCTTTGGAGTGGGTTTAACTGGTGGTTCAGGAATAGTCCAATCATCATAATTTTTCAATATGTTATTCAATAATTCCTCAGCTTGTCCAATAGTTCGTTCCCTGAAAACACAACCAACACAACTATCTAGGAAGTCCCTAGAAGCATCGGTTAGTCCATTATAGAAGATATCAAGTATTTCATTTCTCTTAAGAGGATGATCAGGCAAACCATTAAGTAACTGGCAAAGCCTCTCCCAAGCTTGTGGGAGACTCTCTTCTTTAGTTTCCACAAAGTTAAATATTTCCTGTAAGGCAGCTTGTTTCTTATGAGTAGGAAAATATTTTGCGGAAAGTAATAAATCATATCCTAGGGACTACACACACAACTAGGAGCAAGAGTATTGTACCAAGCTTTAGAATATCCCTTTAATGAGAAAGGAAATAATTTGAGAATAAAGTAATAGCGAGTCTTCTCATCATGAGTAAAAAGGGTGGCTATATCATTCAACTTAGTAAGATGTGCCACAAACATTTCAGTTTCATAACCATAGAAAGGATCAGATTCAGCCAAAGTGATTAACCCTGGGTCGACAGAGAATTCATAATCCTTATCATCAATAAAAAATAGGTGAAGTAGCAAACTTAGGATCACATTTCATTCTAGAATTTAGAGATTTTTCTTTATACGTGTGTAATAATTTCTCTAGATCATATCTATCATTGCAAGCAAGAATATCTCTAGTTGCTTCTTCACTCATAACATAACCTTATGGTACCTTAGGCAATTCATATATAGGAAGGCTAGTTCTAGCAGGTGTTTCAGGAGTTTTAGTTTCAAGCTCATCATCAGATTCAACAACAACATGTTGTATAACTCCAGCAATTTGTTTATCAAGAAAGTCACCAAGTGGCACATCATCATTATCAAGCAAGGTACTAGCATCATCATAAGCATCATTCATAGTAGAAGTAGCATCATCAATAACTTGCGACATATCAGGATTCACAGCACGTGGTGGTGTTGCAAGTTTACTCATAACAGAAGGTGAATCTAAAGTAGAACTGGATGGCAGTTTCTTACCTCCCCTCATACTTGAGGGAAATATCTTTGGTTTAGGATCCTTTAGATACTGCATTCTAATAATATAATAATAATCCCAAGTGACTCAACAAATATAGCTATGCTCCCCGGCAACGGTGCCATAAAAAGGTCTTGAAAACCCACATGTATAGGGGATCGCAACAATTTTCGAGGGTAGAGTATTCAACCCAAATATATAGATTCGACACAAGGGGAGCCAAAGAATATTTGAAGGTATTAGCAGTTGAGTTGTCAATTCAACCACACCTGGAGATTAATTATTTGTAGCAAAGTGATCAGTAGCAAAGTAGTTTGATAGTTTTGATAATAGTGACAATAGCAACGGTAACAGTAACAGGGATAGCAATAATTTGTAGGAAGTGTAATAGTGATGATAGCAATAGTAACACAGCAAGGTCAATAAGGATAAATTCGTAGGCATTGGATCGGTAACTTGTTGGGTGATATTCATCAAGTGATATTTATAATCTAGGGCGATACGGCGCTAGGTCCAGTTCATCGATATAATGTAGGTATGTATTCCGTAAATAGTCATATGTGCTTTATTAAAAGAACTTGCATGACATCTTTTGTCCTACCCTCCCGTGGCAGCGGGGTCCATATTGGAAACTAAGGGATATTGAGGCCTCCTTTTAATAGAGAGTTGGAACAAAGCATTAACACATAGTGAATACATGAACTCCTCAAACTACGGTCATCACCGAGAGTGGTCCCGGTTGTTGTCACTCCGGGGTTGTCGGATCATAACACATAGTAGGTGACTATAACTTGCAAGATCGGATCTAAAACATGGATATAATGATGAATTCATAATCTGTTCAGATCTGAGTTCATGGCACCCGAGCCCAATGTGACAAGCATTAAGCATAGCAAAGTCATAGCAACATCAATCTAAGAACATAGTGGATACTAGGGATCAGGCCTTAACAAAACTAACTCGATTACATGATGAATCTCATCCAACTCCTCACCGATCAGCGAGCCTACAAAGGAATTACTCACTCCCGATGGGGAGCATCATGGAATTGGCGATGGAGATTGGTTGGTGATGACGAACAACGTAGGTCCCCCACTCTAGAACCCCAAACGGACTCCAGATCTGCCCTCCCGAGGAAGAACAGGGCTTGGCGGCGTCTCCGTCTCGTGGATAGCGAAAATTCTTTCTCCCTGTTTTTTTTCTGGAATAATGTGATTTTATAGTATCAGGGGGTCGTCAGCGGGGCCACCAGGTGGGTTCAACCCACCTAGGCGCGCCAGGAGAGGGGGGTGTGCCCTGGTGGGTTGTGCCCAACCAGGGGCCCCTCTCTGGTGGGTCTTGGCTCCAGAAATTCTTATTATTGGTATAAAAAATCCTCCAAAGTTTCGTTCCATTCCGAGAAATTTTATTTCTGCACAAAAACAACGCCATGGTAGTTCTGCTGAAAAGAACGTCAGTGTGGGGTTAGTTTCATTCAAATCATGCAAATTAGAGTCCAAAACAAGAGGAAATGCGTGACAAAGTAGATACGTCGGAGGAGTATCATGTCTCCCTTCGAATTTGTCCATTGTGGGATCCCTTCCCACCTATCATTTGGGAAGAGGACCAAGGCCACTATAAATAGGACTTAGCCACCATTCTAGCTAGACATCTTGAATCGGGGCCATTCTACCGTGACCACCTCACCAGCTCATCGTGCTCAAGAACACCTCACCTCCTGAGGCTGTTCACCTACTGTACCTCTACAAAAAAAGGGACTTCTGTGATGATACGTGTTTGTCACAGTAGGTCATGTTTTCTGTCATGCATGTACATCCATGACAATTTTATGACAGAATCAAGATAGTCATACCTGTGCTGTCATAGAAGTGTTCCATGACATTACCAAAATTATCATCACGGAAGTGTCCACTTCCATTACGATAAATAGCGCGTCATCGAAGTGTTTTCGTCAAGGGTGACCGACACGTGGCATCCACCATAACGGGACGCCGTTAAGCTATCGGGTATGGTTTTGGATCTGATAACCCGTTAACAGCCCGGACCAATGAGGATTTTCCATGTGTAAAATTCTCAATGGCCGGAGGAAACACGTGTTGGCTCACCGTTGGGACGGATGTCATCCACTCGTTGGACAGGAGACGCCTATGATAGGTCGACACATGGCACGACCCAACAGTGGCCCATTCCGGTGAAAAGGCCGGCCCGTTCGACTTGGTCAAAAGGTAACATGCCAGCCCATGGAAAACCTGTTAACGGCTTGTTCTTATATAGCCCATTTACGGCCCGCTAACTACCGGCCCGTTGTGGGCTATCGGAATGAAGCCTAATAGCTTCATCTGGGCCGTCCAATATGATTCCAGCCTGTTGTAACTTCAGGCCCATGTATGGCCCATGATGTCTTTCAGCCAATATGAGGTCCTCTGTAACTCTTGGTCCATTAAAGGCCCGAGATGAAACTGGCCCATAATCAACAGTGTATCGCTTTATACCCATTAACGGCCCATTATTCCGTTGGCTGTTTCCAGCCCGTGTTAACTTTCGGCCTTCTAAGGGCCCATTTATTCTTGGGCTCATTTCTAGAATTCGGTTAGTTACGGTCTGTTATTGGCCTGTTCCATTTGTGGGCCAAATTAAGCCCATGGTTACATTCGGCCCATTTGTGGCCCGTTAACCTGTTGGGTTGTTTTCATAGCGTTATCAAATACGGCCTATTAACGGCCCGTTATGGTCCACAAATGATACTGCCCATGTTTGGCAAAATAATGATACGCCTTGTAGAGGGCCCATAGATACTACGGCCAGTAGAACACCAATGGATCCTACGGCCCATAGAAGGCCCATGGATCATACGGCCGGTAGAAAGTCCATGGATCCTACGACCCGTAGAAGGCCCATGGATCCTACGGCCCGTAGAAGGCCCACAGATCCTACGGCCCGCAAGAGGCCTATGGTTACAACAGTCCGTGTATTGCCCAAAATAGGTTATTGTGGCCACTAGAAAAATGCGGAAAAAACAACAGCAGTGACTACAAGCAAGCAAGTAAACAAGACAATAAGGAAATAAATAAGCAAGCAACTAACGCAAGCCTATTACAACTATTACACATATTACATCCACTGGGCATCAAAGTTCACCACCAGTGCAAATATAGGGAACAAAGCAACATATTACATACACTGGCTGTCAAAATTGGCCACCAATGCAAATAAACACGGCAGCAAAACAAGTCCATAACTGAAAAAACTTCAGAAGAGCTCAAGAAATGTTATCCTGGGTATCCAACATGCTGGCAATAAGCTTAGCAAGCTTATTAGCTTTGTCCTGTTTGGTGCTAAAATCCTCCAACGCTTGCTGTTGCACCAGAAAGTATGCATTTGAATGCTCCAGGGACTTCCGCAGTCCTTCTGCTTCTTGTCGCAGCACAGCTGATCGATGTCTTTCAGCTTGTAGTTGAGACTCAAGAAACCGAATTGATTCAGGAAGTGAGTCTGAATAGCTTGTGCAAACGGTAGTGGCCAGTAACACGAACAGTAAACTAAGACAGGACTTTGGGGTTGCCTCACTGTCTTCAAGATAGTTTTCCTTGGCTGTTTTATCAGCTTTGTTGGAGACCAACAAGGATGTCTCATGATCCTGAACCTTATCTGCATTTCTTCCTTTATCATTGCTTAATAAGGTACTGTTCCCCAATATTTTGTCAGCATTCTAAAAGAAGAAACAAGCAGAAACATAACAGGTTTAGCATGTACTAGTATATGAAACTCATTTCGGTGAACTAGTTCATTAGTAAGGTGGACAAGATTAAACTACCAAGTCTTCTATTGCCAAGTAGTACATTATAAAAGCATCAAACAAACATATATCTATGTCCTATGGTCACTGCATTGTCTTGCCAAATCAAAATAGAGACACGGTTCAAATCATATCAGTTCAAGAGAAAGCAGCACTGAAAGAATACAAAGCATGGAAAACTATACGGCACAACAAGATTTCAGATGGGTACCACTGGTCTACATGTACAACAACAATATTGGCCCTGTTATGATGCTAGTAATGTGCATGATATGAGAAGTCAACTGTATATACAATTTAAATTGAAATCGACAGAGCTATTTATGAGAGCAAACCTGTTAAACAAACATGCGTAAACATACCTGTTGTGCCATTGGTGTTTCCATTGGATCGTTAAATTTAAAATTAAGTTTGTATGAGTAAATACAGTGATACAAGAGCAAAGCAGTATGCACGATAGCAATGGAATCTTAAATGAGAACAATTTTTCTTCAGGTTTAAGCACTTGTTTTACATGAACAGAGTACAGTAAGACGCACACATATACTACTTAAAATAAAATGAGCTCATAGACATTACCACATTCTTGGTTCGGTACCAGTAAAGAACAAGGCATTCCCAGTCATCGTCCAGTAAATGTGTCTCAGGAGACCGTAAGGGAATTTGATGAGTTTCTTTGCCAGTGAAGTGCGTTTTCTTCAGGTAATTCTGATACTGCCACCAAGCATTCTTGAAGATAGCAGAGGTATTAGGACATGTTACCTCATCCTGAGTTTCCAAATCGGTCCTTCTCTATATTGAAAAATGGGAAAATTTGTAGTATTATAACCATCATGCAGGTAGAATGTATGGGACAAATTAAAGTAATTGCCATGAATAACATTACTTACACATAACTCCTGGACAAACACCTACAATTGGCATTTTCCTTCATCTTCGGTATAATATTTCCATGATGGGAAGATACGCACATAGGATTTAACAACATCAAATGCGATAGATGCTAAACTATGAATGGCTGGTTGTGCCTCCTCCACAGGAATAGGTGTACTAACTAGTGGAGTTGGGGTTCACCGTGGTAGTACTGGCGCTTTGTGCACTGGAGCTGCCTTACTAACTGCTCTTGTTTGGGAGCCCTGTGGTGGAGATGGTGCTGTGTCAACAGGAACTGGATTACTATCTGCTAGGGTTGGGGTTAGATTGGGTGAAGCTGGTTCTCTGTCCATCGCATTAGGGGTAAAATCTATGAGTCTGGGTTATGTGTGGTAGGGCTGGTTCTCGTGCATGTACAACCGGGGTGCTATCTCAACCAAGAGGTAGCACTGTTTTATTTGAAGACCGTGTTTTTACTCCGCTATATACTGTCATCACCCGCTGCAATTCAAATGGCTGATAAACAGGAAACATAGTTGAATGTACAGACATTGTATAAGAGACAGATGCAATAGATAGTGTGGAAAAAAGAGGGCATTAAATAGTTGACATGTATATTGTTTAACTAAAATGGATAGCATGACATAATTTCACATATATGATGTCTATCTAAATTGGATAGCATAGCATACCATAATTCAAAGATATGATGACTAACTAAACAGGATCGCATGGCATAATTCACATACATGTTATCTAAGTAACCAGGATCACATGATTTAATTCACATATGTGATTTATATGCTAAGCAGAGGGCATTCACATATATGATGTCTGAACAAAGAACATGGTGTTGAATATTGTGTATATGATGTCTAAACTATGCAATGCAAGACACCATATGCATGATATGAGAATTAGAACCGTGCAAAGTTAGAGCATACACCTCGGTGCGGGAATAGGACTGGTCATCTGTCTCTGAATCCATCTCTGAGGAGCTATCGGGACCCAGCAAGAGATCTGCTTCGACTGGTAGCACTGTCTGATCTGAAGGCCTTGTTTGCACTCCAAATTTTTCCATCACCCACTCAAATGGCTGATTCACATGAAGAGTAGTTTAATGTACAAACATTGTCAACAAATGGAAATTTAATGAAGAAAACGATGGGCTAGATATCATTCAAATATATGATGCCTGGTTAAACAGGATGGCATTGCACATTTCACATATATTATGGCTGGCTAAAAGACATGAGACTGCATAATTCCCATATATGATATTGAAACTAAACAAGTGACATTACAGAACATGTCTAAACTAAGTAGATGACATATATGATGTCGAAAGTAGGCACTGCAAGGCAACATATGCATGATATGACTAACATCATCATGCCAAGTTGGAGCAAACACCTTGGGGGGTAAATTTGAGTGGTCAGCTGCGTCTGAATCCACCTCAGAACAGATATCTTCCTCTGGATTACAATCTGGAGAGGGGGGGGGTTGCCATTGAACCCGCCATGGACCGATGTCTGCATGACATTGTATTGCCGCACAAAACTCTTCTCTTTTTCTCTACATGTTCAGCATGACTGTGTACAATATCTGACATGCATACAAAAAAATATAGTGAGATTATGTAAGGAGAGCATGCAGAAATCTAGAGTAATGGTAACAACCAGTGGATGGATCCAAAAATAATGATAGCAGGCTGATGATTGCTTTAATTTAATAAAAAATTGATGATGATTGCTTTACTATTTGTTTCCCACCCAAGATGAACAACATAAGCATACCCTAGGTGAACCAAATATTAGACAGAGATACTATTCATTGCTGCCTCGATATGTGCCCCACAACTAATTTAGAACTCAAGTTTGAACATCAATTTGGACCAGACTTGGAGTCTAAGAGGTGAACAGGACAACAAAGTAGCAGGTAATATTAAGCAATGCAAAACATAATGATACGTCCATTTTCCATCATGCTTTTATATCAATATTTATTGCTTTATGGGCTGTTATTACACATTATGTCACAATACTTATGCCTATTCTCTTTTTATTTTACAAGGTTTACATAAAGAGGGAGAATGCCGTCAGCTGGAATTCTGGGTTGGAAAAGTAGCAAATATTAGAGACCTATTATGCACAACTCCAAAAGTCCCGAAACTCCACGAAAGTTATTTTCAAAATATATAAAAAATATTGAGTGGAAGAAATACCAGAGGGGGGGCACCCACCAGGCACGAGGGTGGGTGGCGCGCCCTACCCCCCTGGGCGCGCCCCCTGCCTCGTGGTCCCCTGGTGGCCCTACGGTGGCCATCTTCTGCTATATGAAGTATTTCGTCTGAAGAAAAATCTGAAGCAAGCTTTCGGGACGAGACTCCGCCGCCACGAGGCGGAGCCTTGGCGGAACCAATCTAGGGCTCTAGCGGAGCTGTTTTGCCGGGGACACTTCCCTCTGGGAGGGGGAAATCATCGCCATCGTCATCACCAACGCTCCTCTCATCGGGAGGGGGCCAATCTCCATCAACATCTTCACCAGCACCATCTCCTCTCAAACCCTAGTTCATCTCTTGTATCCAATTCTTCTCTCTAAGTCTGAGATTGGTACTTGTAGGTTGCTAGTAGTGTTGATTACTACTTGTAGTTGATGCTAGTTGGTTTATTTGGTGGAAGATCATATGTTCAGATCCTTTATGCATATTAATACTCCTCTGATTATGAACATGAATATGCTTTGTGAGTAGTTACGTTTGTTCCTGAGGACATGGGAGAAGTCTTGCTATTAGTAGTCATGTGAATTTGGTATTCGTTCGATATTTTGATGAGATGTATGTTGTCTCTCCTCTAGTGGTGTTATGTGAACGTCGACTACATGACACTTCACCATTATTTGGGCATAGAGGAAGGCATTGGGAAGTAATAAGTAGATGATGGGTTGCTAGAGTGACAGAAGCTTAAACCCTAGTTTATGCGTTGCTTCATAAGGGGCTGATTTGGATCCATATGTTTCATGCTATGGTTAGGTTTACCTTAATACTTCTTTTGTAGTTGCGGATGCTTGCAATAGGAGTTAATCATAAGTGGGATGCTTGTCCAAGTAAGGAAAGTACCCAAGCACCAGTCTACCCACATATCAAATTATCAAAGTACCGAACGTGAATCATATGAAAGTGATGAAAACTAGCTTCACGATAATTCCTATGTGTCCATGGGAGCGCTTTTTCTCTATATAAGAGTTTGTCCAGGCTTGTCCTTTGCTACAAAAAGGATTGGGCCACCTTGCTGCACTTTATTTACTTTTGTTACTTGTTTCTCGTTACAAATTATCTTATCACAAAACTTTCTGTTACCTATAATTTCAGTGCTTGCAGAAAATACCTTGCTGAAAACCGCTTATCATTTCTTTCTGCTCCTCGTTGGGTTCGACACTCTTACTTGTCGAAAGGACTACGATAGATCCACTATACTTGTGGGTCATCAAGACTCTTTTCTGGCGCTGTTGCCGGGGAGTGAAGCACCTTTGGTAGGTGGAATTTGGTAAGGAAAAATTTATATAGTGTGCTGAAATTTACTGTCACTAGTTACTATGGAAAGTAATCCTCTGAGGGGCTTGTTTGGGGTATCTTGACCCCGACTAGCAAAGAGTTGCTCCTCAACCTACTGAACATACTGAAAATGAAAATGTCCACTTTGAAATTCCCTCGGGTATGATAGAAAAACTGCTAGCTAATCCTTTTGCAGGAGATGGAACATTACATCCTGATGAGCACCTAATATATGTGAATGAAGTTTGTGGATTATTTGAGCTTGCATGTATGCCCGATGATGTTATCAAGAAGAAGGTATTCCCTTTATCTTTGAAGGGAGATGCATTGACATGGTATAGGCTATGTGATGATATGGGATCATGGAACTACAAACGATTGAAATTGGAATTTCATCAGAAGTTTTATCCTATGCATCTTGTTCATCGTGATCGTAATTATATATATAATTTTTGGCCTTGCGAAGGAGAAAGCATTGCTCAAGCTTGGGGGAGGCTTAAATCAATGATATATTCATGCCCCAATCATGAGCTCTCAAGAGAAATGTTTATTCAAAATTTCTATGCTCGGCTTTCTGACAACAATCGCACCATGCTCGATACTTCTTGTACTGGTTCTTTTATGATGAAGACTATTGAGTTAAAATGGGATGTATTGGAAATAATTAAACGCAACTCTGAAGATTGGGACCTCGACGAAGTTAAGGAGTCAGGTATAACACCTAAGTTTGATTGTGTTAAATATTTTATGGATACTGATGTTTTTCGTAAATTTAGCACTAAATATGGACTTGACTCTGAGATAGTAGCTTCTTTCTGTGAATCTTCTGCTACTCATGTTGATCTCCCTAAGGAGAAGTGGTTTAAATATCATCCTCCCATAGAAGTACAAGTACTTGCACCTATTAAAGTTGAAGAAAAGACTATCACTTATAATGATCCTATTGTTCCTACTGCTTATGTTGAGAAACAACCTTTCCCTGTTAGAATAAACGATCATGCTAAAGCTTCAACTGTGGTTCGTAAAAGCAATATTAGAACCTATTCACCTCCTGAGCAAGTTAAAGTTGAACCTAATATTGCCATTGTTAAGGATCTCTTGGCTGATAATATTGATGGGCATGTTATTTATTTCTGTGATGAGACTGCTAGAATTGCTAAACCTTGTGCTAAAGATAAACATAGACATGTGGTAGGCATGCCTGTCATTTCTGTTAAAATAGGAGATCATTGTTATCATGGCTTATGTGACATGGGTGCTAGTGCTAGTGCAATACCTATTGACTTATACAAAGAAATTATGCATGATATTGCACTTGCTGAGTTAGAAGAAATTGATGTTACCATTAAGCTTGCCAATACATATACTATATCACCAATTGGAATTGTTAGAGATGTTGAAGTCTTGTCTGGGAAAACTAAATATCCTGCTGATTTTCTTGTTCTTGGTTCCCCACAAGATAGCTTTTGTTCCATTATATTTGGTAGACCCTTCTTAAACACTGTAATGCTAAGATAGACTGTGAAAAGGATGCTGTTACCATTGGTTTGGGTGATATGTCTCATGAGTTTAACTTTTCTAAATTTCGTAGACAACACCGTGAAGAGGAATTACCTAGTAAAGATGAAATTATTGGTCTTGCTTCTATTGTCGTACCTCCTAGTGATCCTTTAGAACAATATTTGCTAGACCATGAAAATGATATGTTTATGCATGAAAGAAGGGAAATAGATGAAGTATTATTTAAATAGGGACCTATTATGAAACACAACTTACCTGTCGAAATCTTAGGGGATCCTCCTCCACCCAAGGGTGATCCCGTGTTCGAGCTTAAACCATTGCCTGATACTCTTAAATATGCTTATCTTGATGAAAAGAAGATATATCCTATTATTATTAGTGCTAACCTTTCAGAGAAGGAGGAAGAAAAATTATTGAAAACTCTGAAGAAGCACCGTGCTGCTATTGGATATACTCTGGATGATCTTAAGGGCATTAGTCCCACTCTATGTCAACATAAAATAAATATGGAGAAAGATGCCAAACCAGTTATTGATCACCAACGACGGCTGAATCCTAGGATGAAAGAAGTGGTAAGAAAGGAAATAATAAAGCTCCTTGAGGCAAGTATAATTTATCCCGTTGCTGATAGTAAGTGGGTAAGTCCTGTCCATCATGTCCCTAAGAAGGGAGGTATTACTGTCGTTCCTAATGATAAAGATGAATTGATTCCGCAAATAATTATTACAGGTTATAGAATGGTAATTGATTTCCGCAAATTAAATAAAGCTACTAAAAAAGATCATTACTCCTTACCTTTTATTGATCAAATGCTAGAAAGATTATCCAAACATACACATTTTTGATTTCTAGATGGTTATTCTGGTTTCTCTCAAATACCTGTGTCAGCTAATGATCAAGCTAAGACCACTTTTACTTGCCCTTTCGATACTTTTTCTTATAAACGTATGCCTTTTGGTTTATGTAATGCACCTACTACCTTTCAAAGATGCATGATGACTATATTCTCTGACTTCTGTGAAAATATTTGTGAGGTTTTCATGGACGATCTCTCCGTTTATGGATCCTCTTTTGATGATTGCTTGAGCAACCTTGATCGAGTTTTTGCAGAGATGTGAAGAAACTAATCTTGTCTTGAATTGGGATAAGTGCCACTTTATGGTTAATGAAGGTATTGTCTTGGGGCATAAAATTTCTGAAAGAGGTATTGAAGTTGATAAAGCCAAGGTTGATGCTATTGAAAAGATGCCATGTCCCATGGACATCAAAGGTATAAGAAGTTTCCTTGGTCATGTTGGGTTTTATAGGAGGTTCATTAAGGACTTCTCAAAAATTTCTCGGCCTCTGACTAATCTATTACAAAAAGATATTCCTTTTGTCTTTGATGATGATTGTGTAGAAGCATTTGAAATACTTAAGAAAGCATTAATTTCTGCACCTATTGTTCAGCCTCCTGATTGGAATTTACCCTTTGAAATTATGTGTGATGCTAGTGATTATGCTGTAGGTGTTGTTCGGGGGCAAAGAGCTAATAAGAAATTAAATGTTATTCAATATGCTGGTAAAACTCTAGATAGTGCTCAGAGAAATTATGCTACTACCGAAAAGGAATTCTTAGTAGTTGTATTTGCTTGTGATAAGTTCAGACCTTATATTGTTGATTCTAAAGTAATTATCCACACGGATCATGCTGCTATTAAATATCTTATGGAAAAGAAAGATGCTAAACCTAGACTTATTAGATGGGTTCTCTTGCTACAAGAATTTGATTTGCATATTACTGATAGAAAGGGAGCTGAGAACCCCGTTGCAGACAAATTGTCTAGGTTAGAAAACGTTCTTGATGACCCACTACCTATTAATGATAGCTTTCCTCATGAACAATTAAATGTCATAAATGCTTCTCGTACTGCTCCGTGGTATGCTGATTATGCTAATTACATTGTTGCTAAGTTTATACCACCTAGTTTCACATACCAGCAAAAGAAAAAGTTCTTCTATTATCTGAGACATTACTTTTGGCATGACCCACATCTTTATAAAGAAGGAGTAGATGGTGTCATTAGAAGTTGTGTACCTGAGCATGAACAGGAACAGATCCTACGCAAATTTCACTCCGAGGCTTATGGAGGGCACCACGCTTGAGATAGAACTGCACATAAGGTATTGCAATCCGGTTTTTATTGGCCTACTCTCTTCAAGGATGCCCGTAAGTTTGTCTTATCTTGTGATGAATGTCAAAGAATTGGTAATATTAGTAGACATCAAGAAATGCCTATGAATTATTCACTTGTTATTGAACCATTTGATGTTTGGGGCTTTGATTATATGGGACCGTTTCCTGCCTCTAATGGATATACACATATTTTAGTTGCTGTTGATTACGTTACTAAGTGGGTAGAAGCTGTTCCAACTAGTAGTGCTGATCATAACACCTCTATTAAGATGCTTAAAGAAGTTATTTTTCCAAGGTTTGGAGTCCCTAGAAATTTAATGACTGATGGTGGTTCACATTCTATTCAAGGTGCCTTTCGTAAATTGCTTGCCAAGTATGATGTTAATCATAGAATTGCATCTCTGTATCACCCATAGTCTATTGGTCAAGTAGAATTGAGTAATAGAGAACTAAAATTAATTTTGCAAAAGACTGTTAATAGATCCAGAAAGAATTGGTCCAAGAAACTTGATGATGCATTATGGGCATATAGAACTGCATATAAAAATCCTATGGGTATGTCTTCGTATAAAATGGTTTATGGAAAAGCATGTCACTTACCTCTCGAACTGGAACATAAGGCATATTGGGCCATTAAAGAGCTCAACTATGATTTCAAACTTGCCGGTGAGAAGAGGTTATTTAACATTAGCTCACTTGATGATTAACGAACCCAAGCCTATGAAAATGCCAAGTTGTTTAAAGAAAAAGTTAAAAGATGGCATGACAAAAAATACAAAAGCGTGAGTTTAGTGTAGGTGATTATGTATTGCCATACAACTCTCGTTTAAGATTTTTTGCAGGAAAACTTCTCTCTAAATGGGAAGGTCCTTACATTATCGAGGAGGTCTATCGTTCCGGTGTCATGAAAATCAACAACTTCGAAGGCACAAATCCGAAGGTGGTGAACGGCCAAAGAATTAAACATTATATCTCAGGTAATCCTATAAATGTTGAAACCAATGTTATTGAAACCATAACCCCGGAGGAATACATAAGGGACACCTTCTAGAACGTTTCAGACTCCGAAAAGGAATCACTACTAGGGAAAACCTTATACACAGAAATTTAGCAACAGCGCGGGTCAAAAAAGGGCGCTAGTGCTAGATAGCAGTAGTGGTTCAGAATAAACCATGCTGCAGATACGGTTGTAGCAGTAGCGCGTGTGGCCGTAAAAGCGCTACTACTAATGTTCCCATTGGTGGAACGATGGGCTACGCATAGCAGTAGTGGGCTTGCAGGAAGCGCGCTACCGCTAGGGCATGAGTAGCAGCGCGTTTCCCAGGAAGAGCGCTACTGCTAATGGAAATAAAATAAAATGAAAAACAAATAGAAAAGTAAATGAAAATGAAAGAAATAGAAAAAGGAGAAAGAAAAAAAATAAAATGTAAAGAAAAATAAATGAAAAGGCGAAAAAATAGAGAAAGGCATAGCTGTAGCGTGTGTTAGTAAGAGGCGCTATAGCTAACGTAGCTGCAGCGCGTTTCCCGGACCCCCGCTATAGAAACAGAAAAGGAAATAAAAAAGGGAGAAAATTACATAGGTATAGTAGTAGCGCGTTTTGGAAAAAGCGCTAGCTATAGCGCGTTTTGCGAAACGCGCTGCCGCTAGTTTTGACTTAACCAAAAGGTTGTTTCCCCCCGGCCACCACTTGCCCCCAAATCTCTCGACCCACCCCGCCGCCATCTCCCCGATTCGCCGTCGCCCCACTTTGCCGCCGTCTCCTGCCGACGTCGACACCCCCGGAGCCACCAGAGCCATGCGCCGTCGACGCCACCGGAGCCGCCCCCAACGCCACGGAGCCGCGCGGCCTCATCAACGCCACCGGAGCCGCCGTCGACGCCACAGGATCCTCCCTCGCCACAACTGCCTCCCTCACCATCACCGGAGATGCCCCTGCCTCCCTCGCCACCACCAGAGCCATCCTCTGTAAGCCCCCACCCCTCATCTCTCTCTCATGCATAGGTTAGCTAGTTTAATTATGTTAATTATCTATGTTAGGGCAAAAATTTAGTTAGGGCTTTGACAGAGAAGTAGTTAGGTTAACTAGTTTAATTAGGTTAATTATCTAGGTTAGTGCAAAAATTTAGTTAGGGCTTTGACAGAAAACTAGTCAGGTTAACTAGTTTAATTAGGTTAATTATCTAGGTTATTTAGGCAAGTTTTATTTTAAAGATGATCCCTTCCTAGACTTTTATTGTTGATTATATCTTTTCATTGAAGTGGTCATGTTTTTTGTGCCCAAGTGGCTTTGTTGTTTCAATGAAGCTCAGTGGCCTATATATGTTTTGCCGGAATGTTGATTCATTTCCGTTCCGGCAAATTTCAGGTTCTCGATTTGTCCACGTTTTAGCAAAGGTCATGCCGAAATTTTCCGTGAATTTTGGCATGACTTGTGCTACAAACTAGGACATATCGAGTGCCTGGGATTTGCCGCACCAGGAAGGAGTTAACGTTCCTGCAAAACAATAGGCCTTTTTTATGTCATTATTCATTTTATTAGGTCTAGAATTAATTGACTAGATTTAATCATAGGAAACATGGCTAGCAACGATGAAGGACAGGGTTCTGGTGATTGCGACGACGTCTACCAGGCGGCAGACGAATTTTTTAGCCTTGCCGACGATCAACCGATGTTGTTGCTGGGCCCACCGGTGGCATCGGGGACTGAGACCGACACGCAGACCGGTGCTGAGACTGAAACCATTGCTCAGACTCAGACCGGCATCGAGACCGGCGCTGAGACTGAGACCGGCGCTGCCTCGGGGAGCGGAGCCTATGTAGAACCGAAAGCAAAGAGGCAACGGCTTCCTAACAAACTCAGGACTACTAGACTGGTGGTCACTGTCGGCGTTCTGGGAACAGGGGTCCCCAGACTTGCCTGCCTGCGGTCTGCGGCGTGCCTCAAAAGGGGCCCAGCACGGCCCATCTTCATCAACACAAGACCCAAGACCCTCGCGAGGGGCCAAGCCTCGCGGGGCGGACTACGCGGAGCTTCCTCAGGCACGGCCTCATCAGGCTGGCTCACGAGGGGCGGAGAGATCAAGGCGGGGTACCTCACGAGGTGCCCATGACGCAAGCCATGACGACCAAGGGCGCCAGGCAGGCGCCGGCCCGCGCAGCGTCTTCCTTTCCTCTTTGGTGCAAAGGGAGCAAGCGCAGGCGAGAGCATCAAGCAAAGGCATCCATTTCGGTGCAACGAGACCAAGACAAGTCCAAAGGCAGGGAAGAAGTCATTGTGGAGCCCGAGCTGGCGTCACCACCAGAGCCTTTGGCAGGCGAGGACCAACTTTAGTCAGGATAAGTGTACCAGATGTTCCCCTGCAAAATGGCCAAGTGTTGGTGCCCTTCCCGCTCAATATTTGGGAAGAGGCCCAGGGCCTTTGCCTATAAATAGGACTAGCCACCCCCAGGGTAGAGGCGAATAAATCAGTTAGAAGGGCATAGGCAACAGAGAGAGAGAGAGATAGAAGGGCGATTGAACTCCTCTAGCAGTTCATCGCCCCAGCCGAGAGCAGACCCTCACGAGGATGTTCTTCCTTGTACTGCTCATCATCACCAGCCCAAGAGGCAATCCACCACGCCACAAACTAGAGTAGGGTATTACACCACAACGGTGGCCCGAACTAGTATAAACCTTGTGTCCCTTGTGTTGTTCTTTCGATAGCTTAGATCTTTGCGAGGCGAAGAGGTAGAGGGCGTAATCTCCGCGCGCACCCCAGAGTTCGAACCTCAAGGGTCTGCCGGAACCCGAAATCCGACATTTGGCGCGCCAGGTAGGGGTGCACCGGAATCCACCCTTCTACCGCTTCGTGTCCCGTCGCGTCGTCATCACCATGTCCGGCGACCAGGAAGGCAACCCAGATCCATGGGCGGCGTGGCCCGCCCGCACAGAGCCGCTCGCCTCAGGCGACCCCGCACCCCAGGCAGCTCGCGGTCCGCAGGGAGCTGCAAGCCGCGGGCGACACGGACAGGCTTCGACAACCCTCACGCCGCGGCAAGCACCGTCGGCAGCAAGGGCCTCCAATCACGCCGCGACCATGGCACCGTACACCCGCCGGGAGCAGGCAAACTCGAGGGCCGCGCTCACGGTGGCCCGAGAGCTGCTGCATTGCAGGCTGCTGGAAGGCGGCCGCGACGTGCTGCTGGAGCGGGTCGCTGAGCTCCTGGGCTTTGCCGCCTCGGGGGCTCACCCCTTCTGCACCCAGCTCCCATCTCAAGCCCAGGGCGGCACGCGCGGGGGCTCCAAGGCTACTCCAACGCCACTGAAGCTGTCGGCACCGGACCGGCGGCGACGCTGCCGCCACCCCCGGTCCGCAAAGAAGAGGGACTCGGCGCGGCCCATGGCCGCAGCGGACAACCGCGCTACCACCCCACGGTGGGCGCGTCAAGTAGAGCTGCATGGCACGCGGAGCACTACGGCGGGGCCTTCGGGATGACGGCGCCAGAAGAATACGTGCCCCACATGATGGACCAAGGGCACCCTCACAAGGGCGAACAAGGCTCGCTCCTCAGCCCAAGCTGGGGGGGACGGGACACCAGAAGCTGAGCTCTTCCAGGAGCCCCGGGACGGCCCCACCGACCACGCTGGAGGCGACGATTATCGGGTACCGCTAATTCCTCAGGAGCAGGCATACGCTAATCATGGATCGTAGGAGGTGCAGGTCGCCACGGCGAGCAACTGCCCCGCTCCCACAGTCTCCTACCCCTCGGGAGGAGGGCGCAGGGGGTTGCAGGAGAGGGGCAGAGATCCCACATCACCACCGCGGCGTTCGGAGCAAGGCGTTCTCAGGAGGTAGGCCCTCTGCTGGGGAGGTGCCTCAGGGCCTGCCCCTGGCGGAGGACCCGTTGTCGTCTGGGGAACCGCTGGCGACCGCTCTACCCCATCGGCGGCGGCCTGGTTTCCAGTCGTCGTTGATGGCACTAGAGTGTGGTGCAAGGCGGGGCCCTCGTCTGGTGATATGAAGCAAGGCCGGTACCTGTGAAGAAGGCCCAGTGCCTGTGATGCTCGCTGCCCCATGACACTCTCACGTAATAATGAGTGGGGTTGTACACGCCCGGAGTCTCAGGGGTGTCGGCCTCAGGCCTTGGGGCTCCCTCCCACGCCCAGTGGCAGCACTTAGCTCTGCGCTGGTGAGAAGACGTCCAAGACTAGATTAGGTGCCGGACGCGGCCTTTTGTCTGCTTTCATTGCTTTTCCCTTTGGCTGTAATTTTCCCCCGCTGGATTTAAGTTGGATTCGAATTTGAAATTTGCGTGTGTTCGGGGAAGGGGTGCTTAGTCTCGTTCGAGCCGTTTCTCGCGCTTCGATTACCACTTCGCCTCAGCTGCCTCCCCTCGCGAGCCAGGTCAGGCCTAGCCTGCGCGCAGCCCAGACTGCTGCCGCCGCGTCCTCTCGGGAGGATTTCCACTGCCTGTGAAGCTATTGCGTTCAGGAAAAGGCCCAGAGCCTGTGAAGAAGGCGACTGCCTATGAAGCTATTGCGTTCAGGAAAAGGCCCAGAGCTTGTGAAGAAGGCAACTGCCTGTGAAGCTATTGCGTTTAGGAAAAGGCCTAGAGCCTGTGAAGAAGGCGACTGCCTGTGAAGCTATTGCGTTCAGGAAAAGGCCCAGAGCCTGTGAAGAAGGCAACTGCCTATGAAGCTATTGCGTTTAGGAAAAGGCCCAGAGCCTGAGAAGAAGGCGACTTCCTGTGAAGCTATTGCGTTCAGGAAAAGGCCCAGAGCCTGTGAAGAAGGCAACTGCCTGTGAAGCTGCTGCGTTTAGAAAAAGGCCTAGAGCCTGTCAAGAAGGCGACTGCCTATGAAGCTATAGCATTTAGGAAAAGGCCCAGAGCCTGTGAAGAGGGCAAATGCCCGTGAAGCTTGCTTCCCCCAAGAGAGGCTCAGAGCCTGTGAGGAAGGCAGACGCCTGTCAGGCTCGCCGCCCGCGACGCTCTCAGATCCTACGACTTCGATTAAAGAACACCCAAGACACCACAGCCTCCCACGAGCTACCTCAGGCCCGCACGAAACAAAGGTAAACTAGCCAACCACCAGGCGCGGACGCATGGGCAATGTAACGTCTACTAGTGCAATGAACACAAGTTTTACATGAGGGGCTCCCCCTCCCAAAAAGATCTCACAGCCATCAGGCCAAAACCTGAGTTCTATTCATGCAGGGTAAGGACACAGGAATGATGCATAATCAGTCAGATAAATCCCCCAATGCGTCCTTAGCAGCACCTCCCGAGCCGTTGTTGGCGTTGCTGAACTCGCCATCGCTGTCTGCATCGCCACCAGCGGCGTCAGGGCCGTTCACCACACCGCCCCCATCTGCAGCCACGATCACGTCGTCGTCGTCTGAAGCGAAGGCCCTGACAAGAGTGTCCATGTTGTCTTCCACCCAGTGCGCCAGGTCGTCTCGGACGGCCTGGGGGACTGGGGCGATGGCGGCGTCGAAGTCGAAGTGGGGATCCATGTTCCGGAGATGGCTGAAGACACCGGAAAAGGCGGGCCCGAGTAGGGCGCGGCTCCTCTCCTCCACCAACCTGTCGGCCCTAACTGACAGCACCTCCAGCTGCGTCACCACGGCGGTGAAGAACTGAAGGTTGCCGGCATAGTTGATCGTGTGCGGCTCGCCAACAGCCGCCTCGCAGATGTTGCCCAAGGCTGTGTTAGCTCTCTCCCGGAGCGTGGTGAGCATGGGGCCGTGCACATACTCCAGGACCTGCCGCTGATGTATCTCATCCGCATTCTGGCGCGCGACGGCCTCAGCCTCTTCCACCCGCTGGCGAAGACGGAGCACCTCGGCCTGGGAGGTGGTTGACTCCCCCTGTGCTACCTCAAGTGCAGCCCGAAGAGCATCGGCCCGCCGCATCGCCTCCTCCAGCTTGGTCCTCAAGGCTGCGGTCCTGCCTTCAGCCTCGACCCGGATCAACCCCAGCCTACCCTCGAACTCGCGCTCGAGGTCTTGGCGCGCCATCGCCACCCGATGTTCGACCTCCTCCAGGACACGGGCTTCCCGTGCAGCGACATCATCCTCCGCCTGCGTCACCAAGCGCTCCCTCGTCCCCAGCCGCTCGTACTCACGGGTGCGTTCGGCGGCATCCAGCGTCAACGCCTCCTCACGCTTCTGGAGCTCTGCTGGGTCGCCAGAGGCCACCTTCATCAATGAGAGAGCTGCCTCGCGCAGCTCCGCCTGCTCCTCAAGTGAGTGGCACCAGGCGAGGAGCTCCCGAGCCCGCTCCTCCGCCGCCTCTCGCCGTCGGTCGGCTTCTCGGGCCTCCTCAGCGGCCTGAGATCGGGCCTCCCGAGAGGCCTCCAGCGACGCCTTCGCCTCCTCGTCGTCAAGACCACGCTGATGGCGCGCGAGGGCGATGGCGCCCTCCAGCTCGCGCCTCTCCGCAGCCAGGCGCAGGCCCTCAGCCTCGAGGCGCGCGTCTTCATTAGCAAGCTCCTCCCCAAGCAGGTTCACTGCGTCAGCCGCCCTTTGAAGGAATCCTTGGCGGCGAGCGCGACGCTCCTGGGCGCGCTCGAGCACGTCTTCCACACCATCATCTGCCCCAAGCAAGCGCCAGGGGCCACAAATCAGCGCTCCCCCTCCAGGCAGGGGGCTGGGGGCTGACACCCTCGCGACGGCCGGGCGCGCCGCGCCAGAAGCCCGGCCTGGAGCCAGCCCATCTCCGGATGAAGGGCGCAGGGAGCGTCTAAGCCGGTCGCAGTTCATGACCAAACGAGAAGCCCACAGCAGGCTGGCTATGCCACGAGAAGGCCCGCGAAGGAAGATCATGGGGTACGCAGGACCTCGATGCACCTCGGGACGATTCGCCCCTCCGATCGCCCCCACCACAAGGGTTGTGCTGCTCGGAGCACCTGAGGATGGTGGAGGGGGCGAGGCCAAGGGGGACGACACCTCAGCCTCCTCCGCGAGCTCGGCCGGAAGGGGCTTGCGGAGCAAGAGTCAGTAAAAGCAACAGGAGGATCGGGAGCCAGAAAAGGAGAAGGCTTACTCATCAGTGGCGAAGTATTTCCTACGCTTCAGCAGGCGACAAGGGTAATCGTCGCCCAGGGCCTCCCTTTTCCTCCGGAGGGCCTCGAAGTCCACGCGGAAGCGGCCCAAGAGAAGAGCGCAGGGATCAACCTGTGACGAAGACGGAGCATCGAGGCGATCCGCGTCAGGGGCGCCTGCCTAACACGTGCTACCAATCGCCTTGCCAGGAGGCGAGGCTGGGCCTCGGGGGCCTCAGCCCCAGGCGCTGGGGGCGGCTGCTCGCCACCCTCAGCCTCAGCGGCACGGACCCCAGGAGCTGCTCCTTCATGAGCATCACCCGGCGCTGTCACCCCACCGGGAGCCCCCTCGGCCTCTGGCGCCTCATGCCTCCCTGCTCCGCCACTTGAGGAAGAGTCGCCTTGGCCGACTGGAAGGGCAGTCACCACCACTGGGTTCTCGCGAGGCCCCTGGAGGCCGGCAGGGCGCAGCCCCCACTCATCGAAGATAGGCATCTGGCTCACCAGGTCGCCCCTGTTGCGGCAGAGGTATAGCAAGGCCCCTCCCTGCTGGATGCTGCCAGGGTTGGGGTCCCCAGTCAGGGTCAAGAGCACCGCCCTCAGCACTTCAGGCATCAGGTCCTCTTCTTGGAGCCTCGTACGATCGTCACGCCCACTGAGGGCCCACATCCGACGGGAGTGGCGTTGGAGTGGAGCAACGCGGCGTAGCAGGAACTCCTTCACCACCCTAGGCGCTGTCATGTCGAGCGCCCTCAGGAACGCGAAGCGACACCAGACGAAGACGAGTCGGGGGCTCTCAAGCGTCTCCTGGCCCCAGCCCGAATTGGGGACGGCAGGCAAAGTTGGCTCCGACAGCAGGGGGCTGGGCACCCCTACATCCACATACAACCACCGCTCACGGAACCCAGCCGCGGACGGGGGAAGCCCGAAGTCAATCCCTGAGGCCGCTGTCTCAGACGCGGCAACGAAGCTCACGCACGCCAAGCATTGGGTAGGATCGACAAGGCACAGAGAGAAGAAGTGGCGCAGCAAGGCAACCGAAGGAAGGATGCCCACCATTGCCTCGCAAACAAAGGCGAAGACAGAAAGAAGGGTGATGGATTCAGGACTCGGATGCATCATATGGATCTGGTAGTGGGAAAGCACGGCATTGAAGAAATCAGAAAAGGGGGGAACCAGACCCGCCTACAGGGCATCGACGAAATACTGGACCTCAGTGGCTATCCTGCCGATGGAGAAGTGGGACGCGGGCCAAGCCGTCGTCCTCCCGCATTCGTTGAAGATGGTGGCCAGAGCCGAGCTGACCTTGCCCAAGCTCTCGGCGGGGGCCGCCAACGGCGATGAGCAAGGCGGGAGCATGGGTTTTTTCCCACTTTCCTTCTTCGTCGGAGCCATGGCGATGGGAAGGAGGGGGAAGATTCGAGATTGGATTGGAAGCAGGAGCTGGAGTACGAGAGGAGGAAGGACAAAGGACGCTCGAGCAACAGAAAGGGGAACGGCTGTGTACGACTATGAGTCCGCCTAGCGGGGCGCAAAATAAGGGGGCGTGGGGGAACAGTGCCGCCCACATCCAATCAACCGCCACGCGGCGCCCTAGGCCGCAGGCTGTTAGGGCCCGCGGCGCTACGCCCTTGCCCTTCCGCCTCCCTGCACAGCCAAGTCCGGGCGCGCCTTGGGCCCGGGGGCTACTGTCGGCGTTCTGGGAACGGGGGTCCCCAGACTTGCCTGCCTGCGGCCCGCGGTGTGGCTCAAAAGGGGCCCAACACGGCCCATCTTCATCAACACAAGACCCAAGACCCTCGCAAGCGGCCAAGCCTCGCGGGGCGGACTACGCGGAGCTTCCTCAGTCATGGCCTCATCAGGCTGGCTCACGAGGGGGCGGAGAGATCAAGGCGGGGTACCTCACGAGGTGCCCATGACGCATGCCATGACGACCAAGGGCGCCAGGCGGGCGCCGGCCCGCGCAGCGTCCTCCTTTCCTCTTTGGTGCAAAGGGAGCAAGCGCAGGCGAGAGCATCAAGCAAAGGCATCCATTTCGGTGCAACGAGACCAAGACCAGTCCAAAGGCAGGGAAGAAGTCATTGTGGAGCCCGAGCTGGCGTCACCACCAGAGCCTTTGGCAGGCGAGGACCAACTTTAGTTAGGATAAGTGTACCACATGTTCCCCTTCAAAATGGCCAAGTGTTGGCGCCGTTCCCGCTCAATATTTGGGAAGAGGCCCAGGGCCTTTGCCTATAAATAGGACTAGCCACCCCCAAGGTAGAGGCGAAGAAATCAGTTAGAAGGGCATAGGCAACAGAGAGAGAGAGAGAAGGGTGATTGAACTCCTCCTAGCAGTTCATCGCCCCAGCCGAGAGCAGACCCTCGCGAGGCTGTTCTTCCTTGTACTGCTCATCATCACCAGCCCAAGAGGCAATCCACCACGCCACAAACTAGAGTAGGGTATTACACCACAACGGTGGCCCGAACTAGTATACACCTTGTGTCCCTTGTGTTGTTCTTTCGATAGCTTAGATCTTTGCGAGGCGAAGAGGTAGAGGGTGTAATCTCCGCGCTCACCCCAGAGTTCGAACCTCAAGGGTCTGCCGGAACCCGAAATCCGACAGTCACGGAGGTGGACGACGGCAATTTTGAGCCAACGGCGCACGAGGAAGCGCGTCGATGCTACGGCAATCAAATAGGCTGCATCGTACGGACAACCGCCACCATCAACGATAAGAAACTACAGAAGATATAAATTTGAGGAGCTCCCTCCTAAAGAAGTTTCACCAGATATTCTTATTCCCGGGCCGGAATGAGAAGGATTATGAAGATCGAGATGAGGACCCGGCAATGAAGAAGATAAACAAACACGCCATGACCAAGTTTAGCGACGCGTTGGCCCCCTGGAAAAGTCGAGTGAAAGCAAAGATCATCGACTAGAAGGAACCCTACTCCGAGATTGTAAAGGATAATCCGACAATCACGGAAGAGCAGTTTCAAATATTCAAGGAGGCTTGCGAGGCCGAAGCTGCCAAAAAAAAGTCTAAGTACATGAAGGGGCTTCAAGAGAGGAACATTGGGAGCCACCACCTTGGAAGCCGTGGTTACGGTGGAAAGAGGTCCAAATGGGCCAAGGAGGACGCGAAAGCCATGAGTCTGGGCATCCCAGACCCCTTGGCGGAGTTCACCGTCCCGCAGGAGCGTGACGTCCTCAGGGCCCGGCACCGTTGGGACCCAGTGAAGAAGGTTTACGAGACAAAACCGGTCATTACGGAGTTCATAAGACTGCTGGTAATTTTAGTTTCTGATCAATTCGACTGCACACGTTAGTCCTATTTGTAAACGATCCTTGTGACTTTTGCAAAGAGTGCAGCACAGGATTGCGGCCAAAAGTGACTAGTTGTCTGAGGCATTGGCGAGGCCCAAGTGGGACACTCCATTCAACCGGGCGTTCAACATATTGAAACGACAACCGGTGGATACTCGACCGTCGTATGGACGCGTGCACGGTTTTGGAGACGGCGCCACATGGAAGAAGTACTACCGTGAGACCACGGAGGAGAGAAAGGAAAGACGGAGGTTAACTGAAGAAAACATCGACAAGAAGGTTGAGATTGCGGTTGAGAAGAAATCAACTCAGACAGTCGCAACAGCGATAGCTGCCGCAAAATAGGTGGCTGTAGATATTTCTACTTCCTTGGTTCCGGCCGTTTTCAATTGGACCAGGCAAAATCCATAAAAAAATGCAGCGGACTTTCCCCTTGCTGACTTCTTGGCGGGGAGCAGCTCGACTAGCGTTGCACCAGCACCTGCAGCTGCACCTGCTCCCGCACCGGCTCCCGCATCGGACGTGCTCGGCGGTGCTTCGTCTTTGGGTGATCTCGATGCCCTCACGGTATCTGTCACACCGGCCCCCTTCAATATAAATGTATAATCTCCCGTTTTCGTTGCCTTTCGGATGTCTCACGTCGCAGACTTTTCTTTGCAAGCCGACGAAACCCCGTGCACCATATGTACACCATCGGCGACCAGAAGGTGGACGTGGGGAAGGCGACGATAATGGAGCCGAAGGAACCATTGTTCCACAGCCGTCCGATCCCCCCAAATGTCTTCAAGGTTTTCGTGGCCAGTGTCAAACCGGGCCACGATAATTTGCCTCCTCCAATACTAGTGGGGGATAACGACGAGACACCGCGGCGGCTTGGTGATTGTTGCAATGGGTGGGTCCTGTTGTGGCCAAAAAGTCTGCTTCGTCTGGAGGCGGCCGGGAGCACACCCACGAGCACGCAGCCTCAGCAAGGTATGAACATCAACACCCCACCTACCCAATTAGCGCCGGGTGTCCGGTTGGGTGATAGCGAACGGGGTAAGGAGGAGGCTCCATTAGTCGCTGATGACGTCGCCATGGATGAGGATGAGGACAACGATGGCGCTGAAGAGTATGTCTATACTGGGGCCTCCTCAGGGTTTGGGCATCATCAGTCGGTGCCGGAATTGCCGTCTCAACGTATTATGGACGACCTTCCGGTTGTAAAGAAGTCTAAGAAGAGAGCGAGGAAAGGCAAAAAAGTTGATTCTATGAACCAGCCGCCTCAGCAGCCTCGGCTTCAGGACCGTATAGATATCCCCGATGCGGATAAATGGCATATCCCCGGTCAACCAATCCTACCTGCAACAGCGCTACGGGTCAGATTCGGCAATCTAAGGAGACTTCATGACGATGTGCTATGGGTAGAGAAAGGCCTCATCACCTCAAAAGATCCAGGATACCCACTCTACGTGGTTAACGTTCCGCGGCATATGTCGTATGTCGATAGCTTCCCCGCGGATAAGTTCTTCCTCCGATTCGATTACATATTCGACATGTTTCACATGAAGAAGCTGGATTTTACGTTTGTCCGCCTTTATGCCTTGCACATGAACTACATCATCGGGGTTGAGCAGATATCTCATATCTGTGTCGCTGACCCGTACTACATGCACGAGGGCTTCTTGGGAGTCTGCGCAAAGCACCGTGAATACGCGAGGGATTACATCATCAGTTTCATGCTCGCCAATAAGGACAAGGGGGCGATTCTCGTGCCTTATCATCCCGTGTAAGGCATCCGCGCTGCTATCCTTCCTTCGATTTCAATCATTCATTTGCACGGTGGAGGCTAATTAATTTGAGGTGTACTTATTTTGCGCAGCGGCGGGCGCGCCGTCCTCATCATCCTCTACCCCCGATTCTCCCACGCTCTTTACTTGGACTCGTCAAAGAACATTCACAAAAAGGATTACACCCACATCAAGGATGTTCTCGACAGTGCTATGTTTTATTACCAAGCAAGGGGTGGAGAGGTCAAGGACAAGAAGAGAAGGGGCGGTAGGGTCGCCATCGGCCATAAGACCGACTTCCGGTGCATCCAGCAACCGAACGATTCTCTTAATGATGGATTCTATGTCCTACACCACATGCTGGAGTACAGACGGGATCACCAGAACCTTCGCATGTCACCTAGATCCGGCGATGCCCATATTCTGCAATGGGCAAAGGACATAGGAGATATCGAGGATCATCGACTTCGAGCTGAGTTCTATAACATCCAGCGCGAGCTTGCCCAAATCATCATGAAGGAGGTCGTCGGAAAAACAGGGATGTTCTACGAAGAAGGACAAATGTCGCGGGAAGACGTACGAACATGGATAGCCTCTCAGTGTCTCGACATGAAGCCTTTCACTTAGCTCGAGGACTATCTCCCTGACTTGGATGGATGGAACGACATGTTGGAGTGATTGTCGATATATGACAATGTGTTCGTTTAGTCCATACTTTCTGTATGACAAAACTTTGAGTTATGCACGGTGAAACTTTATTTGTGATGTAATTAAACCGTCCTCCTCCTCGACTAGCAAAAATCACTCTAGTTAGGGCATTTGGGGTACGATGAACTTTGTTATTTATGCTTATGATATGTTGTTTCTATTTTTGCCAAGTCTGTCTCTTTCTGTTGCTCAACTATATATGTTGCATATCATCGACTCATGTGACGATGCAGGTGCATAGATCATAGATGGCGAAGAAGTGCTACGCCAGGAGTATATATACGACAAGTGGCCGGAGTGTTAGGCCCAGGTGTACCGGTTTCCGCTTTCCGAGCGACAGGCAGTAGTTAGTTTAGGTTCATGCTAATGCGAGAGAGGGATACGAACTCATGTACTCAAAGTGATAGCTCTTCTGGCGTATATCATTGTTTAGATGGATGGCGATGTATTTGCAAGTAATCGAGACTTGTATCGCTATTTTCGAGATGATGATGAGAGACCACTTTGTGTTGGATGATGATTATGATGATGACATGATTTGATGAGACTAATTGTATGTATATGCTATGATTACATTTGTATGTGTATGATATGCTAAAGATTATTGTGTAAAGCCCATTCAAATACAAAACAAATACAAAACAAATATGCAGGGGAAAAACTAATAAAACTAGTAGTAGCGAGGGGGGAAAATTTAGCAGTAGCGTCGCCTTACCAGTAGCGTTTCCCAGTAAACAGCGTTGCAGATAATATCAGCAGCGCCCTTTTCTAAAGAGCGCTGCAGCTATTCATGTATAGAAGTAGCGTGGGACAATGCCACAGCCCTAGAATTGCTAGTAGTTAGTTGCATCTGTGAGCATCCATGCATCATGTTAAATTCAAAATAATTGGAATTGGGGATGTTGAAACCCTAGCACTAAATGAATGCAAATAGGTTCAACTAAAAATATTTTTCAATGATTTCAAAATGCCCTTTGAAAATGTTCATCATTCTGGATCAAGGTGGAAGCATCTACCAAAAATGGTTAACATTTTTCCAGGACATATTTGGACTTTGAATTAATTCAAACATATTTGAATTGGAGCTATTTAAATTCTATATATATTTTAGATGCTCCAAAAATGTTGGAAATTGTTAAGGGTCACTGGAATAATTCAGAAAGCACCCATAATTATTTCCAGGATTTTATGAAATGGTTTATTATTATTACTAAATCAAAATAGAGCAATAGAAATAGAAAAGAGAAAGAAGAAAACCCACCTGGCCTCACCTGCCGCAGCCCAGCTGGCCAGCCCACCTGGCCGGCCCAGCCCAGCGCCGCTGCCAGTCATCGCCTATCTCTGCCAGTAGGCAGAGGAGGGACACCGCGATGCCGCCGAGCTCGCCACGCCACCTCCCTGCCTGCCTGCCCTCGCCCGCGCCAGCGCGACGCCTCGAAACGACTCCGCGGCGCCACCCCGAACCGCTCGACCCCTCGCACTCTCCCTGTGTTTCTTCCCCCTCCTCTGTTCCTCTCTCCCGAGCGCACCGCAGCGCGCCGACGAGCACCACCACGGCCACCGCCTCCCCCTCGCCTCCCTGACCAGCTCAAGAGCTCCGCCTCGTCGCCCTGGACCTCTCCGCCGAGCCACGCGGCACCGGATGCCCCCGAACGTCGTCACCGCGGTCGTCTTCTACCTCGGGCAACGAGATCGCCGGCGCCATCCGTCGTCCATGGTGCCTCCCCGAGCCTGCTGAGCCCTCCATTGGAATCCATGTGAGCTCCACCGTCTTTCCCCTTCTCCCCGTGCTCTATCTCCCTCTCTAGCCGCCGTTCCCGTCGAGCCCGAGAGCTTGGCTCCGTCGGCCATGCCGCCACTGTGACCACGGCCACGCAAGCTTGCAGCCGAGCACCCTAACATGCTCAGGGCGACCCTAGGATCCTAAATCGTCCAACCGCTGCTCCATTCGTCCATCGTAGTGATGAATCCGTCATCACCCGAACTCCGGCCGCCGCGGAAGCGGACACCGCCGTCGATCTAGGCCGTCTCCGGCGACCTCACTAGCACCAGCCGACGCGCATGAGGCTTTGGGTTCCAACGGTGCCATCCGCGCCTCGAACCGTGGCCGGAGCAGCGTTTCCGACGCTCTTCGCCGTCTCGGGCCTCGCCGGCGTCGAGTCGCCGGCGGGTTTGACCTGCTGACCAGGGGTTTGACCCCGCTGACCATTGACTGGGTGCGCCCAGCTCGACCTCGGTCACTGACGTGTGGGCCACCCTGGATAATTATCAGTTAGGTTAGTGTAGCGCTAATTAACCTAGATTAGTGCTTAACCTAACACTAACTAACTCTGTTTAGTTAGTTAACTAACCACTCACATGTGGGTCCCATAGGTCAGGTTTGACCTGGCCGACCCAGTTGACTTGCTGACATCACACCTATGTCATGTTGATGCAGTAAAGCATTTTCTGGATTTATTTTTTTATACAGGAAATTCCAAAAAATGTTGCAAACATCAAAAATTCATAGTAATTCAAACGTAACTCCAAATCAAACAAATTATATATGAAAAATGATCACAAAAATCCAATCTATCCATCTGTACTGGTTTCATGCATGTTTAAACAAGTTAACTTGTTGTTTAGTTCAAAACATGATAATGCACTATTTGAATCCATAGTTTGAATCTGAATTTGAACCTTGAGTTCAAATCAACCCAAACCCTTCTGTTACTAGCTGCATTAGCTCAACTCATACCATATTGCCATGACATTATCATGCATCATAATTGCTGCATTGCATTGATTGTGTTCTTCTTTGTTTGCCGGTATTTGTCCCCTCTCGATAGACGTGGTTTCGACGATGAGTTCAATGACACCGATGAAGAACTATAATATCTTCAGAAGTGCCAGGCAAGCAAAACCCCCTTGTTCATTCCGATACAATCCCACTCTCTCGCTCCTGCTCTCTTTTACTGCATTAGGACAACAACGATTGAACTGTTACTTGCTGCGGTAGCTGAACCCCTTTATCCTTTGCATGACCTGTCACTGCCACAGTAAATAGATGAAACCCACTAGCATGAGTAGGAGTTGTTTGAGCCCTGATGTGCCTACTCACTCATGCTTGTTGTCATGCCTGCTACTGCTTAGAGTTGAGTCAGGTCTGATTCATCGGGAATGAATTGGAATGGTGATGAACATGTCCTACTGTGTGTGAGCTAAGTGTGTGAACACGATTTGGTAAAGGTAGCGGTGAGAGGCCATGTAGGAGTACATGGTGGGTTGTCTCATTGAAGCTGTCCTCAGGAACTGAGTTCTGTGTTTGTGATCCATGATACAGTTACTACCACGCATTGGGCCCGAAACCAATGGACCCTCTCGGCTTCTTAATCACCCTTGTCCTCTGTCCAGGAGTTGCAAGTAGTTTCTGGTGTTTGTAGTATGCTGGGGGCCGCACGCAGCGCTGACCGTAGGGGTGGGCTGTGTTGCGGTAGGCACATGGCCCGGTGTACCGATTCACCCATTTGGTGTCTCGGGAACCCTGCTCACATCGTTCGGGGCCGTTAGTGGAAACCTCGGCCGGACTCCCTGCGGATGGAACCCGAATAGGCGATAAACCTGGACTAGAGACTTGAGTGTTTAGGTAGGCCGTGGCCGACACCCTCGTTGGGCTTCCGCTTGAAGGTTGTCGAGTACATGTCGTGTAAACGGCGGTAAGTGGTGAGAGCGTGTGTGAAGAAGTACACCCCTGCAGGGTTAACATCATCTATTTGAATAGCCGTGTCCGCGGTAATGGACTTCTGGGTTGCCTATAACAGTTCATAGACAAGTGAAAGTGGATACTCTAAAATGCGCAAGATAAGCGTGAGTGCTATGGATGGCCTTCTCGTAGGGAGACGGAAGTGGGTCCATAGTGGTGTATTGGATGGTGAATATGTGGACTCGTGTGCGCCACCTCAAAAGAGTCGCTTGCAGTCGTAGTTCAGGATAGCCACCGAGTCAAAGCTGGCTTGCTGCAGTCAAACTCCACCACCCCCTTTATTGATACTGATGCATATGTAGTTAGTTCTGATGTAAGTCTTGCTGGGTACATTTGTACTCATGTTTGCCTATTTTATGTTTTGCAGAGAGACGTCAGTCTCGCTAGTAGTTCCGTGTGGACTTCGACGTTTAGCTTGATACCTCAGCTACGATCTTGTGCCCTCGGCAGGATCTGGTAGATAGTCAGGCTTCTCAGCCTTTTTCATTTGTAGATGTCTGTACTCAGACATGTTAAGCTTCCGCATGTGCTTTGACTTGTATGCTCTGAATGTTGGGTCATGAGACCCATGTTTGTAATATCTCGCTCCTCGGAGCCTAATGAATAAATACTTTGAGTCGTAGAGTCTTGTTGTGATGCCATGTTGTATTTACACATATCGAGCATATTGTGTGTATGATTGAAATGCTTGGTATGTGTGGGATCCGACTATCTAGTTGTTTATCCTTGGCAGCCTATCATATGGGGAAATGTAGTCTAGTGCTTCTGAGCGATAGTAGTCCGCTACAGCCCGGTTCACCGGAGTCCTGCTAGCCCAGCACTACTGCTCGGAACACTTGACTGGCCGGCATGTGATTCACGTCGTTCCTGTGTCTGTCCCTTCGGGGAAATGTCACGCGGTGTTATCCGAAGTCCTGCCTAGCCTGCTACAGCCCGGGTTACCGGAGTCCTGTTAGCCCAGTGCTACAGCCCGGATTTATACGTTGTTGACCGACATGCTCGATGTGATTCATCTATGCCTGTCCTCATGGGTTAGTGCCGCCTTGGGTTCACGACTAGCCATGTCGGCCCGGGTTCTTTGTCATATGGATGCTAGCGACACTATCATATACGTGAGCCAAAAGGCGCAAACGGTCCCGGGCCAGGTAAGGTGGCACCCGTGGGAATACCGTGCGTGAGGCCGCAAAGTGATATGATGTGTTACATGCTGGATCGGTGAGACTTAGGATCGGGGTGCTGACAGCGTTGGTATCAGAGCCTGACTGCCTGTAGAATTACCAAGCCAAACTGGTCGAAGTTGAGTCTAGAAATGCTTTAGTTATATAAGGGAATTGATTGTGGAAGGGAACGTAAGACTCTTTTTACTCCTTTACCTTATGCCCTTCTGATCTAAGTCAACCTCTTCTTTTCTACGGGGATTAAGAACTAGGCTTCTCTTCTATCTCTCAGGATGACGTGTTACTAAACCGTAGTTGCCTAGGATTGTTGAGTTCAAGCCTTAATTCAGTTCCTACAACTTCTATATGTTCATAGCTGGCCTCAGAACCTTGATATTGTGATGTTGAGTGGCTATGCCACCAATTTTTTTTGCAGGATGTCTCAAATCATTTTGAGCATTTACAGTCGTTATGCTGTCCGAGTCATCCCAGGTCTCTAAATAGTCTGATGCATTTGTAAATCCCTTCTTCCCATTCTCGTTTCCCTTTGGGCCAGATTAAGCACACTAATCGGTCTGTTGAGGTACTCTGTTGCCTCGGCATATATGTTGGAGCTATTATTATGACCCTAGGTGTCTTAGGGAGTCACCTAGTAATCTAGCAATGCTATGTGTTCCCGGTGTGATGATTCTGGCCACCATTCTTGAAAGCATCCCGTGATGCCATTTAGTAGTAGGTATTCTATTCCTGGGTTCTTGAACCCGAGATTCACCCTACTTACCTCATGCTGATATTGTTTGCTAGTTCCTTTAGGATATTAGTAACCTTGTGATAGTCCTCGAGGTCCGTGGTATATCATTCTTCCTAATACCATGAACCATCCTTGGCAGGAGTTCCTTTGAACCAAAAGATCACAATAAGAGTGCTCTTGATGAGTGCTTTGTTCTACATTGTGAATCTGCCAGTCCCTTTTCTTCTGCATGGGTTATCCGGAAGAAATATGTTGAACTTGTGCGACATACTAATCTATGCATCCACAACTCAGAAAGATATATGTTCCCTTGGGTTGTCCCTCTTCATTTGTATTCCGACCATCGTCTATCAATTGATAGTCAGGAGTAATTGTGCATCCGTGTTATCGATGCTTATTATTCTTGTGATCCATCAAGCCATTCTATTTCAGAATGACTAGGAGAAACAAACTCCAGTACCTCGTCCATTTCTGGGATTGGGTCAAAGTAGTTGTATTCCGCAGAATGAATGCCAATCCAGCTTTTGTTCTGTTCTACCTTGGAGTGTTACCATCTTTATATCAAGAATTTCATGAGAATTGCACCACCTCTTATGGATTCTTGCCGCAGTGATACTTCTCGCCATCATTATTCATTTCTTGGTCTCCGTGTTGGTTGTAACCGGAATGCCGACAGGTGAACCGTGATGTGTGAAATCAATACTCCTAGCAACTCGTTTCTTGGTAGTAAATGGACAATATTCTCATTCTTAGCGTGTTGGTTACTAAATCATCAACCTAAGATTGATCGTGCTACCTAGTCCTTATTTCTGGTGCACTCTTCGATTAATGAGTTAGGATTGTATCAATCCATCACTCTCTTGATCACATCGTCTTGCCCTGAAAAGCTAGATTGATCTCGAGCTTAGTAACATATCGGTGGTTCGTGATTTTCCGAATATCTTCACGGAAGTGTTACCAGGTTGTCACCTGACCACTATGTTGAGTTCGTGATCAAGTTGGTTTCTTGTAAACCACCCATTCTCCAAGAATCTGTGTTGGATACCCTGAGCTAGTTGGTTAAGCTTAACAACAACTTGGAGAGTTGGAAAATAGAAGCTTTGCCGAATTGGTTCTTTCTGAAGGGATATCTTTGTGTTTGTGTGTGTGTTGAAGAAAGATGATATCTTCACCAATTGGTCCTCGTGATTAGTTGTTGGATCTATTGCCTTGTCAAAACTTTGACTTGAGTATGGGCTATCGTCAGGTCAAATCAGAACCAACGATGTTCGTAATGTTGTCTTACTCGTGGTTGATCCCTTGAGCATACACCATTACATCTTTTGTTCTGACCAATGCTATCACCGTGTTCACATGATGGTGGAAGTCCAGTGATATGGAAATTCCGATGAGTTGTTGTTGAGCCCATCAGCAGCATTTTGTCTCCCCCATGATTCGTGTTAAACATTAAGCTAGTGTTGGAAACTTTGTAAACAATGCCTTCATGATCCGTTCATGAAGCATATGTTTGGATGAAAGTAGTGACCTCCTCTAATTCATGTGCATATGATGCAAGTTGCCGCCGTGAATTTGAGAAAGGTTTGTTTTTGCTTCCTTCAGAACCATCCCAAGTCAGTCATGCATATGTGCAAAGTATTCTATGGTTTGAAGACTTGCAACCTTCAGCCCATATGTATTTCCTAGCACACCAAGCCACTGATTGATTTGTTCAAGGATAATAAATTCTAAGTGCTAGTCCTGAAGGTACCAGATGGATTTGTACAAGATTCCCTTATCCTCGATGTTGGTTCTCAACCAGAACTCGGTAGTGTTTTATTATAAGCCTACTACGTGGTCATGCTTGTCTTGGACAACGTGTCCACATGTGTGTAGCAGAACCAGCTCGTGTTTGGAGCTTACTACCGTAGTCCATCTCCCGAGAATCTCGCAACGTCATCTCGTCGATTTGTGTTGCAAACTTTCATTTCTCTTTCTGGGCTTGATGAGTCTGGAATGTCCTGACACCAACCAGATCTGAATCTCAGGCAGATATGATGGTTGGAACATTCCCAACATTTGCATTTTGTTCCCAGCTTGCACCCCATCGTGCCAACTTTCCATGGGCTGCACTTCTCAGTAATTGTTGTCCAGGATCATCTTCAAAAGTGGTCCTGTCATGGTCCCATCCATTTCCGGTCATAAGCAAGAGTCATCCGTTGTGTTGTAGTCCACATCATCCATTCTGGTATGGGTATACCATTCCTTCGAATCACACGATCGTTTGTGATTGCCTTAGGCTGGTACAAAGAATTTCAATGATCTTGTATCAAAAGTAGTTCTTTTTGCCACTTAAGGGAATAGTTCTTCGAGTCACCTTTTCCAAAGTGCCCCATTATGGAGTCATGGAAATTATTTCCACGCCACCTCGACGCCATTCACCATCTTTCTAAGCGTGGAATTGATGCCCACCAAATCAAATCCTGTCGTTTGTCCTTCCATCCCTCTCGATGTGTTTTGTGTCTCAACTCGAGATGTTTCAACATCTCATTCCACGAGTTGATCCTGAGTGTTCGATCTTCGAGGAGATCGTTTCCTTTAGAGTTTCTTTCTGTCGCCATCGTGTTGGATGAAGATCTCGAAAGCAAGGACGTCAAGATCAAATGGAGCAATGAATCAAAATCCTCGAGAAAGACATCTGGATCGTGAAGATTGTATTGGCTCGTGTCCCTCTGTCTTCTTACCTCACGTCTTGAATCTCGGGACAAGATTCTTGTTTAGTGGGGGTGAGTTGTCACAGCCCTAGAATTGCTAGTAGTTAGTCGCATCTGTGAGCATCCATGCATCATGTTAAATTAAAAATGATTGGAATTGGGGATGTTGAAACCCTAGCACTAAATGAATTCAAATAGGTTCAACTAAAAATATTTTTCAATGATTTCAAAATGCCCTTTGAAAATGTTCATCATTCTGGATCAAGGTGGAAGCATCTACCAAAAATGGTTAACATTTTTCCAGGACATATTTGGACTTTGAATTAATTCAAACATATTTGAATTGGAGCTATTTAAATTCTATATATATTTTAGATGCTCCAAAAATGTTGGAAATTGTTAAGGGTCACTGGAATAATTCAGAAAGCACCCATGATTATTTCCAGGATTTTATGAAATGGTTTATTATTATTACTAAATCAAAACAGAGCAATAGAAATAGAAAAGAGAAAGAAGAAAACCCACCTGGCCTCACCTGCCGCAGCCAAGCTGGCCAGCCCACCTGGCCGGCCCAGCCCAGCGCCGCTGCCAGTCATCGCCTACCTCTGCCAGTAGGCAGAGGAGGGACACCGCGACGCCGCCGAGCTCGCCACGCCACCTCCCTGCCTGCCTGCCCTCGCCCGCGCCAGCGCGACGCCTCGAAACGACTCCGCGGCGCCGCCCCGAACCGCTCGACCCCTCGCACTCTCCCTGTGTTTCTTCCCCCTCCTCTGTTCCTCTCTCCTGAGCGCACCGCAGCGCGCCGACGAGCACCACCACGGCCACCGCCTCCCCCTCGCCTCCCTGACCAGCTCAAGAGCTCCGCCTCGTCGCCCTGGACCTCTCTGCCGAGCCACGCGGCACCGGATGACCCCGAACGTCGTCACCGCGGTCGTCTTCTACCTCGGGCAACCGAGATCGCCGGCGCCATCCGTCGTCCATGGTGCCTCCCCGAGCCTGCTGAGCCCTCCATTGGAATCCATGTGAGCTCCACCGTCTTTCCCCTTCTCCCCGTGCTCTATCTCCCTCTCTAGCCGCCGTTCCCGTCGAGCCCGAGAGCTTGGCTCCGTCGGCCATGCCGCCACTGTGACCACGGCCACGCAAGCTTGCAGCCGAGCACCCTAACATGCTCAGGGCGACCCTAGGATCCTAAATCGTCCAACCGCTGCTCCATTCGTCCATCGTAGTGACGAATCCGTCATCACCCGAACTCCGGCCGCCGCGGAAGCGGACACCGCCGTCGATCTAGGCCGTCTCCGGCGACCTCACTAGCACCAGCCGACGCGCACGAGGCTTTGGGTTCCAACGGTGCCATCCGCGCCTCGAACCGTGGCCGGAGCAGCGTTTCCGACGCTCTTCGCCGTCTCGGGCCTCGCCGGCGTCGAGTCGCCGGCGGGTTTGACCTGCTGACCAGGGGTTTGACCCCGCTGACCATTGACTGGGTGGGCCCAGCTCGACCTCGGTCACTGACGTGTGGGCCACCCTGGATAATTATCAGTTAGGTTAGTGTAGCGCTAATTAACCTAGATTAGTGCTTAACCTAACACTAACTAACTCTGTTTAGTTAGTTAACTAACCACTCACATGTGGGTCCCACAGGTCAGGTTTGACCTGGCCGACCCAGTTGACTTGCTGACATCACACCTATGTCATGTTGATGCACTAAAGCATTTTCTGGATTTATTTTTTTATACAGGAAATTCCAAAAAATGTTGCAAACTTCAAAAATTCATAGTAATTCAACCGTAACTCCAAATCAAACAAATTATATATGAAAAATGATCACAAAAATCCAATCTATCCATCTGTACTGGTTTCATGCATGTTTAAACAAGTTAACTTGTTGTTTAGTTCAAAACATGATAATGCACTATTTGAATCCATAGTTTGAATCTGAATTTGAACCTTGAGTTCAAATCTACCCAAACCCTTCTGTTACTAGCTGCATTAGCTCAACTCATACCATATTGCCATGACATTATCATGCATCATAATTGCTGCATTGCATTGATTGTGTTCTTCTTTGTTTGCCGGTATTTGTCCCCTCTCGATAGACGTGGTTTCGACGATGAGTTCGATGACACCGATGAAGAACTATAATATCTTCAGAAGTGCCAGGCAAGCAAAACCCCCTTGTTCATTCCGATACAATCCCACTCTCTCGCTCCTGCTCTCTTTTACTGCATTAGGACAACAACGATTGAACTGTTACTTGCTGCGGTAGCTGAACCCCTTTATCCTTTGCATGACCTGTCACTGCCACAGTAAATAGATGAAACCCACTAGCATGAGTAGGAGTTGTTTGAGCCCTGATGTGCCTACTCACTCATGCTTGTTGTCATGCCTGCTACTGCTTAGAGTTGAGTCAGGTCTGATTCATCGGGAATGAATTGGAATGGTGATGAACATGTCCTACTGTGTGTGAGCTAAGTGTGTGAACACGATTTGGTAAAGGTAGCGGTGAGAGGCCATGTAGGAGTACATGGTGGGTTGTCTCATTGAAGCCGTCCTCAGGAACTGAGTTCTGTGTTTGTGATCCATGATACAGTTACTACCACGCATTGGGCCCGAAACCAATGGACCCTCTCGGCTTCTTAATCACCCTTGTCCTCTGTCCAGGAGTTGCAAGTAGTTTCTGGTGTTTGTAGTATGCTGGGGGCCGCACGCAGCGCTGACCGTAGGGGTGGGCTGTGTTGCGGTAGGCACATGGCCCGGTGTACCGATTCACCCATTTGGTGTCTCGGGAACCCTGCTCACATCGTTCGGGGCCGTTAGTGGAAACCTCGGCCGGACTCCCTGCGGATGGAACCCGAATAGGCGATAAACCTGGACTAGAGACTTGAGTGTTTAGGTAGGCCGTGGCCGACACCCTCGTTGGGCTTCCGCTTGAAGGTTGTCGAGTACATGTCGTGTAAACGGCGGTAAGTGGTGAGAGCGTGTGTGAAGAAGTACACCCCTGCAGGGTTAACATCATCTATTTGAATAGCCGTGTCCGCGGTAATGGACTTCTGGGTTGCCTATAACAGTTCATAGACAAGTGAAAGTGGATACTCTAAAATGCGCAAGATAAGCGTGAGTGCTATGGATGGCCTTCTCGTAGGGAGACGGAAGTGGGTCCATAGTGGTGTATTGGATGGTGAATATGTGGACTCGTGTGCGCCACCTCAAAAGAGTCGCTTGCAGTCGTAGTTCAGGATAGCCACCGAGTCAAAGCTGGCTTGCTGCAGTCAAACTCCACCACCCCCTTTATTGATACTGATGCATATGTAGTTAGTTCTGATGTAAGTCTTGCTGGGTACATTTGTACTCATGTTTGCCTATTTTATGTTTTGCAGAGAGACGTCAGTCTCGCTAGTAGTTCCGTGTGGACTTCGACGTTTAGCTTGATACCTCAGCTACGATCTTGTGCCCTCGGCAGGATCTGGTAGATAGTCAGGCTTCTCAGCCTTTTTCATTTGTAGATGTCTGTACTCAGACATGTTAAGCTTCAGCATGTGCTTTGACTTGTATGCTCTGAATGTTGGGTCATGAGACCCATGTTTGTAATATCTCGCTCCTCGGAGCCTAATGAATAAATACTTTGAGTCGTAGAGTCTTGTTGTGATGCCATGTTGTATTTACACATATCGAGCATATTGTGTGTATGATTGAAATGCTTGGTATGTGTGGGATCCGACTATCTAGTTGTTTATCCTTGGCAGCCTATTATATGGGGAAATGTAGTCTAGTGCTTCTGAGCGATAGTAGTCCGCTACAGCCCGGTTCACTGGAGTCCTGCTAGCCTAGCACTACTGCTCGGGACACTTGACTGGCCGGCATGTGATTCACGTCGTTCCTGTGTCTGTCCCTTCGGGGAAATGTCACGCGGTGTTATCCGAAGTCCTGCCTAGCCTGCTACAGCCCGGGTTACCGGAGTCCTGTTAGCCCAGTGCTACAGCCCGGATTTATACGTTGTTGACCGACATGCTCGATGTGATTCATGTATGCCTGTCCTCATGGGTTAGTGCCGCCTTGGGTTCACGACTAGCCATGTCGGCCCGGGTTCTTTGTCATATGGATGCTAGCGACACTATCATATACGTGAGCCAAAAGGCGCAAACGGTCCCGGGCCAGGTAAGGTGGCACCCGTGGGAATACCGTGCGTGAGGCCGCAAAGTGACATGATGTGTTACATGCTGGATCGGTGTGACTTAGGATCAGGGTCCTGACAGACAACAGGCACTACTGCTATACGTTAGCTGTAGCGCCTTATTAGTAGTGCCGGTCCCCGCGCTACTGAGAGGCCCAAAACACGCGCTGCTGCTAGGCTTTTCCCTAGTAGTGAATAGGTATGTGGTACGGTAAGTAAACTGACTCCAAAACAGTTCTAATGGCAATTTTCTCCATTTTAGAATATTTAGAAAAATAGAAATATAAGAAGCATTCCGGGAAGGACACGAGGGCTCCACGAGGGTGGAGGGCGCGCCCTAACCTCCTGGGCGCGCCTCCCTGCCTTGTGGGCACCTCGTGCGCTCTCCGGACTCCGTTTTCTCGCATGATACGTATTTTGGTCGGTAAAAATTCATTATATAATCTCCCGAAGGTTTTGGCCATCATATCACGCAATTATCCTCTGTTCTTGTTTCAACTTGTTTCTGTAGCAGATTTGGAGCAAGATGTCATCTCAGGATTCCGACGGAGAGAGCTATGTATCACACCTCATTGCTGACCCAAAGACCTATGGGGATCTATCTCCTTGTGGTCGAACTACGGATGAGTAGGATGATGCCCATTTGATGAGGATCAATGATTCAAGTTCGCAGGAGGAGGATGTCCCTCTATCTCAACCTGGGGATATGCACGTGAAGTTTAAGAAATCTAGTCTCCCAAAGAGGGCTAAACTATCTAAAAACCGATCTATTCCTTCTCGTTTTTAGCAGAAAAGCAAAGGAGATTTATGTGACAAGATCTTGAAGCTAGAATCGGAGGTCGATGATCTAAAGGAGGAAATTGCCCTTCTCAATTACAGTATGAAGAAGCTAAATACACAACTGTCATCATCAACAACTCCGTCATCACCTCCTCCTAAAAAGGAAAACTAAGTATCTGGTATGGGCACTCCCCTTGGCAACTGCCAAGATTGGGGGAGGTGCCCCGGTATCATATCACCATCACACTCCTATCTTTACCGTTTTTCCTAGTTGGATCCTTTAAGTAGTATCTTGATCTAGTAGAATAAAGTTTGTGGTATGATTTAGTTTTGAGTTTTGCCTTATGATCTTTTTATGTAATCGAGTCCGTGAGCTATATATAATAAAATTAGTGTTGAGTCAAGGTCTTGATTATTTTGCTATGATCTTGGGGGAATAAAAGAAAAGGAAAGAATAAAAAGGAAATAAAGAGATCATATAGATCTTATGGAGAGTAATGACTTCACATAGAAAGAGTATGATGATTAAAAGTTGTTGAGAGTTGGCAAACATAGCTTTGGTCATCGTTGCAATTAATAGGAAGTAATAAAGAAAGAGAGGTTTCACATATAAATATACTATCTTGGACATCTTTATGATTGTGAGCACTCATTAAAATATGACATGCTAAAGAGTTGATGTTGGACAAGGAAGACAACGTAATTGGTTATGTTTTCTTATATCTAAGATAAAGTATATTGTCATGGACCATCCAACATGTTGAGTTTCCTTTCCCCCTCATGCTAGCCAATTCTTTGCACAAAGTAGAGATACTACTTGTGCTTCCAATATCCTTAAACCCAGTTTTTCCATGAGAGTCCACTATATCTACCTATGGATTGAGTAAGATCCTTCAAGTAAGTTGTCATCGGTGCAAGTAATAAAAATTGCTCTCTAAATATGTATGATTGATTATTGTGGAGGGAATAAGCTTTATACGATCTTGTGATGTGGAAGAAATAAAAGTGACGGACTGCATAATAATGGTCCATATCACAAGTGGCAATATAAAGTGACGTTCTTTCGCATTAAGATTTTGTCCATCCATCCATAAAAGCGCATGGCAACCTCTACTTCCCTCTGCGAAGGGCCTATCTTTTACTTTTATCTCCTACCTTATGCAAGAGTCATGGTGATCTTCACCTTTACTTTTTACATTCTATCCTTTGGCAAGCACCTCGTGTTGGAAAGATCCTGATATATATACCCAATTGGATGTAAGTTAGCATGAACTATTATTGTTGACATTACCCTTGAGGTAAAAGGTTGGGAGGCGAAATTATAAGCCCCTATCTTTCTCTGTGTCCGATCAAAACTCTGTAACCACAAGTATTGCGTGAGTGTTAGCAATTGTGAAAGACTAAATGATAGTTGAGTATGTGGACTTAATGAAAAGCTCTTACATAGACTCTTTCCGATGTAAAGATAAATTGTGATTGCTTCAATGACTGAGATTATAGTTTGTTGGTTCTCAATCAAGTTTCTGATTCATATTTGACGTTGTGAATAGATTATTACTTGAGCATAAGAAATCATATGACAATATCCATACATGTTGCTGTTATAAGAATAATCATGATGCCCTCACGTCCGTATTTTAGTTTTATCGACACCTCTATCTCTAAACATGTGGACATATTTATCATTATCGGTTTCCGCTTGAGGACAAGCGAGGTCTAAGTTTGGGGGAGTTGATACGTCCATTTTGCATCATGCTTTTATATCAATATTTATTGCTTTATGGGATGTTATTACACATTATGTCACAATACTTATGCCTATTCTCTTTTATTTTACAAGGTTTACATAAAGAGGGAGAATGCCGGCAGCTGGAATTCTGGGCTGAAAAATGAGCAAATATTAGAGACCTATTCTGCACAACTCCAAAAGTCCTGAAACACCACGGAAGTTATTTTCAGAATATATAAAATATTGAGCGGAAGAAATATCAGAGGGGGGCCACCCACCAGGCACGAGGGTGGGGGGCGCGCCCAACCCCCCTGGGCGCGCCCCTGCCTCGTGGACCCCTTGGTGGCCCTCCGGTGGCCATCTTCTGCTATATGAAGTCTTTTGTCCGAAGAAAAACCAGAAGCAAGCTTTCGGGACGAGATTCCACCGCCACGAGGCGGAACCTTGGCGGAAACAATCGTGGGCTCTGGCAGAGCTGTTCTACCGGGGACACTTCCCTCTGCGAGGGGGAAATCATCGCCATCGTCATCACCAACGCTCCTCTCATCGGCAGGGGGCCAATCTCCATCAACATCTTCACCAGCACCATCTCCTCTCCAACCCTAGTTCATCTCTTGTATCCAATTCTTGTCTCTAAGTCTGAGATTGGTACTTGTAGGTTCCTAGTAGTGTTGATTACTCCTTGTAGTTGATGCTCGTTGGTTTATTTGGTGGAAGATCATATGTTCAGATCCTTTATGCATATTAATACTCCTCTGATTATGAACATGAATATGCTTTGTGAGTAGTTACGTTTGTTCCCGAGGACATGGGAGAAGTCTTGCTATTAGTAGTCATGTGAATTTGGTATTCGTTCGATGTTTTGATGAGATGTATGTTGTCTCTCCTCTAGTGGTGTTATGTGAACGTCGACTACATGCCACTTCACCATTATTTGGGCCTAGAGGAAGGCATTGGGAAGTAATAAGTAGATGATGGGTTGCTAGAGTGACAGAAGCTTAAACCCTAGTTTATGTGTTGCTTCGTAAGGGGCTGAATTGGATCCATATGTTTCACGCTATGGTTAGGTTTACCTTAATACTTCTTTTGAAGTTGCGGATGCTTGCTGTCATGCCCAAGATGCGACCCTATCCTAAAGGAACTCGAAGGTCCCACCAAGGATAGAAGCGCATCTTGAAGACGCTTTTGCAAGGTGGATATCATTACATCAACATTACATAATAGTGGGGATACAACCAAGATATACAATGTCACATGAATACAACAATACATCATATACAAGAACAACATCTGACTACGGATGAAACATAAACAGAAACTCAAACGACATCCACCCTGCTAGCCCAGGCTACCGACCAGGAACCTAACCCAAGATCGACGAAGAAGAAGAAGAACTCCAACACAAATAAACATCGCTCTCACGTCAAGATCATTGCATAACATGTACCTGCAACTGGTGGTGTAGTAATCTGTGAGCCACGAGGACTCGGCAATCCCATTACCATGGGTATCATGACTAGCAAAGCTTAATAGGGGAGGAAGGGGTAAAGTGGTGAGGTTGCAGCAGCGACTAAGCATGTATGGTGGCTAACTTACGCAAATAAGAGCGAGAAGAGAAGCAAAGCAAGCGGTCGTCAACTAGTAATGATCAAGAAGTGATCCTGAACTCCTACTTACGTCAAACATAACCCAAGAAACCGTATTCTGCTCTTGAACAACCTGAAAAGAGACCATCACGGTTACGCGCACGGTTGCTGTATTTTAGAAGAGTTTACTTCAAGTTTACTACAACCGGATATTAACAAATTCCCATCTGGCACATAACCGCGGGCACGGCTTTCGAAAGTTCAAACCCTGCATGGGTGTCCCAACTTAGCCCATGATAAGCTCTCGCGATCAACGAAGGATATTCCTTCTCCCGGGAAGACCCGATCAGTCTCGGAATCCCGTTTACAAGACATTTCGACAATGGTAAAACAAGACCAGCAAGACCGCCCGATGCGCCGGCAATCCCAATAGGAGCTGCACATATCTCGTTCTCAGTGCAACACCGGATGAACACTACGTACGGCAACCGACGATACCCCAAGTTGCCTAGGGGCGACACCGCAAGTGGCTCTAGTTTGGACCAACACTTAGACAAGCATTGGCCCGGGGCTAAAATAAAGATGACCCTCGAGAGAGCGACTCCCAAGGGAAAAGTAGGTGGTGGTGAGGCAAATGGTAAAACCAAGGTTGGGCCTTGCTGGAGGAGTTTTATTCAAAGCAAACTGTCAAGGGGTTCCCATAAATCACCCAACCGCGTTAGGACACAAAATCTGGGAACATAATACCGATATGACGGAAACTAGGGCGACAAGAGTGGAACAAAACACCAGGCATAAGACCGGGCCTTACACCCTTTACCAAGTATATAGATGCATTAATAATATAAGAGATATTGTGATATCCCAACATAAACATAATCCAACATGGAGCAATCTTCGTCTTCACCTGCAACTAGCAACACTATAAGAGGGGCTAAGCAAAAGTGGTAACATAGCCAAACAACGGTTTGCTAGGAGGGGTGACAAAGGTTAGAGGTCCATGGCAATTTGGGAGGCTTGATAAGCAAGTGGTAGGTAACGCAGCATAGCGATAGAACGAAGCAACTAGCATAGCAATGATAGTAATGAGATCCAAGGTGACGGTCATCTTGCCTGAAATCCCGCTAGGAAGAAGAACGAGTCCATGAAGAAGATGAAGCGACGAAGACGAACCAAGCGTAGACGGACGAATCCTCACGATCGCAACAAAACAGGAACTAATGAGAAGGAGCACAACCGTAAAGAAGCAAACAACATGGTAAACAACCATCACATAAACATGGCATGATGCAGAATCAGGTATGATGCATGTCCGGTTTAAATAGGCATGGCATGACAAAGTCAACAAACAATACTACAAATTAAGTGGAGCTCAATATGCAACAAGTTGCATATTGACAAAACACCACATTGACATATTTAGTTTAATCTCGTTTAAGCTACCAAACAATATTAAATATTGTTAAATATGGCAAGAGGTGAAGCATAAGTAAACTAACTATTTATGCAAGTTTAAATGAGGCCGGAAACAACAAACAACAATTCCGGAAAATCCTCATGTGCATATTTGAATTTGGTACTGTTCTGCCCTAAACCATATATTATAGTTGTTAAACAGGAAAATAAAGTGCACCATGTTAAACTAGGCATTTTTCCACCCCATTTACATATAAAGTTTATTAAATTCGGAGCTACGGTTAATTAGTTATGAAATAAATCATTTTAACATGGCATTTAAGCAAATTAAATCAAACAGCAAGTTAAACATTTTGAGCATGGATGAAAGTTTCATATTATGAAACTAGACAGAATTCTAAACATTTTACATGTTTAAAACATTTTAATCCGATGCACGGTTTGTGAGATATTAAATGCATGAACATAAGGGTTTTTCTGTAAAACTGCAGTCTCCGGAAAATTAGACAAATTTGCAGACGAAAAAAAACCACATCGGGCTGAATCTAGCTGGCCTAAGAGTGCACAAAGTGAGGGCGCTTGATCTGAAGCTCACCAGGCCTCATGGGCCGGCTCGGTGGGGAGGCTGGACGCGGGCTGGCAGATGTGGGCCTGGAGATCGGGACGAGGCTGACTGGAGCCTCACGACGAGAAGTCAACACGGGCGCGGTTGCCTGGCCTCGCTTGATGCAGAGGAAGCTGTCACATCCTAGCTAGCTCATGCATTAGAGTGTGCATCATGTTTACTTTTGACAGAAAATTGAAATGGGGAAGGCAGAACCCCCAGCACCCCTCCTGAAATCAACTAGGGTTTACTAAAAATATTTTCAATGAACCTGAAATGCGCTTCTAAAATGTTCACCCTCTTTGTCTTTGATTAAAACCTCTGGCAAAAATAGTGCACATTTTTCTAGGTCAACAGAAGGTCATTGAGTTAATGCATAAGTATTTGAATTTGGGCATTTAAAATTTATAAAATATTTCAAATGCTCAAATATCTCCAAACTAAAATGTTCCTTGCTGGGAATATCCCAACTAAGGTCCAGATGAAGTTTGGTGATTTTTGGAGTTGCATTAGTATTTTTAATAAGTCCACAAAGTTACAGAAAAATAGAAAAGGAAAAATAAAAGGAAAACTTACCTAGCGCCTGCTAACCGGCCCACCTGCCGGCCCAGCCTAGCTGCCGCGCCAGCGAGCTGCTTGACTTGGCCAGGCAGGCACGCAGGTGCTCGACGGCGAGCTCAGCGCGCGCCACGCAGCTGGCCGCCGCCCTGCTTCACCTCCTCGCCGCCTCGCTGCCCTGGATGAGTTCCACGTTGTCACCCCGAGCCCCTGGACACGCCATTCGCCTCTGCCTCGCCTCCCTCGCTCCCCTTCGTCATGGCCGACGCCACCGTCGCCGCTCCGTCGTCGTAGCCGTAGCCACCGTCATCCCCGCGCCTTCCGACCGTGTCAAATCGCTCCGCCGTTGTCGACTTCGTCGAACAAGCCGAGCCCCGAGCGCTCGCATGCCCCGAAGCCGCTGCATCGACCTCGCCCGACTCCGTCGTCGCCGGAGATCCACTTCAACGCCGTCGTCGCACCAGCTCGTCCCCGACCACGCCGTCTGGCTCTACGAGTTCGCTGTGAGCATAGCCACCTCCCCATCCTCTCCGTTCCTCTTCTCGTGCCCTACAACGAGCGCACGAAGCTCGCCCGCACGCACCGCCGCAGAGCTCGTCGCCGACGAGGCTCCGGCCACCCAACGGCCACGCCACCGTGTCCATCGCACTCACCACGTTGCGTTGGGTCCAACCCTGCACTCCACGCGCCTCACCTTGCCCCCTAGCGACGAGTCCGAGCTCACCCGAGCCCCGGCGCCGCCAAACTCGTCGTCGGCGCCAACTCCGGCCACCCCGACCCCAACTAACTCCACCAATAGCCGCGGCTCGTTCCCAGGAGCGCGTAGATGCCTTCCGCGCCCCATTTGGTGGCCGGAACGGCCAAATCCACTTTGCTCCGCCGCGTCTGGCCTCGCCGGTGGCTAGACGCCGGCGAGTTGACCCTTGACCGTTGACTGGTGGGCCCCTGTTGACTCCTCTGAGTCAATGACAGGTGGGGCCCCCTTCTGTTAATTACCAGATTAGTTAAACTAATTAAACTAGTTTAATTATCCACTAAACTAACTACTGACATGCGGGTCCCACTGGTCAGTTTGACCTGGACGACCCCGTTGACCCCTGACGTCACGCTGACCTCATGCTGACGCAATAAATTAATTACTGGATTTATTCTTATACAGGAAAATCCAGAAATTAGTTCAAACTTCAAAAATTCATAGAAAATTATCTGTAACTCCAAATGCGAAGTTCTATACATGAAAATTGATCAGAAAAATCCAACCTATCCATTGGAACTGGTTTCATGCATGTCAGAACAAGTTAAACCCACTGTTTAGGCATTACAAGTTGATACACTAATATGATCTTCATAAATGAGCTACCATTTGAATCTTTGGTTCAAATGGGTTCATTCCCTTCTGGTTTAACTTGCACTAGGTCAGGACACATCCATATTGCCATGTCATAGCATGCATCATATTGTTGCATATCGTCATGTATTGATTGTGTTCCGATGTGTTCTTCGTGGTAGGTTCTGCCTCCGAGGATATCTCCGAGTATCCAACTGAAGGGCAGTATCCCACTACCACTCCATCAGGCAAGCAACCCATTGATCATTCCGATACAAACCCATGTTCTCGCTTCTGCCCTTGTTTACTGCATTAAGACAACGCGCTTCAAACTGCTGTGTGTTGCGGTAGTTGAACCCACTTCCTTTGCATGACCTGTCATTGCCACAGTAACTAGATGAAACCCACTAGCATGTGTAGGAGTTGATTGAGCCAATACATGTGTGTGTGTTCCTACCATGCTATGCTTGCTATGCTTACAGTTGTGTCAGGTCTGGCTCATCGGGATGATGAACTGGAGTGAAAGGTTGTGTCGGTGACAAGAGTGAAGTGTTGAACACGATTTGGTAAAGGAATCGATGAGAGGCCATGTAGGAGTACATGGTGGGTTGTTTCATTGAGGCCGTCCTTAAGAACTGAGATCTGTGTTTGTGATCCATGATACAGTTACTACCACACATTGGGCCCTGAAATATGACCCCGCTCGACTTCTTAACCACCCTTGTCCTCTGTCCAGGAGTTGCAAGTAGTTTCTGGTGTTTGTAGTATGCTGGGGGCCGCACGCGGCGCTGACCATCGGGGTGGGCTGTGTTGCGGTAGGCACGTGGCCGGGTCAACCGGGCGCCCGTTTGGTGTCTCGGAACCCTGTTCACATCGTTCGGGGCCGTTAGTGGAAACCTCGGCCGGACTCCCTGCGGATGGAACCCGAATAGGCGATAAACCTGGACTAGAGACTTGAGTGTTTAGGTAGGTCGTGGTCTACACCCACGTCGGCTTTCGCTTGAAGTCTGCCGAGCACATGTCGTGTGCAGACGCTAAGTGGTGGAAACATGTGTGAAGAAGTACACCCCTACAGGGTTATAAATGATCTATTCGAATAGCCGTGTCCGCGGTAATGGACTTCTGGGTTGCCTATATCAGTTCATAGACAATTAAATGGATACTACTAAAATCCTCAAGATAAGTGTGAGTACCGCGGATGGCCCTCTCGTAGGATGGCGAGAGAGGATCCACGGTGGAGTATTTTGTTGGTGATAGTGGACTCGTGTGCGACAAATGATTTACAAGTGGTGTCTATCATAGGATAGCTTAGCCAAGAGTCAAGCTGGCTTGCTGCAATAACCCCACTACCTTCTTGAGAATGTGCATGTATGATAGGTTCCTGTTGTAAGACTTGTTGAGTACCTCCGTACTCATGTTGCTTTAATCATGTTTTCCAGACGACTGCACCAACCCCTCTGATGGGTTCTTTGTAGACCTCGACGTTGACGAGTGACTTATCACCCAGGTGGTGATCCAAGACTTGTGAAGGGTCGATGTAGATAGACAGGCTTCGTCAAGCCTTCTTTCTTTCTAGTGTCTGTACTCAGACTAGTTTGCTTCCGCATGTGCTTGTATGTTTGTATGACTTGAGTGTTGGGTCATGTGACCCCTATCTGTATGGATGATATGTATGGCTCCTCGGAGCCTTCTAAATAAAGTACTTGAGTTGTAGAGTTTTGTTGCGATGCCATGTTGTATTTACTCATATCGGGCATATTGTGTGTATGATTGAAATGCTTGGTATGAGTGGGATCCGACTATCTAGTTGTTTATCCTTGGCAGCCTTTCATATGGGGAAATGTAAGTCTTGTGCTTCTGAGCGATAGTAGTCCGCTACAGCCCGGTTCACCGGAGTCCTGCTAGCCCAGCACTACTGCTTGGACACTTGACTGGCCGGCATGTGTTTCACGTCGTTCCTATGTCTGTCCCTTCGGGGAAATGTCACGCGCTGTTATTCGGAGTCCTGCCTAGCCTGCTACAGCCCGGATTACCGGAGTCCTGTTAGCCCAGTGCTACAGCCCGAATAAATACGTTGATGACCGACATGCTCGATGTGATTCATGTATGCCTGTCCTCATAGGCTAGCGCCGCTTTGGGTTCACGACTAGCCATGTTGGCCCGGGTTCTCTGTCATATGGATGCTAGCGACACTATCATATACGTGAGCCAAAAGGCGCAAACGGTCCCGGGCCAGGTAAGGTGGCACCCGTGGGAGTACCGTGCGTGAGGCCGCAAAGTGATATGATGTGTTACACGCTGGATCGATGTGGCTTAGGATCGGGGTCCTGACAGCGTTGGCATCAGAGCCGGACTGCCTGTAGGTTCGCTAAGCCAAACTGGTCGATGTCGAGTCTAGAAATGCTTTAGTTATATGTAGGGGAATTGATTGTGGGAGGGAACGTAAGGCTCTTTTACTCCTTTACCTTATGCCCTCTATTCTGAGTCATTCTCTTCTCATTCTACGTGGGTTAAGGACTAGGCTCTCTCCTCTCTATCAGGTTCACGTGTTACTAATCCGTAGTAACTTATAGGATTGTTGGTTACAACCCAGTTCAGTTCTACTAAAGCTTAGTATGTTGCCATTTGAACCAGAACCTTGATATGATGTTGTTCAGTGGTTTCGCAAACTGTTGTGGATGTCTCAAGTCTTTTTCTGAGCATTTACAGCCGTTATGCTGTCCAATTTCATCCAGAAATTTCTAATGCCTTTGCACTATTGTGTGCTTTCAGATGGCTACCTGTCCCCAGAACCAAGTGGTTCGTCTGACCCGTTGCATTGGTATATGTGGTCATACCGCCATGTTGGTTCGAGTGATGGTGGAGGCAGGTTACCGTTGGTACCCTGAATACACCGTCGAAGAGCAGTTTAGAGACTTCAACCAAAGCCAATATCTGTGCACGGTCAGGATATATCCATCATATCCCGGAGCCACGGAACCACTCCACTGTTCTTATGGTCTCGGGATCACTATTGGGATGTCCGTTCAAGATGCAGTCTACTCGATGATGACCATTATTCGAGCCAGAACTGCCTTGTTGAGCAACACTGATTTTCGCTACATGCCAGCGTCCTTTCCTGGGGCGCATGGTTACCTCCAGGCCATGTACAGTGATGCATCCCATGAGAACTCACTCCTTTGCACCACTGCTGAGATGTTGGAAGATAAGGACCGTGAAAACCGGGCCTTGCGTATGGAGCTCTTTAATGCTCGTGCTGATCATTGGGCCACCTTGACAAGGTTTGCACCCGCGGTGCAAGCCGGATACATGGACACGAGGGACTTGTATCCTATACGGGCTAGTCTACCAGACTTCATGGAATGGCGTGAGGTGGGAGGTATCACCCCTCCTCGTGGACCTCGTCTGCCGTCGTCTGTTGGACCAAGGCCGCACCCAAGTCCCTATGGTCCACAAGCACCGCAGCACCGTCTGTTCCCAGATGACCATGTTCCGCTTCCAGGTCTGGGTGGTGACTTCTATGAGGACTTCTACGGAGCTGTCTGAGCTAGTAGTAGTCTTGCTAGTATTGTAACAGTTGTATGTCCACTGTCCTGCGTGATCCGTGGAATATGACTTAGTGTGTATCGATGCCGGAAGTGTAGCTAAATAATGTATAGGAGCTTGGAATGCCTCCGATGAGATGTAACGTCTTTCATCATAGTGGTACTTCAACCGGGCTTGTACTAAACTATGTATGGTGTGTATGACTATTGGGTAATATATGGCAGTTTTATATTACCATGTCATACGGATGAACATCTCTGCATTCCTTGTTATCCGTTACATTCCGCACTTCCTTGGCCAGATTTTGCCATCCTGGTTTAAATCGTTGTTTTGTTTTCCTAGGATGGTCAACACTCGCAACAACCCTGCTGCTCCGGAGCAGGGAGAAGCTAGTGCAGCTAGAGAGGAAAGTCTGCCTCAACCACCTTCTCTGGCCGAAGTGATGCTGGAGGCAGAGCGCAACAGGCGCGACACCAATCGCTTGCTAGAGCGGATTGAGCAGAACACTGCACGCCAGCAAAGGATCAATCCAGTGTCCATCAATGACTTTGTCAAGCTGTACCCGCCAAAGTTCAACCATTCCATCGAACCTCTCGATGCGGATGACTGGCTCCGCAGCATCGCTCACAAGCTACATTCTGCCAATGTAGCTGAAGATGATAAGGTCACCTTTGCTGCCTATCACCTCGAAGGCCCTGCCAGCCTTTGGTGGGAGAATTATGAAGCTATGCGTCCGGTCGGCCAACTCACTACTTGGGCCGATTTCAGTGCTGCTTTCCGTGAGCATCATATCCCGGAAGGTCTCATGGATCGCAAGAGGGAGGAGTTCTGTAACTTCACCCAGGGGAAGCTGACTGTGGATGCATACAGTCGCGAGTTTGGAAAGCTTGCACGCTATGCTCCCGAAGAGTATCCACCGACACCAAAAAGCAGGCAAGGTTCCGCAAGGGACTTAGCCCTGAGCTCCGTTGTGACCTTCGTCTGCATGAATGCACTTCTTTTCCGAAGCTAGTCAATAAGGCCATCAGTGCCGAGACAGGGCAGAATGATTTTGAAGCTTCACGCAAGCACTCCCGTGACTATGGATCTTCATCCGGTTCAGGATCGCAGAAGCGCCGGGTCTGGATCCCAAATTCTGCTATGCCACCCAGGTATACTCCAAGGCCATCCTTTGAGGCGCTTCACCCCAATCAGCAGTATGTGCCGCCCAAGACTTTTGGTGGCCCCACTGCCAATGCTGCTCCACGCCCCAATATGATAACTTGCTTCAAGTGTGGTGAGCCGGGTCACTACATCCGTGAGTGTCCCCAGAACAACCCCAGCCAGTTCGGAAAGTCTGTTGGACGTGGTAAGTCAACAGCAAAGGTGCTAGTCGCCAAGCCAGCCACCATTGCTCGTGGCCATGTCAACTATGTTTCAGCTGAAGAGACTCAAGAGGACCCCAACGTCGTTCTCGGTACGCTCCTTGTTAATTGCCATCCGGCAACTGTTCTCTTTGATACTGGAGCATCTCATTCATTTATTTCTGAGAGCTATGCTCGTTTGCACAACACTACCTTTAGTGACATGCCCACCTCCATGGAAATTCAAACTCCCGGTTCTAGGTGGCAAACCTCTGGAATCAGCCATGGAAATGAAATTCTTGTCGACAGATTAGTCTTTCTCGCGTCACTAATAGCTCTCAAGTCTTCGGACATAAACATCATCTTGGGTATGGACTGGATGTCAGCTCATTACGCCAAGATTGATTGCTCAACTAGAACTGTTCAACTTACCCATCCATCGGGCAAGACAGTCAACGTTTTGACCCGAGTGTCGGAGCGTCAGCTCTATTCTCTAAATGCCAACCCCCTTCCAGACCTTGAAGATATTTCGGTAGTCCGTGACTTCCCGGATGTCTTTCCAGAGGAACTGCCAGGTGTTCCACCTCACAGAGATGTCGAGTTCGTGATAGACCTTGTTCCAGGAACCGTCCCAATCTCTAGAAGACCTTATAAGATGGCACCCCTAGAACTAGCTGAGCTTAAGAAACAACTCGATGAGTCCTTGCAAAAGGGTTTCATCCATCCTAGTTCTTCTCCATGGGCTTTCCCCATCCTCTTCGTCAAGAAGAAGGATGGAACGGAACGGATGGTTGTGGATTATCGACCTGTCAATTTGGTCACTATCAAGAACAAGTATCCGCTCCCCAGGATCAACGACCTGTAAGATCAGCTCGCTGGATCCTCTGTCTTTTCCAAGATGGATTTGAGGTTGGGCTACCATCAAATCAAAATCAAGAACGGGGACATTCCCAAAACGGCCTTCGTTACTCGTTACGGCCAATACGAGTACACCGTCATGTCCTTCGGTTTAACCAATGCTCCAGCCACCTTCTCTCGGTTAATGAACTCGATCTTCATGGAGTATTTGGATAAATTCGTCGTGGTTTACCTCGATGATATACTCATCTACTCCAAGAATGAGGAAGAACATGCCGAACATCTAAGGCTAGTATTGATGAAACTTCGAGAGCATCGCCTTTATGCCAAATTCTCCAAGTGTGAATTCTGGTTGCCAGAAGTGACCTATCTGGGCCATGTAATCTCTGGTAAGGGCATTGCTGTCAATCCCGAGCGAGTTCAAGCCGTCCTTGACTGGACTCCACCTGAAACGGTCAAGCAAGTTCGTAGTTTTCTTGGTTTAGCGAGCTATTGCCGCCGCTTCGTCGAGAATTTCTCCAAGGTTGCCAAGCCTCTAACTGAACTCCTCAAGAAAGATAAAAAGTTCGAGTGGACCCCCACAGTGCGAGTTCAGCTTTCAGGAACTGAAAAGACGCCTGGCATCTGCTCCCGTGCTGGTACCACCAGATTTCTCTAAGGACTTTGTTATCTATTGCGACGCCTCGCGACAAGGACTAGGTTGCATACTCATGCAAGATCGTCATGTGATTGCTTACGCATCTCGACAGTTGCATCCACATGAGGATAATTATCCCACACATGATCTAGAGCTTGCAGCAGTAGTCCATGCACTCAAAACCTGGCGACATTACCTTCTGGGTAATCGTTGCGAAATCTACACTGATCACCAAAGTTTGAAATATATCTTCACCCAACCGGATTTGAATCTCAGGCAAAGACGTTGGGTCGAGTTGATCTCGGATTACGACTTAGGAATAACCTACACCCCAGGCAAAGCCAATGTCATGGCTGATGCACTAAGTCGTAAATCTTATTGTAACAACCTGATGTTACAACAAGGTCAACCACTTCTCCACGAGGAATTTCGTAAGCTTAACCTTCACATTGTTCCTCGAGGATTCCTTTCCACCCTGGTGGCGAAACCTAACCTTACGGATCAAATCATAGCTGCCCAGAAGCGCGATAAGGGCATATCTCGGATTAAGGAAAACATCGCTAGCGGAGTTGCTAAATGTTTTTCCATGGATGAACGAGGTGTTGTCTTCTTCGAGAACCGCTTGGTGGTTCCCAAGAAACAACATTTACGACAATTGATCCTTAAGGAAGCTCATGAATCCCCTCTCACCATTCATCCCGGTAGTACTAAAATGTATCAAGACCTACGCCAGAGGTTTTGGTGGACTAGGATGAAGAGAGAAATCGCTCAATACATTGCAACTTGCGACGTCTGTCGTCGTGTTAAAGCAGAGCATCAACGGCCTGCTAGCACCCTTCAACCATTGGAGATTCCTGAATGGAAATGGGATAAAATCGGTATGGATTTCATTACCGGGTTTCCCAGAACCAAAAGAGGGAATAATGCTATCTTCGTTGTTGTCGATCGTCTCTCCAAAGTAGCCCACTTCTTACCTGTTCGCGAGAGTATAACCGCTAGCCAGCTAGCTGATTTGTACATCTCTCGAATAGTGTCTCTTCATGGTGTTCCATTGGAAATCAATTCGGACAGTGGAAGTCTCTTCACCTCTCGATTTTGGGAAAGTTTCCAAAATGCTATGGGCACTCGTCTCTCTTTTAGCACCACCTTCCACCCTCAATCAAGTGGTCAAGTTGAACGAGTCAATCATATTCTGGAGGATATGCTCCGAGCTTCTGTCATTTCTTTCGGTATGAACTGGGAGAAGTGCCTACCATTCGCCGAGTTCGCTTATAACAACAGTTACCAAGCTAGCTTGGGCAAAGCTCCTTTCGAAGTTCTTTATGGACGAAAATGTCGAACGCCTCTTAACTGGTCAGAAACCGGCGAGAGACAACTCTTCGGCCCGGACATGATCCAGGATGCAGAGGAGCAGGTTCGCATTATTCGTGAGAAATTGAATACCGCCCAATCCCGACAAAAGAGTCAGTATGACCGCAAGCATAAGCCCATGGCTTATGAAGTCGGCGAAATGGCTTACCTTCGGGTTATACCTTTAAAGGGAACCCATCGATTCGGTATCAAAGGCAAATTGGCTCCTCGTTACATTGGACCCTTTCGCATTCTTGCCAAACGAGGGGAAGTTGCCTACCAACTGGAACTACCTCCGCATCTCTCCAGAGTCCATGATGTCTTCCACGTCTCTCAACTCAGGCGTTGCTTCTCGGATCCTATCCGTGGAGTGGACCACGAAACGCTTGATCTCCAAGATAACCTCACTTATCGAGAATACCCCGTTCGTATCCTTGATCAAGCCGAGCGTACCACTCGACGCCACAATATCAAGTTTCTCAAGGTTCAATGGTCACACCATTCCGAGCAAGAAGCTACATGGGAAAGGGAGGATCGTCTTCGACTCGAGTACCCCACCTTCTTTCCGGAGGAACCTAAATCTCGGGACGAGATTCTTTTGAGTGGGGGTGAGTTGTCACATCCTAGCTAGCTCATGCATTAGAGTGTGCATCATGTTTACTTTTGACAGAAAATTGAAATGGGGAAGGCAGAACCCCCAGCACCCCTCTGAAATCAACTAGGGTTTACTAAAAATATTTTCAATGAACCTGAAATGCCCTTCTAAAATGTTCACCCTCTTTGTCTTGGATTAAAACCTCTGGCAAAAATAGTGCACATTTTTCTAGGTCAACAGAAGGTCATTGAGTTAATGCATAAGTATTTGAATTTGGGCATTTAAAATTTATAAAATATTTCAAATGCTCAAATATCTCCAAACTAAAATGTTCCTTGCTGGGAATATCCCAACTAAGGTCCAGATGAAGTTTGGTGATTTTTGGAGTTGCATTAGTATTTTTAATAAGTCCACAAAGTTACAGAAAAATAGAAAAGGAAAAATAAAAGGAAAACTTACCTGGCGCCTGCTAACCGGCCCACCTGCCGGCCCAGCCCAGCTGCCGCGCCAGCGAGCTGCTTGACTTGGCCAGGCAGGCACGCAGGTGCTCGACGGCGAGCTCAGCGCGCGCCACGCAGCTGGCCGCCGCCCTGCTTCACCTCCTCGCCGCCTCGCTGCCCTGGATGAGTTCCACGTCGTCGCCCCGAGCCCCTGGACACGCCATTCGCCTCTGCCTCACCTCCCTCGCTCCCCTTCGTCATGGCCGACGCCACCGTCGCCGCTCCGTCGTCGTAGCCGTAGCCACCGTCATCCCCGCGCCTTCCAACCGTGTCAAATCGCTCCGCCGTTGTCGACTTCGTCGAACAAGCCGAGCCCCGAGCGCTCGCATGCCCCGAAGCCGCTGCATCGACCTCGCCCGACTCCGTCGTCGCCGGAGATCCACTTCAACGCCGTCGTCGCACCAGCTCGTCCCCGACCACGCCGTCTGGCTCTACGAGTTCGCTGTGAGCATAGCCACCTCCCCATCCTCTCCGTTCCTCTTCTCGTGCCCTACAACGAGCGCACGAAGCTCGCCCGCACGCACCGCCGCAGAGCTCGTCGCCGACGAGGCTCCGGCCACCCAACGGCCACGCCACCGTGTCCATCGCACTCACCACGTTGCGTTGGGTCCAACCCTGCACTCCACGCGCCTCACCTTGCCCCCTAGCGACGAGTCCGAGCTCACCCGAGCCCCGGCGCCGCCAAACTCGTCGTCGGCGCCAACTCCGGCCACCCCGACCCCAACTAACTCCACCAATAGCCGCGGCTCGTTCCCAGGAGCGCGTAGATGCCTTCCGCGCCCCATTTGGTGGCCGGAACGGCCAAATCCACTTTGCTCCACCGCGTCTGGCCTCGCCGGTGGCTAGACGCCGGCGAGTTGACCCTTGACCGTTGACTGGTGGGCCCCTGTTGACTCCTCTGAGTCAATGACAGGTGGGGCCCCCTTGTGTTAATTACCAGATTAGTTAAACTAATTAAACTAGTTTAATTATCCACTAAACTAACTACTGACATGCGGGTCCCACTGGTCAGTTTGACCTGGACGACCCCGTTGACCCCTGACGTCACGCTGACCTCATGCTGACGCAATAAATTAATTACTGGATTTATTCTTATACAGGAAAATCCAGAAATTAGTTCAAACTTCAAAAATTCATAGAAAATTATCTGTAACTCCAAATGCGAAGTTCTATACATGAAAATTGATCAGAAAAATCCAACCTATCCATTGGAACTGGTTTCATGCATGTCAGAACAAGTTAAACCCACTGTTTAGGCATTACAAGTTGATACACTAATATGATCTTCATAAATGAGCTACCATTTGAATCTTTGGTTCAAATGGGTTCATTCCCTTCTGGTTTAACTTGCACTAGGTCAGGACACATCCATATTGCCATGTCATAGCATGCATCATATTGTTGCATATCGTCATGTATTGATTGTGTTCCGATGTGTTCTTCGTGGTAGGTTCTGCCTCCGAGGATATCTCCGAGTATCCAACTGAAGGGCAGTATCCCACTACCACTCCATCAGGCAAGCAACCCATTGATCATTCCGATACAAACCCATGTTCTCGCTTCTGCCCTTGTTTACTGCATTAAGACAACGCGCTTCAAACTGCTGTGTGTTGCGGTAGTTGAACCCACTTCCTTTGCATGACCTGTCATTGCCACAGTAACTAGATGAAACCCACTAGCATGTGTAGGAGTTGATTGAGCCAATACATGTGTGTGTGTTCCTACCATGCTATGCTTGCTATGCTTACAGTTGTGTCAGGTCTGGCTCATCGGGATGATGAACTGGAGTGAAAGGTTGTGTCGGTGACAAGAGTGAAGTGTTGAACACGATTTGGTAAAGGAATCGATGAGAGGCCATGTAGGAGTACATGGTGGGTTGTTTCATTGAGGCCGTCCTTAAGAACTGAGATCTGTGTTTGTGATCCATGATACAGTTACTACCACACATTGGGCCCTGAAATATGACCCCGCTCGACTTCTTAACCACCCTTGTCCTCTGTCCAGGAGTTGCAAGTAGTTTCTGGTGTTTGTAGTATGCTGGGGGCCGCACGCGGCGCTGACCATCGGGGTGGGCTGTGTTGCGGTAGGCACGTGGCCGGGTCAACCGGGCGCCCGTTTGGTGTCTCGGAACCCTGTTCACATCGTTCGGGGCCGTTAGTGGAAACCTCGGCCGGACTCCCTGCGGATGGAACCCGAATAGGCGATAAACCTGGACTAGAGACTTGAGTGTTTAGGTAGGTCGTGGTCTACACCCACGTCGGCTTTCGCTTGAAGTCTGCCGAGCACATGTCGTGTGCAGACGCTAAGTGGTGGAAACATGTGTGAAGAAGTACACCCCTACAGGGTTATAAATGATCTATTCGAATAGCCGTGTCCGCGGTAATGGACTTCTGGGTTGCCTATATCAGTTCATAGACAATTAAATGGATACTACTAAAATCCTCAAGATAAGTGTGAGTACCGCGGATGGCCCTCTCGTAGGATGGCGAGAGAGGATCCACGGTGGAGTATTTTGTTGGTGATAGTGGACTCGTGTGCGACAAATGATTTACAAGTGGTGTCTATCATAGGATAGCTTAGCCAAGAGTCAAGCTGGCTTGCTGCAATAACCCCACTACCTTCTTGAGAATGTGCATGTATGATAGGTTCCTGTTGTAAGACTTGTTGAGTACCTCCGTACTCATGTTGCTTTAATCATGTTTTCCAGACGACTGCACCAACCCCTCTGATGGGTTCTTTGTAGACCTCAACGTTGACGAGTGACTTATCACCCAGGTGGTGATCCAAGACTTGTGAAGGGTCGATGTAGATAGACAGGCTTCGTCAAGCCTTCTTTCTTTCTAGTGTCTGTACTCAGACTAGTTTGCTTCCGCATGTGCTTGTATGTTTGTATGACTTGAGTGTTGGGTCATGTGACCCCTATCTGTGTGGATGATATGTATGGCTCCTCGGAGCTTTCTAAATAAAGTACTTGAGTTGTAGAGTTTTGTTGTGATGCCATGTTGTATTTACCCATATTGGGCATATTGTGTGTATGATTGAAATGCTTGGTATGAGTGGGATCCGACTATCTAGTTGTTTATCCTTGGCAGCCTTTCATATGGGGAAATGTAAGTCTTGTGCTTCTGAGCGATAGTAGTCCACTACAGCCCGGTTCACCGAAGTCCTGCTAGCCCAGCACTACTGCTTGGACACTTGACTGGCCGGCATGTGTTTCACGTCGTTCCTGTGTCTGTCCCTTCGGGGAAATGTCACGCGCTGTTATTCGGAGTCCTGCCTAGCCTGCTACAGCCCGGATTACCGGAGTCCTGTTAGCCCAGTGCTACAGCCCGAATAAATACGTTGATGACCGACATGCTCGATGTGATTCATGTATGCCTGTCCTCATAGGCTAGCGCCGCTTTGGGTTCACGACTAGCCATGTTGGCCCGGGTTCTCTGTCATATGGATGCTAGCGACACTATCATATACGTGAGCCAAAAGGCGCAAACGGTCCCGGGCCAGGTAAGGTGGCACCTGTGGGAGTACCGTGTGTGAGGCCGCAAAGTGATATGATGTGTTACACGCTGGATCGATGTGGCTTAGGATCGGGGTCCTGACAGAAGCAGACAGAGGAGGCGAGACGCGGGGCGGCTTCAGTCGATGCAGGGCGCGGCGGCGGATGGAGCTCCTGCTCCGACGACACGGCGGTGCAGGGAACGAAGGAAGGTGCGGATCTGGGAGCTGTAACAGAGGACAGCGAGAGAGAGGGTCGTGTGAGAGCGCGGAAGCTTCAGCAAAGAAGAGAAAGGGGAAGGGAGCAGGTGCGGCGAGGACGACCTGCTGGTGCCGCTCACCGGCGGGACGATAGCGAGGGCGGAGCAAGGCGACTGCGTGAGCGACGAGGAGGGGCGCGGTCAACGCGAGGCAGGGGCGCGTGCAGGGACTTGATGCAGGACGGCGACACGGGGACTTGGGGCTCCGGCAACTTGAATCGGAGGCAGCGAGGAGAGTTGAGGAGGCCGGCGTCGTTCTTGGGCTGGTTGTCGCGGGAGCGGCGCGGTGACAAGGCCATCCATGGCAGAGTACGGCGGTGCGGAGGAGCTAGGGGTCGACCAAAACCGAGGCTGGCGAGGTCCGGCGGACTGGGGATGGAGCAGAGCCGGCGCGTGGAGGCAGTCGGTGACGGAGATCCAACAGCGGAGACTTGGTCTGCTCCTGGACATAGAGAAAACGAGAGAGAGATAAGGGACAGAGAGGAGGGAAACGAAGGAGGAGGTGGTCGCATGGGCTCATCTGCTGGTCACCGGCGGCGGCGCACGGCGCGGGGCTCAATGGTTGGGCGTCGAGCACGGGCTGGAGGTCCCGCGAGTGCTGGCGCGGTGAGGTGCTTAGGCAGGCGAAGCAACATCCATGGGAATCGGGAGGAGACGCGGGGGTTGGTCAGGCACAGAAACAGAGGAGGTGGGTGGCGACGGATCTGGGTGATGGGATGGAGTCAGTGGCGGCGGCTGGGAGGATCCCTAGGAAATAGGGTTAGGTCCAAAATAGAGTAGGGGTAGACTATATATACGGGAAAAGAGGGAAGTTGGATCATCCGATCAAAATCCGACGATTGAGAATGAATATCTTAGGGGAGTCCAACGAAGAAACCACAGATATTTGGAGGATGTTAGGTGTTGATCCGAAACCAACGGTGATGACTGAGCGGGTCAAGTTCGGGGAAGTTTTGGACACGTACGGAAAGGGGGTTAGGCGGTCACGGTCAAGAGGGAATCGAAAACCCGATGGGACTCGGAACGGTCAACCAAGCAAGGGGGAACACGGCAACTACGAATGGATGCAAGCTTTATGAAAACATGCAAATGCAATGCGCATGATGCGATGACGAATGCAACAACCCAAAAAATAACACAGCTGACACGCAAAACATGGAAGGCTTCTGGAGCGTCGGTCTTGGGGCGTTACAACACTCCACCACTACAAGAGGATCTCGTCCCGAGATCTAGGATGGCACCGGAGAAAAGCGGAAGAGGAAGAGAAGAGGTAAAGCTAAGTTGATTCTTTGGCAAACGAGTGAAACCACGAACCTTGAGAGGTCGCAAAGCTTGAAGAAAAGACACGACGGAGGTGAACAAAATCTAAAACACTCCATTCAGCAAGAGGAACAAGGAACATACGAGAACCTTGTAGGTTGAAAGACATGAAATAAGAGCTTGAAGAACCAAAGAAGGACAAGAAACCACTCCGGTTGAAACGGAGTACGTAAGGATTGAGAACGAAAGGAAGCAAGAAGCACTCCGATAGAAAAGAGAAGCAAAACTTGACAAAATGGGAAGAACTCGAAAAGAGGACGCACCACTCCGGTTAAAACAAGATAGACAAAGAGTATGAGCGAAAGAATTCGGACAGCACTTCGATTGAACATGGAAGGAATAGAACATGACCTAGTCAAAATGTGATGATACTTCAAAGAGAGCAACAACACAATTCCTCCGGAATAAAAGAATAGAAGCTAGATCGTTGGAAAGAAAAGAACGGAGAAGAAAAATGACAACTCTCCCAACTAAAATTGAAAGAGCATCTTTAGGAGAAAGGCTTGAACGGAGTTGTTGGAAAATCAACAACGAAGACATGATTCCCGTGGGCTTATGTAACCATCTCAATAAATTGAGGCTAATTCTACCACCAATGAAAACAAAGATTGATTGAGATCAATGAAGAGAAGAAAACTTCTTCACCGAGATGCGAAGGAGAAATTTGGATCATTGATGAGCACCACAATAGCAACATTCCTTAGGGAGGGCTTTAGGTGAAATATAACCCAAGATAACTCCAATGAAGAAACGATGGGTTTAATTAACTCATTCTTGACAATTTGAATGACGAAGGGAAATTGTAAGGATGACATAACACCATCTCAAAAGATAAGGTAGAAAGAATTGCACTTCGAAATGCAAGAAGAAGAATACTTGAACGCCTCAAAACAAAACATGTGTTGAGCACCATGTTTAATTTTGAGTATAGCTTGGCGGATCATCACCTCGAGAGAAGTCTTGAAGAACAAATGAAGGATGAAAGGAATCCTTGACGAACCACCATGTAGAGCCTCCATGAAGAATTCCGGTAACGAAAAGAAGTTAAAAAGAAAGAGAAGTTGAGAACACAAGGTGAAGTCTTGCGGTGATTTAGATGGAGCTTCGCGATGAGATAAAGCGGAAAACTTGGAACTCCAGAAAAGAAAAGATGAAGCATCTCGAACCGAGAAATGTGACATGATGAACAACTCAGGAAAGAAGAAACTAGATCACTTGGATGAAACCATAATAAGAATTACGTTATGCGTATCCTTCACCAATTTAAATTGATGACAAGCAATGGATTTGTCATACTACTTATTCTTCTTGAGGGATTAAGGATAGACATAGCGCAAACATGAAGAAGTCTTCGACGAATCACCGAGAGGATTGGAAAGAACGGATGAAATGATACGGTAATAAAGGAAGAGGAATCTCGAATGAACCACCGTAAGAATGTAAACGAACGAAGAGAACAGACGAATCGCCGGAAAGAATTAGAAAATGACCGAAGATACTTGAGTAAATTGAGATGCACGAGAACAAAGAGATCGCGAACTGATTAAGGAAAGCTTGAACGAAGCACTGGTACAACTATGGAACGAATGAAGCTGAAAACTTGGAACGAAGAAATACTCCGAAAAGCTGGCCTTCGGATGATCGAAATGAAAAAAAAACAACTCCTGAAATACTCCGGATGGATGAAAAGAATTGCACAGTTTGAAATAATTTGAGAGGATAAAATCAGGCTAGCACCGCGAATCTCCGGGAGAACGGACAAGATTTAAGAGAAATTCTACTTCGGTCTTCTAATGTTGAGAATGACGACGAGAAACACCTTGAAGATTTTTGTTGAAACACTCCGAAATAAATAAAAAGAGGAAAGATTGAACCGAACATAAAAGAATTTGGAAGCTATCTTGGAGAAGGCATCTGACTGATGAAAATCATACTACGTCAAATTTCGAAAGAACTTGAGAATACCTCCGGGAAAACACAGAAGAGTCAGGTAAGATCCTGGTAAAAGACCTGTGGGTTTGGGCCCACTGAAAAGAAACACCGTTGGAAAGGATTGACGAATGAGAAATGATGCACCGGTACGATTGAAAGATTGAATGAGGTGACAACCTCGACATAATTGAGTACAAACACGAATCTTCTGAGATGTCTTCATCACTCCGGAACGATTAAATGGTGAGAGGCGAACGAGCAAAGGAAGCACTTGAGTTGAGGAAAGGAATATGATCAACAACAAAAAAGCTTGAATTGGATCCACCGAAAGAAAATGCGACGAACAATGATGAACTAGACGAGACTTCACCGGTTGAAACAATTGAGGAAAGACTGAAAATATTCCGCACGAATGAAATTGATTGCTCGAATAAAGGCTCAGACTCCGGGAATAAAAGGGGTGGGAGGGCAAAAAAAACACAGGCAACTTGAACGAGGAATCGACGAATGACTTGAAGAGAAGAAACACCGGATGACATGATTGAGGATAGAAAGCAAAGGCTTCGCACGAGTAGGATGGCTACTCAATTACAGACTCCGGTTCTGAGAAGAAGAAGGGTGGGCGGGTGGGAAAAAAAGTACAGCTTCGGACGGGGAAACAACATTAATAGAAAGAGTTGAGGATTGATCTCCCAAAAGACAAAGAGGGTCGAATTAACTTGACGAGAAATGCGCCAGACAAAGAGGATGGACAACAAACGAAAACTAACCGCGTGATCCTAAAGAAAAAATTCCGAAGGGGAAGAGAAGTAGTTCAAAACACCTACGTCAAGATTTCTCACCAGAGCGATGAAGGGGTTGAGGAGTAAAAAGAAATCATACTCTCTGATATAACTAGACTCCGAAAAAGATTTTTTTTCTAGACTCGACATCGGCCAAACTACACGATCAATCAAGGGGGGCTCCTAAGGTCGGTCGAGGCTCTCATACCAACTTGTCACGCCCAAGATGCGACCCTATCCTAAAGGAACTCGAAGGTCCCACCAAGGATAGAAGCGCATCTTGAAGACGCTTTTGAAAGGTGGATATCATTACATCAACATTACATAATAGTGGGGATACAATCAAGACATACAATGTCAGATGAGTACAACAATACATCATATACAAGATCAACATCCGACTACGGATGAAACATAAACAGAAACTCAAACGACATCCACCCTGCTAGCGCAGGCTGCCGACCAGGAACCTAACCCAAGATCGACGAAGAAGAAGAAGAACTCCAACACAAATAAACATTGCTCTCACGTCAAGATTATCGCATAACCTGTACCTGCAACTGGTGGTGTAGTAATCTGTAAGCCACGAGGATTCAGCAATCCCATTACCATGGGTATCAAGACTAGCAAAGCTTAATAGGTGAGGAAGGGGTAAAGTGGTGAGGTTGCAGCAGCGACTAAGCATGTATGGTGGCTAACTTACGCAAATAAGAGCGAGAAGAGAAGCAAAGCAAGTGGTCGTCAACTAGTAATGATCAAGAAGTGATCCTGAACTCCTACTTATGTCAAACATAACCCAAGAAACCGTGTTCTCCTCTCGAACAACCTGAAAAGAGACCATCACGGTTACGCACACGGTTGGTGTATTTTAGAAGAGTTTACTTCAAGTTTACTACAACCGGATATTAACAAATTCCCATCTGCCACATAACCGCGGGCACGTCTTTCGAAAGTTCAAACCCTGCATGGGTGTCCCAACTTAGCCCATGATAAGCTCTCGCGATCAACGAAGGATATTCCTTCTCCCGGAAAGACCCGATCAGTCTCGGAATCCCGTTTACAAGACATTTCGACAATGGTAAAACAAGACCAGCAAGACCGCCCGATGCGCCGACAATCCCGATCGGAGCTGCACATATCTCGTTCTCAGGGCAACACTGGATGAACACTACGTACGGCAACCGATGATACCCCAAGTTGCCTAGGGGCGGCACCACAAGTGGCTCTAGTTTGGACCAACACTTAGACAAGCATTGGCTCGGGGCTAAAATAAAGATGACCCTCGAGAGAGCGACTCCCAAGGGAAAAGTAGGTGGTGGTGAGGCAAATGGTAAAACCAAGGTTGGGCCTTGCTGGAGGAGTTTTATTCAAAGCGAACTGTCAAGGGGTTCCCATAAATCACCCAACCGCGTTAGGACACAAAATCTGGGAACATAATACCGATATGACGGAAACTAGGGCGGCAAGAGTGGAACAAAACACCAGGCATAAGACCGGGCCTTACACCCTTTACCAAGTATATAGATGCATTAATAATATAAGAGATATTGTGATATCCCAACATAAACATAATCCAACATGGAGAAATCTTTGTCTTCACCTGCAACTAGCAACGCTATAAGAGGGGCTGAGCAAAAGCGGTAACATAGCCAAACAACGGTTTGCTGGGAGGGGTGACAAAGGTTAGAGGTTCATGGCAATTTGGGAGGCTTGATAAGCAAGTGGTAGGTAACGCAGCATAGCGATAGAACGAAGCAACTAGCATAGCAATGATAGTAATGAGATCCAAGGTGACGGTCATCTTGCCTGAAATCCCGCTAGGAAGAAGAACGAGTCCATGAAGAAGATGAAGCCACGAAGACGAACCAAGCATAGACGAACGAATCCTCACGATCGCAACAAAACAGGAACTAACGAGAAGGAGCACAACCGAAAAGAAGCAAACAACATGGTAAACAACCATCACATAAACATGGCATGATGCACAATTAAGTATGATGCATGTCCGGTTTAAATAGGCATGGCATGACAAAGTGCAACAAACAATACTACAAATTAAGTGGAGCTCAATATGCAACAAGTTGCATATTGACAAAACACCACATTGACATATTTAGTTTAATCTCGTTTAAGCTACCAAACAATATTAAATGTTGTTAAACATGGCAAGAGGTGAAGCATAAGTAAACTAACTATTTATGCAACTTTAAATGAGGCCGGAAACAACAAACAACAATTCCAGAAAATCCTCATGTGCATATTTGAATTTGGTACTATTCTGCCCAAAACCATATTTTATTGTTGTTAAACAGGAAAATAAAGTGCACCATGTTAAACTAGGCATTTTTCCACCCCATTTACATATAAAGTTTATTAAATTCGGAGCTACGGTTAATTAGTTATGAAATAAATCATTTTAACATGGCATTTAAGCAAATCTATCTATTTATATATAAAAAGTGCTTTACGGGGTAATCAGAAAAAAGAGAATTATGCTAGAAAATCCCATAATAATTAGAAACATCCGGCCATCATTTTAAATTCATTAGGCGATCACAACCAATGGATTGAAAAGGTAAAAAATTACCCACCAATGCCCTTAATTAGTTATCTCGCCACGTACAAAAAGCCTCTTACAAAAAATACTTCAAAGCCCTTCGCACATGCACGTCAAAAGAAAACCTCATAGCTTTTCCCTCGATCTGTTTCATCCTCATATACGTGAAAAGAGCCAGGCTTCAAAAGAAAAGAAAAAAGAGGGAGGCGACCTGGCGTCAGCCACGATTATGACCGAGCCCTCGAGCTCCGACGACGTCGGCTATCACCGGAGACCGAAGGAGATGACCTGTTACTCCACCGACTCATTCTTCCAGTTATCCTCTTAAGGTATGCCACCCCTTCCCAAACCCTAGGGTGTAGATTGGTTGATATTCATTATCCCCATTGCTTTAATCAAGATGTGCCAAGACTGATTGAGGAACTCAATTTCATAGAAAATCATTTAGATTCAAGATAATTTTTGGATTGTTCGTAGATAGCCGCCGCGCGTGCAGCTTGGCAAAGCTAGCTTCTTCGGGTGGCTTGATATGTACATACTGGTTGTGTACATGCACGGCTAGCCGAAAACACCACGTACGTTGACCTGTTAGGGCTAGCTTGGTCTATGACACTGCCGCACACCTAGCTTAGCAAAGCTAGCTTTAAGGAGTATCTCTTGATCAGTACATGCATGACAAGAAATTCCCTGAACGTGTGCCATTGCCAACACCTGTGATAAATAAAGAAACATCAAAGACTTGATATAAGCCTCTGAACTACACTGCCAGCACCTGTGACACATAAAGAAACAGAGAAGGCTTGATATAAGCCTCTGAAATCCAGTGTGCATGCCCCCAAGTTAATCAGCCTTTGAAATAGATATCGTACATGCCCCCAAGTTAATCTTGCTGGCTTTATATAAAGTGGGCAAGGGAAGCAACTTAAGCAATACAATTTGAAATGAAAAGTAATGTTGCCCATGGCCGGGTGATGTTTCTCAATGTAGCGGTGGCATCAAACGGACAGATCAACACAGCTTGGTTAAATGATGTCTTTAGGTCAGCAGCTTTTAGAGTTAAGACCATGTTACTGCGAAAGGGAGAAGAATAAAAAAGAATAAAGTTGCGCATCTTTATATATGGTCCTTAAATAGATCAATGAATACTATAGTATGATAGAAGCAAATATATTCAGAGTTAGGAGGGGTAGCGTTACCATGAATAATGACAATACTTAAGATAGAACTGCACCTTCCTTTATAAGGCAAATGTACTGAACTTTACAAGAGAATGCAAATTTATAGTATAAGTAGGCATAACAAATATCACATAATAAGATGGTCTCATATATCCTATCAGATTTGGGTCAGAAACAGTATAAATAGCATATGTGCACCTTACGATTTGAAACCAAATGAATCATTGTATAAGTAGTTTACCGCTCTTACTGTACATGAGAACAAACATCTTGATCAGAAAAAACTATCAAGAGGTCATGTGAGACTAGAAGGCAGGCCATGACTGTTGCTGTACGTAGAACAGAGAGCTTGATCAGAAAAGCTATCTTTCTAAATTGTTTGAGGAAAGCACACATAATGTTGTACAAATATTATGGAAGTTAGGTACGTTCACTAATTCAACTACCAGAAAGATTTGTGTGTGGACAAAGCATTAATGTGTTCTCTTTATAGTAAATTAACTACCCATATTAGTACGTGTTATCATTTTATTTTGTCTGGCAAATTACCTTTCAAAAAACTAATGTATATTGGGTGCTGGGCTATAGATGGTGGAAGTAATAGAGAACGACGATGACCATACCAAAGAAAATTCATGCTACAAGCTAGCCCTTATTTTTCCTTCCAACATTAGAATTCATATTAATTTCGTTGTTGTGCATCATTCGCAATACTTTGATCGTTTCGGGTAAATGTTTCTCTTTGATCAAAATCGATTTGTGATGTCAGTGAACCAGATAAAATACGTATTCTAGAAAAAGTGAATTAAACTTAGTTGTTAATTATTAATTATTTTTAGCTTTGATGAAGTTTTCTATTACACAACTAAATCAGAAATACGGAAAAAAGATGAAATAGCCTATACATTCTAAAGGAAAAGGTAAAATTAATCTTTCAACTACTAATTTGATTTTCCTGATAGTGATACATTAGAGAGTAGAGTAAATATTGAGAAACAATGCTCAGGTATGTACAAAATCCATATCAAAGGACAAGTATTGTTGAAAAGATTTATGAACATGACTCTGTGCAGATGTCAAAACATCCATGAGACTGAAGGTAATATTACTACATCAATTTTAAACTACATAAATAATCCTAAAGTCACTTTTTCATGCTTAAATTCTTTCAGTGGCGACAATATCAGGGATCACGCTATGCAGGGATATTTTAGCAAATATGGTGAATGAAGAACTTTGCACAAGCAAACAATAGTGGTTGTCACTTCGAATTTGGTCGGAAATTCAATTGTCAGAACTTTAATATTTTTGTCTAAACCTAAATCCAAATTTACTAAGCATTTATTACCAGGGCTATCAATACCAAATATGGGCACTCTATACTTTCTGATATGTGTGGCTTAATGTATAGTACAACCCAATAATCAGGGCATCCGTGTATCATTATAATTTGTATAGACCATTTTTACTGCTCAATTACTGAAACACGATGTCTTTGGGAAATATTAAACAGTAACTACTCACAAATACACTAATTAGTAGTACTTAAATTTGCCGAGTATGAATGGGGGCAAGGGGCCTAACACTGTCGATGCCAAACGGAAGCACAGAAAAAGTGGAGGGGACAGAAGAAAATTAACATTATTCACTAACAGACAGTTTTAATTACATTATATTGGTACAATCATACACACACAGGAAAATGTTAAGCAAAAAAAATATGACATATTGACATGAAAAGGGAAAAAGGAGACCTGTAGGTCGAAGCATGTTGCCGCTGTGGAGGAAGACGACGACATGTCGGGCTTCCTTGAGTGGGAACAACGACGAAGTCTGGCTTGCACGATTGAGGAAGACAACGGCCCCAATATCCTCATACAAAAGTTGAATCCATGCTGGCTATGCGATTCGAGATCCACGACCAAGGATCCCCTACATGGATCCTGACAGCAACGACACCTTGGAGCTGCTACTCGGGCCCTGCTATACATCCATCGCCGGTTACAAGCAGAGGACACAGAGGAGGCGTACGAGCCAAACCAGCCATCAAAGACGGCCACCATGTTGCCGCACTAGCGAGTCGAGCTGCGGGGATGCCTGCAGTTGAGGACTAGCAGGCTAAAGGCACAAATCAACAGAGAAAACTGGTGGGAGATTAAGAATTACCAGCGGTACCAGCCGAACCTGATTTAGTGCCAATAATTTTGGAGTGAACGGAGACAACAAGGAAAGGAGAAAGGGGATCGGGGCATTAGGCAAGAGCTACCTGTGAAGGTGTGAGTGACAGAAAAAAACTCTTTTTTGTAAGTGTAGAGTGAGAGAGAAGATGTGTCGTCCCTATGGGCATCTGCTTCAGATTGTTGGGCTAAAGCCCAACCAATCATACCAACACAAAAGAATCTTTTTTTTACTTCTTCTCAAAATAAAAATCATTTTTTACAAAACAACGCAATATAAAAAACACAAAAAATCCTAATTACCAGCTATTATTACAGAAATATATATTGCATATACATGTGTTCAGCCTAAATTATAGTATATTTTATCATGCAAACATATAGTACATTATCATATGAATAAAAAACCGTAACAAAGGAAAAAAACTCGATGCTCATATTTAGATAGGTATGTACGATCATATTTGTTGTCATCATTTCCACTCAATAGTAATATACCCCCTTGATATTTTATCATCAAGTCAATACTTAGGTTTTATCCCTATTCTCCAATCATATGTTTTTGACACGATTTATATTAGTAAATATATGTACTCATATGTTTTTCATAAATAAATTGCTTTTCCCACTCATAATATTGTACAATGGAAATGATTTCATATGTGCATTCTCTACTTGAAACAAGATGACCTAATTAAAACTACGGGCAACCACATTTTTCTTCCTTCCAACTTGATAAACCGCAGGTAACCGAGAGATTGCACATCTATTTCTCCCTAAAAAAAAGTGAACTACTAAACAGTTCAAAAGTAAAAATAGAAAAAACATCATAATGCCAAAAAATGATATGAATTATAAATTTTACAATGTGATTCATAATTAAAAATACATTTAGTATGGTTTCCATAATAAGCACGTAAATGACAAACATATATATTTACATGTCAATGAGAAAAAAATACCTAGAAAAAACTATGTTAAAAAGAGACTTATATTTGTAAATTTCAACACATTTGGTCTCAATGTGTCTTTAGAAAAAATGAAATAATATGTTCTCATATTAAAATTTCTAAAGTTCTTACCCTAAAAAAGAAATCTAAAGTTCTAGCCCGCGCATCGAGCGGGCCACTTTGCTAGTTAAATCAAACAGCAAGTTAAACATTTTGAGCATGGATGAAAGTTGCATATTATGAAACTAGACAGAATTCTAAACATTTTACATGTTTAAAACATTTTAATCCGATGCACGGTTTGTGAGATATTAAATGCATGAACATAAAGGTTTTTCTATAAAACTGCAGTCTCCGGAAAATTAGACAAATTCGCAGACGAAAAAAACCCACATCGGGCCGAATCTAGCTGGCCCAAGAGTGCACAGAGTGAGGGCGCTGGATCTGAAGCTCACCAGGCCTCATGGGCCGGCTCGGTGGGGAGGCTGGACGCAGGCTGGCAGATGTGGGCCTGGAGATCGGGACGAGGCTGACTGGAGCCTCACGACGAGAAGTCAACGCGGGCGCGGTTGCCTGGCCTCGCTCGATGCAGAGGAAGCAGACAGAGGAGGCGAGACGCAGGGCGGCTTCTATCGATGCAGGGTGCGGCGGCGGATGGAGCTCCTGCTCCGGCGACGCGGCGGTGCAGGGAACGAAGGAAGGTGTGGATCCGGGAGCTGTAATAGAGGACAGCGAGAGAGAGGGTCATGTGAGAGCGCGGAAGCTTCAGCAAAGAAGAGAAAGGGGAAGGGAGCATGTGCGGCGAGGACGACCTGCTGGTGCTGCTCACCGGCGGGACGACGGCGAGGGCGGAGCAAGGCGACTGCGTGAGCGACGAGGAGGGGCGCGGTCAATGCGAGGCAGGGGCGCGTGCAGGGACTTGATGCAGGACGGCGACACGGGGACTTGGGGCTCCGGCAGCTTGAATCAGAGGCAGCGAGGAGAGTTGAGGAGGCCGGCGTCGTTCTTGGGCTGGTTGTCGCGGGAGCGGCGCGGTGACGAGGCCATCCATGGCAGAGTACAGCAGGGCGGAGGAGCTTGGGGTCGACCGGAACCGAGGCTGGCGAGGTCCAACAGACTGGGGATGGAGCACACCCGGCGCGTGGAGGCAGCCGGTGGTAGAGATCCAACAGCGGAAGCTTGGTCTGCTCCTGGACATAGAGAAAACGAGAGAGAGATGAGGGACAGAGAGGAGGGAAACGAAGGAGGAGGTGGTCGCATGGGCTCATCTGCTGGTCACCGGCGGCGGCGCAGGGCTTGATGGTTGGGCGTCGAGCACGGGCTGGAGGTCCCGCGAGTGCTGGCGCGGTGAGGTGCTCGGGCAGGGGAAGCAACATCCATGGTAATCGGGAGGAGACGCGGGGTTGGTCAGGCACAGAAACAGAGGAGGTGGGTGGCGACGGATCTGAGTGATGGGATGGAGTCAGTGGCGGCGGCTGGGAGGACCCCTAGGGAATAAGGTTAGGTCCAAAATAGACTAGGAGTAGACTATATATACGGGAAAAGAGGGAAGTTGGATCATCCGATCAAAATCCGACGATTGAGAATGAATATCTCAGGGGAGTCCAACGAAGAAACCACAGATATTTGGAGGATGTTACGTGTTGATCCGAAACCAATGGTGATGACTGAGCGGGTTGGGTTCGGGGAAGTTTTGGACACGTACACAAAGGGGGTTAGGCGGTCATGGTCAAGAGGGAATCAAAAACCCGATGGGACTCGGAATGGTCAACCAAGCAAGGGGGAACACGGCAACTACGAACGGATGCAAGCTTTATGAAAACATGCAAATGCAATGCGCATGATGTGATGACGAATGCAACAACCCAAAAAATAACATAGCTGACACGCAAAACATGGAAGGCTTCTGGAGCGTTGGTCTTGGGGCGTTACACTTGCAATAGGAGTTAATCATAAGTGGGATGCTTGTCCAAGTAAGGACAGCACCCTAGCACCGGTCCACCCACATATCAAATTATCAAAGTACCGAACGCGAATCATATGAATGTGATGAAAACTAGCTTGACGATAATTCCCATGTGTCCTCGGGAGCGCTTTTCACTATATAAGAGTTTGTCAAGGCTTGTCCTTTGCTACAAAAAGGATTGGGCCACCATGCTGCACTTTATTTACTTTTGTTACGTTTTGCTCGTTACAAATTATCTTATCAGAAAACTATCTGTTACCTATAATTTCAGTGCTTGCAGAGAATACCTTGCTGAAAACCGCTTATCATTTCCTTCTGCTCCTCGGTGGGTTCGACACTCTTACTTATCAAAAGGACTACGATAGATCCAGTATACTTGTGGGTCATCACATAACCACCTAACTACAACAGATGAGGTAAAAATTGTTGACTCTGAACTTAACTGTCGAAACTGAAATTTACTGTGGAATCTGAATGTTACTATCAAAACTGAACGCAATGGTAGCAGAGAGGCACTTCACATGGGATAGTTTAGGGAGGGCCTGCAGTTCATCTTCAACCTGCACCCCCCGAGTCGCCAGCCACCACCGGCCGAACCCCGCGCTGCCTCGCTGCCTCGAAACAACTCCCCGCCGCCGCCCCGCAACAACTCCCCACCGCCGCCCCGGCCAGCCCTCTAGCCCCCCCCCCCCCCCCCGCACCAAGCTTTTCCTCCGGCGCTCCCCATGCCACCGTGCGCCCCCACCGCCAGCGAGCAGCATCCCACCCTGAACTCTAAGATAGATAGTGGGGTACCTCTCCAGCGAGAACCTGATACGTCTCCGTCGTATCTACTTTTTCAAACACTTTTTGCCCTTGTTTTGGACTCTAACTTGCATGATTTGAATGGACCTAACCCGGACTGACGCTGTTTTCAGCAGACTTTCCATGGTGTTATTTATGTGCAGAAACAAAAGTTCTCAGAATGACCTGAAACTGCACGGAACATCTATTTGGAAAATAAGAAAAATACTGGAAGAAAAATCCATGTCAGAGGGCCCACACCCTATCCACGAGGGTGGGGGCGCGCCTACCCCCCTAGGGCGCGCCCCCCTACCTCGTGGGCCCCCTGACGCTCCACCGACCTCAACTCCAACTCCATATATTCACTTTCGGGGAGAAAAAAAACAGAGAGAAGGATTCATCATGTTTTATGAAACGGAGCCGCCCCCAAGCCCTAAAACCAATCGGGAGGGCTGATCTGGAGTCCGTTCGGGGCTCCGGAGAGGGGAATCCGTCGCCATCGTCATCATCAACCATCCTCCATCACCAATTTCATGATGCTCACCGCCGTGCGTGAGTAATTCCATCGTAGGCTTGCTGTACGGTGATGGGTTGGATGAGATCTATCATGTAATCGAGTTAGTTTTGTTAGGGTTTGATCCCTAGTATCCACTATGTTCTGAGATTGATGATGCTATGACTTTGCTATGCTTAATGCTTGTCACTAGGGCCCGAGTGCCATGATTTCAGATCTGAACCTATTATGTTTTCATGAATATATCTGTGTTCTTGATCCTATCTTGCAAGTCTATAGTCACCTACTATGTGTTATGATCTGGCAACCCCGAAGTGACAATAATCGGGACCACTCCTGGTGATGACCATAGTTTGAGGAGTTCATGTATTCACTATGTGTTAATGCTTTGTTCCGGTACTCTATTAAAAGGAGGCCTTAATATCCCTTAGTTTCCATTAGGACCCCGCTGCCACGGGAGCGTAGGACAAAAGATGGCATGCAAGTTCTTTTCCATAAGCACATATGACTATATTCGGAATACATGCCTACATTACATCGATGGATTGGAGCTAGTTCTGTGTCACCCTATGTTATGATTGTTACATGATGAACCGCATCCGGAATAATTCTCCATCACCGATCCAATGCCTACGAGCTTTTCACATATTATTCTTCGCTTATTTACTTTTCTGTTGCTACTGTTACAATCACTACAAAACCCAAAAATATTACTTTTGCTACCGTTACCGTTACTTTCATATTACTTTGCTACTAAATACTTTGCTGCAGATACTAAGTTATCCAGGTGTGGTTGAATTGACAACTCAACTGCTAATACTTGAGAATATTCTTTGGCTCCCCTTGTGTCGAATCAATAAATTTGGGTTGAATACTCTACCCTCGAAAACTGTTGTGATCCCCTATACTTCTGGGTTATCAAGACTATTTTCTGGTGCCGTTGCCGGGGAGCATAGCTCTATTCTTTGAGTCACTTGGGATTTATATCTGCTGGTCACTATGAAGAACTTGAAAGACGCTAAGACAACAATTTATCCCTCAACTATGAGGGGAGGTAAGGAACTGCCATCTAGCTCTGCACTTGATTCACCTTCTGTTTTAAGTAAGCTTGCGACACCTAAACCTGCTTCTGCCATTCGTTCTGATATGTCACATGTTACTGATGATGCCACTTCTGCTATGCATGATACTTATGATGAAACTACTTCTATGCTTGATACTACTGGGCCACTTAGTGAATTTCTTGATGAACAAACTGCTAGGGTTAGAGAGAAAGATATTATTAAAACTGATTATATAGATGAAAGTAATGATGAAGACTTGCCTGTTATTCCTGAGGGTTATGTTTTTGAAAAAGAAGCTGCTTTAGCTATCTTAGCTTGCAAAGATAGATATGAGATCAAGAGGTTATTAGTTAAATGGAAGCAGCAATCTCTTAATGCTAGAATGAAACCCGACCCTGCTTTTGCTACTTCACCTATCTGTGTTACTGATAAGGATTATGAATTCTCTGTTGATCCTGATATAATTACTTTGGTTGAATATAATCCTTTTCATGGCTATGAATCTGAAACTGTTGCGGCACATCTTAGTAAATTAAATAATATAGCCACCCTATTCACTAATGATGAGAGATCTCGCTATATTTATATCTTTAAAATATTTCCGTTCTCATTAAAGGGTGATGCTAAGATATGGTTTAATTCTCTTGATCCTGGTTGTGTGCGTAGTCCCCAGGATATGATTTATTACTTGTCTGCTAAATATTTCCCTGCTCATAAGAAACAAGCTGCTTTGAGGGAAATGTACAATTTTGTGCAAATTGAAGAAGAAAGTCTCCCACAAGCTTGGGGGAGGCTTCTCAAGTTACTTAATGCTTTGCCTGATCACCCTCTTAAGAAAAATGAAATACTTGATATCTTTTATAATGGACTAACTGATGCTTCCAGAGATTACCTGGATAGTTCTGCTGGTTCTGTATTCAGGGAAAGAACACCGGATGAAGCTGAAATTCTATTGAATAATATGTTGACAAATGAAAACAATTGGACACTTCTTGAGCTAGCTCCTGAGCCAATTCCTGAGCCTATTCCTAAACCAACTCCGAAGAAGAGAGGTGTTCTATTTCTCAGTCCTGAAGATATGCAAGAGGAAAAGAAATCTATGAAAGAAAAAGGTATAAGAGCTGAAGATGTTAAGAATTTACCTCCTATTGAAGAAATACATGGTCTTGATTTACCACCTGTTGAAGAAACATATGATCTTAATCCATTACCTATTGAAGAACCTCATGGTCTTGATAACTCGACACAGGCAGTACAGGTAAATTCTCTTTATAGATTTGATGAAGGTGATATTCCTCACTATAAGTCTGCTAGACAATGCTTAGAAGAGTTTGATAATTTTATTGTTAAACAAGAAAATTTCAATGCTTATTTTGGTAGACAATTGAAATACAATTACGATATGTTTGAACACTTGGGTGATTATATGTCTAATGTTAAAGGTGGACTTAAACTTATTACTAAGCATGCTTCTATGGTTACCACTCAAGTAGAACAAGTACTTAAGGCTCAAAATGATTTGCTTAATGAAATGAATAGTAAGAAAAATGATTATGCTGTTAGAGTGGCTACTAGAACTGGTAGAATGACTCAGGTACCTTTGTGTCCTGAAGGCCACCCTAAGAGAATTGAGCAAGATTCTTAGAGAAATAATATTGATGCACCTAGTCCTTCTAAAAAGAAGAAAAAGAAAAATGATAGGACTTTGCATACTTCTAGTGAACCTATTGCTGAACCACCTGAGAATCCAAATGATATATCTATTTCTGATGCTGAAACACAATCTGGTAATGAACATGAACCTAATGAAAATGCTAATGATGATGTTCATGATGATGCTCAACCTAGTAATGATAATGATGTAGAAATTGAACCTGCTGTTGATCTTGATAACCCACAATCAAAGAATCAACGTTATGATAAGAGAGACTTTGTTGCTAGGAAACACGGTAAGGAAAGAGAACCATGGGTTCAGAAACCCATGCCTTTTCCTCCCAAACCATCCAAGAAAAAGGATGATGAGGATTTTGAGCGCTTTGCTGAAATGATTAGACCTATCTTTTTGCGTATGCGATTGACTGATATGCTCAAAACGAATCCTTATGCTAAGTATATGAAAGATATTGTTACTAATAAAAGAAAGATACCGGAAGCTGAAATTTCCACCATGCTTGCTAATTATACTTTTAAGGGTGGAATACCAAAGAAACTTGGAGATCCAGGAGTACCTACTATACCATGCTCCATTCAAAGAAACTATGTTAAAACTGCTTTATGTGATCTTGGAGCCGGTGTTAGTGTTATGCCTCTCTCTTTATATCGTAGACTTGATTTGAATAAGTTGACACCTACTGAAATATCTTTGCAAATGGCTGATAAATCAACTGCTATACCCGTCGGTATTTGTGAGGATGTGCCTGTTGTAGTTGCAAACGTTACTATTTTGACGAACTTTGTTATTCTTGATATTCCCGAGGACGATAGTATGTCTATTATTCTTGGAAGACCTTTTTTGAATACTGTAGGGGCTGTTATTGATTGCAACAAAGGCAATGTCACTTTTCATGTTAATGGTAATGAGCATACGGTACACTTTCCGAGGAAACAACCTCAAGTCCACAGTATCAATTCTATTGGGAAAACTCCATCGATTATTTTTGTAGGTTTTGAATTTCCTCTTCCTAGTGTCAAAAAGATATATGATATTCTTATTATTGGGGATGTGCATATCCCCGTTGAGGTAACATAGTGTTATTCGAAATTTCTCCGGTTCCATGTTAGTCGGAATGAGTTTGTTAACAAAACTTGATCAACCTTGTTAGTGGATTCCTTTTGATGAGCATGAGATGGATGAAACTAGAAGGCACAAACTTCTGTACCCTCTTTCTACTTTCTATTATTTAGTTGAAATAAAGTAAAAATAGTATTTTTCTGTATGTTTTCTGATTTATCCGTGCAATATAAAAATACCCCAAAAATAAAAGCTCTACAAATGCCCTGAAAATGAAATATGATTTTTTCTGGAATATTTGAGAATATAAGGCACTGAGAACACAGCGGGAGGGGCAAGCACCTGGCCACGAGGTTGGACAGCGCGCCCTACCCCCTGGGTGCGCCCCCTGCCTCGTGGGCCCATGGTGGCTCCCCTCCACTTATTACTGCACCCACAAACTTCTTCTTCCTCCCACAAACACCAATATCCAGCTCAAGCACGAGTTCTAGCTCATTTTGCTGCGATTTTCGATCTCCTTGCTCAAAGCACCGCTCACAAAACTGCTTGGGGAGATTGTTCCTTGGTATGTGACTCCTCCATTGGTCCAATTAGTTTTTGTTCTAGTGCTCTATTCATTGCAAATTTGTGCCGCCTAGGTGACCATGTTCTTGAGCTTGCATGTCAAATTTATATGGTTCCAAGTAGTTCTAATGCATGATATAGTCTCTAGTCACTTGTAGGAGTAGTTGCTATCAATTTTATTGAGCTTGGTTCACTTTTGTTTGAAGTTACTAAAACTTTCAGAAAATTTTCAGAGGAAGAAATATGCTTAGGAAAATGTTCCAAGGTGGTTCTTCAAGGAAGCAAGGACCCAGGCTTGCAATGCGTGATGCTGACGATGAGCCACCAAGGGACGCTCAAGTGCGGCCTTGTGAGTGACCTTCAGAAAACATTATGGATCGAGCGGGAATCAAGGAAGAATTTAACGCATATAGGCGTAACGCTGATCTTGTGAGCTTCGAGGCAAACAAATGCCGCCAGTACCACTATCTCACTAGTTCATTTGTGAGGAGGTTTGAATTTTCATCTTCACGTAATTCTCCAACTGTCCTGTTTGATCTTTATGAAAAATCTTATACCATGGACTTAGAGGATTTTACCACTGCTTGCAAACTTCCACAATGGGGTAGTGCTAGTGAACCTCGCGAATCTGAATTTAGAAATTTTCTTGCTAGTATAGCTGTGGGGGAATCTAGAGATATAGCACAAGCTACCATAGGGAGCATTCCTTTTCCTGCTATACATTATTTTGCTCTCTTCATAGGTAGATGCATCAATGGTAAAGATGAAGCATGTCATATGTGTGTCTCTGGCCTTAGTATTGTTAGGAGTGCTGTGTTAGGAGACAAATCTTATAATTTGGGAGCCATTGTTGCACGTAGGTTGCATCATAATAGATTTAATGGAGATTTCTTTGGAGGAATTTATGCAACCCGCTTAGATGATTTTCTTGGTGTGGACCTTCGTGAGGACGATATTGAGTTGCCTCCTACTTATTTAGACTATAATGCTATGGTCCACCACTAGTTTGTCGAGAGAAATGAATCACCTCTTCGGTATCGCTTAATCTTTGACAGACGTAGGGTTGTCCGTATTACTCTTCCTGCTCCTACCTTCTTTGATTATCAGGCAAAAGGAAGATATGTTATTACCAGAGAGGAGGCAGATGAGTACGAGAGGAGGGCGGAGGCCGCTCGTCGCCACGCTGCAGCTCAGGAGGCGTTAGACGCTGCATCTCAGTACGACCCCGGCTACCACTACGGATATCCGCCAGGCCATCCGTGGCAATAAGCCAACTTAGGCTAAAAGCCTAAGCTTGGGGGAGTACGTATTTCCCACCGACATTACATTTACGTTTACACACTCATTGCTAGTTGTTGGTTCTCATACTTTTTCACTGTAATATCCATGCGGGTTTTAGGTGTATCAGTAGCGCGCGGACAGGTGCTACTAATAAGGCGCTACAGCTAACACGTAGCAGTAGCGCGTGCTCATCGGCGCTACTGCTACACAAGTGTAGCAGTAGCGCGCTTAGTGGAAGCTCGCTACAGCTAGTAGCTCTAGCGCGCTTTGCCTGGACGCGCTACTGCTATCATGGCGTTGCTGCTAACTTTTATCCACTTGCTACTGCTAATTTTAGTAGTTTTTTGTTTTTTCAGCATATTTGTTTTGTATTTGAACAGGCTTTATAGAAGAATCTTTAGCACATACAAATGTCATCATGATACACATACAAATGCCTACGAGACCACAAATGTAATCATAGCATATACATAAAAATAGTCTCAACATAATCATCATCCAACACAAAGTGGTATCTTGTCATCCATCTAAACAAAGGTATACGCGAGAAGAGCTATCACTATGAGTGAGAGCGGAACTATGCAGTACATGAGGTGACGGTTGCGAGTCTTCTCTCGCGCTAGCGTGAACCTCAAGTAACTAGCTTCTCCTTCTTGTCTTCATTTGAAGCCTTTATGGCTAGCGCCCGAGAACCCATTCACTTGCGCCTGACACTCATGCCACTTGTTGTACACCCCCGGAACCTTCCCTTTGTACACGACATAGCACTTCCATCTCGCCATCAAGAAACTAGGTACCTGTTAGAGATGCATGTTCATGAAGAGGATGTACGATCATATATATGCAAAAAAATATACTAGAGAAACATCAAAAAAGAAAGGATTAGCAACTAGATGCAACATACGGTATGCAAATTAATTAACTAGAGGTATGCAGGTCATCGTACGCAAACTAACAAAGTAGCGTTATGCAAGTTCGGCAGGGACCGTGGACATCACAAAGTTTCATCGCTACAAAAAGTATACAAGTTCAACCGACACATATCATCATCATCGGCATCATAAATCATTAGAAGTTCCATCCTTCCATATCATCTAGGATGGACCCTAGCTTCTTGAATGGCGTGAGGTCTAGACGTTGTATGCCTATGTGAGTTCGAACGCCAGCTCGCGATATAGGGCCGTAGTGGAACATCCCCTTCTCGTCGACAACTTATTTCATGATGATCGTCGCAATGTCCCTTTGGATGCGAAAGAAGTCATCTCTAAGTTTATAATCCGCTTCTCCATGAGATTCTAGCCACTTGTGGATATGATTATCATTTCTGCTTCTCATGCGAAGCTTTTGGTGATCCGTGTTGAACTGAATCATGAGATGGACGATGTAGAATCCATCCTTCTTGCTTGGTTTTGGGACATGGATGCAGGAGAAGTTAGTTTTATGCGCGAAACCCATATTCTTGTTCCTTTGTTTCCTGATCTGCATGTGGCCACCTATAATGCTGAAGCCTTGGAGAGCATCATCTAGAATATTCATTATGTGGGTGTAGTCTTTTTTCTCGTAGTCTCTGGAAGGGTCAAAATACACGGCGTGGGAGACTTGCGGGTAAGGAACGATAAGGACGGCGCGCCCGTTGCTGCGGGGAAAAGACACCTCAAATTATTCACCATAGAGAGAGAAGGAACGATTGAAATGTACGAAAGGGTTGTCCGGAACTGACTTACTTTGGATGATAAGGCACGAGGACAATTTCCCGGTCCTTATTCTGCACCATGAAGTTTTGGAGGTACTCCCTAGCAGTTTCACGCTCAAAGTCGCCGAGACTCAAAGACTCGTGCATGTAGTACGGATCCGCCACACAGATTTGCGAGACTTCTTCACTTTTCATGACGGAGCTCATATGTAGCGCAAAAAGGCGGACGATTGTAAAATCGAGCCGTCTTGTCAGAAACGTCTCAAAGATATGGTCAAACCGCAGGAAGAACACCTCCGCGGGCCGTGTCTGGACGTAGCACTTCCCCTCACGCACATGAGCCGCGTATGTAGGATATCCTGGATCCTTTGAGGCTAGTAGGCTTTTCTCAGTCGACAACACATGGTCGTGCAGTCTCCTGAGATCCCCTGATAGTGCCTCCAGCGGTTTCGGCGGTAGCATCGGCTCGCCCATGAGATGGAACATGGCCGCGCCTTTCACGAGTACACGCTCTTCAGAATGCATTGTCTGGCAGCTATGTGCTCTGGCTTGTTTGGAGGCAGCTATCTTCCCTGATCTCTTCCTCTCCTTTTTCTTGGGCACACCTTCCAGACCCTTCCTTAACCCCTGCCCTAGTGTTCCCAGGCTAAGTACTGTACGACCCTCGCGCCCAGCTAGTTGAGCCTGTTTTGAGGCGGCATCTTCAGGCGTGTCCTGTGAGGATTTCATGAAGAGTGACTTTTTGCAATCCCTGCTACGACCTTCCTGCCCGGGCATATCATCCATATCCTCATTAGCAAACTGATAGCCCGATTAGTCACACGGTTGACTCATCATATCTATGTCACAGTCATACGCGTTTGTATTGAGGAAATCCATAGGGTCGACCTCCGTCTCATCATCCATTCTCTGTTCTATAGGACAAATTACATCAGCCAGTACTATTGCACCCCCTTCATCATGTCTTCCGCCGCTCTCACCCGGCACTACAGGAGCTGGTAATTGCGTAGGCGGGGTGGTGGTCTCAGCACATGCTTGTTGATGTGTGGTTATTGGTGTGCTCTCGGCCGGCTCCAGACGAATAAGATTCTTCGGCCATAGCAGCACCCAACCCTTGCAGCTTCCAATCTGCGGCGGGGTCTCGTCGTCCGCTCCCACATGTTGTACTGGAGGAGGCAAATCCTCGTGCCCCGATTTCACACTGGACAAGCTAACCCTAAAGTGCCCAGCGGGGATCGGCTGGTTGTGGAACATGGGTTGCAATGGGTCCATTATCATCCCCTTTCCCACGTCCACCTTCTGGCCTTTGATCAAGTAGAGTATGGTGCACGGGGTTTCTTTCGCCTGCAAACACATATGTATGTGGCGTAAAACATCCGAAAGGCAACAAAAATGGAATATTATATATATATATATATATATGTTGGTGCGACATGTAATTACTGTGACGGCGTCGAGCTCAGCCAAAGACGAAGGCCCACCTAGCGCGCCAGAGACTGAGGACGGGCTGCTATGAGCGGGAGCGGCTACGAGAGGAGGCCCGGTTGCGTGAGCAAGTGATGGTGCGATGGTGTTGTTGTTCATGGAGTTGCTCCCGATGAAACTGGGCAACGGGAAATCATGTACCGTCTTGTCTGGATTTTCCTTCGTCCAGTTGATGATAACTGGAACCAAGTTAGTAGCAAAATCATTCTGCAGGCAGTTACAGCTGCATTGACTACCTGTTGTAGCAACTCATATTTGTCCTCGGCTGCTTTTTTCGCGTCCTCGGCTGCTTTTTTCTCGACCGCAAGCTTCACCTTCACGTCGATGTCCGCCTGACTAAACTTCTTTTTCTGCTTCTTGGCCTCTGGGCCCTCGTTGTAAAACACCTTCCACGTGGCGCCGTCTCCAGCGCCGTGCACACGACCATATTGCGATCGCTGGCCCAAAGGAAGTCCCTTAAGTTCGTTCAAGGCCCGGTTGAGAGGGGTGTCCCACTTGGGCCTCATCGGAGAAGTAGGGCTTTCGGCTGCAAGCTGGTGTTTCTTCTCTAGTAGTCTAACCAATTTCCTCGTGATCTAGTCCGTGTAAAAAACCTTTTTCTCCTTGTCCCACTTGTAGCGGGCCCTGATGAAGTCACGCTCCAAGGGGTTGGTGAAATTCATGAAGGGGTCTGGGAGACCCGCGGCTTCATGTTCCGCGTCCTCCTTATCCCATATGGGCCTTTTACCGAGGTAGCCACGGCTTCCGAGGCGATGCTTCCCCGTGTTCCTTTGCTGAAGGCTCTTGGATTTCGCAGCCTTAGCCTTGGCTGCCTCGGTAGCGCAAGTGTCCTTGAACTTTTCGAACTCCCCTTCTGTAAGTGTCGGATTTTCCTCCAGAAACTTGGACAGGGGTTCCTCAGCCTCAATAGCTCATTCCACCCTCCCTTTCCAGGAGGCCAAATCATTGTTGAACATGCCCATGGCGTGATTGTTAATCTTTTTCATCTTCGGATAATCCCACGGTTGTTCTATGTTATCATCCCGGTCGGGGAACTTGAATCTCTTGTGCAACTTCGTTAGGAGCAACAGCGTCAAATGTTCTTTACTCCTTAAGTCATCATCGTTGATGCTCGTGCATTCCTGTAGGATGCATCCAACTTGGTTCCCATAGCACTTGCGAGGTTCTTCCGGCTCAAACGGCTCAAACTTGCCAGGTGCCATCTTTGTGATCACAAGTCGTCCAATCCCTAGTTTGTTAGGTTTTCGTATCCTCTGCTTCTTATGCTTCCTCTTTTCGGTAGCGGCATCGGCACCGGTACCTTCCCCGCTGGTATCTTCCCCGCCGGTACCTTCCCCACCAGTCTCGGCACCGCCATCGGTGCCGGCGCCGTCGGTGTCGATGTTGGCGTCAGTACCATCATCGAGGCCGACCTGCAAACCTTGCTTAGCAGTCAAATAGTCGAGGTACTCTTGTTCACCCTCATAATCCATCTCGTCTGCATCTTGGTCAGAAGGCCCAGTTTCTTCGTTGTTCGACATGTTTCTTATGATTAAGTGTCCTCATTTATTTCTAAAAGTATGAATAAATGAGAAATGACATAAAAAATAAATCTATGTGCCAGCACTCGATATGCCAACTATGTAGCACAAATCATGCCTTTATTCACGGGAAATTTCGGCATGACCTTTGCTAAAAAATGGACATATCGAGCGCCTGAAATTCGCCGGAACGGAAATGAATCAACATTACGACGTAACATATAGGCCACTCGGATCATTTACCAAAATTGAACCAAAACATCACATGTCCATATGACAAGTTCAAATTCCAAACATGACATGTCCAAAACATGACATATCCACATATCACATGTCCAGTTCAAATTTGCATATAAATTCAGCTAATTTTGAAACCTAGCTAAATTCATAACTAAATAGATAACCTAATTAACATACTGCCCTAACTAAAACCTAAGTAAATTAACCGAAGAACCCTAGCTAGTAGAGGGTGCAGGGGCGAGGAGGAGGCAGGGCCGAGGTTGGGAGGGGAGGAAGCAGAGGAGGGAGGCGCCGGTGCTGGGGTCGGGGGCGAGCACCGGCGCCGGGGGCGAGTGCCGGGGTCGGGGGCGAGCGCCGGCGCCGGGGTCGGGGACGAGGGCCGGGTCGGGGGCGAGGGCCGGGGTCGGGGGCGGGGGTGCGACGGGATAAGAGAGAGTGGGGATTTGGGGGGAAAAGAGACGGGATGAAGCAGGGAGAGTGAGAATTTTCGGTTAAGTGGACGTAGTAGTAGCACGTTTAGACAAAACAGGTTGCTACTACCTTCAGTAGCTCTAGCGCATTTATACAAAATGCGCTGCTAGTATCTTCAGTAGCTGTAGCGGTTTTGACAAAACGCGCTGCTACTAGCTTTAGTAGTTGTAGCAGTTTAGACCAAACGCGCTGCTAGTACCTTCGCTACTTCCAGTTTTCCTTTTTCTTTTCCTTTATTCACTACAAAAAAAGACACATCCGTGACATTTTGGGCCGAACGAAAAAAAATTATGTCATACATATGACACTTCTATGACGATAATTGTGACAAAACCCGGTATCATCATAGATGTGGTGGGCTCCTACTTCTATGACGAAAAATCATGACAGAAAATGGGCTTTTCGTCCTGGGCGGGCCGGAGACGCAGCTGCATGACATTCTTTGGGCCGTCCATGACAGAAAAAATCGTGGTAGAAGCGAGGGGGAGGAAAATTTCGGGGAGTTCCCGGTTACGGTGGGAGGTCGGGGGCCGAGCGATGCGCGTTTCTCTCGTACACGTACGCGCGTGTGTGTGAGGCGTTGGCTCTAATTGAACCCGAGCAAGGCGTTGGGCTCTAATTGAACCAGAGCGATTGCACTGCAGGCTATGCGTTACTGAACCCGAGCGATCGATCGATGGCTGTCAACTGAACCCGATCGAGCGATTCCTTCGCTACTTCTGCTAACTGAAGCCGATCGATGGGATGAACGGTGAGCGTTGCGGGGGGTTTGGAAGAACAGTGAGCGGTGGCATTGCCTCTGGATGAACAGGACCCCTTGGTGTGGTGGAGGGCTGGATGAATAGTAGACGGTGGAGGGGTGCCCGTGGAGGGGTGGATGAATAGGACCCCGTGGTGTGGAGGGCTGGATGGACAGTAGAAGGTGGAGGGGTGCCCGTGGAGGGGTGGTTGAACAGGACCCCATGGTGTGGAGGGCTGGATGAACAGTAGACGATGGAGGGGTGCCCGTGGAGGGGTGGTTGAACAGGACCCCGTGGTGTGGAGGGCTGGATGAACAGTAGACGGTGGAGGGGTGGTTGAATAGTAGCCGGTGGAGTAGCGCGCGGTGGAGGCTGGATGAACAGGAGCCCGTGGAGGCTGGAGGAGGTCGACGGTGGAGATGAACAGTATCCCGTGGAGTCCCATTTTGCGGTACGCCACACCCCTCCTGATGAACAGGACACCCGTTTCGACCGTAGCGCTCCAACACAAGTCTGTTTCCTCCATTTTGCGGTACGCCACACCCCTCCTGATCAACAGGACCCCCGTTTTGACCGTAGGAGGTCCGTTTCCTCCGTTTTGCGGTACGCCACACCCCTCCCGATCAATAGGACCCCCGTTTCGACCGTAGGAGGTCTGTTTCCTCCGTTTTGCGGTACGCCAGACCCCTCCTGATGAACAAGATCCCGTTTCGAACGTGGCCGGTCGAACGCAAGGCCGTTTCCTCCGTTCTGCGGTACGCCAGGCCTCGTTTCCATCGCATGTTCCATCCAAGCCCTCCCAATGAACACGACCACGCATTCCTTTGCCTCCCCATGAACACGACGCATTCCATTGCCTCCCCATGAACACGACGCATTCCGTTGCCTCCCCATGAACACGACGACGACGCTGTTTCTCCGTTTCGACCCAGCCATGTCAACGAGCCCTCGCCGTACGTATGCGCGAGTAGGCGTTCGATACCCCGCCCGTATGTACACATACGTGGCCGTATTTTCTTTCTTGCACCTGGCTGCTCTACGTACGTGTACATGCTACGTGCGCGCCTCTACTACGACACGTGCGCGCCTCTACATCGACCAGTATATATGTACGTAGACGTTCACGACCAGAATGACAACGCTACGTACGCTTCGACCAGGTGGGTCCCGACTGTCAGGCACTTCCTTGCGTGCGAAGATGTAGCTGGTGGGTCCCAGCAGTCAGGGGCAAACGTTTTTTCGGGAAATACGGTGGCCCGTCCGGTGGGTCCCCGCTGTCAGGTGGAGGAATAATTATTTTGCACGTAATAAGGAGGCACTTCCTTGCTGCGGCCGTGGACCCAGCTGTCAGCCTCTCCACGTACAGTCCACGTCCGATGGAAGTCGTTCCTTGACCACGTTGACCACGCCGCGCCGAGAGCACCAGGGCGGTGGACGACGGGGAGCCGGGGAAGACGCGGCAGTGGAAGCCCGTGCGCGCGCGGAGAGGAGTACGAGTGTTCACTGGTTCGGCTGCGGTGTGAGGCTGCCGTCACCGCAGGGCCTGGCCAGCGGTGGGAATAGTAGGGGGCGGTGAGGCCTCCGCGACAGCACAGCCGGCCACGTGAGGCAGGAGCATGCGGCACGACCAGCGCTGCTTTGGGCGGCTGGAGCAAGAAGACCAGAGGTTGAAGAAGCACTATGGCCGTTGGATGGACATCGTACGGTCACTAGAGCTAGAATCGTTCATATTGACTAAGTTGACAAAGCCCTTCGTCCCCGTCAACTTAGTAGGCCCACTAGTCAGCCTCCCACCAAGGTGGGTCCCAGCTAGCCGGGGGAGTATTCATTTTTTTGTGCGTAATAAGGAGGCACTTCCGGTGGGTCCGAGCTGACAGCGGGGGGAACGTTTTTTTCACGAAATACGGTGGCCCGTCCGGTGGGTCCCAGCAGTCAGGGGGAAACGATTTTTTTGCAAAATACTGGTGGCCCGTCCGGTGGTCCCCGCTATCAGGTGGAGGAATAATTATTTTGCACGTAATAAGGAGGCACTTCCTTGCTGCGGCCGTGGACCCAGCTGTCAGCCTCTCCACGTACAGTCCACGTCCGATGGAAGCCGTTCCTTGACCACGTTGACCACGCCGCGCCGAGAGCACCAGGGCGGTGGATGACGGCGAGGCCTAGGAAGGGGACAACGCAGAGCCGGGGAAGACGCGGCAGTGGATGCCCACGCGTAGAGGAGTACGAGGGCACTGGTTCGCTGCGGTGTGAGGCTGCCATCGCCGCAGAGTAACAGGGGGTGTGGGTGAGTAGAGGGATGGCCTGGCCAGCGGTGGGAGTAGTAGGGGGCGGTGAGGCCTCCGCCGCATCGCAGCCGGCCACGGGAGGCAGGAGCATGAGGCACGACCGGCGCTGGTTTGGGCGGCTGGAGCAAGAAGACCAGAGGTTGAAGAAGCAGTACGACCGTTGGATGGACATCGTACGGTCACTGGAGCTAGAATCATGCATTATTGACTAAGTTAACAAAGCCCTCCGTCCCCATCAACTTAGTAGGCCCACAAGTCAGCCTGCCACTATACTGGGTCCCAGCTAACAGGGGGAGTATTCATTTTTTTTGTGCGTAATAAGCAGGCACTTCCTTGCGTGTGAAGATATAGCTGGTGAGTCCGAGCTGTCAGCGGCGGTAACGTTTTTTTCGCGAAATACAGAGGCCCTTTCGGTGGGTCCCTGATGTCAGGTGGAGGAATCATTATTTTGCGCGTAATAAGGAGGCATTTCCTTGCGTGCGGCCATGGACCCAGCTATCGGCCTCTCCACATACAGTCCACTTCAGATGCATGTCGGTCGTTGACCACGTTGACCAGGCCGCGCCGAGAGCACCAGGGCGGTGGACGACGACGAGGCCTAGGAAGGGAACGACACGGAAGCAGGGAAGACTCGGCAGTTGTTTCCCACGCGGAGGGGAGTACGACTGTACGAGGGTTTACTGGTTCGTCTGCCGTCGCCGGAGAATAACAGCAGGTGTGGGTGAGTAGAGGGATGGCTAGGCCAGCGATGGGAGTACGGTGGGGCGGTGAGGCCTGCGCGGCAGCAGAGCCGGTCGCGGGGTGGAGGGAGCAAGCAGTCCCGCCGGCGCCTGTTTGAGCGGTTGGAGCAGGAAGAGCAGAGATTGAAGAAGCACGACGGCCGTTGGATGGACATCCAACAGTCACTGCTTGTGCGTCAACTTTTTTTTAGGAAAGCCTCAAATCTGCGGAAAATAGCATACAACCCATCTGCCATTATTTCTAATAATTTTCAGCCCATTTGCTAATTCTTAAGGTTTTTTTGGAGCCCATATTCTTTTTGTTAGCATTACAGCCCAAATTGTGGCCACGGTTAAAAAATTATACGAAATTTTGCATATTTCCGTGCGGTCCGAACTGTTTTTAATCCCGAAATTTCGACTCACATTCAAACTGATTTTAAAAATAAATGTATATCAATATAAAATCCAACAAATTCTCCACGCATAAAAATTAATGTAATTTAAAATCTTGAAATGAAAAAAAAGATATTTGAAACTAATTGCCGGTTTGATGTGTTTTAAAAATGTACAACCCATCTCTCATTACTGATGGGCCATTTTCTCGGCCAGCCGAATGAAAGCTCTCCTCGTCTTGAAAGATTTGCAGTCCAACAGGCCTGACAAAGCGACTTACTTGGCAAATCACAAAAAACTGGGCTGTGGCCATGGACCCAGCTGTCAGCCTCTCCACGTACAATACTCTTCCGATGGAAGTCGTTCCTTGACCACGTTGACCATGCCGCGCGGAGAGCACCACGGCGGTGGACGACGGCGAGGCCTAGGAAGGGAACGACGCGGAGCCGGGGAAGACGCGGAAGTGGAAGCCCACGCGGAGAGGAGTACGAGGGTTCACTGGTTCGGCTGCGGTGTGAGGCTGCCATCGCCGCAGGGCCTGGCCAGCGGTGGGAATAGTAGGGGGCGGTGAGGCCTCCGCGGCAGCACAGCCGGCCACGGGAGGCAGGAGCATGCGGCACGACCGGCGCTGCTTTGGGCGGCTGGAACAAGAAGACCAGAGGTTGAAGAAGCACTACGCCCGTTGGATGGACATCGTACGGTCACTGGAGCTAGAATCGTTCATATTGACTAAGTTGACAAAGCCCTTCGTCCCCGTCAACTTTGTTGGCCCACAAGTCATCCTCCCACTATGGTGGGTCCCAGCTAGCAGGGGGTATTCATTTTTTTGTGCGTAATAAGGAGGCACTTCCTTGCGTGCGAAGATATAGCTGGTGGGTCCGACATGTCAGCGGGGGGAACATTTTTTTCGCAAAATACGGAGGCCCTTCCGGTGGGTCCCAGCTGTCAGGTCCTTGCAAAAAAAGGGAAAGAAAATCAAAGACTTGGGAAGGCGTACAGAACAAGCTAGTGTAACAGTAAAGAGATGTTGCCGAGTTTTAGAAAAAAGAAAGATGTGCTCCTGTAGCTGGTTCGAATCCAAACCTAGACTATGACTATATATGGTGCTATGCTACTTTGCAAGTAATGAAACTGACATATCCAACGTTCGCTTCTCCTCTTCTCTACTTACTCTGCCTAGCATCAGAAGCTCTGGCCGCAGCAACCATGTCCGTTGGCTGCTCGTCCACCTGCTCTTCAGCAGGCAACAACCAGATATGTGCCAAGTCGCAACCCGTACCATCGCCTGTGGGTCTCATCACACCCTCGCCGGCACGCGCACCGCAGCAAATTGCTCATCGCAACCCGCTGCCGTTGGTGTGGTGCCATTGCTACAAATCACGCAGAGTCATCCGTCGCGTCTCAACCACAATCCGCAACCCTGGCCGAGTCTTCTACAAATGCCCGAATCATGGGGTAATAATATGTTTAAGTGTTGTTCTGCCGCTTTCAGTTGCTGATTTTTTAATAGTTTGGTTGATGATCTACCAATTTTGTTGGGGATATTACTGCTGGGCGTAAACCAGACTATCTGGGCCGGGTTAACTTCGTCAGGAGTTCCAGGATGTTAAAGCCCAAGAAGCCATTGTAAAGGCCCAAGGCTGTAGTCGGTTTAATACCTGCAGCCGTAAACCGGCCTGTGTATAACTTGTATTGTAAGTTAGGAATAAGAAAGAGGCCAACCCGGGTACGAGTATAAACCGGAGGTTGGGACTCTATGAACCGATGGGCGTCACCCGTGTATATAAGGGGACGACCCGATGGCGGTTCAGGGACAGACAACAACAACTCGAGGCCTAGGTGAAGCGATTTGCTCCCTAGTCATCGAGACTTCATTAATTCCATTACAAACTAGACGTAGGCTTTTACCTTCATCGAAGGGGCCGAACTAGTATAAACTCCTTGTGTCCTTTGTGTTCGCTTTAACCCCTTCGAGTTAACCCGTTGCGATGGCTCCACGACTAAGTCCTTTCGCTAGGACATCTGCCGTGACAAAACCACGACAGTTGGCGCCCACCGTGGGGCTATCGCACGATGGTTTCGAGTTCTCGGAGGGCTGCTTCGAAGGGCTCAAGGGATACGCCGTGGGCCGGATGACCAAGAGTCGTCGCGGCAAGATCTACATTGACGACGCAGGCTGGGGCCCCGAGGCCGGTTCAATTGAGTACGGGTACCGGGTCCCCTTTGGTGGTATACACGTTTTCATCGGCAAGATTGGTGAACCGGGCCCTGAGCTGGACACCTGCACCGGCCTCGTCGAGACAGCTCAGCGTGCGCGACCTGCCCGGGTTAAGCCAGCCGTGAAGCGTGCCTTCGTGGGAGTAATTCATGGAGGAAGCTATGAGGACGGATCAGTATCCGGTGGTGAAACCGTTGTTTACTCCGGTGATGAATCATCAACCGGGGAAACTGAGTCTCTATATCAAGTGCAAGATGGTCGGATCGGGGGCTGTTCCGATGGCGACAGTATTCTGGACCCCTCTGATCTACCCAGCCGGGTCGGTATATTCATGGCCGGTACCCAGGCAGCCCCTCATTCATCGATGACCGCAGTAGTAGTTTCCGGTTCGACGGCTGCCGGAGCAGGAGGCTCTGTGCGCCCGCCGGCCCAAGTATTATCCGATTTGTTTGATGCATTGGCCGTGCTCATGGCGGAGGCCAATCCGACGGATCAGGATGCTCACAATGTAGAGATTACAAAGGTGAGAGAATAGATTCAGCAGGCTAAAGCGGATTTGGCAGCTGAGGAGGTCAGGATGGCCGCTGAACGGGCCGCTTTGGATGCGCAAGCTTATAAGCTCATGCTGGATCAGAACGCTTCACAGGAAGTCATGAGGAGGAAATACCGATCTCGCCTGCCATCGGTCTTTGAAGGAAGGGATCTTTTCAATACTCCTGGAGCGGGGACCAGTAATCAGCCAGTGGTAAACCGAGCAGCGGTACCCGGGACAGGCGCGCCGGTTCAGCCCCGCGTGACAGATCTGCCCCTTCATAACCCGGAGCCACGGATCGTGACTACACCTCCGGATCACTATTCCAACCTGCTGGATAACCTTGTTGCTGCGGCGGCGCGTCTGGAGGCTATTCCGGTCGAGGAAGATTCGTTACGGGCAATAGAAACGCGCCGGGTCAAGGAGCTTCTCAGAACGGCGCTGGCCCAGCAGGAGACGTATTCATATAGCCGCGAGCGAATTCATTCTACTCCGCGTCCAAACCGGAGTTATAACAGGCACATGGAAGAGCAGGCTGAATCCAGTAATGCACGGCGTGGTGTGCCCCGTGGTAATAATCCGGCCCCCGATGCTCAAGAGTTGGTGGACCGGGCCCGTGCACGCAGGGAAGCCGAATTAGCAGCACAACATCAGACCCGTCCGCTTACACCGGTTCGTCCTACCACCTCGGTTGAACCGGGACTGACTTCCAGCGCTTTGGGGGTGCCTTGCCTTGTCCCTGCTTTGCGCAATGTGCGCCTGCCTAAGGACTTCAAAGGGCCACGCAAGGTACCGAACTATACAGCGGATCAACCCCCGGAGGCGTGGGTGGAGAGTTATGAGATGGCTATGGAGATGCTTGACGTGGATGAAGCTGCGTGTGCAAAGTATTTCACTATGATGCTTGAAGGAACGGCCCGCACTTGGTTGAAGAGCCTGCCGCCCAACACCATCGGTTCATGGGCCCAATTGCGAGCTCGGTTTATCAATAATTTCAAGGACACGTGCGAGCAGCCCATGTCGATAGAGGATTTGACTACCTGCGTCCAGGCCGAAGGAGAATCAACCACTCATTGGGTGCGCCGTGTTTCACAAATCTTGCACTCATCAGACCGCATCAACGCTGACACCGCGGTGGTAACTTTGGAAGGCAATTGCCGGTTTGGACCCCTGAAATTGAAACTGGGGCGAATGAAGCGCCATTGCACTGACATGGGGACTCTCATGGCCGCTTTGGTAAAGTATGCTGATTCTGATTGTACCAAGGATCCCGTGTCTGATGATGAAAAGACAGGGAAGGGAAAGAAGAACGGCAACTCCAAGGGTCAGCAACATGGCAACGGTGGAGGCAAGCGCAAAGCGGATGGCAACATGGATTTTGTGGCTAATACTAATGTGCAAAACAGAGGCCGGCAGCGTAGGGGAAAAGGCCGCGGTGGCGGGCCCAGTCCCAATCCGGAGCGCTTAAATAGTTTGTTGAATCAGCCCTGCCCAAAGCATGGGACGACAGAGGAACCAGCAAACCATCTGTGGAAGGATTGTTACATCATGCGAGAGTTCAAGAATTCCAACGCTTTCCGGTATGATCATAACACTGGTGGTGGTTCTGGATCCGGGCCAAGCCATGGTGGAGGAAACTCCGGTTCAGGGTTTAATGGTAATCCGAACGGGCACGGCAATCCGAACGGACATGATAATCAACATAACCAGAATGACCAAGGGGGCTATAGGCAGCAGCAGCAGCAGTCGGGTTACCAAAGTAATCCAAAACAGCTAAATAGTGGCCAATATCATGTATTTACCACTAGCTTGGACAAGCGAGATCAGAAGATCTGGAAAAGGGCAGTTAATAATGTTGAACCGGCCGTGCCCCGGTACTTGCGATGGTCAGAGCAGCCGATCACATGGAGTAGAGAAGATCACCCTCCCCAGGTGGATAATCCGGGTCAGCTGGCTCTAGTGGTGGCGCCTCAGGTGGGAGGTTATAAGTTCACCAAGGTGCTCATGGACGGGGGTAGCAGTATCAATATACTATATTATGAGACCTTTCGACGTATGGGGCTCAGGGATAAAGATCTACGGCCTTCGAATACGGTTTTCCATGGCGTAGTGCCAGGCAAGTCTGCATACCCCGTGGGCAAGATAGCATTGGAGGTGGTTTTCGGGGATGATCATGATTCCCGATCAGGCTGACGTTTGAGGTGGTGAAAATTCAGAGCCCGTACCATGCCTTGTTTGGTCGACCTGCTTATGCCAAATTCATGGCACGGCCCTGTTATGTGTATCTGCAGCTCAAGATGCCGGGTCACAAGGGAACCATCACGGTTCACGGAAGTCGCAGGATCGCTTTGGAGTGTGAAGAAGGAGATGCTGCCTATGCGGAGTCGGTTTGTGCTACTGAGGAGCTCAAGTATTACAAAGATAATGTTGATCCGACAGATATGACTCCTTTGAAGAAGCCTACTACTGAGCATGATCCGGCTTTAAAATTCACATCAGCCGCAGAAACCAAGCTGGTTGACTTCGTAGCTGGTGATCCGTCCAAGCAGTTCAGCATCAGTGCCAATCTGGATCCGAAATAGGAAAGCGCGCTCATCGAGTTCATCCATGAGAATCGGGACATATTTGCATGGAAGCCCTCTGACATGCCAGGTGTACCGAGGGAACTCGCTGAGCACACCCTTAATGTGGATCCTAAGTACAAACCGGTGAAACAGTACCTCCGTTGGTTCAACGAGGAGAGAAGAAAGGCTATTGGAGAAGAGGTGGTCAGGCTTTTAGCAGCTGGCTTCATCATCGAAGTTTTCCATCCTGAGTGGCTTGCTAATCCGGTGCTGGTCCTCAAGAAAAACGGCACCTGGCACATGTGTGTGGACTATACGGATCTGAATAAGGCCTGCCCTACAGACCCATTTGCCCTCCCCCGTATTGATCAAATCATTGATGCTACGGCGGGTTGCGAGCGTTTGTGTTTTCTGGATGCATACTCCGGCTATCATCAAATTAAGATGGCATTTAAGGACCAGGAGAAGACGGCGTTCATTACTCCTTTTGGAGCCTTCTGTTATGTATCTATGCCTTTTGGGCTCAAGAGTGCCCAGGCAACTTATCAACGGTGTGTGCAAAATTGCCTCCACAAACAAATTGGCCGTAATGTGCATGCCTATGTGGATGATATTGTGGTCAAGTCAAGAAAGAAGGAGACGTTGGTCGATGATTTAAAGGAGACCTTTGACAACCTAAGGACATACAAGATGATGCTCAATCCGGCCAAATGTGTTCTTGGCGTACCAGCTGGCAAGTTATTGGGTTTCCTGGTGTCCAATAGGGGAATTGAGGCTAATCCGGAAAAGATCACGGCTATCACCTCTCTCGCCAAACCGAAATGTATTAATGACGTCCAACGTTTGGCAGGCCAAATCGCTGCGCTGAGTCGGTTTATCAGCCGCCTCGGAGAGAAAGCAATTCCTTTGTATCAGTTGTTGAAGAAGACGGATCAGTTTGTCTGGAATTCCGCCGCGGATCAGGCGTTCGAGGACCTAAAGCGACAGTTGGCCAATCCACCCGTGCTCGCTGCTCCCATCGATAAGGAACCATTGCTGTTGTACGTTGCGGCTAATGCTCGCGCGGTCAGTGTTGCTATTGTGGTAGAGCAGAAGGAGGCAGGCAAAGAATACCCGGTTCAGCGTCCGGTTTATTATATCAGCGAGGTGCTTATCGAGTCCAAACAGCGATATCCGCATTGGCAGAAGCTGGTATATGGAGTTTTTATGGCGAACCGGAAGCTGAAACAGTATTTCCAAGGGCATCCTATCACGGTGGTCAGTTCTGCTCCTTTGGGCGATATCATCCAGAACCGGGAGGCGACTGGTCGGATTGCCAAGTGGGCTATTGAGCTTGGACCGCACGGTTTAAAATATATGCCTCGTACGGCAATAAAATCTCAGGCACTAGTGGATTTCATCAATGATTGGACGGAGTTGCAAATCCCCGAAGAGAAGCCGGATCACACATACTGGACCATCCATTTTGACGGATCACGTCAATTGGAAGGCTCGGGGGCTGGAGTCATATTAACTTCCCCACGAGGTGATAAGTTTTGTTATGTTCTCCGTTTAATGTTCCCTTGTACTAACAATGCAGCAGAATATGAGGCCTTACTCCATGGCCTCCGGGTGGCGAAGGAGATGAATTTAAGCCGGGTTAAGTGCTTTGGCGATTCTGATCTAGTGGCCCAACAGGTGTCTGGTACATGGGATTCTAAAGATCCTCTCATGGCTGCTTATCGCCGTGAGGTTGATATGGTCGCAGGTCACTTCAAAGGGTATCAGGTGGATCATGTGGACCGACGAAAGAACGAGGCAGCAGACGCATTAAGCCGGCTCGGTTCACAGCGTAAACCGGTACCACCTAATGTGTTCCTTGATGTGCTTTACAACCCATCGGTTCAACTACCTGGCGAAGCAGATTTGGCGGTTCCTGGCCCGGAGGCTCAATTGGTGGCGGCGTTACATGTCATCCCGGATTGGACGCTGCCTTATCTGGCGTACATGAACCGAGGCGAGTTGCCAGAGGACGAGACTCTGTCCAGGAAAATTGTGCGGCGGTCTAAGTCCATGGTGATTGAAAACGGTGAGCTACATCATCGCAGTGTGACAGGAGTGTTTCAACGATGTGTATCTCCTGAGGAAGGCCGTGAAATTTTGCGTGAGATCCACGAAGGAGATTGTGGTCACCATGCCGGTTCAAAGTCTTTAGTGGCAAAAGCATTCCGCCACGATTTCTATTGGCTGACTGCTCATGCTGATGCGGAGGATCTGGTCAGACGATGTGATGGTTGTCAAAAATTCTCAAGACGCGCTCATGTTCCGGCCCAAGAATTGAGGATGATTCCAATTACTTGGTCGTTTGCAACTTGGGGGCTAGATATGGTCGGGCCTTTCAAAAGGTCCAAGGACAAGAAGACCCACCTCTTGGTGGCAGTTGACAAATTTACGAAATGGGTAGAGGCGGAGCCTGTGAGCAAGTGTAATGCAGCCACCGCGGTTCAGTTCATCAAAAAGGTGATTTTCCGGTTTGGTTTTCCACACAGTATCATTACAGATAATGGTACAAACTTATCCAAGGGTGCCATGAAGGAATTCTGCGAAAGGGAACACATCCGCCTCGACGTTTCATCAGTGGCGCACCCGCAGTCTAATGGTCAAGCAGAAAGAGCTAATCAGGAGATCTTGCGAGGCATCAAGCCCCGGCTTATGGTTCCCTTACAGAGAACACCGGGTTGTTGGGTTGAAGAGTTGCCTTCCGTGTTATGGAACATCAACACCACACCTAACAGATCAACAGGGTACACACCGTTCTTTATGGTCTATGGGGCCGAGGCGGTTTTACCTAGTGATATCCGTCATGATTCACCCCGTGTTGCGGCATACGTTGAAGCGGACAACGAAAGCTCTCGGCAGGACGCTTTGGACCGACTGGATGAAGAGCGAGACGTAGCGGCTGCCCGCTCGGCAATCTACCAACAGGATCTTCGTCGATATCACAGTCGTCGGATCAGAACCAGAACCTTTCAAGAAGGAGATTTGGTGCTTAGACTTATTCAAGATCAAACCGAGATGCATAAACTATCTCCACCTTGGGAAGGGCCTTTCGTGGTTAGCAAGAATTTGCACAACGGATCATACTACCTGATAGATGTTCGAGAGCACAAAGACTCACGCAAATCAGGGCAGGAGACCGACAGGCCGTGGAATATAGCTCATCTTCGACCTTACTACACTTGAGCCATGGGCTCTGCTTATGTACATATCATGACAATGTATATATTATAATAGACCGGATCCTCAGCTAAAGCGGGGTATCTGTTTCTGTTATATCATGTGTGGTTACATGGAGTTGTTTCCAAGCAACATCCGTTTTACCCCTTGCAAGTCTTGACAAGATCACTTGAAGCTTCCTGTTCAAACATAGGTCGAATTCGAACCAAAGAGAACATAGCTATCCTTATAAGGTCATTTGGGGGCTCGGTCATATTTGAACCGATGCAATACCTCTTGGCCGGCGAAAGCCACTAGAGTCATTTGGGGGCTCGGTCATATTTGAACCGATGCAATGCCTTTTGGCCGGCGAAAGCCACTAGAGTCATTTGGGGGCTCGGTCGTGTCCGAACCGATGCAATACCTCTGGGCCGGCGAAAGCCACTAGAATCATTTGGGGACACGGTCACGTCTGAACCGGTCACGCCTCTTGGTCGGCCTACGGGCCTAGAGTCATTTGGGGGCTTGGTCGAACCCGAACCATAGCAATGCCACTTGGCCGGCGTAATGCCACGCGTCATTTTGGGGTCCTGGCTGACTGGCACCATCGCTACGCCTTCGGGGGGCTTGGTTGCGTCTGACCATGGTAATTCCATCTGACCAAGCTCTGTAGAGCTCTTCTGTTGCAAAGGATTTTTTGTCATTGTTTTTCCTCTTTCCCTTTTTTAAGAGTTGATGATTTATTGCTTTCCTCTTAAACCGACAATATTTTGAGATGGTTCAACATAGCCAATTTGGCGGAACACGGCCCTGAGTTTGTTGGCTCGGTTTGAATTTTTCTGTTAAACATCCTTTTTTCAAGCAACAAAGGTTGCTATCATCAAAGGACGGTTTACATTGTAAACCGGTGTATATACACAGGAGCTCGGCTCTCCCATGACGGTTTAAGAGTTATCAACTCCCGCTTCAACATTGGCTACAGACGCCTATTTTATGCCCGTTACATGGCAGGTATTTTGTATCATAAAGGTTGATCCTACTTGCAAATTTCCTTGCGTATCTATGTGAATATTTACAAACCGGTGGACGGTACAACCGCCCGGGTAGTTTAAAATTTTATGATTGCAGGAGATATAAGTTGGCAATAATGATTTTCCAAAGGACGGTATCAATACTGATGCACGAAGGCATCTCATGAAGCATAAAGTACGGTCTATCCTATTACAAGGCAACATGGTGCCCAAATAAGATGATTGTTTCTTGACAAGAGTAACAAGAGGAAGCTAGTTAAGACTGCCCTCGGTTCACGCCTGCGTGCCATCCCGGTTTGATGGTTCGGGATCATCTTGCGCCGCTTCAGCCTCCTCCTCCCTACCCAGCGGCTGGAAGTCAACAGTGGTCCAGTCGATCCCCATTAATGCTTGAAAAACAGCTTCCTCATGTATCAGTGAAGACGGTTCAATATCAGGGGCATAGGTGTGCTTACGGATTGGAGGAATTAAGTTTTTCGCTTCAGGGATTGGCGAAGCTACCCGCTTGTTCTGATCGTTATACTGGGCTTGATAATGGGACAAGTTTGCCTCTTCAGCCAATTGGCAGGCCAGAGGGCGCACTGCCAGGTTTATCTTCCTTAATTCTTCTTCATCGGATTCGGAGCCATCCTCCTTCAAACTCGGGTAGCCTTGAGCCGCTTCAATGGGATCAAAATCGGGCACCCATGCTTTGGCCCGGATTAAGGCATTAATGGCCCCGGTTCGAGCAGCAGATCTTTTTAACTCTTCAATCCGGGCAGGGAGCATTGACAGCCTTTTCAGTGTGTCCTGGATCAATGTGGGCGCCGGATTGTTGTATGAAGCAGTGGTGATAATTCGTTGTGCGCCCGTATACAGCTGCTCGACTAAAGTATAGACGGCTTTCAGCTTCATGCGCACATCTGATCCCAAGTGATGGACGCGAGTGCCTGTAATACGGTCAGCAGATTATAAACCGAGCTGTTTTGTAAAAGAGTCGAGGTTATTGCACAAGTCACAGGAGGCTTACCAAAGATGGTTGCAGTCATTGCGTGCACTTGTCGCTTCACGCCAGTTAATTCCTCTGTTATCGGTTTAAGGGCAGCTTCTGCATCTTCAACCTTTTTGGTTAAAGCGGATTTTTCTGAGACCCAGTCAGCCCGCTCCTTTTTAAAGCTTTCCTTCAATTGTTCCATACTGCCTAAAGAGAGGGTTAGTTCCTCCTTGGCTTTGGAAGTTTCTGCTTGTTGGGACTTCACATTTTCTTGAAGATCAGTGATTTGGCTCTCCTTGACCTTCAGTTCAGCCTGCAGTCCGATAGTTATACGGTTTAAATAAAGGAAGTACCAAGCACATAACAAGTTAGGTACTTTGTACTTAGGGGATAATGCTTATTTGATCTCCAGCTATAAGTTAATTATCAAAGTCCCAAGCTCAATACAAGTATTCAACTTGGCACTTGGGGGCTAATGGCTATTTGTTCTAATGATATTTCGGATGCTACGGTATGATGACTACAAGTGTCGATTCAATTATAATAAAGTTAAACCGACCCTTGGGGGCTACGGTGGTAAGAAGCAGGGGTGACGGCATGGAAATTACCTCGAATTTGTCTTTCATCATCTTCACAAGATTGGCTTCGTAGTCACGGCTAGTATATAGCCGGTTTAAGTAGCCAGCATGAATGTCTTGAGCACCAAGAGCAGAATATGTTGCCAGATCAACATCCCATTTACCTTTGCGTAAAGCAGAAAACTCTTCTTTAGAAGTGTGCTTGGCTAAAGCGATGGGATTGCCCGGTTCAGTACGACCTATGTCGGTGATTATGACTTCATCATCTTTGAGGTCGCCGGTTTGAGCTGGCACGGTCGGTTTGTCGGAAGGCTTTGAGGAGTTGATGGTCTTCTCGGTCCGAATTGGACTAGTTTGCTGAGCTGTAGGGTCGGAGGGGTTAACAGAACCCTCTTCAGGAGCAACAACTTCGTCTCTTTCTGGTGGGTCGTCAACAACGTCTTCATGGATGATTGCCTACACATTGGGAATGGTATCCGATTTAGGAGGGGCATTTTCTTCAGCTGTTTTATCTTGACGAGCTTTTTTGCTCGGCCTCGGTTTGGCCCTGAAAACAGCAGCGAAGTTAAAGACAGTATGTTGAAGGCTACAACATTTGATAATTTGATGAAGTAGGCAAAGGCTTACCCAGCCACGGTTTTAAGTGGGGGCAGCTGAGTACCAGTTGACTCGCCGGAAGATGAGTGCGAGGTGACCTGATAATCAGAGTCAGACGGATTAAGCGGTTGACGAAAACAGCCCGCTTTAGGACAAACTTTGACAAGCAAATTAGAAACCTCTGAACGACGTCTCCGAACCGGACTGTTCGGTAAACCGGCGGAGGTAACTACCTGGCCGCTGTGTCGGGTTGTACGTCGCACCTCATGCTGATGGGTCTTCATAAGAAAGTTGGGATCCAAGTAAGCAAGAGGATGGGAAAATTTAACTTTGCGGTTTGCTTGTCGGATTTTGGGTGAAGGCGGAAGGCTTGAATCGGAAGAAAGGGTAATTACCTCTACATCATCAGCATGGCTCGCTTCAGCGTCATCCTGACAAGTTGTATCATCAATAAATTGCATAAACAGTAAACCGAGGGAATCAAGTTCAGCTTCGAGATCCGGATTACCCACATCATCATTGGCAGGATCAGAGGAGGTTGTAGTCTTCCTCTTATGAGCAGACTTTTTGACAACCCTCGTCTTAGGCCGGGTTATTTTCTCTGGTTTATCCGCCTTTTCTTGCGGAAGTTTTTTGCTCCAAAACGGATCATCACCCTGTATCAACAGATACTGAAATCAGTCAAACACACAAGATAGTGTCAGATTTAATGAGAAGAAATTTCGGTTTACCCCTGGAGGTTTATTGATGGCGCAGAAGGGAAGAAGGCCGGTTTTTGCACAGACGTGTCCCGGTTCATTCAGGATTTTCTTTACAGCTTCGGTGATCTTGTCATCCGTAAGCTGGATGTTCACATGACGCAACGGATCATCAACGCTGCCTGTATATTCGCACATTAAACCGGAGCGCTGACTGAGTGGCAGTATACTCCAGCCGATCCAGCAGCGAGCAAGGTCGACTCCTGTTAAACCGTTGGCCATGAAAGCTCTAAGTTTGGACAGTTGGGGAGCATATTTGCTTCTTTCTTTAGCAGTCAACCTCTGAGGAAAGGGGTGAGTGTTGCTGAGCCGTTCTGGACGGAAACCGGGCAAGATATTCTCGTTCTCCGGGGAAGTGTCTTTACAATAAAACCAGGTGTTGTTCCACTCTTGGGGGTGACTATGCAGTTTGGCGTGAGGATAGGTGACCTCTTTCCTCTTTTGGATCGTCACGCCACCCAATTCCATGTTGGAGCCATCAGTAAATTCAGTGCGGCGGTTTAAATGAAAGCAATCTCGGAACAACTCCACTGTAGGCTCCTCTTGAAAGAATACCTCGCAGAGCACTTGGAAGTGGCATATGTTGGTGACAGAATTGGGACCAATATCTTGCGGATGGAGTTGGAAATTAGCCAAAACGTCACGGTAAAATCTTGAACCGGGCGGGTTAAAACCGCGGGCTAGGTGATCCGCGAACACAACAACTTCTCCATCTCGAGGTGTAGGGGGGCATTCCTTGCCTGGCACTCTCCAATGAATAGTGTTTCTGCTGCTCAAAGCACCGGTTAGAACCAGATTGTTCAGTTGAGTTTCAGTGACCCGGGAAGGAGCCCAGTTGCACTCATACACTTGTTTGGCCATGAAGAAGTTCTGCAAAACGAAAATGATTCCGGTTCAGGATTGTGTTATGCACAGATTCTTCGTGTTGATACTGTCAGTGTTAAACCGGGGGAACAATTACAAACTGATATTGGCAAGGCAGTGCAGTCTATCAAGGGTTTACTGGCGGTTTAATAAGGGGACTAATGGTATATACCGATGTGGTAATTCTCTCCATCTATGTTAAACCGCTAGGTTTGAAAACCGTGGAATCACGGAACTATAAAGTGTACAAGTATGCAGAAACAGGTTTCATACAACCTTATTATGGCAGCAGGATCTGAAGGGATCTCGAAAAAAGGTAAAATATTCATGATTTAAATGAAGCTGTGTAACAACAGCAGGAAAGGTTATGGGTCAGATCTACAGTCCCGGTGCGTTGCAGTAAAACCAGATGCCAGAGACTACCAGTATACGGTGCAAAAGCTATGGGGCATCTGATGATACAGTCTAATCGAAACAGAGGCGGACGAAGAACGCAAAGAACACCATGAACACGGGAAACCCTAAGAGGCAGATCTAAGTTGAGAAGGCGGAGATCTTACCGGAGTTCGGAGGGATGCGGAAGCGCGCCACGATTTTCTGGTCCAGTCAGGTCGATGCAGCGGCCCGAGACGATGTCGAGGTCAGCGACAGCGGTGGAGCTTCGAAGCTGGCGACGCGGAGAAGACGAAGAGGAAAGGGACGAAGGGGAAAAAGAAATGACCCCTCGCCCCTATTTATGAGGCAAGACACATGTGTCAGGCGCGCGAATCCAGGAGCCGCAGGTCTCGGAAGCAGAGCAGTCGCCTCGATTGTCGCAGGTCTATTAAATAAAAGAGTATCATTTCACAGTGACAGTTGACGTCATCCCGGTTTACCACAATCAGAGAAGGTGAAGACACAACGGTTCAGCAATTACGAGAAGACGCTGAAGATGAAGATTTCTGCTAAGGGTTGACATGAACTCATTCAAATCAACCTGGGGCCTAATGTTGGGGATATTACTGCTGGGCGTAAACCGGACTATCTGGGACGGGTTAACTTCGTCAGGAGTTCCAGGATGTTAAAGCCCAAGAAGCCATTGTAAAGGCCCAAGGCTGTAGTCGGTTTAATACCTGCAGCCGTAAACCGGCCTGTGTATAACTTGTATTGTAAGTTAGGAATAAGAAAGAGGCCAACCCGGGTACGAGTATAAACCGGAGGTTGGGACTCTATGAACCGATGGGCGTCACCCGTGTATATAAGGGGACGACCCAATGGCGGTTCAGGGACAGACAACAACAACTCGAGGCCTAGGTGAAGCGATTTGCTCCCTAGTCATCGAGACTTCATTAATTCCATTACAAACTAGACGTAGGCTTTTACCTTCATCGAAGGGGCCGAACTAGTATAAACTCCCTGTGTCCTTTGTGTTCGCTTTAACCCCTTCGAGTTAACCCGTTGCGATGGCTCCACGACTAAGTCCTTTCGCTAGGACATCTGCCGTGACAAAACCACGACAAATTTGATTCGTGCAGAAAAGGGAAGATTCGTGTGATTTATATTTCTGGGAAGTTGCTGATGTGGGGGAATGCAACTACGCTGATTATTTGGTTAACCGAGGAATCCCAATACCAGCAGGTTGGGGTGTTGGACAAGTAACTGAAGGAACGGCAGAAGAGGAAGATGCAGAGCAGAAGGTTAAAGATGCAGTTCCTCTCATCATGGCCAAGCAACAGCTGCTGAACAACCTTAACAGCAATTTGGAGATGAAAGAGCTTGTGAAGATAATGGGCAAAATCGATGTGCTCTGTAGGATGATTGTCTCTTTATTTGTAGTGTATGTAGAACTCGTGATGTATTCAGTGGCTACGACATGAGCACTTTGCTGAAACTAATAATGAATGAAACCTGTGTAGCAGGCTGGGCGTAGTGTTTTGAACATTTAATGATTTTTATTAACGGAAATCAGGGGTATCCCCTTTTGCTCATATATCTCTCTCTAATAATGAAGCACGGTTCACCGTCGTGGCTTTTTTGCAAAAACATCTCTAACTTTTTCTTAAATAAACCCGCCATCCTTCTATAAGTCAAACCGGTACAGGAAATAGAAAAGAGAGAAGAAAAAACATCGCACCCCCGCACATCCGCCACCGCCATCCCCCGCCCATCCGCCGTGCGCCGCCACCACCTGCCCCTGCCCCCCACCGCCGCAGGCTCGAGGCCTGTTCCTCCCCCTCCTCGACAAACGCGCCGCTCCGGCTCCACACACGCACCTTCTCGACCCTGATCCTCCACGCCGCTCCCGCCTCCCCTGTCCTCCATCCGCTTCCACCGCTGCCCCAACACCACTTCCATCGACGTTGCCGCCTTCGCCGCCGCGGGCCCCCTCCTGCCCCGCCTCCTCTCTCCCTCCACTTCCGCCTCCTTCTCATCTCCTTCCCCCTCCCCGTCAGCCCCCGCGTCCTGCCCTACCACCGTGACCATCGAACTGCCGTGCGGGATGGCCGTGGGCTCGCGGGTCATGGTGGTGGCCCGGCCAAGGAAAAAGGATGGGCCGGCATCGGCGTCATAGTTCATGGTGGAGCTGCTGGGCACCAAGGCTTTTGAGGAGAAGGAGCCGCCCAGGATACTGCACTTCAACCCCAGGATCAGCGGCGATTCATCAAGCTCAACACCTGTGCATGCAGTGGGCGCTGGGCGTCGTGGCCCGACGACGACAGGGGTGAGTTTTGATTGCAGAGTCTAAATTTTTCTACGAATTTCCAGGTTCTACATGGAAATTGAATGCCACTGATCTGAAATTATGTAAGGGCCAAAAACAGACATGCTGCTGCAGATGTACTACTTCTTCAGTTACATGAATATATAGAGCTAAAAATAGATTCTATAACAGATTTTGGATTGTCGCACTGTCAATTTCTATAAATCTGCACTACAAGCTAAAGGTGTGCTATCTAATACAGATCAATATAACAGATCCTGCTGTGTTGTGATGAACAGATCCTTCAACGTACCAGTTGTAATGCAGCATCCGGCCATATATTGGTACAAAGGAACCATATAAGCTGGATTCAGTCACAAAAAAGATCATCTCCATATAAGTTCTCTTATCTCTTGGTGTGGATTTTCTTTACGAACTTACTTGGTGTGAAATTATGTTCCTGCTTTAATAGCCAAATCAATATCAACAGCTATATATTCCAGTATTTACTCCTTTCCACTTCTGTTCTACTAATGTGTGCCTACTTTTGTACAATGCTTTTAACTGAAATTGGTTGGTCATGCAGACAGTAGGTGCACGAGCCCATGGCCGGTTGCACCGGCGATGGGGTTGGAGCGCACAATAGTGACATCAACCTGACTGCTGTCTGTTAAGCATCGTCTTCGACTTCCATACTACCACATATCTTATTTAGTTTGACCTTCCCTGAGGATGAGGGCTTCGTGTCTCACATGATAGTGTTCTCTCCCAATCTCATGAGGCTACCACAATCATAAGCCATCATGTTCATTAGGGAAGTAGAGGTTTAGGAAAAGAAGATGGTTTGGGGAAACACAAATATGCTGGAGGCATAGTAAAGCTGCAGATCTAAATGCGTGGACAATATCTCCTGCAGTTTTTATTCAGGTAACTGCTCCAGGTGAGAATGATATGCTGCTGGTCATGCCAAAGGCTGTGATACATTATTTTTATGATAGTATGAATTCATTGATGATGCATCACAAGTAGCGCAAGTTCCGTAGTATCCATTTCAGTAAGAAGTTTGCATTGAGTAATTCTTTTCAAGAAGAAGCTTACCATGCACAACTAGCTAGCAAATACTTCATTCTTCGGTTGAAGACATAGCATATAATTACCTTGAGCACATCAATACAAGATTTTCTAGCATCAAGTATTGGTCATGGTTCACTCGTAATGTGTGTTCTGTCCACTTTTCAACTTAATTTTATTAAGATTTCGGGTTATCACTGCAGGAGTTGCACCAGAGAACAAGGGAAGTCTGCATTGCAGACTGTGTTAACTGTTCCAGATTTTATCAACATTAAATTGTGCATTGCCATTGCCATTGCCATTTCTTGCATCACCTACCTTGAAGTTGAGAGGATTGATTTTTCTGCAGTTGTTCAATTGGAAGTAAAAAAACAACTCTGCATGCTTACATGAAGCTAGATTCCTGAAAAATAGTTGTTTTCGCACAGTATATCAGTATTTTGTTTCCTGGTCTTACAAAAGATGTGTTTGAGCCTGACACAAGAGTTTGGCTAATCTGCAGTATGACTCATTAGTAGTATTTTCTTAGACATGTTGAATCATTCCTCTATCCCAGTATTCAGAATTTACATATTGTGATATTGTCACAACTGTCAAGTATAGGTTCCGCAACCAAGCAGAAGCTGTCACCAAAGGTCAAGGTGGAAATAGGTAAAACCGGTATTTACATGTTACACATCCGCAGCCGTAGGATGAACTGCCAGACTCCTGACCAACTATCCCACACATGCGACTCTTTAAAAGGATGTTCTTCCTCTGTCTCTCCATGTCGTGTTTTATTCCATCCCAGACTTCATGGTTCCATCCGTACTGGATTCCCAACAAGGAGAACGTGATTCGGTCCATCTATGCCTTCCCCTTCTCATATTCAAGGTTTTGCATTACATGATGATTGATGCATCAGATGAGGATCCACAATAATATGAAGTAAGGAGGCGACATCACTAGTTGAGGCTGTCAAGTGGAGGAATATGTTGGATTGGTGGTGGCATGCAAATCACACTCTAAATCCAATTGGAGTTCATCTATTCTACCATCGCCCCACGCCGTCGGTAAATAATCCCCCATCCTAATTCCCTCGGTTATCAGGTTGTTGGATTTATAACAGAATCCTCAATAAACATGGTTGATCCATAATATCTTATCAGCTGGGGCAGTCTACAATCTGCAACGTCTGAAGTGGAACCCTGCACGGACATCTGCCGATGCCGACAATATTTGGTTTGGTTTCAGTGAACACGTGCTTGAACGCCTCAAATTTTCTTGATATGTCCCTACAGTTAAGGCTGGCTCCTCGACGCTACTGCAGGCTACCAGATACAAATACTTGTCAGGAGGAAGGCCCTGTTCAGTTGTGTTGGTTGTTGTGTTCGTTCTAATGGGATACAAGTCACATGGCGTGATGGACATCAGGTAGGCAGAAATATGTTTGTGCTTTGATAGTTTCCTGATATGCGCACATGCAATTTTAATAGTTCCCCTTGGATTATAGGAATCAGACTTGTGATGGAGATCAGGCAGGCAAAAATATGTTTCCTGTAAATAAAACATAATATAAGAGCTCCTATGAATTAATATGTTTAGAAGTTCAATGATCGATCTCATCTTATTAGTAACTGAGTTAAGCAACAGGCATATGTACTGTCAGTTTTTATGTCTGACGCTCTTGCCTTCCATACGTACTGAATTAACAAAATTCCTATGTGCAGGAGGAGCGCTGGAAATAACTCATTGTAGTAATTAGCTAATTATTGTATATTGTCAGTTATACTTCTCTTCATATATACTCCGTACTACGACATCATGTTTCCCTCTCTATCTGCTAACATGAAATTCGTATACAGATAGAGAAGACAAACAGAGCTATAACTATAGACGCATAACGAAACGAACTTCTCATATTTACATGGTTGGGTATAAATGTATGTCCAAGTATTTGTATAGTTCAACGTTACGTGAGTAAATATACATTCTTACACCAAAATATTCAGAAATCCCCAGTTCAATATATTATGTTTATAAATAAATAGATGATTAACTCGACGCATGCATAATAAATTCAAGGTATCTATCCAAAGTTTTTGTAAGTAAAAGGCAGTATAACAAAGAGTAGAATCTAACACTTATTTTCGTGTCATTTTGGCTTTAGTATTGAGAGAAATAAAGTTAGGGTGACTATTCATTTTTAATGGTTCCTTGTCTTGCTAGATTGACCTTTTGCTTTCCTTATAGATCCGTAAAATAAATAGGCATATCGTGGTTTTCGATTTCCTCATCCCCGAGTGGCATCGTCTGGATGCTTCATTTTGTTGGATGGAACAGTAGGAGGCTGGGGTCACACATTCATCGAGGATGCCGCGCCCTATAGGGACGTTACAACTTAGATGAGGAGCCCGTTGCAACGCACGGGCATATGTACTAGTAAATAAATAAATAGCAGAGGCCCTGTCGGGTCAGGTTTGTTCTCACTCGAAGACGTCAAGCAAATTGCAGTCCAACAACAAACTATGTCATCAAATTCAAGTTTCACAGCCAAATATGAATACAACTAAACAACAATGTCATCATGTTTTAGTTGTCATACAATCACCAAACACAAATCAGCATACATAACAAGTGATGTTCTCACAGCAAAATACTAAACAACATGTTCATCAGGTTTCAGTTGTCGTATCAAACACAATTTCACATAGTAGATAAAAAAATGTTTTCTGACAGGCAAATATGACAATGGCAATGTAATCATCATCCGCAGCAGTAGCGTCAACATCTTCGCTATGTGTGTTAGTTTGAATCGTAATTCCCCACGGTGTCATCTTCTTCTTCGTCCTCAACATCCTCGAACGTTGGCTTCTTCTTGATCAACTCTTGTATGTCCACAGCACGACAGGCAATCTTTTCGCCGGCGTCATTGACGTGATGGTTCTCAAAGATATTAGGAACATCTGTGTTATCTTGTACATCAGGAGAAGTGTAAGCATCATCTTGTTGTGCAACTTCATTAAACGAATTCTTCTGCTCAAACCTTTGCAATACTCTCCAGTCATCGCTACGTGCAAATGTGTCTTCCAAGAAACATATCTGTGTTGCTTGATTTGTCAAAATAAAAGGCTCGTTGGTCTGGTACGCCGCCTTGACATTGATGGATTTGAAATAATCATCAGCTCTGGGTTTTGTGATCCTGGAAAACAAGTTATACCAACGACAGCACAACAGAACCACACACCGATGATCCTCGAAACTGGTGATATACTGCAGCTGAACAATGTCTGTTATGTTAGCATACATTTCAGTTGTCTCTTTGTCATATGTATCCGTGCTCATGATGGCACTGTTTTCTGTCTTCCTGCCTTCGTCTCGTGCAAGGGTGTTGTAGCGCACATCTCCAACAACGCAAGATTCATAATGTCTTACCCGAGTATCAGGACCCATTGCTAGTGAGTAAAGGGCATCATCAACTGCCTGTCCATCCTCCCGCATCTTCTTAACCTATGGTTAGAAAATAGACAAGCTGATCATCTTATGTACTCAATATATTAAAAAAAACTGACAGTGCACTTCAAAAGCTTACATGGTTCTGGAACCATTTCGCAAATCCTGCCATAACCAGTTTGTCAATGTTTCTTGGATTTTGCGGCAGTAATTCCTCTTTGTAGATGCCGCACAACATAGTGATCGCGTCAAACATCTGAATATATAAGAATGTGTTGCAAGTTTAGTAGATTACGATGTATAAGCTGCAGTACTGCACTTACTTGATATAAGGTAGTATCTCAGGACAGTTATTCAACACATACCAAACCATTTGTCCAAATCTTTAGGTTTGTCCTCTTGTCAACTCTTCCCTGTAACTCGAACAGAATAATCGAAAACATTGAGCCCGGGATTGTCTTCACCCACCTCTTTGCTAAGCTGATCGGCTGTTTCAATGTATTTTGAGCAGAATGTCAACGCTTCTGTAGCAATGTAGGCCTCTGCAATGGAACCCTCGGGTCTAGCTCTGTTCCTAACATAGCCCTTGAAAGTGCCTAGCCGCCTTTCAATAGGGTACATCCAGCCATACTGTACTGGACCTCTAAGTAGTGCCTCATCAGGTAGATGAACAGCCAAATGCACCATCACATCAAAGAAGGCTGGAGGATATATCTTCTCAAGGTCGCATAGGATAGTTGGTATCTTGTCTCTAAGACGCTCCAAAGCATCTATCCTGATATTCCTACTGCAGAGTTCCCTGAAGAATTGTCCCAACTCTGCAACTGCTCTGTATAAGTCAGGGCGACCCAATCCTCTAAGGATAACAGGTAAAACCCTTTGAAGTAGGACGTGGCAGCCATGAGTTTTCAACCCTTGTACCTTGTTTCCATCTGCACTGACTCTCCTTTCAGGGTTGGAAGCAAATCCATGTGGGAATCTCACACGTGACAGGACCTCGCATAATTCTTTTCTTTTTACCTTGTCCAAGACGTACATAGCTGGTGCCATATCCCGTGGTTTATCTTCATCTTGCACCTGCAAATCCTGTCTGATACCCAGGTGTGTCAAATCAATCCTAGATTTTAAGGTATCTTTCGTCTTGCCTTCAATATTAAGAAGTGTGCCGATAATGCTGTCACATATATTTTTCTCGATGTGGATCGCATCAAGATTATGCCGCAGATCCAAATCTTTCCAATACTCCAAGTCCCACAAAGTGGACTTGCGGGTAAACAATAATCTCTCTTCTGCCCTGCCACGCTTCCTTTTCCCGCTACCATTATCAGGATGGTTTCCTGGTGTAATATGCCTGACCTTCTCTAATTTCACTTGCAACTCATCGGCGGTGAGCCTCTTTGGCGCATCACGGTTTTCATGCTTTGTATTGAACACATGTCTTCGGTATTTTCTAGGAATCGGCTTATCCTTGGCAAGTGATGGCTTCTCGCCCCTCGTTGGTTACCCCAAGTGTAAGGGTTGAGATGCAGCATAGTGGTAGTTTTCCCTTGGCAAAGATACCAAGGATCGAATCCCCAGAGACTCCAAGTTTCAACGAGAAGGTGTCAATCGCTAACGGCACCGTGGATTAGCAATCAACGTGGACCTGCACACAAATACAAATAACTTTGTCCCCAACGAGTACAGAGAGGTTGTCAATCCCTCCGGCCTTGTAGTTTACAAAGGATCAAACGCAAGTGATAATAGTGATGGATATTGCTGCGGAAAGTAAATAAAAGCGGAAAGTAAATAGTGATGTGATCAATGATAGGAATATGGACCGGGGCGCCATGATGTTCACTAGTGATGTCTCTCCCAAAAGACGATAAAACAGCTATGCGAGGTAAACAAATTACAGCTGGGCAATTGACAGGATTATGTGCGCAAACCAATGCTAACTATATTGCAAGATCGGTTGAGGTTCAAAGCATGGGCAATACGCCAAGGTAAGTAGACCGAAATCCATCTGCATCTACTACTAATCATCCACCTTGAGATATCTATCCAGAACATCTCGCTGGTATTAAGTTGCGAGCCCCACCCAAAGTGTAAACTCAAAGCAACAGACAACTGCATTAAAATACTTTGCGTAAAGTAAACAATCCTTGCACCCGCGGGCACAAGCACCGTTGTTTTCCCCCTTGTGGCAACAGCACATCCCCTAGACTCATGTTTCTGTCACTCAAGCTAGTCATCAAGGGGCATGAACCCACAATCGAGCATAACGTTCCCTCTTGGAGTTACTATCTACTACTCGGCCAAAGCAATAAACAGCAACGGAGAACATGCAAGAATTACTTACGAACATAAATATAAAAGAGGTAAATCAAATATATTACTCAAATACAATCTGAACATAATCTCACAATCCATCGGATCCCAGCAAACTCATCATAGCAACAACATAAGAATTACATATGTGCCTCGATCATGTAGGGCAGCTCACGAGGTCTAATTAGTGAAGCACAAGAAGGGGAGGAGAACATCACATAGCTACTGGTCATGGACCCATGGTCCAAGGGAGACTACTCACGCATCGTCCGGGAGGCGTCCATGGTGGTGGAGAAGGTCCCGGTGGTGATCCTCCCCTCCGGCAGGGTGCCGGGAAGAGTTCTCCTGGCGCTCCCGATCTTGGAAGCGCGGCGGCGGCGGAACAGAGATGAGATCACGAATAATGGTTCCCGTCCCGAGGGTTTCGAGACGTGCTTTAAATATATGCCGAAGGGTGACGTCAGAGGGCTCCTGGGGGCCCAGGCGCCCCCCCGGCGCGGCTAGGGGGGCCGCGCCACCAGGGCGCCTCGGGCCCTGGTGGCCCCCCTCCGGCTCTCCTTCGGGGTCCTGGAAGGTTCCGGAACGCTGATTTTTTATATATTTTTTCCGGAATTTTTCTGGCAGTTTTCGTAATGGAAAAACCTGAAATACAAAAACAGCAGAAAACAGAAACTGGCACTGGGGTGCACTGAGTTAATAGGTTAGTCCAAATATGATCAAAATTGTATGGAAGTGTATAAATATCATAGCAATATCACCCAAAAGAGGTATGGAGCAAGCAGAAATTATAGATACGTTTTGGACGTATCAACATCCCCAAGCTTAATTCCTGCTCGTCCTCGAGTAGGTAAATGATAACAAGAGTAATTTCTGTGGTGACATGCTATCAACCATATAGGACTTTTTCATAGTCACATGACAAAAGCTTACAGAGACAATGATTCTATAGTAATTTAGTTGCCTCAAGAAAATCTCAAAGAACTAAAAGTTTTACAACATGAAACTGAAGCATCAAATAGATTTGCAATGAACATGGTATGTAAATATGATAAAGTGATATCTAGCTTGCCCCCTTTAGTGAAGCAAAACATAAATGCAGGGGCACCTCCAAGGTTTAAGTGACGACTAGATACAATGATTTCAGAATAAACGATATCACAACCATGCAAAAGACAATGCTACTTTGGGACAATGCACATTACACTCAGAATGACAACCATGCTCTCAGTAGTTGGTGCTTTTTAGAAGAAGGTGGAGACTCTCGAACCGTGGCTTTTGTTAGCAAAGTTGAAAACCCGTAGTCGGAAACAAAGACAAAGCATGTACTAGAGCTCTTGGTTTTAAAAACAGGGGTAATAATTTTTTTTGATATGCATGTTTTGTCAACGAATGCTAGCAGCTAACCCAATTACTTCTTGAGCTGGACAAGTTTCGAGGAATGGCTCCCGAATGAGGATCATAACACCCTCTTAATCTCCTTGGTTTATCACTGCCAAAGTTTTCTGATTTCTCATGAACAAAGCGTGAAGGAAGATTCGTTTGTTATACTAATTTTTAATGAGCCGGGTGCACTCAATGCCAATTCCTTCTCATATTATGGGTTGCACATTATACATGCAATCCCGGGGGTGAAGCTTGTCCAACTTAAGAAGATCATGAATTAACCACTACTTCCTCATAAACTTAAAACAGAGGCACAATATAGGAACTTTATTTGAATATTTCGAGATGGTACACGAAAGTCTTCGTTAGGAATGGCAGGTAAATACCATGTATAGGAAGGTATGGTGGACTCATATGGCAAAACTGGTTTAAAGGATTTGGATGCACAAGCAGTCAGTCCGCTTAGTACAGGCGAAGGCTAGCAAAAGACTGGGAGCGACCAACTTAGAGAGCAATGACGGCCATAATCATGCAGAGCGACAAAGCAACATTGAATCAGGCATGGAAGTTATATCGCTACTCAGAAATAAAAGATCATCAAGGCTTGACAGACTTTCTTTACAGTCTTGAATATGCGTGAGCATACGCCAAGTCAATCAAAATAAATTCTCGAAGGAAGATATCACTAACCATACCACATCATATTCAAACAAATCAGATTGGTACTCCAATATCACATTGGAAACCCTCCAGCTATTTGAAACTAACCATAAACAACCATGAATTGCCAAGCAACATCATGCACGTAGCATCTTTATCATAGACATATCAATCATTGCAACAGAAGCAAACCCTCTAATAAGGTAAACAAGATAATAAAGAGAGTTCAAGCAACCAACTAAACAAAAGATCTTTGAAAAGATAAGCATGAAAGCTAAGAGCTGAGCAAGGTAGTAGCTATTGAAAGACAAAGAACACACACAACGAGGATAGACATGAAAACTCCATGTTGTGTTCTAAGTAGAAGTGGAGCGTGTTTCTCTCCCACAAAAAGAAAGCTGAGTTCCGGCTCGTTATTAAAAGCTAAAGAAAACTAAAAGGAAAACTAAAAGCAAGACGCTCCAAGCATAGCACATAGCACATGAAGTGATAAAAATAAGTGAAACGAGAGACGAACTGATAATGTCGATGGAGAAGGGGATGCACGGGGGGCATCCCCAAGCTTAGACGCTTGAGTCTTCTTGAATATTTCTTGGGGGTGCACGGGGGCATCCCCAAGCTTGAGCGCTTGACACTCCTGAATCTTTTCATCATCTTCCCTCGCACACTTGAAAACTCCCTTCATACAAAACTCATCATAATCTGATTAGCGAGGTTAGTACCCACAATAGTATAATTGTTCTTTGCTGGAAATAAAGATAAACTTGAAAGCATACTGTTTCTCTGGATTGCCATAAAGTTTTTGCAAAAAATAAACAAGCTTAAGGCTCGCAAAACGAAGAAAAGGCAAAACAGTACAGAATCTGTGAAAAACAGACCAGCAGGCAGTAAATGATTTTTTCGGGGCACTTCTGCAACTCCAATCAAAAAACTCAGAACAGACGCCTGAAAGACAATTATATAGAGCACGCTGTGGAAAAAATTCATACCAAAAAGATGATCTGGTGATTTTATGCGAATTTTTCTGTACGAGGACAGAATCTGTTTCCTGGACAGCACGTCACAACTCTTGATCTTTCCTGCAATCAGAGGCTATACTTGGCACAAAACTGAAAAGTAAAGATACAATGATGATGCTACTGTAGTAACAACATCAAGACACAACAAAAGCAGAAAAAATAAAATTTTATTCATTTGGGTTGCCTCCCAAAAGCGCTTTCTTTTATGCCTTTAAGCTAGGCATAATGCATAGAGATCAAGTTGTATCAATTGAACCATCATCAAGGTCATCAAAAAGCTCTTCAATAATACAACTAGTCTTAAGAGGACTTTCAAACAAAGGCCTCATAGAGACACTTCTAGGAAGAAGTCCAAAAGGATAAAAGTCAAGGGAAGATTCATTTAATCCATCAAAGAGAGGTATTTCTTCCAAAGTCTTTACAGTTTCAACCCCTTTTGCAATAGAAGGATTACTTTTAGGGCGGGGAGCCTTTGGAACGTGAACGAACTTAGGCTCCTTCTCTGCCGGAGTTTCTACCTTTTTAGTTTTGAACGAGGAGAAAGTAGTTCCTAATGTGTCAAAGATTTCCTCAATCTTGTCTATCCTCGAAGAGTCCGAGTCATGGAATTTGAGAGTCTCCAAAGTTTTGAAAATTTTATGCATGGAGCTATCGAGCCTATTCAAATTCCCTTGGATCCTACGATCCAACTCATTCATCTTATTAATATTTGGCATCTCTAGCTCTATCTTTTCAAGTTTTTTCATAATGTGAGCTAGGGTGATGTCCTCTTGAATGCTAACAATGGGGGGATTCCCGACAAGATTTTCAATTATATTAAGAGACTCCCAAACTGGGGCCTCAAGGAAATTTCCATTGATAGCAGTATCTAGAATAAACCTCTTCCAAGAAGTAATCCCAACATAAAAATTTCTAAGCAGGATAGTAGTAGATTGCTTCTTGGTGGCTCTTTTTTTGAGAATCATTAATTCTATACCAAGCATCTTTTAGACTTTCCCCACCTCTTTGTTTGAAGGTGAGAACTTCTGCCTCGCCAAAGACAAAAGGACCCGACATAACGACAGCTAAAGAAAAAGATAACTATTTTTGTGATTTTCGGTAAGGGACACTAAAGCAAAAACTAAAAAGTAAACTAACAAGACTAAAAAACAAAGGTAAAAGAAAGTATGCAACTCCCCTATCTCGAAGAGCGGAGTCCCCGGAAACGGCGCCAGAAAACACCCTTGATGGCTTCTCGCCCCTCGTTGGTTACCCCAAGTGTAAGGGTTGAGATGCAGCGTAGTGGTAGTTTTCCCTTGGCAAAGATACCAAGGATCGAATCCCCAGAGACTCCAAGTTTCAACGAGAAGGTGTCAATCGCTAACGGCACCGTGGATTAGCAATCAACGCGGACCTGCACACAAATACAAATAACTTTGTCCCCAACGAGTACAGAGAGGTTGTCAATCCCTCCGGCCTTGTAGTTTACAAAGGATCAAATGCAAGTGATAATAGTGATGGATATTGCTGCGGAAAGTAAATAAAAGCGGAAAGTAAATAGTGATGTGATCAATGATAGGAATATGGACCGGGGCGCCATGATGTTCACTAGTGATGTCTCTCCCAAAAGACGATAAAACAGCTATGCGAGGTAAACAAATTACAACTGGGCAATTGACAGGATTATGTGCGCAAACCAATGCTAACTATATTGCAAGATCGGTTGAGGTTCAAAGCATGGGCAGTACGCCAAGTTAAGTAGACCAAAATCCATCTGCATCTACTACTAATCATCCACCTTGAGATATCTATCCAGAACATCTCGCTGGTATTAAGTTGCGAGCCCCACCCAAAGTGTAAACTCAAAGCAACAGACAACTGCATTAAAATACTTTGGGTAAAGTAAACAATCCTTGCAGCCGCGGGCACAAGCACCGTTGTTTTCCCCCTTGTGGCAACAGCACATCCCCTAGACTCATGTTTCTGTCACTCAAGCTAGTCATTGAGGGGCATGAACCCACAATCGAGCATAACGTTCCCTCTTGGAGTTACTATCTACTACTCGGCCAAAGCAATAAACAACAACGGAGAACATGCAAGAATTACTTACGAACATAAATATAAAAGAGGTAAATCAAATATATTACTCAAACACAATCTGAACATAATCTCACAATCCATCGGATCCCAGCAAACTCATCATAGCAACAGCATAAGAATTACATATGTGCCTCGATCATGTAGGGCAGCTCACGAGGTCTAATTAGTGAAGCACAAGAAGGGGAGGAGAACATCACATAGCTACTGGTCATGGACCCATGGTCCAAGGGAGACTACTCACGCATCGTCCGGGAGGCGTCCATGGTGGTGGAGAAGGTCCCGGTGGTGATCCTCCCCTCCGGCAGGGTGCCGGGAAGAGTTCTCCTGGCGCTCCCGATCTTGGAAGCGCGGCGGCGGCGGAACAGAGATGAGATCGCGAATAATGGTTCCCGTCCCGAGGGTTTCGAGACGTGCTTTAAATATATGCCGAAGGGTGACGTCAGAGGGCTCCTGGGGGGCCCAGGCGCCCCCCCGGCGCGGCCAGGGGGCCGCGCCACCAGGGTGCCTCGGGCCCTGGTGGCCCCCCTCCGGCTCTCCTTCGGGGTCCTGGAAGGTTCCGGAACGCTGATTTTTTATATATTTTTTCCGGAATTTTTCTGGCAGTTTTCGTAATGGAAAAACCTGAAATACAAAAACAGCAGAAAACAGAAACTGGCACTGGGGTGCACTGAGTTAATAGGTTAGTCCAAATATGATCAAAATTGTATGGAAGTGTATAAATATCATAGCAATATCACCCAAAAGATGCATGGAGCAAGCAGAAATTATAGATACGTTTTGGACGTATCAGCAAGGAAATGGCGGTGTCCAATGTAACAGATCTTGCTAAGTATTGCGTATGATAGCGGATTCCTATCACAGAGAACACATGCATTGTAACCATGTGTCGTTCGCCCTGACATAGTGCCCAAAGCCGGATAATCATGGATGCACCAAATTATAACAGCACGCAGAAAGAAATCAGCTAGTGGGCTGCTATATAGGTCTCGAGTGAGAACACCCTTCCATAGCTGTTGAAGTTCCTCCACAAGAGGCTCCATGAACAAATCAAAATCCTTTCCAGGAGTTTTTGGACCTGGGATGAGCAAGGCCATCATGTAGTTTGATTCTTTGGTGCAGACATTTGGAGGCATGTTGTAAGGGATAACAAGCACTGGCCACATGCTATATGTGGCGCTCTGGTGGCTAAATGGGTTAAATCCAGCTGAAGCTAAGCCATGTCTAATGTTTCTCGGGTCAGCAGCAAACTCTTTGTGTTTATCATTGAAGCTTTTCCACTCACTACCATGAGATGGATGGCTCATTACATTCTGATCTTTGTACTCCTGGTTCCTAGAATGCCACATTACATCCTCTTTTGTTTCAGCATCATGAAACAACCTCTGCAATCTTGGTGTAATTGGAAAATGTCTCAGAACATTATGAGGAATCCTCTTCACAACATCGCCATCTTTCCATCTTGATGATTTGCATTTAGGGCATTCACTTAAGTTGGCATAATCCTTCCGGAACAGAACACAATTATTCTTACAAACATGGATCATATCATATCCAATTCCAACTGCACGAAGGAAATTCTTCATTTTACTGTAGGTGTGTGGCAGCTCAGACGCATCTGGGAAAGATTCGCGGAAGGTAGCCAACATCGCATCGAATGATCTGTTGGTCATCCGCTCAGATGTCTTCACCTGAAGAAAGGTGACCATAGCTGAGAATACTGACAGCTTATTTCCTGGGGTGACAGCAATGTTGCATTGTTCCAACATGCGGGCCCACCGTTTTTCTTCTGCAGGTGAAAGTTCACGGTATGCACGAGCATTTCGTAGCATTGTTTCAATGTTGGTCAAACTCACTGGCTCCGCCACCAACACCTCCTCCTCCTCTTCCACCTGAGCATCAGGCAGATCAAGATGGTGATCTGCTGCTTCCACGTAGTCAATAACATTGACGTTCACAGCTTCACCATGATGAACCCACCTAGTATATGTGACCGACATCCCATACAAGTATAGATGATTTTGCACAGTTGACTGGGGTCTTGTAACTAAATTCATACAACTGATACACGGGCAGAACACATCTGATTTCCGACCACCGTACTCAGCTCTGATAAAGTTCATGAAGTTTTCAACCCCCTCGACATATGCAGTGGAGAATCTTCGAGCAGAAGTTATCCAAGTCCTGTCCATCTGTTAGACATACAAATTAGTTCTTCTACTAGATATTACAGGAAAAACATATATGCTTTTTTATGAAGTCCAGAAAAAATACCTAGGTCGATGTCTAAAGCTATGGTAAGATATTTGGACGAGCAGATATAAGTAACAAAATATATGTAAAGCTAATTCAGCAAACAGATTTGAGTGCCAAATTATGGCAGGCTGTTGCAGTCAATGAGGCCGAGCACACAGCCATCGAACTATCGAAGGCCATCGCAGCAACAAAGATCGAGTATAAAACGGTGTAGAGTTATTTCACCTAACAGATTGGCTACTAGACCATGGCAATCTACGTCACAATAAATATATGGCAGGATATTTTAGCAACTAATCGGCCTTGGCATGCCATCTCAGCTAAGCAGATTGAGTGCAGAACAGGACAAGGAAGCTTCTTAAGCAGAGCATATTGACAGTAAACTACTTCGGCAAATAGTGAGATTAACAACGTCTATCAGCTAACATTCAGCGCTACACCGACATGAACGGGGCCTCAGTCTAGAATGCGCGTACCGTGGGAGAAGCTGACCGCCGTGCGTCTCCACACGAACATCGCCAGCAGTGGCGGCGCTGACCGCCGTGCGCCTCCACAAGAACGTAGCCAGAGGTGGCGGCGCGGCTAGAGGACGGCAGTCTACGAGAGCGTACTGTGGGAGCGAGAGGATCACCGAACCGCGGCGCTGACGTATCGGCGTGGCGGGGAGGGCGGCTTTGGCGGAGCGAATGGAGTGGAGGGTGACAGGGGGGAGGGGGTTTGGGGAATATTATTGGCTAGTCGGCCGAAGGGCGGTTGAATCAGATTTGGGGGGAATTTTTGGGTGGGGGGGGGGAGGATTTTCGCGCGGTGGGCGGGGGGAGTTTGGCGCATGGTCGGTTTCTCCACGTGCACTCCCATGTGTCAGTGAAGAGGCAAGCCGAAGCGCGCTCCGTTTGCGTGAGCCGTGTGCAGGACCAAACGTGTGTGGGGTGCAATGCGACCGCGACAGGAGTGCTGTGAGTGTACCGCATTTTCTCCTTCTAAACTAGGTGCTTCGCCCCCACAAAAAAAAATCTGTTGCTTCGCGCGATCCATCGATACTACTACTAGTAATCCGGTAATCTCGACTAAAACGGCGCGGCCGGGTCTTTTCCCGTGCGATATGTTGGGAGGTTGGCTTAGTTTGGTTTTTTAGGACGAGTAATGTTGCACCTACGTAATCCCAGTTACGTAATTAACGTAATGTGAAACGTGTGAGCTGTTGATTCTAGATTGGGGGAGGGAGGGGCCCACCACCATGAAAATCAGGGGAGGAGAGAGAGAGGTAATTTACGTTAACCCTTTCGTAGGTTCCCGTAGATGTAGAAAGATGTGTCCGATCCTGCAATATAGGCCGTCCGATCTATATCTAACGGATAGGAAGGAAACTATGACAATTTACCCGCACTCCTCTCCACATTTGCAGATAAGGCTTTCCCTCGTTCATCCTTTTCCCCCACAAGATCTTGATCTTCCGTGCAATGCACGTGCATCTATATCTATACCTATACCTACCTATACTAATTTGTGACTCCCTAGAAATTACCACGTTAATCAGTAATTAAGAGCCGTTAATCTCGTGGGACCCAATTATTACGGGGTAGATCAATCTATAAAATCCTATTAAAAAACACTCAAGGTCCATAATAAAATTACAAGTAAAAAAACTCCTAGGTAAAGCGTACAAGCCCAGGCCTCTTTTCACGTTTGTAACCATACTCAATCTCAATCTCTATCTAAATCTATCTCCAGCTCTACGGCCTCTCCTAGATAGTGTAGATCTAACCATGCATCGATCAGAATAGGCCTAGCCACACGTTTAACCATCAATTAGCCCTAGCCCCTGTATTAAACCAAACCTCTCCCTCAATCCGTCTACCCATCGATCAGCCCCAGCCGCCATATGAAGCAATCCTCTCGCTCAATCCTTCTCTCATCATGTCTCTGGCAGACTCCTTCATGCCCCTTGCCATGTATGTCGAGCAATCCCCTCCCCTTCTTCATGTCTCTAGCGACCCTACCAGCGACACCAAGGCCGTTCTTGATGTTGGGTTGGTTGAAGAAAAGCTACGACCCTCTCTCTGCCCCCAAAAGGCTACAAACGATCCAGATTCTTCTAGATTCCTTCCTATGTGCCCTTTTAATCTCCAAATTTGAGTGTTCGTGCAGGTTGCATACCCACCATTCATGCTCCATCCAAGCAGCAGCAAGAAGAGCTTGACTTCACCGACCAAACTCCACGAGGACGAAGTCTGACTTCATGTACCTTACTCCTCCCTCATGCCGCCGCTCGGGACTACCTTTCTGTGTCTCTCGCCATCTCGCACAGGCAAGATTCTTCCCAAATCTCCAGTAAGTTTTGGAGAATAAGATCCTCCTCACGTCGCATCACCACGTTGTAGAGCAACACCTACTGCTGCTCCTCTTTGTTCTCCGCCTCTCCCATCTCCCTCGTGTTGCAATCGCTTTGATAAGATGGAAACGATCCAATCAAGCCTCACACTACTTTTCCATCTCCTATCCATGACATCTTGAAATTCTGATTTCTAACCACCCAGCAATCGAAATTCTCACTGATCCCTTTCTTCTGCGGTGTTTAATCATCTAATAAGCTTATGACAATGCAGCAGAGGAGGATGTGCAGTCCTATATTGTCTGACGACGGTAGTTTGAAACTAATTGGGCAGCAATCGGTGAGGTTGTCCCGTGAACGAACAACAGCAACGGTGGACTACTGGTGGCATGGTGATCCCTACTCTATTATCCATCCTTTATATTAAATCCATCATGGAAGAAAGGACCATGCATGCAATTGGCATGATCCCTAACATTTTATCAAGAAAAAAATGATCAAGTATTGGTGGTCTGCAACTCTGCATCCCCTCCGGCCACACATGGTAATTTATGTAGTAGAGACAGTTTACTTTGATGTATATAAATAGGAGGCTTGAATTGCATATATGTTTCCATGTTGCAGTATGTTAGCCAGCCAACATAATGGTGTAGAAGATTTTGAATGTTATTATATGTGTTTCATGAAGTACGTGTTAAATCTCTGATTATATGTGTAGTACTCTGATTATCCTTCCTGTCAGAATTAAGTGAAGGTATGATCATTAGGGTTTGAATATTTCCCATATCTTTTGTCTCTGGATTATATACCTTTTTGCTGTTATTAGATCAGGTAGTCAAATTTTTAACGTATATATTGGCCATACATGTAGCTCCATGTAGTATTTGAGCTGCACAGATATTTTTCTTTCATATTGTTGGACTGGGGAATCACGTTTCTGTATTGCAGCATTGAATTTTCTTTTGATGATATTGTAGCTTCTCTTTCGTTCCCTGTACAACTTCATGATTAAGCATCTACTATGCGGTGTTGTGTTCTCAAGCAAGACTTTGCTGGATGAAATTCTTGCTAGAGCAAACAATCTATTTCACTGTGAGGGTAAAAGTTAGTGTTGAAGGGGAATCTATGCACGGGTCTCAGGTTCTCTATAAATTGATTTGTAGGAGAGAATGTTGTGCAGCCAGCAGTAATAATACCTGATGATCAGGTCTGAGGGATATCATGAGTATTTGCAATGCACTGCTCTGCTACAAGGAAAACAAAAGCGCATTGACTATTTATGTTTAATGTGAAAGTGTTTGAGAAATTATTATAATCTGTACCTGGGATTTCAGGGGTTTGTTGCTGGCATTAACATTTTAAAAGTTGTTTTGATAAAGGGGGTTGCACAAAACCACTATATATGCCCATGCCGCGCTCACAATTAACTGCCATCAGGATCTCCATAACACGAGTACAACAATAACAGTGAGCTCAAGAAATCAGGCTAGCAGGACAGAGAAGCTTGAGACAGCAGAGGCATCCGTCTTCTCGGCGGGACAAACTGACGAGCAAAAGAAGTTCAGATGCAAATTCGTGGTCAGTGAACTTTCCCCTAATTATTATTTTCTTAAAGACTAATGTACGTATGCAGTCTCCACTCTTATAATTACTCCATCTCTACTTGCAAGGTGAATGTGCTTTCATATTGGATCCCGTATGTTAGATAGGAAGACTGTGAAATACAGTTCGATTGGTTTTAAAGTTTTAGTTTTAGAGATTGACTAATTAATTTGCACTCAGGAGTTTTAGTTCTATCTTCGCCCAGATTAGATTCTTTGTTTTGGTTCTCTTCTGCTGCATTGATATATTACGCTTCAGATTTTAAGGTTTCTGCAGGTTTTCAGTAGAAACTCTTTCAGATTTTGTAGGTTTCTTTAGGTTGTCATAGAATCTTACAGACATTCGTCTCATCATAGATTCAGAACAACGTTTACTCCCTTGCAATGTTGGTTTGCTCCGTTTTCAGAGTTAGATGTGGTTGTCATGTGTCATGTAAATGAATGGATTCGACAACAAAAGAATGAAAAGGAACTAGACTGATTACACGGACTTCAGAAGATAGAGAAAAGCAAGGATTAGGAACCTCATGTTGTCATGTAAGTTCCGGTTGTCAATATGAGAGAGCATCTACACTGCATCATGTTAAGGCCATCTATTAACCGAGGTTATGTCTGTCGTAGCCAATGGCTATTACACAGCCCATACTGAACTTCAGGGTGCACGTGTAACCATATATATGCTAGCATTCATGTGGGCTCTCATGTTTGCCTATTCCCTCCTAGCGATAAGCCCGCTGCCACTGGCATTCTGCCATGATTTGTGCGGCAAGCCTTTGTAGCATCCAGATACTCTCCATCCCTTTTGATGGCGTTATATCGATTAGCAATAATTGAGTACCCTCCCAATCCGATCATCCAGTGACTGAATTTTCTTCAAGATTTTCGTCCGACGTAAAGCATCCCAGCGGTTGGGTTATCTCCGCCACTTGGGTGCCGTTGTGTCGATTAGGAATGATGGTATACTTTGTCCAGCTGATCATCCACTGACTGATTTTTCTTGCAGTGGTCTTTACAAGATACCTGACATAAATATGATGACTTGCTGTAGCTTTGTGCATGCTTCATATTCGTAGCATTGGTTGGATTTAAATTTTTGAAGCTATTTTGATTAGCGTCTGGCACCAATGGATGCCCTCAATCAAGCAAGTCCTCGGTCATCTTGAGGTTTATTTTATTGCGTCAGACGTTGGATATTTTGAGTATATTACGTTCTGTTTGCATTACATCATCAGAGATAATTAGTATATTTTTGTTTATCAGAAAGCAATTAGCTAAAGATTTTATACATGGATACCTCTGGTAATAAAGCCTATTCCCATGTCACTATTTCCATTAGCATCGCTCTATATCCTATAGTAGTGTCTTGCATGCATGGACAATGTTTCTGAGATCTCTAAATATCTCTATTCTCCTGCCACGGTGAAATCTTTTCTCAGAGCGGATGCATTATTTTGGTTCAAATTGTAACCATACAATTCCAAAGAAATAAAAATTACATATTTTCTCACTCTGGTCATATAGTTATTGACTATGCTTTTTAGTGGAATGCAACATCAACATGTAAATTGGTTTTTTGCTTATTACACTATTTTGGTTTAAATTGGCGCCAGTTCACTGTCTTATTTTCCTTCTATTGTCAAACGATGCTGCATGTTTGATCGATCATGGTATGTTTTTATCGGTATTAGTATTTATAAAGTATTCATTTTGTAAGTAAACATGTCGAATTATTGATGTTGTTATATATCTTACACACTTTCCGTATTAATGTAGGAACAACTGTCAAATTTCATAGTTTTTAGTCCGTATAGGTTTCACTGTTTCTATTTTTTGAAACTTCTAGGCATTCTATATTTTTCTGGAAAGAAAATGTGCATATATAAACTCTATTTACATACCTAGAAGTTAAACCAGGCTAATTAGTTATCAAGGAATGAAATAAAGATCGTGTTTCACGTATAACATTTTACTTTGAGCTTTCGTTTTAATATCATATGCTAATAAATCAATATAACCTTACGATGTTGTGAAACTATTTTATAAATATTCAATCATAGTATTATCATTCAACCAAACATAATATAGCTAGATTTAGAGACGTTTGTCCATATGCTTCGCACCGCGCCATCCATTGACATCCATATGCTGCACGAAATACTATTATGCTATAATTTGAGTCCTAAAAATGCGGCATTGTATATATTTTAACATAAATTGGCACACACACATAAAAAAATTATTTTAGAAGAAAAATATTTGCTCAACAAATACAATTTGAATGTTGTTAAAACATATTTTGAGATAGTTACATGTGTAAACTGTCGTAACCCTATGTTCAAGTAAATACTTAGGGTATTCCGTAGCGGTACATCCTTAAAAAATATTTTGAAAGTAAGTTCCCACAAAACTCATCAGTTTGGCAAAATTATTTATACTAATTTCATTGTGTTTACCATCATACTTTTTCCTAGATACAAATTATCACATATTAAGACCCGTATGATTGGACACACATCCTTGCAAAATCACAAATGAATATGGTCAATTGGGCCACAAAATAATACTCCCTCCATTCCAAAATATAAGGTGCATCAGAATTCGTGCAACTCAAACTTATGTATGTTTGATCAATTTTATAGTATAAGATATCTAGCCCGTGCGAATGCACGGGTTGGCGACTAGTATTGCTAGTACTCCTACAATATGTATATTATTGTGAAAGTTCATATACACTGGCCGAGATTAATGCAAACACGGCAGATTTTCATTACATTTCGAACTTTTATAGGACAAAAAAATAAAACAAAACCCGACCCTAAACCTATTCTACGGCAGCGACCGACGTCCTCCATCTGTGATCTCCTTGTACGGGGCGGGGTTCAAGACCTGTGAAGTGAAGGTGCGGTCTCCAGCGAGTAAAAGTGGAACACGGGAGACGGACCGGCCAGTTGGCACACCATGCCCTGCCGCCTCCCATACCCTACTCATCCTCGGAGGAGTCCCCGACCTCGGCGGTGCCGGACGTTGGACGGCGGCAAGTAGGACGCGTGGCTGACAGTGCTCCCGTCGTCGGCCGCCAGCGTGGCCACCGCTTGTGCGGCGACTTCAGCGAGGGCGGCGACCTCGAGCTCCATCCCCGAAGACAAGCTCTCCCGCAGAGCGTTCGCGCTTGCGGTCATGGCGGATGTGGTTCCAGGTAGGAGGACGATGCGCTATGGTGTGGAGGTTATCTAGGCGTTGCCGCTTTAAGTAGCGCATTCCGGTGAGGCCAAGCGTCCGGGTGCGTCATTAAGTTGCCGGAGTTGTTCCTCGGGCACCGAGCCTCTTAATGATGATATATGAACGAACGACATGAATGCGGGCAGCTGGCGTCGGCTAGGAACGCACCGCGCGATGGCGCGAGGTACGAGGGTTTTGGTGTGCCAGGGTAGTCAGCTGCGGTCGTGGAAACGTTGGAGATGCCCTTTGCTCACATGCGATCCTCGCATGTCATTGAAAAAGCAAGACGACCCGGCATGGTCTCAGGTCCAGAGGATGCAATTGGCCGTGCTACACCACTCCGCGGACGCGTCGCGACGCCCCGTGCATCCTCGACGAGCCGGGAGTTGGGGTGTGTTTGGATTGTGGCCAAAGTGCACCTTGCCAAAATTTTGGTCATGACCAAAAGATTGGTCTTTGTTTGGATGGTTGCCATTTTTTTGGCATGCCAATGAACTCTAGCCAACTCTAGTTCATTTTTCTTGCCAATGTCGGCCAAATCATGGGCAACCAATACCTCAACCAAAATTTTGGTCATGACCCAAAGATTGGTCTTTGTTTGGATGGTTGTCATTTCTTTGGCATGCCAATGAACTCTAGCCAACTCAAGTTCATTTTTCTTGCCAATGTCGGCCAAATCACGGGCAACCAATACCTCAACCAAAATTTTGGCTACCCAATGCTTTGATGGGGCAACCTTGGGCACAAACCAAACATACCGTTGGTCGTGCCACTTCACTAACGCCACCCTCGGCAAACTGAAACCGACCGTGTCTAGCGACGATATGAGTGTGTCACTCACCGCGGTCGCCGTGTCCAGAGGCAGTGCTGGAGCTGCGCCCCGTTGTTGGCCCCAATGAGCCACATGAACGGTTGTCGGTGGCGAGGAGGTCGTGGGCCAGCTCCTCCATTGGACTAGTCCGTGCTACATCGTCCCGACGGGTGTGCCCCACATGTTTGTTTCCCTGTTTTCCCGGCCATGTTCGAGCGTACTATGTAGGCCAAGCGAGACAACTTATTGTTTATTTGAGCCGTTCAAGTATAATCATGTGGCGTTTGCTTATTTCTCATTCCTCTCCAACCCTCTTCTCCATTGATCATGTCGCCCTCCAGTCGAGTCCATCCTCCCGCATGCCTCATTTGAACATTCCGCCGAGTATCATTTGCATGTACCCACCCTAGTCCTCTTTCAATAGATCTCCGGACCCCGAGATGAAATCGAGAGGGAACGAGTGGGGGCACGTGATACATAAGGCAGATTCAAAGTTTTGAACCGGTGGTCATAGCATCCGCAAATCATATATAAAGGGTATTTAATGTTCGTTTCGTTTTTGAACGTACAATATACTCCCTCCTATCCTTTCTACTCCCTCCTTCCATCTATATTGGGCCTAATGCTTTTTTCAAGACCGCCTTTGACTATTGACAAGATTAATAGTACATAACATGTATAATGCGAAAATTATATCATTGGAAGCTCCTTTCACATACGAATTTGATGGTATGCTTTGTTTAAGTTGCATGTCATATATTATTGCTCTACCTTTTGGTCAAAGTTAGCCTCGAAAACGCATTAGGCCCTATACAGATGGAAGGAGGGAGTGGTTTACATATAAGTTTTATGTGTAGTCAAAGTATATCTACTTTGATAAAAAAGGTATCAACATTCAACAACGCCCAATCAATATTGTTAGATTCGTACATACTCCTAGATTTGTACTCGAGATGGTTTCCAATGTGACTTCCAATTTGACTATTGACAAGATTAATAGTACATGAGATGTATATTGTGAAAATTATGTCATTGGAAACTCCTTTCACATACGAATTTGACCGTATGCTTTGTGTGAGTTGCATGTCATATATTATTACTCTAACATTTGGTCAAAGTTAGTCTCGAAAAACTCATTAGACCCTGTATGCTTTGTGTAAGTTGCATGTCATATATTATTACTCTAACATTTGTGTAAGTTGCATGTCATACATTATTACTCTAACATTTGGTTAAAGTAGTATAGTGGAAGTGGATCCTCTGACGTAGGTACCCCTGCCTTACCCTCCCTTTCGGTCACTTACTGGCGGACCCCATGCTTGCTAGGCCCTGCATGTCAGTTACTCAATGGGTTCGGCCACGTCAGGGGATCCTCATCCGTAATAATACTCCCTCTGTTTTTATTTACTCCACATAAAATGGAGGGAGTGGTGGTATAATAAATGACGCGGGCGGGGGAGGGGGAGGGACGTCGGTTTGCTCTCAACTGCGGTCCCACAAGCGAGCGAAAACGCAAGACGAAGCGCGTTCCATTCGGTGAGCGACGTGGAGGGTCCAGCGTGCCGGGCTGCAACGCGAACACGACAAGAGCGATGTACAGTCAAAACCGATTGACCGGTTGTCATCGGAACCACTATTCACACCAGAACCTTCGCTGCTCGGCCTACGCCAGCCACTGCCCTAAAACCACACCAAATCTCCAGCCCATTCCCCGACCTTTCGATCCCCTAGCCCGCATCAAGCGTCCCCTAGTTCACCGGAAAGCCATGGTGCGCCGCAAGATCACTTACTACAAGATGCTGACGCCGGAGCGCCGCGCAGAAATCGCGGTGGCGGTCAGCGCCACAGACCTCCGTTCCCAAGCTCGCTTTGCGGAGGGCCAATCCCCGACTTCTTTGGAGCCAAGCTACGAGGAGGAGGAAGCCAATCCAATGTTCATGGCGGAGGTCACGGCGCAGAAGGCCCCCGATGGTTATGAGACGATGGACGTCGACTTCGTGCCGGCGTCCGAGTCCCGCATGGTGCAGGAGGACCAGCGGTTCAACATGGCGATACTAAAGGAGGACCGGGAGGCAGAGGCTAAACTCGATGCGGAGCACGCGCATGCCGCTGCCATCGAAGATCTCCTGCAGGCGGAACCGGATGTCGTGGATGTGAACCGGGCGGTGGAGGCTCAACTTGAGGCGGAGCGCGCGGATGCCGCTGCCATCAAGGCCCTCCTGCAGGCTGAACCGGACGTCCTGGACTTGAACCGGGCGGCAGAGGCTCGACTCGACGCAGAGCGCGCGGATGCCGCTCTCATCGACGCCCTCCTGCAGGCAGAACCGGACGTCTTGGACTTGAACTGGGCGGCAGAGGCTCGACTCGACGCAGAGCGCGCGAATGCCGCTGCCATCGAGGCCCTCCTGCAGGCAGAACCGGACGTCCTCGACTTGAACCGGGCTGTGCTCTCGCCTGTGCAGAGCGCCCGCACGCTCCGCTTGAACGATTAGCTGGAGGCCGAGGACAACCACGGTGCGGAGACACACGTCGGCAGCGACGGCTGGTTCGCGCCGGCAGCCAAAGACGACGAGGTCGTCTCTTTCCGCGAGCAGTGGTAGTTTTTCTTTATGTTGTTGTTTTCATGGATCTTTTGCTGTGTAAAAACATATATTTGTTATGCTAGTCGCCTGACTTGGGTCAGTCTACCATTTCAGGCGGTTGGATGAATATCCTACGTCTCCTAACCCTTCTTTCCTTCTTCCTCACCTCTTCTTCTTCCCCAACAGACCACCGCACGGGCCGTACGGATACTCCCCAACATGCGGTTGGATAAACATACTCTATGAACGAAAATTATGTGTCAGCGATAGGATGGCTGAGTTTGGTTTGTTCACATGCGACAACATGTGTCAGTGAGGGCGCGTTCCCTTGGTTGGGTTCGCGGCGTGTAGGAGCGACCGTGTGAGGGTGCTGTGCGACCGCGGCGTGCAGGAGCGACCGTGTGAGGGTGCGGTGCAACCGCGATAGCCGTGCGCAAGTGTACCACCTTCTCATTTTGAAAACTTTAGGCAAACTTGGCAAAAATGTGTGGCGAAGTTTGGCAATGCAAGGCCTAGACCCAAACAGGATAAGTACGTACGTACTAGGAGTACTAGTGTTAAAAAAGAAAGGCTGGGTTTTCCTTCGCGGGATTTAATTGATACAAATCCTCGTATCACGTGTCAATTAATGTGTATTTTCTTCTCCAAAGACCAAATAGCTAACCATCTCACTCCTCATCGCTTGATTAATGCAGCTCCATGCAAACCAACCTTCTCACTTCCGCATGCATGCAGGGGATATTAATGTCCTTGGTTGCTAACCCCATCAATTTTTCCTCGATTAGTGTTAGTGGCCCTTTCCAAATTGTAATTTTGATATACTGGCCTTGTGTATAAAAAAATGGAGGTAGTAACTATATTTGACTTCCTTCCCCATTGCGGTGACGTCGATGATATTTTTTTTGTGGTGGTTTGGCGAAGTGCGTTCCACGGAGAACACCATTGAGGGAGACCATGGTAAGTCGTTCGCAAGTGCCGCCTGCAAGCTGAGACAACCGGCTTATTTGCATCCAGGAAGTCCTTTACTAGTACTACTAGGAGTAACTAATGCGGTGAGATGGCTTCTCGAAGAAGACGATGGAGAAGCGGAGTCAGCGAAGAGTGAAATGATGGTTGCTTCGTTCGTGCTTTTGTGATTTGACGCCTCACTGCTTTGTGATTTGTGATAGAAGGGACAGGGTAGTAGACTCTGTGCTCTATACTGTAGTACTACATGCGTCCAAGCATGGGAGAAAGAGGAGAGACGTTGCATTTTTCTATTCCTTCAATCAATCAATCACGGAGCTTCGATTCCATCTTTTTGGCTTTGGAAACACCATCCACAATGGTTCTGTAACGCCCCAAGACCGACGCTCCATATGCCTTCCATGTTTTTCGTTGTTGCCGTGTGATTTATTTGTTTGTTGCATTCATCATCGCATCATCCGCATTGCATCGGCACTCGTTGCCGTCATTGTTTTAAAACTTGCATCGGCTCGTAGTTGCCGCGTCCCCCTTGCTTTTGTTGACCGTTTCGAGACCAACCTTGTTCTTCGTTTTCCCTCTTGCCTAAACCGGAGTCTCTTTGCACAGTGCATCGACCCCTCGCGCGCGTCCGAAACTTGCCCGAACCCAACCGCTCAGTCATCACCGATGGGTCCAAATCATCCCCTAACATCTATAAAACATCTCTGTTTTTATTTTTGGTCTTCCTAACCTTTCTATCCGGACCGTTCGATTTTAATCGGAGGGTACGATTAGTCCCTAACCAAATCCAATGCTATATATAGCAGGCAACCCTAGTTTTTAGGCCTCCTGTCCCATCCATCCATTCCATCACCGCGCCGCCACTCCACCCGGTCTCTCCTTCCACCTCGGGATCTTCCCAGATCCAAATCTTCCCCTCCTCGATTTCAACCACAGCCGCCCCCGCTCCTCCTCAATTTCCACGCCCAACCAACTAGTGCCTCCCTTGGATCCCGTCGTCCACCCAACCAGCGCAGCCACCAGACCGGAGCAAGCCGGGCTCCTCCTCTGCTTCTTCCTCAAGCCGCCGGCGAACCTAGCCACCAAAGCTTCCCCTCACGCACCTCGTCCCTGCTCATCCTCCTCTCGGTTGGATCGAACAAGAGCTCGCGCCCGAGGCCTCCCGTCCCCTCGCACATCCACGCCTGAGCTCGACCTCCTCTGCTGCCTTCCCGTCGTCTTCCCCGAGCAGGAGCTCATGCTCGAGCTCCTCCGCCACTAGCAGCTCCGCGGCGCCGCCTCCCTGCCGGTCCCGACCTTGCCTCGCCGCTCCAGCGAGTCCCCGACGAGCAGATGAGTGCCCCGCACTGCCCTTGCTTCCTTCGCCTCCCTGCCCTCCTTTTTCCTTCTCCTTCGTCATCGCTCTTCTTCCCGCGGCTCACCTCGTCTGTCTCTCTCTCTCTCTGCTTCACAGGAAGACCGACGCCACCGAACCAGCACCATGAGGACGCCACCATCGCCTCCCCCATCGGACCTCCTTCACTCCGCCGGCCCGCCGCTTCCCGTGCCTGCCGACGCCACCTGCCTCCCCTGCTTCGAACGCGCGCACGCACCTGCCTCCTGCCTCCCGAGCCTCATCGTGCGGCTCCACCACGAGGCCCCAGCTCTGCCGGACCAGCCGTCGTCATCACCCGAGCAGGTTGCCGCCGCCTAGTCCCTCGCCTCGCGCGCCAAGTTCACCGTCGTCGCTCCCCTGCATCGCCGTTGCCTGCCTCTGCCTGCGTCCTCTGCTTCTTCCAGGACGAGGTGCCCGCTCGCCCGCGCCTCGCGTTGACCGCGCCTCCCCAACCTCCTCGCTCGGGCCAGCTGCCGATCTGGCCCAGCCAACGCTCCTCCCCACCGACCGGGCCGAAGAGCATGGGTGAGCAGCCCCTCCAGCCCCTCTGCTCTGTTCGGCCCTGTTCAAGTTTCGGCCCGATGCGTGTTTTTTTCCCTTCTGTGATTTTAGTAATTATCTCAGGTTTTACTGTTTTGCAGAAAAACCCTCATGTTCATGCATGCAATAACTAATTAACCATGCATCATATGTAAATAATTTATATATGTAAAATTCTTAGTATTTCATCTAGTTTCATAATATGCTGCTCTCACCCATGTTTAAAATGGTTAAGTTGTTGTTTACATTTATTTTGCATAAATGGCATGTTAAAATGATTTATTTCATAACTAATTAATCGTAGCTTCGATTTTATTAAACTTTATATGTAAATGGGGTAGAAAAATGCATAGATTAACATGTTGTACTTTATTTTCCTGTTTAAAAACAATGAAATATGGTTTAGGGCAGAACAGTACCAAATCAAAATATGCACGTGAGGATTTTCCGGAATTGGTTTGTTGTTTCCGGTCTCATTTAAACTTGCCTAAATAGTTAGTTTACTTATGCTCCACCTCTTGCCATGTTTAACAACATTTAATATTGTTGGGTACATAAACAAGATCGAACCAAATAATAGAATGTGGTGTTTTGTTAATATGTATCCCGATGCATATTGAGCTCCACTTAACTTGTAGTATTGCTTGTTGCACTTTGCCATGCCATGCTATTTAAATCGGACATGCATCATACTTGGTTGTGCATCATGCCATGTTTGTGCTTGTTGGTTTACGATGTTGTTTGTTTGTTTCCGGGTTGCTTTTCTCGTTAGCTTCGGTTTCGTTCCGGAGTTGTGAGGATTCGTTCGACTATGTCCGTTTGTCTTCTTCATGGACTCGTTCTTCTTCCTAGCGGGATTTCAGGCAAGATGACCATACCCTCGAAATCACTTCTATCTTTGCTTGCTAGATGCTCGCTCTTTTGCTATGCCTATGCTACGATTCCTACCACTTGCTTATCATGCCTCCCATATTGCCATGTCAAGCCCCTAACCATCCTTTCCTAGCAAACCGTTGTTTGGCTATGTTACCGCTTTGCTCAGCCCCTCTTATAGCGTTGTTAGTTGCAGGTGAAGATGAAGTTTGTTCCTTGTTGGAACATGGAGATGTTGTTCCTTGTTGGAACATGTTTACTTGTTGGGATATCACAATATATCTTATTTAATTAATGCATCTATATACTTGGTAAAGGGTGGAAGGCTTGGCTTTATGCCTGGTGTTTTGTTCCACTCTTGCCACCCTAGTTTCCGTCATATCGGTATTATGTTCCCGGATTTTGCGTTCCTTACACGGTTGGGTGATTTATGGGACCCCCTTGACAGTTCGCTTTGAATAAGACTCCTCCAGCAAGGCCCAACATTGGTTTTACAATTTGCCACCTAAGCCTTTTTCCCTTGGGTTCTGCAGACTCAAGGGTCATCTTTATTTTAACCCCCGGGCCAGTGCTCCTTCGAGTGTTGGTCCAAACTGTCAGCCGCCGGTGGCTACCAGGGGCGACTCTGGGCTCGCCTACCGGAAGTTTGGACAATCCGATGTGCCCTGAGACCGAGATATGTGCAGCTCCTATCAGGATTTGTCGGCACATCCGGGCGGCTTTGCTGGTCTTGTTTTATTACTGTCGAAATGTCTTGTAGCCGGGATTCCGAGACTGATCGGGTCTTCCCGGGGAGAAGGAATATCTTTCGTTGACCGTGAGAGCTTATAATTGGCTAAGTTGGGACACCCCTGCAGGGTATTATCTTTCGAAAGCCGTGCCCGCAGTTATGAGGCAGATGGGAATTTGTTAATGTCCGGTTGTAGAAAACCCGAAGTTGATCTTAATTAAAATACACCAACCGCGTGTGTAACCGTGATGGTCTCTTCTCGGCGGAGTCCGGGAAGTGAACACGGTGTTGGAGTTATGCTTGACGTAGGTTGTTCTAGGATCACTTCTTGATCATAGTTGTTCGACCGTGCTTTTGCCTCCTTTCCTCGCTCTCTTTTGCGTATGGTAGCCACCATATATGTTAGTCGCTTGCTGCAGCTCCACCTCATACCTTTACCCTTCCCATAAGCTTAAATAGTCTTGATCTCGCGGGTGTGAGATTGCTGAGTCCCCGTGACTCACAGATACTTCCAAAACCGGTTTGCAGGTGCCGATGAAACCGTGCAGGTGACGCACCCGAGCTCAAGGAGGAGCTCGATGAAGATCGTGTTCGTTGTGTTGTTTCGGTTCAGTTGATCAGTAGTGGAGCCCAGTTGGGGTCGATCAGGGATCTGTGTAGCATTTGGGGTAGTCTTCTTTTATTTTGGTTCCGTAGTCGGACCTTGATTGTATCTGTTTGTTGTAATGCTTTACTCATGTATTGCGTGAAGTGGCGATTGTAAGCCAACTATGTATCTCTTTCCCTTATGTATTACATGGGTTGTGTGAAGATTACCTCACTTGCGACATTGCTTTCAATGCGGTTATGCCTCTAAGTCGTGCTTCGACACGTGGGAGATATAGCCGCATCGAGGGCGTTACAAGTTGGTAATCAGAGCCATCCCCGACTTAGGAGCCCCCTGCTTGTTTGAATCGCTGACTTTGTTGAGTCTAGAACAAAATGTTTTGAGTCTTAGGATTATATATATCGGAGAGTAGGATTCTTTTTACTCCTCAACCCCTTCGTCGCTCTGGTGAGGTCTCCTGACGTAGAAGTTTTGACTTCCCTCTCCTCAAATTTCACGAATTTTTTTTAGGATCACGCGGGTATCTTGAAATTGTTCCGATGGTTTTGTGACGAGAACATTGTTCTTGGTGCCTCCTGACATTTAGGGGTTGTGGCAGTGTCCCGGGGATTTGAGCTCCGAGGTGTTGTCGTCACAATTTTATCGTTGCAGTTCTGGAATACCTGAGTTTCGCCGACATCGAAAATCTCTTTTGTGCAGTTGTTGGTGAGATAACCTCGATAACCCAGTACTGGGGCGAGCTCGAGAGTATTGCCATAACTCGTATAATGGATGCTTTTCGAAGGTTGAGGTAAACGATTTCCGAAGGTTTCTTGGTTATGTGTTGAAGGATGGATACAGTTGGATCTAGGTATTGTTAGTTTGGGTGATATATTTTGTGTCCCCTGTATCCCCAACACCTGATTGCATAACCAGAAAATTTCGGGAGTTTGTAAGTGGGAATTCTAGTAGCTTATAGGATATCTTTCCGACAGATGTATGATTTGATATTGGGGTCCAACGTCTAGTGGTCCGCCTATCCACGGTCGATTTACAGTGGTCGTGAGGCGTCTTAAAGAATCCTTGGCTATGCCGATTCGGGGACGTCTTGTTTGTCATTCGTGACGTTCGCTGTACGTCGTGCCCATGTGGGCCCCACCACGAACACTTTGGGCGAAATCTCTGTCATGTGTTTGTTCCGGCTTATTCTGCGAGCCAAATCCTTTGTTTTTGTTTTGTTTTGTGGTATTCGAGTTGCTTCAGTGCCGAATGTTGATTCCATACCATTTCTAAGCAGTGTTCTCATATTTCTATGTGGATGCTAATCCTTCTTGATCATCAAGGTTGTCTTTTCAATCCTTTCCAACCGGCGTGCTTCTCTTCAAGTTAACCCGATCCTTTCAATTTGTGCAAGACCAATTCTTGGTTTTCTCAACGGTGTTCATTTCATCCGACCCAAGTGGCCTTTGTTTTCCCGCCCTCCCACCCTTTTCTTTAAGGACTCAGATTTCTCGATCATGTATCCTTTTATTTGTGAGAAGTCTCTTCATTCTTTTCTTTCAATGTTCTTATCCGGTGATTTCCCATGAAGATTCTAACGGAGCTTCAAGTTCATCAATATTCGTTCTTTTTCTTCTCCGGTGGATTTAATTCAAGATTTCGGTGTTGATCTTATCCCTTTTCCTATTTTCACAATGCTTTCCAATTCCGGTGCACCAACTAATCATTCACCTCTTGCTATTCATGTCATCTGGAGTGCTGAAGATATCTCAGAAGATTCAAGTTTCCATTCTCAATTCACTCAAATTCTTTTGAGGATGCTATCTCATTCAAGCCATTTAATTCAACCGGTGTAATCTCTCTTTTCAAGCAATTCTTTCAACGGTGTTTCTTTTGAGTGGGCCCTAACCCATAGGTCTTTTCGCAGGATCTTACCTGACTCTTCTAATTTTCCTGGAGTTATTCTCAAATTCTTTTCCAATTTTGACGTAAAAATGAATTATCATCAGTCAAATGTCTTTCTCCAAGATCTTTCAAATTCTTTTCATCGTTGGTTCAACCTTTCCAATTTTCATTCCGGAGTGTCTCAGCAATTCATGGTGGTGTTTCTCATCGTCATTCTCAACATTTGAAGACCGAAGAAGAGTTTCTCTTAAATCTTGTCCATTCTCTTCAAGATTCATGGTTCTAGCTTGTTGCCATCCTCTCATAATTATTTTTGATTGCGAGAATTCTTTTCATACCCACCAGGAGCATTTCATGAGTTCTTTCCATTTTATTCCAACGAAGGCCATCATTTCGGGTTTATTCGTTCTCAACGTTCAGTTCCCATTCCCCAATTGTTCCGGTGCATCGTTCAAGTATTCTCTAGTATACTTGTCATCTATTCGTTCTCTTGTATCTAAAATCTCTCAAGTATCTTCGTTCGTTTGCTAATTCTTCCCGGTGTTTCTTTATCTTTTCTTCGTTCATTTTCAATTCTTACGGTGGTTTGTTCAAGATTCCTTTTCCTATGTCCTCATATTAATGTAATCATTGTTTCAATCCTACCGGTGGTTCGTTGAAGACCTTCTCAAGTTTATGCTATATCTCTCTTAATCCTTTACGAGAATAAGCAGTATGCCAAATCCATTGCTTGTCATCAATTTAATTGGTGAAGGATGAGCATAATGTAATTCTTATTCTTGTTTCATCGAGTAAATTCAATTCCTTATTCCAGAGGTTCGTAAAAATTCTTGATTTCATTTGTTCACCTTTCTTTCCGGAGTTCCAAGTTTTTCTCGGTTATATCATTTCAAAGCTTCATCTTATCACACAAGGCTTCACCTTGTGTTTTCAACTTCTCTTTGTTTCTATCATCCTTTTATTACCGGAGTTCTTCATGGAGTTTCTTCATGGTGGTTCATCAAGGATTTAATTCATTCTCAAAACGTTCTCAAGATTCTTGTTGGAAGAGCTCAAATATTCTTCTTCTTGCCTTCCAAAGTGCAATTCTTTCTACCTTATCTTTTGAGGTGGTCTTATGTCATTCTTGACAATTTCACTTCGTGTTTCATGATTCGCAAGTTGTTAAGAATGAGATATTTAAGCCCATCATTTTTCTCTTCGTTCAGGAGATCCTTTGCAACCCATCAATCTCTTCATTGGAGTTATCTTGGGGGTTATATTTCACCTAAAGCCTTCCATTGGGAATGTTGATATTCGTGGTGCTTAGCAATGATCCAAGTTTTTCTCCTATTCTGTCGGCAAATCAAGTTTTCATCTCCGTGTTGCTCTCAAGCAATCAATTGTTTACCATAGTGGCATGTATTCACCTCTAAGATTTGAGTTGTTTCTATAAGCCCACAACAAGCTTATTCTTACCATTGTTGTTTTTCAAACAACTCCGTTCAATCCTTCTTTATAAGGAGGCTCTTTCAAATTCAATTGTGATAGGAGTTCGTGTTCTCTTCTCTGTTCTCTTGATTCCACTCTTTCATTTGTCCCGAAGGCATTGTGATGTTTTCTTCGACCCATCATCTCATTTTGGAGATCATGCTCTTTTCCTTGCTTATCCATTTAACCGGAGTGTCGTGTTTTCATTCGAGCTCTCTCATCTTATCAAGTTTTGCATCCTTCCTCAACCAGAGTGCGGTCTGAAATCTTTCTTACCCCTTGTGCCATTTTTCAATAGTTCCGGAGGCAGTGTGTTGTTGATTTCATCAAGTATCATCCCATCTTCTCTAGTTCATGTTAATTCCTTCCATTTTCAGTCGGAGTGCTGTCCAAATTACATCATTCTTAATCCTACTTTATCTTGTTTTAACCGGAGTGGCTTCAAAATCTCTCTTGTCCCCTAAGCTCTTGGTTCTCATCATGTTCTTTGTTCTTCTCTGCTAACGCAGTGGTTGCAATCTCGTCATCTCCATTGTATTCTTTCTTTCAATTTGTTCAACCTCTCAAGGCTCATGGTTTCACTCGTTTGTCAAAGAAGCAACTTAGCCTTACCTCTTCTCTTCCTCTTCCGTTTCTGCCCGGTGCCATTCTTAGATCTCGGGATGAGATCCTCTTTGTAGTGGTGGAGTGTTGTAACGCCCCAAGACCGACGCTCCAGATGCCTTCCATGTTTTTTGTTGTTGCCGTGTGATTTATTTGTTTGTTGCATTCATCATCGCATCATCCGCATTGCATCGGCACTCGTTGCCGTCATTGTTTTAAAACTTGCATCGGCTCGTAGTTGCCGCGTCCCCCTTGCTTTTGTTGACCGTTTCGAGACCAACCTTGTTCTTCGTTTTCCCTCTTGCCTAAACCGGAGTCTCTTTGCACAGTGCATCGACCCCTCGCGCGCGTCCGAAACTTGCCCGAACCCAACCGCTCAGTCATCACCGATGGGTCCAAATCATCCCCTAACATCTATAAAACATCTCTGTTTTTATTTTTGGTCTTCCTAACCTTTCTATCCGGACCGTTCGATTTTAATCGGAGGGTACGATTAGTCCCTAACCAAATCCAATGCTATATATAGCAGGCAACCCTAGTTTTTAGGCCTCCTGTCCCATCCATCCATTCCATCACCGCGCCGCCACTCCACCCGGTCTCTCCTTCCACCTCGGGATCTTCCCAGATCCAAATCTTCCCCTCCTCGATTTCAACCACAGCCGCCCCCGCTCCTCCTCAATTTCCTCGCCCAACCAACCTGTGCCTCCCTTGGATCCCGTCGTTCACCCAACCAGCGCAGCCACCAGACCGAAGCAAGCCGGGCTCCTCCTCTGCTTCTTCCTCAAGCCGCCGGCGAACCTAGCCACCAAAGCTTCCCCTCACGCACCTCGTCCCTGCTCATCCTCCTCTCGGTTGGATCGAACAAGAGCTCGCGCCCGAGGCCTCCCGTCCCCTCGCACATCCACGCCTGAGCTCGACCTCCTCTGCTGCCTTCCCGTCGTCTTCCCCGAGCAGGAGCTCATGCCCGAGCTCCTCCGCCACTAGCAGCTCCGCGGCGCCGCCTCCCTGCCGGTCCCGACCTTGCCTTGCCGCTCCAGCGAGTCCCCGACGAGCAGATGAGTGCCCCGCACTGCCCTTGCTTCCTTCGCCTCCCTGCCCTCCTTTTTCCTTCTCCTTCGTCATCGCTCTTCTTCCCGCGGCTCACCTCGTCTGTCTCTCTCTCTCTCTGCTTCACAGGAAGACCGACGCCACCGAACCAGCACCATGAGGACGCCACCATCGCCTCCCCCATCGGACCTCCTTCACTCCGCCGGCCCGCCGCTTCCCGTGCCTGCCGACGCCACCTGCCTCCCCTGCTTCGAACGCGCGCACGCACCTGCCTCCTGCCTCCCGAGCCTCATCGTGCGGCTCCACCACGAGGCCCCAGCTCTGCCGGACCAGCCGTCGTCATCACCCGAGCAGGTTGCCGCCGCCAAGTCCCTCGCCTCGCGCGCCAAGTTCACCGTCATCGCTCCCCTGCATCGCCGTTGCCTGCCTCTGCCTGCGTCCTCTGCTTCTTCCAGGACGAGGCGCCCGCTCGCCCGCACCTCGCATTGACCGCGCCTCCCCAACCTCCTCGCTCGGGCCAGCTGCCAATCTGGCCCAGCCAACGCTCCTCACCACCGACCGGGCCGAAGCCCATGGGTGACCAGCCCCTCTGCTCTGTTCGGCCCTATTCAAGTTTCGGCCCGATGCGTGTTTTTTTCCCTTCTGTGATTTTAGTAATTATCTCAGGTTTTACTGTTTTGCAGAAAAACCCTCATGTTCATGCATGCAATAACTAATTAACCATGCATCATATGTAAATAATTTATATATGTAAAATTCTTAGAATTTCATCTAGTTTCATAATATGCTGCTCTCACCCATGTTTAAAATGGTTAATTTGCTGTTTACATTTATTTTGCATAAATGGCATGTTAAAATGATTTATTTCATAACTAATTAATCGTAGCTCCGATTTTATTAAACTTAATATGTAAATGAGGTAGAAAAATGCATAAATTAACATGTTTTACTTTATTTTCCTGTTTAAAAACAATAAAATATGGTTTAGGGCAGAACAGTACCAAATCAAAATATGCACGTGAGGATTTTCCGGAATTGGTTTGTTGTTTCCGGCCTCATTTAAACTTGCCTAAATAGTTAGTTTACTTATGCTCCACCTCTTGCCATGTTTAACAACATTTAATATTGTTGGGTACATAAACGAGATCGAACCAAATAATAGAATGTGGTGTTTTGTCAATATGTATCCCGATGCATATTGAGCTCCACTTAACTTGTCGTATTGCTTGTTGCACTTTTCCATGCCATGCTATTTAAATCGGACATGCATCATACTTGGTTGTGCATCATGCCATGTTTGTGCTTGTTGGTTTACCATGTTGTTTGTTTGTTTCCGGGTTCCTTCTCTCGTTAGCTTCGGTTTTGTTTCGGAGTTGTGAGGATTCGTTCGACTACGTCCGTTTGTCTTCTTCATGGACTCGTTCTTCTTCCTAGCGGGATTTCAGGCAAGATGACCATACCCTCGAAATCACTTCTATCTTTGCTTGCTAGATGCTCGCTCTTTTGCTATGCCTATGCTATGATGCCTACCACTTGCTTATCATGCCTCCCATATTGCCATGTCAAGCCCCTAACCATCCTTTCCTAGCAAACCGTTGTTTGGCTATGTTACTGCTTTGCTCAGCCCCTCTTATAGCGTTGTTAGTTGCAGGTGAAGATGAAGTTTGTTCCTTGTTGGAACATGGAGATGTTGTTCCTTGTTGGAACATGTTTACTTGTTGGGATATCACAATATATCTTATTTAATTAATGCATCTATATACTTGGTAAAGCGTGGAAGGCTCGGCCTTATGCCTGGTGTTTTGTTCCACTCTTGCCACCCTAGTTTCCGTCATATCGGTATTATGTTCCCGGATTTTGCGTTCCTTACACGGTTGGGTGATTTATGGGCCCCCCTCGACAGTTCGCTTTGAATAAGACTCCTCCAGCAAGGCCCAGCATTGGTTTTACCATTTGCCACCTAAGCCTTTTTCCCTTGGGTTCTGCAGACTCAAGGGTCATCTTTATTTTAACCCCCGGGCCAGTGCTCCTTCGAGTGTTGGTCCAAACTGTCAGCCGCCGGTGGCTACCAGGGGCAACTCTGGGCTCGCCTACCGGAAGTTTGGACAATCCGGTGTGCCCTGAGACCGAGATATGTGCAGCTCCTATCAGGATTTGTCGGCACATCCGGGCGGCTTTGCTGGTCTTGTTTTATTACTGTCGAAATGTCTTGTAGCCGGGATTCCGAGACTGATCGGGTCTTCCCGGGGAGAAGGAATATCCTTCGTTGACCGTGAGAGCTTATAATGGGCTAAGTTGGGACACCCCTGCATGGTATTATCTTTCGAAAGCCGTGCCCGCGGTTATGAGGCAGATGGGAATTTGTTAATGTCCGGTTGTAGAAAACCCGAAGTTGATCTTAATTAAAATACACCGACCGCGTGTGTAACCGTGATGGTCTCTTCTCGGCGGAGTCCGGGAAGTGAACACGGTGTTGGAGTTATGCTTGACGTAGGTTGTTCTAGGATCACTTCTTGATCATAGTTGTTCGACCGTGCTTTTGCCTCCTTTTCTCGCTCTCTTTTGCGTATGGTAGCCACCATATATGCTAGTCGCTTACTGCAGCTCCACCTCATACCTTTACCCTTCCCATAAGCTTAAATAGTCTTGATCTCGCAGGTGTGAGATTGTTGAGTCCTCGTGACTCACAGATACTTCCAAAACCAGTTTGCAGGTGCCGATGAAACCGTGCAGGTGACGCACCCGAGCTCAAGGAGGAGCTCGATGAAGATCGTGTTCGTTGTGTTGTTTCGGTTCAGTTGATCAGTAGTGGAGCCCAGTTGGGGTCGATCGGGGATCTGTGTAGCATTTGGGGTAGTCTTCTTTTATTTTGGTTCCGTAGTCGGACCTTGATTGTATCTGTTTGTTGTAATGCTTTACTCATGTATTGCGTGAAGTGGCGATTGTAAGCCAACTATGTATCTCTTTCCCTTATGTATTACATGGGTTGTGTGAAGATTACCTCACTTGCGACATTGCTTTCAATGCGGTTATGCCTCTAAGTCGTGCTTCGACACGTGGGAGATATAGCCGCATCGAGGGCGTTACAGGTTCCCACGATGCCAAAAGCTTTTTTCACATTTGGCTACACATTGTGGATGCCCTTAACCGTACCACTTGGTTTTGCTCCTGTGTGCTATCTATACAAATCTCAATTATATTGATCTAAAAAATTATAGAATCGAGATTAGTAAAAAGGAGGTGATTTTGCCGCGCGGATGGCGGGGGAGGTTTCTTATTTGAGCAATGCTACATCCACGTAATGGTTTACGTAAAGTTACAAACTGATGTGATGTGGGACTATTTGATTGGATTAAAGGAGAGGATTAGGCCCACCCCACCTGAAAATCAGGGGGGTATATATAGATTAGATGTAAAGTATGCGTAGCAGCTACGTAGCCCTTTGTAAGTCTAGGATTAGGCTTCTTATATTCGGAGGACGTTGTCCTAGCGGTTTGCTAACATGCAGTCCCACATGTTAGTGCTTTACCAAGCCGATCTGCGTCCCACACGAGGCAAAACAACGGCAGAAGCAACACGTGGTTAAGTTAAAGAAGATGAGGGAGAAGCGGATTCAGCAATGATTGAAATGATGGTTGCTTCGTCCCTCCAACTTAACTGCGGGAAAGGTGCAGCTTTGTGATTTGACGCCTCATTGCTCATTACTACGCCGGCGCCATGACTGGGGTGCTTCACCCCGGCTGCTCTGCACTGTATTCCGGTATGGCACATGGACCCGGTAGCTTGATGTCCCACATATCAGCGAAAGGGACTAGAAGATTTATGAAAGCAAGCGCTCCACTCTTACGACGGAGGAGTAGACGACACGACGGCCCAGTGAACTGTCACTTGTACTGTATAGTACTAGTATAGTTTTGTTGTTTCGCACGATCCATCGATACAAACCCGATTGAACAGGAAAGGGCGGGATTTTTCCCGCGGTGTAGATGATACTGGCCAAACATTTCAAAGGCAATTTTAATATATGCAAACTGAATAATTATAAGTAACAATATGATATCTAGTAAAACTAAAAACACATATGATTTATTGTGTTAGAGTATAGTAGTAGTGTTGTATTGCATAGTTGTTAGATGTAACATGCGAGAACGTTTAGAGATGTAGTTTTGGAGGGCCTACAGAGAGAAAAGCGTAATACGGTCACCGAACTTCAGAATAAGCTGATTACGGTCACTATATACATTTTGCGGTGATTATACGGTCACTTGCTCACAGCTCAGCATCGGATTGCACTCTGTTGATCGGCCAAATAGTCTGCATGGCGCCATGTTGAGTAGTTAAATTGACCATGTTCGTTGTGGGTCCCACCTGTCAGTTCACATAGGCAAAAGGTTAGATAAACACAAATTTACGCAGGCGCGACAAGGCTCCAACCCGTGCGCGGGAATCACCTGGTTGTGTATGTGTCTGTCAGGGCCTGATGTGTGCGCATGCACGTGTAGGTTGAGCACTTGAGCGTGAGAGTGTGTGTTGGTCGTGTGGTGTACTGGTGTGTGCATGCATGCGTGCATGTGTGCGTGTGAGTGTTGCGTGCGTGCGTGTGAGTGTTGCGTGCGTGCGTGGCTGCGTGTGTACGTGTGAGTGTTGCGTGCGTGCGTGGGTGCATGTGTTTGTGTGAGTATTGCGTGGATGCAGTTCGTGTGCATGCGTGCGTGTGTGTATAATCACCACACCAGCTCCTGTGTGTTAAAATAGACGGCTCAACATACCAATACAAGGCCACCGTGTCCGCTGTGCCCGCGGTCAACTTCGAACCACCGTCCAAATATTTTTTTATCGTTTGTTTTCATTCTTACTAGCAAGATGCCCGTGCGTTGCACGTAACATCAAGATGCATTTGTATGACTTGTTTATCTTGTGAGAGAAAAGGATGAACGAGGGAAGGCCTTATTTGCAAATGTGGAGAGGTGTGTGGGTACCTTTTTGCAAAATTGCCATAGTTTCTTTCCTATCCATCAGATATAAATCGGAAGGGGTTGATGTCTTCCCACCCACCCAGGTTCAAGGCATGGTACTTGCAATTTGGGTTTGTTGCACCAATTATACTGTATGGGGTTCCCTTACAGTCTTTCAGTCAAAAAAAAAGATATAAATCGGACGGCCTATATTGCAGGATGGCAGGCACACCATCATCACCAACTATGTTTTTTATAAGAGTGTATTTTATGTATTTTATAAGAGTGTAGATGTAGAGTAGATACAAGTCGACAGGTGGGCACGATGGTAGTGAGATAATGTGATGCAACACTAGAGGTGCCATGTGGAGCGTTTAACTGGTCAACTAGTGATGTCATGAGCAAATACAGAGTTGTACGGTGAGCCCGTGACTGCATAATAACCACTAAACATAAATGGTGACCGTAATGAGTGGATTTTGAAGTCCAATGTACGTATCGTGCTTTCGCTTCAAATACAATGATCGTCATTGCATATATCGCGAGAGAAAGATGAAACATGCCTGAATTTTCTGGGGGCTTACTTTTAGAGGTCCTGGAGATAGTTTTGTGTGCATACGTGAAAGGGCGTACAGGGGGGTATGCGATGGAGAGAGAGATGCTCTTCGTTTCTCTTATTATGACTAAATTTGTATATAGTATAAAAATATACAAATTCACAGTGCGGAATAAATATCATTGTGGGCACCATGCAATGCAAATTAGCGTTCGTATTCCTCCATATAACTTTGTAATGGTGTATATATGTAGAAACTCTAAAATATTTTTTGGCCACACTTTATTCAAAAGGAATGTTGTATGCGAAATAAACGTGAAGAGAGGGCTTTTTAGATCAATGGGGGGAGGGAATGAGAGTGGTCTAGAGAGAGAGAGAGACGAATATGACGTCACGACAAGAGATTCCATTCCCTTGAGTGTGTATATGCAAGGGGGGAGGGAATAGAGGCAGCAGGAGAAATTTTCTGTGTGTGTGGTGTTTGTGTTGGTATGTGTGGGTGTGAGAAGATAATGAGACGTGGGGGCAGAGGGAGTGTCACCGCATGAGGTCCGGTGGGTCAAGGTGAGTCCCTTCATTATGTTCCGTCCTGCGCCACATTGCTCGGCCCGTGACGCATTTAGGAACACCCATGGATGACTAGTCGTACAAGACAAAGATAGCAGAATTGTGAAGGACTCTGTGTCCATTGACAAAGCCGGCTAGGATTTGTAACCCTAGGTTCTCGGACTAAGGTAACCCCTTTATCTCTGATATTACTATTCATCCAACCTAACTTTAAGGGGCATCCTACAGAATGCTCTGCTAGAATCATACTTGTCGATTAGGAAGAGAGGTGTGAGACAATGCGTGAGAGACATGCGTAAAGATAATGTGCGTACATGAGACACATAGGCAGGTCCATGTATATAGAAAGGGTCGATGAGGATTGTGCGTGTGTATGTTTGCGAGAGGAAGAGTGCTTGTGATAAAGGTTAGTGAAAACAGTTGTAAATGGTTACGAGAGAGAGGGAGGGTTATAACTAGAGCATGTGTGCGAGAAAGACACCTCGGGAGAGAGTGTGTGAGCATGTGTGAGAGACCACCGATGGAGAGTGAAACTACACGTAAAAGACTTCTCTACACATTGATTAAAGATATAAATTGTATCCAAATATTAGGATGGGATCATGATATTTGCAATTCGCGTAAGGAGCAGTCATTGATCCATCAGACATCTAGATTCTATCGAATTTGAGCATGTCTATGTTATTATTCTACACAATTGACCCACATAGTTAGTATTTTGAACTCCAGACAATGCATCGCTTTAGCAATCGAATATAAACGTGAGTATAGTTCATGTTGTGTGTGTAAAGCACATTATACATACGAAAGTTACACTATGGACATTATAAATAGCTACTACCTATGAACTAGCATACATTTGAATTCAACTTTAGCACATGTAGCCGTGTACAAAATAGATTAAAATTTAGCTCCTCCATTCCAAAATAATCGTAGTTATAGGATTTTCAAGTGTCAAAATTTCAAAAAGAAGCGGATAATTTAATGAGGTTTTCAAACATACAAGGTCAAATATAACATTGTATATTTAGGTCAATCCTCATAGTTCAAGAGTACTCTAAACGTGAATGCTTGTGTTTCAAAATTTCAAACAAAGCGCCAAAAGAGCCTCTACTCGCCCGAAACCGCGTGAGACCAATGTTTGGTAGTACAAGGAAATTACTTTTCTAATAACTCCGACCCGTGAAACCTACCGGACTGACGTGCAAAGATCTAAACCGGGGTAGGTTTGTAGCTTCATCTAGACACCATGCAACCGCATCCGAAAAACATTCATACACAATGGCGCCTAAGCACACAAGCGCGCGGCCGAAATCGCTCCCGCCCACTTTTGGGACACCTGGTATTACCATCCTATCCCCGACCCGCAGTAGGTCCGAAATTTAAGAGGGGGGCAAAGTTTGTACTTTCCCCAAATTTCAAACAAGCGCATCCCATCTTCTGTTCAAAAAAGCCAAAAACAAGCGCGTCCCAGACCGAAACATGGTTCCCCCCACCCGTCCGATTCCCCATTAGTACTCCGTGGGCGCCAAAACTACCTCTCCACCAGCCGCGAAACCCCGGCGTCCTCCGTCCGCCACCCCATCCCACCCATCAACCGCCGCCCTCCTCCATCACGCCGGAGCCGATACCCCGACGTCGTCGTCCACCGCAACCTCAACCGCAACGCCCTCCACGACTAGTAGTTGAAGCCGAGTCCGAGCCGTCCGTACCCGAGCCAGTTCAACCACGCCGTCCTGCGCCTCATCGCTGCCGCTCCAACTTCGCCGCCCTCCACCGCACCGGAGCTGTTCCTGCTATGCCGTCCTTCACCGCCTCGGATCTGCTTCCCCTCCGCCGACATACGGCCACGGCAACACAGTCAACAATTTGGCCATGGGTTCATCCAAGCCTGCACCCTCCAGAACATTGGTTTCCCCGGTAAAAAGAAGAAAATCGGCGTGACTTGTGGAGGTGACCACACCGGCAACTGAAAAAGGTACTCCTCTTCCCTTATTCGTGAAATCTTACGTCTCTGCTTGCATGGTATTCATCCCACAGAAAACACTAGTTGACCGCTTCTTCTTGATACTAGATGTTCCTAGTAACTCGCGATGCACAAGGTTTCTCCTCATATACTATTTCACCTTAGCTAGAGGTTCGTCGCCCCCTTGAATTTCAATTTCTGGCCAGTTGATTCCCAATTAACAGAAGCATTCCCCGACGTAACATGCGCTAGTACGCCTATTACGCCGGGGAAGCAGCGCCTTGGTGTTTATCTTAGGGGCGTGTGCGGCCTAGAGCTACCGGCGCCCGATCTAGAGGTCGGCCGGGATTAAAGGGATGGCCTGGGGGCGCTGCCAAGCACGGCGGTGGTGTGAGGTCGATGGGAGGGCGGGGCGGCGGAGGCAGGGGTCTGGGCCAGTGGTCGCTGGCAGTTCGAGAAAGATCGTCAACAGTGACTGGCGGGAGGTAGACGAAGGCCATCTACCCGTTCCTTATAGATCGGACGGTTCATTAAAAAATGGACTGACCTATTTATTTTCAGTCGACTGTTATCTTAGATATGACCACATGTGGTGGTGTGCTGGAGGAGTACCTGCATTTCCTGTGCTCATATATTACAAAATCATACGGAGTAGAATCTAATTTTGTTTGCCATGCAATGTCGTAGAGCTATCATATGTCTCCTGTCATTTATTTTTTAGCCACCTGCTATCTGCTACTTTTACAGTGCACTAGTTCTGCACACACTTCACCCTTACTCTCACTATTGTGTTTTTATGCAAGGGTATTTCAGACTCAGATCCCATGAGAAAAGCCAAAAAGAAAAGAGAGAAGTCGCTCCAGCTTAGTATGCTGGTAGGCAAGACACGTTACAACGCTATAAAGGGTGCAGTGTCAGCAGATGGAGATGGTAAACGTAGCTCTGGAGTTGATGACCTCGCTCGCAATGAACCACCATCCCAGGTGCTTGCTTTAACTTCACGGTTTCATATGTGGTTGCATGTTCCATATGGTGTATAGCTTGTATTCGAAAGGCCGAAGTCGGTAAGATAAGGAAAGATTTTTTTTTACATGAACCACCATCCCGTGAGCACCAGAAGATAAATAGCTAGTCAGGGCACTGGCCGAGCCAGTGACAAGCCCAGCAAAGATAGGCATCACCTGGAAGCCAACTAAAAAGCTGTGATGGTGGCGAAGCAGCCCGCCTCCCACCAGGCTCTCAGGTCCTAGATGATCATGCTCACCACTCCAGCCGGATGTCTAGCTTGTATTGCTTCCAATTTTGTTAAATTGCATCTGCTTAGCTTACACATTATACCTTTGAATTTGACATGCCTCTCTGTTTTTGGTACATACTAGTACATCTGTGTATTAACCATGTTCTTACATCAAACTAATGTTCTTGTGTATCCCTCATCAATCACTTATGACGAGGCAGGCATGCAAGGGTACTACTCCTCATTTAAAGAATGCAGCGTCAGCCTCCCAACATGATTCTCAAGAAACAGAAATGCTACATGAAGATAGTGAACGTAGCTTTGTAGTTGATTACAGCATTTCCCCTACACTAGCATCGCATGTGCTTGCTCTAACTTGGCAGCGTGATATGTGGTTGCATGTTGCATATGGTGTCTAGATTGTAATTCTTCCAATCTGGTTAAACTGCACGTGCTAGTCTGCTTAGCTTATACATTATACCTGTTAATGTGACATGCCTTCCTATATTTAGTACATAGTACATCTGTCTATTAAGCATGTCCTTACATAAAACTATTGTTTTTTTGTATCCCGCATCAATCAACATGACGAGACACCTTTAGTATATGCAGTGCGATATTAGTTGCATCTTTCATATGATTTATAGCATGCGCTGCTTCTAATTTGTTGAAATTCCATTTATAATGGGATGCTTTTAACTTGGCAGAGTCATATTGGTTGCATCTTTCATGTGGTGTGTAGCTTGCATTGCTTCTTATTTGCTGGAATGGTTTCTGCTTAGTTTACACAAACAGTTGTGAACATGCCATGCCGTCCTGTTTTTCGTACATATTCCATCCTGGTATCATGTGTTTGCCTTACATCAAAGTAGTGATTGTCAGTATCATGCATGCATGAGTTCTGAAGAGAAAATTTTATTGCTTTTCTTGTCGGTTTTACTTGACAATTCAAAATCAATAAAGAAGAAGGAAGTTAGCAAGGCAGCGGATAAAGGTGCTCCTTCCGAACGGAGGGCCTCTACAGTTTCTACTCCTCCACACCCCAAGATGATTTCCAAGACAACACATGCATAGACACTCAACAAAGCTGTGTTTATGATGAGCACGTCTCCCCTAGTGCAGCATCACCGGTGCTCCCTCTAACTTGGCATTGTTATATGTGGTTGCATGTTATGTGTGATGTCTAGCTTATATTGCTTCTAATTTTGTTGAATTCCATCCTCTTACTTTACACATTATACTTGAATAAGACACGTGTTCCTGTTTCTAGAACATACAATATCTGACTATCACACCTTGTTCCTACATCAAATTAGAAATTACTACTGTTGTGTAACCTGCAACAATCACTTATCATAAGACACGTTTGACTTCGGAGTGTGATATAGGTTACATCTCACATTCTTTTCTATCTTGTACTACTAATTTGTTGAAATGGCACTTATGACGAGACAGTTTTAACTTGGTAGAGTGATATTCGTTGCATCTTTCATATGGTGTCTAGCTTTCATTGCTTATAATTTGTTGAAATGCCTTCTCCTTAGTTTACACATCATAAGCTGTGAATATGCAATGCTGTGAATATGCAATGGAACTAATGATGAGAGACCTCTAACATGGTAGTGTGATGTTGTTTGCATCTTGCATATGATTTATTTCTTGTACTGCTTCACATTTGTTTAAACGCCATTTATGATGAGACACTGTTAACTTGGCAGAGCGATATTTGTAGCATCTTTCATATGGTGTCTACCTTCCATTGCATTGCTTCTAATTTGGTGAAATGTTTTCTTCTTAGTTTACACATCATAGTTCTAGTTATCTCTTCCGTCCTGTTTTTCATACATATTACATCCTCCTATCATGTGGTTGTCTAACATCAAAGTTCAGTTCGTCTGCATCACACATCAATTTGTTCTGAAGAACTAAATTGTTATTCATTTTTCTTGTCGTCTTGACTTAACATGGCACAGAGAAAGAGGAAGAAACACATAATGGCAGGGAATGAGAAGCGGATGAATCCTGCAGATTCCGCTGGTACTGATGGTGCAATAGAAGGTCAAAGTCCAGCAGAAAATTCTACAAACACGACATCCCATGCTACACGAGTTGCAAAAAAAGACAAACAGAAACAAATAGCTGCCACCAAACAAGCAGAGACAGCCCTAGTTCTTGCAATACCTACCACAGTACTACCAGCTGCGCGACGTACTCGTGCGTCAACTGAGCTAGCAGCACGTTCCCAAGCTCCCTTGCCACCTGACACTACTTCCCAAGCACTCTTGACACAAGACGAGTTGGCAATATCAGATGAACCTTGTGAGCTTCAACAGCAAGAAGGTAGTTGTTGGAGTCAAGTTACAGTTGCATGCTTCTTTATATGTAGTTTCACAGTTTGATGTACACTAACACTTCCTATGTTTGTTGTTGGACTAGCACCTAGGCGCAAGAGGAAACAAACATCAGGGATAATGCTCGATAGGTTAACTAAATCTAGAGGAGGAAGAATGGAGATCCGTTTTGAGGCAGGTTTAAATAGGCCACGTGATGCTACAGAGTCAGCCAAGTTAGTATCAGAGGCAGCGGTTGCTGTTAGGTGTCATGTACGTATCCTCCCAACATGGATTCAGTACAGGAATTACAAAGACGAAACCCAGTTCAACACCTTCCTCGACCATTTATCTGTAAATTTGGTTATGTATGGAAACTAGTAATATCGTCTTGCTCTATCCAATACTTTCTAGGTTGTTGATAATGAGACTCCCATAATTTTCAACAGATGAGGTTCAAGTTGGATAGCCAAGATGATGCAACCAGACAAGCTTGCACCCATGTTTTCAAGTCTGCTCTGCGACAGTATCGGTATAACTTGAGGAAAACTCACTTTGAAGGCAAGGCTAACAGTGAACTTGCCCAAACATCTCCAGTGGAAAATATATCTGATGAAGACTGGACAGGCCTCGTTAAACACTGGTCCGATCCGAAGTATCAGGTACATTATATATATATGTCATCAGATGACATGTTGAAGTCCTATTTACGCATGTGCCATACAAATCTATCTTCTTGTAGGTGAACTGTTCAAAGAACAAGGCCAACCGTACGAAAGTGAAATTCCAACAGACGACAAGATCTCGTAGCTATATTGCACACTGCGAGGCTCTTGTAATTAGCTGTTGTTTCACTCTTTTCCCTGTACCATATTATCAGATCTATATTGACTTGTTCCAAATGCTGAGGAAAGCCCGCAAGGACCAAAAAGTACCTGAACCAAATGTTGTGGAAATCTTCAAGGACTGTCACACCAGCAAGAAGAAGGGCATGACTACACCAGTCAAAGCCGCTGTTGTAAGTCCTTAATCCTCATGCCTTTTAACTACTACTTACTCTGACTTGTGCCTTTTGCATGGTTTGCAGCCAATGTCTATTACGCTTTTCAATTTTATACACAATTGTCTTAGCGTATCATTACACCTTACAAGGTTTAAAAGAGAGGATTGATGTTCCTTTGATCTTGACCAGTAATCTAGTTCCGTGCTGGACTTGCCCACACAACGTTACAATTGCCTGTTTGTCTGTTCTCAGTTGTTTTGTGATATGAATGACGTCATACTATGCTTACCATATTATAAACTTCGTCTCTTCATTAGCCCTCAATGCAATGTGAAGAAATAGACAATACATTAGCGATGGTACATGGTCATATGTTTGGAACTTGGTTTTATTATGTACTTTGCAATAAAATACAACTAATATTTTACATGGGTTCACCAGAATTAGTTATGTATATAGACCAAAGCTATTTTGTTTGGTTTTGCTACCTCCTTAATATCTTCTGTTCTGGTACTACTAATGTAAAACCTCAACTTTTCAGCGAGCTATGGAAAAAATGGTGGAACCGCCACCTTCTGAAGGTGGCGAGGCAACTATAACCGCAATGTCAGCTCTTGCTGCAGTGGGTCAGTACCTGTCCACTAACAGTGCCAAAAGCACGTTCCTGCGTAATACTGGGTTGGTTGTTAAGGCAATATCGTCCAAACTGCCTCATGATCAAGATATGCAAGCTCAAAGCAATGTTGTATCTGCGCTCCAGACACAAGTCCATTCCCTAACAGAGACCCTTTGTGAAACAAGGAGAAGCATTGCTCAATGTCGTCAAGATATGCATGGTTTTGAAACCAGACTATCAGACATTTTCTATGTTGTTCAGAAGCCAAGGGGAAATGAAGGCGAGGGTTATGGTGCTCCATCGGACAATACAACATGAAAACATAACAGTCAGGTCAAATGAACTGAGCTTGTGAACTTTTGGTGGTGCATTTATCTGCTAGACTGTTAAGTTTTATGCCAACCTTCCTTTTTTATATAGTTGTAGTTTGTTTTGGTGCGATACAAAATGTATTCTTAACGTGCAGCCACCGCCTGAAGAAAACAGCAAGACATTTTTGTATAGTGTAGGGTGTTCCCTATATTTGCATTGGTGGCGATCTTTGATGCCGATTGGATGTAATCTGTGCAATTGCCTTAATAGCCTAGCCTTAGTTTCGGCCTTATTTATTTCCTAGTCTTCCTTTTCCCTGGTTTGCTAGTGGCCGCAACTACCATGGGCCATATACGGGCTGTAGGATCCATGGGTCTCCTACGGGCCGTCGATAAATGGGCCTGTAATCGGTGGGCCTCGGGCCGTCGGATAAATGTGTCTACATGGGCCATAATCGGGCGTAATTGGTATCGGCCCAGCATGGTAACAGGCCATTAACAGGTTGTAGGACAGCAAAGGCTTAATTCTGTCACAGGCATAACGGGTCGTTAATGGGCCAGAATATAGGACGGGTTGGAAACGGCGCAACGGGTTACCAGGCCAGAAACGGGCCGACTCTTGCCATGGGCCGAATTTGGCCCGTTAGGGTAACATGCCAGTAACGGGCCGACTCTTGCCATGGGCCGAATTTGGCCCATTAGTGGAACAGGCCAGTAACGAGCCGACTCTTGCCATGGGCCGAATTTGGTCCATTAGGGGAACAGGCCAGTAACGGGCCGGAAGTAATCGAGGGCCGAAAAGGAGCCCAAGAACGTATGGGCCGTCAATAGGCCGAAAGCTCACACGGCTGGAAATGGCCCATGTAAATCACGGGCCGTTAACGGGTATAAAGAAATTTATTGTTCATTATGGGCTAGACTCACCGTGGTCCTGTAATGGGCCGAAAGATACGAAGGCCTCATATGGGTCGAAAGACGTCGTGGGCCATACATGGGCCGAAAGTGAAATGGGCTGGTATTATATTCGACGGCCCACATGACGTTGTTGGGCCGATTTCCTTTAGGGCCTAACGGGACATGAGTTAACGGGCCGTAAAATGGGCTATTTGCGAAGAGACCGTTACATGCTTTTCATGGGCCAGCCCGTTAACTTTTGACCAAGTCAAACGGCCGGCTTTGTAAGCTAAATGGGCCACTGTTGGGCCGTGCCACGTGTCGACATATCATAGGCGCCTATCTGACCCACTGACGAGCTGACACGTGTTTCGTCCGGCCAATAAGAATTTTACACATGGAAAGTTCCCATTGGTCGGGGCTGTTAATGGGTTATCGGATCCAAAACCCGACCCGATAGCTTAACGGCGTTCCGTTACGGTGGATGCCACGTGTCGGTCACCCTTGACGAAAGCACTTCTGTTACCCGCGATTTATCATCATGGAAGTGGACACTTCCTTGATGATAATTTTGGTAATGTCATGGAACACTTCTACGACAGCACAGGTATGGCTATCTTGATTCTGTCATAAATTTGTCATGGATGTACATGCATGACAAAAAAGCGACCTACCGTGACAAACACGTATCATCATGGAAGTGTATTTTTTTGTAGTGATTTTCTCCCACTTTTATTTCCCGAGAGCAGTGAATGAAGGGAAGGCGATATATATTGGATCATTTGACGGTTAAATATGTATGCAAAATAGGAACATATATATTACATCATTGGACCCATGCATAATAATGGCTATGTGTGTATACAAAATAGGAACATATATATATATTACATCATTTGACCGATAACATACGGTTCCTCAGCGCTGACGTTTTCGTTTTTTAGTCAGCTTCTTTCCCTTCTTGTTCGTCGAAGAATAATTGAGCCCCTCATTGTGACTTTGCCTTTTCCATGGAGTATGATTTTTCTTAGGTAATGTAGTATTGATTCTTCTTTTGACGTATACTTCATCATCATCGTCATCTTCCCTCATTGGGTTGCCGTACTGATCATAGTCTTCCTCATTGGCGACTCCATCCATTCCAATGATGTTCCTTTTGCCTCTCCTCACGATAACACGACCCGGATTGCATGGGTCGGTTATGAAGAAGCATTGTGTCACGTGCTTAGCGTGTACCCATGGCTCGTTTTTTGCGATAGCGTTCACGGTAGCGCTCTTGGCGTCGGGTATAGTCATGGTAGTGAAAATCCGGTTTTCTCTTTCGACATTCTTAGCCCATCTGACAAGAAACATCGTCGTGTTGTGCAGTCCAGAGTAGTCAAGCTCCCAGATCTCCTCGACCCTTCCATAAAATCGTTCAGTTGCGCCGTTGTCGCTGCCGGTCATGCATTCCATCGTCACCCCTGAGTTCTGATCATCACTGTCCATATCTTTGGCCTCCGTGTAGAACGTGTATCCGTTGATATCATATGCCTGATAGGTTACGAGGTTGGGCGAGGGGCCATGGTGCTAAGGCGTATATGAGCAATCCGTCTTTAGAGCCCTCCTCGGGGGGATTAGCAATAATATGCTCTTTGAACCAATGCAGGAATGTGGAGTTGTGCTCTCTAGTAACTTCGGCGTCCGTCTTACATACCCCCCGGTCACGATACTTCTTTGCGATAATTTCTTTGTGCAGTGCCACGAAAGGATCTACCTCATCTAGATGTTGTAGCACTACCAAGTTTGCTCTGTCAAAGTCGCTGCGTCGATCTGAGTATGCCACGTGCAGTTCCCTGCGACCGTTGCAGTGACCTTCTCCTTCGAGCCTCCCATCGTGCTTGTTAATGGGCAAACCAACACTAACACCAGGCGGCTGGTCTGCGCCATATAGAAAATTCTCACAGAAAGAGATGCACTCTTGTGTCAAATAGCCCTGGACGATGCTTTCATCCGGACGGGACATGTTATGAACGAATCCTTTGATGATCCCATTCATCCTCTCAAACGGCATCATATTGTGCAGGAATGACGGCCCCAGGTCTATTATGTCATCCACAATATGGACACACAGATGCACCATCACGTCAAATAACGCGGGCGGGAAGTACATCTCAAGCTCATTTAGTATCACAACGATCTCTTCTTGTAGCCTTTGGAGCTGCTTCACACTGATCGACTTTCGAGAGATGACGTCGAAAAAGTTGCAGAGACCAATAAGCGTGTCACGGACGTGCTTGTCCATTATCCCTCTAAGGGAAACACGTAGTATCTGCGTCATCATCACATGAAAGTCATGGGACTTCATCCCGCTGAACCTTTTCTTGTCCGTGTCTAGATATCTGCTTATCTTGCCACAGTAACTGGAACTAACTTTGACTCCGGTAAGGCACTTAAAGAATTGATGGATCTCAGCCTAACTTAAGGTGAAGCAAGAAGGGGGGCAATAATCCTCTTTCTTTATTTTCTTGCCCTTCTTCTCCCGTGCGTCTGTCTCCGTCTCTGTCTCGTCTGACATTTTACGGGGCGGCATGTGCAGATCTTCCATGATTTTCAAATCTTGCAAGTCTTTTCTTGCCTTCGGCCCATCCTTGGTGTTATCCGGCATGTTCATCAGTGTTGCGAGCAAGCTCTCAATGACATTCTTACAGATATGCATTTGATCAAGGCAATGAGGTGTATCGAGTTTGTGCCAGTACTCCAAGTCCCAGAACACAGACCTCGTCTTCCATACCTTCAGCACTGACTCCGGTGCCTTTTTCATCGTCTTTCTCGGCGCGGGGCATTCCTTCCAGTTTTTCAACAGCTCATTGATTTCGGCACCGCTCCGCTTACGTGGAGGTCCTCGATGCTCAGCGTGACCATTGAATAGATCTCCACGGTTTCTCCACGGGTCGTCCTGTTCGAGCCATCTTCGATGCCCCATGTACACTATTTTCCCAAACCCGCCATCTTTCCTTGACGTTAGCTACTGAGACGTCGTATCATCCATGCACCGCGTGCATCCGCAATATCCATGGCACACCTGGCCTGCCACATATCCGTAACCGAGATAGTCCTGCACTGTCGTGATCAGCGCGACTCTCATTTTGAAATACTCGCCTTTGCTGGCGTCCCATGTCTTGGCCGGTGTTTTCGATAACGTGTCTAACTCCTCTTGAAGTAGCCCCAGATACAAATTAATATTATTTCCTGGTTGTTTCGGCCCTTGAATAAGCATGCTCATGCTCATGTACTTCGATTTCATGCACAACCAGGGGGGAGGTTGTACATCCATACAAACGCAGGCCATGTGCTATGGTTGGTGTTCTGGTTGCCAAACGGATTCATGCCATCGGTACACGCGCTGAGCACGATGTTCCTTGCATCACATTCAAAATACCGATAGAAGGTGTTAAACGCTCTCCACTGGCTTCCATCCTTCATGTGTCTCAGCTTCGGATCATCTCCATCGTCAGGCTTCTTCCTCTCTGCGTGCCAGCGCATTAGCTTTGCTTCCTTGGGATCTACAAAATACCTCTGGAGACGGGGAGTGATCGGTAAGTACCATACAACTTTCTGGGGACATTTCTTCCCGACCTTCTTGTATCGAGAAGCATTGCACACCGGACAGCTTTTTTTTCCGCGTGCTCCTTCCGATAAATTATGCAATCGTTGATGCATGCATGGTATCTAATGTGTGGCAAATCAAGAGGGCACACGATCTTCTTGGCCTCATCAACACTAGTAGGACATAGATTACCTGCGGGAAGAACATCCTTTAGGTACTTGGGATGCTCATCGAGGCTAGTGTCGGTCCATTTGTTTTTAGCCTTCGTCTTCAAGAGTTGGAGCGTGAAACTCAAGCGGGTCACGTCAGGATTGCAACCATCATACAATGGAGTGTTCGAGTCTACCACCAGTTGCTCCAGCTTAGCCTCCTCTTTAGAAGCAGCTCTCTCAGTACTCGTCTCCTTGCGAAGCAATGCTTGAACATGAGGGTCCCGCACGATTGAACTTAGTACCGACGAACTCTGCTGCGTGGAGTCCATGTCGTTCTCTCCGCCGCCATGTCCGGCCCCTTGTCCTCCGCCATGTCCGGCCCCTTCTCCTCCGCCATGTCCGGCCCTTTCTCCGCCGCCATGTCCGGCCTCTTCCCCGCCGCCATTATCGATCATCTCTTCGTCTTGCCCCGTGTCATCATTGCCTGCCCCGTCGGCATCCTCAACATCGTCATCCTCATCTTCAATTATCCACCGAGTATAGCCATCCATGAAACCAGTCATGAGCAGGTGCGCTTCGACACGACCATCGTCATGGGGGTCGAGCCAAACTATTCCTTTGCATTTTCGACACGGACATAAAACCTCTGCCCGGTTATTTTCCTGCACCGCCGACCGCAACCACCTGTCCACCATCGTTCCACTGACCATCGTCAACTCTGCATGGTAATAATAAAAAAATTGATTATAAAAATGCGTGCATGCATCAAAGTCATACAAAAATTCGGCATGACCTTCCTTAAAAATAGGACATATATAGATCTAGAGTTTGCCCAGAATTCGCCGAAACGGAAATAAATCGACATTTCAACAAAACATAGGCAACTCAAATGCACAATTTGGCGTCAACTCATGCCACACACACAATTTCCATAAAGATATCACACACACATAAACATATTTCCATTTTGCAAAATCATGAAATTTTAATCACCTCTATCTCAAGATCGAGGACACGGTGGAGATGATGTTGTCGGGAGATCAAAAGTGCACAAAGCTCTTCTTGACAAAGATAGATCTTGTTAGGGGGCAAATAGGTCACTTAACTAAATGCTACATCTACCTAGTGAAAGCACAAGTGCTCCTCAGGTGGTTTTGGTAATTAATATCAACATATCTCTTGTTGGACTAACACTTTTATCTAGCATATATTTCAGATAAGTTCAACAATGGAGTGGCATGGACTAAAGGTTGTGGGAACTCCTTCAAGATGCTAAGGACAAAGGATTGGCTAAAGCTTCAAGCTCAAGACTCTTCATTTTACACTTTTAGTGATCCAAGATCACATTGAGTCTATAGGAAAAGCCAATACTATCAAGAAGGGATGAGGTGTTGCTTAATGAGCCTCTTGCTTCATGTGCTTTGTGATATGCTCCAAAACCCTCAGCTACTTCCCACTTCCACATATGACCTAAACCCTAAGCCAAATTCGGTCATACCGATTCTTTCTATCCGGCGCCACCGAGTTTCATATGTCATAAGCCACTGCCAAAACCCTAGCAAATCGGTTCCACCGATAGGGATCTCGGTCTCACCGAGATGGGATTGCAATCTCACTGTGTATGTCCATTGTCAAAATCGGTCTCACCGAGTTTAGGTAATCGATACTACCGAGATTACAATGCAAACTCTCTGGGTAACTCATTACCAAAATCGGTCCAACCGAGTTTAGTAATCGGTCCCACCGATTTTGCCTGACCAACTCTCTGGTTAGCTAATTACCAAATCGGTCTCACCGAGTTTGTGTAATCGGTCTCACCGAGATTACGTTATGCCCAAACCCTAACCACATCGGTCCTACCGAGATGCATGTCAGTCCCACCGAAAATCTCTAACGGTCACTAGGTTTACCTTTTCGGTCTGAACGAGTTTGTTGATTCGGTCCCACCAAGATTGGTAGATTGTGTGTAACGGTTGGATTTTAAGTGGAGGCTATAAATACCCCTCCACCTCCTCTTCATTCGTGGAGAGAGCCATCAGAACACATCTACACTTCCAACTCATATGTTCTGAGAGAGAACCACCTACTCATGTGTTGAGACCAAGATATTCCATTCCTACCATATGAATCTTGATCTCTAGCCTTTCCCAAGTTGCTTTCCACTCAAATCTTCTTTCCACCAAATCCAAATCCCGTGAGAGAGAGTTGAGTGTTGGGGAGACTATCATTTGAAGCACAAGAGCAAGGAGTTCATCATCAACACACCATTTGTTACTTCTTGGAGAGTGGTGTCTCCTAGATTGGCTAGGTGTCACTTGGGAGCCTCCGACAAGATTGTGGAGTTGAACCAAGGAGTTTGTAAGGGCAAGGAGATCGCCTACTTCGTGAAGATCTACCGCTAGTGAGGCAAGTCCTTCGTGGGTGATGGCCATGGTGGGATAGACAAGGTTGCTTCTTCGTGGACCCTTCGTGGGTGGAGCCCTCCGTGGACTCGCGCAACCGTTACCCTTCGTGGGTTGAAGTCTCCACTAACGTGGATGTAGGATAGCACCACCTATCCGAACCACGGGAAAAACATCCTTGTCTCCAATTGCGTTTGAATTCTCCAAACCCTTCCCTTTACATTCTTGCAAGTTGCATGCTTTACTTTCCGCTGCCTATATACTCTTTGCATGCATGCTTGATATGTATTGTATGTGCTGAAATTGTGCCTAAAACTTCACTCAAACCAAAAAGCTTAAAAATTGCAACTTTAGTACTAAGTGTCTAATCACCCCCCTCTAGACACACCCACTTCTAGATCCTACAAGTGGTATCAGAGCTTTGGTCTCCATTGCCTTGGTTTAATCACCTTTGGAGGAAGATGGATGTGTCTACTTTAGGGAGTCTTAGACATAGAGTGCCTATTCTTGATGGAGAGTATTTTCATGAATGGAAAAATGAGATGCTTGTGATTTTCACTCAATATCATTTGAACAAGTATATTGCTAGTCCTTGTGCTCCTCATGTTGATCCTATGCATCCCACTCTAGATGAAGATGTTGATATGATTCGCAATCTTAGAACCGTTGAGCTCATCATTAGAGGATTGCCCAAATGCTTGATTGCTAGTTTACCTACTCTTAAATGCGCCTATACTATATGGAAATTTCTTGAGGAACGATTCCCCGATTATTCCTTGAAAAACTTGGATGAAATTCTCCATAAATCTATTGCCATGAGTAAAATGAATTCTAGTAATCCTAGTTTTGGTGATTGTCTACTTGACCTTACTAATCTCATGCATGCTAAAGGAAATGTTGGGATCATTAGTGATATTATTTCCAAAGCTATAAGAATTCATAAAAGTGACCACTTTGATGATCATTTATCTAATGAATCACTTTCTCTAGGAAATGATGAGTCACAAGATCATGTTGAACATGGATACTACGATGAGAATGATGATAGTGACTTCGATCTTGATGATGCAATGAGACACTTTGGTCTTATGGCAAATCTTCGAGGATACGTGTCAGGAGGAAAGGAATGGGTTCTCGATAGTGGATGTACCAACCATATGACCGGAGATGAAGAGATGTTCCGTGAGCTTGCTGAAAATGACGACCCTCGAAAATATGTCACCTTTGGTGATAATTCAAAGGGTAAGGTGGTTGGCCTTGGTAAGGTGGCCATGTCACACGATAGCTCCATTCAAAATGTCATGCTTGTTGAATCTCTTGGATACAATTTACTTTCAGTATCTAGACTTGCTGATTTCGGATTAAATGTCCTATTTACTGAGGTAGATTGCCAAGTGTTTCGTCGAGATAATCATAAAATGGTCATTACCGGTATACGTAGAGGTGACCTTTATATTGTCGATTTCTCTAAAAAGGCACAACCTAAAACTTGTTTTATTGCTAAATCCTCAAAAGGTTGGTTGTGGCATAGACGACTAGGTCATGTTGGCATGAGAAACCTTGACAAGCTTATTAAAGGAAATCATATCCTTGGAGTTAACGATGTCATATTTGATAAGGATAGACTTTGCAGTGCTTGTCAAGCAGGTAAACAGGTTGGAGGAAGGCATCCCGTGAAGAACATCATGACCACAAGGAGGCCACTCGAGCTACTTCATATGGATCTCTTTGGTCCCAATGCCTACAAGAGTCTCGGTGGAAATTCTTTTGGTCTAGTCATAGTTGATGATTTTTCAAGATTTATGTGGGTGTTCTTTCTTGATGATAAATCGCAGGTCCAAAAGATCTTCAAAAACTTCGCTACAAAGGCCCAAAATCAGTTTGATGTGAAGATCAAGAAGGTTCGGAGCGACAACGGAACGGAGTTCAAGAATGAAAATGTGGATACCTTTCTTGATGAAGAAGGGATTTCACATGAGTTCTCGGCCACGTACACACCTCAACAAAATGGAGTTGTTGAGAGGAAGAACCGGACGCTCATCAAAATGGCGAGAACGATGCTTGATGAATACAAGACGCCGAAGCACTTCTGGGCAGAAGCGGTTGAGACTGCTTGTCATGCAACAAATCGCTTGTATCTTCACAAGCTACTCGGCAAGATGACATACGAGCTCCTCACCGGTAACAAACCCCTAGTTGGATACTTTCGAGTATTTGGCTCAAAGTGCTACATTCTAGATAAGCATCGTCATTCAAAGTTTGCTCCTAAGTCTCATGAAGGTTTCCTACTTGGTTATGGCTCAGACTCTCACACTTACCGTGTCTACAACAATTTCACCCGAAAGGTTGAAGAAACGGTAGATGTGAAGTTTGATGAATCTAATGGCTCGCAAGTAGAGCAATTGCCAATTGATGTAGGAGACAAAGACCCTTTGGAAGCAATTCAAGACTTGTCAATTGGAAAAATTCGTCCAACGGAGGTGAAGGAGAGTACCTCGTCCGTCCAAGTGGAAGCTTCTACTTCACGACAAGGTGAACCAAGAATCGACATGGAAGCATCCACAAGTGGGACACACCAAGATGAAGAAAACGAGGAAATGCGTCAAGATGAACATCAACAACCTCCTTCTCCACCACGAAAAGAGAATGACAACGTCAACAATGAAGAAGGCCAAGAAGAAGAAGAACAAGACGAAGAAGAAGTTCAACGAAGACCCAAGCAAAAGCTCTCACGAGTTCGAGCAAGAATCGCCAAAGATCATCCCGTCGAGCAAATCTACAATGATATCCAAACCGGGAGAATTACTCGCTCAAAAACTCGTCTAGCTAACTTTTGTGAAAATTATTCATTCATCTCTAGCATTGAACCTATGAAGGTTGAAGAAGCGTTGGAGGATCCAGATTGGATAAATGCTATGCATGAAGAGCTACACAACTTTGAGAGAAACCAAGTTTGGACATTGGTTGAGAAGCCCGACAACAACCACAACATCATCGGTACCAAATGGGTGTTTCGCAACAAGCAAGATGAAGATGGACAAGTGGTTCGCAACAAAGCACGTCTCGTCGCCCAAGGATACACACAAGTCGAAGGTATGGACTATGGTGAGACATATGCTCCCGTTGCTAGACTTGAGTCCATTCGCATCTTACTTGCCTTTGCTAATCACCACAATATCACCTTGTACCAAATGGACATTAAAAGTGCTTTTCTAAATGGTGAAATAGAGGAGGAAGTTTATGTCAAACAACCTCCCGGTTTTGTCAATCCTAAGAAACCTAATCATGTTTACAAACTTCACAAAGCACTTTACGGTCTTAAACAAGCTCCTAGAGCATGGTATAAATGCCTGACTAAGTTCCTTCTTGCAAGTGGTTTTGAAATTGGAAAAATTGATTCTACACTCTTCACTAAAAGAGTTAATGGAGAACTATTTGTATGCCAAATTTATGTTGATGATATCATATTTGGTTCTACTAACCCTCTCTTTAGTGAGAAGTTTGGAAAGCTTATGTCAAAGAAGTTTGAGATGTCTATGATGAGTGAACTCAAATTCTTTCTTGGTTTGCAAATCAAGCAAACTAAGGAAGGTACATTTATCTCTCAAACGAAGTACACCAAAGACCTATTCAAGAAGTTCAATATGCAAGAATGCAAAGGTATGTCTACACCCATGCCTACTAGTAGACATAATGATTTGACCAAAGATGGTGAACCGGTTGATCAAAAGGTATATCGTTCTATGATTGGTTCATTGTTATACCTATGTGCCTCTCATCTCGACATTATGCTAAGTGTGTGCATGTGTGCACGATATCAAGCTGCTCCTAAAGAATGTCATCTTAAGGCTGTGAAAAGGATAGTGAGATACTTAATCCATACACCAAATTTTGGCATTTGGTATCCTAAGAGGTCCTCTTTCGATCTTGTTGGGTATTCCGACTCGGATTATGCCGGAGACAAGGTTGATAGAAAGTCCACTTCGGGTACATGTCAATTTCTTGGTAGATCTCTTGTGTCTTGGTCCTCCAAGAAACAAAACTCAGTATCCTTATCCACCGCCGAAGCGGAATACATTGCCGCTGGTTCATGTTGTGCTCAATTACTTTGGATGACCCAAACTCTTAAAGATTATGGGGTCTACGTGAAACATGTTCCATTGCTTTGTGACAATGAAAGTGCTATCAAAATTGGTCATAATCCTGTGCAACATTCTCGAACTAAGCATATTGAAGTTCGTCATCATTTCATTCGAGACCATGTTGCAAAGGGTGACATTGATCTTAAGCATGTTCGCACCGATAAGCAATTAGCAGATATATTCACTAAACCGCTTGATGAGAAAGTGTTTTGCAGGTTGAGAGGAGAATTGAACATCATTGATGCTTCAAACTTGGAGTAGAAACTCCATTGGATACATGCAAGACATGAGCTTATGTCTAATCCTTGATTTATCTCTTATGATGACTATCTTGTGTCTTGGATATATTTGCACCTTGCATGTTATCTAACCCATGTAGGTACTTGGATGAATCTATTTCTATGAGATTGCAACTCTCTCACATCTTGAGCAATCTCTACATCACCAAGTCTCTACACAACGGTAGTTGACAAGGAAGCACGAAACCACTCAAACATATCCTTTGACTAATTCTATGATTGAGCTTCATGATTGTCGTTTTTGGATATAAAAGTGCTTTTCCTTGCAAGAACTAACCCATGTAGGAAGATGAACTCAAACTCCAAGTGGTGCTCCCAACTCTTGATGAGCTACATCAACCTCGAGCACCCACACAAGTTCAACTGCATGAGCAAGATCCACACCACCACCCAAGGTATGTCATTCCATCTTAGAGAAGCTTTACTCCAAGACATGAGTCAAAGCAACTCAACAAGATGATAATACATCAAGATGCTTAAACGAAAAATGGTAACCCCATTTTGAGCTTAAACGATGAGTATGACCTATGATCAAGTGTTCTCACTTGACTCCTAAGTCAATATACTCTAACATAGGTGACTATGTCACCGCCCAATTCTAGATGAAGTTCTCTTGTGTTCTTTTGTGTGTTATTGCATTTGTCCCTTGCATGTTTATTTCCCTCTTTTTCAAAAAAAAAACTTCATCTAGAACTTTTCATTTTCTTTCTTTTGATTGCTGTTCTGCATTTTTCTGCATCAAATTCCTTGCAAATCTTTCAGTTAATTCATTGCAAATCTTTGTGAGATCTTATTTGCCTAGTGAGCTGAGGTGACAAGTATTTTCTCTGAAGTAAACTCGGTTCCACCGAACTGAACTTTTCAGATCAACCGAATACATTTGGTACCACCGAAATGTGACGCTCGGTGCCACCGATTCGCAACAGGAAAACAGCTTGCCACTTATTCCATATTTCTACTGATCCAGCTCCACTCGATGAATCTTATCCTCTACAAGCATCACAGTTTTATCCATTGCTTTATGCTGAATCTCAAGGACCAAACCTTTTTGACAGATTCCAGAAGAGCCTTCTTGGAAATTGATGTCAAAGGGGGAGAGAGAGATCACATCAAAGCTTATCACCTACAAGGGAGAAAGTATTAAGGAGGAGAAAGAGATATCCAGGGGGAGAGAATACTCAAGGATCCCAGATGCTTGATGTTTAAGAGGAGAGATACCACATGTCTTTTTGGGGGGAAGACATGTTCATATGTGCTTGTTTGCACTAAGCTCTATTCATTTGATATCTTTCAGCTCTGATTTTCTGTTCCCTATCTTCTCCCAATATCCCATGTCAGATTCAGGGGGAGCAAGACACCTAAGGGAAAGAAATCATTCAAATTCATTGCATATCTTTTCTCTTGGGGACATGTCTAATTCAATGTGGTACTCTGTACTCACTCTCTACATGTCATCCCAGTCTTGGTATTCTTGTGGTTCCTTTTGTTTGCTCTGGCTAGTGGATGTATCTATGTTATCTAACCTTGTTTGTGCAAGTTCATTCCATCCTAAGCCAACTCAAGACTAAAAGGTAAGTATATGCATCAGAATCATGAGTGTGAGGAATTCTTGCTTTTGTACAAACTGTTTGCAAGAAGGACTCATGAGCATGAAGGTATCCCTCTCAATAATCTTTTGCTCTGATGCATATGGCAAAGATACATGTAACACATTGCCTACTCTGTCATGGTTATGCTCTCACATGGTTCTATATTTTATACTCACATGATTGCATACATGTAGGGGGAGCCTATGGTTGTTACATGTCCTTCCAAAGCTTTACTTGCTATTCTTTGTATCCTTATCTAAAGCTTTGATGTATGTTGCCATCAATTACCAAAAAGGGGGAGATTGAAAGCACAAGTGCTCCTCAGGTGGTTTTGGTAATTAATGTCAACATATCTCTTGTTGGACTAACACTTTTATCTAGTATATATTACAGATAAGTTCAACAATGGAGTGGCATGGACTAAAGGTTGTGGGAACTCCTTCAAGATGCTAAGGACAAAGGATTGGCTAAAGCTTCAAGCTCAAGACTCTTCATTTTACACTTTTAGTGATCCAAGATCACATTGAGTCTATAGGAAAAGCCAATACTATCAAGAAGGGATGAGGTGTTGCTTAATGAGCCTCTTGCTTCATGTGCTTTGTGATATGCTCCAAAACCCTCAGCTACTTCCCACTTCCACATATGACCTAAACCCTAAGCCAAATTCGGTCATACCGATTCTTTCTATCCGGCGCCACCGAGTTTCATATGTCATAAGCCACTGCCAAAACCCTAGCAAATCGGTTCCACCGATAGGGATCTCGGTCTCACCAAGATGGGATTGCAATCTCACTGTGTATGTCCATTGTCAAAATCGGTCTCACCGAGTTTAGGCCATCGGTACTACCGAGATTACAATGCAAACTCTCTGGGTAACTCATTACCAAAATCGGTCCAACCGAGTTTAGTAATCGGTCCCACCGAGTTTGCCTGACCAACTCTCTGGTTAGCTAATTACCAAATCGGTCTCACCGAGTTTGTGTAATCGGTCTCACCGATATTACGTTATGCCCAAACCCTAACCACATCGGTCCTACCGAGATGCATGTCAGTCCCATCGAAAATCTCTAACGGTCACTAGGTTTACCTTTTCGGTCTGACCGAGTTTGTTGATTCGGTCCCACCAAGATTGGTAGATTGTGTGTAACGGTTGGATTTTAAGTGGAGGCTATAAATACCCCTCCACCTCCTCTTCATTCATGGAGAGAGCCATCAGAACACATCTACACTTCCAACTCATATGTTCTGAGAGAGAACCACCTACTCATGTGTTGAGACCAAGATATTCCATTCCTACCATATGAATCTTGATCTCTAGCCTTTCCCAAGTTGCTTTCCACTCAAATCTTCTTTCCACCAAATCCAAATCCTGTGAGAGAGAGTTGAGTGTTGGGGATACTATCATTTGAAGCACAAGAGCAAGGAGTTCATCATCAACACACCATTTGTTACTTCTTGGAGAGTGGTGTCTCCTAGATTGGCTAGGTGTCACTTGGGAGCCTCCGACAAGATTGTGGAGTTGAACCAAGGAGTTTGTAAGGGCAAGGAGATCGCCTACTTCGTGAAGATCTACCGCTAGTGAGGCAAGTCCTTCGTGGGCGATGGCCATGGTGGGATAGACAAGGTTGCTTCTTCGTGGACCCTTCGTGGGTGGAGCCCTCCGTGGACTCGCGCAACCGTTACCCTTCGTGGGTTGAAGTCTCCACTAACATGGATGTAGGATAGCACCACCTATGCGAACCACGGGAGAAACATCCTTGTCTCCAATTGCGTTTGAATTCTCCAAACCCTTCCCTTTACATTCTTGCAAGTTGCATGCTTTACTTTCCGCTGCCTATATACTCTTTGCATGCTTGCTTGATATGTATTGTATGTGCTGAAATTGTGCCTAAAACTTCACTCAAACCAAAAAGCTTAAAAATTGCAACTTTAGTACTAAGTGTCTAATCACCCCCCCTCTAGACACACCCACTTCTAGATCCTACACCTAGCTACCTAATTTGGGAGGAGACAACTTCAACTAGTGGAGGGGGAAGGAAAAAGAGAAAGGAGATGCATTAATGGAGGTGGTGTAGTTAGGTAGGAGTAATGAAGAGAGAGAAAGGTAGATAGAAGAGGGAGAGTAATGGGGAGAAGTATTGAGGAAGAAGAAGAGTGAGAGTGGGAGCATGTGGGAGGTAGGGGAAAGGGAAGAGAGGAGGGGGCGGGACGGGTGGGGAAAAGGTGGTGGGGTGTTGCGGATTAGCAGTAGCGCGGGACCTAAAACGCGCTGCTGCTAAGGATGTAGCAGTAGCACGCTTTCGGAAACAGCGCTACTGCTAACCGGGACAAAAAAGTGCGCCAATTTGAAATTTAGCAGTAGCACTTCAGAAAAAGCACGCTACTACTACATCCATAGTAGTAGCGCGGCTCGCGGCACCGCGCTGCTGCTAAATGGAGTTTGGTGGACACTGCCAGTCGATATTTGTAGCAGTGCGGTTTACACCGAGCGCGCTACTGCTAAAAACTTGTCAGTAGCGAGTTTCCCGCACCCGTGCTACTACTAATTAGCAGCGGCGCTCCTTTTTGAGCCGCACTGTTGCTAAGATTCTGTGTATAAGGTTTTCCCTAGTAGTGTTCCTTTGGGGTCGATAGGAGAAGACCATGATGAAATTGTTGAAGTGGCTCTTATATGCATTATTTTTGATTTAACCAAGAGCCCATGTTGCCTTGTCTTCTCCTGTTTATTGAATGCTCGCAGATTCCAGCTTAGTCCAATGCACGTGCACTCTTATTATTTTCACATCATTCGGTCGTGCAAGTGAAAAGCAATTATGACGATATATGATGGACTGACTGAGATGAGAAAAGCTGGTATGAACTCGACCTCTCTTGTTTTTGTAAATATAATTAGTTCATCATTCCTGATTCAGCCTATTATGAATAAACATGTTTGCAATGACAATTAGAGATCATAGTTGCTTATGCCATGCTTGATTAGCTATGAGTTATAATGGTTTACCTTGCGTGCCAACATGCTATTAAAATAGTTGTGATGTGGTATAGTGGGGTGGTATCCTCCTTTAAATGATTTAAGTGACTCGACTTGGCACATGTTCACACATGTAGTTGAAACAAATCAACATAGCCTTCATGATATTTATGTTCATGGTGGATTATATCCAACTCATGCTTGTACTCAATGTTTATTAATTTTAATGCATGTTCATGACTGTTGTCACTCTCTATTTGGTCGCTTCCCAGTCTTTTGCCGGCCTTCACTTGTACTAAGCGAGAATACTGCTTGTGCATCCAATCCCTTAAACCCCAAAGTTATTCCATATGAGTCCACCATGCCTTCCTATATGCGGTATCTACCTGCCGTTCCAAGTAATTTTGTATGTGCCAAACTCTAAACCTTTAAATAAACATTCTATTTTGTATGCTCGAATAGCTCATGTATCAACTAGGGCTGCCCTTATCTTCCATGCTAGGCGGGTTATTCTCAAGAGGAGTGGACTCCGCTCCTCACTCACGAGAAAATGGCTGGTCACCGAGATGCCCAGTCCCATGCTTTATGCAAACTAAATCAAAATAATTGCAAACAAAACTCCCCCTGGGACTATTGCTTGTTGGAGGCACTCGTTGTTTCGAGCAAGCCATGGATTGATGCTTGTTGGTGGAGGGGGAGTATAAACTTTACCATTCTGTTTGGGAACCGCCTATAATGTGTGTAGCATGGAACATATCGCCATCTCTTGGTTGTTATGTTGACAATGAAAGTATGCCGCTCAAAATATCATTTATCTCTATTTCAAAATCGAGCTCTGGCACCTCTACAAATCCCTACTCCCCTCTGCGAAGGGCCTATCTATTTACTTTTATGTTGAGTCATCACCCTCTTATTAAAAAGCAATAGCTGGGGAGCGCAGCTGTCATTTTCATCCATTACTATTAATTTATATTGAGTATGACTATGATTGGATCTCTTTTACCATGAATTACAATGTCTAGTCAGTCCTTGATCTTTAAAGGTGCTCTGCATTTATGTTTTGCGGTCTCAGAAAGGGCTAGCGAGATACCATCTTGTTATATCATATTATGATTGTTTTGAGAAAGTGTTGTCATCCGAGATTTATTATTATGGCTCGCTAGTTGATTATGCCATTGATATGAGTAAACATGAGACCTAAGAGTTATTGTGAATGTGGTTAGTTCATAATCTTTACTGAAAACTTGAATGCTGGCTTTACATATTTACAACAACAAGAGCAAACAGAGTTTGTAATTTTTTTCTTTATCACTTTCAGTTTGTCAACTGAATGGCTTGAGGATAAGCAAAGGTTTAAGCTTGGGGGAGTTGATACGTCTCCGTCGTATCTACTTTTCCAAACACTCTTGCCCTTGTTTTGGACTCTAACTTGCATGATATGAATGGAACTAACCCGGACTGACGCTGTTTTCAGCAGACTTTCCATGGTGTTATTTATGTGCAGAAACAAAAGTTCTCGCAATGACTTGAAACTCCACGAAACATCTATTTGGAAAATAAGAAAAATACTGGAAGAAAACTCCACGTCAGGGGGCCCACACCCTGTCCACGAGGGTGGGGGGCGCACCCCCTACCTCGTGGCCCCCCTGACGCTCCACTAACCTCAACTCCAACTCCATATATTCACTTTCGGGGATAAAAAAATCAGAGAGAAGGAGTCATCGCGTTTTACGATACAGATCCGCCGCCAAGCCCTAAAACCTCTCGGGAGGGCTGATCTAGAGTCTGTTCGGGGCTCCGGAGAGGGGAATCCGTCGCCATCGTCATCATCAACCATCCTCCATCACCAATTTCATGATGCTCACTGTCGTGCGTGAGTAATTCCATCGTGGGCTTGCTGGACGGTGATGGGTTGGATGAGATCTATCATGTAATCGAGTTAGTTTTGTTAGGGTTCGATCCATAGTATCCACTATGTTCTGAGATTGATGTTGCTATGACTTTGCTATGCTTAATGCTTGTCACTAGGGCCCGAGTGCCATGATTTCAGATCTGAACCTATTATGTTTTCATGAATATATCTGTGTTCTTGATCCTATCTTGCAAGTCTATAGTCACCTACTATGTGTTATGATCTGGCAACCCCGAAGTGACAATAATCGGGACCACTCCTGGTGATGACCATAGTTTGAGGAGTTCATGTATTCACTATGTGTTAATGCTTTGTTCCGGTACTCTATTAAAAGGAGGCCTTAATATCCCTTAGTTTCCATTAGGACCCCGCTGCCACGGGAGCGTAGGACAAAAGATGGAATGCAAGTTCTTTTCCATAAGCACGTATGACTATATTCGGAATACATGCCTACATTACATCGATGGATTGGAGCTAGTTCTGTGTCACCCTATGTTATGATTGTTACATGATGAACCGCATCCGGAATAATTCTCCATCACCGATCCAATGCCTACGAGCTTTTCACATATTATTCTTCGCTTATTTACTTTTCTGTTGCTACTGTTACAATCACTACAAAACCCAAAAATATTACTTTTGCTACCGTTACCGTTACTTCCATATTACTTTGCTACAAAATACTTTGTTGCAGATACTAGGTTATCCAGGTGTGGTGGAATTAACAACTCAACTGCCAATACTTGAAAATATTCTTTGGCTCCCCTTGTGTCGAATCAATAAATTTGGGTTGAATACTCTACCCTTGAAAACTGTTGCGATCCCCTATACTTGTGGGTTATCACCCCCCTCCCCGCTGCGGGTGGTTCTTCCTTAACTCCAGTGAGACCCCCCACCCCATGAAAATTGACTGACCCAAAAGTCGATTCAGTCGACTGAAGTGTAGCTTAATCGGAGAAGAGCAGCAGCACGAGCGAGGGGGAGAGCAGCAGCAGCAGTAGCGTGAGCGAGTGAGTGAGAGCCGGAGTAGTAGCAGGAGCGTGAGCGAGAGCCGGAGTAGCAGCAGCAGATCCGACTGGTATGGCCGCCGCTGCCGAAGGGGCCTCGCACTGGGGGAGAGCCGCCGTGAAGATGTCGCCCGCGCCGCTGACTTCGAGGTAGCCGCTCCATGTGGGTGTGGGATGGAGCACCGTCGGCGCTGGGAGGCTGAGTTAAGGAGAAGTGCGATGCGATGAGTGTACAACCTCTTTGGTGGCACCGAGTAGGCTTCGGCTTCGTCTGAGGAGTCGGTTAGGATGTTGTGGTTCCGGTGGAGCAGGTTAAGGCGGCGCTGTGGGGATGGAGCAGCCTTGATAGACGAGGCGATCGTCGGAGTAGCTCCTTCGAGGTGGAGGACGGGGCGGCTGAACCAACGGGATGACGGGATGGACGACAGATCCTCATCCGGGGAGGTGGATGAGGGACGTCGAGCTGTTGCGGTGGACGATGTTGTCGGGGAAGAGGCTTCGGCTGGGCAGCGGTGAGGTGGTGGACGGAGGAGGGTGGGGTTTCGCGACTGGAGCGGAGAGGTTATGGTGGCCAGATTTCGAATGGCGAAAAGGAGGCGATGGGAGGGGGGAACGATGACTTAGGGACGTGCTTGTCCGAAATGTAGGGTGTGTTACAAAAGTACCCCCGCCGATTTGAACTAGCGGCCCTTTCGGCTCAGGGTTAGAAGGGGGATTTCGCGTGTCGGGATTTGGTAGCTGCATGGAGTTTTCGCACGCGTTGTCATTTCGGATAGCAAGGTGCGGGTTGTGAAGGCACCAGTTTTGGGAGCACGATATCTGAATTTTCGGGATATAACAAGGCACGGGTTGAATTTTGGGGACAATCCTAACATGTAATATTGTACTTGTAGTACGTACCGAATCAATTCGCACTTCCCTCAACGAAAAAAAAACGAAAAAAATAAAACTATTCACACCACACAAAGAGAGAGTCTTGTCCCGTTTTACTATACAAATGCTATTCAAAGCTACTCCCTCCTTCCATCTATATAGGGCCTAATGCGTTTTTCGAGGCTAAATTTGACCAACCAAATATTAGAGCAATAATATATGACATGCAACTTACACAAAGCACACCATTAAATTCATGTGTGGAAGGAGCTTTCAATGATATAATTTTCACATTGTACATGTCATGTACTATTAATCTTGTCAATAGTCAAAGGCGGTCTTAAAAAACGCATTAGGCCCTATATAGCTGGAAGGAGGGAGCATGGATCCATGTTATGTCCAATTAAATTTTTTCCGTGGCTGTATAATGCATGTAACCTACTCATGCCAACAGTTTAGTGCATTCCAAATGTCTATACTACCGCTGCAATTCGAACTGAATGTGAATTTGTTTCTCTATTTCAATAAGAATCTATAATCATGATTGTTGCCAACTTCAACCATCATTCGTGTATTACCTTAACAACACACCACATGATTACTATAGAGAAAGATATGAACTATGTGTACTATATGAACTATGTGTACTATATGAACTTGAATTCAATTTTTTGAATACACTTAATGTTGATTCCAAATAATAGTACATTTGATGTACTAACTAGATATTCATAATCTAAACCATGTTCCATACGTACACTGTGTTTATCACACAAAGTATAATGCCCCACCCCCTACATTATGACAAATATTTAGCCCTGAGCTGCAAAAGCCACACATTAGCCCAAATTATAATCAATGTTCTATATATTATATGCAGTACTAGCATGATGCCCATGCGTTCCACGGAACATCAACATGATCAAGGGGATGCCTTATTTGCAAATATGGAGATGGGTGTGGGTATCTTTTTTCAAAATTGCCATAGTTTCCTTCCTATCCGTCAGATATAAACCGGACGACCTATATTGCAGGATGGCAGGCACACCATCATCAACAACTCTGTTTTTTATAAGAGTAGAGATAAAATATATTATATGTAGTATAACATGTTCATAACCAAACTATCACCGTTATATATATTCACGCATGCGTCGATTTAAAACACTACGATAAATTCATCAAATATCCAAATTCGCTTTTTATAATGAATTATGATCTCTATTCGTATTTTACACCCACACAATCCTCTTATCTTTGTAGCTAGCGCTAACTTTCTCTCGTGCATGCACACGCCAGCATCCCTCACACCCTCCCTCAGCATTCTCTAGCTCCATCGCACAAATTCGTCTTTTCACTTTAGGTCATTCACCCACGGTGTGTGTAGGCCCCCTAGCTCCTTCTTTATGGCACACATCGATCGATATGCCTCTCTAGCCAGATGTGCCTACCACAAACACAAGCTTCCCCTCTTCTCTTCTCACCGTCCATGCCTCACTCCCACCACTCATTTCATCGATCTCATACTCGCACACTCCTTCCCCCTCGATATAGTATGCCTCTCGCACCACCTCCTAGATGCATCTCTGTCTCTCTATCCTTCTCCCTGGGCCTTATTTGTTTCTAACACATACATGCATGTATACTGATCGATCTCCCTACATATACCTAGGTCGAGTTTAAATATTTCCCCCTCACCCATCGATCGACGTACCTCACAAGTTATGTCTCTCCTTTCTCTGACAAAGGACGATTGATCTTCCTATGTAGTTACGTCTGCTTACCACAACCATATTGTCCCCCCTCATCATTCGTGCATGCCTCCTGACCCGTCTCTCGCACGCACATGCACAGACAGGCAGCCATCCCCTCTCTTATTGATATTGCACGCGTGCCCTCCGTTTGTCTAGCAAGCCTCTCCCACCATTAGTTAGAAGCAACTCCACTACCACGCCTTGCAACACTCTAGCTCTGTCTCTCTCCCAACCTTATTCCTCTCCTACACATAGGCATGGATGTGGATCGATCTCCCTTAATACACAGTGGCGTAGCTAGGGGTGGCTTGGGTGGTTCGCGGACCACCCTGGAATTTCCTATAGCTTGTATATAATGTAGTAAAAAATATTTCTTTGAAAATAAATAAACTTATCTAAATACTAGCAAGATGCCCATGCGTTGCATGGAACATCAAGATGCATTTATATGAGTAGTTTATCTTGTGAGAGAAAAGGATGAACGAGGGAAGGCCTTATTTGCAAATGTGGAGAGGGGTGTGGGTATCTTTTTGCAAAATTGCCATAGTTTCCTTCCTATCCGTCAGATATAAATCAGACGGCCTATATTGCAGGATGGCAGGCACACCATCAACACCAACTCTGTTTTTATAAGAGTATAGATTTCTATTGATGGACCACCCTGGCTTATTGGGCTGGCTACGTCACTGTTAATACATAAGGTAGGCCTCTCTCCTTCTCCACAAATATACCAGCCATTGTACCTCTATAATTAATTAGGCCTCCCCCACCACCACACACCGATAGTAGAGCGTTGTAGGTAGGTATCCATGCCACAGAGACAAACTACACCTGTCCCCTCTCACGTTCCAGTAGGCCAGCCACTCTATATCTTTGACGTGGGCACACACAAATTCGATGGCACTCTTTATCGATCGCGCGCGCACACACACACACATCATCCCTCTCTTCAATTCTACCGATACCTCAAGCCGATGATACCTCCACTCTCTTCTCGTGGATCACCCCCTCTATATATATGATATATCCAGGACTCTATTCACACACATTGCATATGTTACCTTTTTTTATTGACCCCCCCTCCAAAGAAAACACTCTCGAACCCACGCACTATATCTCTCTATGTTTGTATCTCTATCACATAACCCCACGTAGGTGGTGTACACACACGAAGAGAATAGGTGCACGTACTCACGCTTCATGCCCAGCCACACCTGCGCGGGTACACGGTGGAGCTCATTTCTATATGAAATGGCATCCCACGTGCTAATTTGAACGCGTGTAGCGGTTGTTTACCTACGGATGTCATGTACCACACGTGCACGAAACAAAGTTCGACTTGATGATTTGGCGCGTTATTTTTAAATAAAGTTATATCACTCAATGGCATGTACACATAATATAAAACGATTTTTATGGAGAAAAAGGTAGTCCGCTCCACTATATACAATCGAGCCTGCCTGCCTAGGTTTGTCTCTCTTTAGAGTATATCACACAAGGCGGCGGTGGTTCTCTCTCTCTCACCGTTGGTCACTGATCCGGCCGCATCTCGTCTGCTGGCGGAAAGGAAGGATGTGCATCGTTTCTCCGTTCGACGGCGCCGAGGAAGCACGTCCCGATCTGCGGTACTCGCTGTTCTCTCTGACCAAGCTCCAACGCGGTAGGGCCTACGTCACCTGCTTGCTGCTGCAGTATGGGCAGACCCAGCCCGCCGCCGCTCACCTAGTTACATCCCGACGACCCCCAGGTATCCCATCTGGCCTTGCTCCACTGCCCTTCTTCCCACGTCGCTGCATGTGGAAAATCTTGCATGTGGATCTTCCATAGTTCATTGCCCAAAACGTAGCTCGTCCGGCATAATTTCCATATTGCAATCTCGTCCTCACACCATTTTAGACAAACACAACCGTGTTGTTATCTTCCCTTATTACATGGAATATGCTTCTTTTTTGTCGGCATATGTGTCTTCAACTCGTGTTATTGGCCAGTAATTGTTTCCTTTCTACCTCTTTTTTGCAAACAGGGCTATCATTTCACCTCGTTGCTATTGCGACCTTTTGGTTAACTGCACAAATCACTTTTTTTGTGCAGTTGTACTAAAATGTCACACGTGCAACGTCTCTACATTTCAGTGCCACTGCACAAAGGGAGATTGGTTTTGCTCTATCCTCCTCATCCAACTCTGAGCCTAATCTTCTCCAACTATTTGCTTAATCTTCTCCAACTATTTAGACTTAAGAGAGACTACAAAGGTGACCATCTTCTATTTGTGTGTTTATTCTTTCATCAGCAGTCCTCTATCATCGTAATCACACCTAATATCTTTGGAACAGGGACGCTCAACTCTATTTTAGTGGAACTGGACAAAATGATCGGAATGTTGCATGAACCAGACAACTAATTTTTTCCCAACATGCCTTGTTGATTTAGACAGAGCTGGGGGGACGTTGCTGCCAATGAAAACATGGATCAATTTCAATTTAACACCTTCTCACAACTTTGTCTTCAGTTGTGATGTAAATATTAGCTTTGATCTGCTAATCATTGAGATGCATTAGCAAGGAAGTTAGTTTTTTATTGTTTCCGAAAGAGCATCGATGGCAAGACACACGAAACAAAAGCTGAAAGCTCAGAGCATTGTAATTTTCATGTCGCTAGAAAATTATTTGTATTGTACGTCAATTATGTAAACAAATGCTGGAAGCTTGATAGCATTGCGAGAAGCCCCTTCAGCATCCGGGTCCATGTCCCATGCACAAAATTATACTCCTCCGTTCCTCATTATTTGTCTTTTGACAAATTTCAGATGTGCATATTTTAGAGTGTAGATTCACTCATTTTGCGTTGTATGTAGTCACTCATTGAAATCTCTAGAAAGACAAATACTCCGGAGTATATTTAAGAACCGAGGGAGTAGTGCACAACCGCATGGGAGACTCAGCCCGGTCGTTGTGCCGCATTAATAGTGAGTAATGAGTAGTCAAATCAAAAGCCCCACCTTTCCCACTGTAAGTTTCTTGGAAGAAGCAACCATCAATACGCTCTTCTTTGAATCCGCTCATACTACTCCATCCATTAAAGTATATAGAGCGCGCTTCAAAAATAAAATAAAAAAATCTCTGGGACCAAGGCGACTAGCGATCGGCTTGAAAAATAGCATTGGTAGTTATAGCACAACGTCCATTACTACAGGAAATAATGCGTACACACAAGCTTGCAGTGCTTCCACCACGGGTACACACATGCATGCACTTACACCACTCCGTAGACATCGAGAGAAAATTGTGGACTTGATTGTGGTTACCATGCCCTAATTAATTGAGCGTTAAACCAAACGCGTCTAAAGTCTCTCTGGTGGTGGAAATGTATTGAGAGAAATGCATCAGAATGAAGCGCGCCCTGTAAAGTGTGACTGAGGGAGGAGTAGTATGAAGGTGCAAAACCAAGTACGCGTATGGCCTGTCGGTGAACGCACCTCATCTTGGCATATGACTGACATGTGGGACCGGAGTGTGAGCAAACCGATCTCAATTGACGGCAAAATGGCCAAGCCGCCATTCCTTGAGAGATACGAGGAGGGTGAATAGTCAAACGGGCTCGCATGGAGGCCAAGATATATTCGAGCATGGTTGATCGATATCATCATTACATGTTTGATGTTTTTTAATACTATACTATTGGGCTACCGTTTTCCGCCCTTCTCCTGAATAAATGTATACTTTATCATAGATTAAAATAAAATAAGAGTACATATGCTCCACCATGCGGTTCTAGTAGTAGTACTACTCGTACTACTAAACCTTGCGCCTAGCTCTTCGTGAAGTCGAACAATGATGGTACTCTGCATGTTGGGTACTACAGTGTATGCCTCTGGCAATCTGACGCTGAATGAACTGAAGCATGTCCACCACCTGGGCAAGGGCAGGTTTCATGAGTCAAAAGGCGTAAGTGAGCTTCACCTCATCCTGCAAGCTTCTCCTTGTTCTGCGAGTTGACGGGACACACCAAAAAGTAGTGCTAGTCCATACTCCCTCCTTTCCGCTTAACCTGGCTTAATCTTTTTTGCGGGTAAATGAGAGAGCTTTATTCATATATAAGCATTCTTAGGATGATCAGTCGAGAGACTGGTCACTAGGAAGCGAGGTACCCTGCAAAAAAAGAAGAAGGAAGCGAGGTGTTTCATCAAGCCAGCTCTCAGCCACATTCAAAGTGCAGCAAGCACGGTTCGCACGAAGATGCGCCGCAAGGTTTGCTAACCCGTTTACATGCTGAATAACAAAAAGAGAGGAAATATTAGTGAGCGCTCCTATTTGGAATAGGATATGAGCGAGAATTAAGCAAGAATTGTGGCGAGTGTTCCATGCAATCAACTTCCATTATCACATGCGAGAACCCTCGAAGAGAACCAAATGTGTTGAAGATTGCTTTATCACATTTTTAAAATATAATAAGAGTGCAGACGCTCCTCCATCTAGTTCCTAGTAGTATAGTACATAGCTCTATAGTAGTAGTACTAGTACTAGTAAACTTTGCGCTTGGTTGTTCGCCTCTTCAGGAAGTTGAACAATAATAGTACTAGTATAGTGTATGCTTCTGGCAATCTGACACCGAATTAACTAATGTACGTCCACCGCCTGAGCGAGGGAGAGCTTGCATTAGTCAAAAGTTTCTCCTTGTCCTGCGAGCCACCGCGCGCAAGCTTCTCCTCGTCCGGCAAGTTGACAGGACACAACAAAGTAATTCTAGTCCATACTGCCTCCTTTCCGGTTAATATGGCTTAATTTCAAACGAGATAAATACACTGTGTGTCACTGTATATTGGTAAAAATACGGTCAGTGGAATTCATAATACGCTCATTGCGCTCAATATATACATTTTCCGGTGTTTATATGGTCACTAGCTCACCATGGCTGAGTATGTGTGTGCTTGCACGTGTAGGTTGAGCACTTGAGCGTGACTGTGTGTGTTCCGTTGTGTGCTCGGACATTCATGCATTAGGGCATCGTGCGCGTTTTTGCATCCATGTGTACGTGTGACTGTTGCATGCATGCACGAGGTTGTAGTCCCTCACATTCACATGTTCATAAGTCAATGCTTTGTCAAAACATTGCATGCAAGGTTTAATCATTTGTTGTTCACGCATGCATTCCTGATATTAATACGTTGGTAAAGACAATTTCTTGAGGAAAATGAGCCCATGAATTGAGTACAAAGGGGACCAATAAGCCATGACAGAGGGAGTACCAGTAGTGAACCGGAAGGAGGGAGTAGGTACTAGTAGTACAGTACTACGTAACAACATGCAGTAACAAAATTCCTCTATGTGCATCCTATCTACGTGTCATGCAAGAAAATATAGATAAGTACAAGTGAGACTCAGGAACAGTCATACACATAGGGGGAGTACGTGTAGGGGCCACTAAGGAGCAGTCAAATCACATAGTAAGTTAGTCGGAAGAAGCAACCATCATTTCACTCTTTAATGACACGTACGCAATATAAAATGGTTGATATGGAGAGAAAAAGAAAACCACTATATATACACTAGCAGGAGCCTAAGCTACAAGCCTGATTGCTTGGGTTGCTCTCTTCACAAGCATAGAACGATGGTGACCACACCGCTGATCACATATCCGGCCTGATCCCGCCGCTGGGGGAAGGGAACAATGTTCCGCGTAGACGCTGTCGCCATCGGCGAGGGAGAAAACCCACAGTTGGTGCGTCCGAATCGGGGGTCCCCGCGGTATGTGCTGATGCCGCGTCCCAAACGCCCTTCTATAGCTACATCCCGACGTCCTAGGTAGCAGTACATCTTCCTTTTGGAGCCGGCTTGCTCCACTGCCGCATCTCCCCACGTAGCTCCATCTCCATGTCGATCTTTCTCTACTTCTACCGGCTTCTATTTGTGATGAGTTTGTGTCTCATGAACTAGTGCCAGTACTATTATTCTAATCACACTTATTCAATATCTTTGCCATCAGGGATGCACAGCTCGATTTTAGTGGAATTGCACAAAAGCATCGTATGATCCGAGGGTGCCAGCCGCGTTTCCTTCGACAGGTTCCACCTAGCCAGGAAATTAAATCCTGTTTAGGGTTTAGGGTTTAAGTTGTAGTGACCCCATCAGTAGTTTTTCTTTTGTACACGCTCTCACAACATTTGTCTTTAGTTGTGAAGTAAAAATTGGTTATGATCTGTGAATCATTGAGATGCATCAGCATGCGTGTTAGTTTTCCATTATATTTGATGGAATGTTGTAACGGGGCAACCTTGGAGTAGGAATGAAAATGGAGTGGAAAGTTCTGGAGAAAATATGGAAATGGAGAGAAACCAATGTTTCGTTTCGTTGGATCGCGCCATCGAGCAAAACCAATCTTTAAATCACGTCTATCACGTTCGTGTCTCATCCTCCTCCACGGCTCCACCCCACACGGTCGCTCGGCATGCCACTCACCGCAAATGGAGTATACAATAACTTTCCCACCTTCTTGTCGGTGGATCGTGCCATGGAGTACTAGCACTATTGGAAGAAATTTACGTGTTGGGGGAGGACAGCTAGCTGTAGCATGGAGTCCCAAGAACTTTTTACATGCATGTTGTGGCCGGCTATTGCCACCTTTGAACGTGAGGCAGTCACGTGCACCGGGAAGCGGTGTGGGCGACGCTCTCTCGGCTGATGGGCCGCTTCAATGCCGGCGCCAGTGAGAGGTCGCATCTGAGGGAGTGCTGGACTAAGGGGTCCTCAGGCGTCCATCCTGTTATCCATGGGCCGGACTGATGGGGTATGAAGACATGAAGGCCGAAGACTGTACCCGTGTCCGGATTGGGCTTTCCTTGGCGTAGAAGGCAAGCTTGGCGACCGACTATGAAGATTCCTTCTTATTTAACCGACTCTATATAAACCCTAGATCCTCCCGGTGCCTATATAAACCGGAGGAGTTAGTCCGGAAAGGATATAAACATTACAATAGTCATATAGGCTAGACTTCTAGGGTTTAGCCATTACGATCTCGTGGTAGATCAACTCTTGTAATACTCATATTCATAAAGATCAATGAAGCAGGAAGTAGGGTATTACCTCCCTAGAGAGGGCTCAAACCTGGGTAAACATCGTGTCCCCCGTCTCCTGTTACCATCGATCCTAGACGCACAGTTCGGGATCCCCTACCCAAGATCCGCCGGTTTTGACACCGACATTGGTGCTTTCATTGAGAGTTCCACTGTGACGTTGACGAAAGGTTTGATGACTCGCCTTGTCTTTAAAGACAACATCACCTCCGGAGGAGTCCTGGCCCGGGGCCAAACCCTCCTGCTGGGCAGCTTTACCATGATCGCCCGTTCGGCCATTAAGCCAGCGATGACCTCTCGGGCCATCGAAAACCCCATTCGCATCAACTCCAAACACTCCAAGCAGATGGATCCGATAGAGTTTTCATCCTTAAACGAGCTCCTAGATCGCATCGCCGCTTTGGGAATCGCCACAGATTACGATCGGATCGGGCCTAAAACTGATCAGTGAGAAACTAAAACTCCACCAGTCACCCACCAGATAGCGGTGGTGAAGAGCAGGACGACGAGTCTTCTTCAATATCGAAGAAGGACTATGTCTGGACCGCTGATCAGGAGGAACCGGATACCCACCAACGTAATGAGGCAACCAGCCCTCTGAACATAGAATCGTACGGCAGTCCTAAACAATCGGAAGATACTCAGGAGCCCAGACCATTGAGTCCGGAAGGTCTTTAGACTCCGGATAATCGGCCAGGTCAGGGTTCGGATTTAATTCCACCACCCACCCAGACATAGACACTCTCATGAGCATAAAACAGCAGTCTCAGGAAACGGTCCACCACTTCCGGGCTAGATTCCTCCTTGTCAAGGACAAGGTAAAAGATTGTCGTGATGAGGACGCAATACCAGCGTTCTGCAACAATTGCGCGGAAGAAGGAATCCTCAACGCCATCAATCACACCGCATACTGAAATTCGCTGAATTAGCAACCATCGTACAAAAGTACAGCACGATGGAGAGCGCCTGGAAAACTCAGGCAGCTCGTTGGGAACCGCCGGTCCCAACTCAACTTCCCCTACAGGAGAAGAGGGCGCACCCCCGTGGCACGCCAATCCAACAGTCAAGAAACATAAAACCACTATGCGGCACGACACCATTCTGGAGGAGTGGCTCGATGGCCCATGCAAAATACATACAACACCAGATACCGTGGCAACCCATAGCCTTAGAGCATGTTGGATACTACGGCAGGTAGCCAAAAGCGGCGAGGACATCCTTATCAAGGACGCCCCAGAACAACATCCCCCAAAAGATGGCAACACAAGAGTATTGATGGTCTTTGAGACATTCGCTTCAAACAAAAAGGGCAAAAGGGCACTTCGTGAGCTCACCGAAGTCTGCCAAATCGCTGCAATAAACCCTTGGAACGACACGGCTATAACATTTAACGCCGGTGACAAACCGAAGTACAGAACAGTCCGAGTGCCAGCCGCGTTAGTCCTCAGTCCCATCGTGGACGGGTTTCGACTTACCAAGGTCCTCATGGACGGCGGCAGCGGACTAAACCTCATTTATGAGGACACACTCCATAAAATGGAAATAGACAGGATTCGCATCAAGCAAAGCAACACAACCTTCCGAGGAATTATTTCCAGTCGGGAGGCGTGGTGCGCTGGCAAAATCACGATCGACGTAGTATTCGGCACGCCGGAGAACTATCCGTCCGAAGAAATAACTTTCCAAGTGGCCCCCTTCAGCAGCGTATACCACGCCCTGTTGGGGCGAGATGCTTTTACACCCTTCCAAGCTATACCTCATTACGGGTATATGAAGCTCAAAATGCCCGGACCAAACGGTATAATCACTCTTGTTAGTGATCCGGACATAGCACTCCGCGCTGAAAACAAAACCGCATCCCTGGCCCTGGAGGCGCTATCCGAAGCCCTCGCGGCGGAAGAATTAACCGCACTATGCTCCACGATGGACAGGGATGATGTGATCCTCGACAAACGCCCCAAATCCACCTCCTTCAAATCAACAGAAGAAATAGTCAAATTCCAGGTCCACCCAACGGACCCCAAGAAGACAACATCTATCAAAGAGCAACTGAACTCAACAGTAGACGCCGCACTACGAGAATTCCTGCGCGAAAACTGGGACATATTTGTCTGGCACCCTTTGGATTTGCCAGGGATCCCACGCAATTTGGTCTTGATAACCCACAAGTATAGGGGATCACAACAATTTTCGAGGGTAGAGTATTCAACCAAAATTTATTGATTTGACACAAGGGGAGGCAAAGAATATTCTCAAGTATTAGCAGCTAAGTTGTCAATTCAACCACACCTGGAAACTTAGTATCTGCAGCAAAGTCTTTAGTAGCAAAGTAATATGATAGTGGTGGTAATGACAACAAAAGTAAAGACAGTAAAAGTAATATTTTTCGTATTTTGTAGTGATTGTAACAGTAGCAGCGGGAAAGTAAATAAGCGGAAACCAGTATATGGAAAACTCGTAGGCACCGGATCAGTGATGGATAATTATGCCGAATGCGGTTCATCATGTAACAGTCATAACATAGGGTGACACAGAACTAGCTCCAATTCATCAATGTAATCTAGGCATGTACTCCGTATATAGTCATACGTGCTTATGGAAAAGAACTTGCATGACATCTTTTGTCCTACGCTCCCGTGGCAGCGGGGTCCTAATGGAAGCTAAGGGATATTAAGGACTCCTTTTAATAGAGTACCGGAACAAAGCATTAACACATAGTGAATACATGAACTCCTCAAACTATGGTCATCACCGGGAGTGGTCCTGATTATTGTCACTTCGGGGTTGCCGGATCATAACACATAGTAGGTGACTATAGACTTGCAAGATAGGTTCAAGAACTCACATATATTCATGAAAACATAATAGGTTCAGATCTGAAATCATGGCACTCGGGCCCTAGTGACAAGCATTAAGCATAGCAAAGTCATAGCAACATCAATCTCAGAACATAGTGGATACTAGGGATCAAACCCTAACAAAACTAACTCGATTACATGATAAATCTCATCCAACCCATCACCGTCCAGCAAGCCTACGATGGAATTACTCAGGCACGGCGGTGAGCATCATGAAATTGGTGATGGAGGATGGTTGATGATGACGACGGCGACGAATCCCCCTCTCCGGAGCCCCGAACGGACTCCAAATCAGCCCTCCCGAGAGGTTTTAGGGCTTGGCGGCGGCTCCGTATCGTAAAACGCGATGATTTGTTCTCCCTGATTTTTTTCTCTCTGAAAGCAGATATATAGAGTTGGAATTGGCGTCGGAGGGCATCGAGGGGGCCCACAAGGTAGGGGGGCGCGCCCTAGAGGGGGGGGCGCCCCCACCCTCGTGGACAGGGTGTGGGCCCCCTGGTCTTCATCTTTCGCGAGGGTTTTTTATTATTTTTTCTAAGATGTTCCGTGGAGTTTCAAGTCATTCCGAGAATATTTGTTTTCTGCACATAAAACAACATCATGGCAATTCTGCTGAAAACAGCGTCAGTCCGGGTTAGTTCCATTTAAATCACACAAGTTAGAGTCCAAAACAAGGGCAAAAGTGTTTGGACAAGTAGATACGACAGAGACGTATCAACTCCCCCAAGCTTAAACCCTTGCTTTTCCTCAAGCAATTCAGTTGACAAACTGAAAGAAAGAAAGAAAAACTTTTACAAACTCTGTTTGCTCTTGTTGTTGTAATTATGTCAATCCAGCATTCGAGTTTTCAGCAAAGATCATAACTAACCACACTTGCAATAATTCTCAGGTCTCATAATTACTCATATCACTAGCATAATCAACTAGCAAGCCATAATAATAAATCTCGGATGACAACACTTTCTCAAAACAACCATAATATGATATAACAAGATGGTATCTCGCTAGCCCTTTCCGAGACCGCAAAACATAAATGTAGAGCACCTTTAAAGATCAAGGACTGACTAGACATTGTAATTCGTGGTAAAAGAGATCCAATCATAGTCACACCCAATATAAATTAACAATGATGAATGCAAATGACATTTGTGCTCTCCAGCTAGTGATTTTTAATAAGAGGGTGATGACTCAACATAAAAGTAAATGGATAGGCCCTTTGTAGAGGGAAGCAGGTATCTGTAGAGGTGCCAGAGCTCGGTTTTGAAATAGAGATAAATTATATTTTGAGTGGTATACTTTCATTGTCAACGTAGCAACTAAGAGATGGCGATATCTTCCATGCTAAACACATTATAGGTGGTTCCCAAACAGAATGGTAAAGTTTATACTCCCCCTCCACCAACAAGCATCAATCCATGACTTGCTCGAAACAACGAGTGTCTCCAACATACATCAGGTCCCAGGGGGAGTTTTGTTTGCAATTAATTTTGATTTAGTTTGCATAAAGCATGGGACTGCGCATCCCGGTGACAAGCCATTTTCTCGTGAGTGAGGAGCGGAGTCACTCCTCTTGAGAATAAGCCGCCTAACACGGAAGATAAGGACAGCCTTGGTTGATACATGAGCTATTCGAGCATACAAAACATAATGTTTATTTGAAGGTTTAGAGTTTGGCACATACAAATTTACTTGGAACGGAAGGTAGATACCGCATATAGGAAGGTATAGTGGACTCACCTGGAATAACTTTGGGGTTTAAGGGATTGGATGCACAAGCAGTATTCCCGCTTAGTACAGGTGAAGGCTAGCAAAAGACTGGGAAGCGACCAACTAGAGAGCGACAACAGCCATGTACATGCATTAAAATTAATAAACATTGGATGCAAGCATGATTAGGATATAATCCACCATGAACATAAATATCGCGAAGGCTATGTTGATTTGTTTCAACTACATGCGTGAACATGTGCCAAGTCAAGTCACTTAAATCATTCAAAGGAGGATACCATCCCATCATACGACATCACAATCATCTCAATAGCATGTTGGCACACAAGTTAAACCATTATAACTCATAGCTAATCAAGCATGGCACAAGCAACTATGATCTCTAATTGTCATTGCAAACATGTTTATTCATAATAAGCTGAATCAGGAACGATGAACTCATCATATTTACAAAAACAAAAGAGGTCGAGTTCATACCAGCTTTTCTCATCTCAGTCAGTCCATCATATATCATCATAATTGCCTTTCACTTGCACGGCCGAATGGTGTGAATAATAATAAGAGTGCACGTGCATTGGACTAAGCTGGAATCTGCGAGCATTCAATAAGCAGGAGAAGACAAGGCAATATGGCTCTTTGGTTAATTCAACAATAATGCATAAGAGCCACTTCAACAATTTAATCATGGTCTTCTCCTATCAACCCCTAAAGAAAAAAAAGAAAATAAAAACTATTTACATGGGAAACCTCCCAGCAAGCAAAAGAAAAACGGGAAATATTTTTGGGTTTTCTTTTTAATTACTATTGCAACAACAGTAAAATAAACTACTACTAATTTTTTTGGTTTTTCTTAAGGTTTAACAAACACACAAGAAGAAAGCAGGAAAAGGAAAATAACTAGCATGGATATTACAGTGAAAAAGTATGAGCACCGGCATATAGCAATGAGTGTGTGTGAACATAAATGTAATGTCGGTGAGAAATACGTACTCCCCCAAGCTTAGGCTTTTGGCCTAAGTTGGTCTATTGGCAGGGATAGCCTGGCGGATACCCGTAAGTGTAGCTGGGGTCATACTGTGAGGAAGAATAGTTGGGATCATACTGTGATGCAGCGGTTATCGCTTGCTGAGCTGCAGCGTGGAGTCGGGCTGCCTCCGCTCTCCTCTCGTACTCATCTGCCTCCTCTCTGGTAATAGTATATCTTCCTTTTGTCTGTGAATCAAAAAGGGCAGGAGCAAGGAGAGTAATACGGACAACATGCCGTTTGTTAAAAATTAAACGATATAAAAGAGGTGATTCGGGCCTCTCGACAAAATGATGTGAAGCCATGGAGTCATAATCTTAATATGCAGGAGGCAACTCCGTATCACCCTCACGAATGTCTATCTCAAGAAAATTAGCTAAGCGGGTTGCATAAATTCCTCCAAAGAAATCTCCATTATGTCTATTATGATGCAACCTACGAGCTACAATGGCTCCCATATGATAAGATTGGTCTCCTAACACAGCACTCCTGAGAATGCTAAGATCAGGGACACACATGTGACATGCTTCATCATTAGCATTTATACATCTACCTATGAAGAGAGCAAAATAATGTATAGCAGGAAAGTGAATGCTCCCTATGGTAGCCTGCGTTATATCTCTAGATTCCCCCATAGTTATACTAGCAAGAAAGCTTCTAAATTCAGATTTAGGGGGATCCCTAATACTGCCCCATGATGGAAGTTTGCAAGCAAAAGTGAAATCCTCAAAGTCCATGGTATAAGATTTGTCATAAAGATCAAACATGAATGAAGGAGAATTACGCGAAGATGAATACTCAAACCTCCTCACAAATGTACTTGTGAGATCATGATACTGGGGGCATTTGTAGCCTCAAAATCCTCAAGACCGACATTGCGCAAATATGCTTTAAATTCTTCTTTAATTCCCGCACGATCCATAAAATTTTCCGACGGGCATTCGCAAGGCAGCACTAGAGCGTCTCTTGGTGGATCCTCGTCAGCATCACGCATAGCAATCCTGGGTCCTTGCTTCTTAGAAGAACCACCATGGAACATCTTCCTAAGCATATTGTTTTTCTCTGAAAAATTTCTAAAATTTTTAGTAACTTCAAACAAAAGTGAACCAACTTCAATAAAACTGATAGCAACTACTCCTACAAGTGCCTAGAGCCTATATCAAGCATTAGAACTACTTGGAACCATATAAATTTGACATGCAAGCTCAAGAACATGGTCACCTATGCAGCACAAATTTGCAAAGAATAAAGCACTAGAACAAAAACTAATTGGACCAATGGAGGAGTCTGTGACACTCCAAAAAATTTTATTTGGTTTTCATCAAAAACTTTGTTGATTTCTTTTTTTTAAAAGAGGCCATTTAAATTTTTTCCAGAAAATCTTCCTCTTAAAAACTTCCTTTTCCTTGGCAAGGATTTTTATTTTGGTATCTTCTTCAAACTATGGTGTTTGATCTTTTAAAACTTTTTCTCTGGTGGTTCCCTTCTCCAATTATATTTTTGGAATTTAATTATTTTCTTTTAAAAAGAAACTCTATGAAAATTGGGGATTTTCACATCTTGAAAACCACCCATGATTTTTGTGTTTTGCCCATGAGGTAAAACCCCTCCAAAGCCTTCCCTCCTCCTTGAAAACCATCTAAGTTCTCTGTCCCAACAAATCCAAACAAGTTTTGGATTTTATTTCAATTATTTTACCTCTCAAATATTTTCTGACAATTATTTTGAGCCTGAGTGATTTTCAAAGCAAGTACCCTATTGCATTTGGGTTTTGACCTCAAACCAACTCCTCTGGATTGTCTTTAGCAACCACAACTCAGAACCATCTTGATCCACTCTTCTTCTTTTCAAATTTTTCAAAATTCAGCCTCTGCAAGTTTGGACTAGATTTGCCAAATTCGGTGAAATTCATATTTCCTCTTCTCCAAAAATTCCACAAAAATTCAGGCAGCCTACTGGTGCAATGAGAGGCCACTCCACCAAGGTTCAGCTCAAGGAAAAATCTCTGCATACCAAAAGCATTCTGTCGAACACCTGAACTGCACTGTTTCCTTGCACTTTCAGTAAATTCAGAGAAGTTCGGAGTTTCAGTTTCGTCAGACTTCGGTGACGTGGCCACAGTGCGCCCTGGCGCGATGCACACGGCCCCATCCCCTTGGCCAGCACCCCGCATGCGCGCTTGGCTCCTTCCTGGCGTCGGTGGCGCCCTGGCCCGCCTGCGCCGGTGTGTCCCGCGGCGGCAGAACCACCGTAGCGGTCGACAGGGGGCAACACTGCGGCATAATGCCGTTCAGCACCGCCCAAACATCCTGAGAGCTCTGCATGGCCACCTCCTTGCCAGTGCACGCATGCAGCACCATCGCCATGGCCTGGCATGCGCAGAGCGCGTTCTCTTCCGCCGGCGTGCCGTGCGGCCGTTCCGTCCAGGGCAGGCCGTAATCCTCCCTCTCGTGCTGAGTTGGACACTGAGATGGCACCACTGCTTCACCTAGACGATGCTCAAACCCCTAAGCCGACTGTCCACCCACAGCGCCGCCGTAATCGCCCGCCGGACTTATCCGTTCATGGCAACCGCCTCGGGCCGTCTATATATGGCCCCCCCGAGCTTGCTCTTGTCCCCGCACAACTCCACCACCTCGCCAGACCCCGCCTAGCCTCTGGAGGAGCCTCGAGGGGCCCTTCTTCCTCGACTCCGGCCACCTCTGTCCGCCTCGGGCTCCGGCAACGTTCTTTTCACCCTCTCCGGCGAGTTTCATCCACGCCCGAACCACCGTCCGCCGGAGCAGGAGCCACTGCCGACGTGGTGCTCGCCGACCACCACCACCACCACCAACCGACGCGGAGTGACCCCCTGAGCACGTTGATACCGAAGGAGGTGACGGGACCGCGAACTTCACCGAGCTAGGCTCCGATTACTCAGAACCAGACAAGCACGTTTGAACTTTTGATATGATGAGTGTTTGGCATGTTTTGCAATTAGCAAGTTTCATGGCATGTTGATGAGCATACCGATGAACATTATTTTCATGCATAGTTGAGGCAAGTGAGTTCGATGATCCATACGTTGTTGGATGTGAATATGCATGGCCATGTGTTGGCATGAGGATGGGTAAGATGGCAGTGTTGTAGCATGCCAGTCTTATGCCACATGTCCTTATCGGTTCGGTACCTATCCTTTTCCCTTCCCTGTACTACCACATGTTTTCCGCAAGGAATATGGTTTAGTAAGTTGTAAACCGCTTTCCTGGTACACACCACAAGGAGAGGCCGTGATGATGGTTCCATGGCCCTGGATTAAAGCCAGTCATCCGGTCAGGGGGCATGGGTGTTTCCGGTTGGTACCGAGAGGGGGCACCCCTTAGAGCGCGCGTATATAAATTTGATCCCATGCTATTCGAGATTGTGATCTCCCCGTCTCAAAAGTTTTTCTTGGACGATGTCTAGGGTGATTCCTGGCATCGAGAGGTTGGATGGGTGTGTACTGGTTAGCTGTGTTTTCTTCCGAAATACCGTAAACGGAACTAGTCCTTCGTGACTACGGAAATCCGTTAACTGTGGGAAATTTTAGTACAAACTCTGTAGAGTCATAAATCTTCAAATCATCTTATCCATGTCCAAGTTCTGCGCTAACTTATTCTAACAAGTGCCAGTTTTGGTGACAGATACTCCGGTAAATCACATGGGTGCTAAGACCGGTTAAGTGTTTATTCCTGTGGATGGACTAACCCATTTATTATCATGAGCTGATTATTTATCATGTGTATTATTTTCCTTATGAAGAAAGCCCTTTCTGTGATGTCGCCCAGACGTCCGACTGCGGCAATACCGTTATTTACTTTCATTATAAGCCCTTTATGTGGTGTCGATAAGACGCCCGACTGTGGCATTTCCTTTAAAGCCCTTTAAGAGGTGTCGCTAAGACACCCGACTGTGGCATTTCTTTTAAAGCCCTTTATGTGGTGTCGCTAAGACGCCCGACTGTGGCATTTCTTTTAAAGCCCTTTATGTGGTGTCGCTAAGACGCCCGACTGTGGCATTTGTTTTAAAGCCCTTTATGTGGTGTCGCTAAGACGCCCGACTGTGGCATTTCTTTTAAATCCCTTTTTGTGGTGTCGCTAAGACGCCCGACTGTGGCATTTCTTTTAAAGCCCTTTATGTGGTGTCGCTTAGACGCCCGACTGTGGCCTGATTTTCTTTTATTTATTTGTTCACCTTTCGAGGCGTCGCTTCAGACACCCGATCTGTTTCCATTTATATTTGTTTTGTTGGGATTTCAGGAGGACTACCGCCGATTCCCTTTTTACATACCTTGCCTGCTAATATTTTTGAATATGCATTGGTAGATTAATTATGACGCATTCATGCAGGCATTTGTTATATCTTACGTCCGAACTGTCTTGCGAGTACTTTCAAAGTACTCACTGGCTTGTTGATTTGGCCAGATGCTGACGAAGGTGATCTCATGGATGAAGAGTTCGATAGCGAGTCTGACGCCTAGAGGAATCCCAGTCAGTCTCGTGCGAACCTGGATTGGTCACTGTATTATATCCGCTTCCGCAACCCGAATAAATTCATCGAGCCTCACCTCGACGCTCGATGAGATGCTAGTTTGAGAGCCATGTTATCTCACTCCCCACTGTGTTATTCCACCATCACTTTATTCTCGAGTCAGTAGTATGCCACCACACCATTGTGTTATATCCGCCTCTATGTATAATTATTGGCGTGTTTGCAATAATTGTTGAGCACCCTTAGCTCAACCCTGTAATATATTCTATGCTACTGGCTTATTGTATCAAGAGATTGTCTACCAGTGAGGAGGATTTCTCCTCATGCTAGACTCAAAAGATTGGTTTCTCAATAAATATTTTTATTGGAAAACCGGTCGTGACAAGCTTGGTACCAGAGCCAGGCTGACTGTAGGAAGCCACTAGGTGCGATCGCTAATCGGTTATTAGCATGATAGAGCCAAATTATATTTTTTTTGCAATTGTAGTCATTTTTCTGACGGTCAGGATATATTTATGATCTAACTATTCAGAATTTTTGCCTACTTTTGTAGATGGCCGATAATAACTGCGAGTCTCGGACCTTCGCCAATGTGCCCGATGGGTTCGTCAAGCTTCTCTCCTTCATCGTTCAGGTCGCGATGGGGCCATCTGTGCGCCCAGACGTCACTCTCTGCCAGCACAGAGTCAACGACAGTCTGACCATGCACCAAGCCTCGGTGCAGTTCAAGGGAGGGCGTGGTGAGTTACGCCGCTTCCGGTTCATGGGAAGAGCCATGCCTACGGAGAGGCATGCTATTCAGATGGCAGGCCGCGAGGCGATAGCTCGTCTCAGGGATGTCCTCCCCATTATGAAGACTCGTCGTTACCGCTAACTTCCATGCCATGTGCCCTACACCTGTCACTACGCATTCTCCTGCCCCAGAGGAGAACGAGACGAGGCTTTTGAGATGCTTATTGAGTATCTTCGGGCTCTGGAGGCGGCATTCAACAACTTGGTGGACGACTTCGTGGCCCCCCGCATGGACTCAGTCCATGGCTGTGCTGCCAACAGGAGGGAGCTCCTGCCCGCCGCACCGCCATTGACGTTTGTCTCGTCCTCAGCATCTTATGCACCGACTCATCGCCTACCTTCTACCGAAGAGTTCAACCGAGCCATTGCGCCCACCCCAGCGTGCACCACACCACCCTTCACACCCACTCCTGTTCGTGTGGTTCCGCCCCTGGCACCCGCTCCATCTACTCGGCGCAGCACAACTCGTATGGAGCCTATTAGCAAGGAGGAAATTGAGTCCCCAGCCTCGCTACGCCTCACCCTTGGCAGGGCCAAGGAAATCATCAACATCTCCGACTAAGTACGCTTAGCCGTCATGCGATGTACCGCCATGTAAGATATGGGAACTAGCCTGTTTGCGCATCATGTAGGAAGTGGAGAAGTGCACTAGCCTAAATAACATGTCAGGATTATGTACGCATATCCTGAGTGATGTATTGTATAATTATCACCCGCGTGTAAGATACGTAATGAGCAGTCCTTCTCCGTGTGCAACTCGATTTGCTTTCTTTAAAGTGATCTTGGCTATTTAATTTGTTTGCCAGCCTTGTGCATTTATGGATTTGTTGTTGCGCCATTTTCGCTTTTTTTATGGGTTTTACAAAATATATCCCCAGAGTGAAAAATGTCTCGTCCTTGGACCCGCTCCATGCCTACTCCACCAGAGGAAAATTATGGCACTCAACCAGGCAACAATTTCACACAAGGGCAGTCAAGTCAAAATTATGACGCTCAACCAGCCAACAATTCCGCACAAAGGTAGTCGAGTCAACAGGACAATGAAACGACACTTTCCCAAATGTGCCGCATTTATGAACAGAGTCAGCAACAACATCGGGAAATGATGAGCCAAGTCATCAACATGGGAAATCACCATGGACAGTATCAGCAGCATTCTAAGTTATGTGAGCTACAGAAGACACGTCCCCAAAAATTTTCTCACACTGACAAGCCGCTTGAGGCCGAAGACTGGCTTCGAGATATGGAGAGGAAACTGATTATTGCAAAATGTTCAGACCCCGAAAAGGTACTGTACGCTCCGCACTATCTCACAGGAGCAGCCGCATCGTGGTGGGAGAATTTCCTGCACATGCATCCCAACGAAAATGATATAACCTGGGAGGATTTCAAGGAAGGTTTCCGTGGTGCACACATTCCTAAGAGTATCATGAAAATCAAGAAGAGAGAATTTGATGACCTCAAACAAAGGAACATGACAGTGTCAGATTATAACGGTCAGTTTACTTTATTGTCTCGCTACGCCAATGAGGAGCGTATGACTGAAAGTAAGAAGATGGAGAAATTCCTTGACGGTCTCGCGCCTGCGCTTAAATGCCAACTGGTCGTGCACAGTTTTCCATATTTTAAAACGCTGGTGGACAAAGCGATTACTCTGGAAAATGAGAGACGCAACCTAGAAGATGTTCGCAAGCGAAAAAGGGACCAGACTAACCATGCTCGCAAGCACCGAAGCAAGACAGATTTTCAAAACGGTGGGACGCACAAATCCTCATCCAACGTTTCACGCCCAATCAAGAATTTTCATGCAAGGAACAAGGAGTTCACATATCGCCCCGGCGTTACTTGTTACGCCTGTGGAGAGGAAGGACACTATGCCAAGCAGTGTCCCAAGCCTAGGAACTCAACCCCAAAGCCGAATAATGGCGGCAATAATTCAGCGCCCAAGCGAAACAATTTCAATCCCAACAACAACCACAGGAAGGGTCATCTGAACCACGTAACCAAAGAGGAGGCACAAAATGCTCCAGATATCGTACTCGGTATGTTTCCTGTCAACACAATACCTGCAATGGTTTTGTTTGATTCTGGAGTTTCTCACTCTTTCATTTCGAAAAGTTTTGCTTCGCAAAATAATTTTTCGATGCTTCCTTTGGAGAAATCCATGATTATCAAGTCCCCTGGGATTCAGCAAGTTACTCAGAGTTACTGTCAGGATGTGGTTATTGAGTTCGAAGGATTGAAGTTTCACGCAAATCTTATTGTGTTGGAAAATAAAGGACTGGACGTCATCCTCAGGATGGACTGGCTAACCACCAACAAGGGTTTTATTGACTGTTTCAACCGGACCGTAATTCTCACACACCACCATGGGAAGACAATAAGGGTATCCGCCAAGGAAAGAAAAATACCCCGGCAGCCGAGATTGAATAAGGTAGACGTATCTGAATTGAAGAAGGTTCCAGTAGTATGTGAATTTCCAGACGTATTCCCCGAAGAGCTACCAGGCATGCCACCAGACCGTGAGATAGAATTCAGCATTGAGCTAGCACCAGGGACCACTCCCATATACAAGAAACCATACCGAATGGCACCATCCGAGTTGGTTGAATTGAAGAAGCAAATAAAGGAATTGCTGGACAAAGGATACATCCGAGCCAGCTCCTCACCTTGGGGATCACCAATCTTATTTGCCAAAAGAAGGATGGAACACTAAGATTGTGTATTGACTATCGAGCACTTAACATGGTCACGGTCAAGAACAAATACCCAATGCCAAGGATAAACGATTTGTTTGATCAGCTCGCTCAGGCCAAGGTATTCTCAAAAATTGACTTAAGGTCAGGATACCATCAATTAAAGGTGCGAACAGAATATATCCCCAAGACAACATTCACCTCCAGATATGGGTTGTATGAGTTCACAGTAATGCCATTTGGATTAACAAACGCCCCTGCATATTTTGTTCACCTCATGAACAAAGTATTTATGAAGTTTATGGATAAGTTTGTTGTGGTGTTCATCGACGATATTCTGGTATACTCCAAGACACCAGAAGAGCACGCGGAACATCTCAGAATTGTGCTAGGAGAACTCAGGAAACACCAATTGTATGCCAAGTTCAGCAAGTGCGAATTTTGGCTAAGACAAGTAGGCTTTCTAGGCCACGTGCTGACCCAAGATGGAATTGCAGTGGACCCGGAGAAAGTCAAGGCCGTACTTGGCTGGAAGTCACCAGCCAGCGTGACAGATATACAAAGTTTCTTGGGAATGGCAGGATATTACCGCAGATTTATTGAAGGATTCTCCACCATAGCCAAACCCATGACACAGTTACTTAAGAAAGACAAGAAGTTTGAATGGACAGAAGCCTGCGAGAAAAGTTTCCAAGAACTAAAGCGGAAATTAACAACAGCACCAGTATTAGTTGTGCCAGACATACACAAGAATTTTGAAGTATATTGTGACGCGTCCAGAAAGGGTCTCGGATGCGTGTTAATGCAAGAAGGCAAGGTTGTCGCATACGCTTCAAGGCAACTTCACAAGCATGAGGAAAATTATCCCACTCATGACTTAGAAATGGCAGCGGTCATTCATGCACTTAAGGAATGGAGGCATTTCTTACTTGGGAATCAATGTGAAATATACACGGACCATAAAAGTCTCAAATATATTTTCACACAGCCAGAACTAAATTTACGGCAACGACGCTGGTTGGAATTGGTAAAGGATTATGATGTTGGTATCCATTACCATCCAGGAAAAGCGAACGTAGTGGCCGATGCTCTTAGTCGGAACCCCAGCTCTGATGAAAGTAGTCTGCAAAGCTTGAGGCCCGAATTCCAACAAGAATTTGCCAAACTCAACTTGTTAATGGTAGCATAAGGCACCATAACAAACTTGGAAATACAACCCGACCTTGTGGAGAACATTAAAGGAGCTCAACCTGGTCACCCCAGCATCGAAGGCATCAAAAGAAAGGTGAGTATGGGCAAGGCCCCGGAGTTCGTCGTAGACGATGGAGGGATATTATGGTACGGAGAAAGGCTCTGCGTGCCAAACATAGAAGACCTCAAACATCAAATTTTAGCTGAAGCCCACACCGCCCCGTACTCGATCCACCCTGGAGGAACCAAAATGTATAAAGATATTCATGAAAGATTTTGGTGGCACGGTATGAAGAGGGACATAGCCACCTTCATTGCATGTTGCGACTCATGTCAACGCATAAAAGCTGAGCATCAGAGACCAGCTGGACTGCAGCAACCGAACAAAATACCTGAGTGGAAATGGGATGAAATAGGGATGGATTTCATTGTCGGACTACCTCGGTCACGACACGGAAATGATGCCATATGGGTCATCACCGATAGGCTAACCAAAGTGGCACACTTTATTCCAATAAAGACGACCCACACCACTCAGAGGCTTGCTAGGATTTATCTCTCCCACATAGTTTGTCTGCACGGTGTCCCGAAGACTATAATATCCGACAGAGGCACTCAGTTCGTCTCGATATTTTGGGATCATTTACAACAGGCTCTAGGAACTCAACTAGCTTTCAGTACAGCATACCACCCCTAGACTGATGGACAAACGGAACGCGTAAACCAAGTTTTGGAGGACATGCTGAGAGCATGTGTCCTCACCTATGGAGCCAGTTGGAAAGAAATCCTGCCATACGCCGAGTTCACGTACAACAACAGTTACCAGGCCAGCCTGCAAATGGCACCATTTGAGGCTTTATACGGACGGCGATGTCGTACCCCATTAAATTGGTCAGAGACCGGAGACAGCCGCATCTTCGGCCCAGACATGCTCAAAGAAGCCAAGGAAAAAGTCAAGCTAATCAGAGATAGACTCAAGACCGCTCAAAGCCGACAGAAGAGTTATTACGATCAAAAACATCGTGGGGTCAACTTCGAACCCGGCGAACTCGTGTACCTACGAGTATCCCCTATGAGGGGATTGCAACGATTCAAGATTAAAGGGAAGCTAGCGCCAAGATTCATCGGACCATTCTGTATAGTAGCCCGAAAAGGCACGGTAGCCTACCAGTTGGACTTACCTGAGGAATTATCCGACGTCCACAACGTATTCCACGTTTCGCAGTTGAGGAAGTGTGTAAGCAACCCAGAGAAACAAGTGTCTCATGAGAGCATTGATGTGCAGCCAGACCTCACCTATCGGGAACGCCCAGTAATAATATTAGAGGTGTCTGAAAGGAGGACCCGACAGAAAACCATCAAGTTTTTCAAAGTTCAGTGGAGCAATCACACCGAAAATGAAGCAACTTGGGAAAGAGAGGATTTCCTTCGGACAGAGCATCCACACTTATTTATGGATCAGCTGAAATCTCGGGGACGAGATTTTTCCTAAGGGGTAGGTGTTGTGACACTCCAAAAAATTTTATTTGGTTTTCATCAAAAACTTTGTTGATTTCTTTTTTTTAAAAGAGGCCATTTAAAATTTTTCCAGAAAATCTTCCTCTTAAAAACTTCCTTTTCCTTGGCAAGGATTTTTATTTTGGTATCTTCTTCAAACTATGGTGTTTGATCTTTTAAAACTTTTTCTCTGGTGGTTCCCTTCTCCAATTATATTTTTGGAATTTAATTATTTTCTTTTAAAAAGTAACTCTATGAAAATGGGGGATTTTCGCATCTTGAAAACCACCCATGATTTTTGTGTTTTGCCCATGTGGTAAAACCCCTCCAAAACCTCCCCTCCTCCTTGAAAACCATCTAAGTTCTCTGTCCCAACAAATCCAAACAAGTTTTGGATTTTATTTCAATTATTTTACCTCTCAAATCTTTTCTGACAATTATTTTGAGCCTGAGTGATTTTCAAAGCAAGTACCCTATTGCATTTGGGTTTTGACCTCAAACCAACTCCTCTGGATTGTCTTTAGCAACCACAACTCAGAACCATCTTGATCCACTCTTCTTCTTTTCAAATTTTTCAAAATTCAGCCTCTGCAAGTTTGGACCAGATTTGCCAAATTCGGTGAAATTCATATTTCCTCTTCTCCAAAAATTCCACAAAAATCCAGGCAGCCTACTGGTGCAATGAGAGGCCACTCCACCAAGTTTCAGCTCAAGGAAAAATTTCTGCATACCAAAAGCATTCTGTCGAACACCTGAACTGCACTGTTTCCTTGCACTTTCTGTAAATTCAAAGAAGTTCAGAGTTTCAGTTTCATCAGACTTCGGTCACGCGGCCACAGTGCGCCTTGGCGCGATGCACACGGCCCCATCCCCTTGGCCAGCACCCCGCACCCGCGCTTGGCGCCTTCCTGGCGTCGGTGGCGCCCTAGCCCGCCTGCGCCGGCGTGTCCCGCGGCGGCAGAACCACCGTAGCGGCCGACAGGGGGCAACACTGCGGCATAACGCCGTTCAGCACCGCCCAAACCTCCTGAGAGCTCCGCGTGGCCACCTCCTTGCCAGCACACGCATGCAGCACCGTCGCCGTGGCCTGGCACGCGCAGAGTGCGTTCTCTGCCGCCGGCGTGCCGTGCGGCCGTTCCGTCGAGGGCAGGCTGTAATCCTCCCTCCCGTGCTGAGTTGGACACTGAGATGGCACCACTGCTTCACCTAGACGATGCTCAAACCCCTAAGCCGACCGTCCACCCACAGCGCCGCCGTAATCGCCCGCCGGACTTATCCGTTCACGGCAACCGCCTCAGGCCGTCTATATATAGCCCCCCGAGCTTGCTCTTGCCCCCGCACAACTCCACCACCTCGCCAGACCCCGCCTAGCCTCTGGAGGAGCCTCGAGGGGCCCTTCTTCCTCGACTCTGGCCACCTCTGTCCGCCTCGGGCTCCGGCAACGTTCTCTTCGCCCTCTCCGGCGAGTTTCATCCACGCCCGAACCACCGTCCGTCGGAGCAGGAGCCACCGCCGACGTGGTGCTCGCCGACCACCACCACCACCAACCGACGCGGAGTGACCCCCTGAGCACGTTCATACCTAAGGAGGTGATGGGACCGCGAACTTCACCGAGCTAGGCTCCGACTACTCAGAACCAGGCAAGCACGTTTGAACTTTTGATATGATGAGTGTTTGGCATGTTTTGCAATTAGCAAGTGTCATGGCATGTTGATGAGCATACGGATGAATATTATTTTCATGCATAGTTGAGGCAAGTGAGTTCGATGATCCATACGTTGTTGGATGTGAATATGCATGGCCATGTGTTGGCATGAGGATGGGTAAGATGGCAGTGTTGTAGCATGCCAGTCTTAAGCCATACCATTTGACTTCAGTGTCAGCCCGTATCGGTTCGGTACCTATCCTTTTCCCTTCCCTGTACTACCACATGTTTTCCGCAAGGAATATGGTTTAGTAAGTTTTAAACCGCTTTCCTGGTACACACCACAAGGAGAGGCCGTGATGATGGTTCCATGGCCCTGGATTAAAGCCAATCATCCGGTCATGGGGCATGGGTGTTTCCGGTTGGGACCGAGAGGGGGGCACCCCTTAGAGCGCGCGTATATAAATTTGATCCCATGCTATTCGAGATTGTGATCTCCCCGTCTCAAAAGTTTTTCTTGGACGATGTCTAGGGTGATTCCTGGCATCGAGAGGTTGGATGGGTGTGTACTGGTTAGCTGTGTTTTCTTCCGAAATACCGTAAACGAAACTAGTCCTTCGTGACTACGGAAATCCGTTAACTGTGGGAAATTTTAGTACAAACTCTGCAGAGTCATAAATCTTCAAATCATCTTATCCATGTCCAAGTTCTGCGCTAACTTATTCTGACAAGTGCATGTTTTGGTGACAGATACTCCGGTAAATCACATGGGTGCTAAGACCGGTTAAGTGTTTATTCCTGTGGATGGACTAACCCATTTATTATCATGAGCTGATTATTTATCATGTGTATTATTTTCCTTATGAAGAAAGCCCTTTCTGTGATGTCGCCCAGACGTCCGACTGCGGCAATACCGTTATTTACTTTCATTATAAGCCCTTTATGTGGTGTCGCTAAGACACCCGACTGTGGCATTTCCTTTAAAGCCCTTTAAGAGGTGTCGCTAAGACACCCGACTGTGGCATTTCTTTTAAAGCCCTTTATGTGGTGTCGCTAAGACGCCCAACTGTGGCATTTCTTTTAAAGCCCTTTATGTGGTGTCGCTAAGACGCCCGACTGTGGCATTTCTTTTAAAGCCCTTTATGTGGTGTCGCTAAGACGCCCGACTGTGGCATTTCTTTTAAAGCCCTTTTTGTGGTGTCGCTAAGACGCCCGAGTATGGCATTTCTTTTAAAGCCCTTTTATGTGGTGTCGCATAGACGCCCGACTGTGGCGTGATTTTCTTTTATTTATTTGTTCACCTTTCGAGGCGTCGCTTCAGACACCCGATCGGTTTCCATTTATATTTCTTTTGTTGGGATTTCAGGCGGACTACCGCCGATTCCCTTTTTACATACCTTGCCTGCTAATATTTTTGAATATGCATTGGTAGATTAATTATGACGCATTCATGCATGCATTTGTTATATCTTACGTCTGAACTGTCTTGCGAGTACTTTCAAAGTACTCACTGGCTTGTTGATTTGGCCAGATGCTCACGAAGGTGATCTCATGGATGAAGAGTTCGATAGCGAGTCCGACGCCTAGAGGAATCCCAGTCAGTCTCGTGCGACCCTGGATTGGTCACTGTATTATATCCGCTTCCGCAACCCGAATAAATTCATCGAGCCTCACCTCGACGCTCGATGAGATGCTAGTTTGAGAGCCATGTTATCTCACTCCCCACTGTGCTATTCCACCATCACTTTATTCTCGAGTCAGTAGTATGCCACCACACCATTGTGTTATATCCGCCTCTATGTATAATTATTGGCGTGTTTGTAATAATTGTTGAGCACCCTTAGCTCAACCCTGTAATATATTCTATGCTACTGGCTTATTGTATCAAGAGATTGTCTACCAGTGAGGAGGATTTCTCCTCATGCTGGACTCAAAAGATTGGTTTCTCAATAAATATTTTTATTGGAAAACCGGTCGTGACAGAGTCACATACCAAGGAACAATCTCCCCAAGCAGTTTTGCGAGAGGTGCTTTGAGCAAGGAGATCGAAAATCACCGCAAAAGTGTATGGAACTCGTGCTTGAATTGGTTTTTCGGGTTTGTGTGAGACAGAGGAAGAAGATGGGTGCTGGGATAAGTGGAGGAGGGCCACCGTGGGCCCACGAGGAAGGGGGTGCGCCCAGGGGGGTAGGGCGCGCCCTCCACCCTCGTGGCCAGGTGGCAGCTCACCCCGCGGTAATTTTTGCACAATAAATCCTCAAATATTCCTGAAAAAATCATATTAAATTGGCATGGCATTCTGAGGACTTTTATTTTCGGGATATTTTTATATTGCACGGATAAGCCAGGAAACAGATAGAAAAATACTATTTTTACTTTATTTCTACTAAATAACAGAAAGTATAGAGAGGGTACAGAAGTTTGTGCTTCTAGTTTCATCCGTCTCATGCTCATCAAAAAGAATCCACTAACAAGGTTGATCAAGTCTTGTTAACAAACTCATTCCGATTAACATGAAACCGGAGAAATTTCGAATAACACTAAGTTACCTCAACAGGATATGCACATCCCCAATAATAAGTGTATCATATTTCTTTTTGACAGTATGAAGGGGAAATTCAAAACCTCCAAATTTAATCGATGGAATTTTTTCAATGGAGTTGATACTGTAAACTTGAGGTTGTTTCCTCGGAAAGTGTACCGTATGCTCATTACCATTAACATGAAAAGTGACATTGCCTTTGTTGCAATCAATAACAGCCCCTGCAGTATTAAGAAAAGGTCTTCCAATAATAATAGACATACTATCATCCTCGGGAATATCAAGAATAACAAAGTCCGTTAAAATAGTAAAGTTTGCAACCACAACAGGCACATCCTCACAAATACCGACAGGTATAGCAGTTGATTTATCAGCCATTTGCAAAGATATTTCAGTAGGTGTCAACTTATTCAAGTCAAGTCTATGATATAAAGAGAGAGGCATAACACTAACACCGGCTCCAAGATCACATAAAGAAGTTTTAATATAATTTCTTTTAATGGAGCAAGGTATAGTAGGTACTCCGGGATCTCCAAGTTTCTTTGGTATTCCACCCTTAAAAGTATAATTAGCAAGCATGGTGGAAATTCAGCTTCCGGTATCTTTCTTTTATTAGTAATGATATCCTTCATATACTTAGCATAAGGATTTGTTTTGAGCACATCAGTCAATCACATACATAGAAAGATAGGTCTAATCATTTCAGCAAAGCGCTCAAAATCCTCATCATCCTTTTTCTTGGATGGTTTGGGAGGAAAAGGCATGGGTTTCTGAACCCATGGTTCTCTTTCTCTACCATGTTTCCTAGCAACAAAGTCTCTTTTATCATAACGTTGATTCTTTGATTGTGGGTTATCAAGATCAACAACAGGTTCAACTTCTACATCATTATCATTACTAGGTCGAGCATTATCATGAACATCATCATTAATATTTTCACTAGGTTCATGTTCATTACCAGATTGTGTTTCAGCATCAGACATAGATATATCATTTGGGTTATCAGGTGGTTCAGCAATAGGTTCACTAGAAGTTTGCACAATTCTATCATTTTTCTTTTTCTTCTTTTTAGAAGAACTAGGTGCATCAACATTATTTCTCTGAGAATCTTGCTCTATTCTCCTAGGGTGGCCTTCAGGATACAAAGGTTCCTGAGTCATTCTACCGGTTCTAGTAGCCACTCTAACATCATAATCATTTTTCTTACTATTAATTTCATCAAGCACTTCTTTCTGAGCTTTAAGTACTTGTTCTACTTGAGTAGTAACCATAGAAGCATGTTTGCTAACAAGTTTAAGTTCACCTCTAATATTAGCCATATAATCACCCAAGCGTCTAATCATATCGGAATTGTATCTCAATTTTCTACCAAAATAAGCATTAAAATTTTCTTGTTTGACAATAAAATTATCAAACTCATCAAAGCATTGCCTAGCAGACTTATAGTGAGGGATATCACCTTCATCAAATCTATAGAGAGAATTTACCTTTACTACCTGTGTCGAGATATTGGGATCAAGAGGTTCTTCAGTAAATAAAGGATTGAGATCATATACTTCTTCAATAGGCGGTATATTAAGACCATGTATTTCTTCAATAGGAGGTAAATTCTTAACATCTTCAGCTTTAATACCTTTTTCTTTCATAGATTTCTTCGCCTCTTGCATATCTTCAGGACTGAGAAATAGAACACCTCTCTTCATCGGAGTTGGTTTAGGAATAGGCTCAGTAATTGGAGCAGGAGCTGGCTCAGGAGGTGCCCAATTATTTTCATTTATCAACTTATTATTCAATAGGATTTCAGCTTCATCTGGTGGTCTTTCCCTGAAAAGAGAACCAGCACAACTATCCAGGTAATCTCTGGAAGCATCGATTAGTCCATTATAAAAGATATCAAGTATTTCAAGTTTCTTAAGAGGATGATCAGGAAAAGCATTAGGTAACTTGAGAAGCCTCCCCCAAGCTTGTGGGAGACTCTCTTCTTTAATTTGCACAAAGTTGTATATTTCCCTCAAAGCAGCTTGTTTCTTATGAGCGGGGAAATATTTAGCAAAGAAGTAATAAATCATCTCCTGGGGACTACGCATACAACTAGGATCAAGAGAATTAAACCATATCTTAGCATCACCCTTTAATGAGAACGGAAATATCTTAAGTATATAAAAGTAGCGCGATCTCTCATCATTAGTGAACGGGGCAGCTATATCATTTAACTTAGTAAGATGTGCCACAACAGTTTCAGATTCATAGCCATAAAAAGGATCAGATTCAACCAAAGTAATTATATCAGGATCAACAGAGAATTCATAATCCTTATCAGGAACACAGATAGGTGAAGTAGCAAAAGCAGGGTCAGGTTTCATTTTGTCTCTAAGTGATTCTTTGTTCCATTTAACTAATAGCCTCTTGAGATCATATCTATCTTTGCAAGCTAAAATAGCTAAAGAAGATTCTTTATCAAAAACATAACCCTCAGGAATAACAGGCATATTTTCATCATCACTTTCATCATCATATTCAGATTCAATAATTTCTTTCTCTCTAGCCCTAGCAATTTGTTCATCAAGAAATTCACTAAGGGACACAGTAGTATCAGGCATAGAAGCAGTTTCATCATAAGTATCATGCATAGCAGAAGTGGCATCATCAATAACATGCGACATATCGGAACGAATATCAGAAGCAGGTTTAGGTGTCGCAAGCTTACTCATAACAGAAGGTGAATCAAGTGCAGAGCTAGATGGCAGTTCCTTACCTCCCCTCGTAGTTGGGGGATAAATTGTTGTCTTAGCGTCTTTCAAGTTCTTCATAGTGTCCAGCAGATATAAATCCCAAGTGACTCAAAGAATAGAGCTATGCTCCCCGCCAACGGTGCCAGAAAAAGGTCTTGATAACCCACAAGTATAGGGGATCGCAACAGTTTTCGAGGGTAGAGTATTCAACCTAAATTTTTGATTCGACACAAGGGGAGCCAAAGAATATTCTCAAGTATTAGTAGCTGAGTTGTCAATTCAACCACACCTGGAAACTTAGTACCTGCAGCGAAGTGTTTAGTAGCAAAGTAATATGATAGTGGTGGTAATGGCAACAAAAGTAAAGATAGTAAAAGTAATATTTTTGGTATTTTGTAGTGATTGTAATAGTAGCAGCGGGAAAGTAAATAAGCAGAAACCAGTATATGGAAAACTCGTAGGCACCGAATCAGTGATGGATAATTATGCCGGATGCGGTTCATCATGTAACAGTCATAACATAGGGTGACACAGAACTAGCTCCAATTCATCAATCTAATGTAGGCATGTATTCCGTATATAGTCATACGTGCTTATGGAAAAGAACTTGCATGGCATCTTTTGTCCTACCCTCCTGTGGCAGCGGGGTCCTAATGGAAACTAAGGGATATTAAGGCCTCCTTTTAATAGAGAACCGGAACAAAGCATTAGCACATAGTGAATACATGAATTCCTCAAACTATGGTCATCACCGGGAGTGGTCCCGATTATTGTCACTTCGGGGTTGCCGGATCATAACACATAGTAGGTGACTATAGACTTGCAAGGTAGGATCAAGAACTCACATATATTCATGAAAACATAATAGGTTCAGATCTGAAATCATGGCACTCGGGCCCTAGTGACAAGCATTAAGCATAGGAAAGTCATAGCAACATCAATCTCAGAACATAGTGGATACGAGGGATCAAACGCCAACAAAACTAACTCGATTACATGATAAATCTCATCCAACCCATCACCGTCCAGCAAGCCTACGATGGAATTACTCATGAACGGCGGTGAGCATCATGAAATTGGTGATGGAGGATGGTTGATGATGATGACGGCGACGAATCCCCCTCTCCGGAGCCCCGAACGGACTCCAGATCAGCCCTCCTGAGAGGTTTTAGGGCTTGGCGGCGGCTCCGTATTGTAAAACGCGATGATTTCTTCTCCCTGATTTTTTGTCTCCGAAAGCAGATATATAGAGTTGGAATTGGCGTCGCAGGGCATCCAGGGGGCCCACGAGGTAGGGGGCGCGCCCTAGAGGGGGGGCGCGCCCCCACCCTCGTGGAAAGGGTGTGGGCCCCCTGGTCTTCATCTTTGGCGAGAAATTTTTTATTATTTTTTCTAAGATGTTCCGTGGAGTTTCAGGTCATTCCGAGAATATTTGTTTTCTGCACATAAAACAACATCATGGCAATTCTGCTGAAAACAGCGTCAGTCCGGGTTAGGTCCTTTCAAATCACACAAGTTAGAGTCCAAAAAAAGGGCAAAAGTGTTTGGAAAAGTAGATACGACGGAGACGTATCAGTTGGCCGAACATAGCCTCAATATAATGAAGGGATTTAAACCGGTCAAGCAGACACTGTCGCACTTTTCCAAACCCAAGCGACAAGCTACGGGGGAGGAGCTGGCCAAGTTTCTCGAGGCCGGATTCATTAGAGAAATCAAACATCCGGACTGGCTGGCAAACCTGGTGATGGTACCAAAGAAGGGTAAATCTTGACGCATGTGTGTCGATTTCAAGGACCTCCACAAGAGGCTAGACCTAAGGACCCCGTCCCACCTAACATCTTCCTTGAAAGGCTTTTCAAGCCATCCGTGGTGTGGCAAGGGGAGGGCAGCAACCATAGTCTAGACCCGAATACAACTCCAAATCCCGAAAACACCGATAATATCGGGGGCTCAGCCACCGAAATAACACCCTCGGCCCATCTCATTATGGCAGTCATTGCCCCATGGACCGAACCTTTCTTGGCCTACATTAATAGGAAGGAGCTTCCCGAAGACCAGAATGAGGCCCGCCGCATTGTCCGACGTTCGAAGGCCTACAAGGTTCACGATGGAGAGCTCTACAAGAAAAGTACTACGAGAGTACTTCAAAGATGTATCTCCGAAGAAGAGGGGCAACAGCTTTTAGCGTAAATTCACGCCGGTCTCGGTGGACACCACGCCGCACCTCGGGCCCTTGTTAGCAAGGCCTTCCGTACTGGGTTTTATTGGCCGACAGCCCGTGCAGACCCACTGGACCTCATCCAACGCTGCGTCGGATGCCAACTCTTCGCCAACCAAAGCCACATGCCCCCAAGTGCCTGACAAACTATCCCCATTACTTGGCCTTTTGCGGTCTGGGGACTAGACATGGTCGGACCCCTTAAAGGGGGAAGCCATAAGAAAAAATATCTACTGGTCATGGTGGACAAATTCACTAAGTGGATAGAGGCTAAACCGGTCAAAACGGTTGAGTCCGGCCCGGTGATAGAATTCATATCCAGTGTGGTGCACCGTTATGGTGTTCCACACAACATCATCACCAACAACGGCTCTAATTTCACAGCCGACGAGATAAAAACCTAGTGTACTAATCTTGGCATTAAACTCGATTACGCCTCCGTCTACTACCCGCAAACCAACGGTCAAGTCGAACGAGCCAACGATCTCATTATGAGCGGCATCAAACCCAGACTAGTGCGGTCTTTGAAAGAATCAGAGAAGCACTGGGTTGAGGAGCTCGACTCCGTACTCTGGGGGCTGCGGACCATGCCCAACTGTACTACCGGATACACACCTTTCTTCATGGTGTATGGTGCAGAGGCTGTGTTGCCCTGTGTTATTATACATTACTCACCTCAAGTGCGTATGTACGAAGAGAAAGAGGCCGAGCTGGATCGGCAGGACAGCCTAGATGCCCTGGAGGAGGAGCGCAACGTTGCCAAAGCCCGTTCAACATTTTATCAACAGCAGGCTTGAAGATATCAAAACAGAGAAGTACGGGCCAAGACTTACAACATTGGCGAACTCGTTCTACGCTTGCCGCAGAAGAAAAAGGACAAACTCAAGCCCAAATGGGATGGTCCCTTCATTATTGACGAAGTTCTTACCGGAGGAGCGTACCATCTTCGTGATGCATCAGACAATCGCCTAGAGCTGAACCCCTGGAATGCGGCCAGACTCCGAAGGTTCTATGCCTAGCACCGAATTCTTTGTTCGTCTCCTTCACCCCTATAGTTTCCATTACTTTTTCTCTCTTTTCCACCTTTATTTCTTCGCTTTTAAGCTCTCATACGGCTCGACCGAACACCGCTTACGTACACATCTTTATATACGTACGTCCATTATACTTGGGGGCTTCTTGGACAACAGCTTTTTCATTATTCACGGAGCATCAAGCTCTTCACATATGTGTTTTCTTCCATATGTATCTTTTCTTCGCCATTATATGCATCGGTATGACTTAAGTTTTGGCCAAGCTCGCTTGCCTGGCTCCTGTGCTTATGCCCTACCTTCCCGTTAGTTCGGCTAGGGCATAAAGGGAGCACCTCTGCGATTGTTACTGCCGGGTCATCCGGATGTGTACCTCAGACTGGGTGAAGCCGAAAGCTAGCGTTCTTAAGGGAATATTTGGTCGGTGAATTAAAGACGACTTTTCATTTATTCCATTGCGAACCCCCAGAAGTTATATACACTATGATTTCCCCATTACAATTCAGACGTGTACATTAAATGCATGCACACCCAGGGAAACGAACCCTTAACAGAACTATTCTCTCTGGAAGATGTTTCTTACAGTCTCAATGTAATATAACATAGCTAGCCGGATACAACTTGTCTGTTCAAGCAACTATGACCCCTACGCCTAGTTTTCCATGCATACCTTGTCCTATTCGGCCGGGACGGCAATCGGAAACACTCCGCACCTGCGGGTTCGGAGGTTGAAGCGAAAAGGTCTGCCATGACAAATGATATAGAATTCAGCTAGAGTTCCACATGATGAGGAAAGTACATAGTCACTTGGACTCGAACACTTCCTCGTCTACACCGTCCAACAGGTAGTCTAACTTACAATCCTGTTGGGAATATTTGGCGGCCACCTCTACTTGGTCATATACTAAACTAACGGGAATTTCTTCCCCATTTGACCCTAATGGTCCAACCTGGGACATATGATTCGGATCCAGCTTGGTATATCGCGTTTTCACCATGGCCCAGGACTCTCGCGCACCCTCTCGGCAGGCCGATATCTTCCATAGTCGGATGCACCGCCGCGCTCCCTTGAACAGCTCTACAAGCTCCTCCACACTTCCTGGAGGGGAGGCGTATGGCCATAAGGCCTTGGCAACGCTCCGCATGGCCAGTCGGGCATGCTCGTGCACTTGCGACAGTCTTTGCAGCAGATCACTTGATGATCCGGACACCTCCTCTTCAGGACGGCCCGTCAATATACCTATAAACATAACTATGTCAGTTCCATTTATCTCTGAACTACTTTAAAAATAGTTCAGACACATACTGAATATTTCGCCCCGCAGCTTCTTGTTCTCCTACACGGAATCGGCTAGCTGGGCTCGAACATCTTTCAATTCTTCACCCAATGTAGTGTTGGAATCCTGTAGCTTGTTTTTCTCATCTCTGATGCGGGTCAGCACACGCTCGCCTGCGGCGTGTTGCCTTTTCGCCTCTTTTTCTCCTATTGGGCGATCTTCAACTTCTCTTCAAGTTGATCAGGCGACCCTATTATGCGATCGGCAGCAGAATTAGCACAGTTGATATAAAATTATTGTTCCTCGATGGAGGGGAACGTTACCGGAAGACGCCTTCTTGAAGTTTTCCAATTCGGCGGCAGCAGCATTTAGCTGCGCCCGACACTGCTCCAGCTCTTGGGCTAGCAGGCCATTCTTCTCTGCAAGTACCTGGTCGTACAACGATCCTTAAATCAGTTGTGCCAACTGCTTTCAGTCTCGGGGGCTACGGGCATATGGTTATCTTTTTTGGACAAAGAAAACTTACCTACACATCTGTCAGATATTGCTTCGTGGCTCTTCTAAGCCCATCTGGAGCAGCCCAGATGTATGCATCGCCCGAGCTAAAGGCATTGAATGCCTCTTCCGGGAACTTGGGGTCTCATAAAACAGCCCTGCAGCACCGATGATTCATGGCACTCTCTACCTCCGAGTTGGTGACGGACATATTTTCCGAACCCTCAGTCGAAGGGCAGTCCGGCGTTGTTCCTACACCGGCCCCCGTCTCCCCGACTGGAACTAAATCCTGGTTGTTAGGAGCGCGACCGGCCGGGCCCCCGGACACAGTTCGGCGAACCTTTTTCCTGTAACCAAACAAACACACAAGTCACAGTCGGATGCGGCTGCTGAAAAGTATATTCGTCCGTACCTCCTCGACGAATCCCTGGCTGTGTCTTCACCGGTCTTCCTCTTCAAAGGCCTGCCCGGCGCAGGAGCCGATCTCTTAGGAATCGCTGAACATCTACCCTGTGGAGCACGATACAGTGCGGTGGGTGAGGCAGAATAAGAGCACTCTTTTAGAGAAGGTGTTTCTTGATTATTTACATGTGAAGCAGGAAGAAGGCCAAGGTAGTCGGTGGTGATGGCCAATTCTGTGCCGTCATAGCTTGTCTGGTAAAACACTCCCTTCGTGAGCAACACGAATATATCCAGATCCTCTTCAAACCCAGGATCTAGCTCCCGGTTGTGGTTCTCCGGCTGTGGGGCGGGATTATGAAGTACTTCGGTGACCTTCGGCCAGTGCTATCATAGAAAACAAACATGAAAGTTATCAAAATTAATCCTGAAGTGGAATGAGTGAAGCAGAGGGGTCGAGGCTTACCCAACTGGGAGGATCATACATAGAATACCTGTCACGTCCCTAGTTCTGGTATGATCTAGGCTTGATTTGTGCATCATGTTTAAGTTCCAAATGAATTTGAAATGGGGAATGTTGCAAACCCTAGCACCAAAGCAAATTCAAATAGATGCAAATTAAAAATGGAATTTCAATTAACCCAAAATGCTATTCAAAAATGTTCATGGTCTTTGGAAAATGTTGCAAACAACAACCAGAGGAGATGCACATTTTTGCTAAACATTTTGGATTTTTGAATGAACCATATGTATTTGAATTGGAGCTGTTTAAAATAATATAAATATTTTGAAGGCTCCAAAAATGTTGGAAATTGGTGAGGGCCTCTGGTATATTATAACCAGTGGTAACAAGGAATCTCAACATTTTTATAATTATGCTAGTATTTATTTTAAGTCAAAAACAAATGTCAGAAATAGAAAAGAAAACAAAAAAAATGGAAAAACCCTTACCAGAACTTACCTGGGCCACTTGCTGGCCTGGCTCTGTGCCGGCCCAGCCAACTGGCCCCTGCCAGTCGTCGTCTCCACCGCACCAGGAGGACGCCGAGCGTGTGGTCGCCACGCGTGGGCATGTGCCCTGGCCACCTCCTCCCTTCCAGCCTGCCTGGCTCCTCCTCGATGCCCCGGAGACGCCACGCACCGCCCTGGACCCCTCGTTCACTTCCCCTCGCTTTCTCCCTCGCTTGCCGCAGCCACGCCCGAGCGCTGCCGCCGCTACCGGCCACTTCTGTCGCGCCCACAGCCACGGCCTCGCCTCCCCGACGCGCTCCACAGCTCCTCCACGATCCCATCTCCCTCCTCGTCGAGCCACGCGCCTCCGGACGGCCTCCATCGTTGCCACCGTTGTCTTCTTCATCGCCGGCCGCCGCAGATCTCCACCGCCCGCACGTCGCCGTCCGGCTGTCCCCGAGCTCGCCGTCGATGCCATCGAGTCCGCCGCGAGCCCCTGCATCGATTCCCCCTTCTCCCCTGCCTCCCCGTGCTCTGTAGCTCGCTCCCGCTCGAGCTGAGCCCCGGCCTCCGCCCTGAGCTCTGCTCCGGCGAGCTCCGCCGTCCCCTCGACCTCCCCTATGCCCAGGTGGATGCGGTCGAGCGCGGGCTGCCGATTGGTAGTCCCCGCGCGCTTTTCCGCCGCCTGTAGCGCGTTCCGGCGAAGCACCGCCGCGCGGTTTGGTCGCCGCCGGCCAACTCCGGCGGGCGCTGACGTGGCGACTTAATTAGTGCTAAACCCCCCTTCTAATTACCCCCCTGAGACTGACAGTGGGCCCCGACGCCCTAATCTGTTAATTAGATTAGAAATAACCCCCTTTGTTAATTAACCTATGACACTGGTGTGTGGACCCCACACGTCAGGTTTGACCGGCCAGCCACGGTTGACTCGCTGACGTCATGCCTCTATCATGCTGATGCAGTTATTCATTTTCTAGAATTATTTTTAAACAGGAAATTCCAGAAAATATTCAAAACTTCAAAAATTCATATCAATTCAACCGTAGCTCATATTGAAATAATTTATATATGAAAAATTATCAGAAAAATGCAAGCTATCCATCTGTACCAGTTTCATGCATGAAAAACCAAGTTAGACCTGATGTATAAGTGAAACATATAAATGGCATATATAAGAGCTTAATTTGGAGTTGCATTTGAACCCTTGGTTCAAATGGACTTCATTCAATTTGAATACTAGTTGCATTAGCTCAAAGAACATCACATCTTCATGCCATCTTCATGCATCATATTGTTGCATATGATTGTGTATTGATTGCCGACACCGTTCCTTCTCGATAGGTCCTGCTCCGGAGACCGATCCAGAGTACCTGTCAGAGGAGCAGTGCCCCCCTGTTGATCTACCAGGCAAGCAAACCCCCTTGTTCATTCCGATACAATCCCACTCTCTCGCTTCTGCTCTCTTTTATTGCATTAGGACAACAACGATTCAACTGCTACTTTATGCTGCGGTAGTTGAACCCATTCCTCTGCATGACCTGTCATTGCGACAGTAAATAGTTGAAACCCACTAGCATGTGTAGGAGTTGATTGAGCCATGTTGTGCTTCTACCATGCCATGCCTGCTATTGGTTAGTGTTGTGTCAGGTCTGGTTCATTGGGAATGAATTGGAGTGTTACGATATGTTCTGATGCTGAGAGTTAAGCGTGTGAACACGATTTGGTAAAGGTAGCGGTGAGAGGCCATGTAGGAGTACATGGTGGGTTGTCTCATTGGGACCGTCCTTAAGCACTGAGTTCTGTGTATGTTGTCCAATGACTAGCTACTACCACACATTGGAATGCTTAAGTGCCCTCTCGACTTATTAACCAACTTGATATCTGTCCAGGAGTTGCAATTAGTTTCTGGTGTTTGTAGGTAGTGCTATTTTTCTACCGAGTGGCACCCGGCAGGGTGGGCTTGGGACAGACTAGGCACACGTGGCCCGGTGTACCGAGTGGCACCCGGTTGGTGGGCTCGGGAACCCTGTACACATCGTTTGGGGCCGTGAGCGACACCCCGGCCGGATCTCCTTGCGGATGGAACCCGAATAGGCGATAAACCTGGACTAGATTCTTGTGTGGTTAGTTAGGTTGTGGCCGACACCCCCGCCTGGCTTCCGCTTGAAGGTTGCCGAGATACATGACGTGTACATGGTGATAAGTGGTGAGAGCGTGTGTGAAGAAGTACACCCCTACAGGGTTATCATGATCTATTCGAATAGCCGTGTCCTCGGTTATGGACTTCTTGGATGCTTACATGGTACATAGACAACTTAAAGTGGATACACTAAAATGCTCAAGATAAGTGTGAGTGCCATGGATGGCCTTCTCGTAGTGAGACGGGAATGAATCCATAGTAGTGTATTGATGTGGTGGTTAGTGGACTCGTGTGCGCTGCCTCACCTCAAAGAAGTTTCTTGTAATCGTAGAACAGGTTAGCCACTGAGTCAAAGCTGGCTTGCTGCAACTAAACCCCACATTACCTTCTTGATACAATGCATGTATGATAGGATCTGATGTAAGTCTTGCTGAGTACCTTTGTACTCATGTTGCTTTATTTATGTTTTTGCAGCGGAGACTTTGGTCTTACTAGTTTACGTGGACTTCGACGAGTAGCTTGTTACCTCAGCTACGATCTTGCACCCTTGGGAGGGTCTTGTAGATAGTCAGGCTTCTCAGCCTTTTTCATTTGTAGTTGTCTGTACTCAGACATGTAATGCTTCCTCTTATTGCTTGTATGCTCTGAATGATGGGTCATGTGACCCCTGTTTGTATTTAATGCTATGTGGCTCTTTTGGGCCTTTATCTATATGAGTTTGCGTTATGTTGTGATGCCATGTTGTACAACACATACTTGCATGTTATGCGTACGTGTAACGTGTATTGCTATGTGTGGGATCCGACAATCTAGTTGTTTATCCTTGGCAGCCTATCATATGGGGAAATGTAGTCTAGTGCTTTCTGAGCGATAGTAGTCCGCTACAGCCCGGTTCACCGGAGTCCTGCTAGCCCAGCACTACTGCTCGGAACACTTGACTGGCCGGCATGTGTTTCACTTTGTTCCTGTGTCTGTCCCTTCGGGGAAATGTCACGCGGTGACATCCGGAGTCCTGCCTAGCCTGCTACAGCCCGGGTTACCGGAGTCCTGTTAGCCCAGTGCTATAGCCCGGATTCACACGTTGATGACCGACATGCTCGATGTGATTCATGTATGCCTGTCCTTATGAGTTAGTGTCACTTTGGATTCACGACTAGCCATGTCGGCCCGGGTTGTTTGTCATATGGATGCTAGCGACACTATCATATACATGAGCCAAAAGGCGCAAACGGTCCCGGGCCAGGTAAGGTGGCACCCGTGGGAATACCGTGCGTGAGGCCGCAAAGTGATTTGATGTGTTACATGCTAGATCGGTGTGACTTAGGATCGGGGTCCCGACAGCCTTGGTATCAGAGCCTGACTGCCTGTTGGATTTCCAAGCCAACCTGGTCGAAGTTGAGTCTAGAAATGCTTTAGTTATGTAAGGGAATTGATTGTGGAAGGGAACGTCAGACTCTTTTTACTCCTTATATCTCATGACCTTCTGATCTGAGTCATCCTATCTTTCCTATGGGGTTAAGGAACTAGGCTTTCTCTTCTGTCTATCAGGATCACGTGTTACTACTCCGTAGTCTCTTAGGATTGGTTGATCAGAGTCATATCCCAGTTCGAGTACCTCCGGTGTAGCCTGTTTAGTAATATCTCAGAACCTTGAGTGATGATGTTGATTATGTTACTACCCCATTTTAGCAGGATGTCTCATTCTGAGCATTTTACCGCCGTTATGCTGCCGGAATTGCCCTAGCAGTTTGAGAGTTACTAATTTCCTTGTCCTACATTCTATAATCTATAGTTGATGCTGATCCGCCCTTGGTTTCGTTTCTCAGGATGTCATCAGTTAAACAAAGTTCTGTTGCTCGTAGCAAGAACCACGGAGATGGTAGGGATGAGGATCCTCCCGACCAACCTTCGTTGGCAGAGTTCATGTTAGAAATGGAGAGGAACAAGCGTGAGTCTAACCGCTTGTTGGCACGTATCGAGGAGAACACCGCATATCAGTTCAAAGGGTCTGTAACCATTCATGATTTCATTCGCTTGCACCCACCTACCTTCCATCATTCTATTGAGCCACTCGATGCAGATGACTGGCTCCGTAGTATCACACACAAGCTGCGTTCTGCGAATGTAGCTGAAAGTGACAAGGTCACTTATGCTGCATATCACCTGGAAGGTCCTGCTAGTCTCTGGTGGCAAAACTATGAGGCTATGCTTCCAGCTGGCCAGATACCTATCTGGGGAGATTTCACTGAGGCTTTTCGCGAGCATCACATTCCTCAAGCCCTCATCGACCGCAAGAGAGAAGAGTTCTGTAGTTTCACACAGGGTAAGATGGTTGTTGATGCTTACAGCAGAGAGTTTGAGAACCTCGCCCTCTATGCTACATAAGAAGTGTCCACGGATGCCAAGAAGTAGGCTAGGTTCCGGAAGGGTCTCAAACCCAAGTTGTGTCGTGATCTCCACTTGCACCATTGCAATACATTCCAGGCTCTTGTGAACAAGGCCATTAACGCAGAGACAGCTCAGCTCACTTACGAGGAGTCTCGTAAGCACAACCGTGATTTGGGTTCTTCCTCCGGTTCTAGTTCGCAGAAGCGCCGGATTTGGATTCCGAACTCCGCTCTTCCACCCGGTTATACACCGAGGCCATCTTATGTGGCACCTCACCCAGTTCAGCAGTATGCTCCACCCAGACCTGTTGGTAGACTGCCTTCCAATGCGGGTCCACATCCTACTTCAGGGACATGCTTCACATGCGGAGAGCCAGGACACTATGCATGTGACTGCTCTCAAGCCAGCTATGCTCCACCCCAGCCCGAGAAGTCTGTTGGCCGTGGTAAGCCATCATGCAAGACGATCAGTGTCAAGACAGCTCCCACCGAACATGGACGTGTGCATCACGTCTCAGCTAAAGACGCTCATGATGATCCAGATGTCGTTCTTGGTACACTCCTTGTCAATTGCCATCCAGCTTCGGTTATATTCGATATCAGAGCATCTCACTCCTTCATCTCTGAAGGCTATGCTCGTTTGCACGACATGTCATTTTGTGATATGCCAACTCCACTCGAAATCCAAACTCCAGGGTCTAGATGGCAAACTACCAGAATAAGCCATGGTAATGAAATCCTTGTCGACAGACTTGTATTCCTTGCCTCACTTATAGCCCTCAAGTCTACAGATATTAACATCATCTTGGGTATGGACTGGATGAAAGCTCATTATGCCAAGACTGATTGTTACACCAGGTCTGTTCAGCTTACACACCCATCTGGAAAGATAGTCACTGTCTCTACTAGAGTTGCAAAGCGTCAACTCTATTCTCTTAACGCCAGCCCTCTCCCAGACCTTGAAGATATCCGGGTAGTCCGTGACTTTCCGGATGTCTTTCCAGAAGAACTGCCAGGTGTTCCACCTGACAGAGATGTAGAATTTGTCATAGATCTTCTTCCAGGAACCGCCCCAATTTCTAGGAGACCTTACAAGATGGCACCCATAGAGCTAGCCGAGCTTAAGAAACAACTGGATGAGTCCTTGAAAAAGGGTTTCATCCATCCTAGTTCTTCTCCTTGGGCTTGCCCCGTCCTCTTCGTCAAGAAGAAGGATGGTACGGATCGGATGGTTGTAGATTATCGTCCCGTTAATTTGGTCACGATAAAGAACAAGTATCCGCTCCCCAGGATCAACGATCTGTATGATCAGCTCACTGGATCCTTAGTCTTTTCCAAGATGGATTTGAGGTTAGGCTACCACCAAATCAAGATTAGAAACGGGGACATTCCTAAGACGGCTTTTGTCACTCGTTATGGCCAGTACGAGTACACCGTCATGTCCTTTGGTCTAACCAATGCTCCAGCTACTTTCTCCCGCTTGATGAACTCGATCTTCATGGAGTACTTAGATAAGTTCGTCGTGGTTTACCTCGATGATATTCTTATTTACTCGAAGAACGAGGAAGAGCATGCCGAACATCTCCGACTTGTGCTAGAAAAACTCAGAGAGCACCGCCTTTATGCCAAGTTCTCCAAGTGCGAATTTTGGTTGCCAGAAGTGACCTACCTAGGCCACGTGATCTCTGGTAAGGGCATTGCTGTCAATCCCGAGAGAGTTTAGGCCGTTCTTGATTGGACTCCACCTGAAACCGTTAAACAAGTTAGGAGTTTCCTTGGTCTAGCCAGTTATTGTCGCCGCTTTGTTGAAAACTTCTCTAAAGTGGCCAAACCTCTCACGGAACTTCTCAAGAAAGATAAAAAGTTTGAGTGGTCTCCATAGTGTGAGCATAGTTTTCAAGAACTGAAAAGACGCCTGACTTCTGCTCCCATACTTGTGCCACCGGATTTCACTAAGGACTTTGTTATCTATTGTGATGCCTCACGACAGGGACTAGGTTGCATTCTTATGCAGGATCGTCATGTGATTGCCTATGCATCTCGACAGTTGCATCCACATGAGGAGAATTATCATACACATGATCTAGAGCTTGCAGCCGTAGTCTATGCACTTAAGACATGGCGACATTACCTTCTTGGTAAACGTTGCGAGATTTTCACCGATCACTAGAGTCTCAAGTATATCTTCACCCAACCAGATTTGAACCTTAGGCAAAGACGTTGGTTGGAGTTGATCTCAGATTACGACTTAGGGATTACCTACACCCCAGGCAAGGGTAATGTCATGGCTGATGCGCTAAGTCGTAAGTCCTATTGCAACAATCTTATGTTGCAGCAGGGCCAACCACTTCTCCATGAGGAATTCTGTAAGATTAACCTTCACATTGCTCCTCACGGATTCCTGTCTACCTTGGTGGCAAAACCTACCCTTGAGGATCAGATCATCTTTGACCAGAAGTTTGATAGGGGTGTTATCGGCATTAAGAGAAACATTAAGAAGGGAGTTGGTGGAACTTTCTCTATAAATGATCGAGGTGTTGTTCTCTTCGAGAATCGCTTGGTGGTTCCCAAGAATCAACATCTGCAACAACTGATCCTTAAGGAGGCTCATGAATCTCCTCTCACGATTCATCCCGGTAGTACTAAAATGTATCAGGATCTACGCCAGAGGTTCTGGTGGACTAGGATGAAGAGAGAAATCGCTGAGTTCATTGCTAACTGTGACGTTTGTCGTCGCGTTAAGGCAGAACATCAAAGACCTGCTGGCACCCTTCAGCCTTTAGCTATTCCTGAGTGGAAATGGGACAAAGTTGGTATGGACTTCATCACCGGCTTTCCCAGGACCAAGAAAGGGAATAATGCTATCTTCGTAGTCATTGATCGTCTTTCCAAAGTGGCTCACTTCCTACCTGTTCGAGAGAATATCACCGCTAGTCAGCTCGCTGACTTATATATTTCTCGAATAGTTTCACTTCATGGTGTTCCACTAGAGATCAATTCAGACCGTGGTAGTCTTTTCACTTCTCATTTCTGGGAGAGTTTCCAAACTGCCATGGGCACCCATCTTTCCTTCAGTACCGCTTTCCACCCTCAATCAAGTGGTCAGGTGGAAAGGGTCAACCAAATTCTCGAAGACATGCTTAGAGCTTGCGTTATCTCTTTCGGTATGGATTGGGAGAAGTGTCTTCCTTTTGCCGAGTTTGCTTATAACAATAGCTACCAATCCAGTCTCACGAAAGCTCCTTTCGATATTCTGTATGGACGAAGATGTCGAACACCTTTGAACTGGTCAGAAACCGGTGAAAGACAATTCTTTGGACCGGATATAATCCAGGAGGCAGAAGAGCAAGTTCGCATCATTCGTGAGAATTTGAAAACAGCCCAATCTCGTCAAAAGAGCCAGTATGACCGTCGTCATAAGGAAGTGGCTTATGAACTTGGCAACAAGGCTTACCTTCGGGTTACTCCCTTGAAGGGTACCCATCGATTCGGTATCAAGGGCAAGTTGGATCCTCGTTATATTGGTCCTTTTCTCATTCTCGCTAAACGAGGAGAGGTTGCCTACCAGTTGGAACTACCCCCACATATTTCTCGAGTACATGATGTCTTCCACGTCTCTCAACTCAGGCGTTGCTTCTCGGATCCCATCCGTGGAGTGGACCACGAAACGCTTGATCTCCAAGATAACCTCACATATCGAGAGTACCCTGTTCGCATTCTTGATCAAGCAGAGCGTGTTACTCAACGTCAGAACATCATGTTTCTCAAAGTTCAGTGGTCTCATCATTCTGAGAGAGAAGCTACCTGGGAGCGAGAAGATCGTCTTCGACTGGAGTACCCCACCTTCTTTCCGTCGACCCCTGAATCTCAGGACGAGATTCTTTCAAGTGGGGGCGAGTTGTCACGTCCCTAGTTCTGGTATGATCTAGGCTTGCTTTGTGCATCATGTTTAAGTTCCAAATGAATTTGAAATGGGGAATGTTTCAAATCCTAGCACCAAAGCAAATTCAAATAGATGCAAATTAAAAATGGAATTTCAATTAACCCAAAATGGTATTCAAAAATGTTCATGGTCTTTGGAAAATGTTGCAAACAACAACCAGAGGTGATGCACATTTTTGCTAAACATTTTGGATTTTTGAATGAACCATATGTATTTGAATTGGAGCTGTTTAAAATAATATAAATATTTTGAAGGCTCCAAAAATGTTGGAAATTGGTGAGGGCCTCTGGTATATTATAACCAGTGGTCACAAGGAATCTCAACATTTTTATAATTGTGCTAGTATTTATTTTAAGTCAAAAACAAATGTCAGAAATAGAAAAGAAAACAAAAAAATGGAAAAACCCTTACCAGAACTTACCTGGGCCACTTGTTGGCCTGGCTCTGTGCCGGCCCAGCCAGCTGGCCCCTGCCAGTCGTCGTCTCCACCGCGCCAGGAGGACGCCGAGCGTGTGGTCGTCGCGCGTTGGCACGTGGCCTGGCCACCTCCTCCCTCCCAGCCTGCCTGGCTCCTCCTCGATGCCCCGGAGACGCCACGCACCCCCCTGGACCCCTCGTTCACTTCCCCTCGCTTTCTCCCTCGCTTGCCACAGCCACGCCCGAGCGCTGCCGCCGCCACCGGCCACTTCTGCCGCGCCCACAGCCACGGCCTCGCCTCCCCGACGCGCTCCACAGCTCCTCCGCGATCCCCTCTCCCTCCTCGTCGAGCCACGCGCCTCCGGACGGCCTCCATCATCGCCACCGTCGTCTTCTTCATCGCCGGCCGCCGCAGATCTCCACCGCCCGCACGTCGCCGTCCGGCTGTCCCCGAGCTCGCCGTCGACGCCATCGAGTCCGCCGTGAGCCCCTTCATCCATTCCCCCTTCTTCCCTGCCTCCCCGTGCTCTGTAGCTCGCTCCCGCTCGAGCCGAGCCCCAGCCGCCGCCCTGAGCTCTGCTCCGGCGAGCTCTGCCGTCCCCGCGGCCTCCCCTATGCCCAGGTGGATGCGGTCGAGCACGGGCTGCCGATTGGTAGTCCCTGCGCGCTTTTCCGCCGCCTGTAGCGCGTTCCGGCAAAGCACCGCCGCGCGGTTTGGTCGCCGCCGGCCAACTCCGGCGGGCGCTGACGTGGCGACTTAATTAGTGCTTAACCCCCCTTCTAATTACCCCCCTGAGAGTGATAGTGGGCCCCGACGCCCTAATCTGTTAATTAGATTAGAAATAACCCCCTCTGTTAATTAACCTATGACACTGGCGTGTGGACCCCACACGTCAGGTTTGACCGGCCAGCCACGGTTGACTCGCTGACGTCATGCCTCTGTCATGCTGATGCAGTTATTCATTTTCTGGAATTATTTTTAAACAGGAAATTCCAGAAAATATTCAAACTTCAAAAATTCATATCAATTCAACCGTAGCTCAGATTGAAATAATTTATATATGAAAAATTATCAGAAAAATGCAAGCTATCCATCTGTACCAGTTTCATGCATGAAAAACCAAGTTAAACCTGCTGTATAAGTGAAACATATAAATGGCATATATAAGAGCTTAATTTGGAGTTGCATTTGAACCCTTGGTTCAAATGGACTTCATTCAATATGAATACTAGCTGCATTAGCTCAAATAACATCACATCTTCATGCCATCTTCATGCATCATATTGTTGCATATGATTGTGTATTGATTGCCGACACCGTTCCTTCTCGATAGGTCCTGCTCCGGAGACCGATCCAGAGTACCTGTCAGAGGAGCAGTGCCCCCCTGTTGATCTACCAGGCAAGCAAACCCCCTTGTTCATTCCGATACAATCCCACTCTCTCGCTTCTGCTCTCTTTTATTGCATTAGGACAACAACGATTCAACTGCTACTTTATGCTGCGGTAGTTGAACCCATTCCTCTGCATGACCTGTCATTGCCACAGTAAATAGTTGAAACCCACTAGCATGTGTAGGAGTTGATTGAGTCATGTTGTGCTTCTACCATGCTATGCCTGCTATTGCTTAGAGTTGTGTCAGGTTTGGTTCATTGGGAATGAATTGGAGTGTTACGATATGTTCTGATGCTGAGAGTTAAGCGTGTGAACACGATTTGGTAAAGGTAGCGGTGAGAGGCCATGTAGGAGTACATGGTGGGTTGTCTCATTGGGACCGTCCTTAAGCACTGAGTTCTGTGTATGTTGTCCAATGACTAGCTACTACCACACATTGGAATGCTTAAGTGCCCCTCTCGACTTATTAACCAACTTGATCTCTGTCCAAGAGTTGCAATTAGTTTCTGGTGTTTGTAGGTAGTGCTATTTTTCTACCGAGTGGCACCCGGCAGGGTGGGCTTGGGACAGACTAGGCACACGTGGCCCGGTGTACCGGGTGGCACCCAGTTGGTGGGCTCGGGAACCCTGTACACATCATTTGGGGCCGTGAGCGACACCCCGGCCGGATCTCCTTGCGGATGGAACCCGAATAGGCGATAAACTTGAACTAGAGTCTTGTGTGGTTAGTTAGGTTGTGGCCGACACCCCCGCCAGGCTTCCGCTTGAAGGTTGCCGAGATACATGACGTGTACATGGTGATAAGTGGTGAGAGCGTGTGTGAAGAAGTACACCCCTACAGGGTTATCATGATCTATTCGAATAGCCGTGTCCTCGGTTATGGACTTCTTGGATGCTTACGTGGTACATAGACAACTTAAAGTGGATACACTAAAATGGTCAAGATAAGTGTGAGTGCTATGGATGGCCTTCTCGTAGTGAGACGGGAATGAATCCATAGTAGTGTATTGATGTGGTGGTTAGTGGACTCGTGTGCGCTGCCTCACCTCAAAGAAGTTTCTTGTAATCGTAGAATAGGTTAGCCACTGAGTCAAAGCTAGCTTGCTGCAACTAAACCCCACATTACCTTCTTGATACAATGCATGTATGATAGGATCTGATGTAAGTCTTGCTGAGTACCTTTGTACTCATGTTGCTTTATTTATGTTTTTGCAGCGGAGACTTCGGTCTTACTAGTTTACGTGGACTTCGACGAGTAGCTTGTTACCTCAGCTACGATCTTGCACCCTTGGGAGGGTCTTGTAGATAGTCAGGCGTCTCAGCCTTTTTCATTTGTAGTCGTCTATACTTAGACATGTAATGCTTCCGCTTGTTGCTTGTATGCTCTGAATGATGGGTCATGTGACCCCTGTTTGTATTTAATGCTATGTGGCTCTTCTGGGCCTTTATCTATATGAGTTTGCGTTATGTTGTGATGCCATGTTGTACAGCACATACTTGCATGTTATGCGTACGTGTAATGTGTATTTCTATGTGTGGGATCCAACAATCTAGTTGTTTATGCTTGGCAGCCTATAATATGGGGAAATGTAGTCTAGTGCTTTCTGAGCGATAGTAGTCCGCTACAGCCCGGTTCACCGGAGTCCTGCTAGCCCAGCACTACTGCTTGGAACACTTGACTGGCCGGCATGTGTTTCACTTCGTTCCTGTGTCTGTCCCTTCGGGGAAATGTCACGTGGTGACATCCGGAGTCCTGCCTAGCCTGCTACATCCCGGGTTACCGGAGTCCTGTTAGCCCAGTGCTACAGCCCGGATTGACACGTTGATGACCGACATGCTCGATGTGATTCATGTATGCCTGTCCTCATGGGTTAGTGCCTCTTTGGATTCACGACTAGCCATGTCGGCCCGGGTTCTTTGTCATATGGATGCTAGCGACACTATCATATACGTGAGCCAAAAGGCGCAAACGGTCCCGGGCCACTTAAGGTGGCACCCGTGGGAATACCGTGCGTGAGGCCGCAAAGTGATATGATGTGTTACATGCTAGATCGGTGTGACTTAGGATCGGGGTCCCGACAGCCTAATACCCATCTCTGCACTTAATGCGGAGAAATTCCTCTTCCTCCCCTTTAAACATCTCGGCCAATATTTTGGCCAGAACGGCGGGGGTATCCGGACCCTTCCGGCCACAGCGGGAGGCGTCATCCTCTCCATTAGAGTGCCACATTGGCAGCACTCTGTATTGTAGCGGTTGAACCCCTCGCACTATGGAGGTCGACATTACCTCGATTATTGTGAGTCCGGACTGAGTAAGCGTCTTTATCTTGCTCATGAGCTGAAGAACTTCTGCGTCGTCGTCCTCTTCAAGACTCCGGGGACGCCAACTGTGGCGTTTCTTCAGCGGAATGCTCGCAAATTCAGGAAGACCCTTTCGAACTGGGCCAGGAAGCGCGACGTCCTCGATATAGAGCCATTCGGAAGACCATTCTTCGGATGCCTTCCTTGGTGTGCCGGACAGATATCCGGTTTCGGCGACACACCATACTTCGGCTCAGCCCACTTCAAATATTGACCCCTCGTGATTACACGGGACAAGACAGAACAACTTCCACCACAGCTCGAAATGAGCATCGATGCCCAGAAATAATCCGCATAAAGCGACAAAACCCGCAATGTGCGGAAGGGAGGCAGGGGTGAAGTTGTGCAGCTGGAGGCCATAGTACTCCGAAGCCCTCGGACGAACGGATGGATTGGAAATCCTACGCCTCTTAGTATGTAGGGGACGAAACACACTCGCTCCCCCAGATGGATTGGGGAAGGCCTCTACCTGGGTCTCGCCGTTGAAGGAGTCTAGACCCGCTCGAACAGGAACTAGATCTGCGGGGGGAAGAAATCCCTGTGTCTGCACTTCGCTAATTGACTATGGGGCACAGAACACCTCTCCCACTCGCCTTTCTCTGGGTCGGAATGAGAGGAGGAGCTGGGAACGCTAGCCATGTGGGGATGGTTTCTCCTAGCAGTCTCTGGGGATTTTCTCTGCGTAATGCCGAATGGATCTAGGATCTAATCCCTTTAAATAGGCATTCTTCCCTGCATGGGCGGGGTGTTATTCGCAAAAATGCCCTGACCTTCCACATTCGCCCAACACGTGGAAGACGAAGTTATTTCACGCGCAGAAGCCGAGGGGAGCGACGTGGGGTCAATGGCCGAATACATTACTTGGAGATCACTAAAGGAGGAACCCTCCTTGCAATGCCGGAGACAATTTGTGTGCCGAACACTTCGCTATTGAAGACTGGTTCGGGGGCTACTGAGGGAGTCCTGGACGAAGGGGTCCTCGGGCGTCCGGCCTGTTATCCATGGGCCGGACTGATGGGTTGTGAAGACATGAAGGCCGAAGATTGTACCCGTGTCCGGATTGGGCTTTCCTTGGCGTAGAAGGCAAGCTTGGAGACCGACTATGAAGATTCCTTCTTATGTAACCCACTCTATATAAACCCTAGATTCTCCCGGTGCCTATATAAACTGGAGGAGTTATTCCGGAAAGGATATACACATTACCATAGTCAGACATGCTAGACTTCTAGGGTTTAGCCATTACGATCTCGTGGTAGATCAACTCTTGTAATACTCATATTCATCAAGATCAATCAAGCAGGAAGTAGGGTATTACCTCCATAGATAGGGCCCGAACCTGGGTAAACATCGTGGCCCCCGACTCCTGTTACCATCGATCCTAGACGGACAGTTCGGGACCCCCTACCCGAGAACCGCCGGTTTTGACACCGACAGCGTCCGCTCTGGCCGGGCATGTACGCGGCACTGACCATTTCGGGCGGGAAGCACGCACGGGTGATGAAAAGGGTTCGGGTTGGTTAGGAGTGGGCATTGCAGCAGTCTGGACGCCCGCAAACAAGAGATGTTGTATGTTAATATTGCTGCATATATAATTAACAATGTAAATAATGTGCCAGTTGGACAAATATGATTGGAGAAGGAGATGGATATGGAACTTTACGTAAACACGGATATGCATGTCCATGTCTATGTGTATGTGCACGACAACTCTCGCGACCTGGAAGCGGGGGCGTGTTTTTGATCGAGTTTTCTTTCTTGGTCAGTTTTCGTTTCTTTTTTCAGGAACACGCGTATTCTATTTAAAACCACTGCTACGGAGAGATTTTTTTACTCCATTGTATACATAGCCTCTTGTTTGATAGGGTTTCTCGCATCTCGCTCTCTCACCCTCTCCATATCAAAACAAGATGATAGTGTCCACTCTATCTCTCTCCTCACCGGTGGTCACAGATCCCGCCGAATCCCCTCCGCTGCGGGAGGTGAGGAAGTGCAGTGTTGACGTTGTCGCCGTCGGCGATGGAGGAAGCCGATGCACACCGTCCTCTCGGAGCCGGCGCTGGCGCAGACGAAGGTCCTTCGCGCCCTTGTTCACTGCCGTCGTGTGGGTAGATCCCACCCGCCCGCCTAAGCGACATCTCGCCCACCCGAGGTATAACTTCTTGTACTGGTCTAGCTCCCCAGGTCGCTGGATGCGGGTTTTCTTCTATGCGACTACTCCCCACCTCCCCACGTATAGTAGCTAGGGTTAGTCGGCTGGTCCAACATCACCTACTATTATAGAGGAAATGCCACTCGAAAAGTTGTCCTGATTTATGCCTCGATGGAGATATACATGTTGTTTCGACAAAAAGTACATGATGGTTGTGTGGTCATTGTCCATATGCTCCTATTGCTACTGCTAATCTAATACTATCACTGGTTAAATGAAGTAATGCTTTCTTTCTCGGGTATCCTGGTTTAGTTCTCATCAAGATAATCATGATGCTTCTGTTTGTTGGTGTACTTTTGATTAATTCTTATTGACAATTCAGATGTCGTTGTTAATCTTGTACCACTGCCAAAACAAAGTAACAACACTATATCCCTTTTTTATATTTTTGCAAACAGCGATGCGTATCTCCATACCCGGGCATGTCTTCCTCAATTTTAGTGGAAACTGCACAAAATTGGATGGCCATTGTTGTTCTGCCTCACTGTCTTGTGCCACGTGATTCTTCCTTCCTCGAGCTTGATTAATGAGAAGAAACAGACCACAGTGAGGATTTGTCGAACTTCATAGGTGCCTCACCAAAACTTGATGCCAAATGGATGATGCATCACCACGATGACCTATCGATGCTCATGGTTGCGCTTCATGGTTGCATCGGCTGGTGAAGCTGATTGATTTTCGACGAAAAACAAGTTTTCTTCCATCACTGCTCTTTGCTTGGTTGCGTTGGAGACGCAATCGTCTTTCACGTTGGTGCAATTTTATCACACAATTGGCTATGGACCAAATGTTTCCTCGAAGAAGGATCGACATTGGTACTGAGAGCATAAGTTTTGTATTGATTTTTAAGCCTTCTCACAACTTTGTCTTCAGCTCCCCTGTAATTTAATTTGTCCAGCTATTAACTTTGATTAAAAAATGGTGTGGACTAAAAACCCGGATGGATGTAGTAGCCATCCATTTTTATTTACTCTGCATATTAGATTTGACTGAAGTCAAACTTTGTAAAGTTTGACCAAGTTTAGGCCGAACACAACAAACCATAATTATTGAGAGAGGGCAAACTATACATACTCTCAAACCTTTCCGATAATTGAAATTAAAATTGTTTATTTGTACACACTCTCACACATTTCCGATAATTTGGCGCATGTGTGGTTGTTCACATAAGGGAGGGTAGTGTACCGCACGTGAAGGACGGGAAGTGCAACCAGGACGCGTGGATCGTTAGTTCATAGGAAGTAGTAGTTTTCTTCACTGATACGTTAACTAAAGAATTGAGTTTCGTACTTACACAATTTAAAATGATTGTTAGGGAGAGAATAAGAAAACCACTCCACTATCTATTAGTAGTACTAGCACAAATGCCCGTGCGTTGCAACGGGTGAAAAAAAATCAGAAAATCTGCTCCTTGTGTGATCAAGCACCATTTCTTATATCCAATCTTGATAAACATTGGTAATAAATTTACACTGATTGTTGCTTTTCCTATCATCAATTGTGGATGTGAAGGAACCACCCTATCTGATGGAATAGTAGTAGTGCATGGAATAGTCTGTTAATCGGTGTTCTTTTTTCTTTTTGGAAATCAAATATATTTTTATTTTAAAAAATGAATATTTTTCAAAATTCGAAATTTGTAATTGCATTGTGAAGATTTTTAACTCATTTTTTTAACTTATACTTTTATGCATAATGTTTAATGTATTTTTTGAAAAAAATGGAACATTTGTGTTGGAATTTTGAGGGTTTTTAAAAGCATGAACATCTTTAAAACTGTGAATATTCTTTGAAAGGAAAAACAATTTAAAACACTCTTTATCTTAAAAAAGCACATGTTCGATGTCCGTGGTTTTAAAAAAGGATTTTTGGTGTTCGGACCATGGAGTATAGAGTTGAAGAAGTCATAGTGATGTCCTTCGATGGTGCCACATAAACATAAATATATTTGCTATTATATATGATGCAAAACTAATCTCGAGCATTGATTTACTCATTGACAAAAAACTGACTAAAAGATTAGTACCACCTTTTTTGTTCATTTACTGAGTGGAGTAGCATCAATGAATATTTAATACTACCTTGTCCACCCCAAGTTCTCTAGTAGAAATAACTTACAGTACAGATATACAAATTACAATTAGCACAAATAGATTCTCAACTATATATATTGCTAATCACCCTTCATAATTTTAAGTCTTTACAATTCATGTGTGTATCAGTATCATTTGAAAATAGATTAAACAATACCCTGTGCACTTCAACCATATCAGAAACAAAAATTTAGTCTGCTGCTATCAAGTACAAACAGAATCCATATATGCAGGATGGCATTATGTGTTGCTTGTCAGTCAAATGTAATCTACTGTTGGCAACAACTATATTGGCTACAGTAAACTGACGAATTGACAAACAGATGAGACCCATCAGATGCTTCAAAAGTACCTGCGGCAAAGTAGGTCTAGGCGATCGCTGATGGTCTTCCGGCCAAGTCAGCAGAGGCTGGCAGATGGCCTTGCGGCGAAGTCGACGAAGGTGAAGTTGATGGAGACGACAACTGCAAAGTCGACGGATGCAATAACATAGATGTCAAAACCAATTAATCCACGCCACTGAATACACCTCCTAATCCTATTTTGCTAGGTGCAGCAAGCATATCTATGTGTATGCAATTAAGCTAATTGATAACTCAAGAAAGAGCAGAATATATGAAACCTCAAGAATTACTCCAGCATCATGCCCAAGAAATACTATAGCCAAGTTGAAGCCACCATGTTCAGGTATACGTAATCAGCAACATGAAATTTCTTGGTTCAATTCTTGGCTAGTAATAATTTTTCAGAAAAAGTAAACTGAAACAGGAACTTGTATCATATCAGCCAAACTGAAATTGTGAGCAATCGGAAGTAGCACCAATTTTTAGAAAAAATAAGCCGAAACAGGGGTAAATTTATTCAGTACATGGATTTTGTCTCAGCCATCATTTATTTGAGTGTCTGTCTCTATATACCGCATCTCTATTTGGCTGCGTGCTCTGTTTCTGGAGCGGAGCAGTAGCTACTCCACTGGACTTTTCTTTGTGTAGCAGCAGAAGCAGATTAACATATTCCACTTGTGTACAAAGGGCAGCAGCAGGAACATGAATGCATATTGTGTATTAGAATCCTTTCAAAAAAATTGCGGGCGAGAATCCTTTCAATTTACTCCATACCCTGAGCTAATGTTTATTTAGGTACTTGGTACCTAAAAAACAAAAAAATCATTGGAACAGAATTGATACCCTGAACTAATTCTGGAGCTAATGCTGGCCACCAGAATTTGATTTAAGTGGTCTTCCACTTGCTCTCTCACATTGGCCCATATTAATCTTCCATCTCCTTAACCTCCCGCACGAAGCCAAGGATGGCACGCCACAGACGACTTGGGACACGCACGCAGCCGGCCAGTATGCTTCGCCGCCTGCGTATGTACCACGTCGCAAACCACGCTGCCCGGACAGAGCTTCCGCATGCCAGCCACGCACACCACGCACAGCCACGAGTCATCCAGTCACTGCCATCCTCCACCTACCCACCCGACTCACATCTCTGATCCAAAGATGTGGGTTGGAATAATGGCGACAGCATTCTACTACCTTTCTCCTCCACCAGCCCCTCTACCTCTTCCTTGGCCGCCTATGCCCCCGGGCATTCAGCAACCTGTACTGAACGTAGCGGTTGTCCAGCAGCCGCAGCTGGTGCACGCCCTCCAGCTTCCCAGCAACCTTTCTCCTCCCAATGACCGCCGCCTTCTTCATCTCTGCTAGTTTCATCCCATGTGGCTGTTGTGGCCTAGGCGCCGCCATCATCGTCGCCGCCAGAGCCGGGCAGCTCGAGAGAGCCGAATTAAGTGACTGGTAGCACAGCGGGATAGGCGCCCCCTGTGTGGAACCGCCCGACTCTAGAACCGATGACCAGAGCTCCGACGACAGGCGCCCGCCACAGAAGGACGCCGGGCCGAGCAGCGTCGGGGCTCTCGCAAGGCGCGGCTAAGGATCGCATCAGGCTCAGAGAAGTCGGTCAGGGAGGAGGATGTATTCGTGGAGCTGCAGGATGCGGCGTCGTTCGCGAGGGAAGGGAAGAAGGAGGCGCGCGCGGGCGTGGGGGGCGCGGGTAGCCCCATGGATGGGGCGGCCCGCTGGACAAGCGGGGCGGCGGCGGCAGGGGAGACGGAGGCCCGTGGGTGTGGGAGCCGGCAACGGCCGCGGCCTCGAGTGTCTCCAGCGGGGTAGGCGGTGGCGGTATGCTGCGGCAGGGTAGGCGGCGGCGGAAGGCTGCGACGGGGCTGGGGCCGGCGGCTCGCGGCAGGGGTGGCGGCGCGCTGGAGGTGGAGATGCGATTGGGAGTGTTTTTTTTCTAACGCTCGTAACTGTTCGGGTTGACCTTGGACTGGGGGTTGATTCGTATAAACTTCAAGGGCTTTTATGCAAAAGTACTAATGTATGACGGACGACAGAAACCCAATTTTCTTTATTATTAGGTAAAGATACACGAGTACTATATGGACGCAGCTTCATTGACTTAGGGCACCTGCCTTTGGGTGTATGACAGGTGGGCCCAAAATGTGGCTGGCCCACCTGTCATACAGCCAAAGGCAGGTGCAGTTAAGGCACTGGAGCTCAGTCCGTAATACAGTATATATGTGGTACACTATATAAGCTGGAGCAATCGGAGCAATCAGCGCTTATTTGCTAGGGTTTGCAGTCTCCACAGTCTCGCCTCACTACATATATATGGAACCCATATATATACACGCTGGAGGCTCAGCGTTCCTTTGCTAGGGTTTGCTATATTCACAGTCTCTCACCCTCTTCACCAGATCTAAACAAGATTGTGTTGGCCTCTGTCTCTCTCTCCCCCCTCACAGTTGGTGAAGGAGGCGTCCGGATCCCGTCGCACCAGGAAGGGGAGGAGGTGCAGGGTTCACTCTATCGCCTTCGGCGAGGGAGGCAATCCACTACCGGCTGCGCTGTTCTCTTTTAGCCAGTGACTGTGCAGGAGGGCCACCGACCCCTTCTTCCTCACTGTCGTACGTAGTGTCGGCAGATCTGGCCTCCCGCCGCACGCTTTGCCACATCCCGACGACCCTAAGGTATAAGTTTCTTTGAAACCATCATTGCTCTAGCTGCATGAGAATCTTTTTCGATTCTGTAGTCGAATTCATGTCTTGGTTCAAAGAGAAAAGAAGGGTGCGGTGGGGTGGAGCATGAATCTAGGATGTGGTTCAATGAGGAAAGGAGGGAGGGAAAGTAGTATAGACTGGCTATCCAGTCGCTTTGTTGGTCGAAAAGGGAAAAAACGGGTAACCTAGTACACACATCTATAAGGAACCGATCTCTTTGTTGAAAAGGGAAAGAAACTGGGGGGTCGGGTAGTTTGTGCAAGACTAGATTTGCTGCCCTCACATAGGAAAAAGGTTCAAAGAGAACAAATATGGGACCAACACAGATATGCTGCTTGGCTATATACTCTGCATCACCCATTTATACGTGTGGACGCGCATGGTGCTGGCTTGTCCCATACAACTATTTTGCTGTTGTTAATCTAAGAATGCTGCTGGAAAATTGAAGCAATGCCACTGTTAAAAGTAAATTACATTCTTAACGAATGTTGTTTTAAGAGAATATCTCTGTTAATATGAATCAACGCAACCATTTTAGAAATGCTATTGTCCTACCTTGTTTTCCATCAAGATAAGTTAGATGCTTCTTTTTGTCGCCGTTTGTTTCATCCTCCTTTATTGGCCAGTAATTGTTTCCTTTTTTGCCTCTTTTAAAACAGGGATATCTATTCAACTTGTTACTATGGCAAACTTAAACGTCACACCGGCCACTTTGCTTGATTTCAGTGCAATTGGACAAAATGAGATTGGATTTCCTATTCGTGTTGGCAGATTCGTAGGTGATCTTGTGAGCGTCATAACAGGTTGGTACTTTCCTTCATCCACATGATTGTGCAGTGTGTTTTGAGATGCTGTGCTACTTGTATTGGTACTGCTTTAAATAAATGTTGAAATGAAGCTATTGTATTGCTCTCTTTTCCCATTAAGTAGTGAACAAAAATGGTACCAACCCAGACATGATGCTTGTTGCTTTGTTAAAACAAACTCTGCATCACCCCCTTTATAAGTAGATGGGCGCACATGGTGTTGTTGCGCCCATTATCCCCTGGAACTGTTTATGCTCTTTCTTAATCTAATTCCACTGGTAAAATTAAGCATTGCTACTCTTAGAATTAACTACTGAACTTTTTTAAGAGAATTTCTCTGTTAATACGAATCAATGCAACCGTTTTAGAAATGCTACTGTCCTATACTATGTTTTCCATCAAGATAAGGTAGATGTTACTTTTTGTGGCTGCATGTTTCAACCTCCTTTATTGGCCGGTAACTGTTTCCTTTTTTACCTCTGTTAAAACAGGGATTTCTATTCAACTTGTTGCTATAGCAAACTTAAATGTCACACCGACAACTTTGCTTGATTTCAGTGCAACTGCACAAAACGATATTGGATTTCCTATTTGTGTTGGTAGATTTGTATTTTATGTTGGTTATCTCATGAAAGGTCAGTAGAGGCCTTCATCCACATGATTGTGCAGTGTGCTCTGAGATGTTGTGCTACTTGTATTGGTACTGTTTTAAATAAATGTTGAATTGAAGCTATTGTATTGCTATCTTTTCCCATTAAGTAGTGAACGAAAATGGGACCAACCCAGACATGATGCTTGTTGCTTTGTTACAACAAACTCTGCATCACCCCTTTATAAGTAGATGGATGCACATGTTGTTGTTGTGCCCACTCTCCCCTGGAACTGTTTATGCTTTTTTGTTAGTCTAATGCCGCTGGTAAAATTAAACAATGCCACTCTCAGAATTAACTACTGAATCTTAGTTCAAAACTGCAACACTTGTTAGGGATTGGCGGGATTACCATTTTTGTGGCCGCATGTTTCATCCTCCTTTATTGGACAGTAATTGATTCCTTTTTTGCCTCTATTAAAACAGGGATATCTATTGAACTGTTGCTATTACGACATTTTGCTTCGCTACGCGAAACACTTATGTTTTAAGAGTGTTTTGTGCAGTTTAACTTGAATGTCACACTGACGACTTTGCTTAATTTTGGTGGAACTTCACAAAAGGAGATCATGTATTTTCATATATGTCTTGGGATTTCTTTCAAGTCCTCCTCGCAAGTTGTTCCAAATCTTGGTCAAGAAAGGTCAGTACCGACTTCCATCCATATGACGCTACCATGTGCTTTGAGATGTTGTGCTACTTGTATTGGGACTGTTTTCGATAAATGCTGAATTGAAGCTATTGAACTACTGTCTTTTACTATTAAATGGTCAAAAATTGTTCCAACCCAGACATGATGCTTGTTTCTTGGTTACAACAAAACTCTGCATCACCCCCTTTATAAGTAGATGGAAGCACATGATGTTGTTGCGCCCACTCTCCCCTCGGAACTGTTTATGCTTTTTGTTAATCTAATGCTGCTGGTAAAATTAAGCAATGCCACTCTCAGAATTAACTACTGAATCTTAGTTCAAAGCTACAACACTTGTTAGGGATTGACGGGATTAGCATTTTTGTGGCCGCATGTTTCATCCTCCTTTATTGGCCAGTAATTGATTACTTTTTTGCCTTTGTTAAAACAGGGATATCTATTCAAATTGTTGCTATTGCGACATTTTGCTTCGCTTAATTTTGGTGGAACTGCACAAAATGAGACCGGATTTCCATGTATGTGGTGAGATCTCTTTTAGATCTTCCTCACGAGTTGTTTCAAATCTTGGTCTTGAAAGGTCAGTACCGACTTTCCTCAGAATTAACTACTGAATCTTAGTTCAAAACTACAACACTTGTTAGGGATCGGCGGGAGTACCATTTCTGTTAGGGATCGGCCGGAGTACATGTTTAAGAAATGTGTTGTTCAGATAATGTCTCTATTATTATATATCAGTTACAATGTTTTACAAATGGTACTATCCTGCTTTGTAGTTCTTTCTACATGTTTAACCAAGGTATTGTTAAGATAATGTCTCTGTTAAAATGAATCAGTCACATTGTTTTAGGAATTGTACTTTTCTGCTTTGTCGTTCTTTATACATGTTGAAACAAGGCATTGTTAAGATAATGTCTCAGTTAATATGAATGAATCACACTGATTGAGAATTGCTACTCTCCTGCTTTGTTTCCCATTAAGATAAGGTAGATCAGTAGATGTTTTTCTTCTGGGAGTACAAGTCATCAACCGTTATTTCTGATGTGTCTTTGTTTTCTTGCAACATATAAATATGAAATTCACAGGGATGCTCAGCTTGAATTTAGTGGAACTGCACAAAATGTTCAGATAGTTTGTGTCCTCCATAATAGTTCATCATGCACAATACATCAAATGGTTCTCTAATCATTTGTTGTCACCTTGAGCCATCGGACTATGAGTTGTCAAACTGATGACAAACCCTGCCTGTTCCATAATCATAGGCATTACATATTTTAAATGGGAAAAGCTTGTCAAAGTTTAATCATTGATGCTAGGAAGAACACATTAGTTTAATATATTGGAATTGGAAAACCTTGTCAAATTCTGCTCATTGATGTTAGCCAGAAGACATGCATTTGATATTTTTGAGTGGGACGCACTTTGCAATGAGCAACGTCGATCATTTTTTTCCTATTCCTGTCTTCAGTTCTGAAATATTTAGTCTGCTGAATGCATAGTCACATGAATGTTGACTTATGTAAGGTATTTTAAGAGTTTGTCCTGAATGTTGTCTATGTAATGCCAGGCCTTGTGAGTTTGATTGCAAAGTGGAGCTTGGAATGTTGTGGCATGCGGCATCATGAGCTGTTCACCGTGCCTCCTGAGAATAATGCTTCATATTGTTTTGCATGTTGAGCTAATGCTTGTGATTTGCATGTTATGAAGACCATCCTTTTCTGTTGTTTCTGTGCTTAAGAAGTTCATTGTCTTATGTTTCATTCGTAACCTATACGACAACTCGGGTAGGTTAGAGGTGAAACCATATGATCTTGCGACCAACTCATCATCTTAGGCCGTGATTGGATTGTCATTTTCCAACCAAAACCGCTTGTAAAACTGACGCTTGTAAATAAAAGTAGATGGTCTCGGGCGAAGCGCTTGGTTGGTCGATTTTGACTAGTAAAATATATGCTTGTCTCTCAAATTACACGCATAACCCGCCAGTTTTACTTACAGACCTCGGGCCCTCGGTTTCATTACGCATGTATTTTATGCGTTGTTTCTGATGACGAGTAAATAAAACTTGTATCTTAATATAGGTGTGAAATAAACCAGAGCTCCCAAGCGCGGCCTTACCGTTTCGTGACGTCTCAGTCTCTCGAAGGTGCTCATAGGTGTCTGATGATCCTAGCTTCCTGAATGAGCAGCGGGCATAGTACGGACCCACTAGGGCCATAGCTGTACGTACGCAAGTGCCTCCTTATTATGTGCAACTACTTTTTTTCCTTCCTCCTGGTTTCCTGACAACACGGTCGAACACCATTGTCAACCTATGTAGTCAATAAACGAGAGAATTGCACAAGGAGCGGCCGAGAGCTGGGACCAAGCAACTCGAGCAGTATTTGTGTTTTTGAGGTGTGAGCACTGCAGAGTTTTTCTTGAGAGATGTTTTCGTTGTTGTTCAGAGGAGAGCAGTGTATTAACTGGGCAATGAGAGAATTGCACAAGGAGCGGCCGACAGCTGGAACCAAGCAGCTCGAGCAGTATTTGTGTTTTTGAGGTCTGAGCACTGCAGAATTTTTCTTGAGCGATGTTTTCATTGTTGTTCAGAGGAGAGCATGGGCGGTTGTGGCCTGTCTAGCCTAGGCCAGATATCCAGCCCATATATTAATTCTTTTCAAGCTGAAAATGGCTAGCCCAGCTATACTTTTTTTGAGGAATACCCAGGCGAGGTCAACTTGTTATTCTCCGCCCTGCTGATACGTCCAAAATGTATCTATAATTTCTGCTTGCTCCATGCCTCTTTTGGGTGATATTGCTATGATATTCATACACTTCCATACAATTTTGATCATATTTGGACTAACCTATTAACTCAGTGCACCCCAGTGCCAGTTTCTGTTTTCTGCTGTTTTTGTATTTCAGGTTTTTCCATTACGAAAACTGCCAGAAAAATTCCGGAAAAAATATATAAAAAATCAGCGTTCCGGAACCTTCCAGGAGCCCGAAGTACAGCCGGAGGGGGGCCACTAGGGGCCGAGGCGCCCTGGTGGCGCGGCCCCCCCTTGGCCGCGCCGGGGGGGGGGCGCCTGGGCCCCCCAGGACCCTTCCGACGCCACCCTTTGGCCTATATTTAAAGCACGTCTCGAAACCCTCGATACGGGAGCCCTTTTTCGCGATCGCATCTCTGTTCCGCCGCCGCCGCGCTTCCAAGATCGGGAGCGCCAGGAGAACTCTTCCCGGCACCCTGCCGGAGGGGAGGATCACCACCGGGACCTTCTCCACCACCATGGACGCCTCTCGGACGATGCGTGAGTAGTCTCCCTTGGACCATGGGTCCATGACCAGTAGCTATGTGATGTTCTCCTCCCGTTCTTGTGCTTCACTAATTAGTCCTCGTGAACTGCCCTACATGATCGAGGCACATATGTAATTCTTATGCTGTTGCTATGATGAGTTTGCTGGGATCCGATGGATTGTGAGATTATGTTCAGATCGTGTTTGAGTAATATATTTGATTTACCTCTTTTATATTTTTGTTCGTGAGTAATTCTTGCATGTTCTCCGTTGCTGTTTATTGCTTTGGCCGAGTAGTAGATAGTAACTCCAAGAGGGAACGTTATGCTTGATTGTGGGTTCATGCCCCTCGATGACTAGCTTGAGTGACAGAAACATGAGTCTAGGGGATGTGCTGTTGCCACAAGGGGGAAAACAACGGTGCTTGTGCCCGCGGGTGCAAGGATTGTTTACTTTACGCAAAGTATTTTAATGCAGTTGTCTGTTGCTTTGAGTTTACACTTTGGGTGGGGCTCGCAACTTAATACCAGCGAGATGTTCTGGATAGATATCTCAAGGTGGATGATTAGTAGTAGATGCATATGGATTTCGGTCTACTTACCTTGGTGTACTGCCCATGCTTTGAACCTCTACCGATCTTGCAATATAGTTAGCATTGGTTTGCGCGCGTAATCCTGTCAATTGCCCAGCTGTAATTTGTTTACCTCGCATAGCTGTTTTATCGTCTTTTGGGAGAGACATCACTAGTGAACGTCATGGCGCCCCGGTCCATATTCACATCATTGATCACACCGCTATTTACTTTCCGTTGCTTTTACTTTCCGCTTTTACTTTCCGCAGCACTATCCATCACCATTACCACTTGCGTTTTGACCCTTTTTAAACTACAAGGCCGGAGGGATTGACAACCTCTCTGTACTCGTTGGGGACAAAGTTATTTGTATTGTGTGCAGGTCCACGTCGATTGCTAGTCCACGGTGCCGTTAGCGATTGACACCTTCTCGTTGAGACTTGGAGTCTCTGGGGATTCGATCCTTGGTATCTTTGCCAAGGGAAAACTACCGCTACGCTGCATCTCAAACCTTACACTTGGGGTAACCAACGAGGGGCGAGAAGCCATCACCTGCTGTGCTGCAAATCTTTCCTAGGAGGGATGCATTAGGCTTAGCAGGAAAATGGGCTTTAAGAAAAATTAAATGGGATGTAATTATAAAAACTGGGCAGTAACTATAAAAAATGCACCAAACACGTAATTAGTTTATAAAATATTATTTTTGGATTTTGAAAATTTTAATTTATTTAAGTGTTGCGCGCGCAATGTTTCGTTGGATTTTTACGTAATACAAATTTATAGTGAAATTGTATTTAATCTGACTAGAAATTTCAGGATAAAAATATTTCGGATCCCATCAAAATGTGGGAAATTTTATTGAATTCTGTTTTGAACGGTTGGTTGAAATTATTAATCGTTGTCCTAGCTAGAAAATGGGTTGTACTATTAACAAACTGTAAATGGATTGTAGTAAATTCCATTATAATTCAAAATGGGATGTACATTCTTACAAATCGCAAATGGGCTATAAGTTCTCTGCCACACACTTGTGGGCCTACTAAGTTGACGCGTCCCCTAAAAAAGTAAGTTCACGCGTATGCAAGGCTTTGTCCACTTATAGTCAACACACGGTTCTAGCAGCAGTGGTCGTTGGATGTCCATCCAACAGATGTCGTGCTTCTTCTTCAATCTCGGATATTCTAGCTTCAGCCGCACAAAAAATGATTCCTCCCCCTAACATCTAGGGCGCACCATTTCAGAGGCTGACCTATGGGCCTACTAAGTTGACGTGTACCAAGGGCTTTGTCAACTTAGTCAATATAAACGATTCTAGCTGCAGTGACCGTATGATGTCCATCCAACTGCCATCGTGCTTCTTCAACCTTCGAAATGGTGGGCCTACTAAGTTGACGCGTACCAAGGGCTTTGTCAACTTAGTCAATATAAATGATTCTAGCTGCAGTGACCATACGATGTCCATCCAACGGCCGTCGTGCTTCTTCAACCTCTGGTCTTCTTGCTCCAGCCGCCCAAAGCAGCGCCGATCGTGCCGCCTGCTCCTTCCTCCCATGGCCGGCTGTGCTGCCGCAGAGGCCTCACCGCCCCCTACTACTCCCACCGCTGGCCAGGCCATCCCTCTACTCACCCACACCCCCTGTTATTCTGCGGGGACAACAGCCTCACACCGCAGCCGAACCAGTGAACCCTCGTACTCCTCTCCGAGTGGGCATCCACTGGCGCATCTTCCCCGGCTCCGTGTCGTCCCCTTCCTATAGGCCTCACTGTCGTCCACCGCCCTAGTACTCTGGGCGCAGCGTGGTCAATGAACGACATCCATCGGAAGAGTACTGTACGTGGAGAGGCTGACAGCTGGGTCCACGGCCGCACACAAGGAAATGCCTCCTTATTACATGCAAAATAATGATTCCTCCACCTGATATCTTGGACCCACCGGAAGGACCTCCGTATTTCACGAAAAAAATGTTTCCCCCACTGACAGGTCGAAGCCACCAGCTATGTCTTCGCATGCAAGGAAGTGCCTTCTTATTACGCACAAAAAAAATGAATACTCCCCCTGCTAGCTGGGACCCAGCATAGTGGGAGGCTGACTTGTGGGCCTACTAAGTTGACGGGGACAGAGTGCTTTGTCAACTTAGTCAATATGAATGACTCTAGCTCCAGTGACCGTACGATGTCCATCCAACGACTGTAGTGCTTCTTCAACCTCTGGTCTTCTTGCTCCAGCTGCCCAAACCAGCGCCGGTCGTGCCACGTGCTCCTGCTTCCCGTGGCCGGCTATGATGCAACGGAGGCCTCACCGCCCCCTACTATTCCCACCACTGGCCAGTCCCTGCGGCAATGGCAGGCTCACACCAAAGCCGAACCAGTGAACCCTCGTACTCCTCTTCGCATGGGCTTCTACTGCCGCGTCTTCCCCGGCTCCGCGTCGTCCCCATCATAGGCCTCGCCGTCGTCCACCGCCCTAGTGCTCTCGCCGCGGCGTGGTCAACGTGGTCAAGGAACGACTTCCATCGGAAGAGTACTGTACGTGGAGAGGATGACAGCTGGGGCCACGGCCGTAGCAAGGAAGTGCCTCCTTATTACGTGGAAAATAATGATTCCTCCACCCGACAGCTGGGACCCACCGGACGGGCCACCGTATTTCGCGAAAAAAATGTTTCCCCCTGACTGCTGGGACCCACTAGCTACATCTCCTCATGCAAGGAAGTGCGTCTATATTACGGGCAAAAAAATGATTCGCCCCCTGACTGCTAGGACCCACCAGCTACATCTTCGCATGCAAGGAAGTGCGTGACAGTCGGGACCCACCTGGTCGAAGCGTATGTAGCATCGTCATTCTGGTCGCGAACATGTACGTACATACTGGTCGATGCAGAGGCGTGCACAGGTCGTAGTAGAGGCGCGCACGTGTTGTAGTAGAGGCGCGCACGTAGCAGGTACACGTACGTAAAGTGGCCAGGGTGCAAGAAAGAAAATATGGCCACGTACGTACATACGGGCGGGGTCTCAAACGCCTACTCGCTCATACGTATGGCCAGGGCTCGTGTACATGGCTGGGTCGGAACGGAGAAGCTGCGCCGTTGTCGTGTTCATGGGAAGGCAACTGGCTGGGTCGGAATGGAATGCGTCGTCATGTTCATCGGGAGCCAACCGGCTTGGACGTAACAACCGATGGAAACGAGGCCTGGCGTACCGCAAAACGGAGCAAACGGTCTCGTGTTCGACCGACCATGGTGGAAACGGGATCCTGTTCATCGGGAGGGGTCTGGCGTACCGCCAAATGGAGGAAATGGACCTCCTATGGTCGAAACGGAGTCCTGTTGATCGGGAGGGGTGTGGCGTACCGCAAAACGGAGGAAACAGACTTGTGTTCGAGCACTACGGTCGAAACGGGAGTCTAGTTCATCGGGAGGGGTGTGGCGTACCGCACAACGCGACTCCACGGGATACTATTCATCTCCATCGTCGATCTCCTCTAGCCTCCATGGACTACTGTTCATCCACCGTCGACCTCCTCCAGCCTCCACCTGCGATTGTTCATCCACGGGCTCCTGTTCATCCAGCCTCCACCGCGCGCTCCTCCACCGGCTACTGTTCAACCAGCCCTCTCCACAGGGTCCTGTTCAACCACCCCTCCACAGGCTATTGTTCATCCAGCCCTCCACCGGCTACTGTTCAACCAGCCCTCCGTCGGCTACTGTTCAACCAGCCCTCCACAGGGTCCTGTTCATCCAGCCCTCCACGGGGTCCTGTTCATCCACCGGCTTGATCGATCGGGGTACTGTTCATCCAGTGGCAACGGGCACTACTACCACGGGGGTCCTGTTCATCCAACCCCCACTGGGAACTGTTCATCCAAACCCCCTCAACAACGCTCACTGTTCATCAAGGGAAGGAGGCAGCAGCGTTCGATCGACTTCAGTTAGCAGCAATAGCGAAGGAATCACTCGGGTTCAAATAATAGCAAGGGATCGATCGATCGCTCGGGTTCAATAACGCATAGCCTGCAGGGCAATCGCTCGGGTTCAGTTAGAGCCCAACGCCTCGCACACACGCGTGTACGTACGAGATAAATGCGCATCACTCGGCCCCCGACCACCCACCTTAAATGGGAACTCCCCGATATTTTCCTTGCCCTCGCTTCTACCAAGGTTTTTTCCGTCATGGACGGCCCAAAGAATGTCATGCAGCTGCGTCTCCGTCCCGCCTAGGACGAAAAACCCATCTTCTGTCATGATTTTTTGTCATAGAAGTAGGACCCCACCACCTCTATGATGATACCGGGTTTTGTCAATTATCGTCATTGAAGTGTCATAAGTATGATAGAATGTCACTAATGTGTCACAGATGTGTATTTTTTTGTAGTGTACTAGTTCATCCTCAGCCCCCCGAGGCAATCCACCACCAAGCCGGAGTAGGGTATTACACCGCAAGGTGGCCCGAACCAGGATAAATCTCTATGTCCCTTGTTCTTTGGGTTTGTCGAGCTAGGCCTTGGGATCGTTGAGCAGGCGGACTGGGGAGAGAGTGTTCTTCGTGAGCACCCCAGAGTTCGAACCTCTCAAGGATTTGCGGAACCCGTAATCCAACAGCGAGCTAACGCTTCGTCGTCCAGTAGATTAGTGGGTACTTCGATGGGTGGGAGTTCCTTCACGTGCCGCAGGCCAACAACGAGCAAGTTGATGCCCTGGCACGGTTGGCTCCACTCGGCAGGCAATACCAGCCGACATCTCCCTCCAGTGCCTGCGCAAGCCATCTATCAAGCCTTCGCCGGAATCAGAGTCCATCTTCGTGCTGACTGATCCCGGAACAGTCGGATTCGGTCTAGGGACTGCAACAGTCGGCTCGGGGACTTCGGCAGGCGGCCCGGGGACTGCAACACTCGCACCTAGCCTAGGGACTTCACAACCCGGCCCGGGGGCTGCAGCAGCCGGCCCGGGGACTTCGGCAGGCTGCCCGAGGACTGCAGCACTCGCACCCAGCCCGGTCACTTCACAACCTGGCCTGGGAGCTGGAGCGGCCGGCCCGGGGAATTTGGCAAACGGCCCAGGGACTGCAGCAGTGGCACCTGGCCCAGGGACTTCTGAACCCGGCGCGGGGGCTGTAGCAGTTGGCCTAGGGACTTCAACGATGCAGCAAGTGGCAGCCAGCTGCAACCCGCTGCCTCCCAACCCAACCGCCCCCGTACCAGTTGCCATGATGACAGTGGTAGAAGCACCATCTAGGGCGTAGCCCATCCTCAACTTCCTAGTGAGCAGAGAGGTACCAGTCGACGAGATTCTTGCCCGGCAGGTGCAACACCGGGCAGCAACATACACAATAGTAAAAAAAGAGGTTGTCAGGCGCAGCGTGTCTAGCGTCTTCTAGCACTGCGTAGAACCGGAGAAGGGCAGGGCAATCCTCAAAGATATTCACCAAGGCGAATGCGGCCACCACGCGGCCTCTAGATCCCTTGTAACCAATGCTTTCCGCCATGGATTCTTCTGGTTGACTGCTTTGGACAACGTCAAGGAATTGGTCAAGAAGTGCAAGGGGTGCCAACGCTTCAGCTCCAAGCAACACCTGCCGGCTTCTGCACTCAAGAACATCCCCCTCACTTGGCCGTTTGCCATCTGGGGGCTGGACATGGTGGGCCCATTCAAGACAGCACGCAGCGGCATGAACCATCTGCTGGTCGCCATGGACAAATTCACCAAGTGGATTGAACCAAAACCGATCAAGAAGTTGAACGGTTCGACTGCTATGACCTTCATCACAGATATCACCGTCCGGTACGATGTACCGCACAGCATCATCAACGATAATGACACAAACTTCGACAAAGGCTGTTAGCCCATTTCTGCACGATGCAGGGCATCCGACTGTACTTAGGGTCCATTGCCCATCCGTAGTCAAACGGCCAGGTCGAGCGAGCAAACGGCCTCATCCTGTCCCGCATCAAGCCCCGACTGGTCGAGCCGCTGGAGCACTCGGCCGACTGCTCGATCGAAGAGGTGTCGTCGTCCTCTGGAGTCTCCGGACCATGACGAACAAAGCAACTGGCTTCACTCCTTTCTTCCTCGTGTATGGGGCTGAGGCCGTCATCCCAGCTGACATCGAGTTCGACTCGCCTCGCTTCACCATGTACATGGAGGCGGAAGCAAAGGAGGCTGGAGGAGGGCCGGTTGCAGACACTCAATCGGTCCGCTATCTACCAGTAGGGCATGCGCCGCTACCACGGCCGGAAGGCCAAGCCACGATCCTTCCGAGAGGGAGACCTGGTGCTCCGGCTGATCCAACGAACAGCCGGCCAGCACAAGCTCTTGGCCCCTTGGGAAGGACCTTTCATCATCAGCAAGGCCCTGGTCAACGACTCCTACTACCTCATCAACGCGCAGAAGCCGAGGGCACGCAAGAGGGACGATTCTGGCAAGGAAACAGGGCGCCCATGGAACACAAATCTTCTCAAGCGGTTTTACAGTCGATGCACTATATGTACCATGCTACCTTTTGTATTATGCAAAGATAACGGGTCCCTCAAGGAGCACTCAGGGGGCCACCCTTTTTATCTATATGATAAGATTATGCCTGTGAATGTTATTTCATTCCTTCGCCCGGCACCGGGTCCAGTCAGCCGGCCCTGGGGCTCTCCGCCTTGTCCTATGTTGGTACCACCTGCAGTCGGACAAGTAGTGTGCCGACATCTAAGCCCTCTCTCGCCTTAAGCCACAGCTCGCAGAGCGACTATCCGGCTGGCAAGAGCTAAAGGCAGGAAATGATGTCCACATGAAAAATGACTAAGGAAAAATACTAGGATAGGCCAAGCCGGCTCCTCGCCTCACCCGTCCAGCTGCTGAATAGTCAGTCGTCCGGCTTCTCGCTTGACTAGCTACGTTCTAGACGGCCGAAGTACTTGTTTATCCTAAACGGCCAAGTCCCTGACCTAGCCACAGACCGCAGAGCGGCTATCTGGATGGCAGGGCGACATCCAAAGGAAAGCGGCAAAGGAAAAAATCCAAGAAGAACAAAAAGCAAAAGCAAGCCAGAACCCGGCAAGACAGCAAACATGTGGGAAGACAAAGTTATTTACATTTCAAAAGGCCCATGGCCAGCATTCCACGAAGTTTGAATTACACCCCCAGCGGATGGAACTACGCGAGTTTAACTTGTTTGCTCAAAAGTTAGAAGAACAGGGAAAGACATGAAAGACAAATAGCCGCCTAGGATAGGGGCGCAACAGGCGGAACAGACGGGTCGGTGGAGGCAGAGGCGCCGGTTGGTGGAGCGGCCGACTGGTGGGTCTTGGCCTGGTTGGCGCCGGCAGCAGTTGGCGTGGCATCCCGTGGCTCGCTGGTCGAGGTCTGATTCGGCTGAGGCTGGCTGCTCGCTCCGTCGTCCGCTACAATGTCTTCGCCGTCCTCTTCCTCATCCTCTTTGCCCTCGTCGCTGGAGGCGATCTCCTCCGCCGAGTCCTCCCCCTCCTCCAGGTTCAGCCCGAACTAGATGGGGGGCACTTCAGCACCATCGTCATCCAGGTCCGGGATGAAGAAACCGGTGTCGGCATACTCGGTGATGGCCGCCGCGCGATGGGTTAGCTCGCGCAGCACCGCCTCCAGCGTTGGTCCGGCCTCCTGCCGGAAGGTGGCCAACTGCACGTGCCGTAGATCCAGGTAACAAGCCTTGGTGAACTCCAACGTAGTCCTGGCACCTGCTCGAGCCGCGGCGAACTTCCATGCTCGAACTGTCTGACTGCTACCTCCAGCCAGTCGACAATCCTAATGGGTGTGCGGGGGACCTGAGCATCTGGCCAGAGTGCGGCCAGCATCTGAGACCCGGCGCGCTGTTGGAGGCGGAGTAGGCGGCGAGCTGGCACCAAGATCGTCTTGACGGCTAGAAGTTGCTCGCCAAGATTACAAGGTGCGTTTGGTGGAATGTCCACGCCCGCCCTCCTTCGCTGGTCGCGTCGCACCTCGATGGCCTAGTTGACGGCAATGGGTTGACCGAGAAGAAATTCTGCACAAGGAGAAGATCAAAGAGTTAGAAGCCAGAAGCCGGATCCTGCAGCAGTCGGCAACTGTGCAAGAAAGGAAGAAATGACTTACCGTCGATCATGTCCTCGATCTCGCCATAGCCGTCAGACAAGAACTTCTCCCTCTCGCCCAGTTCGAGTGCCGAATCTCAAACTCAGCCCTGCGGAGAGTCTCGCCGTCCTTCAGCTGCTGCACCTCTGCCTTGTGCTTCTCCCCCTGGTCCGCCAGCTCCTTCACCAGTCGGTCGTGCTCTTGGGCGGCCTGGCTGCGCTCCTGCTCCTTGGTGCAGAGCTCAGACTCGACCTCGCCCAGGCGCTTCCGCAGATTAGCAGCGGCCTCTGCCAAGACAAGAAAAAGAAAGCGTCAGCATCAACCAAAAGCAAGTAGTTGCCGGAAAATCCGGCCCGACTGCTCAACAGTCAGCCTGAATCTCGGGGGGCTACACCCAGCAGGTGCATTGACGCGCCACGCGGAAAGAAAGATGAAGTGTTTACTTCGGCTCTGGGTCAGATCAGCGGTCCGCTTGGTCAGCTCCTAGAGCTGGGAGTTGTAGGCGATAGCTCGAAGATTGTTGTAGTACTTCAATGAAGACAATGGAATAAAAACACTTCAGCACTTGGAAGCTCACCTTCGAGTTCTGACCTGCCTGCTCAGCAGTCAGCCCGGAACTCGGGGGCTACACCCAGTGGGTGCGCTGGCGGGCCCCACGGAAGATTACAAGAATTAAATGCTAAAAGCAGAGAGCGTACCCGGACGCATGACTGCATCTTCAGAACCTCCTTCCTGGACTGCGGGAGGGTGGCGTCGTGGGTGTTGAACCGGGCCAGGATGTCCTGCACCGCCATGTTGAGGACACCCGAGCCGGCCCCGGACACCCAGTATGGCGGAGCGGCGCTGGTGGCCTTGGTGTCAGGCGCTGATGAGCTCGCGGCCCCAACCTCCACCGGCCTTGGCATCAAGACCGCCTTCTCCAGGCACTGGCGTGTGGGAACGCGGGTTGCGGCAACCCGACCCAACACCAGGTCGCCACCACTCAGCAGCACCAACGGCGCTTCGGGCTGACTGCCCTACGCGCCGGCAGTCGGCGCGCGTAGAAGCACCTCCATCTCCGACATGATGGGGTCAGCCCCTCTCCTCTCCAGGGCCGGCTGGTCAACCCCAGCCCCTCCAGTCGGTACCTAGCCCTCCACCACTGGCGGCTCCACGTGCTGTAGCTCAGTGGCCTTCGGAGCCCTACCGCGGGACGCCTCCTCCTCCCGCGCCTTGGCGGTAGTGTCCGCCTGCTTCTTGGCCGCCGCATCAGACTGTGCCTTAGCCGCCGCATCGGCCTTCTCCCGTGCCACGTCGGCCGCCTCTGCGTCCGCTCGGGCTGCGGTGTCCCGCTCCTGCTGTGCCTCCAGCGCTTTTTTCTCCGTGGCCTCCCGAAGGGCGGCGAACGGATCCACGCGGCGTGAAACTTCGGGGCCGTCTACCGCCCCAATCACCGAGGCGGACGAGGCCCGCGAGAGAGTAAGCGGGGCCCTGCACAACAAGGCAAGAAAAACTAAGAAGAGTTTGCGAGAAAAAGAGAAGCAAACGCAAGACAAAACAACAAAAGCACTATGCGGACACCAGCGGGCGCTGCTTTGGGCCTTTCCAGACGATGGCCGCCTTCGCTGCCTCTTGCCGCTTGGTCGCAGCGACCGAGGCCTTGGCCTTCTTGGGCCGACTGCCGAACAACCCGGCGTCGTCCCGATGCTTTGACGCACCGGGTGCACCAGTGCGCGCAGTCGAGGAGCCGGCGCTTGTCCCGTCGGTGACGAGGGCGCGACGCGGCTCGTCGTCCGTCCAGTCCCCGTGGCCGCCTCCTGCGGAGCCGCCTGCTCCCTCGCCGCCGCCCCCTGCGGCGTCGTCCTCCTTCATGGCGGCCATCCCCAGCTCGGGGTCGTCCACGTCGCTTTTCGCGCGGCCGCCAGGTACTGATGGCCTAGGGCCGGCGCGCCAGTTGTAGTCTGGCCCGGGAAGCACTGCATCGCGGCCGCTTAGTCAGGCGGCAAGAAGAATTTAGGGCAGGCAAAGAAAAGAGAATCAGAAAACTTACTACAGGCAGCGGGTTAGCGCGGCTATACGGCACCTTGCCAAATCGCCAGTCCTGATCCGCGAGCTTGCAGTCGGAGAAGAAGTTGACCAGCCGGGCCACCTCCGTGTCCGGCAGCACCTTTGTGGACATCCAGCACAGGTTCTGGCGCCCACTCATGTTGCTGATCAGGTGCTCCATGAAGGCGGCCAGCATGTCCGTGGCCATGAGGACCTCCGACTCCACCATCTCCTAGAGCCGGGTGAGAGCGGTGGAGACGGCAGCCGACAGCGTCCTCGGCCAGAACTTCCAGTTGATGCGGGGGGCAACAGGTGGGCCGACTATGTAGGCTGGCAGGTTGACGTAGTCCCGCGTCGCATGGATGTTCTAGACGTAGAAGTATGACTTCTGCCACAGCTTGGCCGACCGCAGCAGGGCGAGGCCGGCAAGCAGACCACGGAGCTAGTGCGCCACACTGTGACGCATGCCCCGCACTGGGCCACCTCATCCTTGGCGACGGTGCCTAGCTTGAGGCAGAATAGCTCCCCCCATAGCTCGAGCGAGGGCAACACGCCAAGATACCCCTCGCAGAGGGTGACGTAGGCGGAGAGCAGCACCACCGTGGTCGGCATGAGATGGTGGGGCTAGACTCCATAAAAGTCGAGGAAGGAGCAAAGGAAGCTGCTCGCCAGCAGGCCAAAGCCGCGGAGGAAGTGCGTCCAGAAGATGACGCGCTCGCCATCCTCCGGTGCTGGCGAGATCTCCCTCTCGGGGGGGGTGATACGTCTCCAACGTATCTATAATTTTTTATTGTTCCATGCTATTATATATTCTGTTTTGGATATTTAATGGGCTGATTTATACACTTTTATATTATTTTTGGGACTAACCTATTAACCGGAGGCCCAGCCCAAATTGCTCTTTTTTTGCCTATTTCAGTGTTTTGCAGAAAAAGAATATTAAACGGAGGCCAAACGGAATGAAACCTTCGGGAACGTGATTTTTGGAACAAACGTGATCAACAGGACTTGGATTGGACGTCAATAAATCACCGAGAAGGCCACGAGGTAGGGGGGCGCGCCTACCCCCTGGGTGCGCCCTCCACCCTCATGGGCCCCTCATGGCTCCACCGACCTACTTCTTCCTCCTATATATACCTATGTACCCCCAAACCATCAGAAGCGCCCACGAAAACCTAATTCCACCGCCTCAACCTTCTGTACCCGTGAGATCCCATCTTGGGGCCTTTTCCGACGTCCTGCCGGAGGGGGCATTGATCACGGAAGGCTTCTATATCAACACCATAGCCTCTCCGATGATGTGTGGGTAGTTTACCTAAGACCTTCGGGTCCATAGTTATTAGCTAGATGGCTTCTTCTCTCTCTTTGGATCTCAATACAAAGTTCTCCTTGATTCTATTGGATATCTATTTGATGTACCTCTTCTTTTGCGGTGTGTTTGTCGAGATCCGATGAATTGTGGTTTTATGATCTAGATTATCTATGAACAATATTTAAACCTTCTCTGAATTCCTTTATGTATGATTGGTTATCTTTGCAAGTCTCTTCGAATTATCAGTCTGGTTTGGCCTACTAGATTGATCTTTCTTGCAATGGGAGAAGTGCTTAGCTTTGAGTTCAATCTTGCGGTGTCCTATCCCAGAGACAGCAGGGGCAACAAGGCACGTATTGTATTGTTGCCACCGAGGATAAAAAGATGTGGTTTATATCATATTGCATGAGTTTATCCCTCTACATCATGTCATCTTGCTTAAAGCGTTACTCTGTTCTTATGAACTTAATACTCTAGATGCATGCTGGATAGCGGTCGATGTGTGGAGTAATAGTAGTAGATGTAGAATCGTTTTGGTCTACTTGTCATGGACGTGATGCCTATATACATGATCATACCTAGATATTCTCATAATTATGCACTTCTCTATCAATTGCTCGACAGTAATTCGTTTACCCACCGTAATACTTATGCTATCTTGAGAGAAGCCACTAGTAAAACCTATGGACCCCGGGTCTATTTTCCATCATATTAATCTCCCGTCAACAAGCTATTTCTCGCGCCATTTATTTTTCTTTCTTTACTTTTAGTCTTTATCATAAAAATACCAAAAATATTATCTTATCATCTCTACCAGATCTCACTCTCGTAAGTGACCGTGAAGGGATTAACAACCCCTTTATCGCGTCGGTTGCGAGGTTCTTATTTGTTTGTTTAGGTGCGTGGGACTCGAGCATAGTCTCCTACTCGATTGATACCTTGGTTCTCAAAAACTAAGGGAAATACTTACGCTACTTTACTACATCACTCTTTCCTCTTCAAGGGAAAACCAACGCAGTGCTCAAGAGGTAGCAGGGGGGATGTGTACCTTCACGTGCGCCGCGCGAGGAAGCCGCCGCATTTTGCGGAGGAACTCAAGGTGGTCGTGGTGGATGTTGGAGCTGTCCCAGTCACCGGAGTGACCGCCGCCCGCCATGGACCCAGTTGCTTGGTGACGTCGTGGAGCGGTGGCGCAAGGGCAAGGCCGCGGCGATTCAGAGAAGTCTTGCGACGGCGGGCTGGAGGACTAGTAGGAGAGCAGAGAAGGCAGTGGTATGAAGAAGATGGAGAGCGGGAGGAGCATGCGTGCGTTCTGCTGCGACCCCCTCCCCCTACTTATAGGCCCGTGGCGGCGGAGCCGAGGAGGCAAAATGTGGGGGGTGCGTGGGATTAACTACGCCCACTCCCCCACGACGCCGCGCATTCCGCGCCTTAACGACTCATGATTAATGTGCCTGAGAAGCGCAACCATTTGCCCCAGCCGCTGGTTATCCGCGTGCGTGCCGAGGCCCTGTAGTGGCGGGCCCAGGCCTACGACGACATGCCGTCGTGCGCGTGGGCTGGCAGGCGAGCCTGGTCTGCTGGCGTCGCGTGGAAAATGAGCAATGGCGGCAAGCTTGTCACCCAGCTGGCTTGCCACCCGGCATCTACCCCAATGTTTCTAATTCACTAGTCGGCCGGCCGCCCCTTGGCTAGCTCCTAACAGTCGGCGTCTCGAGAAGACATACGAATCAAGATTACTATGACACCTGGATTTTGCCCTCTCTCTTTTTCTGGACTTGGTTTTTTCCTTGCATTGATTTGGATTTTGGAATCATTTCAAATGGACTTGGCACTTGGGCATATCCTTAACTTTCACCCGAGTGACCCATCTACTCCTCATTCAACATTATTTCTCTGTTAAATATCCACCATAATCAAATGAATATTTTTCAGAAAAGAAAAATATTCATTTTCCTCCCTGAAACTCTTTTCAGAAACTTGTGCTGCAAAGCAACCCCAATTTTTATTGCTCCCAATAATCTGAGATAATTCCTGAATATTCTTTGGACCTTGGCACACCTTCGCAAGCAAAAATATTGCATGAATTTTTGTAATATTTTTTCTATATAAAATAATTTCTCTTTTGGCCCAAAATTCCAGTTTGTACAGCAAGTACATTTTTTCCTTGATCTTCTGGCCCTGATCTTTCTTGAGCTTAACTACCCTCCTAAGAAAACCTAACCCCAGGAGATCAGCCCTAATGGCCATCTAGAAGCTTGCTTAACTTGGCGACCAAGTTTCTGGTCAGAAACTTGCCAGCTTGGTTGAGTCAAGTCTAGTCGGCATGGGTATGACCTTTCAACTTTCCTAGACTAAACACTGCGTGGACTAGAGCGTAGACAAGGTTTGGCAGCGTTTGGGCATCGTCTTGACCATGCCTGCGTGGTGACCGCGTGAAGACACGGTGCCTGGTAGCTACTCGATGTGCTCTGGGTGTCGCCATCCCCTCTGTTCAATGCGTGCTCGATCCAGCGCTCACCGACTCCTGCCGCACCGCACCTACAGTCCAGACCCATCACCCTTGACCTCTCCCTAGCGCTCGTCGACGCCGGAGACGCTGCAACAAGCACGGGCACGTCATGGCCAAAAGCCACAGTGCATGCGTGCCCTTGTCCTCTTCCCCCTTTGTCCGGTGCTCGTCCCCGAGCGTGGGCAGCTCCCACAGTGATGCTGCACGCTTGCCCCCTCGCACTGGAGCGCTTCGTTGTCGTTCGCCGGCTTCCAGAGAGCTCCGGCGGCAACACGTTACCCCCTCGCTCCGGCTATATAGGGCCTCCATCCTCGTTTCCTAGCCACGCAACACTCCTCACCACATCCACGAACACGTAGAAGGGCCACAGGCTGGTCGGGCAGGCCTCTGGTCGTCTGCCTCGACCGAAGAACTCCGGTGACCTCCGCAGCTCGGCCACCTTGCTCCGGTGCCTCTCCAGCTCGACCAACTCCTCGGGCGTGGCATTGGAGGTCCCCTGGTGCAGTCTGGATGCTGCTGAGCCCTCGGAGCCGCCTCTAGCCATCGTCTTCTTCCACTCCGGCGCGTCCCGTCCGCCACCGCAGCTTGCGAGCTTAACCGCGAGCAGCTCCGGCCATCCCACGGCAAGCCACGAGTATGGGAATGTGCACCGTGAACCCAGCTTCAATTCTATCCCTCTCATCTAGGCCCAAACCCCATCCTCGCCAGCGTGAGCTCTGGCGAAGCGCCGTCGCGCTCGGATCACTCTTCCCCTCTCTCTCTCTCCTGACGGGCGGGGACCAGTGTCAGCCTCACCACTCGCGCCCGAAGCGGTACAAGTGGAGGTGCAATGATTCCAATGATTTGATTGAAATATCCCTTGATGAACATGATGCTTGCTATCCTTGTGGCCATGATGCCAATATTTATGAAGATGAATTTGCTATAGTTCCTTATGCTAAACATGAGATCGTTGCTATTGCACCCATACTTGATAGTTCCTTCAATGAAAAGCAAGATTGCAATGATGTTATTATAAATTCTCTTAATGTCAGTTGTGTTAATGATATGCAAAACCTCAAGCATGGGATGCTAGTTTTGCTATGACTACTATTTGTTGCAATGATCATGATTGGGGTGATTCTTCTGATGATCTTGAAAATTAATTTAAGCCCCATGATGAATATGAGATTGATAATAGTATTTGCAATAATATTTAAAGTGGGTTTGTGTCGGTGTACTAAAATAGGGGTACCTTAGTACCCCGAACTTGTGCACGGGCAGTCGCAGCACCCCACGGCAGGGCTTGCCAGGTGACCACCAAGACCCTCCGCTGGCCCCTCTAGGAGCCATTCAAGAACAAAGTATTCAAGCCAAGACCCCGACAAGAGGATCTTGCCGGGAAGATCAACCAAGGCCCCGGCAAGAGGAGCTTGCCGGGAGAGCCACTCGAAGACGCAAGGCCCTGGCAAGAGGAGCTTGCCGGGAAGGCCACTAGAAGCACAAAGGCCCCGGCAAGAGGAGCTTGCCGGGAAGACCAACCAAGGCATCTCAAAAACACTTGCCGCGACGCGCCACACGTCCCGGCAAGGCCTGGTGAGCGGCAAGCTCCCGGGCGCGACAAGACAGCAACCGCGGCAAGGCACTTGCCGCGGCAAGCCACCACCCCGTGCCCGCGCTCCAGCTCACCCACCAACGTGTCGCTCTGGGGCTCTTCCAGGCGCACGTGGCGGGAGGCTGTGCAGCCAGGGGTGTGCGGTGGCGAGCAGGCGCTGACAAGATAGCCATCGTGGCAAACGGTGGCGCCCCTAACGGTCCCTTTTCGCACTGTTTGGGCAACGCAGACGGGCATTTAATGCCCTTGTCCCCTGCCGTCAGGGTTAGGTATGATAGCACTGTACAGCCATTGTACATACAGCTGTACCCACTACATCCCTTCTTCCATTTTTACCCTTATCTACGTTGCCACCTGTCGGTGACCCCTTTGAGCATATAAAAGGAGGCCCATGCACAACGTAGAAGGGGGATCCAGAAATTCACTCACGCTCGGCCTCATCAGCCGCTGGTTTGTACTGTAGCACCCAGCGCTCCGAGCAAGAGCGCAATACAATCCACAAAGCAGCAGTAGGGTTTTACGCATCCGTGCGGCCCGAAGCTAGGTAAAATCCCTCGTGTGCCTCGCCTCGATCCGCTCTTCGCGCGGCCTCCGCCCCCCGCCGAACCGAAAAGGGGCTCCGTCCCCATAGGCGCTCGTGGAGGCAGATTTTCCCCGGCATCTTTGGCGCGCCAGGTAGGGGGCGTCGAGGTTGTGTGAACGTGATCCGGCGTCCGCACGGGTTAGATCTTCATCATCTTCATCAACATGCCACCAAAGAAGAAGGCTCCGGAGGTGGCTGGTCCGTCCGCGCCGAACCCACCGCCCCCGGAGCAAACGGGTGGTGGGGAAGGCGCCGGCGGAGGAACGGGCGTCGACGACACAGCTCACGGCGTCACGGCGTCCGAGCAAGCACCGCGCCCATCTCAAGAGGCGCGGGCCCGGCAGCGTCATGGTGCTCACGGTACCATACGCTCGCTAGACCCAGCTCGAGCTGGCGGATCTCGGGACGCTCAAAACCAGCCTGCGCACCAGCAGGCTGGCACGAGCGAGGTACGGTCGCCTGGACGGGGTGCTGCTCCTTCTAACGTAGTTGGAAGTCCGAGCACATCCCGCTCCACGCACCATTCGCCACCGCTGCCCGCCACTCCAGCGGAAGCCTTGGCGCGAGCTCAACTGCTCCTAGATTACCCTCCAACGGCGGACAAGATCGACGACTGGAGGGCCACCATTCAGAGTCTCATCGGCTTTGCCAACGGCGATACCCCGCGGCAGCCTAGTGCATCGCAGCCGCGGCAAGTAGGCCAGGCACGACCCGATGGTGACAAGACCGATGGGGGCGCGACCACCGTGCACTCTCCACTTCAAAGGCCAAGATCGCCGACTCGCCGGAATGTCGGGACCCCGATCCTAAGTCACACCGATCTAGCATGTAACACCTCATATCACTTTGCGGCCTCACGCACGGTACTCCCACGGGTGCCACCTTACCTGGCCCGGGACCGTTTGCGCCTTTTGGCTCACGTATATGATAGTGTCGCTAGCATCCATATGACAGAGAACCCGGGCCGACATGGCTAGTCGTGAACCCAAGGCAGCGCCAACCTATGAGGACAGGCATACATGAATCACATCGAGCATGTCGGTCATCAACGTATTTATCCGGGCTGTAGCACTGGGCTAACAGGACTCCGGTTAACACCGCGTGACATTTCCCCGAAGGGACAGACACAGGAACGACGTGAAACACATGCCGGCCAGTCAAGTGTTCCGAGCAGTAGTGCTGGGCTAGCAGGACTCCGGTGAACCGGGCTGTAGCGGACTACTATCGCTCGGAAGCACTAGACTTACATTTCCCCATATGAAAGGCTGCCAAGGATAAACAACTAGATAGTCGGATCCCACACATAGCAATACACGTTACACGTACGCATAACATGCAAGTATGTGCTGTACAACATGGCATCACAACATAACGCAAACTCATATAGATAAAGGCCCAGAAGAGCCACATAGCATTAAATACAAACAGGGGTCTCATGACCCATCATTCAGAGCATACAAGCAACAAGCAGAAGCATTACATGTCTGAGTACAGACAACTACAAAAGAAAAAGGCTGAAACGCCTGACTATCTACAACCTCCGATCAAGATCGTAGCTGAGGTACAAGCTACTTGTCGAAGTCCACGTAACTAGTAAGACCGAAGTCTCCGCTGCAAAAACATAAATAAAGCAACATGAGTACAAAGGTACTCAGCAAGACTTACATCAAATCCTATCATACATGCATTTGTATCAAGGAGGTAATGTGGGGTTTAGTTGCAGCAAGCCAGCTTTGACTCTGTGGCTATCCTGTTCTACGACTGTTGGTAACTCTTTTGAAAAGGCGCACACGAGTCCACTAATCACCACATCAATACACTACTATGGATTCATCCCCGTCTCACTACGAGAAGGCCATCCATAGCACTCACACTTATCTTGAGCATTTTAGAGTATCCACTTCAAGTTGTCTATGTACCACGTAAGCATCCAAGAAGTCCATAACCGAGGACACGGCTATTCGAATAGATCATGATAACCCTGCAGGGGTGTACTTCTTCACACACGCTCTCACCACTTATCACCATGTACACGTCATGTATCTTGGCAACCTTCAAGCGGAAGCCTGGCGAGGGTGTCGGCCACGACCTGACTAACCACACAAGACTCTAGTCCAGGTTATCGCCTATTCGGGTTCCATCCGCGAGGAGATCCGGCCGGGGTGTCGCTCACGGCCCCAAACGATGTGTACAGGGTTCCCGAGCCCACCATCCAGGTGCCACTCGGTACACCGGGCCACGTGTGCCTAGTCTGTCCCAAGCCCACCTGGCCGGGTGCCACTTGGTAGACTACTAACACTACCTACAAACACCAGAAACTATTTGCAACTCCTGGACAGAGATCAAGTGGGTTAATAAGTCGAGAGGGGTCGAGTTACCGGAACCCAATGTGTGGTAGTATCGAGTCATTGGACAACATACGTAGAACTCAGTGCTTAGGGACGGTTCCAATGAGACAACCCACCATGTACTCCTACATGGCCTCTCATCGCTACCTTTACCAAAACGTGTTCACACACTTAACTCTCAGCATCAGAACATATCATATCACTCCAATCCATTCCCAATGAATCGGACCTGACACAACTCTAAGCAATAGCAGGCATGGCATGGTAGAAGCACAACATGGCTCAATCAACTCCTACACATGCTAGTGGGTTTCATCTAATTACTGTGGCAATGACAGGTCATGCAGAGGAATGGGTTCAACTACCGCAGCATAAAGTAGCAGTTGATTCGTTGTTGTCCTAATGCAATAAAGGAGAGCAGGAGCGAGAGTGGGACCATATCGGAATGAACAAGGGGGGTTTGCTTGCCTGGTAGATCAACAGGGGGGCACTGCTCCTCTGACAGGTACTCTGGAACGGTCTCCGGAGCAAAACCTATCGAGAAGGAACGGTGTCGGCAATCAATACACAATCATATGCACCAATATGATGCATGAACATGGCATGAGGATGTGATGCTGTTTGACCTAATGCAACTAGCATTCAAACTGAATGAAGTCCATTTGAACCAAAGGTTCAAATGCAACTCCTAATTAAGCTCTTATAAATGCCATTTATATGATTTCACCTATTCCGCAGGTATAAGTTATTTTGTCATGCATGAAACTGGTACAGATGGATAGATTCCATTTTTCTGATAATTTTTCATATATAACTTGTTTCAATCTGAGCTACGGTTGATTTGATATGAATTTTTGAAGTTTGAAACATTTTCTGGAATTTCCTGTTTAAGAATAATTCCTGGAAAATAATTAATTGCATCAGCACCGCGTCATGCTTGCGTCAGCAAGTCAACGGCGCTGACTGGTCAAACCTGACGTGTGGGGGCCACACGTCAGTGACAGGGGGTTAAACAGGGGTTTAATTAATCTTAATTAAAAAGGTTAGTGGCGCTGGGGCCCACTGGTCAGTGACTTAGGGGTGGATTAAGTGGCAGGGTTAGCAGCTTAAACACGCGCCACGTCAGTCGCCGGAGTTTCGCCGGCGACTACCTCGAGCCACGGCGGAGGTTCGCCGGAACGAGCTGGAGGCCACGGTTCGGCACACAGAGGCCACCAACGAGTAGCCCGTGCACGGGCACATCCAACCGTGCTCAGGGGAGGACGTGGGAACGGCGGAGCTCGCCGGAGCAGAGCTCGCGGCGGCGGCCGGAGTCGGGCGCGAGCGGGATCGGCCTGCGGGGCACGGAGAGGCAGGGGAGAAGGGGGGGTTCGACGGCGGGGCTCACCGTGGAACCGATGACGTCGACGGCGAGCTCGGGGACAGCCGGACGGCGACGTGCGGGCGGTGGAGATCCTCGGCGGCCGGCGGTGAATATGGCAGCAAGGCGGCTCTCCAGGGCCTCCCGAGGCGCGTGGCTTGGCGGAGAGCTTCAGAGGGAGGAGGCGGAGCTCCTGGGCTCTACGGAGGGACGAGGGGACGGCGGGGAGCGCGTCGGCGGTGAGCTGCGGCGGCGGCAGCGCTTCGGCGCGGGGAGAGGGAGAAGTCCAGGGGAGGAGGGAGAGCGAGAGAGAGTGGAGAGGACCGGGGCGGCGCGGGGTGGCGCGTGGAGCATTCAAATCGTCGAGGGGGGAGGACAGGCAGGCAGGGAGGGAGGAGGTGGCGCGGCGATGCGCACGCATCGCCACACGCCCCTGGCCTCCTGGCGGGAGGTGGAGGACGACTGGCGTTGGCCAGTCGGCTGGGCCGGCCAGCTGGGCCGCACAGTTGGGCCGGTGGGCTGCATAGTGCCAGGTAAGCTCTTTTCTATTTTTGTTTTCTTTTCTATTTTTTTCTGACATTTGTTTGATTTAATAAAATGCTAAATCATTTTATTTACTTATGCCAACTTTTGCAGGGGCTAATGGTATTATTCCAGAGCTCCTCAACAAATGGCACAATTTTTGGATATATAAAACATATATATCATTTATATATCCAATGCAAATAATTATTGCATTAATTCCAAATGCCGAAAATAAATATTTATGAGCTGCTAAAAATATTGGTTTGATTTTTACCTCTGTCCAATATTTTTAGAGAGTAACATGAACATTTTCTTGGACCTTCTTGGAGCACTTTTTATCTGGGTCATTTCCAGAAAAAAAAACTGAGGGTTTCACAAATCCCCATTTCAAATTTAAAAGAATTTAAACATGATGCACACATGACTAGCTAGCCTTGAGCATACCAGAACTAGGGATGTGACAACTCGCCCCCACTCGAAAGAATCTCGTCCCGAGATTCAGGGGTCGACGGAAAGAAGGCGGGGTATTCCAGTCGAAGACGATCTTCACGCTCCCAGGTAGCTTCTCTCTCGGAATGATGAGACCACTGAACTTTGAGAAACTTGATGTTCTGACGTCGAGTAACACGCTCTGCTTGATCAAGAATGCGAACAGGGTACTCTCGATACGTGAGGTTATCTTGGAGATCAAGTGTTTCGTGGTCCACTCCGCGGATGGGATCCGAGAAGCAACGCCTGAGTTGAGAGACGTGGAAGACATCATGTACTCGAGAAAAGTGTGGCGGTAGTTCCAACTGGTAGGCAACCTCTCCTCGTTTAGCGAGAATGCGAAAAGGACCAATGTAACGAGGAGCCAACTTGCCCTTGATACCGAATCGATGGGTACCCTTCAAAGGAGTAACCCGAAGGTAAGCCTTGTCGCCAACTTCATAAGCCACTTCCTTATGACGACGGTCATACTGGCTCTTTTGACGAGATTGGGCTGTTTTCAAATTCTCACGAATGATGCGAACTTGCTCTTCTGCCTCCTGGATCATATCCGGTCCAAAGAATTGTCTTTCACCGGTTTCTGACCAGTTCAAAGGTGTTCGACATCTTCGTCCATAAAGAATCTCAAAAGGAGCTTTCTTGAGACTGGATTGGTAGCTATTGTTATAAGCAAACTCGGCGAAAGGAAGACACTTCTCCCAATCCATACCGAATGAGATAACGCAAGCTCTAAGCATGTCTTCGAGAATTTGGTTGACCCTTTCCACCTGACCACTTGATTGAGGGTGGAAAGCGGTACTGAAGGAAAGATGGGTGCCCATGGCAGTTTGGAAACTCTCCCAGAAATGAGAAGTGAAAAGACTACCACGGTCTGAATTGATCTCTAGTGGAACACCATGAAGTGAAACTATTCGAGAAATATATAAGTCAGCGAGCTGACTAGCGGTGATATTCTCTCGAACAGGTAGGAAGTGAGCCACTTTGGAAAGACGATCAATGACTACAAAGATAGCATTATTCCCTTTCTTGGACCTGGGAAAGCCGGTGATGAAGTCCATACCAACCTTATCCCATTTCCATTTAGGAATGGCTAAAGGCTGAAGGGTGCCAGCAGGCCTTTGATGCTCTACCTTAACGCGACGACAAACGTCACAGTTAGCAATGAACTCAGCGATTTCTCTCTTCATCCTGGTCCACCAGAACCTCTGGCGTAGGTCCTGATACATCTTAGTACTACCGGGATGAATCGTGAGAGGGGATTCATGAGCCTCCTTAAGGATCAATTGCCGAAGATGTTGCTTCTTGGGAACCACCAGACGGTTCTCGAAGAGAACAACACCTCGATCATCTATGGAGAAACTACCAGCAATACCCTTGGCAATGTTTCTCCTGATCCGGGTAATCCCCGTATCATGCTTCTGGGCTTCTATGATATGATCCACAAGAGTAAGTTTCGCCACCAAGGTAGAAAGGAATCCACAAGGAGCAATGTGAAGATTAAGCTTACAGAATTCCTCATGGAGAAATGGTTGGCCCTGCTGCAACATAAGATTGTTGCAATAGGACTTACGACTTAGCGCATCAGCCATGACATTGCCCTTGCCTGGGGTGTAGGTAATCCCTAAGTCGTAATCTGAGATCAACTCCAACCAACGTCTTTGCCTAAGGTTCAAGTCTGGTTGGGTGAAGATATACTTAAGACTCTGGTGATTGGTGTATATCTCACAACGTTTACCGAGAAGGTAATGTCTCCATGTCTTAAGTGCATAGACTACTGCTGCAAGCTCCAGATCATGTGTAGCATAATTATCCTCATGTGGATGCAACTGTCGAGATGCATAGGCAATCACATGACGATCCTGCATAAGAATGCAACCTAGTCCCTGTCGTGAGGCATCGCAGTAGATAACAAAGTCTTTAGTGAAATCCGGTGGCACAAGTATGGGAGCAGAAGTCACGCGTCTTTTCAGTTCCTGAAAACTGTACTCACACTGTGGGGACCACTCAAACTTTTTATCTTTCTTGAGAAGTTCCGTGAGGGGTTTGGCTACTTTGGAGAAGTTTTCAACAAAGCGGCGACAATAGCTGGCTAGACCAAGGAAACTCCTAACTTGTTTAACTGTTTCAGGTGGAGTCCAATCAAGAACGGCCTGAACTCTTTCGGGATTGACAGCAATGCCCTTACCAGAGATCACGTGGCCTAGGTAGGTCACTTCTGGCAACCAAAATTCGCACTTGGAGAACTTGGCATAAAGGCGGTGCTCTCTGAGTTTTTCTAGCACAAGTCTAAGATGTTCGGCATGCTCTTCCTCGTGCTTCGAGTAAATAAGGATATGATCGAGGTAAACCACGACGAACTTATCTAAATACTCCATGAAGATCGAGTTCATCAAGCGGGAGAAGGTAGCTGGAGCATTGGTTAGACCAAAGGATGTGACGGTGTACTCGTACTGGCCATAACGAGTGACAAAAGCCGTTTTAGGAATGTCCCCGTTTCTGATCTTGATTTGGTGGTAGCCTAACCTTAAATCCATCTTGGAAAAGACTGAGGATCCAGCGAGCTGATCATACAGGTCGTTGATCCTGGGGAGCGGATACTTGTTCTTTATCGTGACCAGATTAACGGGACGATAATCTACAACCATCCGGTCCGTACCATCCTTCTTCTTGACGAAGAGGACGGGGCAAGCCCAGGGAGAAGAACTAGGACGGATGAAACCCTTTTGCAAGGACTCATCGAGTTGTTTCTTAAGCTCGGCTAGTTCTAAGGATGCCATCTTGTAAGGTCTCCTAGAAATTGGGGCGGTTCCTGGGATAAGATCTATGACAAATTCTACATCTCTGTCAGGTGGAACACCTGGCAGTTCTTCTGGAAAGACATCCGGAAAGTCATGGACTACCGGGATATCTTCAAGGTCTGGAAGAGGGCTGGCATTAAGAGAATAGAGTTGACGCTTTGCAACTCTAGTAGAGACAGTGACTATCTTGCCAGATGGGTGTGTAAGTTGAACAGACCTGGTATAACAATCAATCTTGGCATAATGAGCTTTCATCCAGTCCATACCCAAGATGATGTTAATATCTGTAGACTTGAGGGCTATAAGTGATGCAAGGAATACAAGTCTATCGACAAGGATTTCATTACCATGGCTTATTCTGGTAGTTTGCCATCTTGACCCTGGAGTTTGGATTTCAAGTTGAGTTGGCATATCACAAAATGACATGTCGTGCAAACGAGCATAGCCTTCAGAGATGAAGGAGTGAGATGCTCCAGTATCGAAAAGAACCGAAGCTGGATGACAGTTGACAAGGAGTGTACCAAGAACAACATCCGGGTCATCATGAGCGTCTTTAGCTGAGACGTGATGCACACGTCCACGTTCAGTGGGAGCTGACTTGACACTGATCATCTTGCGTGATGGCTTATCACAGCCAACAGACTTCTCGGGCGGGGGTGGAGCATAACTGGCTTGAGAGCAGTCACGTGCATAGTGTCCTGGCTCTCCGCATGTGAAGCAAGTCCCTGAAGCTGGATGTGGACCCGCATTGGCAGGCGGTCTACCAATAGGTCTGGGTGGAGCATACTGCTGAACTGGGTGAGGCGCCACACAAGATGGCCTCGGGGTATAACCGGGTGGAAGAGCGGAGTTCAGAATCCAAATCCGGCGCTTCTGAGAACTAGAACCGGAGGAAGAAACCAAATCACGGGTGTGCTTGCGAGACTCCTCGTAGGTGAGCTGAGCTGTCTCCGCGTTAATGGCCTTGTTCACAAGAGCCTGGAATGTATTGCATTGGTGCAAATGGAGATCACGACGCAACTTGGGGTTGAGACCCTTCCGGAACCTAGCTTGCTTCTTGGCGTCTGTGGACACTTCTTCTGTAGCATAGCGGGCGAGATTCTCAAACTCTCTACTGTAAGCATCAACAGCCATCTTACCCTGGGTGAAACTACAGAACTCTTCTCTCTTGCGATCGATGAGGGCTTCAGGAATGTGATGCTTGCGAAAAGCCTCAGTGAATTCTCTCCAGGTAGGTATCTGACCAACTGGAAGCATAGCCTCATAGTTCTGCCACCAAAGACTAGCAGGACCCTCCAGATGGTATGCAGCATAGATGACCTTGTCACCTTCAGCTACGTTCGCAGAACGCAGCTTGTGTGTGATACTACGAAGCCAGTCATCTGCATCGAGTGGCTCAATAGAATGATGAAAAGTGGGTGGGTGCAAGCGAATGAAGTCATGAATGGTTGCAGACCCTTTGAACTGAGGTGTGGTGTTCTCTTCGATACGTGCCAACAAGTGGTTGGTCTCACGCTTGTTCATCTCAACCTCTAACATGAACTTTGCCAACGAAGACTGATCGGGAGGATCCTCATCCCTACCATCTCCGTGGTTCTGGCTACGAGCAACAGAACTTCGTTTAACTGATGACATCCTGAAGAACGAAACCAAGGAAAACAAGGATGGATTCAGCATCAACTATAGGATGCAGAAGGTAGCACAAGAATTTAGTATCTCTCAAACTCCTAGGATAATTCCGGCAGCATAACGGCAGTAAAATGCTCAATATGAGACATTCTGCAAAAGACGGGGTAGCACCATAATCAACATCATCACACAAGGTTCTGAAATATTACTAAACAGACTACACCGGAGGTACTTGAACTGGGATATGACTCTCATCAACCAATCCTAAGAGACTACGGAGTAGTAACACGCGATCCTGATAGATAGAAGAGGAAGCCTAGTTCCTTAACCCCGTTGGAAAGATAGGATGACTCAGATCAGAAGGGCATGAGATATAAGGAGTAAAAAGAGCCTTACGTTCCCTTCCACAATCAATTCCCTTATATAACTAAAGAATTTCTAGACGCAACTTCGAACAGGTTGGCTTGGAAATCCTACAGGCAGTCAGGCTCTGATACCAAAGCTGTCGGGACCCCGATCCTAAGTCACACCGATCTAGCATGTAACACCTCATATCACTTTGCGGCCTCACGCACGGTACTCCCACGGGTGCCACCTTACCTGGCCCGGGACCGTTTGCGCCTTTTGGCTCACGTATATGATAGTGTCGCTAGCATCCATATGACAGAGAACCCGGGCCGACATGGCTAGTCGTGAACCCAAGGCGGCACCAACCTATGAGGACAGGCATACATGAATCACATCGAGCATGTCGGTCATCAACGTATTTATCCGGGCTGTAGCACTGGGCTAACAGGACTCCGGTTAACACCGCGTGACATTTCCCCGAAGGGACAGACAAAGGAACGACGTGAAACACATGCCGGCCAGTCAAGTGTTCCGAGCAGTAGTGCTGGGCTAGCAGGACTCCGGTGAACCGGGCTGTAGCGGACTACTATCGCTCGGAAGCACTAGACTTACATTTCCCCATATGAAAGGCTGCCAAGGATAAACAACTAGATAGTCGGATCCCACACATAGCAATACACGTTACACGTACGCATAACATGCAAGTATGTGCTGTACAACATGGCATCACAACATAACGCAAACTCATATAGATAAAGGCCCAGAAGAGCCACATAGCATTAAATACAAACAGGGGTCTCATGACCCATCATTCAGAGCATACAAGCAACAAGCAGAAGCATTACATGTCTGAGTACAGACAACTACAAAAGAAAAAGGCTGAAACGCCTGACTATCTACAACCTCCGATCAAGATCGTAGCTGAGGTACAAGCTACTTGTCGAAGTCCACGTAACTAGTAAGACCGAAGTCTCCGCTGCAAAAACATAAATAAAGCAACATGAGTACAAAGGTACTCAGCAAGACTTACATCAGATCCTATCATACATGCATTTGTATCAAGGAGGTAATGTGGGGTTTAGTTGCAGCAAGCCAGCTTTGACTCTGTGGCTATCCTGTTCTACGACTGTTGGTAACTCTTTTGAAAAGGCGCACACGAGTCCACTAATCACCACATCAATACACTACTATGGATTCATCCCCGTCTCACTACGAGAAGGCCATCCATAGCACTCACACTTATCTTGAGCATTTTAGAGTATCCACTTCAAGTTGTCTATGTACCACGTAAGCATCCAAGAAGTCCATAACCGAGGACACGGCTATTCGAATAGATCATGATAACCCTGCAGGGGTGTACTTCTTCACACACGCTCTCACCACTTATCACCATGTACACGTCATGTATCTCGGCAACCTTCAAGCGGAAGCCTGGCGAGGGTGTCGGCCACGACCTGACTAACCACACAAGACTCTAGTCCAGGTTTATCGCCTATTCGGGTTCCATCCGCGAGGAGATCCGGCCGGGGTGTCGCTCACGGCCCCAAACGATGTGTACAGGGTTCCCGAGCCCACCATCCGGGTGCCACTCGGTACACCGGGCCACGTGTGCCTAGTCTGTCCCAAGCCCACCTGGCCGGGTGCCACTTGGTAGACTACTAACACTACCTACAAACACCAGAAACTATTTGCAACTCCTGGACAGAGATCAAGTGGGTTAATAAGTCGAGAGGGGTCGAGTTACCGGAACCCAATGTGTGGTAGTATCGAGTCATTGGACAACATACGTAGAACTCAGTGCTTAGGGACGGTTCCAATGAGACAACCCACCATGTACTCCTACATGGCCTCTCATCGCTACCTTTACCAAAACGTGTTCACACACTTAACTCTCAGCATCAGAACATATCATATCACTCCAATCCATTCCCAATGAATCGGACCTGACACAACTCTAAGCAATAGCAGGCATGGCATGGTAGAAGCACAACATGGCTCAATCAACTCCTACACATGCTAGTGGGTTTCATCTAATTACTGTGGCAATGACAGGTCATGCAGAGGAATGGGTTCAACTACCGCAGCATAAAGTAGCAGTTGATTCGTTGTTGTCCTAATGCAATAAAGGAGAGCAGGAGCGAGAGTGGGACCATATCGGAATGAACAAGGGGGGTTTGCTTGCCTGGTAGATCAACAGGGGGGCACTGCTCCTCTGACAGGTACTCTGGAACGGTCTCCGGAGCAAAACCTATCGAGAAGGAACGGTGTCGGCAATCAATACACAATCATATGCAACAATATGATGCATGAACATGGCATGAGGATGTGATGCTGTTTGACCTAATGCAACTAGCATTCAAACTGAATGAAGTCCATTTGAACCAAAGGTTCAAATGCAACTCCTAATTAAGCTCTTATAAATGCCATTTATATGATTTCACCTATTCCGCAGGTATAAGTTATTTTGTCATGCATGAAACTGGTACAGATGGATAGATTGCATTTTTCTGATAATTTTTCATATATAACTTGTTTCAATCTGAGCTACGGTTGATTTGATATGAATTTTTGAAGTTTGAAACATTTTCTGGAATTTCCTGTTTAAGAATAATTCCTGGAAAATAATTAATTGCATCAGCACCGCGTCATGCTTGCGTCAGCAAGTCAACGGCGCTGACTGGTCAAACCTGACGTGTGGGGGCCACACGTCAGTGACAGGGGGTTAAACAGGGGTTTAATTAATCTTAATTAAAAAGGTTAGTGGCGCTGGGGCCCACTGGTCAGTGACTTAGGGGTGGATTAAGTGGCAGGGTTAGCAGCTTAAACACGCGCCACGTCAGTCGCCGGAGTTTCGCCGGCGACAACCTTGAGCCACGGCGGAGGTTCGCCGGAACGAGCTGGAGGCCACGGTTCGGCACACAGAGGCCACCAACGAGTAGCCCGTGCACGGGCGCATCCAACCGTGCTCAGGGGAGGACGTGGGAATGGCGGAGCTCGCCGGAGCAGAGCTCGCGGCGGCGGCCGGAGTTGGGCGCGAGCGGGATCGGCCTGCGGGGCACGGAGAGGCAGGGGAGAAGGGGGGGTTCGACGGCGGGGCTCACCGTGGAACCGATGACGTCGACGGCGAGCTCGGGGACGGCCGGACGGCGACGTGCGGGCGGTGGAGATCCTCGGCGGCCGGCGGTGAAGATGGCAGCAAGGCGGCTCTCCAGGGCCTCCCGAGGCGCGTGGCTTGGCGGAGAGCTTCAGAGGGAGGAGGCGGAGCTCCTGGGCTCTACGGAGGGACGAGGGGACGGCGGGGAGCGCGTCGGCGGTGAGCTGCGGCGGCGGCAGCGCTTCAGCGCGGGGAGAGGGAGAAGTCCAGGGGAGGAGGGAGAGCGAGAGAGAGTGGAGAGGACCGGGGCGGCGCGGGGTGGCGCGTGGAGCATCCGAATCGTCGAGGGGGGAGGACAGGCAGGCAGGGAGGGAGGAGGTGGCGCGGCGATGCGCACGCGTCGCCACACGCCCCTGGCCTCCTGGCGGGAGGTGGAGGACGACTGGCGTCGGCCAGTCGGCTGGGCCGGCCAGCTGGGCCGCACAGCTGGGCCGGTGGGCTGCATAGTGCCAGGTAAGCTCTTTTCTATTTTTGTTTTCTTTTCTATTTTTTTCTGACATTTGTTTGATTTAATAAAATGCTAAATCATTTTATTTACTTATGCCAACTTTTGCAGGGGCTAATGGTATTATTCCAGAGATCCTCAACAAATGGCACAATTTTTGGATATATAAAACATATATATCATTTATATATCCAATGCAAATAATTATTGCATTAATTCCAAATGCCCAAAATAAATATTTATGAGCTGCTAAAAATAATGGTTTGATTTTTACCTCTGTCCAATATTTTTAGAGAGTAACATGAACATTTTCTTGGACCTTTTTGGAGCACTTTTTATCTGGGTCATTTCCAGAAAAAAAAACCCTGAGGGTTTCACAAATCCCCATTTCAAATTTAAAAGAATTTAAACATGATGCACACATGACTAGCTAGCCTTGAGCATACCAGAACTAGGGATGTGACACCGAACCACCACGACAACGACTCCACCGCGTCATCAGATCCGCGAACTCGTCGCGATCAGCGCCAAGTTCTTCACGAACGGAAGCAAGAAGACGCTTGTACCCGCATCGAGCGCCGAAGAGAAGCGCGGCGTCAATCAGACCAGCGCGCTGAGCTTTCTGTCGACATGCGTGCGCCAGGGGAGCCAGGCAACCTGCCGTACTCGGTAGGCTGCCCTGCGTTTACCCGTGAGCTGCGGCAAGTCCAGTGGCCCAGCACGAAGAATTTCAAGCCAGATGTGCCTGAGAAGTACGACGGCAAGCCGCATCCGTCGGAGTTCCTCGGCATCTACACTATTGCGGTGCAAGCTGCCGGGGGGCGAGACGACAAGATCCTTGCCAACTACTTCCCGCTGGTGCTCAAGCCCAACGTCAGATCCTGGCTCATGCACTTGCCGGACAACTCCATATCCTCCTGGCCAGACTTGTGCCATCAGTTTGTCGGCGCCTTTACAGGCGGCCACAAACCTCATGGCCAAGCGAGCGACCTTCATTTGCTCGTCCAGAAGGAAGGAGAGACCCTGCGCAAGTTCATTCAGAGGCTCAGCCGTGTGCACTATAACATCCCAGACGTCCACCCCGCCGCGGTCATCAGCGCGTTCCATCAGAACGTGCGTAACCGCAGGATGCGGGAGGAGATGGCGATGTGCAAGATCAAAGACGTCAGTGAGTTGTATGCCCTGGCTGACAAGTGTGCACGTGCTGAGGAAGGGAGGAAACTCCCCGGAGAGACTACTGGAGCAGGAGAATCTGACAGTGAGGATACCGCCCCGGCAAAGAAAAACCGGCAGCGGAACAACAGGAAGAAGAAAAATCAAGAAGTACTGGTTGTTGAGCAGTCCGGCGATGAAGGTGGCGCCAAGAAAGCCCAGGCTGGTGGCTCCGGCAAGCAGGTTGCCGGATGCACCAACTGCCAGGCTGTGGCGGCCGCCGACAAGCAGGACGGCACCAACAAATAGTACTGCAAGATCCACCGCACCAAGGGCCATGACCTCCAGAGCTGCAAGCAGGTCGAGCGGCTCGTCGAGCTACAAAAGGCCGAATACGAGCGGCGCGACAAGGAGAAAGCCCAAGGAGGTGGCGGAGGGTCCGACACGAAGCGCCCCGACCAGGGAGGACGCCGCGGCAAGGACAAGCAGCGGCAAGCAGACAGGCCTCCCCGCGGCCGCGACAAGGATGAAGACGACGACGATGACGAAGATATGGATGATGTCGAGACTAGCGAGCAGGAGTTTCAGAAAGCCACGAAGGTCTTATGCGTTGATGGCGGTGCTTCTCTGCATGCTTCTCGCCGCCAACTCAAGCAGTGGGTGCGAGAAGTCAATGCGGCAGAACCACCCGTCGAGTCACGCAAACCTCTGAAGTGGTCCAGCACGCCTATCATCTTTGATATTGAGGACCACCCTGATCGCACAACTGCGATCGGGTGCTTGCCTATGTTGGTTTCGCCAACAATCCGCAACCTCAAGGTCGCTAAGATGCTGGTTGACGGCGGGGCCGGCTTGAACCTGATCTCCTCCGCTATGCTCCAGAAACTCCAAGTCCCTGACAGCGAGCTCGAAGAGACCGGCACATTCCAAGGAATCAACCCGGGAAGGAGCAAGCCGAAGGGGAAGATCACGTTGCCGGTAACATTTGGCAGCGAGCTGAACTTCAGAACTAAGAGGGTCACTTTTGATGTTGCCGATTTTCCATTGCCTTACAATGGGATCCTCGGCCGTCCAGCACTCGCCAAGTTCATGGCGGCCTCTCACTACGCGTACAACATGCTGAAGATGCCCGGCCCGATAAGCGTCATTTCTGTCCCTGGCGACAAGAAAGATGCTCTTATCTGTGCCGACAAGATTTACCGGGAGGCAGCAGCCGCAACGGATCGCGAACCATTTGCCACTGAAGCTCCCGGGGGGAAGAAGAAGACCAAGTCCGGCAAGAGCTCTGACGCACCATCGAGCCCCACCGGCAAGTGTAAGAAGTCAATGGCAGCTCCGCCAGCGACCAAGAAGGTGTCCGCCAAGGAGGACGGCACTGGTGGTACCTTCACCATCAGTGCCACGCTTGACCCTAAATAGGAAAGCGCGCTCGTTGCTTTCCTGCGGGCGAATGTCGGCGTGTTTGCATGGCAACCATCCGACATCCCCGGTGTTCCCAGGAAAGTGATTGAGCACCACCTTCCCGTCTGTCCTCATGCGCGGCCCGTCAAGCAGAAAGTCAGGAAGCAGGCAGTGGAGCGCCAAGAATTCATCGCAGAAGAAATCAAGAAGTTGGAAGCAGCAGGCCTGGTCAGAGGAGTGCTCCATCCTACGTGGTTGGCCAATCCTGTAGTCGTGCGCAAGGCTAACGGGAAATGGAGGCTTTGTATCGACTTCACCGACGTTAATAAAGCTTGTCCCAAAGATCCATTTCCCTTGCCGCGCATTGACCAGATTGTTGACTCCACGGCCGGATGTGATTTGCTTTCATTTCTTGACGCATACTCAGGATACCATCAGATCTTCATGGCAGAAGAGGATGAGGAGAAGACCGCATTCATCACGCCATGTGGCACATACTGTTTCGTACGGATGCCTTTCGGTTTGAAGAATGCTGGTTCGACATTTGCAAGGGTAGTCCATACCGCTTTTGAGCCGCAGATACACAGAAATGTGGAAGCCTACATGGATGACATAGTGGTCAAGAGCAAAGACAGGGCTACTCTGATTCAAGATTTAGATGAGACGTTTGAAAATCTACGCAAGATCAGCCTCAAGCTTAACCCTGAGAAGTGTGTGTTTGGAGTCCCCTCCGGCAAGCTTCTCGGGTTCTTCGTGTCTCAGCGGGGAATTGAAGCCAACCCCGACAAGATCAAGGCCATCGAGCAGATCGAAGCACCAAGGCGCGTCAAGGATGTGCGAAGGCTTGCCGGTTGCGTGGCAGCTCTTAGCAGGTTTATTTCTATGTCTGCTAAGCGCGCCCAGCCATTTTTCAAAATATTGAAAAAGGCAGGTCCTATGCAATGGACTCTGGAAGAGGAGGCTGCGCTGCAAGACTTGAAGAGATACCTGTCCTCCACTCCAATACTTGTCGCGCCTAAGCCACAAGAGAAGTTGCTGCTGTATCTAGCGGCAACCAATCAAGTGGTTAGTGCCGCGTTGGTAGCGGAGAGAGAGGCAGATGAAGAACCAGCAACCACGGCAAGCGCATCCAGCGACAAGCAAGGGGCTTCCCCGACAAGCTCTGGTCCCGACAAGGATGGATCTACGCAGGCGTGTGAGGAGGTGCAGAAGGTGCAGCGCCCAGTTTACTTTGTCAGCTCCCTTCTGCAGGGGGCTAGGTCGAGGTACTCTGGTGTGCAGAAATTGCTTTTCGGCCTTCTCATGGCCTCGAGAAAGCTGCGCCATTACTTCCAAGCACATGAGATCACAGTTGTCACTCGCTTTCCGCTGAAGAGGATACTGCAGAATCCAGAAGCAACAGGCTTGATTGTTGAGTGGGCACTAGAACTGTCAAGCTTTGGCCTCAAGTTTGAAAGCACTTCAACTATCCAAAGCAGAGCATTGGCAGAATTCATAGCAGAGTGGACGTCGACACCAGATGATGAAATTCCAGAGACGAGCATCCCCGTCGAAGAAGCAAGCAAAGAGTGGCTGATGTACTTTGATGGTGCCTTCTCGCTGCAAGGCGCCGGTGCTGGCGTGCTGCTTATCGCACCCACCGGAGAGCACCTCAAGTACATAGTCCAGATGCACTTTCCCAAGGAGCAAGCAACAAATAATACTGCAGAGTATGAAGGTTTGCTTGCCGGCCTCAGGATCGCAGCAGAACTTGGGATCAAGAAGCTCATTGTCAGGGGTGACTCGCAGCTTGTCGTCCACCAAGTGAACAAGGATTATAAGAGTCCGTTGATGGAAGCTTACGTTGATGAAATGAGAAAGCTGGAATAGTGCTTTGACGGCCTGCAAATGGAACATGTTCCAAGAGCTGAGAACGACATTGCCGATGGCCTGTCAAAATGCGCAGCACTTAAGTTACCTGTGGAACTAGGGATCTTTGTGCTCAAGCTGACTTAGCCATCCGTAACACCATCAACTGGGCAGAGCAAGAAGAGGAAGTTGATTTCTGGCGACTATCTTCCGACAGAGCTCCCCGAAGCCGCCGCCAAGAAGGTCCCCAAGATCAACGCCAAGAGTGCTGAGGAGCTGTCTGCTCCGGCAAGCCCTAGGGTTTGTTCCGTTGAAGCAAACGCTCCCGACAAGTTTTGCTCCGGCAAGCTTGCCGGGGAACATCAAGCTCCGGCCGAGCCGCAAGTTCTCGCCGTGGGAGCGGGTGTTCCCGCAGCAGCAGATGCGCCTTTGGTCCTTGTTGTCGAGCCGCAAGCTCCAGCATGGGCACAACAGATTGTCCGTTTCCTTTAGACAGGAGAACTTCCCGATGAACAAGAAGAAGCGGAAAGAGTAGCCCGGCAGTCAAGTATGTACCAGTTTGTCGACGACACACTGTACAGAAGAGGACGCAACGGTGTGAAATTGAAGTGCATTCCCCGGGAAGACGGACAAGAGCTGTTGGCAGAGATACATGGAGGCATATGTGGTCACCACATTGGCGCAAGAGCACTTGCCGGCAAAGCGTTCCGGCAAGGTTTCTTTTGGCCGACAGCCCTCCAGGATGCAACTGCACAAGTAACCAAGTGTGAAGCGTGCCAGTTCCATTCCAAGCAGATACACCAGCCAGCTCAAGCTCTCCAGATGATCCCTTTATCCTGGCCATTTTCGGTCTGGGGGCTCGACATCCTGGGCCCCTTCCCCCGAGCTATCGGGGGCTTTGAGTACTTGTACGTTGCAATCGACAAGTTCACAAAGTGGCCGGAAGTGGAACCGGTGAGGAAGGTGACAGCACAGTTAGCAGTCAAGTTCTTCAGGTCAATTGTTTGCTGCTTCGGGATCCCTAACAGGATCATCACCGACAACGGTACGCAGTTTACGAGCCGCACCTTCATGCAGTACGTCCAAGATCTTGGCGCCAAGGTCTGCTTCGCTTCTGTTGCTCACCCCAGAAGCAACGGTCAAGCGGAGAGAGCAAATGCTGAAGTGCTGCGTGGGCTCAAGACCAGGACTTTCGACAGGCTGCACAAGTGCGGAAGGAACTGGATTGAGGAGCTGCCGGTGGTTCTTTGGTCGATCAGGACGACACCAAATCGAGCCACTGGCCAGACACCCTTTGCTCTAGTCTATGGAGCAGAAGCAGTTATCCCCACGGAACTCGTATACGGGTCACCTCGAGTGCTCGCTTATGATGAGCTTGAGCAAGAGCAGCTGCGTGAAGATGACGCGCTGCTCCTTGAGGAAGATCGTCTTCAGGCTGCTGTGCGAGCCGCTTGCTACCAGCAAGCTTTGCGCCGCTACCATAGCCGCAAAGTTAACGCCAGAAGTCTCGAGGAAGGCGACCTTGTTCTTCGGCGCGTTCAGTCCGCCAAGAATTCCAACAAGTTGACGCCGAAGTGGGAAGGCCCTTACCGGGTGAAACGAGTCACTAGGCCTGGCGCTGTCCGCCTTGAGACCGAAGATGGCGTTCCGGTGAGCAACTCCTGGAACATAGAGCATCTTCGTAAGTTTTACCTGTAAGGCGCGGTTGTCGGACCCTGTCCGGCAACCACCTTTTTGTACAAGTCTTGCCGCTGTTGCATGTAATCCTTTGTACAAAGCCAGGCGCTGACCCTAAGCATAAGTTGAAGCGCTGGCGCCCTAAGTTATAGCATGCATGTTGTGTCGAGTCTCGTCCTTGGTTAGGGTCGATAGTGCTTAGCAGCAGCTAACCCCTAACTTAGAGGTCCAGTGTGCGTCCTTTTGCCGTTCTTTCGTTTCCCTTGGTTCGCAGGGCTTGCACATCCTGGCCGGACCGCTTGAGGACGAAAAAGAGGAGAAGGACGGACCAGCATCTAGACCCCGGGAAGCCAGTGTTGCCGGGGGCTTCCAGTACAAAGATTCGCCCACGGCAAACCAGAGTTGCCGGGGGCTGCAATCCCAGATAAGGTTTTCATCCCTTGTCATGCATTCTCTTATGGACTGAGGAATACGAAACCTCGTTTCTTCCTAAAAGCTACCGTGCTACCTTAGCTCTAGGCCCCGGGGCTCGTCCCTGGGGGCCGGGTTTTGGTCGTAGTCGCGACAGCAAAGGGACGAAACGAGGAGCCCGAACCCGCCTCATCCCTGCCTCCGCCAAAAGCGTGAGAAAGGTCGAGTGACGTGGGAAGACGGCAGGGCTTGTTGCCGGGCGAAGAAGTGTCTATCTGAAGGATATCAAGGATTTGCTCCTTGACGTAGGTCCTACCCGCGAGACAAGTGACCCGGCAAACATCCCCTTTCATTAAAAAAACATTTCACTCAGGTACAGTTCAGAGAGAATGAAAAACATGAATAATGGGATTATAAGCTTTAAATGCAGCTAAGGCCCGAGGGCTTACAGATTAAAAAGAGATAAGGTGCCCGTAATCCTTTTTCCTGTCCCTCTCTTCAGGAGGTAGGTCAAGGAGGCGAAAAGGGCAAAAGGGGCGCCTAGGCGAGCTACGGGTGCCAGAAGACACCAAAGGAACATCCCGGGGGCCGTCCGAAGGCTGGATGGTGATGGCGGCGCCGGAAGCGGGGCTCGAAGATGAGGCGGCAGGACGTCAGCACGCTGTCAAGGGCACCACGCCCTCGTACTCCGACTTGACGGCCTTGCCGCCAGCCCTCTTCCTCTTCCGCAGCCTCCCTACGCCAGCCGCCCAAGGAGACGACCCCGGGAAGTTCAAGGAGCCGGCGACGCGGATGATGGGGTCGCCGGTGCCGCACGGAGCGCGCCCGACACCTAGTCGGACCCGTCATCCTGCCGCCCACTACCCTCGTCGTCGCTGTCGCTCCCCTCCTCGTCACTCTCGCTCGAGGAGGAGCCTTCGCTATCAGAAGAGCTGTCCACGCAGCACCTTGCCCGAGTGCCGAAGCACCCGAAGACCTTGACGGAGAGGAGATCGCCCTCCATCAACTTGAAATGGAGGGTGAACCCCTCCATCAGGCTGTGGATATGGGCAAACGTCTTCCACCCTCGACCAAGATGCATCACATTGGGGGCTGGGAATTCAACGTTGTCTCACGTGCCGCCGATTCCACAGCCCCTCATGCGTAGATTCAGTGTCTCAGGCGGATTCGACTCCATCGTGCTCGCAAATGGAGCCGGAAGTCGGAGGCGACGACGAGGCGCCCGGCGCAGCCTGACGAAGAACTCGCGAGGGTCGTCCCCGATATGGACCGCCGTGAGGAGAGGAGCCGCTGGCGGAGGCGAAGCCGGCGCACCGCCCCGCCCGCCTCTTCCCCGAGCGCCCCGTCCTCGTCCTCGACCTCGCCCACGACCTCGCCCCCTGCCTCTTCCCCTTGCGGCTGGCTCCGCCGCCATAGGTGCGAGAGGAGGAGGGGCACGTTGCCTAGCGGCGACCCTCGCCGCCACCGTCGAAGGACCAGGATTCCCTTCCTCCATGGTGAATGAGAGGGAGGGGATCAGAAGCTGAAGAAAAGAGAAGATGAAGGAATGCGGGCTCCAACCTTCCCCTTCCGCTCCTTATAAAGGAGTGGGGTGGGGGCTCGGTCGCCCCGCTCAGCTAATCAAGACGCAGGAAGAGCAGGGGGCTGGGACCGACCCGCGGCCTCGACCCACGACGGCCCGGTTTCCCGCCTCCACTGTTCGCCGCCCCAAGTGCATGAAGGCCGCGTGGCAGGCAAGCAGAACCGAGGCGACGGGTGAGGCGACCTCTCCTCACCCCAGGATCGTGGGTAGTGGACGCCTCGAAAACTGCGCCTCGACCCCATCCAATAAAGAAACCACCCACGACGTGACGCATGCATGCGGGGCTCGGCCCCGCGCACGCCGCCCACGTCACGCACGTTTCTCCCCACGATGCCGCGTTCGACGCGTGCCGTTCGAGGAGGGCGTGGTGGATCCGGAGTTAGATACGGCGTTCCCCAGGCCGCGCGTGCCCGTGCACTGTTTTGGGCCTAGCCCAACAGCGCTCGGCACCGTGTATGGCCCAGGCCCGGGGGCTCCTGTCGGTGTACTAAAATAGGGGTACCTTAGTACCCCGAACTTGTGCACGGGCAGTCGCAGCACCCCGCGGTAGGGCTTGCCAGGTGACCGCCAAGACCCTCCGCTGGCCCCTCTAGGGGCCATTCAAGAACAAAGTATTCAAGCCAAGACCCCGGCAAGAGGAGCTTGCCGGGAAGATCAACCAAGGCCCCGGCAAGAGGAGCTTGCCGGGAGAGCCACTCGAAGACGCAAGGCCCTGGCAAGAGGAGCTTGCCGGGAAGGCCACTAGAAGCACAAAGGCCCCGGCAAGAGGAGCTTGCCGGGAAGACCAACCAAGGCATCTCAAAAACACTTGCCGCGACGCGCCACACGTCCCGGCAAGGCCTGGTGAGCGGCAAGCTCCCGGGCGCGACAAGACAGCAACCGCGGCAAGGCACTTGCCGCGGCAAGCCACCACCCCGTGCCCGCGCTCCAGCTCACCCACCAACGTGTCGCTCTGGGGCTCTTCCAGGCGCACGTGGCGGGAGGCTGTGCAGCCAGGGGTGTGCGGTGGGTAGCAGGCGCTGACAAGATAGCCATCGTGGCAAACGGTGGCGCCCCTAACGGTCCCTTTTCGCACTGTTTGGGCGACGCAGACGGGCATTTAATGCCCTTGTCCCCTGCCGTCAGGGTTAGGTATGATAGCACTGTACAGGCACTGTACATACAGCTGTACCCACTACAGCCCTTCTTCCATTTTTACCCTTATCTACGTTGCCACCTATCGGTGACCCCTTTGAGCATATAAAAGGAGGCCCATGCGCAACGTAGAAGGGGGATCCAAAAATTCACTCACGCTCGGCCTCGTCAGCCGCTGGTGTGTACTGTAGCACCCAGCGCTCCGAGCAAGAGCGCAATACAATCCACAAAGCAGCAGTAGGGTTTTACGCATCCGTGCGGCCCGAAGCTGGGTAAAATCCCTCGTGTGCCTCGCCTCGATCCGCTCTTCGCGCGGCCTCCGCCCCCCGCCGAACCGAAAAGGGGCTCCGTCCCCATAGGTGCTCGTGGAGGCAGATTTTCCCCGGCAGTTTGGAAGAGTGCCAACTTTAGATCCCACATATTTGGAGAATGTTCAATCTTATGAAGTTTTTGACAAAAGTGTGTTTGGAGAGGTCATGACTTTAGTTCATGTTGATCCCACTATTTTGGAAGAGTGTCAACTTTGCATACATGTGGATCGTGTTAATAATATGTTTTTTGATAGCTATATTGTTGAATTTTCTTATGATCCTACATGTAATTATTATGAGAGAGGAAAATATGGTTGTAGAAATTTTCATGTTACTAAATTACCTCTCGTTATGTTGAGATTGCTATTGTTTCTTTCTGCTTCCTTACATATGCTAGTTTTTGCTTGCCATGATAATTTGTTTGCCTATAAGATTCCTATGCATGGTAAGTATGTTAGACTTAGATGTGATTTTCAGAATCTACATGATGCTCTCTTCGAGTTTCAATTGCTATCTTTTATGTGAGCATCATTGAATTTATCAATGCCTAGCTAGGGGCGTTAAACGATAGCGCTTGTTGGGAGGCAACCCAATTTTATTTTTGTTCCTTACTTTTTGTTCCTATTTAGTAATAAATAATTCATCTAGCTTCTGTTTAGATGTTGTTTTATGTTTTAATTAGTGTTTGTGCCAAGTAGAACAAATTGGATCTTCTTGGGTGATAGTTGTTTGGTCTTGCTGAAAATACAGAAACTTTGTGCTCACGAAAATAGTTGTTAAAATTCACGAGAACACGATAAAATACCAATTCGTATTGAAGTAGATCAATATACAAATTATCCAACTTGTCCTAGTTTTTCAGAATTTTTGGAGTTCCAGAATTATTCGAACAAATCTGATTGCTACAGTAGGTTTAACACCAATATAAATAAATAATGAGTTCATTACAGTACCTTAAGTGGTGGTTTGTTTTCTTATACTAACGGAGCTCATGAGATTTTCTGTTGAGTTTTGTGTTGTGAAGTTTTCAAGTTTTGGTTAAAGATTTGATGGATTTTGGAATAAGGAGTGGCAAGAGCCTAGGCTTGGGGATGCCCAAGGCACACCAAGGTAAAATTCAAGGACAACCAAAAGCCTAAGCTTGGGGATGCCCCGGAAGGCATCCCATCTTTCGTCTTCATCTATCAACTTGAGGCTATATTTTTATTCACCACATGATATGTGTTTTGCTTGGAGCGTCTTGTATGATTTTAGTCTTTGCCTTTTTGATTACCACACTCATCCTTGCTGTACACACCTTTTGGAGAGACACACATGAATCGGAATTTATTAGAATATTCTATGTGATTCACTTATATCTTTTGAGCTAGATAATTTTGCTCTAGTGCTTCACTTATATCTTTTTAGAGCACGGTGGTGGTTTTATTTTATAGAAGTAATCGATATCTCATGCTTCCCTTATATTATTTTGAGAGTCTTTTAGAACAGCATGGTAGTTTTCTTTGGCTATAAAATTAGTCCTAATATGATGAACATCCAAGATGGGTATAATAAAAACTATCATATAAAGTGCATCGAATACTATGAGAAGTTCGATACTTGATAATTGTTTTGAGATATGAAGATGGTGATATTAGAGTCATGCTAGTTGATTAGTTGTGAATTTGAGAAATACTTGTTCTAAAGTTTGTGATTCCCGTAGCATGCACGATGGTGAACCGTTATGTGATGAAGTCGGAGCATGATTTATTTATTGATTGTCTTCCTTATGAGTGGCGGTCGGGTATGAGCGGATGGTCTTTTCCTACCAATCTATCCCCCTAGGAGCATGCGCGTAATACTTCGTTTCGATAACTAATAGATTTTTGCAATAAGTATGTGAGTTCTTTATGACTAATGTTGAGTCCATGGATTATACGCACTCTCACCCTTCCACCATTGCTAGCCTCTGTAATATCGCGCACCTTTTGCCAGTATCATACACCCACCATATACCTTCCTCAAAACAACCACCATACCTACCTATTATGGCATTTCCATAGCCATTCCGAGATATATTGCCATGCGACTTACCACCGTTCCATTTATTATGACACGCTCCATCATTGTCATATTGCTCTGCATGATCATGTAGTTGACATCGTATTTGTGGCAAAGCCACCTTTATAATTCTTTCATACTGCTACCTCTTGAGCACTGCGTTGGTTTTCCCTTGAAGAGGAAAGGGTGATGCAGCAAAGTAGCATAAGTATTTCCCTCAGTTTGTGAGAACCAAGGTATCAATCCAGTAGGAGACCATGCTCGAGTCCCACACACCTACACAAACAAATAAGAACCTCACAACCAACGCGATAAAGGGGTTGTCAATCCCTTCACGGTCACTTATGAGAGTGAGATCTGATAGAGATGATAAGATAATATTTTTGGTATTTTTATGATAAAGAGTAAAAGTAAAGATTGCAAAGTAAATAAAGATAGAAATAGCTTGTTGATGGAAGATGAATATGATGGAAAATAGACCCGGGCGCCATAGGTTTCACTAGTGGCTTCTCTCAAGATAGCATAAGTATTACGGTGGGTAAACAAATTACTGTCGAGCAATTGATAGAATTGAGCATAGTTATGAGAATATCTAGGTATGATCATGTATATAGGCATCACGTCTGTGACAAGTAGACCGACTCCTCCCTGCATCTACTACTATTACTCCACACATTGACCGCTATCCAACATGCATCTAGAGTATTAAGTTCATAAGAATAGAGTAACACTTTAAGCAGGATGACATGTTGTAGAGGAATAAACTCATGCAATATGATATAAACCCCATCTTTTTATCCTTGATGGCAACAATACAATACGTGTCGTTTCCCCTGCTGTCACTGGGATCGAGCATCGCAAGATTGAACCCAAAGCTAAGCACTTCTCCCATTGCAAGAAAGATCAATCTAGTAGGCCAAACCAAACTGATAATTTGAAGAGACATGCAAAGATAACCAATCATACATAAAAGAATTCAGAGGAGATTCAAATATTGTTCATAGATAATCTTGATCATAAACCCACAATTCATCGGATCTCGACAAAGACACCACAAAAGAAGAGTTACATCAAATAGATCTCCAAGAGAATCGAGGAGAACTTTGTATTGAGATCCAAAGAGAGAGAAGAAGCCATCTAGCTAATAACTATGGACCCGAAGGTCTGAGGTAGACTACTCACACATCATCGGAGAGGCTATGGTGTTGATGTAGAAGCCTTCCGTGATCAATGCCCCCTCGGGTGGAGCGCCGGAAAAGGCCCCAAGATGGGATTTCACGGGTACAGGAGGTTGCGGTAGTGGAAATAGGGTTTTGGCTCCTATTCTGACGGTTTGGGGGTACGTAGGTATATATAGGAGGAAGAAGTAGGTCGGTGGAGCTACGAGGGGCCCACGAGGGTGGAGGGCACGCCCAGGGGGGTAGGCGCACCCCCTGCCTCGTGGCCTCCTCGTTCATTTCTTGACGTCCACTCCAAGTCCTCTAGATCACTTTTGTTCCGAAAATGAGCTTCACGAAGGTTTTATTCCGTTTGGACTCCGTTTGATATTCCTTTTCTGTGAAACACTGAAATAGGCAAAAAAACAACAATTCGGGCTGGGCCTGCGGTTAATAGGTTAGTCCCAAAAATAATATAAAAGTGTATAATAAAGCCCATTAAACATCCAAAACAGAATATATAATAGCATGGAGCAATAAAAATTTATAGATACGTTGGAGACGTATCAAGCATCCCCAAGCTTAATCCCTGCTCGTCCTCTAGTAGGTAAATGATAAAAACAGAATTTTTGATGTGGAATGCTACTTAGCATAATTTTCAATGTAATTCTCTTATTTGTGGTATGAATATTCAGATACTATCGGTGTACTCAAGTAGGGGTACCTTAGTATCCCGAACTTGTGCACGGGCAGTTGCAGCGCCCCGCGGCAAGGCTTGCCGGGTTACCACCAAAAAACCTCCGCTGGCCCCTTTGGAGCCATTCAAGAGCAAAGTATTTAAGCCAAGGAGACAAGGCCCCGGCAAGAGGAGCTTGCCGTGCCAAGGAGACAAGGCCCCGGCAAGAGGAGCTTGCCAGGAAGGCCACACGAAGCACAAGACCCCGGCAAGAGGAGCTTGCCGGGGAGGCCAACAAAAGCTTTTCAAGAGACTTGCCGCGATGCGCCCCTCGCCCCGGCAAGGCCTGGTGAGCGGCAAGTTCCCAGGCGCGGCAAGACAGCAACCGCGGCAAGCCACTTGCCGCGGCAAGTTACCACCCCGTGCGTGCGCTCCAGCTCACCCACTAACGTGTCGCTCTGGGGCTCTTCCAGGCGCACGTGGCGGGAGGCTGCGCAGCCAGAGGCATGCGGTGGCATGCAGCGCTGACAAGATAGCCATCGTGGCAAACGGTGGCGCCCCTAATGGTTCATTTCAGCACTGTTTGGGCGACGCAGACGAGCATTTAATGCCCTTGTCCCCTGCCGTCAGGGTTAGGTATGATAGCACTGTACAACCATTGTACATACAGCTGTACCCACTACAGCTCTTTTCCATTTTTACCCTTCTCTACGCTGCCACCTGTGGGTAACCCCTTGAGCATATAAAAGGAGGCCCATGCGCACGTAGGGAGGGAGGAGGAACCTAGGAAACACTCACGCTCGGTCTCAAGGGTACTGTAGCACCCAGCGCTCCCAAGCAAGAACTCAATACAACCAGACAAGCAGCAGTAGGGTTTTACGCATCCGTGCGGCCTGAAGCTGGGTAAAATTGCTCGTGTGCATCGCCTCGATCCGCTCTTCGTGCAGCCTCCGCCCCCCGCCGAACCGAGAAGGGGCTCCGTCCCCATAGGTGCTCGAGGAGGCAGTTTCCCCCCGACATCTTTGGCACGCCAGGTAGGGGTTGTCGAGGTCGTGTGAATCCGATCTGGCGCTCGCGCGAGCTAAATCTTCATCGACTTCACCAACATGCCACCGAAGAAGAAGGCTTCGGAGATGGCTGGCCCGTCCGCATCGAACCCACTGCCCTCGGAGCAAACGGGCGGTGGGGAAGACGCCGGCGGAAGAACGGGCGCAGACGAGGGAGCTCACGGTGCGGCCAAGTCCAAAGACAAGGCTGCGCAGACCTCGGCGTCTGTACATGTACCGCGCCCATCCCAGGAGGCGCGGGACCAACAGCGTCGTGGTACCCACGGTGCCATACGCTCGTTGGACCAAGATCAAACTGGTGGATCTCGGGGTGCTCGAGGCCAACATGCACACCCGCATGTTGACACGAGCGGGGCACGGTCGCCTGCACGGGATGTTGCTCCTTCCAACGTGGTTGGAAGTCCGAGCATATCCCGCTCCTCGCACCGTTCACAGCCGCTACCCGCCACTCGAGCAGAAGCTTTGGCGCGAGGTCAACTGCTCCTAGATTTCCCTCCAACGCCGGACAAGATCGATGACTGGAGGGCCACCATTCAGAGCCTCATCGGCTTCGCCAACGGCGACACTCCGCGGCAGCCGGATGCACCGCAGCCGGGGCAGGCCAATCAGGCGCAGGCCGATGGCGACAAGACCGGTGGGGGTGCAACCACCGTGCACTCCCCACCTCGAAGGCCAAGATCGCCGACTCGCCGGACCCACGACAACGACTCCACCGCGTCGTCGGATCCGCGAAATCGTCGCAATCAACGCCAAGTTCTTCACGAACAGAAGCAAGAAGACGCTCGCACTCGCATCGAGCGCCGAAGAGAAGCGCAGTATCGGTTAGACCAGCGCGCTGAGCCTTCTGTCGACATGCATGCGCCAGGGGAACCAGGCGACCTGCCGTACTCGGTAGGCTGCCCTGCGTTTGCCCGTGAGCTGCGGCAAGTCCAGTGGCCCAATACGAAGAATTTCAAGCCAGACGTACCCGAGAAGTACGACGGCAAGTCGCATCCGTCCGAGTTCCTCAGCATCTACACCATCGCGGTGCAAGCTGCTGGGGGGCGGGACGACAAGATCCTTGCCAACTACTTCCCGCTGGTGCTCAAGCCCAACGTCAGATCCTGGCTCATGCACTTGCCGGACAACTCCATATCCTCCTGGGGAGACCTATGCCATCAGTTTGTCGGTGCCTTTACGGGCGGCCACAAACCTCATGGCCAAGCGAGCGACCTTCATCTGCTCATCCAGAAGGAAGGAGAGACTCTGCGCAAGTTCACTCAGAGATTCAGCCGTGTGCACTACAACATCCCAGATGTCCACCCTGCCGCGGTCATCAGCGCGTTCCATCAGAACGTGCGTAACCACAGGATGCGGGAGGAGATGGCGATGTGCAAGATCAAGGACGTCAGCGAGCTGTACGCCCTGGCCGACAAGTGTGCACGTGTTGAGGAAGGGAGGAGACTCCCTGGAGAAAGCGCGGGAGCAGAAGGATTTGACAGCGACGATGCTGCCCCGGCAAGGAGAAACCGGCGGCGGAACAACAGGAAGAAGACGGGCAAAGACGTGCTAGTCGTTGAGCAGTCCAGCAATGGAGGCGGCGCTGACAAGGCCCAGGCTGGTGGCTCCGGCAAGCAGGTTGCCGGATGCACCAACTGCCAGGCTGTGGCGGCCGCCGACAAGCAGGACGGCACCAACAAACAGTACTGCAAGATCCACCCCACCAAGGGCCATGACCTCCAGAGCTGCAAGCAGGTCGAGCGGCTCGTCGAGCTACAAAAGGCCGAATACGAGCGGCGCGACAAGGAGAAAGCCCAAGGAGGTGGCGGAGGGTCCGGCACGAAGCGCCCTGGCCAGGGAGGACGCCGCGGCAAGGATAAGCAGCGGCAAGCAGACAGGCCTCCCCGCGGCCGCAACAAGGATGAGGACGACGACGATGACGAGGATATGGATGATGTCGAGACTAGCGAGCAGGAGTTTCAGAAAGCCACAGAGGTCTTATGCGTTGACGGCGGTGCTTCTCTGCATGCTTCTCGCCGCCAACTCAAGCAGTGCGTGCGAGAAGTCAATGCGGCAGAACCACCCGTCGAGTCACGCAAGCCTCTGAAGTGGTCCAGCACGCCTATCATGTTTGATATTGAGGACCACCTTGATCGCACAACTGCGATCGGGAGCTTGCCTATGTTGGTTTCACCAACTATCCGCAACCTCAAGGTCACTAAAATGCTAGTTGATGGCGGGGCCGGCTTGAACTTGATCTCCTCCGCTGTACTCCAGAAACTCCAAGTCCCTGACAGCGAGCTCGAAGAGACCGGCACATTCCAAGGAATCAACCCGGGAAGGAGGAAGCCGAAGGGGAAGATCACGTTGCCGGTGACATTTGGCGGCGAGATGAACTTTAGGACTGAGAGGGTCACCTTTGACGTTGCCGATTTTCCATTGCCTTACAATGGGATCCTTGGCCGTCCAGCGCTCGCCAAGTTCATGGCGGCCTCTCACTACGCATACAACATGCTGAAGATGCCCGGCCCGATAAGTGTCATCTCTGTCCCTGGGGACAAGAAAGATGCTCTTATCTGTGCCGACAAGATCTACCGGGACACGGCAGCCGCAACGGATCACGAGCCACTTGCCACTGAAGCTCCCGGAGGGAAGAAGAAGACCAAGTCCGGCAAGAGCTCTGATGCCCACTCCGGCAAGCGCACCTCTTCGGAGTGTTGCGCTACCGTCGAGGACGCACCATCGAGCTCCACCGGTAAGTGTAAGAAGAAGGCAATGGCAGCTCTGCCAGCGACCAAGAAGGTGCCCTCCAAGGAGGACGGCACTGGTGGTACCTTCACCATCAGTGCCACGCTCGACCCCAAATAGGAAAGCGTGCTCGTTGCTTTCCTGCGGGCGAATGTCGATGTGTTTGCCTGGCAACCATCTAACATCCCCGGCGTTCCCAGGAAAGTAATTGAGCACCACCTTGCCGTCTGTCCTCACGCGCGGCCCGTCAAGCAAAAAGTCAGGAAGCAAGCAGTGGAGCGCCAAGAGTTCATCGCAGAAGAAATCAAGAAGTTGGAAGCAGCAGGCCTCGTCACGGGCATGCTCCATCCTACGTGGCTGGCCAATCCAGTTGTCATGCGCAAGGCTAACGGGAAATCGAGGCTTTGTATCGACTTCACCGATGTTAATAAAGCTTGTCCCAAAGATCCATTTCCCTTGCCGCGCATTGACCAGATTGTTGACTCCACGGCCGGATGTGACCTGCTTTCATTTCTTGATGCATATTCAGGATACCATCAGATCTTCATGGCAGAAGAGGATGAGGAGAAAACCGCATTCATCACTCCATGTGGCACGTACTGTTTCGTACGGATGCCTTTCGGATTGAAGAATGCTGGTTCAACATTTGCAAGGGTATTCCATACCGCTTTTGAGCCCCAAATTCACAGAAATGTGGAAGCCTACATGGATGACATAGTGGTCAAGAGCAAGGACAGGGCAACCCTGGTTCAAGATTTAGATGAGACGTTTGCAAATCTACGCAAGATCAGCCTCAAGCTTAACCCTGAGAAGTGCGTGTTTGGAGTCCCTTCCGGCAAGCTTCTCGGGTTCTTCGTGTCTCAGCGGGGAATTGAAGCCAACCCCGACAAGATCATGGCCATCGAGCAGATTGAAGCACCGAAGCGCGTCAAGGATGTGCGAAGACTTGCCGGTTGCGTGGCAGCTCTCAGCAGGTTTATCTCTAAGTCAGCTGAGCGTGCCCTGCCATTTTTCAAAATCTTGAAAAAGGCAGGTCCAATGAAATGGACTCCGGAAGCGGAGGCTGCGCTACAAGAGTTGAAGAGATACCTGTCCTCCACTCCAATACTTGTCGCGCCCAAGCCACAAGAGAAGTTGTTGCTGTATCTGGCGGCAACCAATCAAGTGGTTAGTGCTGCGTTAGTAGCGGAGAGGGAGGCAGATGATGAGCCAGCAACCGCGGCAAGCACATCCAGCGACAAGCAGGGGGCTTCCCCGACAAGCTCTGGTCCCGACAAGGATGAACCTGCGCAGGTGCAGAAGAAAATGGTGCAGCGCCCAGTTTACTTTGTCAGTTCCCTTCTACAAGGGGCTAGGTCAAGGTACTCTGGTGTGCAGAAATTGCTTTTCGGTCTCCTCATGGCCTCGAGAAAGCTGCGCCATTACTTCCAAGCACATGAGATCACAGTTGTCACTCGCTTTCCGCTGAAGAGGATACTGCAGAATCCAGAAGCAACAGGCGGGATTGTTAAGTGGGCACTGGAACTGTCAAGCTTTGGCCTTAAGTTTGAAAGCACTTCAACTATCCAAAGCAGAGCATTGGCAGAATTCATAGCGGAATGGACGCCAACACCAGATGAAGAAACCCCAGAGACGAGCATCCCCGTCAAGGAAGCAAGCAAAGAGTGGCTAATGTACTTTGATGGTGCCTTCTCGCTGCAAGGCGCCGTTGCTGGCGTGCTGCTTATCGCACCCACTGGAGAGCACCTCAAGTACATAGTCCAGATGCACTTTCCCAAGGAACAAGCGACCAACAATACTGCAGAGTATGAAGGTTTGCTTGCCGGTCTTAGGATCGCGGCAGACCTTGCGATCAAGAAGCTCATTGTCAGGGGTGACTCGCAGCTTGTCGTCCGCCAAGTGAACAAGGATTACCAGAGTCCGTTGATGGAAGCTTACGTTGATGAAGTGAGTAAGCTAGAAGAGCGCTTTGACGGCCTACAGATGGAACATGTTCCAAGAGCTGAGAACGACATTGTAGATGGCCTGTCAAAGTGCGCAGCGCATAAGTTACCTGTGGAACCAGGGATCTTTGTGCTCAAGCTGACTCAACCATCCGTAACACCGTCAACTGGACAGAGCAAGAAAAGGAAGTTGGTTTCTGGCGACTATCTTCCGGCAGAACTTCCCGAAGCCGCCGCCAAGAAGGTCCCCAAGATCAACACCAAGAATCCTGAGGAGCAGTCTGCTTCGGCAAACCCCAGGGTTCGTTCCGTTGAAGCAGATGCTCCCGACAAGCTTTGCTCCGGCAAGCTTGCCGGGGAACATCAAGCTCCGGCTGAGCCGCAAGTCCTCGCCGTAGAAGCGGATGTTCCCGCAGCAGCAGATGTGCCTTTGGTCCTTGTTGTCGAGCCACACGCTCCAGCATGGGCACAGCGGATTGTCTGTTTCCTTCAAACATGAGAACTTCCCGAAGAGCAAGAAGAAGCGGAAAGAGTAGCCCGACAGTCCAGTATGTACCAGTTTGTTGATAGCACACTGTACAGAAGAGGATGCAACGGCGTGAAATTGAAGTGTATTCCCCGGGAAGACGGACAAGAGCTGTTGGCAGAGATACATGGAGGCATATGTGGTCACCACGTCGGCGCAAGAGCACTTGCCGGCAAAGCGTTCCGGCAAGGTTTCTTTTGGCCCGAAGCCCTCCAGGATGCAACTGCACGAGTAACCAAGTGTGAAGCGTGCCAGTTCCATTCCAAGCAGATACACCAGCCAGCTCAAGCTCTCCAGACGATCCCTTTATCCTGGCCCTTCTCAGTCTGGGGGCTCGATATCCTCGGCCCTTTCCCCCGAGCTGTCGGGGGCTTTGAGTACTTGTACGTCGCGATCGACAAGTTCACAAAGTGACCGGAAGTGGAGCCAGTGAGGAAGGTGACAGCACAGTCAGCAGTCAAGTTCTTCAGGTCGATTGTTTGCCGCTTCGGGATCCCCAACAGGATCATCACCGACAACGGTACGCAATTCACGAGCCGCACCTTCATGCAGTACGTCCAGGATCTCGGCGCCAAGGTCTGCTTCGCTTCTGTTGCTCACCCCAGGAGCAACGGTCAAGCGGAGAGGGCCAATGCCGAAGTGCTGCGTGGGATCAAGACCAGAACTTTCGAGAGGCTACACAAGTGTGGAAGAAACAGGATCGAGGAGCTGCCGGCGGCTCTTTGGTCGACCAGGACGACGCCAAATCAAGCCACCGGCCAGACACCATTTGCTCTAGTCTATGGAGCAGAAGCAGTTACCCCCACGGAACTCGTATACGGGTCACCTCGAGTGCTCGCTTATGATGAGCTTGAGCAAGAGCGGCTGCGTGAAGATGACGCGCTGCTCCTTGAGGAAGATCGTCTTCAGGCTGCTGTGCGAGCTGCTCGCTACCAGCAAGCTTTGCACCGCTACCATAGCCGCAAAGTTAAAGCCAGAAGCTTCGAGGAAGCCGACCTTGTTCTTCGGCGCGTTCAGTCGGCCAAGAATTCCAACAAGTTGACGCCGAAGTGGGAAGGCCCTTACCGGGTGAAACGAGTCACTAGGCCTGGCGCTGTCCGCCTTGAGACCGAAGATGGCTTTCCAGTGAGCAACTCCTGGAACATAGAGCATCTTTGTAAGTTTTACCCGTAAGGCGCGGTTGTCGGACCCCGTCCGGCAACCACCCTTTTGTACAAGTCTTGCCGCTGTTGCATGTAATCCTTTGTACAAAGCCAGGCGCAGACCCTGAGCATAAGTGAAGCGCTGGCGCCCGAAGTTTTAGCATGCATGCGGAGTCGAGTCTCGTCCTTGGTTAGGGTCGATAGTGCTTAGCAGTAGCTAACCCCTAACTTAGAGGTCGAGTGTGCCTCCTTTTGCCGTTCTTTCGTTTCCCTTGGTTCGCATGGCTTGCACATCCTTGCCGGACCGCTTGAGGACGAAAAAGAGGAGAAGGACGGACCAGCGTCTGGACCCCGGCAAGCCAGCGTTGCCGGGGGCTGCCAGTACAAAGATTCGCCCACGGCAAACTGGAGTTGCCGGGGGCTGCAATCCCAGATGAGTTTTTCATCCCTCATCATGCATTCTCTTATGGACTGAGGGATGCGAAACCTCGTTTCTTCCTAAAAAGCTACCGTGCTCCCTAACTCTGGGCCCCTAGGGCTTGTTCCAGGGGCCAGATTTGGTCATAGTCACGGCAGCAATGGGACGAAACGAGGAGCCTGAACCCGCCTCCTCCTTGCCTCCGCCAAAAGCATGAGACAAGTCGAGTGACGTGGGAAGACGGCAGGGCCTGCAGCCGGGGGAAGAGTTGTCTATCTTAAAGATATCAAGGATTTACTCCTCGACGTGGGTTTCACCCGCGAGACAATCGACCCGGCAAGCATCCCCTTTTCATTAAAAAACATTCCGCTCAGGTACAGTTCAGAGAGAATGAAAAACATGAATAATGGGATTACAAGCTTTAAATGCAGCTAAGGCCCGAGGGCTTACAGATTAAAAAGAGATAAGATGCCCGTAATCCTTTTCCTGTCCCTCTAATCAGGAGGTAGGTCAAGGAGGCGAAAAGGGCAAAAGGAGCGCCTAGGCGAGCTACGGGTGGCAGAAGACACCAAGAGAAGATCTCGGTGCCCGTCGCCGAGGACAAGGGTGATGGGAGCGCCGGGAGCGGGGCTCGAAGACGAGGCGGCAGGATGTCAGCATGCTGTCGAAGGCGACGCGTACTCCGACTTCGCGGCCTTGCCGCCCGCCCTCTTCCTCTTCCGCAGCCTCCCTACGCCAGCCGCCCAAGGAGACGACCCCGGGGAGTTCAAGGAGCCGGCGACACGGATGATGGGGTCGCCGGTGCCGCAGGGAGCGGCACCCGACAACTAGTCGGACCCGTCATCCTGCCGCCCACTACCCCCGTCGCCGTTGCTGCTGCCCTCCTCGTCACTCTCGCTCGAGGAGGAGCCTTCGCTATCAGAAGAGCTGTCCACGCAGCACCTTGCCCGGGTTCCGAAGCACCCGAAGACCTTGACGGAGAGGAGATCACCCTCCATCAGCTTGAAATGGAGGGTGAACCCCTCCGTCAAGCTGTGGATGCGGGCGAACATCTTCCACCCTCGACCAAGATACATCACGCTGGGGGCTGGGAATTCAACGTGGACTCGCGTGCCACTGATTCCACAGTCCCTCATGCGCAGATTCAGTGTCTCGGGCGGATTCGGCTCCATCGCGCTTGCGAATGGGGCCGGAAGTCAGAGGCGACGACGAGGCGCCCGACGCAGCCTGACGAAGAACTCGCAAGGGTCGTCCCCAATGTGAACCACCGTGAGAAGAGAAGACGCTGGCGGAGGCGAAGCCGGCGCGCTGCCCCGTCCGCCTCTTCCTCGAGCGCCTCGGCCTCGTCCTCGGCCTCGCCCACGGCCTCGCCCCCTCCCTCTTCCCCTCGCGGCCGGCTCTGCCACCGCGGGTGCGAGAGGAGGAGGGACGCGTTGCCTAGCAGCGACCCTCGCCGCCACCGTTGAAGGACCAGGATTCCCTTTCTCCATGGCGAATGGGAGAGAGGGGATCAGAAGCTGAAGAAAAGAGAAGACGAAGGAATGCGGGCTCCGACCTTCCCCTCCCGCTCCTTATAAAGGAGCGGAGTGGGGGCTCGACCGCCCCGCTCAGCTAATCAAGACGCAGGAGGAACAGGGGGCTGGGACCGACCCGCTGCCTCGTCCCGCGACAGCCCGGTTTCCCGCCTCCACCGTTCGCCGCCCCAAGTGCATGGAAGCCGCGTGGCAGGCGAGCAGAACCGAGGCGACGGGCGAGGCGACTTCTCCCCACCCCATGATCGTGGGTAGTGGGTTCCTCGAAAGTCGTGCCTCGGCCCCATCCAATAAAGAATCCACGACGTGACGCATGCCTACAGGGCTCAGCCCCACGCACGACTCCCACGTCACGCACGCCTCAGCCCCACGATGCCGCGTTCGACGCGCGCAGTTCGGGGGGGGGGGCGCGGTGGATGCGAAGTTAGAAACGGTGCGACCCAGGCCGCGCGTACCCGTGCACTGTTTTGGGCCTGGCCCAACAGCGCTCGGCACCGTGTTTGGCCCAGGCCCGGGGGCTCCTGTCGGTGTACTAAAGTAGGGGTACCTTAGTATCCCGAATTTGTGCACGGGCAGTTGCAGCGCCCCGCGGCAAGGCTTGCCGGGTTACCACGAAAAACCCTCCGTTGGCCCCTTTGGAGCCATTCAAGAGCAAAGTATTTAAGCCAAGGTGTAACGCCCCGAGACCGATGCTCGAGAAGACTTCCATATATTCCGGGTTTCGCCGTGTGTTTCATTTGTGCCTGCCCTTTTATTTTTGCATTGCATCATGTCATCATGCCATCATCTCATATATCTTTTGCAACTCAACTAAATAAATGGCATGGATCTTTGGTCCATTTAAATCGAGGGAATTCACATGGTGATTCTCTTTATAACATATCCTCCCAATATTAGGGAGCTATATTAAATATTCCATTAATTTGGAATTTACCACAACACACGTGCATGTTAAATCTCGTGGCCTTTCCTTCTTTAAGTTTTGACTCTCTAACCTTGCCTATAATTCTTTTCCCACTTTTCGAAGCTCTTCCTAAATGTTCAACATTTTTGGACCTTCCCAACCCTCACTCCTATTCACCCATTTGAATTAAATTCAAATGTGTTAGATTCTAAACCTTGCATCCATGCTCACTTCTATTTTCTTGGGACAAGCATATTTTTTATGAGTCCGGGAAAATTATCCCCATTCCCAAGTCCCTTCTCTAACCTTTTTCTTTCTTTCTTTTTCTTTATTTTTTCTCTTCTGTCGGGAGAGAGAGTTTCCAGCGCAGCCCAACTCCTCTCGGCCTTTTTTTCCCTGTCCACCAAGTTGGCCCAGCAGCCCAGCCGCCCCACCTAAACCTAAACACTAGCCCGACCCCCTCCTCTCAATCTCTCCCCCTGCCGCCGCCTCCTGCTTGATCCCCCTCCTCTCCCTCGTCTCCTCCCTCGCGACCGACCCCTCCTCGCAGCCTCCCGCGCGCATCCTCTGCGGCACCAGGCCACGACCGCGCCTCCTCATCGCCAAATCCCCGTCGCCCAAGCGCCCGAGGAGAGGAGCTCCTCGAGCACCTGCGCCCGCAGCCGTCGTCCTCCGCGCCCAGGCCGGAGCCTCGTCGCCACCAACCCGCCTCCGACCTTCCTCGCGCCTGATCTGCTCCAAGCCGCGCCACCGGCCAAGTTCCTCGACCTTCACGCCGTCCCGGAGTCCCTCGCCTGCCGCTGCATGGTCCAGTCGTTGCTTCTCCCAGCTGCGTCTGTACGTCGACGCCAAGTTTTGTTGCCTGCTCGCCGCCATCGCCCTAGCAGGAGCTCCGCCTCCCCTGCTTCATGCCAAGGCCGACGCCGGCCACTTCTTCTAGCCACGGCTCGGCCACGCACCAACAACCAGCAGCTTGAGCTGCCTCCATGCATCTCCGGCGACCTCCCGAGGCAGAGCCGTGCAAGTCCGTCGATGCCGCTTCAGTTCATCAAGATCGCCAAGTCCAGTGATGCGCCAAGTTCCTCTCCGATGTGTGTACGGCTATCGTTTCCCTGGATTCGCCAAGTACCACGACCATCGCGTTCTGTTTCATCACCGTCAAGGCCGAGAGGACACCAAGTACCAGGACGACGAGGACCGCCAAGTTCGTCCACCGCCGTCAAGTGAACGACTACCATCATTCCAAGACCCAAACGACTACGGCGACGTGAACATCTACGAACCGTGTTCAGCTACCGTTTCCTACCTAGAACGACTACCGTCGACCAGCGAAGACCCCGTGGACGTCAAGCTCCTTGTCGTGACCCCGAACATCTACGGAACATGAACAATGACTTCCTCTTCGAAACGTGAACCACTACCATCGCCAGAACGACTACTTCCTCTCCGAACCAGTCTGCTTCGAAAATACACGCTTCAAAGGTATAACCGCCGAGAACGACCGTCGTGGACCGAATGCATGTGTTGAATGAGATGCACCGTTTGCACCATGTTTGAATTGTCAGTCGTTTCCATGCCACTAACCCGTGGGAACCCGGTAGTCGGGAGCACCCCACCATCTCTAGCATGTTTCGCACATCCGCACACTTTCTTTTGCACCGACATCTCAATCGAGTTATCGGAACTGGAATGTTGCCGTGGCACCATTTCCGTTGTCGTTGCCGTGGCACCCTTTTTCGTTTCCGCCACGACGACAAATGCTTCATAATGCTCTTGTCAACATTTTCATAAAATTGCTTAAAACTTGCATATGTCATCCGCATCATGATAACAACATTTAAAATGTTAAAAATGTTGTTTGTTTAAATTTGCTTAAATGCCATGCTAAAATGATTTATTTCATACCTAAATAACCGTAGCTCGGATTTAAATAAATTATATATGTAAATGGGGTAGAAAAATGCCTAGTTTAACATGTTGCACTTTATTTTCCTGTTTAAAAACAATAAAATATGGTTTAGGGCAGAACAGTAGCTAATTCGAAATATGCATATGAGTATTTTTCGGAATTGTTGTTTGTTGTTCCGGCCTCATTTAAACTTGCCTCAATAGGTAGTTTTATTATGCTTCACCTCTTGCCATGTTTAACAACATTTAATATTGTTGGGTACATAAACAAGAGAAACTAAATAATTGATGTGGTGTCTCGTCAATATGCAACTCGTTGCCTATTGGGCTCCATTTAACTTGTAGTTTTGTTTGTGCTTATTGTCATGCCATGCTATTAAACCGGACATGCATCATACTTGGTTGTGCATCATGCCATGTTTGTGATTGTTGGTTTACTATGTTGTTTGTTTCTTTCCGGGTTGCTTCTCTCGTTAGCTTCGATTTCGTTCCGGAGTTGAGAGGATTCGTTCGACTACGTCCGTTTGTCTTCTTCATGGACTCGTTCTTCTTCCTAGCGGGATTTCAGGCAAGATGACCATACCCTCGAAATCACTTCTATCTTTGCTTGCTACTTGCTCGCTCTTTTGCTATGCCTATGCTGCGATACCTACCACTTGCTTATCATGCCTCCCATATTGTTAAACCAAGCCTCTAACCCACCTTGTCCTAGCAAACCGTTGTTTGGCTATGTTACCGCTTTGCTCAGCCCCTCTTATAGCTTTGTTAGTTGCAGGTGAAGATGAAGTTTCTTCCTTGTTGGAACATGGAGATGTTATTCCTTGTTGGAACATGTTTACTTGTTGGGATATCACAATATCTCTTATATTATTAACGCATCTATATACTTGGTAAAGGGTGGAAGGCTCGGCCTTATGCCTGGTGTTTTGTTCCACTCTTGCCGCCCTAGTTTCTGTCATATCGGTATTATGTTCTCGGATTTTGCGTCCCTAACGCGGTTGGGTGATTTATGGGACCCCCTTGACAGTTCGCTTTGAATAAGACTCCTCCAGCAAGGCCCAACATTGGTTTTACCATTTGCCTCACCGATGCCCTTTTTCCCTTGGGTTTCCGGAGCCCAAGGGTCATCTTCATTTTAGCCCCCCCGGGCCAGTTCTCCTCTGAGTGCTGGTCCAAACTAGAGCCCTTTGCAGCGCCACCTTGGGGCAACTTGAGGTCTGGTTTTAGTTGTACGGACTGCTCATCCGGGTGTGCCCTGAGACCGAGATATGTGCAGCTCCTATCAGGATTTGTGGGCACATCCGGGCGGCTTTGCTGGACTTGTTTTATTACTGTTGAAATGTCTTGTAGCCGGGATTCCGAGACTGATCGGGTCTTCCCGGGGAGAAGGAATATCCTTCGTTGATCGCGAGAGCTTATAATGGGCTAAGTTGGGACACCCCTGCAGGGTTTGAACTTTCGAAAGCCGTGCCCGCGGTTATGTGGCAGATGGGAATTTGTTAATGTCCGGTTGTAGAAAACCCGAAGTTGATCTTAATTAAAATACATCAACCGCGTGTGTAACCATGATGGTCTCTTCTCGGCGGAGTCCAGGAAGTGAACACGGTGTTGGAGTTATGCTTGACGTAGGTTGTTCTAGGATCACTTCTTGATCACAGTTGTTCGACCGTGCTTTTGACTTCTCTTCTCGCTCTCATTTGCGTATGTTAGCCACCATATATGCTAGTCGCTTGCTGCAGCTCCACCTCATACCTTTTACCCTACCTATAAGCTTAAATAGTTTTGATCTCGCGGGTGTGAGATTGTTGAGTCCTCGTGACTCACCAGATACTTCCAAAACCAGTTTGCAGGTGCCGATGAAACCGTGCAGGTGACGCACCCGAGCTCAAGGAGGAGCTCGATGAAGATCTTGTTCATTGTGTTGTTTCATTTCAGTTGATCAGTAGTGGAGCCCAGTTGGGGTCGATCGGGGATCTGTGTAGCATTTGGGGTAGTCTTCTTTTATTTTGGTTCTGTAGTCAGACCTTGTTTGTATCTGTATGATGTAATGTTTTACTCATGTATTGTGTGAGGTGGCGATTGTAAGCCAACTATGTATCTCTTTCCCTTATGTATTACATGGGTTGTGTGAAGATTACCTCACTTGCGACATTGCTTTCAATGCGGTTATGCCTCCAAGTCGTGCTTCGACACGTGGGAGATATAGCCGCATCAAGGGCGTTTCAAGTTGGTAATCAGAGCCTTCCCCGACCTTAGGAGCCCCCACTGATTGATCGTTTTTAGCGGCCGAGTTGTGTCTAGAAAAATGTTTTGAGTCTTAGGATTGTATATATCGGAGAGTAGGAATTCTTTTTACTTCCCAGTCTCCTCATCGCTCTGGCAAGGCATCCTGACGTAGAGTCTTGACTCTTCTCTTCTCACATTTCACTAAAAATTTTTTTAGGATCACGCGGGTATCTTAGAATTGTTCCGATGGTTTTGTGATGACAACATTGTCTTGGTGCCTCCTGTCAGCAGGGGTTTAGTGGAGGTGTCCCGGGGAGTTGAGCTCTGAGGTGTTGTCGTCATAATTTTATCGTTGCGGTTCTGGAATACCTGAGTTTAGTACGCCGACATCGAAAATCTCTTTTGTACAGTTGTTGGTGAGATAACCCTGATAGCCCAGTACTGAGGCGAGTGCGGGAGTATTGCCATAACTCGTATAACGGATGCTTTTCGAAGGTTGAGGTAAGCGATTTCCGAAGGTTTCTTGGTTATGTGTTGAAGGATGGATACAACTGGATCTAGGTATTGTTAGTTTGGGTGATATATTTTGTGTCCCCTATATCCCCAACACCTGATTGCATAACCAGAAAGTTTCGGGAGTTTATAGGTGGGAATTCAAGTAGCTCCTAGAATATCTTTTCGACAGATGCGTGATATGGGATTGGGTAAATCTCTATCATGTGTGTTTGTTTCCGGTTTGTTCTGCAAGCCAAATCCTTTGTTTTGTTTTAAGTTGTGGTATTCGAGTTGCTTCAAAGTCAAATGCGGATTCCATACCTTTTCCAAGTGGTGTTCTCATGTTTCTATGGGAGTGCTAATCCTTCGTGATCATCGAGTTTGTCATCTCAATTTCTTCTCACCGGTGTGCTCCTCTTCAAGTGGATCCGATCATTTTCAACATCCGCTAGATCAACTCTAAGTATTCTCAACGGTGTTTGTTTCAACCGTCCCAAGTTGCCTTTGTTTTTCCCGCCCTCCCACCCTTTTTCTTCAAGGATTTAGATTTCGTAATCAAGTATTCTTTTTATTGATGGGAAGGCTCTCCATTCTTTTCCGTCAACGTTCTTAGCCAGTGATTCTCATGAAGATGCTTAGGAGATTCAAGTTTATCATTCTTCATTCTTTTTTCTTCTCCGGTGGATTTAATTCAAGATTTCGGTGTTGATCTTATCCCTTTTCCTCTTTTCACAATGCTTTCCAATTCCGGTGCACCAATTAATCATTCACTTCTCGCTATTCATTTGTTTCAGAGTGATGAAGATATCTCAAAAGATTCAAGTTTCCATTCTTAATTCACTCAAGTTCTTTTGAGAATGCTATCTCATTCAAGCCATTTAATTCAACCGGTGCAATCTCTCTTTTCAAGCAATCATTCAATGGTGGTTCTTTTGAGTGGGCCCTAACCCACAGGTCTTTTTCCAGGATCTTACCTGACTCTTCTAATTCTTTTCGAAGTTATTCCCAAATTCTTTTCGAAGTTTGACGTAAGAATGAAGTATCATCAGTCATATTCCTTCTCCAAGATCGCTTTCAAATTCTTTTCATCGCTGGTTCAACCTTTCTAATTTTCATTACGGAGTGCCTCAACAATTCATGGTGTTGTTTCTTATCGTCATTCTCAACATTTGATGACCGAAGAAGAGTTTCTCTTAAATCTTGCTCCATTCTCTTCAAGATTCATGGTTCTAGCTTGATGTCATCCTCTCATAGTTGTTTTCGATTGTGAGAATTCTTTTCATACCCATCTGGAGCAATTCAGAAGTCTTTTCAGTTTGATTCTCCGGAGCCCATCATCTCAAGATTCTTCATTCTCATCTTTCAGCTCTCATTCTCCAAATCATACCGGTGCATCATTCAAGTATTATCTAATCAGCTCGGGATCTCTGCGTTCACTTGTATCTAAATCCTCTCAAGTATCTTCGTTCATTTTCTAATTCCTCCCGGTGTTTCTTTATCTTTTCTTCGTCCATTTTAAATTCTTACGGTGGTTCGTTCAAGAATTCTCTTTCTTTGTTATCATATCAATCTATTTGTTGTTTCAATCCTATCGGTGGTTCGTTGAAGACCTTCCCAAGTTTGCGCTATATATCTCTAAATCCTTTATACGGGAATAAGTAGTATGCCAAATCCGTTGCTTGTCATCAATTTAAATTGGTGAAGGATAAGCATAATGTAATTCTTATTCTTGTTTCATCGAGTAAATTCAATTCCTTATTCCGGAGGTTTATCAAAATTCTTGATGTCATTTGTTCATCTTTCTTTCCAGAGTTCCAAGTTTTCTCGGTTATATCATTGCAAAGCTTCATCTTATAACTGCAAGGCTTCACCTTGTGTTGTCAACTTCTCTTTCTTTATATCATCCTTTTGTTTACCGGAGTTTTTCATGGAGGCTCTACATGGTGGTTCGTCAAGGATTCCTTTCATTCTTCAATCGTTCTTCAAGATTTCTTTCAAAGTTAAGATCCGCCAAGCTATACTCAAAAATAAACATGGTGTTCAACACATGTTTTGTTTTGAGGAGTCCAAGTATTCTTCTTCTTGCATTTCGAAGTGCAATTCTTTCTACCTTATCTTTTGAGATGGTGTTATGTCATTCTTGACAATTTCTCCTCATGCTTCATGATTCACATGTTGTCAAGAATGAGGTATTTTAAATCCATCAATCTCTTCATGGGAGTTATCTTGTGTCATGTTTCACCTAAAGCCTTCCCTAAAGGAATGTTGCTATTGTGGTGCTTATCAATGTTCCAAGTTATCTCTCTATCATCTCGGTGAAGAAGTTTTTCATTCGTCTTGTTGCTCTCACTCAAATCGATGGCTTCCTTTAGTGGCCGGTTGTCACCTCATATTGTTGAGATGTCTCCATAAGCCCACGAGGATCATATCCTTTCGTTGTTGGTTTTCCAACAACTCCGTTTTAACCTTCTTGAAAGGATGCTTTCCAAATTCAATTCTGGTTGAAGTTGTCATTATCTTCTCCGTTCTTTTCTCCCAACCATCTAACTTCCATTCTTTCGTTCCGGAGGCATTGTGATGTTACTCTCTTCGAATCATCATCTCGTTTTGCCAACATCATGTTCTTTTCCTTGCTAATCCATTTAACCGGAGTGTGGTGTTCTCTTTTCAAGTTCTTTTCATCTTATCAAGTCTTGCATCTCTTTTCAACCGGAGTGCTGTCTGAAATCTTTCTTACCCATTGTGTCATTTTGTCAATAGTTTCAGAGGCAGTGTGTTGTTGTTTTCATAAAGTATCCCCTCATCTTGTCAAATTCATGTTCAATTCCTTCCATTTACAGTCAGAGTGCAGTCCAAATTATATCATTCTTATTCCTTCTCTATCTTGTTTTAACCGAAGTGGTGTCAATATCTATCTTGTCACTTAACCTCTTGGTTCTCGTCGTATTCTATGTTCCTCTTATCTAACGAAGTGTTTTCAAGTTCGTACAACTCCGTTGTGTTCTTTTTTTCAACTTTTCAACCTCTCAAGGTTCATGGTTTCACTCGTTTGTCAAAGAAGCAACTTAGTTTTACCTCTCCTCTTTTTCTTCCGTTTTCCCTCCGGTGCCATTCTAGATCTCGGGACGAGATCCTCTCGTAGTGGTGGAGTGTTGTAACGCCCCGAGACCGATGCTCGAGAAGACTTCCATATATTCCGGGTTTCGCCGTGTGTTTCATTTGTGCCTGCCCTTTTATTTTTGCATTGCATCATGTCATCATGCCATCATCTCATAAATCTTTTGCAACTCAACTAAATAAATGGCATGGATCTTTGGTCCATTTAAATCGAGGGAATTCACATGGTGATTCTCTTTATAACATATCCTCCCAATATTAGGGAGCTATATTAAATATTCCATTAATTTGGAATTTACCACAACACACGTGCATGTTAAATCTCGTGGCCTTTCCTTCTTTAAGTTTTGACTCTCTAACCTTGCCTATAATTCTTTTCCCACTTTTCGAAGCTCTTCCTAAATGTTCAACATTTTTGGACCTTCCCAACCCTCACTCCCTATTCACCCATTTGAATTGAATTCAAATGTGTTAGATTCTAAACCTTGCATCCATGCACACTTCTATTTTCTTGGGACAAGCATATTTTTTATGAGTCCGGGAAAATTATCCCCATGCCCAAGTCCCTTCTCTAACCTTTTTCTTTCTTTCCTTTTCTTTATTTTTTTTCTCTTCTGTCATGTGTGTGAGGGAGAGAGAGTTTCCAGCGCAGCCCAACTCCTCTTGGCCTTTTTTCCCTGTCCACCAAGTTGGCCCAGCAGCCCAGCCGCCCCACCTAAACCTAAACCCTAGCCCGACCCCCTCCTCTCAATCTCTCCCCCTGCCGCCGCCTCCTGCTCGATCCCCCTCCTCTCCCTCGTCTCCTCCCTCGCGACCGAGCCCTCCTCGCAGCCTCCCGCGCGCATCCCTCTGCGGCACCAGGCCGAGACCGCGCCTCCTCCTCGCCAAATCCCCATCGCCCAAGCGCCCGAGGAGACGAGCTCCTCGAGCACCTGCGCCCGCAGCCGTCGTCCTCCGCGCCCAGGCCGGAGCCTCGTCGCCACCAACCCGCCTCCGACCTTCCTCGCGCCTGATCTGCTCCAAGCCGCGCCACCGGCCAAGTTCCTCGACCTCCACGCCGTCCCGGAGTCCCTCGCCCGCCGCTGCACGGTCCAGTCGTTGCTTCTCCCAGCTGCGTCTTTACGTCGACGCCAAGTTTCGTTGCCTGCTCGCCGCCATCGCCCAAGCAGGAGCTCCGCCTCCCCTGCTTCATGCCAAGGCCGACGCCGGCCACTTCTTCTAGCCATGGCTCGGCCACACACCAACAACCAGCAGCTTGAGCTGCCTCCATGCATCTCCGGTGACCTCCCGAGGCAGAGCCGTGCAAGTCCGTCGATGCCCCTTCAGTTCATCAAGATCGCCAAGTCCAGTGATGCGCCAAGTTCCTCTCCGATGTGTGTACGGCTATCGTTTCCCTGGATTCGCCAAGTACCACGACCATCGCGTTCCGTTTCATCACCGTCAAGGCCGAGAGGACACCAAGTACCAGGACGACGAGGACCGCCAAGTTCGTCCACCGCCGTCAAGTGAACGACTACCATCATTCCAAGACCCAAACGAGAACGGCGACGTGAACATCTACGAACCGTGTTCAGCTATCGTTTCCTACCTAGAACGACTACCGTCGACCCGCGAAGGCCCCGTGGACGTCAAGTTCCTTGTCGTGACCCCGAACATCTACGGAACATGAACAATGACTTCCTCTTCGAAATGTGAACCACTACCATCGCGAGAACGACTACTTCCTCTCCGAACCAGTCTGCTTCGAAAATACACGCTTCAAAGGTATAACCGCCGAGAACGACCGTCGTGGACCGAATGCATGTGTTGAATGAGATGCACCGTTTACACCATGTTTGAATTGTCACTCGTTTCCATGCCACTAACCCGTGGGAACCCGGTAGTCGGGAGCACCCCACCATCTCTAGCATGTTTCGCACATCCGCACACTTTCTTTTGCACCGACATCTCAATCGAGTTATCGGAACTGGAATGTTGCCGTGGCACCATTTCCGTTGTCGTTGCCGTGGCACCCTTTTTCGTTTCCGCCACGACGACAAATGCTTCATAATGCTCTTGTCAACATTTTCATAAAATTGCTTAAAACTTGCATATGTCATCCGCATCATGATAACAACATTTAAAATGTTAAAAATGTTGTTTGTTTAAATTTGCTTAAATGCCATGCTAAAATGATTTATTTCATACCTAAATAACCGTAGCTCGGATTTAAATAAATTATATATGTAAATGGGGTAGAAAAATGCCTAGTTTAACATGTTGCACTTTATTTTCCCGTTTAAAAACAATAAAATATGGTTTAGGGCAGAACAGTAGCTAATTCGAAATATGCATATGAGGATTTTTCGGAATTGTTGTTTGTTGTTCCGGCCTCATTTAAACTTGCCTAAATAGGTAGTTTTATTATGCTTCACCTCTTGCCATGTTGAACAACATTTAATATTGTTGGGTACATAAACAAGAGAAACTAAATAATTGATGTGGTGTCTCGTCCATATGCAACTCGTTGCAATACGGGCTCCATTTAACTTGTAGTTTTGTTTGTGCTTATTGTCATGCCATGCTATTAAACCGGACATGCATCATACTTGGTTGTGCATCATGCCATGTTTGTGCTTGTTGGTTTACTATGTTGTTTGTTTCTTTCCGGGTTGCTTCTCTTGTTAGCTTCGGTTTTGTTCCGGAGTTGTGAGGATTCGTTCGACTATGTCCGTTTGTCTTCTTCATGGACTCGTTCTTCTTAGCAGGATTTCAGGCAAGATGACCATACCCTCGAAGTCACTTCTATCTTTGCTCGCTACTTGCTCGCTCTTTTTCTATGCCTATGCTGCGATATCTACCACTTGCTTATCATGCCTCCCATATTGTTAAACCAAGCCTCTAACCCACCTTGTCCTAGCAAGCCGTTGTTTGGCTATGTTACCGCTTTCCTCAGCCCCTCTTATAGCGTTGTTAGTTGCAGGTGAAGATGAAGTTTGTTCCTTGTTGGAACATGGAGATGTTGTTCCTTGTTGGAACATGTTTACTTGTTGGGATATCACAATATCTCTTATATTATTAACGCATCTATATACTTGGTAAAGGGTGGAAGGCTCGGCCTTATGCCTGGTGTTTAGTTCCACTCTTGCCGCCCTAGTTTCTGTCATATCGGTATTATGTTCCCGGATTTTGCGTCCCTAACGCGGTTGGGTGATTTATGGGACCCCCTTGACAGTTCGCTTTGAATAAGACTCCTCCAGCAAGGCCCAACATTGGTTTTACCATTTGCCTCACCTATGCCCTTTTTCCCTTGGGTTTCCGGAGCCCAAGGGTCATCTTTATTTTAGCCCCCCCGGGCCAGTTCTCCTCTGAGTGCTGGTCCAAACTAGAGCCCTTTGCAGCGCCACCTTGGGGCAACTTGAGGTCTGGTTTTAGTTGTACGGACTGCTCATCCGGGTGTGCCCTGAGACCGAGATATGTGCAGCTCCTATCAGGATTTGTCGGCACATCCGGGAGGCTTTGCTGGACTTGTTTTATTACTGTCGAAATGTCTTGTAGCCGGGATTCCGAGACTGATCGGGTCTTCCCGGGGAGAAGGAATATCCTTCGTTGATCGCGAGAGCTTATAATGGGCTAAGTTGGGACACCCCTGCAGGGTTTGAACTTTCGAAAGCCGTGCCCACGGTTATGTGGCAGATGGGAATTTGTTAACGTCCAGTTGTAGAAAACCCGAAGTTGATCTTAATTAAAATACATCAACCGCGTGTGTAACCGTGATGGTCTCTTCTCGGCGGAGTCCGGGAAGTGAACACGGTGTTGGAGTTATGCTTGACGTAGGTTGTTCTAGGATCACTTCTTGATCATAGTTGTTCGACCGTGCTTTTGACTTCTCTTCTCGCTCTCATTTGCGTATGTTAGCCACCATATATGCTAGTCGCTTGCTGCAGCTCCACCTCATACCTTTTACCCTACCTATAAGCTTAAATAGTCTTGATCTCGCGGGTGTGAGATTGCTGAGTCCTCGTGACTCACCAGATACTTCCAAAACCAGTTTGCAGGTGCCGATGAAACCGTGCAGGTGACGCACCCGAGCTCAAGGAGGAGCTCGATGAAGATCTTGTTCATTGTGTTGTTTCATTTCAGTTGATCAGTAGTGGAGCCCAGTTGGGGTCGATCGGGGATCTGTGTAGCATTTGGGGTAGTCTTCTTTTATCTTGGTTCCGTAGTCGGACCTTGTTTGTATCTGTATGATGTAATGCTGTACTCATGTATTGTGTGAAGTGGCGATTATAAGCCAACTATGTATCTCTTTCCCTTATGTATTACATGGGTTGTGTGAAGATTACCTCACTTGCGACAATGCTTTCAATGCGGTTATGCCTCCAAGTCGTGCTTCGAGACGTGGGAGATATAGCCGCATCGAGGGCGTTTCACAAGGAGACAAGGCCCCGGCAAGAGGAGCTTGCCGGGCCAAGGAGACAAGACCCCGGCAAGAGGAGCTTGCCGGGCCAAGGAGACAAGACCCCGGCAAGAGGAGCTTGCCGGGAAGGCCACGCGAAGCACAAGACCCCGGCAAGAGGAGCTTGCCGGGGAGGCCAACCAAAGCTTTTCAAGAGACTTGCCGCGACGCGCCCCGTGCCCCGGCAAGGCCTGGTGAGCGGCAAGTTCCCAGGCGCGGCAAGACAGCAACCGTGGCAAGCCACTTGCCGCGGCAAGTTACCACCCCGTGCCTGTGCTCCAGCTCACCCACCAACGTGTCGCTCTGGGGCTCTTCCAGGCGCACGTGGCGGGAGGCTGCGCAGGTAGGGGCATGCGGTGGCATGCAGCGCTGACAAGATAGCCATCGTGGCAAACGGTGGCGCCCCTAACCATCCATTTCAGCACTGTTTGGGCGACGCAGATGGGCATTTAATGCCCTTGTCCCCTGCCGTCAGGGTTAGGTATGATAGCACTATACAGCCACTGTACATACAGTTGTACCCACTACAGCTCTTTTCCATTTTTACCCTTCTCTACGCTGCCACCTGTGGGTAACCCCTTGAGCATATAAAAGGAGGCCCATGCGCATGTAGGGAGGGAGGAGGAACCTAGGAAACACTCACGCTCGGTCTCAAGGGTACTGTAGCACCCAACGCTCCCAAGCAAGAACTCAATACAACCAGACAAGCAGCAGTAGGGTTTTACGCATCCGTGCGGCCCTAAGCTGGGTAAAATCGCTCGTGTGCATCGCCTCGATCCGCTCTTCGTGCAGCCTCCGCCCCCCGCCGAACCGAGAAGGGGCTCCGTCTCGATAGGTGCTCGAGGAGGCAGTTTCCCCCCGACAGATCCGAAAGATTCAAGATAAAAGTTTAATATTGATATAAAAGTAATAATACTTCAAGCATACTAATGAAGCAATCATGTCTTCTCAAAATAACATGGCCAAAGAAAGTTATGCCTGCAAAATCATATAGTCTGGTATGCTCTATCTTCACCACACAAAGTATTTAAATCAAGCATAACCCGGATGACAAGCCAAGCAATTGTTTCATACTTTTGGTGTTCTCAAACTTTTTCAATCTTCACGCAATACATGAGCGTGAGCCATGGATATAGCACTATAGGTGGAATAGAACGATGGTTGTGGAGAAGACAAAAAGGTGAAGATAGTCTCACATCAACTAGGCGTATCAACGGGCTATGGAGATGCCCATTAATATATATCAATGTGAGTGAGTAGGGATTGCCATGCAACGGATGCACTAGAGCTATAAGTGTATGAAAGCTCAACAATGAAAACTAAGTGGGTGTGCATCCAACTTGCTTGCTCACGAAAACCTAGGGCAATTTGAGGAATCCCATCGTTGGAATATACAAGCCAAGTTCTATAATGAAAAATTCCCACTAGTATATGAAAGTGACAAAACAAGAGACTCTCTATCATAAAGATCATGGTGCTACTTTGAAGCACAAGTGTGGAAAAAGGATAGTAGCATTGTCCCTTCTCTCTTTTCTCTCATCATTTTTTGTTGTTGGGCCTTTTTTCTCTTTTTCTATGGCCTTTTTTATTTAGTCCGGAGTCTCATCCCGACTTGTGGGGGAATCATAGTCTCCATCATCCTTTCCTCACTTGGGACAATGCTCTAATAATGATGATCATCACACTTTTATTTACTTACAACTCGAGTATTACAACTCAATACTTAGAACAAAATATGACTCTATATGAATGCCTACGTCGGTGTATCGGGATATGCAATGAATCAAGATTGACATGTATGAAGATAATGAACGATGGCTTTGCCACAAATACGATGTCAACTACATGATCATGCAAAGCAATATGACAATGATGGAGCGTGTCATAGCAAAGGAACGATGGTAAGTTGCATGGCAATATATCTCGGAATGGCTATGGAAATGCCATGATAGGAGGTATGGTGGCTGTTTTGAGGAAGGAATATGGTGGGTGTATGATACCGACGAAAAGTGTGCGGTATTGTAGAGGCTAGCAATGGTGGAAGGATAAGAGTGCAGATAATCCAAGGACTCAACATTAGTCATAAAGAACTCATGTACTTTGTCGGTGTACTAAAATAGGGGTACCTTAGTACCCCGAACTTGTGCACGGGCAGTTGTAGCACCCTGCGGCAAGGCTTGCCAGGGGAGCGCCAAGAGTCTCCACGGACCCTTTAGGGCCGAGCGAAGACCAAGCATTCAAGCCAAGAAGACAAGGCCCCGGCAAGAGGAGCTTGCCGGACCAGCAAGACGAGGCCCCGGCAAGAGGAGCTTGCCGGGCCAAGGAGGCAAGGCCCCGGCGAGAGGAGCTTTCCGGGACGTCCGAGCCGAAGCACCAAGGCCCCGGCGGGAGGAGCCCGCCGGGAAGGCCGAACCAAGGCACCCCTAGAGAAGCTCGCTGCGACGCACCACACGCTCCGGCAAGGCCTGATGAGTGGCAAGCTCTCAGGCGCGGCAAGACAAACGCCGCTGCAAGCCACTTGCCGCGGCAAGTCACCACCTCAGGTCCGCGCGCCAGCTCACCCACCCACGCGTTGCTCTGGGACGCCCCCAAAGGCACGTGGCGGGGCACCGCGCGGCCTGAGGTGCGCGGTGGCATGCAACGGCCATCGTGGCAAACGGTGGCGCACCTAACGGTCCGCCTCGGTGCTGTCCGAGCGACCGTGACGAGCATTTAATGCCCTTATCCCCTGCCGTCAGAAGTAGGTATGATAGCACTGTGCAGCACTGTACGCGCAGTCTGTTGCCATTTTTGCCCTCGCCTGCGTCGCTACCTGTGGGTAACCCCTTGGCATAAAAAAGGAGGCCCATGCGACGTAGGGAAAGGAGGAGGAACCTAGTAGACATCCATCCACGTCCAGCTCCAAGCTTACTGTAGCTTCTTGCGCTCCAGAGCAAGAACTCAAATCAATCCAGACAAGCAGCAGTAGGGTTTTACGCATCCGTGCGGCCCGAAGCTGGGTAAATCTTTGTGTATGTGTCGCCCGATCTGCTCTTTGTGCAGCCTCCGCTCCCCGCCGAACCGAGAAGGGGCTCCGGCCCCATAGGTGTTCGAGGAGGCAGATTTCCCCCGACATCTTTGGCGCGCCAGGTAGGGGGCGTCGAGGTTGTGCGAACCTGATTTGGTGACCTCAGGTGAGCTCAGGTATGGCCAGGTACCTTTCCGCTCCAGCCCGTGGAGCGGAGGCATTCCTCCCCGCGGACTCGCGTACGACCCTCCTCGAGTACTCGCCCGCACAGAGCTCGGGCAAGAGCAGCTGCTCCTCGAGGGGGACCGTCTTCTAGCCGCTGTGCGAAGCTCCTTGCTTCCAGCAAACTTTGCGCCGCTCCCGTAGCCGCAAAAGTTGGCGCCAGAAGTTGCGAGAAAAGCGACCACGTTCTTCGGCGCGCCTCGTCCGCCAAGATTCAAATGAGTCGACGCCGACCGTGGGAGGACTCTTGCCAGGGCGGTTGTCGGAAACCATTCCATCGACCATCCTCTCTGCCCAAGTCTTGCCGCAGTTGCATGTAATCCTTGGTGCAGAGACGAGCGCAGATCCCAAGCATAGTTTGTGTGCCTCGCACATCTTGTCGATCTCGCGCCTTTTTGCTTTGCGCATGTATCATTTGACACGTTGTGCAGCACCTAACTCCGGCGACCAACGGCGAGCCGCGAGGCCCTACGCCCTCGTCCTTTCCCTTACCCCTCTTTTCCCTCAAGGAGTAAAGAGAGATAAGGAGGGGGGTAACAGGATGGGCTAGGCATCGCCCAAGGAGGCTTCGCCTTGCCGGGCGGCAAGCGACGGGAAAGATAAGTTGCCGGCGCTCGAGCAATGGAGTCTTTAAATTTTAAAGTTATTTTCCTCGAACGATCGAGTCTTGTATGGGAAACCTGTGCGCGGAGGGACCGGCTCGTGGCTGGTTGCGCCCTTATTTCGTTTCGAGTCCGCTCAACGACTTAAGTGTGCTACACCCCGAGTAGCGTCCTTACTTTGTTTCGAGCTCGCTCGGCAGCTTAAGTGTGCTGCGACTGCAGTCGCAACACTTACCTTGCCCTGAGCCTGCTCAACAATCTAAGTGAGTGGCAACCAGCCGCGGCAAGGTTTCTTGCCGGTGGTAGCACCGCCAGCGGGTCGCTGATGTCCCGCACTCGGCACCCGTGGCAAGGCGGAGGCCTACGCCGGCAAGTCCCCGAAAGCGTAGGGCGGAAACAAACAAGGCGCAAGTCAAGTAGAGGAAATAACAGTGCGATGCATTACCTAAGATGAAAGTTATGTTACAAAATGACTTGCCGCTGCTCTAATCAACTGTTTCTATGACATGCTTAGCAGCGACAAGGAAAGAAAAGATAAAAGGCGGGCGACCTAATCCACGCGGTCGCCCTCGATCCTCTTGACCCCGGCCGCTTTCTTCACGATAGGAGCGACGAGGGCCTGGATCCCCGACAGGTCAGCGTTCTCCGGCAAAGGCCTGAGGACGTTGGTGAGCCTGATTTCGGGGTTGCGGAAGACGATCTTCACCAGCACCTTCTCGAGGGCCCCGGAGATGGCTTCCCGCGTTTCGTCAGCCAGCTCCTTCGGAAGCGACGTCCGGAGGTGCTGAAGCGCCTCCACCACGCCCTTGAAGAAGGAAGTGAGCTTGGCGCTGGGCACGACGTTCTTGTCGGAAAGGGACTCGTGGTCCTCGATCCCCAGCAGCGTCAGCTCCTTGTCGATGGTGGCAGCGATGTCGACGAGGCCCTCGGTCCACCGCTCCACTGTCTCCCTGAAGGTATTCTGAGAGACGGCGGCGCTCCTCAACAGCTCCTCATTATCGGCGACCTCCTTGCGCAAGGCCGCCTCCCACTCCTTGGCGCTGTCCAACGCCTTGCCCGGAGTCTCCAGCTTTAGCTCGAGGTCGGCGTTGGAGTTCTTGGCGGCATCGAGCTCCTGGATCTTCTCGGCAAAGCGGCCCTGCAGCTCGCCGAGGGTGAGCGCACCCTTCTCGCGCTCCAGCTTGAGCGCGGCGAGCTCCTCGCCGTTCGCCTTGAGGTCGCCGACGAGCTGCACCACCCGCGCCTCCAGCTCTCCCTTGGCGATCTCGGCAGCCGCGGCAGCGTCTTGCGCCTTCTTCTGGTCCCCGCCGAGCGCCTGCTCACGCGCGGCAACCTCCTCCTCGTGACTGGCGGGGCTGGCCATCTGCTGCACCAGTTCGCTCTCCCGCGCAGATAACCCCGCTGCGGCAAGCCTCTGCTGCTCCTCGGCCTCCGCTTTCTTGAGGATGAAGGCCGTCCGCGCCTCGTCGAGCAGCCTCCGCTCCTCTGCCAAGGACTGGACAACCTGCTGGTTGAGCTCCCGGAGCTCAGCGGCGCGCTTCTCCATGCCCGCGCCAGCCTTCGCGACGAGCGCCTCTTGCCGCTCTACCTTAGCCTGCCGGGCGCGGTAGAGCGACACGAGCTTTCGGAGCAGCCGCTCCTCCTCGGGCTCGCCGCTGCTGGAGCTTGGCGCGTCAACCATCGTCAGCCCGACGGAGGCAAGCACCTCTCCGTCCAGGGCCTCCCCCTCGACCGGCACCCTGGAACTCGACTCCCAGGGAAGCCTGATGAAGACGTCGTCGCCGGCCTTCAGGTAAGCACCCGCCGGGGGCTCCTCTGGGCCCGACGTGGCGGCAGCAGCAGGCTCACCGGATGGCGAGGTGCTCGACGCCCCCGTTGCCCCGGGGCCGTTGGCACGGTCGCCGGTCCCCTCTCCATCTGCAGCCGCGGCGGCCTTGGCAGCCTCGGCCTCCTCGCTGCCTGCGGGGACATCGGTGCCGTCCGCCCCCTCGGTGACGGCGATGTCGTCAGCATCGCCATGCGCGCCCTCCTCGACGACGACCTCGATGTCCATCGAGTCTGAGGCGGGCGGGTCTGATGGTCGGAAGAAAGAAGAAAGATCAACTGAACGTCCGGCAAAGAAGATCACAAAAAAAAGAACCAAGGGAAGTTTTCTGCACGGGGAAGGATTACCGGTGGCGGGGTCCGTAGCCACGTCCTCCGCTGCCGGAGGGTCGTTGGCCGCGTCCCTCACCGGGGAACCCCTCCTAGCCGGAGAAATCTCCCCGGCCGGGGGCTCCTCCCTTGCCGGAGACTTCTCCTTTGGCGGGGTAGTCGATGCAGATGGCGCCTCAGGAGCGCCCTCCGGGTGCACCTTCTGGGGCTGCTCCGCTCCTACCCAAAAGCAACAACCACGCGTCAACGAGAAGAAGAAGAAAAGCTTGCACGCGCGCCAAACGGCAGGAGTAAGCCATGTACTCACGCTGGGGGCTGCGCTGCAGGCTGCTCTGAGGATCCGCTGCCGGGTCCGGCAAGGTCGTCTCCGGCACGACCCCGCTTGCCGGGGGAGATTCGTCCTCAAGGACGACCAGCGGGATCCTGGATCTCTTCACCCTTCTCTAGGCCAGAGTCCTGAAAGGGAACGGATTCAGAGGAGGGCGAATGAGCTGCAAAACAAGACGAAGTGACAAAAAAATGCGAGCTCTGCAGGGAACTTACTCTTCCTCCTCCTCTTCGTCGTCAGAGCTAACCGCGGAATAGTCAAAAACCGGCTTGATCCTGATGCGAGGGGACAGGGGAGTGGGCTCCCGAGACCGCTTGGCGGGGGCGGTGGACGACCCCGCCCCCGTTGCCGCCACGGCGCGAGGCGCGGCGGGAGCAGAAGCCCCAGCCCGCGAGGACCCCGCTCCCGCTGCCTCGGATGAGCACGTCACGCGGAGCCGCAATTGCTGGCCCGCCTGCCGCGCCACCTCTCCGGCCTTGCGGAGGCACCTCCTCGGCTGGGCGGGGGGCTCCGCCTGCGACGAGCCGCCTAGAAGCTGCGAGGAGGCGATGTCGACCCCCGGCAAGCCGCTCGCGTCCCGGGCCGGCTCGTCCTCGCCGCCGTGCTCGGCTAGTTCCTCCTCGCCGACGAGCTCCATCGGGTCGGCAAGGCTCTCCGCCTCTGCTGCATCCGCCTCGGCCTCGGTGAACCCAGCTTCGCCCGCGGCCGCGGCGGCCGCCGCCTCCTCCATCCTAGAGGCGATGTACGCCAGCTCCTCGGGGGTGGTGGCTCGAGTGAGGCCGTCCTTCTCGTTGGGGACGACTGGCATCTCCACCAAGCCGTCGAAGAAGGCCCGTACGACTCCTTCCGGCGGCTCCTGCCAGGTCGCGTCGATCCCGTGCGAGTCGCACAGCGGCATCATCGCGAGGATGCGGCTGAGCGACGAATTGTTGCACAAGGGAACGACGCCCGGCGGCGGCCTGAACCACTCTGGGTGGTCGGGGTCGTGCTTGAACAACTCCTTCAGCATCGCGTCCAGCTCCAGAACAGTGAAATTATAGTTGAGGCCCGGGCGCAGCCTCATGATGTCCGCCGCATTCCGGAATTCCCAAGCCGGCTTCCCCCTCTCCTGTAGGGGGGCGATGCGACGGCGAAGGAAATCTGCGCCGACGGTGCCGACGGTGAGTCCGGCAAGCCTGAGGCGCAGGATCCGGGTGATGGCGATCTTCAATTTGGTGTCATCCGGGGATACTTCGCTCCAGTCGCCGCCGCGCACCACCGGAGTTTGGCGCACGGTGGTGAATGGCTGCGGATGGTCCTCGACGATCAGGCACCACTCCGCCCTCCACTCCTCCCACCTGCCGCGGAGCTCCCCGTCCAAGTAGGCCTCCTTCTTGCCGGTCCGGGAGACCCAGGCGACCCCATCGGACAGCGGCTCTCCTTTCTCCACCCGAGGAACAAAGAAGTGCCGGAAGAGGGCTACATTGGGGCGGACTCCGACGAAGTTCTCGCAGAGATGTGCGAAAACCGCCATCGTCAGAACAGCGTTGGGGGTGAAGTCGAGGAGATGGATGTTGTAGGTGTACATGATATCGCAGAAGAACTCTGAATAAGGCGGGCAGAGCCCGCAGTAAAAGAACACAGCAAAGAAAGGGTACCCGGTCGGGTACTGCTTCTGGGCGGCGGCGGGAAGAACTCGCGTGCGCGGGTGCGCTCGCGTCTTCGTCGACCAGAAGAGGCAAAATTTGTCCCTCAGCACCAGCGCATCAAGCTGAGGGGGGAACGTCGTCGTCTCCTTCCGAAGCGCTTCAAGCCGCAGCGCCTCGGCCGACTTCACGGCCTTCCCCTTCGCCTTGTCACTCTTCGGGGCCATGGCGGAGGCGGGAGAGGGGTCGTCGGAGTTGGCGGCGCCGGGGGCTTCAAGGGAGGATCGCTGCTTGAGGTGGCGGAGATTTTTGAGGAGTAACAACCGGTGGGATGGCAAGTTGCCCTTGTTCTCCTCCGCTTATAAAGGGGGGGGGAGCGGGCGCTTCGCCTTTCCGAATAAAGAAATCGTGCGCGACGTGACGCATGCCTGCGGGATTCGGCCCCGCGCACGCCACCCACGTCACGCACACCTCGCACGCCCCGCCCCCACGACACCGCGATAAGCGCGCGCGCCACCTGGGGAAGGCGCGACGGGCACGGAGTTAAGGAGCAACGCAACCCAGGCCACGCGTGCCCGTGCACTGTTAGGGCCTGGCCCAACAGCGCTCGGCACCGTGTATGGCCCAGGCCCGGGGGCTCCTGTCGGTGTACTAAAATAGGGGTACCTTAGTACCCCGAACATGTGCACGGGCAGTTGTAGCACCCTACGGCAAGGCTTGCCAGGGGAGCGCCAAGAGTCTCCACGGACCCTTTAGGTCCGAGCGAAGACCAAGCATTCAAGCCAAGAATACAAGGCCCCGGCAAGAGGAGCTTGCCGGACCAGCAAGACGAGGCCCCGGCAAGAGGAGCTTGCCGGGCCAAGGAGGCAAGGCCCCGGCGAGAGGAGCTTGTCGGGACGTCCGAGCCGAAGCACCAGGGCCCCGGCGGGAGGAGCCCGCCGGGAAGGCCGAACCAAGGCACCCCTAGAGAAGCTCGCCGCGGCGCACCACGCACTCCGGCAAGGCTTGATGAGTGGCAAGCTCTCAGGCGCGGCAAGACAAACGCCGCGGCAAGCCACTTGCCGCGGCAAGTCACCACCTCAGGTCCGTGCGCCAGCTCACCCGCCCACGCGTCGCTCTGGGACTCCCCCAAAGGCACGTGGCGGGGCACCGCGCGGCCTGAGGTGCGCGGTGGCATGCAACGGCCATCGTGGCAAACGGTGGCGCACCTAACGGTCCGCCTCAGTGCTGTCCGGGCGACCGTGACGGGCATTTAATGCCCTTGTTCCCTGCCGTCAGAAGTAGGTATGATAGCACTGTGCAGCACTGTACGTGCAGTCTGTTGCCATTTTTGTCCTCGCCTGCGTCGCTACCTGTGTGTAACCCCTTGGCATATAAAAGGAGGCCCATGCGACGTAGGGAAAGGAGGAGGAACCCAGTAGACATCCATCCACGTCCAGCTCCAAGCTTACTGTAGCTTCTTGCGCTCCAGAGCAAGAACTCAAATCAATCCAGACAAGCAGCAGTAGGGTTTTACGCATCCGTGCGGCCCGAAGCTGGGTAAAATCTTTGTGTGTGTGTCGCCCGATCTGCTCTTTGTGCAGCCTCCGCTCCCCGCCGAACCGAGAAGGGGCTCCGGCCCCATAGGTGTTCAAGGAGGCAGATTTCCCCCGACATACTTGTTGCAAAAATCTATTAGTTATCAAAACAAAGTATTACGTGCATGCTCCTAGGGGGATAGATTGGTAGGAAAAAACCATCGCTCGTCCCAGACCGCCACTCATAAGGAAGACAATCAATAAATAAATCATGCTCCGACTTCATCACATAACGGTTCACCATACGTGCATGCTAAGGGAATCACAAACTTTAACACAAGTATTTCTCAAATTCATGATCACTCAACTAGCATGACTCTAATATCACCATCTTCATATCTCAAAACGATTATCATGTATCAAACTTCTCTTAGTATTCAACACACTTATAAGAAAGTTTTTACTAATCTTGGATGCCTATCATATTAGGACTAATTTCGCAATTAAAGCAAATTACCATGCTGTTTTGTAGGACTCTCAAAATAATATAAGTGAAGCATGAGAGAACAATAGTTTTTATAAAATAAAGCACCGCCGTGCTCTAAAAGATATAAGTGAAGCACTAGAGCAAAAACTATATAGCTCAAAAGATATAGGTGAAGCACATAGAGTATTCTAATAAATTCCGAATCATGTGTGTCTCTCTCACAAGTGTATTCAGCGAGTATGATTGTGGTAAACTAAAAGAAAATACTCAAATCATACAAGATTCTCCAAGCAAAACACTTATCATGTGGTGAATAAAAATATAGCTCCAATAAAGTTACCAATGGACGAAAACGAAAGAGGGGATGCCTTCCGGGGCATCCCCAAGCTTTGGATTTTTGGTGTCCTTGGATTTACCTTGGGGTGCCTTGGGAATCCCCAAGCTTAAGCTTTTGCCACTCCTTGTTCCATAATCCATCAAATCCTTACCCAAAACTTGAAAACTTCACAACACAAAACTTAACAGAAAATCTCGTGAGCTCCGTTAGCGAAAGAAAACAAAACACCACTTCAAGGTACTGTAATGAACTCATTCTTTATTTATATTGGTGTTAAAATTACTGTATTCCAACTTCTCTATGGTTTATAAACTATTTTACTAGCCATAGATTCATAAAAATAAGCAAACAACACACAAAAACAGAATCTGTCAAAAACAGAACAGTCTGTAGTAATCTGTAACTAACGAAAACTTCTGTAACTCTAAAAATTATACGAAAATAAGAAGACCTAAATAATTTGTTTATTGATCTGCTGCAATTGGAATCAGTATTATATCTCGTTCTGGGAATTTTTAACAATTGTTTTCGTGAACAGAAAGTTTCTGGAATTTTCAGCAAGATCAAATAACTATTATCCAAGAAGATCCTATAGGTTCCACTTGGCACAAACACTAATTAAAACACACACAAAATCTAACCAGAGGCTAGATCAATTATTTATTCCTAAACAGAACCAAAAGGCAAAAAAACTAAAAATAAAATTGGATTGCCTCCCAACAAGCGCTATTGTTTAACGCCCTTAGCTACGCACAAAAACACGGATAGATCTAGGTATTGCCATCTTTGGTAGGCAATCCTTCAATAAGGCACCTATGACCCCTAGGAGTTTCTTTCTTTTTATTAATTATCAAACTTCTAGGCACGAAATCGAGAAAATCATTTGTAGCAAACGGTTCCTTAATGATAGCAAAAAGATTGGGATGAACACTTATTGATTTGAGATACACAGTTTCCTTACTAGAGGACTCACCCTTATTTTTAGGAACATACATAAGCTTGGCAATTTTGGTAGGAGGATTTGGAGTATTCTTTACAGAAAAAAAAGCGGTCCCCAAGTTGGTTATGATACCCTCAAGCTTATCGATTCTAGTGGAATCCTGATCTATTCTTTCATTAACTATGGGTTCCTTTTCTTTAAAAAAATTCAACGTGACTCCTACCTTAGATCCATATTGGGTAATTTGGTTCTGGATCTTTTTATCCAAATTGTCAATCAACTCCTACCTTAGTTCCATTAACCAAAAGAGGTGGAGAACCAAACAAATCTGTCGTAGCATTGTAAGAATCAAAAGTATGGCTACCCAAAAAATTCCCTCCAGTAATGGTTTCAAGAATATATCTATTCCAAGGCGTGACACCTACATAAAAGTTGCAAAGAAGAACGGAAGTAGATTGCTTTCTAGAAGATTTATTTTGAGCGTTGCAAATTCTATACCAAGCATCTTTTAAATTTTCTCCCTCCCTTTGTTTAAAATTGATAACTTCATTCTCGGGAGACAAAGGAGTAGATAAAGGACTGGCCATGACGACAAAGCAAGCGGAAAAGAGGCGAACGGAAAGAGAGGGCGAATAAAACGGCAAGGGTGAAGTGGGGGAGAGGAAAACGAGAGGCAAATGTCAAATAATGTAATGCGAGGGATAAGAGTTTGTGATGGGTACTTGGTATGTCTTGACTTGTTTGTAGACTCCCCGGCAACGGCGCCAGAAATCCTTCTTGCTACCTCTTGAGCACTACGTTGGTTTTCCCTTGAAGAGGAAAGGGTGAGGCAATAAAGTAGCATAAGTATTTCCCTTAGTTTTTGAGAACCATGGTATCAATCCAGTAAGAGACCACCCTCGAGTCCCACCACCTACACAAACAAATAAGAACCTCGCAACCAATGCGATAAAGGGGTTGTCAATCCCTTCACGCTCACTTACGAGAGTGAGATCTGATAGAGATGATAAGATAATATTTTTGGTATTTTTATGATAAAGGGTAAAAGTAAAGATTGCAAAGTAAATAATGATAGAAATAGCTTGTTGACGGAAGATGAATATGCTGGAAAATAGATCCGAGGGCCATAGGTTTCACTAGTGGCTTCTCTCAACATAGCGTAAGTATTACGGTGGGTAAACAAATTACTGTCGAGCAATTGATAGAATTGAGCATAGTTATGAGAATATCTAGGTATGATCGTGTATATAGGCATCACGTCCGTGATAAGTAGACCGACTCCTGCCTGCATCTACTACTATTACTCTACACATCGACCGCTATCCAGCATGCATCTAGAGTATTATGTTCATACGAACAGAGTAACGCTTTAAGCAAGATAACATGATGTAGAGCGATAACCTCATGCAATATGATATAAAACCCCATATTTTTATCCTCGATGGAAACAATACAATACGTGTCGTTTCCCCTGCTGTCACTGGGATCGAGCACCTCATGATTGAACCCAAAGCTAAGCACTTCTCCCATTGCAAGAAAGATCAATCTAGTAGGCCAAACAAAACTGATAATTTGAAGAGACATGCAAAGATAACCAATCATACATAAAAGAATTCAGAGGAGATTCAGATATTGTTCATAGATAATCTTGATCATAAACCCACAATTCATCAGATCTCGACAAACACACCACAAAAGAAGAGTTACATCAAATAGATCTCTAAGAGAATCGAGGAGAACTTTGTATTGAGATCCAAAGAGAGAGAAGACGCCATCTAGCTAATAACTATGGACCCAAAGGTCTGAGGTAAACTACTCACACATCATCAGAGAGGCTATGGTGTTGATGTAGGAGCCCTCCATGATCAGTGTCCCCTCCGGTGGAGCGCCGGAAAAGGCCCCAAGATGGGATTTCACGGGTACAGAAGGTTGCAGCGGTGGAAATAGGGTTTTGGCTCCTGTTCTGGGTTTGGGGGTACGTAGGTATATATAGGAGGAAGAAGTAGGTCGGTGGAGCTACAAGGGGCCCACAAGGGTGGAGGGCGCGCCCAGGGGGGTAGGCGCGCCCCTGCCTCGTGGCCTCCTCGTTCGTTTCTTGACGTCCACTCCAAGTCCTCTGGATCACCTTTGTTCTGAAAATCATGTTCCCGAAGGTTTCATTCCGTTTGGACTCCGTTTGATATTCCTTTTCTGCGAAACACTGAAATAGAAAAAAACAGCAATTCGGGCTGGGCCTCCGGTTAAGAGGTTAGTCCCAAAAATAATATAAAAGTGTATAATAAAGCCCATTAAACATCCAAAACAAAATATATAATAGCATGGAGCAATCAAAAATTATAGATACGTTGGAGACGTATCACATACATGTCACTCTTGATTCATTGTCCCGTTACACCGTCGGAGGCATTCACATAGAGTCATATTTTGTTCTAGTATCGAGTTGTAATTTTTTGAGTTGTAAGCAAATAAAAGTGTGGTGGTAATCATTATTAGAGCATTGTCTCAAGTGAGGAAAGGGTGATGGATACTATGATTCCCCACAAGTCGGGATGAGACTCCGGACGAAAAGAAAAAAATAGGAAAAAAAGAGGCCATAAAAAGGAGAGAAAAAGGCCCAAATAAAAAAATGAGAGAAAAAGAGAGAAGGGACAGTGTTACTATCCTTTTACCACACTTGTGCTTCAAAATAGCACCATGATCTTCATAATAGAGACTCTCTTATGTTGTCACTTTCATATACTAGTGGGAATTTTACGTTATAGAACTTGGCTTGTATATTCCAATGACGGGCTTCCTCAAAATGCCCTAGGTCTTCATGAGCAAGCGAGTTGGATGCACACCCACTTAGTTTCTTTTGTTGAGCTTTCATACACTTATAGCTCTAAGTGCATCCATTGCATGTAAATCCCTACTCACTCACATCGATATCTATTGATAGGCATCTCCATAGCCCGTTGATACGCCTAGTTGATGTGATACTATCTTCTCCTTTTTGTCTTCTCCACAACCACCCTTCTATTCCACATATAGTGTTATGTCCATGGCTCACGCTCATGTATTGCGTGAAGATTAAAGTTTGAGAACATCAAAAGTATGAAACAATTTCTTGGCTTTTCATCGGGGTTGTGCATGACTAAATACTTCGTGTGATGAAGATAGAGCATAGCCAGACTATACGATTTTGTAGGGATAACTTTCTTTGGCCATGTTATTTTGAGAAGACATGATTGCTTTGTTAGTATGCTTGAAGTATTATTATTTTTATGTCAATATTAAAATTTTGTCTTGAATCTTTCGGATCTGAACATTCATGCCACAATAAAGAAAATTACATTGAAAAATACTCTAGGTAGCATTCCACATCAAAAATTCTATTTTTATCACTTACCTACTCGAGGACGAGCAGGAATTAAGATTGGGGATGCTTGATACGTCTCCAACGTATCTATAATGTTTGATTGTTCCATGATATTATATTATCTATTTTGGATGTTTAATGGGCTTTACTATGCACATTTATATTATTTTTGGGACTAACCTATTAACCGAAGGCCCAGTGCAAATTGTTGTTTTTTTGCCTATTTCAGTGTTTGGCAGAAAAGGAATATCAAACAGAGTCCAAACGGAATGAAACCTTCGGGAGAGTTACTTTTGGAACAAACGCAATCCAGGAGACTTGGAGTGGACGTCAAGGAATCAACGAGGAATCCATGAGGCAGGAGAGCGCGCCCAGGGGGTAGGCGCGCCCCCACCCTTGTGGGCCCCTTGTGGCTCCACCGACCTACTTCTTTCGCCTATATATACTCATATACCCTGAAAACATACGAGAGCACCGCGAAACCCTATTTCCACCACCGCAACCTTCTGTACCCGTGAGATGCCATCTTGGGGCCTTTTCCGGCGCTCCACCAGAGGGGGAATCGATCACGGAGAGCTTCTACATCAACACCATAGCCTCTCTGATGATGTGTGAGTAGTTTACCACAGACCTTTGGGTCCATAGTTATTAACTAGATGGCTTCTTCTCTCTCTTTGGATCTCAATATAAAGTTCTCCTCGATCTTCTTGGAGATCTATTCAATGTAATTATTTTTGTGGTGTGTTTGTCTCAATCTGATGAATTGTGGGTTTATTATCAAGATTATCTGCGAACAATATTTGATTCTTCTATAAATTCTTTTATGCATGATTTAATTATCTTTGCAAGTCTCTTCGAATTATCAATTTGGTTTGGCCTACTAGATTGATCTTTCTTGCAATGGGAGCAGTGCTTATCTTCGGGTTCAATCTTGCGGTGTCCTTTCCCAGTGACAGCAGGGGAAGCAAGGCACGTATTGTATTGTTGCCATCGAGGATAAAAAGATGGGGTTTATATCATATTGCTTGAGTTTATCCCTCTACATCATGTCGTCTTTCTAATGCGTCACTCTGTTGTTATGAACTTCATACTCTAGATGCATGATGGATAGCGGTCGATGTATGGAGTAATAGTAGTAGATGCAGAATCGTTTCGATCTACTTGATGCGTACGTGATCCCTATATACATGATCATGCTTAGATATTCTCATAACTATGCGCTTTTCATCAATTGCTCGACAGTAATTCGTTCACCCACCGTAAATTATGCTATTTTGAGAGAAGCCACTAGTGAAATCTATGTCCCCCGGGTCTATTTTCCATCATATTGGTTTCCTATCAATTTACTATTCCTTCCGTCTTTTATTTTGCAATCTTTACTTTCCAATCTATATCATAAAAATACCAAAAATATTTATCTTATTATCTCTATCAGATCTCACTTTTGCAAGTGGCCGTGAAGGGATTGACAACCCCTTTATCGCGTTGGTTGCAAGGTTCTTATTTGTTTGTGTAGGAACAGGCGACTTGTGTGTAACCTCCTACTCGATTGATACCTTGGTTCTCAAAAACTAAGGGAAATACTTACGCTACTTTGCTGCATCACCCTTTCCTCTTCAAGGGAAAACCAAGGTATGCATAAGAGGTAGCACTAGCCATCCCCCTTTTTCCTTGCCTAGGGTTGTCCAAACAAGTGGAGGGGTGCACCAGCCCCCTAGTTGGCTGGTATGTCCTTCCCTCTGGTCCATTAAGCCCATAACTTGTCGGGGGGTGCCCGGAACCCCTTCCGGTGACCCGATTTCTTCCCGGTACGTCCTGAAACACTTCTGGTGTCCAAATACCATCGTCCTATATATTGATCTTTACCTCTCGACCATTTCGAGACACTTCGCCGTGTCCGTGATCTCATTCAGGACTCCGAACAACATTCAGTCACAAAATCATATAACTCATATAACACTATATCGTCAACGAACGTTAAGCGTGCAGACCCTACGGGTTAGAGAACTATGTAGACATGACCGAGACAGCTCTCCAGTCAATAACCAATAGCAGAACCTAGATACCATATTGGCTACTACATATTCTAGAAGATCTATATCGGTCGAACCATTATGACAACATACGTAATTCCCTTTGTCTATCGGTATGTTACTTGCCCGAGATTCGATCGTTGATATCTTCATAGCTAGTTCAATCTCGTTACCGGCAAGTCTCTTTACTCGTTCCATAATACATCACCTCACGACTAACTCCTTAGTCATTTGCTTGCAAGCTTATGATGTGTATTACGGAGAGGGCCCAGAGATACCTCTCTGATACTCGTCGTGACAAATCCTAATCTCGATCTATGCCAACTCAACAAACACCATCGAAGATACCTGTAGAGCATCTTTATAATCACCCAGTTATGGTGTGGCGTTTCATAGCACACAAGGCATTCCTCCGGTATCCGGGATTTGCATAATCTCATAGTCGAAGGAATATGTATTTGACATGAAGAAAGCAATAGCAATAAAACTGAATGATCGTTATGCTAAGCTAACGGATGGGTCTTGTCCATCATATCATTCTCCTAATGATGTGATCCCATTATCAAATGATAACTCATGTTAATGGTTAGGAAACCTTAACCACCTTTGATCAATGAGCTAGTCTAGTAGAGGCTCACTAGGGACACAATGTTTGTTTATGTATTCACAAATGTATTAAGGTTTCTGATCAATACAATTCTAGCATGAATAATAAACCTTTGTCATGAATAAGGAAATATAAAATAACAACTTTATTATTGCCTCTAGGGCATATTTCCTTCAGTCTCCCACTTGCACTAGAGTCAATAATCCAGTTCACATCACCATGTGATCAACACAAATATTTCACATCGCCATGTTATTAACACCCATAGTTCACATTGCCATGTGACCAACACCCAGAGGGTTTACTAGAGTCAATAATCTAGTTCACATCGCCATGCGATTAATACCCAAAGAGTACTAAGGTGTGATCATGTTTTGCTTGTGAGAGAGGTTTAGTCAACAGGTCTCCCACATTCAGATCCGTATGTAGTTTTGCAAATTTCTATGTCTGCAATGCTCTGCATGGAGCTACTCTAGATAATTGCTCCCACTTTCAATATGTATCCAGATTGAGACTCAAAGTCATCCAGATGAGTTTCAAAGCTTGCATCGATGTAACCCTTTATGACGAACTCTTTGTCACCTCCATAGCCAAGGAACATTTCCGTAGTCCTTTTTAGGTACCTAAGGATAATTTTGACCGATGTCCAGTGATCTACTCCTGGATCACTATCGTACCCCCTTGCCAAACTCATGGCATACACAATAGGTCTAGTACACAACATTGCATACTTAATAGAACCTATGGCTGAGGCATACGGAATGACTTTCATTCTTCTCTATCTTCTGCCGTGGTCGGGTTTTGAGTCTTACTCAACTTCACACCTTGCAACACAGACAATAACGCTTTCTTTGACTGATCTATTTTGAACTTCTTCAAAAAAAATCCAAGGTATATACTTTGTGAAAGTCCTATTAAGTGTCTCGATCTATCCCTACAGATCTTGATGCCCAATATATAAGCAGCTTCACCGAGGTCTTTCATTGAAAAATTCTTATTCAAGTATCCTTTTATGGTATCCCGAAATTCTATATCATTTCCGATCAACAATATGTCATCCACATATAGTATCAGAAATGCTACAGAGATCCCACTCACTTTCACTACTAGGGAAAAGCCTAGCAGCAGCGCGGGTTTTGGGCCTTTTAGTAGCGCGGGGGCCGGCGCTACTAATAAGGCGCTACAGCTAACGCATAGCAGTAGCGCTGGTCCACCCGCGCTACTGCTACACAAGTGTTGCAGCAGCACGCTTAAAGGAAGCTCGCTGTTGCTGATAGCTATAGCGCTCTTACCCTGTGTGCGCTACTGCTACAACCGCGCTGCTGCTAACTTTTCTCCACTCGCTACTGCTAATTTTAGTAGTTTTTTGTTTTTTTCGGCATATTTGTTTTGTATTTGAATAGGCTTTACAGAAGAATCTTTAGCACCTACAAATGTCATCATGATACACATACAAGTGCCTGCGAGACCACAAATGTAATCATAGCATATACATACAAATAGTCTCGTCATAATTGTCATCCAACACAAAGTGGTATCTTGTCATCATCTCGAAAATAGCGATACATGCAAGTCTCGAATACTTGCAACTACAACGTCATCCATCTAAAGAAAGGTATACGCGAGAAGAGCTATCACTATGAGTGAGAGCGGAACTATGAAGTACATGAGATGGCGGTTACGAGTCCTCTCTCGCGCTAGCGTGAACCTCAAGTAACTAGCTTCTCCTTCTTCTCTGCTTTTGAAGCCTTTATGGCTGGCGTCCGAGAACCCATTCACTTGCGCCTGACACTCATGCCACTCGTTGTACACCCCCGGAACCTTCCCTTTGTACACGACATAGCAGTTCCATCTCGCCATCAAGAAACTAGGTACCTGTTAGAGATGCATGTTCATGAAGAGGATGTACAATCATATATATGCAACAAAATATACTAGAGAACACCGAAAAAGAAAGGGTTAGCAACTAGATGCAACATACAGTATGCAAATTAATTAACTAGAGGTACGCAGGTCATCGTACGCAAACTAACAAAGTAGCGTTACGCAAGTTCCGCAGGGATCGTGGACATCACAAAGTTTCATCGCTACAAATAGTATACAAGTTCAACCGACACATATCATCATCATCGGCATCATAAATCACTAGAAGTTCCATCCTTCCATATCATCGAGGCTGGACCCTAGCTTCTTGAACGGTGTGAGGTCTAGACGTTGCATGCCTATGCGAGTTCGGACGTCAGCTCGCGATATAGGGCCGTGGTGGAACATCCCCTTCTCATCGACGACTTCTTTCATGATGATCGTCGCAATGTCGCTTTGGATGCGAAAGAAGTCATCTCTAAGTTTATAATCCGCTTCTCCATGAGATTCTAGTCACTTGTGGATATGATCATCATTTCTGCTTCTCATGCGAAGCTTTTGGTGATCCGTGTTGAACTGAATCATGAGATGGAGGATGTAGAATCCATCCTTCTTGCTTGGTTTTGGGACATGTATGCAGGAGAAGTTAGTTTTATGCGCGAAACCCATCTTCTTGTTCCTTAGTTTCCTGATCTGCATGTGGCCACCTCTAAAGCTGAAGCCTTGGAGAGCATCATCTAGAATATTCATTATGTGGGTGTAGTTTTTTTTCTCGTAGTCTCTGGAAGGGTCAAAATACACGGCGAGGGAGACTTGCGGATAAAGAACGATAAGGACGGCACGCCCGTTGGTGCGGGGAAAAGACACCTCAAATTATTCCCCATAGAGAGAGAAGGAATGATTGAAATGTATGAAAGGGTTGTTCGAAACTGACTTACTTTGGATGATAAGGCAGGAGGACATTTCCTGGTCCTTATTTTGTACCATGAAGTTTTGGAGGTACTCCCTAGCAGTTTCACGCTCAAAGTCGCCGAGACTCAAGAAAGACTCGTGCATGTAGTACGGATCCGCCACACAGATTTGCGAGACTTCTTCACTCTTCATGACGGAGCTCATATGTAGCGCAAAAAGGCGGACGATTGTAAAATCGAGCCGCCTTGTCAGAAACATCTCAAAGATATGGTCAAACCGCAGGAAGAACACCTCTGTGGGCCGTGTCTCGACGTAGCACTTCCCCTCAGGCACACGAGCTGCGTATGTCGGATATCCTGGATCCTTTGAGGCTAGTAGGCTTTTCTCATTCGACAGCACATGGTCGTGCAGTGTCCTGAGATCCCCTGATAGTGCCTCCAGCGGTTTCGGCGGTAGCATCGGCTCGCCAATGAGATGGAACATGGTTGCACCTTTCACGGGTACACGCTTTTCAGAATGCATCGTCTGGCTGCTATGTGCTCTGGTTTGTTTGGAGGCAGCTATCTTCCCCGATCTCTTTCTCTCTTTTTTCTTGGGCACACCTTCTAGACCCTTCCTTAACCCCTGCCCCAGTGTTCCCAGGCTAAGTACTGTACGACCCTCGCGCTGGGATAGTTGAGCCTGTGTTGAGGCGGCATCTTCAGGCGTGTCCTGTGAGGATTTCATGAATAGAGACTTTTTGCAATCCCTGCTACGACCTTCCTGCCCGGGCATATCATCCATATCCTCATTAGCAAGATGATAGCCCGATTCGTCATATGGTTGACTCATCAATTCTATGTCACAGTCATACGCGTTTGTATTGAGGAAATCCATAGGGTCGACCTCCATCTCATCATTCATTCTCTGTTCTACAGGACAAATTACATCAGCCAGCACTATTGCACCCCCGTCATCATGTCGTCCGCCGCTCTCACCCGGCACTACAGGAGCTGGTAATTGCATAGGCGGGGTGGTGGTCTCCGCACATGCTTGTTGATGTGTGGTTATTGGTGTGCTCTCGGCCGGCTCCAGACGAATAAGATTCTTCGGCCATAGCAGCACCCAACCCTTGCAGCTTCCAACCTGCGGCGGGGTCTCGTCGTCCGCTCCCACATGCTGTACTGGAGGAGGCAAATCCTCATGCCCCGATTTCACACTGGACAAGCTAACCCTGAAGCTCCTAGCAGGGATCGGCTGGTTGTGGAACGTGGGTTGCAAGGGGTCCATTATCATCCCCTTTCCCAGGTCCACCTTCTGGCCTTTAATCAAGTAGAGTATGGTGCACGGGGTTTCTTTCGCCTGCAAACACATATGTCTGTGGCGTAAAACATCCGAAAGGCAACAAAAATGGAATATTATATATATATATATATATATATATATATATATATATATATATATATATATATATATATATATATATATATATGTTGGTGCGACATGTAATTACTGTACGCCGTCGAGCTCAGCCAAAGACGAAGGCTCACCTAGCGCGCCAGAGACTGAGGACAGGCTGCTATGAGCGGGAGCGGCTACGAGAGAGGCCCGGTTGCGTGGGCAAGTGATGGTGCGATGATGTTGTTGTCCATGGAGTTGCTCCTGTTGAAACTGGGCAACGGGAAATCATGTACCGTCTTGTCTGGATTTTCCTTTGTCTAGTTGATGATAACTGGAACCAAGTTAGTAGCGAAATCATTTCTGCAGGCAGTTACAGCTGCATTGACTGCCTGCTGTAACAACTCATATTTGTCCTCGGCTGCTTTTTTCGCGTCCTCAGCTGCTTTTTTCTCGACCGCAAGCTTCACCTTCGCGTCGATGTCCGCCTGACTAAACTTCTTTTTCTGCTTCTTGGCCTCCGGGCCCTTGTTGTAAAACACCTTCCACGTGGCGTCGTCTCCTGCACCGTGCACACGACCATATTGCGGCCGCTGGCCCAAAGGGAGTCCCTTAAGTTCGTTCAAGGCCCGGTTGAGAGGGGTGTCCCACTTGGGCCTCATCAGAGAAGTAGGGATTTTGGCTGCAAGCTGGTGTTGCTTCTCCAGTAGTCTAATCAATTTCCTCGTGATCTTGTCCGTGTAAAAAACCTTTTTCTCCTTGTCCCACTTGTAGCGGGCCCTGATGAAGTCATGCTCCAAGGGGTTGGTGAACTTCGCGAAGGGGTCTGGGAGACCCGCGGCTTCACGTTCCACGTCCTCCTTATCCCATATGGGCCTTTTACCGAGGTAGCCACGGCATCCGAGGCGATGCTTCCCCGTGTTGCTTTGCTGAAGGCTCTTGAATTTCGCAGCCTTAGCCTTGGCGTCCTCGGTAGCGCAAGTGTCCTTGAACTTTTCGAACTCCTCTTCCGTAAGTGTCGGATTTTCCTCCAGAATCTTGGACAGGGGTTCCTCAGCCTCAATAGCTCGTTTCACCCTCGATTTCCAGGAGGCCAAATCATTGTTGAACATGCCCATGGCGTGATTGTTAATCTTTTTCATCTTCGGATCATCCCACGGTTGTTCTATGTTATCATCCTGGTCGGGGAACTTGAATCTCTTGTGCAACTTCGTTAGGAGCAACTGCGTCAAATGTTCTTTACTCCTTAAGTCATCATCGTTGATGCTCGCGCATTCCCATAGGATGCATACTACTTGGTTCCCATAGAACTTGCGAGGTTCTCCCGGCTCTAACGGCTCAAACTTGCCAGGTGCCATCTTTGTGATCACAAGTCGTCCAATCCCTAGTTTGTTAGGTTTTCGTATCCTCTGCTTCTTATGCTTCCTCTTTTCGGTACCGGCATCGGCGCCGGTACCTTCCCCATCGGTCTTGGCGCCGCCAGCGGTGCCGGCGCCGTCGGTGTCGGTGTCGGTGTCAGTACCATCATCGAGGCGGACCTGCAAACCTTGCTTAGCAGTCAAAAAGTCGAGGTAGTCTTGTTCACCCTCATAATCCATCTCGTCTGCATCTTGGTCAGAAGGCCCAGTTTCTTCGTTGTTCGACATGTTTCTTATGATTAAGTGTCCTCATTTATTTCTAAAAGGATGAATAAATGAGAAATGAGATAAAAAAGAAATCTATGTGCCAGCACTCGATATGCCAACTATGTAGCACAAATCATGCCTTTATTCACGGGAAATTTCGGCATGACCTTTGCTAAAAAATGGACATATCGAGCGCCTGAAATTCACCAGAATGGAAATGAATCAACATTCCTGCGTAACATAGGCCACTCGGATCATTTACCAAAACATGACATGTCCAAAACATGAAATATCCACATATCACATGCCCAGTTCAAATTTGCATATAAATTCAGCAAATTTTGAAACCTACCTAAATTCATAACTAAATAGATAACCTAATTAACATAAGTAAAACCTAAGTAAATTAACCCTAGCTAGCAGAGAGAGAGAGAGGGGGGTGGTTTACAGAGGGTGCAGGGCGAGGAGGCAGGCCCGACGACGGCCGAGGTTGGGAAGGGAGGAAGCAGAGGAGGGAGGCGAGGCCCGACGGGTCGGGGGCGAGCGCCGGCGCCGGCGGCGAGCGCGCCTGGGTCGGGGCAGGCGGGGTCGGGGGCGAGCGTGCCGGTGTCGGGCGCGGCGGGGTGGATCGGGGGTGGCGAGGTCGGGGTGAGCGCGGCGGGGTCGGGGCGGGCGCGACGGTGCGACGTGGCCGGGGAAGAGAGTGGGGATTTGGGGGAAAAGAGGCGGGATGAAGCAGGGAGAGGGAGAATTTTGGGTTAAGTGGACATAGCAGTAGCGCGTTTACACTAAACGCGCTTCTACTATTACGAGACTTCATCCCGCTGAACCTTTTCTTGTCCGTTTCTAGATATCTACTTATCTTGCCATAGTAACCGGAACTAACTTTGACTCCGGTAAGGCACTTAAAGAATTGATTGATCTCAGCCTGACTTAAGGTGAAGCAAGAAGGGGGGCAATAATCCTCATTCTTTATTTTCTTGCCCTTCTTCTCCCGTGCCTCTGTCTCCGTCTCTGTCTCGTCTGACATTTTATGGGGCGGCATGTGCAGATCTTCCCTGATTTTCAAATCTTGCAAGTCTTTTCTTGCCTTCGGCCCATCCTTGGTCTTATCTGACATGTTCATCAGTGTTGCGAGCAAGCTCTCAAGGACATTCTTACAGATATGCATTTGATCAAGGCAATGAGGTGTATCGAGTTTGTGCCAGTACTCCATGTCCCAGAACACAGACCTCGTCTTCCATACCTTCAGCAGCGGCTCCGGCGCCTTTATCATCATCTTTCCCGGCGCGGGGCACTCCTTCCAGTTTTTCAACAGCTCATCGATTTCGGCACCGCTCCGCTTACGTGGAGGTCCTCGATGCTCAGCGTGACCATTGAATAGATCTCCACGGTTTCTCCACGGGTCGTCCTGTTCGGGCCATCTTCGATGCCCCATGTACACGATTTTCCCAGACCCGCCATCTTTCCTTGACGTTAGTTGTTGAGACGTCGTATCATCCATGCACCGCGTGCATCCGCAATATGCATGGCACACCTGGCCTGCCACATATCCGTAACCAAGATAGTCGTGCACTGTCGTGATCAGCGCGGCTCTCATGTTGAAATACTCGCCTTTGCTGGCGTCCCATGTCTTGGCTGGTGTTTCCATAACGTGTCTAACTCCTCCTGAAGTAGCCCCAAATACAAATTAATATTATTTCCTGGTTGTTTCGGCCCTTGAATAAGCATGCTCATGTGAATGTACTTTGATTTCATGCACAACCAGGGGGGAGGTTGTACATCCATACAAACACGGGCCATGTGCTATGGTTGGTCCTCTAGTTGCCAAACGGATTCATGCCATCGGTACACGCGCCGAGCACGATGTTCCTTGCATCACATTCAAAATACCGATAGAAGCTGTTCAACACTCTCCACTGGCTTCCATCCTTGACGTGTCTCGGCTTCGAATCATCTCCATCGTCGAGCTTCTTCCTCTCCGCGTGCCAGCGCATTAGCTTTGCTTCCTTGGGATCTACAAAATACCTCTAGAGACGGGGAGTGATCGGTAAGTACCATACCACTTTCTGGGGACATTTCTTCCCGGCCTTCTTGTATCGAGAAGCATTGCACACCGGACAATTTGTTTTTTCCACGTGCTCCTTCCGATAAATTATGCAATCGTTGATGCATGCATGGTATCTAACGTGTGGCAGATCAAGAGGGCACACGATCTTCTTGGCCTCATCAACACTACTAGGACATAGATTACCCTCGGGAAGAACATCCTTTAGGTACTTGAGATGCTCATCGAGGCTAGTGTCGGTCCATTTGTTTTTAGCCTTCGTCTTCAGGAGTTGGAGCGTGAAACTCAAGCGGGTCACCTCAGGATTGCAACAATCATACAATGGAGTGTTCGAGTCTACCACCAGTTGCTCCAGCTTAGCCTCCTCTCTAGAAGCAGCTCTCTCAGTACTCATCTCCTTGCGAAGCAATGCTTGAACATGAGGGTCCTGCATGATTGAACTTAGTACCGACGAACTCTGCTGCGTGGAGTCCATGTCGTTCTCTCTGCCGCCATGTCCGGCCCCTTCTCCGCCGCCATGTCCGGCCTCTTCCCCGCCGCCATTATCGATCATCTCTTCGTCTTGCCCCGTGTCATCATTGCCTGCCCCGTCGGCATCCTCAACTTCGTCATCCTCATCTTCAATTATCCACCGAGTAGAGCCATCCATGAAACCAGTCATGAGCAGGTGCGCTTCGACACGACCATTGACATGGGGGTCAAGCCAAACTATTCCTTTGCATTTTTGACACGGACATAAAACCTCTGTTAGGTTATTTTCCTTCATGTCCTGCACCGCCGACCGCAACCACCTGTCCACCATCGTTCCACTGACCATCGTCAACTCTGCATGGTAATAATAAACAAATTGATTATAAAAATGTGTGCATTCATCAAAGTCATACAAAAATTCGGCATGACCTTCCTTAAAAATAGGACATATATAGATCTAGAGTTTGCCCGGAATTCGCCAAAACGGAAATAAATCGACATTTCGGCAAAACATAGGCAACTCAAATGCACAATTTGGCGTCAACTCATGCCACACACACAATTTCCATAAAAATATCACACACACATGCATAAACATATTTCCATTTTGCAATCATGAAATATTAATCACACCTCTATCTCGAGATCGAGCACACAGGTGGAGATGATGATGTAGGGAGGTCAAAAGTGCACAAAGCTCTTCTTGATAAAGAAAGATCTAGTTAGGGGGCAAATAGGTCACTTAACTAAATGCTAGATCTACCTAGCTAGCTAATTTGGGAGGAGACAACTTCAACTAGTTGAGGGGGGAGGAAAAAGAGAAAGGAGATGAATTAATGGAGGCGGTGTAGTTATAGCTAGGAGTAATGAAGAGATAGAAAGGTAGGTAGAAGAGGGAGAGTAATGGGGGGAGAAGTATTGAGGAAGAAGAAGAGTGAGAGAGGGAGGATGTGGGAGGTAGGGGACAGGGAGGAGAGGAGATGGGGAGGGGGAGGTGAAAAAGGTGGTGGGTGCTGCGTCTTAGCAGTAGCGCGGGAGAGAAAGCGCGCTGCTGCTAAGAGCATAGCAACAACGGGCTTTCCTGTCACGCGCTACTGCTAAATGGGCCAACCCTGTGCACAATTTCAAAATTAGCAGCAGCGAGGTGGCAAAAAAGCACGCTGCTACTATGGCATTAGCAGCAGCGCGCTTCCTGACACCGCACTACTGGTAAACTTATGTCGTTGTGTATTGTCGGTGGATTTTTGTAGCAGCATGGTTTAAGAGTCACGCGCTACTGCTAAGTTTGCACCAGTAGCGAGGTTTCCGAAGCCGCGCTGCTACTACTTAGCAGCAGCGCCTCTTTTTATGCCGCGCTGCTGCTAAGATTCCGTGTATAATGTTTTCCCTGGTAGTGTTTCTTGTAAATACAGGCTTCACCATAAGTCTGCATAAAACCATATGCTTTGATCACCTCATCAAAGTGTATATTCCAACTTTGAGATGCCTGCACCTGTCCATAGATGCATTGCTGGAGCTTGCACACTTTGTTAGCGCCTTTAGGATCGACAAAACCTTCTGGTTGCATCATATACAACTCTTATTTAAGAAATCCATTAAGGAATGCAAATTTGACGTCCATTTGCCAGATTTCATAATTATAAATTGCGGCAATTGTAACACGATTCAGATAGACTTAAGCATCGCTACGGGTAACAAAGTCTCATCGTAGTGAACTCCTTGAACTTGTCGAAAACCTTTCGCGACAAGTCGAGCTTTGTAGATAGTAACATTATCATCAGCGGTAGTGTTCTTCTTGAAGATCCGTTTATTGTCCATGTCTTGCCAATCATCGGGCAAGTCCACCAAAGTCCACACTTTGTTCTCATACATGGATTCTATCTCAGATTTCATGGCCTCAACCATTCCGTTGGAATTAGGGCTCATCATAGCTTCTTCATAGTTCGTAGGTTCGCCTTGGTCTAGTAACATGACATCCAGGATAGGATTACCATACCACTCTGGTGCGGATCGTGCTCTGGTTTAACTACGAAGTTCAGTATTAACTTGATCTGAAGTTTCATGATCATCATCATTAACTACCTCTCTAGTTAGTGTAGGCAGCATGGGAACGGTTTTCTGTGATGTGCTACCTTCCAATTCGAGAGAAGGTACAATTACCTCATCAAGTTCTACATTCCTCCCACACACTTCTTTCGAGATAAACTCCTTCTCTAGAAAGGACCCATTCTTAGCAACAAAGATCTTGCCTTCGGATCTGTGGTAGAAGGTGTACCCAATAGTTTCCTGAGGGTAACCTATGAAGATGCACTTCTTTGATTTAGGTTTGAGTTTATTAGGCTGAAGCCTTTTGACATAAGCATCGCATCCCTAAACTTTAAGAAACGACAACTTAGGTTTCTTGCCAACCCATAGTTCATACGGTGTCATCTCAACGGATTTAGACGGTGCCCTGTTTAACGTGAATGCATCTGTCTCTAATGCATAACCCCAAAACGATAGTGGTAAATAGGTAAGAGACATCATAGAACGCATCATATCTAATAAAGTACGGTTACGATGCTCGGACACACCATTACGCTATGGTGTTCCAGAAACTTTATTTTCTTGTTATGATGATTCTCCACTTCACTCTGAAATTATTTGAACTTTTCAAATGTTTCAGACTTGTGTTCCATCAAGTAGATATACCCATATCTGCTCAAATCATCTGTGAAGGTTAGAAAATAACGATACCCGGCGTGTGCTTCAATACTCATCGGACCGCACAGATCGTTATGTATTATTTCCAATAAGTCATTAGCTCGCTCCATTGTTCCGGAGAACGGAGTTTTAGTCATCTTGCCCAAGAGGCATGGTTCACAAGTATCAAATGACTCATAATCAAGTGATTCCAAAAGCCCATCCGCATGGAGTTTCTTCATGTGTTGTACACCAATATGACCTAAATGGCAGTGCCACAAGTATGTTGCACTATCATTATCATTTTTGCATCTTTTGGCATAAATATATGAATATGTGTATCACTACGATTCAATAAACCATTTACATTGGGTGTATGACCATAGAAGGTTTTATTCATCTAAACAGAACAATAATTATTCTCTGACTTAAATAAATAATTGTATCGCAATAAACATGATTGCTACGTCTCGAGCTAGCGTTGGTTTTCCCCGAAGAGGAGGGGGTGATGCAGCACAGTAGCGTAAGTATTTCCCTCAGTTTTTGAGAACCAAGGTATCAATCTAGTAGGAGGTCACGCGCAAGTCCCTCGTACCTGCACAAAGCGGTAGCAACTCGCAACCAACGCTTAGGGGTTGTCAATCCCTTCACGGTCACTTACGAGAGTGAGATCTGATAGAGATAATATTTTTGGTATTTTTGGTATAAATATGCAAAGTGAAAAGTAAAAGCAAAACAAGTAAAATAAAGTAATGGAGATTGATAAGATGAGAATAGACCCGGGGGCCATAGGTTTCACTAGTGGCTTCTCTCAAGAGCATAGATATTCTACGGTGTGTGAACAAACTACTGTTGAGAAATTGATAGAATTTAGCATAGTTATGAGGTTATCTAGGTATGATCATGTATATAGGCATCACGTCCGTGACAAGTAGACCGACTCCTGCCTGCATCTACTACTATTACTCCACTGATCGACCGCTATCCAGCATGCATCTAGAGTATTAAGTTAAAAACAGAGTAACGCCTTAAGCAAGATGACATGATGTAGAGGAATAAATTCATGCAATATGATAAATACCCCATCTTGTTATCCTCGATGGAAACAATACAATACGTGCCTTGCAACTCTTTCTGTCACTGAGTAAGGACACCGCAAGATTGAACCCAAAGCTAAACACTTCTCCCATTGCAAGAACTACCAATCTAGTTGGCCAAACCAAACGGATATTTCGAAGAGACTTGCAAAGATAACTCTGTAGCGACCCGACCTCAGATGGTCAAGTCTCTGTGCTCCGGTGTCATCCCTGGATCAGTAATGCTGACACCACACAGTACTTTGAAGGATTTATAACAGAGTAGCAATCACACACTTATTACATCGTTGTCTCAAAGAGAACTTATTACAATAAATATGGCTTAAGGCCATCTAATAATGATAACAGCGGAAGGCTTGGAAGATAAGTGAGTCCATCAACTCCAACGGCATCACTGAGTATAGAACCACGACCTAAAAGCACCTTACTCGTCGTCTGAAAAGTCTTCAACATGAAACGTTGCAGCCCGAAAACGGGACAACACATGGAATATGCTGGCAATGTAACACATAGAGAATAATGAATGCATAAGCCTATACTATATGCATATATGGCTGGTGGAAAGGCTCTATGGTTACAGTTTTGCGTAAAGCCAGTTTTTCCCTACTGCAAAGGAATAAATTTATTTAACTATCATGGTGGTTGTGAAACATCGCGAGTGGTTGACAGCACTCCGATCCCAATTAAAAAGTAATCATTAATCGCCCATCAATATTAATTAGAAGTAACATGTTGAGATTCACATGATAATCAAGTACTAGATACTCAAGATGTCCATAACCGGGGACACGGCTAATCATGATTAGTTTGTACACTCTGCAGAGGTTTGCGCACTTTTCCCCACAAGACTCGATCGCCTCCGTTTGGTTTCTCGCACTACATGGTGTTTGAGAAACGGATGATCGAGACATAGTCTTTCAGAAGCGCTAGCACCTTACGACGGAGTAGACCGTACCACCTACAACCCCTACATCTGCTATTCTACCCCTATAAGAGCTTGCACGACTTAGTCAACTATGCCAGAGCCCATAATGGCTTGCGGCTGCACACGGAAGTTTCTAGCATGAATAATCTTATGATCCCTTTGAGCCTGGGTGGTGGTCCGAAGAAAAACAGGCAAGTCCTGATAGAAACCAGGTGCCTCAATCCACCCAGATGTGTGTTTAAGTTGCCACCTTAGATAAACCATTAATTAACAAATCTCACATCTGTCATGGATATCACTCACCCAATCCACGTCTACTAGCATAGCATGGCATAATAAGCAAACGTAGAAGTAACTCCCAAAGGTTTCATAAGTAAAACAGGTAATAGGTACTACCACATCTACTTACCATCCCACAGTTTAATTAGATCCTAATCATGCAATGTGTTTTGAGGATTGATCTAATGCAATAAAACTGGGTAGGTAGAAAAAGTATGATCAAAGTGTTACTTGCCTTGCTGATGATCCGCGAAACCTAGAGATTCGAAATAACAGGCGGCGCACTCCAGGTGATCTATCGCAGACACACAAACAAGCATACAATAAGTACTCATCTAATGCGCAGGTAAAACTCGAATAAAAGATCGAACCAGAAATTTCAACTTAAGAACTCCGGTTGCCGAGAAAGAAAGAACCGAACAAAGCAACGGAAAACAAACGGCGAAAGAAAACAACTCGGTTCTAGCAAGTTGAAACTAGCTCAAATTTTACCGTAGCAAAACTTGTTTAAGTTGATTAGACGGAACGGCGGTTTCGAAACGAAACTCCAGGCGCTTGAATCACCTGATTTCGATGAACGAGCGAGAAGATAAACTAGAACGAAGATCGGATCTGAAATCGCGATCGCAGAATAAATCCGACGAAAAGAAAAAGAAGAACGGTTAAATGAACGGACGTTCGTTAACCTAGAAGAATCCGGTGATCACGTTCGTTAGGACGAACGGTCCGGTGAACGGTCTCGAGGCAAATAAACCGGAAAAGAAAACTAATCCGATCTAGGGTTTCGGAAAAGAAAACCGATCGGAAAACCGATCTAGAAAACCGGAACGGTTTAGCGAAGAAAAACCGAACCGAGTGGAGAGAAAGAGACGCGGGGTAACCTCGGCGAACGACAGCGTCGGGCGGCGGCGGCGGCGAGGTGCGGCGGCGGCGGCGCGGGTGAGGTGCGGCGGCGGCGCTAGGGCGGCGGCGGTGGTGCGCGGTGGTGGTGGAGGCTTTGGGGGCTTTGGGTTTGATGATTTAGAGGGGGTGTGTGGGGGTATTTATATTGGTGAGGGGGGGGTTACTTGGAGTAGAGGACAAGAATTAGACTAGGATTAGGAAACAAAGAGAGGAAAGATCTAGAAAATAAAAGGGATAACGAAAGTAGGAACAAAGTCCTACTAGGACTTGCCAAAAGTGGCAACGGCGACGGCGGCTCCGGCGCCTGGGGCGCGCGCGGCGATGGCCTTTGGCCTGGCCGGCCGCTGGCTCGGTGGCTTGGGCCTTTAGCCCAAGTCGCTGGAATTTTTTTTAAAACGGTTCCGCGCTCGGAAAAAAACAGAAAGAGATCTAAACGAACTCCAAAACTAATAAAGTAAATTTTCCCCGACTCCTAAAAATGAGTCGAACAAAATGAACTTTTCTCCGGACCTAAAATGCAATTTTGAAAACGCACATTTTCCCTATGCAAATAAACTCCGAAAAATTCCAAAATTTGATTTATTTATTAGATCTTCATTTTTCCTAAATTTTTGGGAAAGTCATATTATTCCCTCTCATGTTATTTGATATCGGAAAAATGTTTGAGGATAAAATAAATAAAATCAAATGATCCCTTTTTTCAAAATTTGAGAAAACTCAAATATGAAAATAACGAAATCTCCAACTCTCTCCGAGGGTCCTTGAGTTGCGTGAAATTTCTAGGATCGACCAAAATGCAAGAAAAATATGATATGCATGATGATCTAATGTATAACATTCCAAATTGAAAATTTGGGATGTTACAAACTCAATCATACATAAAAGAATTCAGAGAAGATTCAAATATTATTCATAGATAAGTTGGATCATAAACCCACAATTCATCGGTCTCAACAAACACACCACAAAAATAAGATTACATCAAATAGATCTCCACGAGAGAGGGGGAGAACATTGTATTGAGATCCAAAAAGAGAGAAGAAGCTATCTAGCTACTAGTTATGGACCCGGAGGTCTGAAGTAAACTACTCACACTTCATCGGAAGGGCTATGGTGTTGATGTAGAAGCCCTCCGTGATGGATGCCCTCTCCGGCGGAGCTCTGGAACAGGCCCCAAGATGGGATCTCGTGGATACAGGAAGTTGCGCCGCTGGAAATAGGTTTTTGGCTCCGTCTTTGGTCTAATGGGGGTACGTAGGTATATATAGGAGGAAGGAGCACGTCGATGGAGCTCCGAGGGGCCCACGAGGCAGGGGCGCGCCCGGGGGGGTGCGCCCTCCACCCTCGTGACCTCCCCGGAAACTTCTTGGAGTAGGGTCCAAGTCTCCTGGATCACGTTCGATGAGAAGATCACGTTCCCGAAGGTTTCATTCCGTTTGGACTCCATTTGATATTTTGTTTCCTCGAAATACTGAAATAGGCAAAAAAAACAACAATTCTGTTCTGGGCCTCCGGTTAATAGGTTAGTCCCAAAAATAATATAAAAGTGGAAAATAAAGCCCAATATAGTCCAAAACAGTAGATAAAGTAGCATGTAGCAATAAAAAATTATAGATACATTGGAGACGTATCAATGATCCAATCATATTCATGCTTAACACAAACACCAAATAACATTTATTTAGGTCCAACACTAATCCCGAAGGTAGAGGGAGTGTGCGATGGTGATCTTATGAACCTTGGAATCACGTCCAACACACATCATCACCTTACCCTTAACTAGTCTCTGTTCATTTTGCAATTCCTGTTTTGAGTTACTAATCTTAGCAACTGAACCGGTATCAAATACCAAGGGGCTACTATGAACACTAGTAAAGTACACATCAATAACATGTATGTCAAATATACTTTTATCACTTTGCCATCCTTCTTATCCGCCAAGTATTTGGGGCAGTTCCACTACCAGTGACTATTTCCTTTGCAGTAGAAGCACTCAGTTTCAGGCTTGGTTCTAGCTTTGGGTTTCTTCATGGGAGCGGCAAATTGTTTGCCATTCTTCTTGAAGTTCCCTTTATTTCCCTTTTTCCCTTTTTCTTGAAATTAGTGGTCTTGTTAACCATCAACATTTGAAGCTCTTTCTTGATTTCGACCTTCGTCGATTTCAGCATCGCAAAAAGCTTCGAGAATCGTTTTCGTCATCCCTTGCATATTATAGTTTAGCAAGAAGTTCTAGTAGCTTTGTGATAGTGACTAGAGAACTCTGTCAATCACTATCTGTCGGTGTACTAAAGTAGGGGTACCTTAGTACCCCGAACTTGTGCACGGGCAGTAGTAGCACCCTGCGTCAAGGCTTGCCGGGGGAACGCCAAGAACCTCCACGGCCCCTTTCTGGGCCAAACGAAGACCAAGTACTTGAGCCAAGAAGACGATGCCCCGGCAAGAGGAGCTTGCCGGGCCGAGGAGACAAGACCCCGGCAAGAGGAGCTTGCCGGGACAACCAAGCCGAAGCACCAAGGCCCCGGCGAGAGGAGCTCGCCGGGAAGGCCAACCAAGGCACCCCAAGAGAAGCTCGCCATGGCGCACCCCGCGCCCCGACAAGGCCTGGCGAGCGGCAAGCTCTCAGGCGCGGCAAGACAGCTGCCGCGGCAAGCTACTTGCCGCGGCAAGTCACCACCTCAGGCCTGCGCTCCAGCTCACCTGCCCACGCGTCGCTCTGGGGCTCTCCCAAAGGCACGTGGCGGGGCGCCGCGCAGCCTGAGGCGTGCGGTGGCATGCAATGCTGACAGGATCGCCATCGTGGCAAACGGGGGCGCCCCTAACGGTCCACTTCGGCACTGTTCGGGCGACCCAGACGGGCATTTAATGCCCTTGTCCCCCGCCGTCAGAGTTAGGTATGATAGCACTGTGCGGCCACTGTACGCACAGTCTTTTGCCATTTTTACCCTCACCTACGTCGCCACCTGTGGGTAACCCCTTGAGCATATAAAAGGAGGCCCATGCGCACGTAGAGAAGGAGGACGCCCAGTAGACATCCATCCACGTCCAGCTCCAAGCTTACTGTAGCTCCTTGCGTTCCAGAGCAAGAACCCGAATCAACCAGACAAGCAGCAATAGGGTTTTACGCATCCGTGCGGCCCGAAGCTGGGTAAAATCATTGTGTGTGTGTGTCGCCTCGATCTGCTCTTTGCGCAGCCTCCGCTCCCCGCCGAACCGAAAAGGGGCTCCATCCCCATAGGTGCTCGAGGAGGCCGATTTCCCCCGACATCTTTGGCGCGCCAGGTAGGGGGCGTCGAGGTTGTGTGAACCAGATCCGGAGTTCGCGCAAGCCGAATCTTCATCGTCTTCGTCAACATGCCGCCGAAGAAGAAAGCTCCGGAGGTGACCGGTCCGTCTGCGTCGAACCCATCGCCCCTGGAGCAGACGGGTGGTGGGGAAGACGCTGGCGGAGGAACGGGCGTCGTTGAACCAGTTCATGGTCCCGCGGCGTCCGAACTAGCTCCGCGCCCCTCCCAGGAGGCGCGGAACCAGCAGCGTCTTGGTACCCACGGTACCATACGCTCGCTGGACCCAGATCGAGCTGGTGGGTCCCAAGGCGCTCAGGGCCAGCACGTGCACCAGCGTGCCGGAACGAGCGTGGCACGGCTGCCTGGACTGGGTGCTGCTCCTTTTAACGTGGTTAGGAGTTCGAGCACATCCTGCTCCACGCGCCATTCACCGCCTCTGCCCACCACCCCAGCAGAAGCTCTCGCGCGAGCTCAGCTACTCCTAGACTACCCTCCGACGGCGGACAAGCTCGACGGCTGGAGGGCCACCATTCAGAGCCTCATCGGTTTTGCCAACGGCGACACTTCACGGCGGCCCAGCGCGTCGCAGCCGCGGCCAGTCGCCCAGGCGAAGACCGATGGCGCCAAGACTGGCGGGGGTGCGACCACCGTGCACTCCCCGCACCAGAGGCAACGGTCGCCGACCCGCCGGACGCCCCACGACAATGACTCTACCGCGTCGTCGAATCCGCGGACCCGTCGCGACCAGTGCCAAGTTCTTCACGAACGGAAGGAGGAAGATGCTCGAACTCGGATCGAGCGCAGAAGAGAAGCGCGGCGTCAATCAGACCAGCGCGCTGAGCCCTCTGGCGACATGCATGCACCGGGGGAACCAGGCGACCTACCGTATTCGGTAGGCTGCCCTGCGTTTACCCGCGAGCTGCGGCAAGTCCAGTGGCCCAGCACAAAGAACTTCAAGCCTGATGTACCCGAGAAGTACGACGGCAAGTCGCATCCGTCGGAGTTCCTAAGCATCTACACCATTGCGGTGCAAGCTGCCGGGGGACGAGACGACAAGATCCTTGCCAACTACTTCCCGCTGGTACTCAAACCCAACGTCAGATCCTGGCTCATGCACTTGCCAGACAGCTCCATATCCTCTTGGCCAGATCTATGCCATCAGTTTGTTGGCGCCTTCACGGGCGGCCACAAACCCCATGGCCAGGCGAGCGACCTTCATCTGCTCGTTCAGAAGGAAGGGGAGTCTTTGCGCAAGTTCATCCAGAGATTCAGCCGTGTGCACTACAACATCCCAGACGTCCACCCCGCTGCGGTAATCAGCGCGTTCCATCAGAACGTGCGTAACCGCAGGATGCGGGAGGAGATGGCGATGTGCAAAATCAAGGAGGTCAGCGAGCTTTATGCCCTGGCCGACAAATGTGCGCGCGCTGAGGAGGGGAGGAAACTCCCCGGAGAAAATGTTGGAGAAGAAGAATCCGATAGTGAAGGTACCGCCCCGGCGAGGAAAGGCCGGCGGCGGAACGGCAAAAAGAAGAAGAACCAGGAGGTGCTGGTTGTTGAGAAGTCCGGCAGCGAGGGCGCCGCCAAGAAAGCCCAGGCTGGTGGCTCCGGCAAGGAAGTTGCCGGATGCGCCAACTGCCAGGCAGTGGCGGTTGCCGATAAGCGGGACGGTACCGACAAGAAGTACTGCAAGATCCACCGCACCAAGGGCCACGACCTCCAGAGTTGCAAGCAGGTCGAGCGACTCGTCGAGTTGCAGAAGGCCGAGTACGAATGGCGCGACAAGGAGAGAGCCCAAGCAGGCGGCGGGGGATCCGGCACGAAGCGTCACGGCCAGGGGGAGCGCCGCGGCAAGGACAAGCAGCGGCAAGCAGATAGACCTCCCCGAGGTTGCGACAAACACGAAGACGACGACGACGAAGACATGGAAGACCCGAGACCAGCGAGCAGGAGTTTCAGAAAGCCACTGAGGTTTTGTGTGTGGACGGCGGTGCTTCTCTGCACACTTCTCGCCACCAGCTTAAACAGTGGGCGCGGGAAGTTAATGCAGCGGAACCGCCCGTCGAGTCACGCAGGCCTCTGAAATGGTCCAGCACGCCTATCATCTTTGATATTGAGGACCACCCTGATCGCACCCTGATCGACAAGAAGGACGCCCTTATCTGCGCCGACAAGATATACCGGGACGCAACAGCAGCAACGGTCCACGACCCACTTGCCGCTGGAGCTCCCGGGGGAAAGAAGAAGACCAAGTCCGACGAGCGCTCTGGTGCCCACTCCGGCAAGCGCATCTCTTCGGAGTGCTGCGCTGCCGTCGAGGACGCACCATCAAGCTCCACCGGCAAGAATACCAAGTCCGGCAAGTGCTCTGATGCCCACTCCGGCAAGCACGCCTCTTCGGAGTGCTGCGCTGCCGTCGAGGACGCATCATCGAGCCCCGTCGGCAAGTGCAAGAAGATAATGGCTGCTCCACCAGCGACCAAGAAGGTGCCCGCCAAGGAGGACGGCACTGGTGGTACCTTCACCATCAGTGCCACTCTCGACCCCAAATAGGAAAGTGCGCTCGTTACTTTCCTGCGGGCGAATGTCGATGTGTTTGCCTGGCAACCATCCGACATCCCCGGCATTCCCAGGAAAGTGATTGAGCACCACCTTGCCATGTGTCCTCATGCGCGGCCCGTCAAGCAGAAAGTCAGGAAACAAGCAGTGGAGCGCCAAGAGTTCATCGCGGAGGAGATCAGGAAGTTGGAAGCAGCAGGCCTCGTCAGAGGCGTGCTCCATCCGACGTGGTTGGCCAATCCTGTCGTCGTGCGCAAAGCAAACGGAAAATGGAGGCTTTGCATCGATTTCACCGATGTTAACAGAGCTTGCCCCAAAGATCCATTTCCCTTGTCGCGCATTGACCAGATTGTTGACTCCACGGCCGGATGTGACCTGCTTTCATTTCTTGACGCCTACTCCGGATACCACCAGATCTTCATGGCTGAAGAAGATGAAGAGAAGACCGCGTTCATCACCCCATGTGGCACGTACTGTTTTGTACGGATGCCTTTCGGATTGAAGAACGCTGGTTCAACATTTGCAAGGGTTGTCCACACCGCTTTTGAGCCACAGATCCACAGAAATGTGGAGGCCTACATGGATGACATAGTGGTCAAGAGCAGAGACAGGGCAACCCTGATTCAAGACTTAGAAGAGACCTTTGCAAACTTGCGCAAGATCAGCCTCAAGCTCAACCCCGAGAAGTGCGTGTTCGGAGTCCCCTCCGGCAAGCTTCTCGGGTTCTTCGTGTCTCAGCGTGGGATCGAAGCCAACACCGACAAGATCAAGGCCATCGAGCAGATTGAAGCACCAACACATGTCAAGGATGTGCGAAGACTTGCCGGCTGCGTGGCGGCTCTCAGCAGGTTTATTTCCAAGTCTGCGGAACGCGCCCTGCCGTTTTTCAAAATTTTGAAAAAGGCAGGTCCAGTAAAATGGACTCCGGAAGCGGAGGCTGCGCTGCAGGACTTGAAGAAATACCTGTCCTCTGCTCCGATACTTGTCGTGCCTAGACCACAAGAGAAGTTGCTGCTCTATCTAGCGGCAACCAATCAAGTGGTTAGTGCTGCGCTAGTAGCGGAGAGGGAGGCTGATGACGAGCCAGCAACCGTGGCAAGCGCGTCCAACGACAAGCAGGGGGCTTCCCCGATAAGCTCTGGCCCCGACAAGGATGGGTCCGCGCAAGCGCAAGGGGAGGTGCAGAAGAAGAAAATGGTGCAGCGCCCAGTTTACTTCGTCAGTTCCCTCCTGCAGGGGGCTAGATCGAGGTACTCTGGTGTGCAGAAATTGCTTTTCGGCCTCCTTATGGCCTCGAGGAAGTTGCGCCATTACTTCCAAGAACACGAGATCACAGTGGTCACTCGCTTTCCGCTTAAGAGGATACTGCAGAATCCCGAAGCAACAGGCAGGATTGTCAAGTGGGCACTAGAACTGTCAAGCTTTGGCCTCAAGTTCGAGAGCACTTCGACTATCCAGAGCAGAGCATTGGCAGAGTTCATAGCAGAGTGGACGCCGACACCGGACAAAGAAATTCCAGAGACAAGCATCCCCGGCAAAGAAGCAAGCAAATAGTGGCTGATGTACTTTGATGGTGCCTTCTCGCTGCAAGGCGCCGGTGCCGGCGTGCTGCTTATCGCGCCCACCGGAGAGCACCTCAAGTACATCGTCCAAATGCACTTTCCCAAGGAGCAGGCAACCAACAATACAACAGAATATGAAGGTTTGCTTGCCGGTCTCAGGATCGCGGCGGAACTTGGGATCAAGAAGCTTATTGTCAGGGGTGACTCATAGCTCGTCGTCCGCCAAGTGAACAAGGATTACCAGAGCCCGTTGATGGAGGCTTACGTTGATGAAGTGAGAAAGCTGGAAGAGCGCTTTGACGGCCTGCAAATGGAACACGTTCCAAGAGCAGAGAACGACATTGCCGATGGCCTGTCAAAATGCGCCGCACTAAAGCTACCTGTGGAACCAGGGACTTTTGTGCTCAAGCTGACTCAGCCATCCGTGACACCGTCAACTGGGCCAAGCAAGAAGAGGAAGTCGGTCTCCGGCGACTATCTCCCGGTAGAGCTTCCCGAAGCCGCCGCCAAGAGAGTCCCCAAGATCGACGCCAAGAGTGCTGAGGAGCAGTCTGCTCCGGCAAGCCCCAGGGTTTGTTCCGACGAAGCAGGCGCTCCCGGCAAGCTCTGCTCCGGCAAGCTTGCCGGGGAACGTCAAGCTCCGGCTGAGCCCCAAATCCTCGCCGTAGAAGCTGATGTTCCCGCAGCCGCAGACATGCCTTTAGTCCTTGTCGTCGAGCCACAAGCTCCGACATGGGCACAGCAGATTGTCCGTTTCCTCCAGACAGGAGAGCTTCCCGAAGAACAAGAAGAAGCGGAAAGAGTAGCCCGGCAGTCCAGTATGTACCAGTTCATTGACAGCGCACTGTACAGAAGAGGACGCAATGGGGTGAAATTGAAGTGTATCCACCGGGAAGACGGACAGAAGCTGTTGGCGGAGATACATGGAGGCATATGTGGACATCACATTGGCGCAAGAGCACTTGCCGGCAAAGCGTTCCGGCAAGGTTTCTTCTGGCCAACAGCCCTCCAGGATGCAACAGCACAAGTAACCAAGTGTGAAGCGTGCCAGTTCCATTCCAAGCGGATACACCAGCCAGCTCAAGCTCTCCAGACGATCCCTTTATCCTGGCCCTTTTCGGTCTGGGGGCTCGATATCCTTGGCCCCTTCCCCCGAGCTGTCGGGGGCTTTGAGTACTTGTACGTTGCAATCGACAAGTTCACAAAGTGGCCGAAAGTGGAACCAGTGAGGAAGGTGACGGCCCAGTCCGCGATCAAATTCTTCAGGTCGATTGTTTGCCTCTTCGGGATCCCTAACAGGATCATCACCGACAACGGTACGCAGTTCACAAGCCACGCCTTCATGCAGTATATCCAAGACCTCGGCGCCAAGGTCTGCTTCGCTTCTGTTGCTCATCCCAGGAGCAACGGTCAAGCGGAAAGGGCCAACGCCGAGGTGCTGCGCGGGCTCAAGACCAGAAGTTTTGACAGGCTGCACAAGCGCGGACGGAACTGGATCGAGGAGCTGCCGGTGGTTCTTTGGTCGATCAGAACGACGCCAAATTGAGCCACTGGCCAGACACCATTTGCTCTAGTCTACGGAGCAGAAGCAGTTACCCCCACGGAACTCGTATACGGGTCACCTCGAGTGCTCGCTTATGATGAGCTTGAGCAAGAGCGGTCGCGTGAAGATGACGCGCTGCTCCTTGAGGAAGATCGTCTCCAGGCTGCTGTGCGAGCCGCTCGCTACCAGCAAGCTTTGCGTCGCTACCATAGCCGCAAAATTAAAGCCAGGAGCTTCGAGGAAGGCGACCTTGTTCTTCGGCATGTTCAGTCGGCCAAGAATCACAACAAGTTGACGCGAAAGTGGGAAGGCCCTTACCGGGTGAAACGAGTCACGAGGCCCGGCGCCGTCCGCCTCGAGACCGAAGATGGCACTCCGGTGAGCAATTCCTGGAATATTGAGCATCTTCGTAAGTTTTACCCATAAGGCGCGGTTGCCGGACCCTGTCCGGCAACCAACCTTTTGTACAAGTCTTGCCGTTGTTGCATGTAATCCTTTGTACAAAGCCAGGCGCAGACCCTGAGCAGCAGATAATGAAGCGCTGGCGCCCTAAGTTTTAGCATGCATGCTGAGTCGAGTCTCGTCCTTGGTTAGGGTTGATAGTGGCTAACAGTCGCTAACCCCTAACTTAGAGGTCGAGTCTGCGTCTTTTTCCCGTCCTTTCCCTTTGGCTCGCAGGGATTGCATATCCTAGCTGAGCCGCTCGAGGACGAAGAAGGGGAGAAGGACGAGCCAGCACCTACACCCCGGCAAGCTGAAGTCGCCGAGAGCTACAAGTGCAAGGGTTCTCCCGCGGCAAGCCAGAGTTGCCGGGGGCTGCAACCTCAGATAAGTCTTCACATCCCTTATCATGCATTCTCTTATGGACTGCGGAATACGAAAACCTTGCTTCTTCCTAAAAGCTACCGTGCTCTCTTAAACGACAAGCCCCGGAGCGCGTTCCCGGGGCCCGTTTCTGATAGTAGTTGCGGCGGCAAAGGGAGGAAGCGAGGGGCCAGAACCCGCCTTCCCCCTGCCTCCGCCAAGAGAGCGAGGAGGGTCGAGGGGCGCGGGAAGACGGCAGGGCCTGTTGCCGGGCGGGGAAGTGTCTATCTTAACGATGCAAAGGGTTCCCTCCTTGCCGCGGGTTGTACCCGCGAGACAAATGGTCCGGCGAACATCCCCTTTTCATTAAAAACATTCCACTCAGGAGGTAGGGCAAGGAGGCGAGCTACGGGTGGCAGAAGACACCAAGAGAACGTCCGGGGCTCCGCCCGGGGGCTCCGGAGGCTGGATGGAGACGGCGGCGCCGGAAGCGGAGCTCGAAGATGAGGCAGCGGGACGTCAACACGCTCTCGAGGGCATCTAGCCCTCGTACTCCGAGTTGACGGCCTTGCTGCCAGCCTCTTCCCCTTCCGCAGCCTCGCCACTCCGGCCGCCCGAGAAGACAAAGCCCCGACAAGAGGAGCTTGTCGGGCCAGAGAGAAGACCCCGGTGGCCGTCGCCGCGAGCAAGGGTGATGACGGCGTCTGGAGCGAAGCTGGAAGATGAGGCGGCGGAACGTCAGCACGCTGATGAAGACGGCGCTTACTCCGACTTCGCGGCCTTGCCGCCCGCCCTCTTCCTCTTCCGCAGCCTCCCTACGCCAGCAACCCAAGGAGACGACCCCGGGGAGTTCACGGAGCCAGCGACGCGGATGATGGGATCGTCAGTGCCACACGGAGCTGCGACCGGTGCCTAGTCGGACCCGTCATCCTGGCGACCACTGCCCTCGTTGTCGCTGTCGCTCCCCTCCTCGTCACTCTCGCTCGAGGAGGAGCCTTCGCTGTCGGAGGAGCTATCCACGCAGCACTGGGCCCGGGTGCCAAAGTCCCCGAAGACCTTGACGGAGAGGAGGTCGCCCTCCATCAGCTTAAAATGGAGGGTGAACCCCTCCATCAAGCTGTGGATCCGGGCGAACGACTTCCACCCTCGGCCAAGATACATCACGCCGGGGGCTCGGGACTCGACGTGGACTCGCGTACCACTGATCCCGCAGCCCCTCATGCGCAGTCTCAGCGTCTCGGGTTGCTCCGCCTCCAGCACGCTCACGAAGGGAGCCGGGAGGCGGAGGCGACGGCGAGGCGCCCGGCGCAGCCTGATGATGAACTCGCAGGGGTCGTCCCCAAGGTGAACCGCCGTGAGAAGGGGAGCCGCCGGCGGAGGCAAGGCCGGCGCGTCGCCCCGTCCGCCTCGTCCCCGAGCGCCCCGGCCCCTTCCACGACCTCGTCCACGACCTCGCCCCCTCCCCCTTCCCCTTACGGCTGGCTCCGCCACCACGGGTGCAAGGGGAGGAGGGGCGCACTGCCTAGCGGCGACCCTCGCCGCCACCGACGAAGAACCAGGGTTCCCTTTCTCCATAACAGTCGGAGAGAGGGGACCAGGAGTCAAAGAAAAGAAGAGATGAAGGAGTGCGGATTTCCGTCGCCCCCGTCCGCTCCTTATAAAGGAGCGGGGTGGGGCCTCGACCACCCCGCTCAGCCAATCGAAGCGGAGGAAGAGCAGGCGACGGGGGCCGACCCACTACCTCGACCCGCGTCGGCCCGGTTTCCTGCCTCCACCGCCGCGACCCCAAGCGCATGGAGACCGCGTTGCAGGCGCGCAGAACCGAGGCGACGGGTGAGGCGACCTCTCCCCACCCTGTGATTGTGGGGAGCGGACGCCCCGAAACCCGCGCCTCGACCCCGTTCGTTTACCGAACCGCGCCTCCACGTCTCCCCCCATTTATGGCGGAAGCGCGAATCACCCTCTTTATTGTGACATGACGCATGCCTGCGGGGCTCAGCCCCGCGCACGCTACCCACGTCACGCATGCCTCACACGCCTCCCCCCAGGACGCCGCGATAAGCGCGCACCACTTGGGGAAGGCGCGACGGGCGCGGAGTTAAGATGCAGCGCGACCCAGGCCACGCGTGCCCGTGCACTGTTTGGGCCTGGCCCAACAACGCTCGGCACCGTGTATGGCCCAGGCCCGGGGGCTCCTATCGGTGTACTAAAGTAGGGGTACCTTAGTACCCCGAACTTGTGCACGGGCAGTAGTAGCACCCTGCGGCAAGGCTTGCTGGGGGAACGCCAAGAACCTCCACGGCCCCTTTCTGGGCCAAACGAAGACCAAGTACTTGAGCCAAGAAGACGAGGCCCCGGTAAGAGGATCTTGCCGGTCCGAGGAGACAAGACCCCGGCAAGAGGAGCTTGCCGGGACAACCAAGCCGAAGCACCAAGGCCCCGGCGAGAGGAGCTCGCCGGGAAGGCCAACCAAGGCACCCCAAGAGAAGCTCGCCGCGGCGCACCCCGCGCCCCGGCAAGGCCTGGCGAGCGGCAAGCTCTCAGGCGCGGCAAGACAGCTGCCGCGGCAAGCTACTTGCCGCGGCAAGTCACCACCTCAGGCCTGCGCTCCAGCTCACCTGCCCACGCGTCGCTCTGGGGCTCTCCCAAAGGCACGTGGCGGGGCGCCGCGCAGCCTGAGGCGTGCGGTGGCATGCAACGCTGACAGGATCGCCATCGTGGCAAATGGGGGCGCCCCTAACGGTCCACTTCGGCACTGTTCGGGCGACCCAGACGGGCATTTAATGCCCTTGTCCCCCGCCGTCAGAGTTAGGTATGATAGCACTGTGCGGCCACTGTACGCACAGTCTTTTGCCATTTTTACCCTCACCTACGTCGCCACCTGTGGGTAACCCCTTGAGCATATAAAAGGAGGCCCATGCGCACGTAGAGAAGGAGGACGCCCAGTAGACATCCATCCACGTCCAGCTCCAAGCTTACTGTAGCTCCTTGCGTTCGAGAGCAAGAACCCGAATCAACCAGACAAGCAGCAATAGGGTTTTACGCATCCGTGCGGCCCGAAGCTGGGTAAAATCATTGTGTGTGTGTGTCGCCTCGATCTGCTCTTTGCGCAGCCTCCGCTCCCCGCCGAACCAAAAAGGGGCTCCGTCCCCATAGGTGCTCGAGGAGGCCGATTTCCCCCGATACTATCTTATCTGGAAGATTAACTCCCACTTGATTCAAGTGATTGTAGTACCCATACATTCTGAGCACATGCTCACTGGTTGAGCTATTCTCCTCCATCTTGTAGGCAAAGTACTTGTCAGAGGTCTCATACCTCTCGACATGGGCATGAGTCTGAAATACCAATTTCAACTCTTGGAACATCTCATGTGCCCCGTGGCGTTCAAAACGTTTTTGAAGTCCCGGTTCTAAGCCGCAAAGCATGGCGCACTAAACTATCAAGTAGTGATTATACCGAGCTTGTTAGACGTTCATAATGTCTGTATCTGCTCCTGCAATAGGTCTGGCACCTAGCGGTGCATCAAGGACATAATTCTTCTCTGCAGCAATGGGGATAATCCTCAGATCACAGACCCAGTCCGCATCATTGCTACTATCATCTTCAACATTTCTCTAGGAACATATCAAAAAAATATAGGAGCTATATCACGAGCTAGTGATCTACAACATAGATATGCAAATACTATCAGGACTAAGTTCATGATAAATTAAGTTCAATTAATCAAATTACTTTAGAACTCCCACTTAAATAGACATCCCTCAACACTACAAAAATAAGACACATCCGTGACATTTTGGGCCGAAAGAATTTTTTCCTGTCATACTTATGACACTTCTATGACGATAATTGTGACAAAACCTGGTATCATAATAGATGTGGTGGGGTCCTACTTCTATGACAAAAAAATCATGATAGAAAATGGGCTTTTCAAATTGGGCGGGCCGGAGACGCAGCTGCATGACATTCTTTGGGCCGTCCATGATGGAAAAAACCATGGGTGAGGAAAATATCGGGGTGTTCCCGGTAACGATGGGTGGTCGGGGCCGAGCAATGCGCGTTTCTCTCTCGTACAAGCACGCGCGTGAGGCGTTGGGCTCTAACTGAACCCGAGTGAGGCATTGGGCTCTAACTAAACCCGAGCGGTTGCACTGCAAGCTACATGGTCCGAGCGGCTGGGGTGGTTTGGATGAACAGGTCCCGGTGGGGGTGGATGAACATGACCCCGTGGTGTTGCCTCACTACAAAAAAAATACACTTCCGTGATGATACGTGTTTGTCACAGTAGGTCACGTGTTTTGTCATGCATGTACATCCATGACGATTTTATGACAGAATCAACATAGTCATACCTGTGCTGTCGTAGAAGTGTTCCATGACATTACCAAAATTATCATCACGGAAGTGTCCACTTCCATGACAATAAATCGCGCGTCACAGAAGTGCTTTCGTCAAGGGTGACCGACAGATGGCATCCACCGTAACGGAACGCCGTTAAGCTATCGGGTCCGGTTTTGGATCCGATAACCCGTTAACAGCCCGGACCAATGGGGATTTTCCACGTGTAAAATCATCATTGGCCGCAGGAAACTCGTGTTGCCTCACCGTTGGGACAGATGTCATCCACTCATTGGACAGGAGGCGCCTATGATAGGTCGACACGTGGCACGACCCAATAGTGGCCCATTCCGGAGAAAAAGGCCGGCCCAGTAAAAATTAGCTGGCCGGCCCATATAAGGCCTACTTGTGTCAGGTCCATTTAAGCCCACGGCCCATACAAGATGTGCCAATTCGGCCCGTCAACGGCCCGTTAAAGATTTGACACCATTGCATCCCATCGTCAGTTCGAGCCCGTTAACAGCCCGCTATATATTTGGGCTTAATATCGGCCCGATGAGATTTCGGCCTCTTAACGTCCCATTTAATGGATGGGCCAATTTTCAGGATGTACATCTTTCGGCCTTTTAGCGACCCATTTAAATGTTGGGCTAATTTCAGGCCGGGTGTGTCTTTCAGCCTGTTGACGGCCCATAAATCTGATGGGCCATTTGTAGTCATACCTGAGTTTTGGCCTTTTACCGGCCCATTTAAGTGTTGGGCCAATTTCTGGCCCGGTGTCACTTTCAGCCTGTTGACGGCCCATAAATCAGTTGGGCCATTTGTAGTCGGACCTGAGTTTTGGCCTTTTAGCGACCGTTTTAAGTGCTGGGCCAATTCTCGGCCCTGTGTGCCTTTCGGCCTGTTAATAGGCAATAAATGAGTTGGGCCATTTGTAGTCGGACCTTAGTTTTGGCCTTTTAATGGCACATGCCCTTCATGGTCCAATACCAGCCCGGTTTTTCTTTTGGCCTGCTAAAGGCCCACAACACAGTTGGGCTGTTTACAATACGAGCTGACTTTCGGCCTCTTAGCTGCCCATGCTCTTCATGGTCCAATACAAGCCCGCTGTCTCTTTCGGCCTGCTAAAGGCCTACAGTATAGTTGGGCCATATGTAGCCCAAACTTAGTAACGGCCTGTTAACGACCCGGGAGGTAAGAGGGTCGACCATTAACTTTCGGCCTAGTAACGACCCATTAACTTAATGGGCCCACTAAAATTCGTTCATGTCTTTAGGCCAAATTAGATAATTTGAGCCCATTACGATGAGCAATTATGAACAGGACAAAAACCGATCAAGCAAAGGTACGACATGCAGGGAATAACATTGCACATCCAGCATATATTACAGGAAATTACATCCACTGGGCAATCAAAGATTGATGCCAGTGCAAATAAATAAGCAGAACCTAACCATCTACAACGTCACAATCTGCAACCTCAGCACAGATGACGCCCATAAGCATGTGGGCAAGTTCTTGCTGCTTTGCTACACTGTGTCTGAAAACATTGATCAGTTGTTGTGTCGCACAACTCTGCACCTCTGATTTATCCACCATTTCCATCATTGCTTCAGCCATTAATTGGTTCACAAACATAGATTTATTTCGTTGCATTTGAGACAGAGGATACTGAACAGATTCAGATGGCGATTTTGGCAGGCTTGTATTATTGATAGTGGCGAGTGTCTCGACCACTGCATCGTAACATAAATTAGGACGGGAACCAAATAGATTAATCATGAGTTATTGCCATATTACCTGGCCTAGATTTACTGGAAAGAAACAATGGGGTTGCCTTGCTGTTTTCGTTTGGTTGCACAAAATCATGAGTTTGTCTTCTTATCTTTAGCAGCCTGCACAAAATTAACACACTAGCATTGCTATCATTGGCCAAGTCAGATAATAGGAAAGCAACATTGACGCAACGAACGTTTGGGCAACTAGCCTACACCAAATTAACACAATATGGCACAGCTATCATCAGCCAGGTAAGGTAATACGAAAGCAACATTGACACAATGAATGAATGGACAACCAGAGAAGCACTCCAATTCAGTAATGTGCGTGATATGAGATAGTACATTCATGCAGCTCAGTATGCAAAACTACGAGGCAGTTTTCCTTACAAAAATCAACATTGGCGCCTTTATCATTTTGCTACAACTAAATTTAGATCAGATAAAGGTTAGATTCACGCCGATTAACAAAATACATGCTGATGTAAAAATATAGTGATATACAACAGGTACTTACATCAGCATTGGAGCACACAGAATTCCCGCAAGATATTTTCCTCGAATACGATCCCAATGGAGGAAGTCTTGTATCGTTTAACCTTATTTTCTAAAAGAGAGATGGGTAAGAAACATGTAGAAAATATGATCAGAATGCTATAAAATTTAATGATGCGAGGATACGCACAAGCTTCTTAGAATGGAGTTGACATTCTTTTGCTGGACTGGAGCGGACTAGTTCTTTGGCCACTGGAATCTGCTTATTATCAGTGGGAGTTGGGTTTCTTTGTGCTGGAGTAGTATCTATGAAAAATGGAGTTGGTTTATTATCTCCTGGCGTTTGGATCTTTTGCAAAGACCTGGTTTGTAACCCTTCAGATTCTAACATAGCCGTCTTCCCCTTGCATGCCTTATATAGAAGAATGGTGATTCGGTTATAAAACATGCTACAGCAGAGATGGAATAGGTACTGAAGAATAGAAAGACATGACATATTGACATGTATTCCCTCCATCCGGAAATAAATGGATGGGTCTAGGCGTATTTCAATTCTAGATACATCCAGTTTTATCCATTTCTACGACATTTAATCCAGACGGAGGGAGTATGATGTAAGAGCTAGGGATACGACAGGACAACACAGTAAAAAAAACACTGAAAACCCCACTTCAGAACCGAAGTATTCAAACCTACTGATATGAGATAGTACACTCATGTAGCTCAGGATGGAAAACTATCAGGTAGTTTTCCTTGCAAAAATCAACATTGTGGCCTTTAATCATACATTTTGCTACAACTAAATTTAGATCAGATAAAGGTTGGATTCACGCCGATTAACAAAATACATGCTGATGTAAAAATATAGTGATATACAATAGGTACTTACATCTACTTTGGAGCACAGAGAATTCTTGCAAGAATCTTTCCTCACGAACGATACCATTGCAGAAATTCTTCTATCTGTTAAGCTTATTTTCTAAAAGAGAGATGGGTAAGAAACATGTAGAAAATATGATCAGCATGCTATAAAATTTCATGATGCACAGATACGCACACGCTTCTTAGAATTGAGTTGACATTTTTTTGCTGGACTGGAGCGGACTAGTTCTTTGGCCACTGGAATCTGCTTATTATCACTAGGAGTTGGGTTTCTCTGTGCTGGAGTAGTATCTATAAAAACTGGAGTTGGTTTATTATCTCCTGGCGTTTGGATCTTTTGCAAAGGCCTTGTTTGTAACCCTTCAGATTCTAACATAGTCGTCTTCCCCTTGCATGCCTTGTATAGAAGAATGGTGCTTTAATTATAAAACATGCGACATTAGAGAGATGGAATAGGTACTGAAGAATAGAAAGGCATGACATATTGACATGTATTCCCTCCATCCGAAAAAAAGGATGGGTCTAGGCGTATTTCAGTTATAGATACATCCTTTTTATCCATTTCGGCAACATGTAATCCGGACGGAGGGAGTAAGGTGTAAGAACTAGGGATACGACAGGACAAAACAGCAAAAAAACACTAGTTGAATGTAAAATTGTATGCTAGCGGAATACGTACGGAAATAACTAAGGCAACATAGACGTGTATGATTGGGAAAATAAGATGGCATTGCAACAGAGCACTAGAACAACACTTCAATGTAAAAAATCATGGTACGGTAGACAGATGAAGTACATACTGATGAATAACAATGCATAAGATATTAAGAAGCATGATGTCCAAATTAAGAAGATGGCATTGCGATAGAGTAGAATGACAGTACTTGAATTTGAAAACATGTTATCATGAATGGAATAGGTACTGAAAAACAGGAAGGCATGACATATTTACATGCATGATCAGCATGCTAAGCACATGGCATTGCAACAGAGTAGATACACTCCAGGACATTATATGCCTGTTGTACTCATATCACAGGCCAAGTTAGAGCAAGGACCTTGTGGGGTGAAGAGGATTCATCATCTTTCTGCAAGTCTTCTGACGAACTGCCTTTACATGTTCCATCATATTGGGTATCATTGACATCAAGTTTATAGGCCTTTACATTGCTCCGTGAGGTTCTTGTGGATATATCAGTGTGTGCAATTATATCTGACATGCATGGAAGACAACTAGTAGTTAGATTTATGTAATGAGTGCCTATAGGAGATGACATAAATAGTAGGACTGGGGTTAACTAGCAACAACAGGTCTCATAAACTAAAGGGAGAACACAGATGAAAGCTACGGAATATGTATCGTTTGTACTCGAGATTAACTAGATGGCACACAAAAGTATTAAAGAACAACATAGGTAATATGTCAGGACCCCGATTCCAAGTAACATCATTCTAGCCGGTAACACCTCATATCACTTTGCGGCCTCACGCACGGTATTCCCACGGGTGTCGCATTACCATGCCCGGGACCGTTTGCGCCTTTTGGCTCACGTATATGATAGTGTTGCTAGCATCCATATGATAGAGAGCCCGGGCCGACATGACTAGTCGTGAACCCAAAGTAGTACTAAATTACGGGGACAGGCATACATGAATCAACATCGAGCATGTCGGTCAGCAGCGTGTGAATCCGGGCTATAGCACTGGGCTAACAGGACTCCGGGAACCCGGGCTGTAGCAGGCTAGGCAGCACTCCGGATGTCACCGCGTGACATTTCCCCGAAGGGACAGACACAAGAACGAAGTGAATCACATGCCGGCTAGTCAAGTGTTCCGGAGCAGTAGTGCTGGGCTAGGAGGACTCCGGTGAACCGGGCTGTAGCGGACTACTATGGCTCATGGAAGCACAAGACTACATTTCCCCATAAGAGAGGCTACCAAGGATAAGCAACTAGGTTGTCGGATCCCACACATACCAAGCATTTCAATCATACACACAATATGCTCGATATGTGTAAATACAACATGGCATCACATCATAACTCTACGACTCAAGTATTTATTCATTAGGCTCCGAGAAACCAAGATATTACAAACATGGATCTCATGACCCAACATTCAGAGCATACAAATCAAAGCACATGCGGAAGCTTAACATGTCTGAGTATAGACATCTACAAATGAAAAAGGCTGAGAAGCCTGACTATCTACCAGACCCTGCCGAGGGCACAAGATCGTAGTTGAGGTATCAAGCTAAACGTCAAAGTCCACACGGAACTACTAGCGAGACCGACGTCTCTTTGCAAAACATAAAATAGGAAAACGTGAGCACAAATGTACCCAGCAAGACTTACATCAGAACTAGCTACATATGCATCAGTATCAACAAAGGGGGTGGTGGAGTTTAACTGCAGCAAGCCAGCTTTGACTCGGTGGCTATCCTGAACTACGACTGCAAGCAACTCTTTTGAGGTGGCGCACACGAGTCCACATATTCACCATATCAATACACCACTATGGATCCGCTCCCGTCTCCCTACGAGAAGGCCATCCATAGCACTCACGCTTATCTTGCGAGTTTTAGAGTATCCACTTTCACTTGTCTATGAACTATTATAGGCAACCCAGAAGTCCTTTACCGTGGACACGACTATTCGAATAGATCATTTATAACCCTGCAGGGGTGTACTTCTTCACACATGTTTCCACCACTTAGCGTCTGCAAACGACATGTGCTCGGCAGGCTTCAAGCGAAAGCCAACGTGGGTGTAGACCACGACCTACCTAAACACTCAAGTCTCTAGTCTAGGTTTATCGCCTATCCAGGTTCCATCCTTAGGGAGTCCGGCCGAGGTTTCCACATACGGCCCCGAACGATGTGTGCAGGGTTCCCGAGACAACAAACGGGCGCCCGGTACACCGTGCCACGTGCCTACCGCATCACAGCCCACCCCTCGGTCAGCGCTGCGCACGGCCTCCAGCATACTACAAACACCAGAAACTACTTGCAACTCCTGGACAGAGGACTAGGGTGGTTGAGAAGTCGAGCGGGGTCATATTTCAGGGCCCAACGTGTGGTAGTAGCTGTTTCATGCATCACAAACACAGAACTCAGTTCCTGAGGACGGCTTCAATGAGACAACCCACCATGTACTCCTACATGGCCTCTCACTGCTACCTTTACCAAATCGTGTTCACACACTTAGCTCACACACAGTAGGATATGTTCACCACCATTCCAATTCATCCCCGATGAATCAGACCTGAGTCAACTCTAAGCAGTAGCAGGCATGACAAACAAGCATGAATGAGTAGGCACATCAGGGCTCAAACAACTCCTACTCATGCTAGTGGGTTTCATCTATTTAGTATGGCAATGACAGGTCATGCAGAGGAAAAGGGGTTCAACTACTGCAGGATGTAACAGTTGAATCATTGTTGTCCTAATGCAGTAAAAGAGAGCAGGAGCGATAGAGTTGGATTGTATCGGAATGAAGACGGGGGTTTCGCTTGCCTGGCACTTCTGAAGATAGCATTGAGTCTTCATTAGTGTCAACGATCACAACGTCGGAACAGCATCTACCGAGGGGGAACAACACCGGCAACAAAGAAAGAAACACAATCAATGCAATGCACAATATGATGCATGATCATGACATGTCAATATGAGTGTGTTGGGCAAATGCATCTACAACCAGGGTGGTTTGAGCTCATTTGAATCAAGATTCAAATACAAACTCAAGTTATGGGTTTATAAAGTGCATTAACATGTTTTGAGCTAAACAGCAAGGTTAGGTTGCTTAAACATGCATGAAACCAGTACAAATGGATAGATTGGATTTTCTGATCATTTTTCATATATAAATCTTTGCATTTGGAGTTACAGATTAATTTCTATGAATTTTTGAAGTTTGCAACATTTTCTGGAATTTACTGTATAAGAATAAATCCAGAAAAAGAGTTACTGCGTCAGCATGACGTCACTGTGATGTCAGTGATCAACAGTGCGCGGTCCAGGTCAACCCTGACCTATGGGTCCCGTCTGTCAGCAGTTAGTTAACTAACTAAATTTAGTTAGCGTTAAACTAATACTAACCTAGTTTAGTTAGTGGCCTGGGGCCCACACGTCAGTGATCCAGGGGGTCAAACTGGGCCCACCCGGGGTCAACTTGGTCAGCGGGGTCAAACTCGCCGTGACTCGACGCCGGCGAGGCCCGAGACGGTGGTGCGACTCGGAAATCGCCCATGGTTGTCCAAAAGAGCGGCGGAGAGGCTCTACGGGGGCAGCACGACAAGGCGCGTCTAACGGGGCAAGCGGGAGCAGCTGGGGTGGACCGAGCTCGTCGGAAGCGACCTCACGGCGGCGGCAGGATTTCGGCCAACGGCGGGTTAGGCGATGCAGGGCACTAGGAAAGGCGCTGGTGTGTGCTACATGCTCCTGGTGAGGTGTGGAGCACGGTGGTGTGCCCGGCTTCGAGCCACTGTGGCTCTGGCCACGATGGCGACGAGGCACGGCGGCGGCGAGCTTCGGCCATGGTGGAAGACGGAGCTAGGGGACGGGAACGGAGGGGGCGATCAAGGGGAAAGAGTCAGGAGCTCACAGGGAGTCGTACGGCGGTCTCAGCAGGCTCGGGGACGGGCTGGATACGAGGTGCGGTCGCCGGCGATCTCGGATGCCCGAGGTAGAAGACGATCACGGTGACGGCGTTCGGAGGCATCTGGTGCCACGTGGCTCGGTGGGGAGGTCTAGGGCGACGAGGCAGAGCTCTTAAGCCAGTCAGGGAAGCGAGGGGGAGGCGGTGGCCGTGGTGGTGCACTTCGGCGGCGGCGGGCGCGTTTGGGTGGTGCGAGGGAGAGAGCCAGAGGAGTGAAAGGAGCACGGGGAGAGTGAGAGAGGGACCAGGGAGGCGCGTGTCGGTGTCCAGGGCATCCAGAAGCTCGGTGGCAAGCAGGAGGTGGTGGGGCGTGTGCTCGCACACGGCGGCCACGCGCGAGCTGTCCTCCTGGCAGGAGGTTGGTGATGACTGGCAGAGGCTAGTGGGTTGGGCCTCTGCTGGGCCGTGGTGAGGCGCCAGGTAAGTTCGGGCCAGGTAGGTTTCCCTCTCTTCTGTCTTCTAATTTTGTTTTTCTTTTCTAATTATTTGCCTCTGTTTTGAGCTTAGGAAAAATACCAAGGCATTTCCTAAAATCCTGAAAATATTCATGGACACTTGCTGAGTTATTTCAGTGGTCCAAAAATAGTTCCAACATTATTTGAACATTTAAATTATTTATAGTATTTTAAATGCCCAAAGTCAAATACAATAAGATTTAATTCAAAAATCCAGAATGGCCTAGAAATATGTGCATGACTTTTGACAGAGGTTGTCACCTTTAACAAAAATCATGAACTTTTCTAAAGGGCAATTGGGATCGTTGAAAATATTTTTATTGAACCTAGTTGAATTCGTTTGGTGCTAGGGTTTCAACAATCCCTATTTCAAGTTTCATGAAATTTAAATATGATGCATGGATGCAATGCCACTATTTACAAGCAAACTCTAGGGCTGTGAACACTCATCCCCACTGAACAAGAATCTCGTCCCGAGATTCAAGCGTAGGGTAAGATGGAAGGGGGAATGCAACTAACACAATCTTCACGATCGATGTTGCACTTCATAAGAACGTCGATTAGATCACGATCTTTGTCTCGATGTCATGCTCTGAAAACTTCATCCCACACGACGATGAAAGAAAGAAATTCTATGGAACTGATCTCCTCACAGGGCGAACAACTGACGATCAACTCATGGAGTGAGATATAAAACATCTCTTGAGCTGAGACACAAAACACACATCAGGGGTGATGGAAAGAAACGGATGATAAAGGTTTAATTTGGTAGGCAACAATTCCACGCTTAAGTAGGAGGGTGCATGGTTTCGAAGTAGCGAGGAGATAATTGCCATGATCCCATAACGGGGCACCTTGGGGAAGGTGACTCGTAGAATTATTCCCTCAAGTGACAAAAAGGAACTCTTCTCACCAGCCTGAGGCAATTTACGAACAATCGTTTGACGGAGTTCGGGAGAATGAGACACTCGGGCTAGAATGGATGATGTGAACTACCTTGTTGAAGACAACGAAATGGATGACTATTGCTTATCACCGGAAATGGATGGGGCCCATGGTGAGTCCACTTTTGAGGATGATCCTGGACAACAATTACTGAGAAGGACAGCCCATGGAAAATTGGCACAACGGCGGTGCAAGCTGGGAACAAATTGCAATGATTGGGAATGTTCCAACCATCATATCTGCCTTAGATTCAGATCTGGCTGGTGTCAGGATAATCCAGACCCATCAAGTCTAGAAAGAAAAATGAAAGTTTGCAACACAATTCGACGAGATGACGTTGCGAGATTCTCGGGGAATGAACTACGATAGCTAGCTCCAAAACATGAGCTGGTTCTGCTACAAACCTATGAACGCGCTATCCAAGACAAGCATGACCACGTAGTAGTCTTATAATAAAACACTACCGGGTTCAGGTGAGGAACCATCATCGAGGATATCAAAGTCTTTACGCGCACTAGACTTCTTTTCCTTGAACAAGTCAATCAGTAGCTTGGGTGCTAGGAATTCATATGGAACAAAGATGATCAGTCTAACATACCACAGAATACTTTGCATGTGCATGGCTGACTTGGGATGATTCCAGAGGAAGCAAAAACAAGCTTTCTCGAATTCACGGCGACAACTTGCATCAATTGCACGTGAACTTAGATGAAGTCACTACTTTCATCCAAACATATGCTTCATGAACGAAACATGAGGGCATTGTTTACAAAGTTTCCAACACTAGCTTATTGTTTATCATGAATCATGGGGAAGACAAGATGCTGCTGATGGACTCAATAGCAACTCATCGGAATTTCCATATCACTGGACTTCCACCATCATGTGAACACGGTGATAGCATTGGTCAGACCAAAAGATGTAACGGTGTATGCTCGAGGGATCAACCATGAGTAGGACAACATTACGAACATCGTTGGTTCTGATTTGACTTGACGATAGCCCATACTCAAGTCAAAGTTTTAACAAGACAATAGTTCGACAACTGATCACGAGGACCAATTGGTGAAGATATCATCTTTCTTCAATACACACACAAACACAAGGATATCCCTTCAGAAAGAACCAAATTCGGCAAAGCTTTTTATCTTCCAACTCTCCAAGTTGTTGTTTAGCTTAACCAACTAGCTCAGGGGTATCCAACACGGATTCTTGGAGAAGGGGTGGTTTATAAGAAACCAACTTGATCACGAACTCAACATAGTCAGGTGACAACCTGGTGATACTTCCGAGAAGATATTCGGAAAATCATGAAACACCGATATGTCACCAAGCTCGAGAACAATCTTGCTTTTCAAGGCAAGATGATATGACCAAATAATCAAGGATTGACGCTATCCTAACTCATTGATCGAAAAGTGCACCGGAAATAAGGACTAGGTAGCACGATCAATCTTAGGATGATGATTTAATAACCAACACGCTAAGAATGAGAATATTGTCCATTTACTACCAAGCAACAAGTTGCTCGGAGTATTGATTTCACACATCACGGTTCACTTGTCGGTATTCCGGTTGCAACAACATGGAACCGAGGAGCGAATGATGATGGCGAGAAGTATCTCCACGTCAAGAATTCACAAGGGAAGGTGCAATTCTCATGACGTTCCTGACATAGAGTGGGTAATACATCATGGTAGAACAGAACAAAAGCTAGATTGGCATTTTGATCTGCGGAATACAACTACTTTGGCCACGCCAAGAAATGGATGAAGTGCTGGAGTTTGTTTCTCCTAGTCATTCCAGAACAGAATGTCTTGACGGACCACAGGAATAATGGCATCGATGAACACGAGTGCACGACTACTCCTGACTATCAATTGATAGATGATGGTCGAATACAAATGAAGAGGGACAACTCAAGGGGTCATATATCTTTCTGAGTTGTGGATGCATAGATTAATATGTTGAACAAAGCTCAACATATTCCTTCCAGATAACCCATGCGGAAAGGGTAGGATTGGCAGAGTCACAACTATCGAATGAAGAACTCGTCAAGAGCACTCTTGTTGTGATCTTTTCATTCAGAGAACTTATTTCTTGGCTGGTTCATGGTATTGGAAGAATGAGATACCATGGACCTCGAGGACTATCATAAGGTTACTAATATCTTAAGGGAACTAGCAAATACTAACGACATGAATTAGGTAGGGTGAATCTCGGGTTCAAGAACCCAGGAGTAGAATACCGACTAACTAAATGGCATCACGGGATGCTTTCGAGAATGGTGGCCAGAATCATCACACTGGGAACACAAAACATGGCTAGATTACTAGAGATCCGCTAAAACACCTAAGGTCATAATAATAACTCCAACATATATGTCAAGGCAATAGAGTACCTCAACTCAGCGATTAGTGTGGTTAATCTTGCCCAAAAGGATCATCAGGAACGGGAAGAAGGGATTTACAAACGCATCAGACTATCTAGAAACCTGGGATGACTCGGATAGCATAACGACTATAAATGCTCAAAAGATTTGAGACATCATGCAAAATGGTGTCATAACCACTCAACAACATCATATCAAGGTTCCATGTCCAACTAACAACACACTAGAGTAGTAGAAACTGAACTGGGGCTTGAGGCCAACAATCCTAAGAGTCTACGGATTAGTAACACGTGATCCTGATAGAAAGACGAGGAAGCCTAGGTTCTTAACCCCGTAGAAGAGAAGAGGATGACTCAGATCAGAAGGGCATAAGGTAAAGGAGTAAAAAGAGCCTTACGTTCCCTTCCACAATCAATTCCCTTATATAACTATAGCATTTCTAGACACGACTTCGACCAGTTTGGCTTGGTAATCCTATAGGCAGTCAGGCTCTGATACCAAAACTGTCAGGACCCCGATTCCAAGTCACATCAATCTAGCCGGTAACACCTCATATCAATTTGAGGCCTCATGCACGGTATTCCCACGGGTGTCGCCTTACCATGCTCGGGACCGTTTGCGCCTTTTGGCTCACGTATATGATAGTGTCGCTAGCATCCATATGACAGAAAACCCGGGCCGACATGACTAGTCGTGAACCCAAAGTGGCACTAACTTACGGGGACAGGCATACATGAATCAACATCGAGCATGTCGGTCAGCAGCGTGTGAATCCGGGTTGTAGCATTGGGCTAACAGGACTTGGGAAGTCGGGCTGTAGCAGGCTAGGCAAGACTCCGGATGTCACCACGTGACATTTCCCCGAAGGGACAGACACAGGAACGAAATGAATCACATGCCGGCCAGTCAAGTGTTCCGGAGCAGTAGTGCTGGGCTAGCAGGACTCCAGTGAACCGTGCTGTAGAGGACTACTATGGCTCATGGAAACACAAGACTACATTTCCCCATAAGAGAGGCTGCCAAGGATAAACAACTAGGTTGTCGAATCCCACACATAACAAGCATTTCAATCATACACACAATATGCTCGATATGTGTAAATACAACATGGCATCACAACATAACTCTACAACTCAAGTATTTATTCATTAGGCTCCGAGGAGCCATGATATTACAAACATGGGTCACATGACCCAACATTTAGAGCATACAAGTCAAAGCACATGCGGAAGCTTAACATATCTGAGTATAGACATCTACAAATGAAAAAGGCTGAGAAGCCTGACTATCTACCAGACCCTGCCGAGGGCACAAGATCGTAGCTGAGGTATCAAGCTAAACGTCGAAGTCCACACGGAACTACTAGCGAGACTGACGCCTCTCTGCAAAACATAAAATAGGAAAACGTGAGTACAAATGTACCCAGCAAGACTTACATCAGAACTAGCTACATATGCATCTGTATCAACAAAGGGGTGGTGGAGTTTAACTCCAGCAAGCCAGCTTTTACTCGGTGGCTATACTGAACTACGACTGCAAGCAATTCTTTTGAGGTGGCGCACACGAGTCCACATATTCACCATATCAATACACCACTATGGATCCGCTCCCGTCTCCCTACGAGAAGGCCATCCATAGCACTCACGCTTATCTTGCGAGTTTTAGAATATCCACTTTCACTTGTCTATGAACAGTTATAGGCAACCCAGAAGTCCTTTACCATGGACACGGCTATTCGAATAGATCATTTATAACCCTGCAGGGGTGTAATTCTTCACACATGTTTCCACCACTTAGCGTCTGCACACGACATGTGCTCGGCAGACTTCAAGCGAAAGCCGACGTGGGTGTAGACCACGACCTACCTAAACACTCAAGTCTCTTGTCCAGGTTTATCGCCTATCCAGGTTCCATCCGCAGGGAGTCTGGCCGAGGTTTCCACATACGGCCCCGAACGATGTGTGCAGGGTTCCCGAGACACCAAACGGGCGCCCGGTACACCGTGCCACGTGCCTACCGCATCACGGCCCACCCCTCGGTCAGCGCTGCGCATGGCCACCAGCATACTACAAACACCAGAAACTACTTGCAACTCCTGGACAAAGGACTAAGGTGGTTAAGAAGTCGAGCGGGGTCATATTTCAGGGCCCAACGTGTGGTAGTAGCTGTTTCATGGATCACAAACACAGAACTCAGTTCCTGAGGACGGCTTCAATGAGACAACCCACCATGTACTCCTACATGGCCTCTCACCGCTACCTTTACCAAATCGTGTTCACACACATAGCTCACACACAGTAGGACATGTTCACCACCATTCCAATTCATCCCCGATGAATCAGACCTGACTCAAGTCTAAGAAGTAGCAAGCATGACAAACAAGCATGAATGAGTAGGCACATCAGGGCTCAAACAACTCCTACTCATGCTAGTGGGTTTCATCTATTTACTGTGGCAATGACAGGTCATGCAGAGGAAAAGGGGTTCTACTACCGCAGCATGTAACAGTTGAATCGTTGTTGTCCTGATGCAGTAAAAGAGAGCAGGAGCGAGAGAGTGGGATTGTATTGGAATGAACAAGGGGGGTTTGCTTGCCTGGCACTTCTGAAGATAGCAGTGAGTCTTCATTAGTGTCAACGATCACAACATCGGAACAGCGTCTACCGAGGGGGAACAACACCGGCAACAGAGAAAGAAACACAATCAATGCAATGCACAATACGATGCATGATCATGACATGTCAATATGAGTGTGTTGGGCTAATGCATCTACAACCAGGGTGGTTTGAGCTCATTTGAATCAAAGATTCGAATACAAACTCAAGTTATGTGTTTATAAAGTGCATTAACATGTCTTGAGCTAAACATCAAGGTTAGGTTGCTTAAACATGCATGAAACCAGTACAAATGGATAGATTGGATTTTTCTGATCATTTTTCATATATAAATCTTTGCATTTGGAGTTACAGATTAATTTCTATGAATTTTTGAAGTTTGCAACATTTTCTGGAATTTACTGTGTAAGAATAAATCCAGAAAAAGAGTTATTGCGTCAGCATGACATCACTGTGATGTTAGCGATCAACAGACCCGGTACAGGTCAACCCTGACCTATGGGTCCCGTCTGTCAACAGTTAGTTAACTAACTAAATTTAGTTAGCGTTAAACTAATACTAACCTAGTTTAGTTAGTGGCCTGGGGCCCACACGTCATTGACCCAGGGGGTCAAACTGGGCCCACCCGGGGTCAACTTGGTCAGCGGGGTCAAACTCGCCGTGACTCGACGCCGGCGAGGCCCGAGACGGTGGCGCGACTCAGAAATCGCCCACGGTTGTCCAAAAGAGCGACGGAGAGGCTCTACGGGTGCAGCACGACGAGGAGCGTCTAACGGGGCAAGCGGGAGCAGCTGGGGTGGACCGAGCTCGTCGGAAGCGAGCTCGCGGCGGCGGCCGGAGTTCGCCCAACGGCAGGTTATGTGATGTAGGGCGCTATGAAAGGCGCTGGTGTGTGCTACGTGCTCCTGGTGAGGTGTGGAGCATGGTGGTGTGCTGATACGTCCAAAACGTATCTATAATTTCTGCTTGCTCCATGCCTCTTTTGGCTGATATTGCTATGATATTTATACACTTCCATACAATTTTGATCATATTTGGACTAACCTATTAACTCAGTGCACCCCAGTGCCAGTTTCTGTTTTCTGTTGTTTTTGTATTTCAGGTTTTTCCATTACGAAAACTGCCAGAAAAATTCCGGAAAAAATATATAAAAAATCAGCGTTTCGGAACCTTCCAGGACCCCGAAGTAGAGCCGGAGGGGGGCCACCAGGGCCCGAGGCACCCTGGTGGCGCGGCCCCCCCTGGCCGCGCCGGGGGGGCGCCTGGGCCCCCCAGGTGCCCTCTGACGTCACCCTTTGGCCTATATTTAACACTCATCCCGAAACCCTCGAGACGGGAACCCTTTTTCGCGATCTCATCTCTGTTCCGCCGCCGCCGCGCTTCCAAGATCAGGAGCACCAGGAGAACTCTTCCCGGCACCCTACCGGAGGGGAGGATCACCACCGGGACCTTCTCCACCATCATGGACGCCTCCCGGATGATGCGTGAGTAGTCTCCCTTGGACCATGGGTCCATGATCAGTAGCTATGTGATGTTCTCCTCCCCTTCTTGTGCTTCACTAATTAGACCTCGTGAGGTGCCCTACATGATCGAGGCACATATGTAATTCTTATGCTGTTGCTATGATGAGTTTGCTGGGATCCGATGGATTGTGAGATTATGTTCAGATTGTGTTTGAGTAATCTATTTGATTCACCTCTTTTATATTTATGTTCGTAAGTAATTCTTGCATGTTCTCCGTTGCTGTTTATTGCTTTGGCCGAGCAGTAGATAGTAACTCCAAGAGGGAACGTTATGCTTGATTGTGGGTTCATGCCCCTCGATGACTAGCTTGAGTGACAGAAACATGAGTCTAGGGGATGTGTTGTTGCCACAAGGGGGAAAACAACGGTGCTTGTGCCCGCGGGTGCAAGGATTGTTTACTTTACGCAAAGTTATTTTAATGCAGTTGTCTGTTGCTTTGAGTTTACACTTTGGGTGGGGCTCGCAACTTAATACCAGCGAGATGTTCTGGATAGATATCTCAAGGTGGATGATTAGTAGTAGATGCAGATGGATTTCGGTCTACTTACCTTGGCGTACTGCCCATGCTTTGAACCTCAACTTATCTTGCAATATAGTTAGCATTGGTTTGTGCACATAATCCTGTCAATTGCCCAGCTGTAATTTGTTTACCTCGCATAGCTGTTTTATCGTCTTTTGGCAGAGACATCACTAGTGAACATCATGGCGCCCCGGTCCATATTCCTATCATTGATCACATCGCTATTTACTTTCCGTCGCTATTTACTTTCTGCAGCAATATCCATCACTATTACCACTTGCGTTTAATCCTTTGTAAACGACAAGGCCGGAGGGATTGACAACCTCTCTGTACTCGTTGGGAACAAAGTTATTTGTATCTGTGTGCAGGTCCACGTTGATTGCTAATACACGGTGCCGTTAGCGATTGACACCTTCTCGTTGAAACTGGGAGTCTATGGGGATTCGATCCTTGGTATCTTTGCCAAGGGAAAACTACCGCTACACTGCATCTCAAACCTTACACTTGGGGTAACCAACAAGGGGCGAGAAGACATCAAGGGTGTTTTCTGGCGCCGTTGCCGGGGACTCCGCTCTTCGAGATAGGGTAGTTGCACGCTATCTTTTACCTTTGTTTTTTAGTCTTGTTAGTTTACCTTTCAGTTTTTGCTTTAGTGTCCTTTATCAAAAACTACAAAAAAAATTACTTGCTAGTAGTCCTTTCTGTTTAGTCAAGCATGTTAGGAAGTGAGTGCTATTGGATCGTTGCTTATGGAAAACCGTGCTATTAGATCGTTGCTTGCGGGAAGACGCCCCACGCCTGTGGTGGTTTCTCCTCCCCCTACTGAAATTGTGCCCTATAAAATACCAGCTGGTATTATCGATTATGTTTTGGCTAATCGTTATGCAGGAGACAGACATCCCGGTGAACACTTGCTATATCTATCACAATTATGTTCATTATTTAAGTTTGCAGGTGTATCAAGAGAGTTTGTCATGAGGAAATTGTTCGCCATATCACTTATAGATAAAGCTTCAGATTGGTATAAGCTACTCGATAACTCGCACTTGCTTGATTGGCAAGAGCTTATGTCTCTCTTTTATACTAAGTTTTATCCTCTTCATGAAATTCATCGAGACAGGAATTATATCTATAACTGTAGGTCTCGTGACGGAGAAAGCATTGCTCAAGCTTGGGGGAGACTGAAAACGTTAATGCTAAAATGTCCTAACCATGGGCTCCCCAAAGATGCTTATGTGGAGAGTAAGAGTACCTTTTTGCATGTGGATCATGGTAACAATGCTTTATGTGATGCTTATATTGTTCAGTTTATTCGTGATCCCACTAAAAATTATTATGAGAAGGGAACATATGCTTATAGATATTTCAATAATATTAAGTTCCCTCCCTTTATGTTGAAGGTTTTGAAGCTGCAATTGTTTTGTCTTCCTATGCTTATTGCTTTGTGCTTCAATGAATTATTCTATTGCAATATTCCTATGCATAGGAAGCATGTTAGGCTTAAATGTGTTTGGTATTTGCTCCTTGATGCCCTCTTTTGTTCTTCAACTCTTATTCCTACGAGAGCATCATTAAAGTCTTAAGCCTATCTTTATGGCTATAAAGAAAGAGCTCTAGGGAGACAACCCTTGTTATCTTTGCTTTCAGTTTGTTCTTTCAGTTTTAGTGGTCTTGATGTTTGTTACTACAGTAGCATCATCATTGTATCTTTACTTTTCAGCTTTGTGCCAAGTGTAGCCTCTGATTGCAGGAAAGATCAAGAGTTGTGACGTGCTGTCCAGGAAACAGATTCTGTCCTCGTACAGAAAAATTCGCCTAAAATCACCAGATCATCTTTTTGGTATGAATTTTTTCCACAGCGTGCTCTATATAATTGTCTTTCAGGCGTCTGTTCTGAGTTTTTTGATTGGAGTTGAATAAGTGCCCCGAAAAAATCATTTACTGCCTGCTGGTCTGTTTTTCACAGATTCTGTACTGTTTTGCCTTTCCTTCGTTTTGCGAGCCTTAAGCTTGTTTATTCTTTGCAAAAACTTTATGGCAATACAGAGAAACAGTATACTTTCAAGAATATCTTTATTTCCTGCAAGGAACAATTATACTATTGTGGGTACTAACCTCGCTAATCAGATTATGATGAGTTTTGTATGAAGGGAGTTTTCAAGTGTGCGAGGGAAGATGATGAAAAGATTCAGGAGTGTCAAGCGCTCAAGCTTGGGGATGCCCCCCCGTGCACCCCCAAGAAATATTCAAGAAGACTCAAGCGTCTAAGCTTGGGGATGCCCCCCGTGCATCCCCTTCTCCATCGACATTATCAGTTCGTCTTTCGTTCCACTATATTTTTATCACTTCATGTGCTATGTGCTATGCTTGGAGCGTCTTGCTTTTAGTTTTCCTTTTAGTTTTATTTTGCTTTTAATAACGAGTCGGAACTCAGCTTTTTTTATGTGGGAGAGAAACATGCTCCACTTCTACCTAGAACATAACATGGAATTTTCATGTCTATCTTTGTTGTGTGTGTTCTTTGTCTTTCAATAGCTACTACCTTGCTCAGCTCTTAGTTTTCATGCTTATCTTTTCAAAGAGCTTTTGTTTAGTTGGTTGCTTGAACTCTCTTTATTATCTTGATTATCTTTTTAAGAGGGTTTGCTTCTGTTGCAATGTTGATATGTCTATGATAAAGATGCTACATGCATGATGTTGCTTGGTAATTAATGTTGCTTATGGTTAGTTTCAAATAGCTGGAGGGTTTCCAATGTGATATTGGAGTACCAACATGATTTGTTTGAATATGATATGGTATGGTTAGTGATATCTTCCTTCGAGAATTTATTTTGATTGACTTGGCGTATGCTCACGCATATTCAAGACTGTAAAGAAAGTCTGTCAAGCCTTGATGATCTTTTATTTCTGAGTAGCGATATAACTTCCATGTCTGATTCAATGTTGCTTTGTCGCTCTGCATGATTATGGCCGTCATTGCTCTCTAAGTTGGTCGCTCCCAGTCTTTTGCTAAACCTTCGCATGTACTAAGCGGATTGACTGCTTGTGCATCCAAATCCTTTAAACCAGTTATGCCATATGAGTCCACCATACCTTCCTATACATGGTATTTACCTGCCATTCCTAACGAAGACTTTCGTGTACCATCTCGAAATATTCAAATAAAGTTCCTATTTTGTGCCTCTGTTTTAAGTTTATGAGGAAGTAGTGGTTAATTCATGATCTTTTTAAGTTGGACAAGCTTCACCCCCGGGATTGCATGTATAATGTGCGACCCATAATATGAGAAGGAATTGGCATTGAGTGCACCCGGCTCATTAAAAATTAATATAACAAATGAATCTTCCTTCACGCTTTGTTCATGAGAAATCAGAAAACTTTGGCAGTGATAAACAAAGGAGATTAAGAGGATGTTATGATCCTCATTCGGGAGCCATTCCTCGAAACTTGTCCAGCTCAAGAAGTAATTGGGTTAGCTGCTAGCATTCGTTGACAAAACATGCATATCAAAAAAATTATTACCCCTGTTTTTAAAACCAAGAGCTCTGGTACATGCTTTGCCTTTGTTTCCGACTACGGGTTTTCAACTTTGCCAACAAAAGCCACGGTTCGAGAGTCTCCACCTTCTTCTAAAAAGCACCGACTACTGAGAGCATGATTGTCATTCTGAGTGTAATGTGCATTGTCCCAAAGTAGCATTGTCTTTTGCATGATTGTGATATCGTTTATTCTGAAATCATTGTATCTAGTCGTCACTTAAACCTTGGAGGTGCCCCTGCATTTATGTTTTGCTTCACTAAAGGGGGCAAGCGAGATATCACTTTATCATATTTGCATACCATGCTCATTACAAATCTATTTGATGCTTCAGTTTCATGTTGAAAAACTTTTAGTTCTTTGAGATTTTCTTGAGGCAACTAAATTACTATAGAATCATTGTCTCTGTAAGCTTTTGTCATGTGACTATGAAAAAGTCCTATATGGTTAATAGCATGTCACCACAGAAATTATTCTTGTTATCATTTACCTACTCGAGGACGAGCAGGAATTAAGCTTGGGGATGTTGATACGTCCAAAACGTATCTATAATTTTTGCTTGCTCCATGCCTCTTTTGGGTGATATTGCTATGATATTTATACACTTCCATACAATTTTGATCATATTTGGACTAACCTATTAACTCAGTGCACCCCAGTGCCAGTTTCTGTTTTCTGCTGTTTTTGTATTTCAGGTTTTTCCATTACGAAAACTGCCAGAAAAATTCTGGAAAAAATATATAAAAAATCAGCGTTCCGGAACCTTCCAGGACCCCGAAGTAGAGCCGGAGGGGGGCCACCAGGGCCCGAGGAGCCCTGGTGGTGCGGCCCCCCTGGCCGCGCTGGGGGGCGCCTGGGCCCCCCAGGTGCCCTCTGACGTCACCCTTTGGCCTATATTTAACACTCGTCCCGAAACCCTCGAGACGGGAACCCTTTTTCGCGATCTCATCTCTGTTCCGCCGCCACCGCGCTTCCAAGATCGGGAGCGCCAGGAGAACTCTTCCCGGCACCCTGCCGGAGGGGAGGATCACCACCGGGACCTTCTCCACCATCATGGACGCCTCCCGGATGATGCGTGAGTAGTCTCCCTTGGACCATGGGTCCATGATCAGTAGCTATGTGATGTTCTCCTCCCCTTCTTGTGCTTCACTAATTAGACCTCGTGAGGTGCCCTACATGATCGAGGCACATATGTAATTCTTATGCTGTTGCTATGATGAGTTTGCTGGGATCCGATGGATTGTGAGATTATGTTCAGATTGTGTTTGAGTAATATATTTGATTTACCTCTTTTATATTTATGTTCGTAAGTAATTCTTGCATGTTCTCCGTTGCTGTTTATTGCTTTGGCCGAGCAGTAGATAGTAACTCCAAGAGGGAACGTTATGCTTGATTGTGGGTTCATGCCCCTCGATGACTAGCTTGAGTGACAGAAACATGAGTCTAGGGGATGTGTTGTTGCCACAAGGGGGAAAACAACGGTGCTTGTGCCCGCGGGTGCAAGGATTGTTTACTTTACGCAAAGTTATTTTAATGCAGTTGTCTGTTGCTTTGAGTTTACACTTTGGGTGGGGCTCGCAACTTAATACCAGCGAGATGTTCTGGATAGATATCTCAAGGTGGATGATTAGTAGTAGATGCAGATGGATTTCGGTCTACTTACCTTGGCGTACTGCCCATGCTTTGAACCTCAACCTATCTTGCAATATAGTTAGCATTGGTTTGCGCACATAATCCTGTCAATTGCCCAGCTATAATTTGTTTACCTCGCATAGCTGTTTTATCGTCTTTTGGGAGAGACATCACTAGTGAACATCATGGCGCCCCGGTCCATATTCCTATCATTGATCACATCGCTATTTACTTTCCGTCGCTATTTACTTTCTGCAGCATTATCCATCACTATTACCACTTGTGTTTAATCCTTTGTAAATGACAAGGCCGGAGGGATTGACAACCTCTCTGTACTCGTTGGGAACAAAGTTATTTGTATCTGTGTGCAGGTCCACGTTGATTGCTAATACACGGTGCCGTTAGCGATTGACACCTTCTCGTTGAAACTGAGAGTCTTTGGGGATTCGATCCTTGGTATCTTTGCCAAGAGAAAACTACCGCTACACTGCATCTCAAACCTTACACTTGGGGTAACCAACGAGGGGCGAGAAGCCATCATGTGCCCGGCTTCGAGCCACTGTGGCTCTGGCCACGACAGTGACGAGGCACGGCGGCGGCGAGCTTCGGCCGTGGTGGAAGACGGAGCTAGGGGACAGGACGGAGGGGGCGAGCAAGGGGAAAGAGTCAGGAGCTCATGGGAGTCGTACGGCGGTCTCAGCGGGCTCGGGGACGGGCTGCAGACGAGGTGCGGTCGCTGGCGATCTCGGATGCCCGAGGTAGAAGACGACCACGGTGACGGCGTTCGGAGGCGTCTGGTGCCGCGTGGCTCGGCGGGGAAGTCTAGGGCGACGAGGCGGAGCTCTTGAGCAAGTCAGGGAAGCGACGGGGAGGCGGTGGCCGCGGTGGTGCACGTCGGCGGCGGCGGGCGCGTTCGGGTGGTGCAAGGGAGAGAGCCAGAGGAGGGAAAGGAGCACGGGGAGAGTGAGAGAGGGACCAGGGAGGCGCGTGTCGGCGTCCAGGGCATCAAGAAGCTCGGCGGCAAGCAGGAGGTGGCGGGGCGTGTTCTCGCGCACGACGGCCACGCGTGCGCCGTCCTCCTGGCGGGAGGTTGGTGATGACTAGCAGATGCCAGTGGGCTGGGCCTCTGCTGGGCCGTGGTGGGGCGCCAGGTAACTTTGGGCCAGGTAGGTTTCCCTCTCTTCTGTCTTCTAATTTTTTTTTGTTTTCTAATTATTTGCCTCTGTTTTGACCTTAGGAAAAATACCAAGGCATTTCCTAAAATCCTGAAAATATTCATGGACACTTGCTGAGTTATTTAAGTGGCCCAAAAATAGTTCCAACATTATTTGAACATTTAAATTATTTATAGTATTTTAAATGCCCAAAGTCAAATACAATAAGATTTAATTCAAAAATCCAGAATGGCCTAGAAATATGTGCATGATTCTTGGCAGAGGTTTTCACCTTTAACAAAAATCATGAACTTTTCTAAAGGGCATTTGGGATCATTGAAAATATTTTTATTGAACCTAGTTGAATTCATTTGGTGCTAGGGTTTCAACAATCCCCATTTAAAGTTTCATGAAATTTAAACATGATGCATGGATGCAATGCCACTAGTTACAAGCAAACTGTAGGGCTGTGACATAATACTAGAAGTGGTATAATACTATAATCACCAGCCTGTGGGATAGTGTTGGCTGATGGATGATAACTATGGAACAGCGTTACCTAAAGAACAAGTATCTTAGCTGAACTATGGAACATCGTTAACTCCTGAACAAGACCCGTAAGAGGTCAGCATGAATATACAGTGAAATGTGATGTTCTATTTTCCATGCTTAGATGAATAACAAAGCCATAAATGTTGCACACAAGTAAGTTGAGGGTACAACCTATCTGGTTGCTATACATAGGAGTGAGAAACATGTGCTGACTTGTTGATGGCCCTGCAGTTGTTGTGGTTGTCCCTGTCAGGCACGCGCATTCGATGCAGGGAACTGTTGAGTGGGGACTATAGCTCCCTTCTGGTGTATGCTTCCCTTGTTGGAGCAGTTGCGGTGAGTCGGAAGATGGTGTGTCTGAAGATGCAGATAACACATAATGTTAAGAACGACATATCTCTTTGATTTGAAGAAATACACTAAGAGATCAACAGCAAGGTACGAGAGTGGTCACACGTCTGTTGATTGAAGACTAAATTGGGGTCACACGATTTTATTTTATTTTGGTACTGTCCGATCTACGCCGGATGGCTGGCCGTCTTGTGCCTCCCGGCTGACACTGTTCGGAATCTTCCCCGAAGAGCCAGCGACCAACGGCAGAGCAGCCTGCCTCCGCCGTCCGTGGCCCCGGCCAAAACCCTGCTCCCCGCCCCACCGCACTGTCGTGGTTGCGCCGCCCCCGGGCCAATCCACAAAGACTCCCTGTCATCCAGATCCGGCGGCGGCAGTACCTTCAATCCACGCAACTCTAAAAGATAGCCATCTAAGCGCTGCTTCCGCAGCGAACATGCGGCCCCGCATCCTTACGTTAGACACCAGCTAACTGGCAGCCTAGGAGCTCCGCCGCCTCGAGGGGTGCTGCTTCCCATTGGGAATCGATTGGTCCAGAATAAAAATTCACACAACTGACACCTAAATAAAGTGATTTGAGATGAGGGTGCGACCTATCTGGCGGCATGATGAAGTAGGCAGGTCCAGCTGCCGAGTCGGTGAGGCCGGCGCGGTTGCGGTGGCGACCGGCGGCAGGGAAAGAGCGATGTCATGACGGTCGACGGCTACGCGGAAGCAGCGTTAGGACTCTGGACGGATCCGAAGTTGGAGCCGCTCCGGCGCCGTGAACAGCGACGGGGGTGAATCGGCTTCGGTTCGGTTCACGCGGCCGTCATCGAGGCAACACCAGCAGCACGAAGTAAGAGGCACACGGCGTCCCCGGCATTAGGGAGGAGGGCGACTGTGAAATTGGTGTGATGGGGGCGTCATGGAGGTGGGGCTGAGGTTTCGCGGCTCGAGAGAAGGGAGCTTCCCGGGGAGAAGGTGATTTGGCGCCCACGAGGTATGAATGGGGGAGGGCGGGCGGGGGGGGAATTGGGAGGGGAGTGGAACCATGTCTTACGAATGCATTTTTCTGAAATGTGAGGGGGAGTTACAGTTCTACCCTTGCCTGTAGGCTTCTCGGCTTGGGTCTGTATACTAAGGGTCGGGGATAGTAGAGTAACTTTGCTTCTCCCCAAATAGTGGGCGGGAGCGATTTCGGGCGAGGAGGGCATGTTTTGAACTATAGTGGGCGCGAGCGATTTCGGGCGAGGAGAACGTGTTTTGAAATAGTGGGCGCGAGCTATTTCGGGCGAGGAGAGCATGTTTTGCCGACCATGGTTTATGAATTATTCGGCACATGTCATTTCGGCCGAGGAGAAGGCGCGCTTGGATGAAGTTACAATCCTACCCTCGATGTACAACGGGCCAATTGATGTGTGTCCCACATAGGATGGTAGTTTCGCGTCTCCCATTTATTTGCTCGGGCAAATTCCACCGAGCAGAGAGGATGTTTAACAGTTCGTTCAAATTTTGGGAAAACGAGCATCCACGTCTACCTTACCAAGTCGATTCGGATCAAATTTTGAAATATTAGCTTGACACTTCTTTTTTAGATGGAGAGATGATGCTCGGGAGTAATGTGTTTTTACTTGCTCGTTGCTGGCGATTTACTATATGACAAATAGTTGACCCACTCAAAAACGTGAATCAAACCCAAACTGAAATATCTCTATTCAATGATATAGCTCATTCAGTAGGTCAAAATAGTGAACTAAATCCAAAATTGAACACCTCAATCGAGTAGCATGTTGTACAGTATTATGGTACTCCATGAACATGTTGAAAGTCAAATTAATGAACTTGTTTGATATACGCATATATCCGTTCATGCGTGGATTGCAGACAACATGTTCTCCAATTTAAATATTTGAATGCAAGTTTATATCGAAACATGGTTTTTATCAGTCTTTGATGCATAAAACGCGACCTCCCCCTCTCCCGGACTTCTGTTCTCTCTCTCTCTCTCTCTCTCTCTCTCTCTCACTCTCTCTCTCTCTCTCTCTCTCTCTCTCTCTCTCTCTCTCTCTCTCTCTCTCTCTCTCTCTCTCTCTCTCTCTCTCTCTCTCTCTCTCTCTCTCTCTCTCTCTCCGACAACCTTCAATTCTGTCGCACGCATCCGACACAAAAACCTTGTTGGCCCCTCTCCCTTTATCTCCATCTCTCTCTCTCTCTTTGTGTGTGTGGGGGGGGGTCTTTCTAGTTCGCATGCATATATACACCATCTATAGGTCTCTCTCGCACACTATGTATGATACCCTAGCTAGTCCAAGCTAGATATCTTGGGTGCACTCATCGTATGCACACAAATTCCTTGGCTCTTTGCCCGTAACTCTCTCACGCACCACTATGTCGTCTCGGAGCTCTTCCCCCCTCTCTCAAACTCTCCATCCACCTGGGTCACACATACACATGCATATCTCACTCGCACTCGATAGGCCCATCTAAAACTCTATCTCTCCCCCACGTTCTCTCCATCTCACACGCGCACACACACAATCTCATGCCCAGCTAGCCAAGTATGATTGTCTCTCACTCAATTGTAGGCACACGCAGTCCCCCCTTTATGTATATGACTAGCTAATCTTAGTCTCTATCACAAACATGTTCATGGTCTATCTCGATTTCTCTCGGGGCATCTTTCTATCATGCACTCACTCCCTCAATCTCCCACCCATATAGTCCCCTCACGATCTCGACGGGATCTCTCTATCACAAACACACCCTCTCTCCCTCCCCATGCGTCCATGCCATCCATGTGTCCCTCTCGACCTTTGTTCCTTGTTGGCAAGACCTTTACTGGACATGCGCTACAGGGGTGTCTCTCTCTGTTGCAAACAGTCACACACTAGCTATCTTCGTGTATCTCCTCGTCTCACTTTTCCATCTCGCAGATGCATGTGTGATATGTTTGCACAAGAAACGAAAAAACACACTCTCTCTCAAATTTATCGTTTGTTGTCACTTTCTCTTTCACACACATACTCTTTTTGCACACTTACTCATTCTCCTTCACACGCACTTGATCTATCTCGACTGAGGCACTCTCCTCGGTCCATAGCATATAGATTTATTGAAAAGTCAAACATCACAAAGTTTGACCATGTACGTGGAGAAAAAGAATTACATCTAGTACGGCAAACATATTGTCAGGACCCCGATCCTAAGCCACATCGATCCAGCATGTAACACCTCATATCACTTTGCGGCCTCACGCACGGTACTCCCACGGGTGCCACCTTACCTGGCCCGGGACCGTTTGCGTCTTTTGGCTCACGTATATGATAGTGTCGCTAGCATCCATATGACAGAGAACCCGGGCCGACATGGCTAGTCGTGAACCCAAAGCGGCGCTAACCTATGAGGACAGGCATACATGAATCACATCGAGCATGTTGGTCATCAACGTGTGAATCCGGGCTGTAGCACTGGGCTAACAGGACTCCGGATGTCACCGCGTGACATTTCCCCGAAGGGACAGACACAGGAACGAAGTGAATCACATGCCGGCCAGTCAAGTGTTCCGAGCAGTAGTGCTGGGCTAGCAGGACTCCGGTGAATCGGGCTGTAGCGGACTACTATCGCTCAGAAGCACTAGACTACATTTCCCCATATGATAGGCTACCAAGGATAAACAACTAGATAGTCGGATCCCACACATAGCAAGCATTTCAATCATACACACAATATGCTCGATATGTGTAGATACAACATGGCATCACAACAAGACTCTACGACTCAAGTATTTATTCATTAGGCTCCGAGGAGCGAGATATTACAAACATGGGTCTCATGACCCAACATTCAGAGCATACAAGGCAAAGCACATGCAGAAGCTTAACATGTCTGAGTACAGACATCTACAAATGAAAAAGGTTAAGAAGCCTGACTATCTACCAGATCCTGCCAAGGGCACAAGATCGTAGCTGAGGTAACAAGCTAAACGTCAAAGTCCACACGGAACTACTAGCGAGACTGACGTCTCTCTGCAAAAACATAAAATAGGCAAACGTGAGTACAAATGTACCCAGCAAGACTTACATCAGATCTAACTACATATGCATCAGTATCAACAAAGGGGGTGGTGGAGTTTGACTGCAGCAAGCCAGCTTTGACTCGGTGGCTATCCTGAACTACGACTGCAAGCGACTCTTTTGAGGTGGCGCACATGAGTCCACATATTCACCATCCAATACACCACTATGGATCCACTTCCGTCTCCCTACGAGAAGGCCATCCATAGCACTCACGCTTATCTTGCGTATTTCAGAGTATCCACTTTCACTTGTCTATGAACTGTTATAGGCAACCCAGAAGTCCATTACCGCGGACACGGCTATTCGAATAGATCATTTATAACCCTGCAGGGGTGTACTTCTTCACACATGTTTCCACCACTTAGCGTCTGCACACGACATGTGCTCGGCAGACTTCAAGCGAAAGCCGACGTGGGTGTAGACCACGACCTAACCAACCACACAAGTCTCTAGTCCAGGTTTATCGCCTATTCGGGTTCCATCCATGAGGAGATCCGGCCGGAGTTTCGCTCACAGCCCCAAACGATGTGAACAGGGTTCCCGGGACACCAAACGGGCGCCCGGTACACCGTGCCACGTGCCTACCGCAACACGGCCCACCCCTACGGTCAGCGCTGCGTGCGGCCCCCAGCATACTACAAACACCAGAAACTACTTGCAACTCCTGGACAGAGAACGAGAGGGGTCGGTAAGTCGAGCGGGGTCATATTTCAGGTCCCAATGTGTGGTAGTAACTTTATCATGGATCACAAACACAGAACTCAGTTCCTGAGGACGGCTTCAATGAGACAACCCACCATGTACTCCTACATGGCCTCTCACCAATACCTTTACCAAATCGTGTTCACACACTTAGCTCACACACAGTAGGACATGTTCACACCTTCCAATTCATTCCCGATGAATCAGACCTGACTCAACTCTAAGCAGTAGCAGGCATGACAAACAAGCATGAATGAGTAGGCACAACAGGGCTCAAGCAACTCCTACTCATGCTAGTGGGTTTCATCTATTTACTGTGGCAATGACAGGTCATGCAGAGGATAAGGGGTTCAACTACCGCAGCAAGTAACAGTTGAATCGTTGTTGTCCTAATGCAGTAAAAGAGAGCAGGAGCGAGAGAGTGGGATTGTTTCGGAATGAACAAGGGGGTTTTGCTTGCCTGGCACTTCTGAAGATAATATAGTTCTTCATCAGTGTCATCGATCTCATCGTCGGCACATCGTCTATCGAGAGGGGACAAACACCGGCAACTGAGAAAGAACACAATCAATGCAATGCCACAATATGATGCATGATCATGACATGGCAATATGCTGTGATTTGAGCTAATGCATCTAGCTATGATTTAAATGAAGTTGGTTTGAATACATGATTCAAAATCCAACTCCATATATGATTATTTAAATGTCCTTTATTTGTTTTGTCCAAAACAGAGGACAAACATTGTTCAAACATGCATGAAAATGGTACAGATGGATTCCTTGAATTTTTCTGATAATTTTTCATATATAAATCTTTTCATTTGGAGCTATAGATTAATTTCTATGATTTTTCAAAGTTTTGGATATTTTCTGAATTAAACAAATCATTTAAGATTTATTTAAATTCAGAAAAGGATTACTGCGTCAGCCTGACATCATCACGACGTCAGCAGGTCAACGGGGCGCGGTCCAGGTCAAATCTGACCTGTGGGTCCCGTGTGTCAGTGTAATTAGTTTAACTAAAACAGTTAATACTAATCCTAATTAATTAGCAGGGCCGGGCCCACCTGTCATTGAGCCAGAGGGGTCAACTGGGCCCAGCCGGGGTCAAACCCACCGGCGACTCGACGCCGGCGACGACAGGTGCGGCGGAGGGCTTCGGAAAATGCCCACAGGCCTCGGTTTTGGCCGCGGATTGGACCGTTGGAACCCTGAGCCTCGTCCGCGTCGGCTGGTGCTGGAGGGGTCGCTGGAGACGACCTAAATCAACGGCGGTGTCCGCTTTCGCGGCGGCCGGAGTTCGGGTGCAGGCGGTGGTGATGCTACGGTGCACCAGAGGAGAAACGGGAGGGTGCTACGTGCTCCTGGGGGTTCACTGAGCACGCTGACGAGCTCGGACTCGAGCGGCAGGGCCGGTGTCTGCGGCGGCGCCATGCCCGGCGGCGAGGAGCTTCGGCATGGTTGGGGATCGGGGCTAGAGCACGCGAGGGACGACGGGGCAAGGGGGAATCGGGTCAACGGCTCACCGCGGAGCTGCAGGGATGGTTAGCGGGCTCGGGGGCGCGCCGGAGTGGCCGAATCGACGGAGATGGCCGGCGGTCCCGAGGTTGAAGAAGGCAACGATGGCGGTGAAGCAGGGCACCCGACGTCTCGTGGCTCGGCGATGAGGAAGAGGACGGCGAGGCGGAGCTCCTAGGCGCATCGGTGAGGCGTGCGGTGGCCGGTGGCCGTGGCAGCAGCGAGCGGCGGCGATGAGCCGCTCGGGCGCGAGTGAGAGAGAGGGGCAGAGGTGAGGGAGAGAGCAGAGGAGGGGAAAGTGGCGTCCAGGGGTCGAGGCGGCGCCGAGGAGAAGACGCGAGGCGTCGCGGTGGCCTCGATGATGCAGGCGAGCAGGGAGGTGCGTGGCGCCGCGGGCGCGCGTGCGCTGTCTCCCTCCCCTGCCTACTGGCAGAGGTAGGAGGTGACTGGCATGGGCCAGGTGGGCCGGCCTAGAGCCAGGCCAGCAAGTGGCCCAGGTAAGGGTTTCCATATTTTTGTTTTCTTTTCTATTTCTGACATTTGTTTTTGACTTAGAATAAATACTATCACAGTTATAGAAATGTTGAGATTCCTTGTGACCACTGGTTATAATAAACCAGAGGCCCTCACCAATTTCCAACATTTTTGGAGCCTTCAAAATAATTATATTATTTTAAACAGCTCCAATTCAAATACATATGGGTTCATTCAAAAATCCAAAATGTATAGCAAAAATGTGCATCACCTCTGGTTGTTGTTTGCAACATTTTCCAAAGGCCATGAACATTTTTGAAAAGCATTTTGGGTTAGTTGAAATTCCATTTTTAATTTGCATCTATTTGAATTTGCTTTAGTGCTAGGGTTTGAAACATTTCCCATTTCAAATTTAATAGAATTTAAACATGATGCAACACTCTAATGCAAGCACTAAGCATCACCAGAACTAGGGATGTGACAACTCACCCCCACTAAACAAGAATCTCGTCCCGAGATTCAAGTCGTGAGGTTAGAAGAAAGGAGGTCACAACTATCACGGTCTCCTCGATCCAACTGCCCTTCTCGAAGAAGTAGCTTCATTGCATCATATTGATCTTGACGTCTTTGCTTTAGAGAGTTTCATCGACACGGTGACGATGGAAAGGAGCTCTACTAGAAACCGATCTTCTTAAAGATTGAGCAACTCACGATCAACTCAGGGAATGAGACGTAAGAACATCTCTCGAGTTGAGACACAAAACACACATAGAGTGTGATGGAAGAAACAATTTGACGAGGGTTTCAAAATAGCGAGGAAAAATTGCCATGATTCCATAACGGGGCACCTCAAGGAAGGTGACTCGTAGAACTTTTCCCTTAAGTGGCAAAAAGAATTACTTTTGATTCAAGAATCATTGCAACTTTCTATACCAGCTTAAGGCAATCACAAACGATCATGTGAACGAATTCGAAGGGATGGCATACCCATAGCAGAATGGATGAAGTGGGCTACCTTGTTGAAGACAACGCAATGGATGACTCTTGCTTATCACCGGAAATGGATGGGACCATGACAAGTCCACTCTTGAATATGATCCTGGACAACAACTATTGAGGTGCAAGCTGGGAACAAAATGCAAATGCTGGGAATGATTCTGGTAACTGGGAGATAACTCAACAGTCGAGAGCAATTCCATTGTTGGAATGGTTATAGCGTAATCGAGGAATATTAACAGCACAAGGATCCCTAAGGAACAACTTCTAAAATAAGTCGCACGAGATCCTCATGGAGAAGATGGTCAACTAGTTCAATCAAGATACTACCATGATAGCTCTTCCGGCTAGGTGTGTCGGCCAGACATCAACCTTGTCGGGACCTACGTAATAGATCTTGGAAAAGTTCCAACCATCACATCTGCCTGAGATTCAGATCTGGTTGGTAACAGGATATTTCAGACAGCATGTCCGGAAAAGGAAATTTGCAACACAAACCGACGAGATGACGTTGCGAGATTCTCAGGAAATGAACTACGATAGCAAGCTCCAAAACATGAGCTGGTTCTGCTACAAACCTGTGAACACACTATCTTAGACAAGCATGACCACATGGTAGTCTTATAATAAAACACTACCGAGTTCTGGTTGGGAACCATCATCGAGGATATCGAAGTCTTTTCATAAGTCCGGATTAGCTCTTATGAAGGGACTCCTTCTCCTTGAGCAAATCAGTCAGTAGCTTGGTGTGCTAGGAACACATATGGAGTGGAGGCGGTCAACCTATCAAACCACAGAGCACTTCGCACGTGCATGACTGACCTGGGATGGTACCAGGGGAAACAAAAACAATCTTTCTCGAATTCATGGCGGCAACTTACACCTAATGCATGTGAATTCGAGGAAGTCACTTCTTCCATCCACGCATAAGCTTCATGAACGGAACACGAAAGCAATGCTTACAAAGTTTCTAACACTAACTTAGATGTTCAGCATGAATCATGGGGGAGACAAAATGCTGCTGATGGGCTCAACAACAACTCATCGGAATTTCCATATCACTGGACTTCCACCATCATGTGAACACGGTGATAGCATTGGTCAGACCAAAAGATGTAATGGTGTATGCTCGAGGGATCAACCACGAGTAAGACAACATTACGAACATCGTTGGTTCTGATTTGACTTGACGATAGCCCATACTCAATTTAAAGTTTTGACAAGACAATACATCCAACAACTGATCACGAGGACCAATTGGTGAAGATAGCATCTTTCTTCAACACACACCACAAAAGATATCCCTTAGCATGAACTAAGTCAGACAAGCTTTATCTTCCAACTCTCCAAGTTGTTGTCTATCTCAACCAACTAGCTCACGGATATCTAACACAGATTCTTGGAGAAAGGGTGGTTCACAAGGAACCAACTTGATCACGAGCTCAACATAACAGTCTGGGGACAACCTGGTAATACTTCCGAGAAGATATTCGGAAAATCACGAACCACCGATATGTCTCTAGGCTTGAGATCAATCTTGCTTTTCAGGGCAAGACGATATAATCAAATAAACAAGGGATTGAACAATCCTTACTCATTGATCGAAGAGTGCACCGGTGATAAGGACTAGGTAGCACGATCAATCTTAGGATGATGATTTGATAACCAACACGCTAAGAATGAGAATAGTGTCCATTAACTACCAAGCAACACAGTTGCTAGGAGTATAGATTTCTCACAACACGATCCACTTGTCGGCATTCCGGTTACAATAACACGGAACCGAGGAATGGATAATGATGGCGAGAAATATTACTGCGTCAAGAACTCATAAGAGGTGGTGCAATTCTCATGACTCTCTTGACATAAAGATGGTAACACTCCAAAGTAGAGCAGAGCAGAGGCTGGATTGGCATTTTGATCTGCGGGATACAATTGCTTTGACCCAATCCTAGAAATGGATAAGGTGCTGGAGTTTGTTTCTCCTAGTCATTTCGAAATAGAATGGCTTGATGGACCACAAGAATAATAGGCATCGATGAACACGAATGCACAACTATTCCTGACTATCAATTGATAGACTAGGGTCGGAATACAACTGAGGAGGGTCAACTCAAGGAACATATAACTTTCTGAGTTGTGGATTCATGGGTTAGTATGTCAAACGAGTTCAACAAATTTCTTCCGGATAACCCATGCAGAATGATAGAACTGGCAGAGTCACAATATGAATGGGGTACTCCTCAAGAGCACCCTGGTTGTGATCTTTTGGTTCAAAGAACTTCTGCCATAAGCGGTTCATAGTATTTGGAAGAAGGAAGTACCACGGACCTCGAGGGCTAATGCAAAGGTTACTAATATCCTAAAGGAACTAGCAAACACTATCAACAAGAAGTGAGTAGAGTGAATCTCGGGTTCGAGAACCCAGGAGAAGAATACCTACTACTAAATGGCATCACGGGATGCTTTCGAGAATGGTGGCCAGAATCATCACACCGGAAACACATAGCATTGCTAGATTACTAAATGAACCCCTAAGACACCTAGGGTCATAATAATAGCTCCAACATATATGTCGAGGTAATAGAATACCTCAACTCACCGATTAGTGTGCTTATTCTGACCAAAAGGACATCGGGAATGGAAGGAAAGGATTTGCAAATGCATCAGACTAGTTAGAAACCTGGGATGACTCGGGCAGCATAACGGCTGTAAATGCTCAAAAATATTTGAGACATCCTGCAAAAATGGTGGCATAGCCACTCAACATCACAATATCAAGGTTCTGAGGCCAGCTATGAACATATGGAAGTAGTAGAAACTGAATTGAGGCTTGAACTCAACAATCCTAGGCAACTACGGTTTAGTAACACGTCATCCTGAGAGATAGAAGAGAAGCCTAGTTCTTAATCCCCGTAGAAGAGAAGAGGTTGACTCCGATCAGAAGGTCATGAGGTATAAGAAGTAAAAAGAGCCTTACGTTCCCTTCCACAATCAATTCCCTTATATAACTAAAGCATTTCTAGACTCAACTTCGACCAGTTGGCTTGGTAATCCTACAGGCAGTCAGGCTCTGATACCAACGCTGTCAGGACCCCGATCCTAAGCCACATCGATCCAGCATGTAACACCTCATATCACTTTGCGGCCTCACGCACGGTACTCCCACGGGTGCCACCTTACCTGGCCCGGGACCGTTTGCGTCTTTTGGCTCACGTATATGATAGTGTCGCTAGCATCCATATGACAGAGAACCCGGGCCGACATGGCTAGTCGTGAACCCAAAGCGGCGCTAACCTATGAGGACAGGCATACATGAATCACATCGAGCATGTCGGTCATCAACTTGTGAATCCGGGCTGTAGCACTGGGCTAACAGGACTCCGGATGTCACCGCGTGACATTTCCCCGAAGGGACAGACACAGGAACGAAGTGAATCACATGCCGGCCAGTCAAGTGTTTCGAGCAGTAGTGCTGGGCTAGCAGGACTCCGGTGAATCGAGCTGTAGCGGACTACTATCGCTCAGAAGCACTAGACTACATTTCCCCATATGATAGGCTACCAAGGATAAACAACTAGATAGTCGGATCCCACACATAGCAAGCATTTCAATCATACACACAATATGCTCGATATGTGTAGATACAACATGGCATCACAACAAGACTCTACGACTCAAGTATTTATTCATTAGGCTCCGAGGAGCGAGATATTACAAACATGGGTCTCATGACCCAACATTCAGAGCATACAAGGCAAAGCACATGCGGAAGCTTAACATGTCTGAGTACAGACATCTACAAATGAAAAAGGTTAAGAAGCCTGACTATCTACCAGATCCTGCCAAGGGCACAAGATCGTAGCTGAGGTAACAAGCTAAACGTCGAAGTCCACACGGAACTACTAGCGAGACTGACGTCTCTCTGCAAAAACATAAAATAGGCAAACGTGAGTACAAATGTACCCAGCAAGACTTACATCAGATCTAACTACATATGCATCAGTATCAACAAAGGGGGTGGTGGAGTTTGACTGCAGCAAGCCAACTTTGACTCGGTGGCTATCCTGAACTACGACTGCAAGCGACTCTTTTGAGGTGGCGCACACGAGTCCACATATTCACCATCCAATACACCACTATGGATCCACTTCCGTCTCCCTACGAGAAGGCCATCCATAGCACTCACGCTTATCTTGCGTATTTTAGAGTATCCACTTTCACTTGTCTATGAACTGTTATAGGCAACCCAGAAGTCCATTACCGCGGACACGGCTATTCGAATAGATCATTTATAACCCTGCAGGGGTGTACTTCTTCACACATGTTTCCACCACTTAGCGTCTGCACACGACATGTGCTCGGCAGACTTCAAGCGAAAGCCGACGTGGGTGTAGACCACGACCTAACCAACCACACAAGTCTCTAGTCCAGGTTTATCGCCTATTCGGGTTCCATCCATGAGGAGATCCGGCCGGAGTTTCGCTCACAGCCCCAAACGATGTGAACAGGGTTCCCGGGACACCAAACGGGCGCCCGGTACACCGTGCCACGTGCCTACCGCAACACGGCCCACCCCTACGGTCAGCGCTGCGTGCGGCCCCCAGCATACTACAAACACCAGAAACTACTTGCAACTCCTGGACAGAGAACGAGAGGGGTCGGTAAGTCGAGCGGGGTCATATTTCAGGGCCCAATGTGTGGTAGTAACTTTATCATGGATCACAAACACAGAACTCAGTTCCTAAGGACGGCTTCAATGAGACAACCCACCATGTACTCCTACATGGCCTCTCACCAATACCTTTACCAAATCGTGTTCACACACTTAGCTCACACACAGTAGGACATGTTCACACCTTCCAATTCATTCCCGATGAATCAGACCTGACTCAACTCTAAGCAGTAGCAGGCATGACAAACAAGCATGAATGAGTAGGCACAATAGGGCTCAAGCAACTCCTACTCATGCTAGTGGGTTTCATCTATTTACTGTGGCAATGACAGGTCATGCAGAGGATAAGGAGTTCAACTACCGCAGCAAGTAACAGTTGAATCGTTGTTGTCCTAATGCAGTAAAAGAGAGCAGGAGCGAGAGAGTGGGATTGTTTCGGAATGAACAAGGGGGTTTTGCTTGCCTGGCACTTCTGAAGATAATATAGTTCTTCATCAGTGTCATCGATCTCATCGTCGGCACATCGTCTATCGAGAGGGGACAAACACCGGCAACTGAGAAAGAACACAATCAATGCAATGCCACAATATGATGCATGATCATGACATGGCAATATGCTGTGATTTTTTTGACTATTTACTGTGGGGTAAGACCCCACAGCCCATTTATTATAAAAGCAAAAAGTCCAGCAAATTACAAAGCACTGAGAAAGTGCCGAAGCAGAAATGAGTCATATATACAACTTACCTATAGATAGAAGATATAAGTTAAGAAAAAGCTATCCTAGAGGATTTACAGAAGAGCATTAACCCAGTCTAACAATTGCGCTCGAAGAGAACTGTTAAGTCTGTGGGATAGGAGGAGGATATCATGTACAAAATTGCATCACCAGGTAGCAAAACGAGCCTGCTCTCCCCTGAAGATCCTCCCATTCCTGAGAATCCAAATATTCCATGCTGCAGTCAGCATGACCTCGAAAAAGAAGGGTTGGCGAAAATTTGATCTGGCACTGGCAACACACTCCTGGACATTAGCACCCTGAGACCAGTCAATCTGAAGGTAGTGCCACACTCTTGAGCTGAAATTGCACTGAAAGAACAAATGGGTTCTGTCCTCATGTACATAAGCATTACATATTACACAAAGATTATCCTCAGCTTGAGACCTCCAATGTCTCCTTACCAGCATGTCTTTGGTGTTAAGCCTATCAAAGAATAATAACCAACCAAAGACTTTAATCTTCATAGTGCATCTGCTCTTCCATAACCATTTGCATGGCATAATAGTGGGCATATGGGAATGCATAATGGTATAGAACCCTTTGGCCGAAAAGGACCCAGCTTTGGAAGGCCAGACCCACTGGTCAGGAAGCAGCGGATCTCTTTGTAAATTTAGCAGCCAACCTTCTAGAATTGTTAGCTCAGCAGCAGCCTCTTGTGAAATGGGCAGGTAGAACATGGAAAAGAGGTCATGGGTCTGAAGCACATCCCTGACTAAGACCTTATCATCGATCACAAAAGAGAACAATCTAGGTAATCTCCTTACTAAGGGCAAGGACGAACCAGCGACATGCCATGCATCATGCCAGAATAATGCAGTGTCTCCCATGTTAATGTGGACCGAAGCAATGGCCCTGTAAGAATCATTTAGTTTGAATACATCCCTCCACCAGAAAGAACCAGTCAAAACAGTTGCCTGAGGGACAATGTTATCATAATAGGAGTCCCATATTAAAGAGACCCAAGGAACATCATGTTTATTGAAGAATTTATGTAGATGTTTCATAAGCAGTCCCTGGTTCTGAATATTGAGATTGAGAATACCCAGACCACCCTTTTCTTTGGGCCTGCAAACTAGATCCCAAGCTGCCAGAGATTGTTTAGGTGTATCTGTATTTCCTCTCCAAAGACACTGCCTGAAGATCCTATCCAGCTGTTTAATTATACCAAGAGGTATATGTAAGGTGCATAGGAAATAGATTGGCATGGAGGTTAAGACTGAAGTCAATAGCTGCAACCTAGAACCCTGATTAAGCATGGCAGAGCTAGCAGATAGCCTTCTTTCAATATTATCCACAAGGGGGAGGACATCCACAATTCTGGGCCTGGTTGTGCCAAGAGGTAGACCAAGATAAGTTAGGGGGAGTTCACCTAACTTACAACCCAGGAGGGTAGCCAACCTGAGAGCTTCCTCATTAGATATGTTTAAAGGTATCATGGAGGACTTGGCAAAATTCACCTTCAGACCAGTCGACTGTTGGAAAACAGCCAACATATTCTTAAGGGCCAGCAGTTGCTCATCCACAGCCGGCAAAATGATGATGGTGTCATCAGCATACTGGATAATTGGGTAGTTGGGATCATGGGATGGGATTGGGAGTGACAGGGTACCTTGAGCCCTCATTTGGTTAACCACCGATTGCAACAGATCCGCAGCAATAACAAAGAGAAGGGGTGACAAAGGATCACCCTGTCTGACCCCACACTTACATTTGAATTGCTTTCCTGGGATGCCATTAAGCATAATAGAAGATGTCCCAGATGACAATATCTCTCTAATCCAAGCAATCCACTTACTATCAAAACCTTTATGATGGAGGATTTGTAAGATTACCTCATGCTCCACTGTGTCAAAAGCCTTGGCAAAATCCAGCTTCAGAATTATGATTGGTCGCTTTGACTGCTTGCATTGATGAATATACTCAAATGCCCATGCCAGACAATCCTGAATGGACCTGCTCTTCAAAAAACCATACTGATTCTTATGAATACATTGCAAAATTACTTTCTGTAATCTGTTTGCCAACAGCTTGGTTAGAAACTTCAGACAGCTGTTTGTAAGCGAAATGGGTCTGAAATCCTCCGGCCCTTGAGGAGAAATCATCTTAGGGATTAGGGTGATGAGAGAACCATTGATGTTCTCCAAAGATATCTGTTCATCATAAAAAGCCTGCATTAGGTGCAAAAAGTCCTGTTCAATGATAGGCCAGCATTTCTTGATAAACATGCCGTTAAAGCCATCCGGTCTAGGTGCTCTGTCAGTGGGTAGCTCCGCTAGAACCTTGTTTATTTCCTCCTGTGTGAATGGGGCAGAGAGTACTTCAAGCCCCTCCACTGGTTGTATCAACTGTGGGAGGTCAAATCCCATGTTAATACCCTGAGCCTGGCCCATCCTGTTCTTAAAGGAGGACCGCAAAATTCCAGCCATTTGTGCATGATCAGAGACCGGATCATTCCCATCCACTGTAAGACTAGCAATTGTATTTTTCCTCAATCTTTCTGAAGCCATTGCATGAAAGAATTTAGAGTTCTCCTCCCCCACCTTGATATATCTAATTGTACACCTCTGCTTCCAATAAATGTAATGGATATGCAGCAAGTTCTCATGGTGTAACTTGACTATCTTCCTGAAGTTAAACTCCGGATTTGTGAGTGGCCTCCATTCCTCAAGCCCATCAAAATGTAGAATTACTTTGGCACAGTTTAAGATCAACCTTTTAATGTGGGATATGTTTTTGCTCCACATTTTGAGATCCCTTCGCAGGCGTTTGAACTTTCGAGAGATGATTGCAGCCGCAGACAGATCACTAAAAACCGGCACCTCCCAAGACTTCTGAACGCAATCCATAAAACCTGGCATGTCAACCCAATAATTCTCAAAACGAAAAACCCTTGCTTTAGGAATATTGGTGTCAATATGCTGTGATTTGAGCTAATGCATCTAGCTATGATTTAAATGAAGTTGGTTTGAATACATGATTCAAAATCCAACTCCATATATGATTATTTAAATGTCCTTTATTTGTTTTGTCCAAAACAGAGGACAAACATTGTTCAAACATGCATGAAAATGGTACAGATGGATTCCTTGAATTTTTCTGATAATTTTTCATATATAAATCTTTTCATTTGGAGCTATAGATTAATTTCTATGATTTTTCAAAGTTTTGGATATTTTCTGAATTAAACAAATCATTTAAGATTTATTTAAATTCAGAAAAGGATTACTGCGTCAGCCTGACATCATCACGACGTCAGCAGGTCAACGGGGCGCGGTCCAGGTCAAATCTGACCTGTGGGTCCCGTGTGTCAGTGTAATTAGTTTAACTAAAACAGTTAATACTAATCCTAATTAATTAGCAGGGCCGGGCCCACCTGTCATTGAGCCAGAGGGGTCAACTGGGCCCAGCCGGGGTCAAACCCACCGGCGACTCGACGCCGGCGACGACAGGCGCGGCGGAGGGCTTCGGAAAATGCCCACAGGCCTTGGTTTTGGCCGCGGATTGGACCGTTGGAACCCTGAGCCTCGTCCGCGTCGGCTGGTGCTGGAGGGGTCGCCGGAGACGACCTAAATCGACGGCGGTGTCCGCTTTCGCGGCGGCCGGAGTTCGGGTGCAGGCGGTGGTGATGCTACGGTGCACCAGAGGAGAAACCGGAGGGTGCTACGTGCTCCTGGGGGTTCACTGAGCACGCTGACGAGCTCGGACACGAGCGGCAGGGCCGGTGTCCGCGGCGGCGCCATGCCCGGCGGCGAGGAGCTTCGGCATGGTTGGGGATCGGGGCTAGAGCACGCGAGGGACGACGGGGCAAGGGGGAATCGGGTCAACGGCTCACCGCGGAGCTGCAGGGATGGTTAGCGGGCTCGGGGGCGCGCCGGAGTGGCCGGATCGACGGAGATGGCCGGCGGTCCCGAGGTTGAAGAAGGCAATGATGGCGGTGAAGCAGGGCACCCGACGTCTCGTGGCTCGGCGATGAGGAAGAGGACGGCGAGGCGGAGCTCCTAGGCGCATCGGTGAGGCGTGCGGTGGCCGGTGGCCGTGGCAGCAGCGAGCGGCGGCGATGAGCGCGCTCGGGCGCGAGTGAGAGAGAGGGGCAGAGGTGAGGGAGAGAGCAGAGGAGGGGAGAGTGGCGTCCAGGGGTCGAGGCGGCGCCGAGGAGAAGACGCGAGGCGTCGCGGTGGCCTCGATGACGCAGGCGAGCAGGGAGGTGCGTGGCGCCGCGGGCGCGCGTGCGCTGTCTCCCTCCCCTGCCTACTGGCAGAGGTAGGAGGTGACTGGCATGGGCCAGGTGGGCCGGCCTAGAGCCAGGCCAGCAAGTGGCCCAGGTAAGGGTTTCCATATTTTTGTTTTCTTTTCTATTTCTGACATTTGTTTTTGACTTAAAATAAATACTATCACAGTTATAGAAATGTTGAGATTCCTTGTGACCACTGGTTATAATAAACCAGAGGCCCTCACCAATTTCCAACATTTTTGGAGCCTTCAAAATAATTATATTATTTTAAACAGCTCCAATTCAAATACATATGGATTCATTCAAAAATCCAAAATGTATAGCAAAAATGTGCATCACCTCTGGTTGTTGTTTGCAACATTTTCCAAAGGCCATGAACATTTTTGAAAAGCATTTTGGGTTAGTTGAAATTCCATTTTTAATTTGCATCTATTTGAATTTGCTTTAGTGCTAGGGTTTGAAACATTTCCCATTTCAAATTTAATAGAATTTAAACATGATGCAACACTCTAATGCAAGCACTAAGCATCACCAGAACTAGGGATGTGACACATATACCATTAGATTCACCATGAGATGTAGTTTTGTATGATGTATCTTTGGTATTGTAGATATAAATAACATTTGCGTAAACCTAATCAAAGTTTCCAAAGTTTGACTTCTAAAAAATTTACATGCACTGCATTATCGAGCGGATGGAATATATCTTTCCCCCTCTCAGCTATCTGACGCACCACTCAACCTTATCGGGGCTCCTCAATCTCTCTCAAACTTTATTGGTCAATTTGGTTTGTGACCTGACCCTCATGCCCTGATGGCTGGTACTGCCTGGTGTGGACATGATATGTAAAATATTTCTGCCTGGCCAGGGTTGTGTGGCGCTGAAGCGTTTGGTTCATTCCTGGGCCAGGCAAAGCATGAACGTCCCATCAATCAATCCATGCATCAATTATTTAATGCTAATATCCATCCATGTTGCTGTTAGCCTTGTGGCCACATGACCAGGCACGGCCAGGCGTTCGAAATCGGTCGCCTAGGCCAGGCTACTTGAAGTGTCTGGAGTTCAGCTAGGCTAATTAAAGAGCAAGGGAACCCAGGCCAGGCGGGCTTTCTTTTTCATAGGGTAGCAACCAAACAAGCGTGCATGAAATCCAGCCACAATCCCAGGCCAGGCAAAAGATGCTCAGGACGCAAGCCAAACTGGCCTTATATCTACCTGGTTCACACATAAACATGTCTCGCTCGCGCTATACATATAGACCCATCCAACACTCTCCGCCCTTGTTCTCTCTCCATGTGACACGCACCCCCCTAAGTACCATAATCCCTCACTCCATCATAGGCGCAAGCACTACCCCCCTCCTAAGTATGATTATCTCATACTAGCCATCAGGAACACACGTATTGTCTCCTTCCATCCATACGTCTATCTCGATATCTCTCGGGGCATCTTCTATCGCGCACACACCTTGTCACTCGATCTCCCACCCATGTAGTCCCATCACGATCTCCAGGGGATCTCTCTATGACAAACATACACTCTCTCCTCCCCATGTCTGCATTTTCTTCGTACGTCTCTCTCGACCTCTCTCCCTTGTTTGTCAGACCCCTCTTGGCCACGTGCTAGGGGTCTTGCTCTCTCGGTTCCAAACAACCACACACTATCTCCTCACCTTGCCTCCATTGTCGAAGATGCATGTGTGATATGTTTGCATAAGACACGCGCGCTTTTTCTCTACTTTTATCGTGTGTTGTCCATGTCTCTTTCACACACACACACACACTTTTTTCACTCTCTCTCTCTCTCTCTAGTTAGAGACTCTGTCACGTCCATAAGCATATGGATGTTTTGACAAGTCAAACCTCAGAAAAGTTTGACCAGGTATATGTGGAGAAAAACATTTACATCTGGAACGATCATTAGACTCATCACAACATGTACTTACTTCATACTATCATTTATCTTTGGTATTGTAGATATAAGTAATTTCTTAATAAACTTGGTCAAAGTTTCAAAAGTTTGACTTAAAAAAAATGTTGGAACTACATTACCGAACGGAGGGAGTAGCTCTTTCTCTCTCTCTGCTATCTCTCACGGGCCTCCCCTCTCACTCGAACTCTCCATACCGACGGATTATATGCTCAATGTGTCAGCGTATAGCTCCGTATATTGTTTAGTTGACCGTTCAACCAATCCACATGCTGCCTTGTCAGCTCGTGTTCTGTATCTTCGTGTGTTGGCCCATGTGGCAGTGGGTGAAAATAAGTAAAGTAGAGGCCCATCTGACATGCGGTGAAGTAAACAAAGTTGAAACCACTCGGGTTAGCACACCGCACGCTAGTAAATTGAGGGCGCATTGAGGACAAACTTCTTGCGTGCGAAGGACGCACTCGCGCACAATTCAACATTGCGCGGTAGCATGCACAGAAGGACGCACTCGTGCACACCCAGCACACAACACACACCAGCACACGTGTACACCAGTGTCGCCGCCGGTTAAGATGGATGGCGAGGCAGCCAACAAGCGGAGGTGGCTCGAGCCAAAACCGCATCCGGCGAGCCTGGACTTCATCAGCAGCCTCCCCGATGACATGCTGCTCGTCATCATCGGCCTCCTTCCCACCAAATCTGCCGTGCGGACCGCCCTGCTCTCCCGGCGGTGGCGCCCCCTCTGGCGCTGCGTCCCCCTCAACCTCACCATCGACAGTTGCCTCTGCGACGGGGATTGCAAACGCATGGCCGCAGTCTCCGAGATCCTTTCATCGCACCCTGGGCCAGCCAGACGCCTTGACATCCGCATGTTCAGTACCAACTGCAAGGTCCAACCCAAGTTCGACAAGTGTTATTATCCCCCGCCCTAGATCAGTTCGAGGAGCTCAGCTTTGAAGCTGGACGACGTCGCTCTCTGCCGCCGTCCATGCTTCGCCACACGCCAACGCTGCGGCGCGCCAGCTTCAGCTCCTGCTATCTTCCCCAGATTAATGCCGCGCCCGCCCTTCTTCTCCCTCAACTCAAGCAGCTCGACCTCTTCGAAGTTGTCATCTCGAAGAAGGCTATGGCGCACCTGCTCCGCAGCTGTACTGCGCTCGAGTACCTTCGTCTTGAGCTGATCCACGGGTTCATTAGCCTCCAGATCGCCTCGATGAATCTCCGATGGATTTATGTGTCTTGCTGGCCCCGCAACAAGACATCAATTGGGAAGAGATCACTCCAGCTGTTCCACGTTATGGTCATTGAGAATGCGCCTTTCCTTGAGAGATTGCTTGTACCGGATCTAGAAGGTCCAACAAAAATTAGGGTCATTGACGCGCCGAAATTGACAGTGTTGGTGTACTCGTCTGGCAAATTCTCTGAACTCTTTATTGGATCCGTAATCGTTCAGGTACAGCACCCATCTTCTTCTCTGTCTTCTTGAAATTCACATTTTTAAATTTCTTCTTGATGTATTTACGACCGTCTTCCAGAAAATGATTCCCACAAGCTTGACCCAGTCCATGCGCACAGTGAAGATCTTAGCACTAAAATCTATCGGCCCCAATCTGGATCAAGTTATTGGATTCCTTACATGCTTCCGTGCACGGAGAAGATACTCATCGAGGTGAAACTTCTTTCCTATAAGTAAATGGTAATCACAACGTAGCTCATTTTTTTCGTAATTTTCCCAAATTACGATGACAAGTGTAGTGTTCAAAACTGCATCTACGCAGTGCACCGTGTCGGGGGAAATCGGCCTCCTCGAGCACCTATGGGGACGGAGCCCCTTTTCGGTTCGGCGGGGGGCGGAGGTTGCACAAAGAGCAGATCGAGGCGACACACGCACACACACACAACGGTTTTACCCAGCTTCGGGCCGCACGGAGGCGTAAAACCCTACTGCTGCTTGTCTGGTTGATTCGGGTTCTTGCTCTGGAGCGCAAAGCTACAGTAAGTTGGAGCTGGACGTAGATGAGGGTATACTGGGTGTCCCCCTTGTGTCCTCTCGTGTCCTCCTCTCTCCTCTTCCGTCCTCTTTTCTGCCCTACGTGCGCATGGGCCTCCTTTTATATGCTAAGGGGTTACCCACAGGTAGCGACGTAGGTAAGGGCAAAAATGGCAAGAAACTGTGCGCACAGTGGTTGCACAGTGCTATCGCACCTAACTCTGACAGCGGGGGACAAAGGCATTGAATGCCCGTCTGGATCGCCTGAACAGTGCCGAGGCGGACCGTTAGGGGCATCTCCGCTCGCCACGGGGGCGACTCCATCAACGTCGCGTGCCACCGCACACCTCAGGATGCGTGGTGCCTTGCCATGTGCCTCTGGGAAAGCCCCGGGGTGACGCGTGGGCAAGGTGAGCTGGAGCGCAGGCCTGAGGTGGTGGTTTGCCGCGGCAAGTGGCTTGCCGCGGTGGTTGTCTTGCCGCACCTGAGAGCTCGTCGCTCATCAGGCCTTGCCGGGGCGCGCGGCGCGCCGCGGCGGGCTTCTCTTGGGGAGCCTTGGCTTGGCCGTCCCGGCGAGCTCCTCCCGCCGGGGCCTTGGTGCTTCGGCTTGGTCGTCCCGGCAAGCTCCTCTTGCCAGGGCCTTGCCGCCTTGGCCCGGCAAGCTCCTCTTGTCGGACCTCACCTTCTTGGCCCGGCAAGCTCCTCTTGTCGGGGCCTGGTCTTCTTGGCTCGATCACTTGGCCTTCGTTCGGCCCAGAAAGGGCCATGGAGACTCTTGCCGCTCCCCTGGCAAGCCTTGCCGCGGGACGCTACTACTGCCCGTGCACAAGTTCGGGGTACTAAGGTACCCCTACTTTAGTACACCGACAGGAGCCCCCGGGCCTGGGCCATACACGGTGTCGAGCGTTGTTGGGCCAGGCCCTAACAGTGCACGGGCACGCGTGGCCTGGGTTGCGCTGCTCCTTAACTTCGCGCCCGTCGCGCCCTCCCCAAGTGGCGCGCGCTTATCGCGGCGTCGTGGGGGGGCGAGGCGTGCGAGGCGTGCGTGACGTGGGTGGCGTGCGCGGGGCTGAGGCCCGCAGGCACGCGTCACGTCGAGCACGATACCTTTATTCGAAAAGGCGAAACGCCCGCTCCCACTGTAAGTGGGGAGGGGGAGACGCGGAGGCGTGGCTTGGCGAATGAACGGGGTCAAGGCGCGTCTTTTGGGGCGCCCGCTCCCCACGATCACGGGGTTGGGAGAGGTCGCCTCATCTGACGCCTTGGCCTTGCGCACCTGCCACGCGGCCTCCATGCACTTGGGGCCGCGGAGGTGGAGGCAGGAAACCGGGCCGACGCGGGTCGAATTAGTGGGTCGGCCCCGTCGCCTGCCCTTCCATCGCTTTGATTGGCTGGGCGGGGCGGCTGAGCCCCCACTCCGCCCCTTTATAAGGAGCGGAAGGGGGTGATGAGGGTCCGCACTCCTCCCTTTTTTATTCTCTTAGGTCCCTGGTCCCCTCTCCCCAACTGTCATGGAGAAAGGGAACCCTGGTCCTTCTTCGGTGGCGGCAAGGGTTGCCGCCAGGCAGTGCGCCCCTCCTCCCCTTGCGCCCGTGGTGACGGAGCCAACCGTAAGGGGAAGGGGGAGGGGGCGAGGTCGTGGACGAGGCCGCGGACGGGGCCGAGGCGCTCGAGGCGGGCGGGGCGGCGCGCCGGCCTCGCCTCCGCCGGTTGCTCCGTTTCTCCCGGCGGTTCATCTCGGGGACGACCCCTGCGAGTTCATCATCAGGCTGCGCCGGGCGCCTCGCCGTCTCCTCCACCTCCCGGCTCCCTTCGCGGACGTCCTGGAGGCGGAGCAACACGAGACGCTGAGACTGCGCATGAGGGGCTGCGGGATCAGTGGTATGCGCGTCCACGTCGAATCCCGAGCCCCCGGCTTGATGTATCTTGGCCGAGGGTGGAAGTCGTTCGCCCGGATCCATAGCTTGACGGAGGGGTTCACCCTCCATTTCAAGCCGATGGAGGGTGATCTCCTCTCCGTCAAGGTCTTCGGGGACCTCGGCACCCGGGCCCGGTGCTGCGTGGATAGCTCCTCCGACAGCGAAGGCTCCTCCTCGAGCGAGAGTGACGAGGAGGGGAGTGACAGCGACGACGAGGGGAGCGGTCGCCGGGATGACGGGCCCGACTAGGTGCCGGTCGCAGCTCCGCGTGGCACCGGCGACCCCATCATCCGCGTCGCTGGCGCCGTGAACTCCCCGGGGTCGTCTCCTTGGGCGGCTGGCGTAGGGAGGCTGCGGAAGAGGAAGAGGGCGGGCGGCAAGGCCGCTGCCTCGTCTTCCAGCTTCGCCCCAAACGCCGTCATCACCCTTTCTCGCGGCGACGACCACCGGGGTCTTCTCTCTAGCCCGGCAAGCTCCTCTTGCCGGGGCTTCGTCTTCTCGGGCGGCCGGAGTGGCGAGGCTGCGGAAGAGGAAGAGGCCGGCGGCAAGGCCGTCAACTCGGAGTACGAGGGCTAGATGCCCTCGACAGCGTGTTGACGTCCCGCTGCCTCCTTTTCGAGCTCCGCCTCCAGCGTCGCCATCTCCATCCAGCCTCTGGAGCCCCTGGGCGGAGCCCCTGGGCGGAGCCCCGGATGCTCTCTTGGCGTCTTCTGCCACCCGTAGCACGTCTAGGCGCCCCTTTTGCCCTTCTCGCCTCCTTGTCCTACCTCCTGATGAGAGAGACAAGAAAGGGATTACGGGCACCTTATCTCTTTTTACCTTGTAAGCCCTCGGGCCTTAGTTGCGTTTAAATCTTGTAATCCCATCTTTCATGTTTTTCATCCTCTCTGAACTGTACCTGAGTGGAATGTTTTTAATGAAAAGGGGATGTTTGCCGGATCATTGGTCTCGCGGGTACATCCCGCGGCAAGGAGCGAACCCTTTGCATCGTTAAGATAGACACTTCCCCGCCCGGCAACAGGCCCTGCCGTCTTCCCGCGCCCCTTGGCCCTCCTTACGCTCTTGGCGGAGGCAGGGAGAAGGCGGGTTCCGGCCCCTCGCTTCCTCCCCTTGCCGCCGCGGCAACTATCAGAAGCGGGCCCCGGGAATGCGCTCCGGGGTTTGTCGCTTAAGAGAGCACAGCAGCTTTTAGGAGGAAGCAAGGTTTTCGCATTCCGCAGCTCACGAGAGAATGCATGATAAGGGATGTAAAGACTTATCTGAGGTTGCAGCCCCCGGCGACTCTGGCTTGCCGGGGGGAGGGTGCTGGCTCGCCCTTCTCCCCTTCTTTGTCCTTGAGCGGCTCGGCAAGGGTATGCAATTCTTGCGAGCCAAAGGGAAAGGACGGGAAAAATACGCGGACTCGACCTCTAAGTTAGAGGTTAGCGACTGTTAGGCACTATCAACCCTAACCAAGGACGAGACTCGACTCAGCATGCATGCTAAAACTTGGGGGCGCCAGCGCTTCATTGCGGCCAGGGTCTGCGCCTGGCTTTGTACAAAGGATTACATGCAGCTGCAGCAAGACTTTTGTACAAAGAGTTGGTTGCCGGACGGGGTCCGACAACCGCGCCTTACGGGTAAAACTTGCGAAGATGCTCAATATTCCAGGAATTGCTCACCGGAGTGCCATCTTCGGTCTCGAGGCGGACGGCGCCGGGCCTCGTGACTCGTTTCACCCGGAAGGGCCTTCCCACTTTGGCGTCAACTTGTTGTGTATCTTGGCCGACTGAACGTGCCGAAGAACAAGGTCGCCTTCCTCGAGGCTCCTGGCTTTAACTTTGCGGCTATGATAGCGACGCAGAGCTTGCTGGTAGCGAGCGGATCGCACAGCAGCCTGGAGACGATCTTCCTCGAGGAGCAGTGCGTCATCTTCACGCGACCGCTCTTGCTCAAGCTCATCATAAGCGAGCACTCGAGGTGACCCGTATAAGAGTTCCGTGGGGGTAACTGCTTCTGCTCCATAGATTAGAGCAAATGGTGTCTGGCCGGTGGCTCGATTTGGCGTCGTTCTGACTGACCAAAGAACCGCCGGCAGCTCCTCGATCCAGTTCCGTCCGCGCTTGAGCAGCTTGTCAAAACTTCTGGTCTTGAGCCCGCGCAGTACCTCGGCGTTGGCCCTTTCCGCTTGACCGTTGCTCCTGGGATGAGCAACAAAAGCGAAGCAGACCTTGGTGCCGAGGTCTTGGGTGTACTGCATGAAGGTTTGGCTTGTGAACTGCGTACCGTTGTCGGTGATGATCTTGTTGGGGATCCCGAAACGGCAAACAATCGACCTGAAGAATTTGATCGCGGACTGGGCCGTCACCTTCCTCACTGGCTCCACTTCTGGCCACTTTGTGAACTTGTCGATGGCAACAAACAAGTACTCAAAGCCCCCGACGGCTCGGGGGAAAGGGCCGAGGATATCGAGCCCCCAGACCGAGAAGGGCCAGGACAAAGGGATCGTCTGGAGAGCTTGAGCTGGCTGGTGTATCTTCTTGGAATGGAACTGGCACGCTTCACACTTGGTTACTTGTGCAGTTGCATCCTGGAGGGCTGTGGGCCAGAAGAAACCTTGCCGGAACGCTTTGCCGGCAAGTGCTCTGGCGCCAATGTGGTGTCCACATATGCCTCCGTGTATCTCCGCCAACAGCTTCTGCCCGTCTTCCCGGTGAATGCACTTCAATTTCACCCCATTGCGTCCTCTTATGTACAGTGCGCTGTCGACGAACTGGTACATACTGGACCGCCGGGCTACTCTTTCCGCTTCTTCTTGTTCTTCGGGAAGTTCTCCTGTCTGGAGGAAACGGACGATCTGCTGTGCCCACGTCGGAGCCTGTGGCTCGACGACGAGGACTAAAGGCATGTCTGCGGCTGCGGGAACATCAGCTTCTACGGCGAGGACTTGGGGCTCAGCCGGAGCTTGACGTTCCCCGGCCAGTGATGAACGCAGTCTTCTCTTCATCTTCTTCGGCCATGAAAATCTGGTGGTACCCGGAGTAGGCGTCGAGGAATGAAAGCAGGTCACATCCAGCCGTGGAGTCAACAATCTGGTCGATGCGCGGCAAGGGAAATGGATCTTTAGGGCAAGCTCTGTTGACATCGGTGAAATCGATGCAAAGCCTCCACTTCCCGTTTGCTTTGCGCACGACAACAGGATTGGCCAACCACGTCGGATGGAGCACGCCTCTGACGAGGCCTGCCGCTTCCAACTTCCTGATCTCCTCCGCGATAAACTCTTGGCGCTCCACCGCTTGTTTCCTAACTTTTTGCTTGACGGGCCGCACATGAGGACAGACGGCAAGGTGGTGCTCAATTACTTTCCTGGGAACGCCGGGGATGTCGGATGGTTGCCAGGCAAACACATCGACATTCGCCCGCAGGAAAGCAACGAGCGCGCTTTCCTATTTGGGGTCGAGAGTGGCACTGATGGTGAAGGTACCACCAGTGCCGTCCTCCTTGGCGGGCACCTTCTTGGTCACTGGCGGAGCAGCCGTCGTTCTCTTATGCTTGCCGGCGGGGCTCGATGGTGCGTCCTCGACGGCAGCGCAGCACTCCGAAGAGGTGCGCTTGCCGGAGTGGGCACCAGAGCATTCGCCGGGCTTGGCCTTCTTGCCGAAAGAGCTCAATGGCACGTCCTCGATGGCAGCGCAGCACTCCGAAGAGGTGCGCTCGCCGGAGTGGGTGCCAGAGCACTTGCCGGGCTTGGTCTTCTTGCCGGCGGGGCTCGATGGCACGTCCTCGACGGCAGCGCAGCACTCCGAAGAGGCGCGCTTGCCGGAGTGGGCGCCAGAGCACTTGCCGGGCTTGGTCTTCTTGCCGGCGGGGCTCGATGGCACGTCCTCGACGGCAGCACAGCACCCCGAAGAGGCGCGCTTGCCGGAGTGGGCGCCAGAGCACTTGCCGGACCTCTTCTTCGCCCCGGGAGCTCCAGCGGCAAGTGGGCCGCGGGCCGTTGCCGCTGTCGCGTCCCGGTATATTTGGTCGGCGCAGATAAGGGCGTCCTTCTTGTCGCCGGGGACAGAAATGACGCTTATCGGGCCAGGCATCTTGAGCATGTTGTATGCGTAATGAGAGGCCGCCATGAACTTGGCGAGCGCCGGTCGGCCGAGGATCCCGTTGTAGGGCAACGGGAAGTCGGCGACGTCAAAGGTGACCCTCTCAGTCCTGAAATTCAGCTCGCTGCCAAATGTCACCGGCAGCGTGATCTTTCCCTTCGGCTTGCTCCTTCCCGGGTTTATTCCTTGGAATGTGCCGGTCTCTTCAAGCTCGCTGTCGGGAACTTGGAGCCTCCGGAGAACAGCGGAGGAGATCAGATTCAAGCCGGCCCCGCTGTCAACTAGCATCTTAGTGACCTTGAGGTTGCGGATCGTTGGGGAAACCAACATAGGCAAGCACCCGACCGCGGTTGTGCGATCAGGGTGGTCCTCAATATCAAAGATGATAGGTGTGCTGGACCATCTCAGGGGTCTGCGCGATTCGACGGGTGGCTCCGCTGCATTGACTTCCCGCACCCACCGTTTAAGCTGGTGGTGGGAAGCGTGCAGGGAAGCACCGCCGTCCACACACAAGACCTCAGTGGCTTTCTGAAACTCCTGCTCGCTGGTCTCGGGGTCTTCCATGTCTTCGTCGTCGTCATCGTCTTCGTCCTTGTCGCGTCCCCGGGGAGGTCTGTCTGCTTGCCGCTGCTTGTCCTTGCCACGGCGCTCCCCCGGGCCGGGACGCTTCGTGTCGGATCCCCCGCCGCCTGCTTGGGCTCTCTCCTTGTCGCGTCGTGCGTACTCGGCCTTCTGCAGCTCGACGAGTCGCTCGACTTGCTTGCAACTCTGGAGGTCGTGGCCCCTGGTACGGTGGATCTTGCAGTACTTCTTGTCGGTACCGTCCCGCTTATCGGCAGCCGCCACTGCCTAGCAGTTGGCGCACCCAGCAATCTCCTTGCCGGGGCCTCCCGCCTGGGCTTTCTTGGCGGATCCCTCGCTGCCGGACTTCTCGACAACCAGCACCTCTGGGTTTTTCTTCTTTTTGCAGTTCCGCCGCCGGCCTCTCCTTGCCGGGGCGGTACCTTCACTGTCGGATTCTCCTTCTCCAACACTTTCTCCGGGGAGTTTCCTCCCCTCCTCAGCGCGTGCACACTTGTCGTCCAGGGCGTAAAGCTCGCTGACCTCCTTAATTTTGCACATCGCCATCTCCTCCCGCATCCTGCGGTTGCGCACGTTCTGGTGGAACGCGCTGATCACCGCGGCGGGGTGGACGTCTGGGATGTTGTAGTGCACACGGCTGAACCTCTGGATGAACTTGCGCAAAGGCTCCACCTCCTTCTGAACAAGCAGATGAAGGTCGCTTGCCTGGCCATGGGGTTTGTGGCTGCCCGTGAAGGCGCCAACAAACTGATGGCATAGATCTGGCCAGGAGGAGATGGAGCCGTCCGGCAAGTGCATGAGCCAGGATCTGACGTTGGGCTTGAGTACCAGCGGGAAGTAGTTGGCAAGGATCTTGTTGTCCCGTCCCCCGGCAGCCTACACCGCAATGGTGTAGATGCTGAGGAACTCCGACGGATGCGACTTGCCGTCGTACTTCTCGGGCACGTCGGGCTTGAAGTTCTTCATGCTGGGCCACTGGACTTGCCGCAGCTCGCGGGTGAACGCAGGGCAGCCTACCGAATACGGTAGTTCGCCTGGTTCCCCCGGTGCGTGCATGTCTCCAGAGGGCTCAACGCGCTGGTCTGATTGACGCCGCGCCTCTCTTCTGCGCTCGATGCAGGTTCGAGCTGTTGGAAATATGCCCTAGAGGCAATAATAAAAGCATTATTATTATATTTCCTTATTCATGATAATTGTCTTTATTCGTGCTATAATTGTGTTATCCGGAAATCGTAATACATGTGCGAATAACAGACAACAAACATGTCCCTAGTGAGCCTCTAGTTGACTAGCTCGTTGATCGACAGATAGTCATGGTTTCCTGACTATGGACATTGGATGTCATCGATAACGGGATCACATCATTAGGAGAATGATGTGATGGACAAGACCCAATCCTAAACATAGCATAAGATCGCATAGTTCGTTTGCTAGAGTTTTCCAATGTCAAGTATCCTTTCCTTAGACCATGAGATCGTGTAACTCCCGGATACCGTAGGAGTGCTTTGGGTATGCCAAACGTCACAACATAACTGGGTGACTATAAAGGTATGCTACGGGTATCTCTGAAAGTGTCTGTTGGGTTGACATGGATCGAGACTGGGATTTGTCACTCCGCTTGACGGAGAGGTATCACCGGGCCCTCTCGGTAATGCATCATCACAATGAGCTCAATGTGATCAAAGTGTTTGATCACGGGATCATGCATTACGGAACGAGAAAAGTGACTTGCCGGTAACGAGATTGAACGAGGTATTGGTATACCGACGATCGAATCTCGGGCAAGTAAAATACCGATTGACAAAGGGAATCGTATACGGGATTAATTGAATCCTCGACATCGTGGTTCATCCGATGAGATCATCGTGGAGCATGTGGGAGCCAACATGGGTATCTAGATCCCGCTGTTGGTTATTGCCCGAGAACCGTCTCGGTCATGTCTGCATGTCTCCCGAACCCGTAGGGTCTACACACTTAAGGTTCGGTGACGCTAGGGTTGTGAAGATATGTATGTGCAGTAACCCGAATGTTGTTCGGAGTCCCGGATGAGATCCCGGATGACACGAGGAGTTCTGGAATGGTCCGGAGGTAAAGAATTATATATAGGAAGTGCTATTTTGGCCATCGGGACAAGATTCGGTGTTATCGGTATTGTACCGGGACCACCGGAGGGGTCCCGGGGGTCCACCAGGTGGGGCCACCTGCCTTGGTGGGCCACATGGGCCTTAGGGGGTGCGCCTTGGCCTGCTTGGGCCAAGGGGAACCAGCCCCAAGGGCCCATGCGCCAAGGAAGCTTGGAGAGGGAGAGTCCAAAGGGGGGAAGGCACCTCCGAGGTGCCTTGGGGAGGATGGACTCCTCCCCCCTCTTGGACGCACCCCTTCCTTGGAGGAAGGGGCAAGGCTGCGCCCTCCCCCCCTCTAATGCACCTATATAAAAGGGGGCAGGGGAGGGGGGCTGCGCACCCACATGCCCTGGCTCTTCCCTCCTCCCTGCAACACCTCCTCCTCCTCCCGTAGTTGCTTAGCGAAGCCCTGCCGGAGTTCTGCTGCATCCACCACCACACCGTCGTGCTGGATCTTCCTCAACCTCTCCTTCCCCCTTGCTGGATCAAGAAGGAGGAGACGTCTCCCGTCCCGTACGTGTGTTGAACGCGGAGGTGCCGTCCGTTCGGTACTAGATCATCGGTGAATTGGATCACGGCAAGTACGACTACCTCATCCACGTTCACTCGAACGCTTCCGTTGCGATCTACAAAGTGGTATGTAGATGCTATCTAATCTGAATACTCGTTGCTAGATGAACTCATAGATGGATCTTGGTGAAACCGTAGGAAAAATTTTAATTTTCTGCAACGTTCCCCAACAGTGGCATCATGAGCTAGGTCTATGCGTAGTTCTTCTTGCGCGAGTAGAACACAATTTGTTGTGGGTGTAGATGGTTTCAACTTTTCTTGCCGCTTCTAGTCTTATCTTGCTTCAGCGGTATTGTGGGATGAAGCGGCCCGGACCAACCTTACACGTACGCTTACGTGAGACCGGTTCCACCGACTAACATGCACTAGTTGCATAAGGTGGCTGGCGGGTGTCTGCCTCTCCTACTTTAGTTGGAGCGGATTCGATGAAAAGGGTCCTTATGAAGGGTAAATAGAAGTTGACAAATCACGTTGTGGTTTTAACGTAGGTAAGAAAACGTTCTTGCTAGAACCCTAATTCAGCCACGTAAAACTTGCAACAACAATTAGAGGACGTCTAACTTGTTTTTGCAGCAAGTGCTTTGTGATATGATATGGCCAAAGTTGTGATGAATGATGAATGATCTATATGTGATGTATGAGATGTTCATGTTATTGTAATAGGGATCACGACTTGCATGTCGATGAGTATGACAACCGGCAGGAGCCATAGGAGTTGTCTTTATTTTTGTATGACCTGCGTGTCATTGAGAATCGCCATGTAAATTACTTTACTTTATTGCTAAACACGTTAGCCATAGTAGTAGAAGTAATAGTTGGCGAGCAACTTCATGGAGACACGATGATGAAGATCATGATGATGAAGATCATGGTGTCAAGCCGGTGACAAGATGATCATGGAGCCCAAAGATGAAGATCAAAGGAGCTATGTGATATTGGCCATATCATGTCACCTTTATTATTTGATTGCATGTGATGTTTATCATGTTTTGCATCTTGTTTACTTAGAACGACGGTAGTAAATAAGATGATCCCTCATAATAATTTCAAGAAAGTGTTCACCCTAACTGTGCACCGTTGCTAAGGTTCGTCGTTCCGAAGCACCACGTGATGATCGGGTGTGATAGGTCCTTACGTTCGCATACAACGGGTGTAAGACAGATTTACACACGCAAAACACTTAGGTTGACTTGACGAGCCTAGCATGTACAGACATGGCCTCGGAACACAGAAGACCGAAAGGTCGAGCATGAGTCGTATAGAAGATACGATCAACATGAAGATGTTCACCGATGTTGACTAGTCCGTCTCACGTGATGATCGGACACGGCCTAGTTGACTCGGATCATGTAATGCTTAGATGACTAATAGAGGGATGTCTATCTAAGTGGGAGTTCATTAAATAATTTGATTAAATGAACTTTATTATCATGAACTTAGTCTAAATATTTACAATATGTCTTGTAGATCAAATGGCCAACGTAGTCCTCAATTTCAACGCGTTCCTAGAGAAAACCAAGCTGAAAGACGATGGTAGCAACTATACGGACTGGGTCCGAAACCTGAGGATTATCCTCATAGCTGCCAAGAAAGATTATGTCCTAAGAGCACCGCTGGGTGACGCACCTATTCTCCCTGCAGAACAAGACGTTATGAACGCTTGGCAGTCACGCTGCGATGATTACTCCCTCGTTCAGTGCGGCATGCTTTACAGCTTAGAGCCGGGGCTCCAAAAGCGTTTTGAGAGACATGGAGCATATGAGATGTTCGAAGAGCTGAAAATGGTTTTCCAAGCTCATGCCCGGGTCGAGAGATATGAAGTCTCCGACAAATTCTTTAGCTGTAAGATGGAGGAAAATAGTTCTGTCAGTGAACACATACTCAAAATGTCTGGGTTGCACAACCGCATGACTCAACTGGAAGTTAATCTCCCGGATGAAGCGGTCATTGACAGAATCCTCCAGTCGCTTCCACCTAGCTACAAGAGCTTTGTGATGAACTACAATATGCATGGGATGGTAAAGACCATTCCTGAAGTATATGCTATGCTGAAATCAGCAGAGGTAGAAATCAAGAAGGAGCATCAAGTGTTGATGGTGAATAAAACCACTAAGTTCAAGAAGGGCAAGGGTAAAAAGAACTTCAAGAAGGACGACAAGGAAGTTGCCGCGCCCGGTAAGCAAGTTGCCGGGAAGAAGCCAAAGAATGGACCCAAGCCCGAAACTGAGTGCTTTTATTGCAAGGGAAGTGGTCACTGGAAGCGGAACTGCCCCAAATACTTAGCGGACAAGAAGGCCGGCAAAACCAAAGGTATATGTGATATACATGTAATTAATGTGTACCTTACCAGTACTCGTAGTAGCTCTTGGGTATTTGATACCGGTGCAGTTGCTCACATTTGTAACTCAAAGCAGGAGCTGCGGAATAAACGGGGACTGGCGAAGGACGAGGTGACGATGCGCGTCGGGAATGGTTCCAAGGTCGATGTGATCGCCGTCGGCACGCTGCCTCTACATTTACCTACGGGATTAGTTTTAAACCTCAATAATTGTTATTTAGTGCCAAGTTTGAGCATGAACATTGTATCTGGATCTCGCTTAATTCGAGATGGCTACTCATTTAAATCCGAGAATAATGGTTGTTCTATTTATATGAGAGATATGTTTTATGGTCATGCTCCGATGGTTAATGGTTTATTCTTGATGAATCTCGTACGTGATGATACACATATTCATAGTGTGAGTACCAAAAGAGTTAAAGTTGATAACAATAGTCCCACATATTTGTGGCACTGCCGCCTTGGTCACATAGGTGTCAAACGCATGAAGAAGCTCCATGCAGATGGACTTTTAGAGTCTCTTGATTATGAATCATTTGACACGTGCGAACCATGCCTCGTGGGTAAAATGACCAAGACTCCGTTCTCAGGAACAATGGAGCGAGCAACCAACTTATTGGAAATCATACATACCGATGTGTGCGGTCCAATGAGTGTTGAGGCTCGCGGTGGCTATCGTTATGTTCTCACCCTCACTGATGACTTGAGTAGATATGGGTATATCTACTTAATGAAACACAAGTCTGAGACCTTTGAAAAGTTCAAGGAATTTCAGAGTGAGGTTGAAAATCAACGTGATAGAAAGATCAAGTTTCTACGATCAGATCATGGAGGAGAATACTTGAGTCACGAATTTGGGACACACTTAAGAAAATGTGGAATAGTTTCACAACTCACGCCGCCTGGAACACCTCAGCGTAATGGTGTGTCCGAACGTCGTAATCGCACTCTATTAGATATGGTGCGATCTATGATGTCTCTTACCGATTTACCGCTATCTTTTTGGGGCTATGCTTTAGAGACTGCCGCATTCACTTTAAATAGGGCTCCGTCGAAATCCGTTGAGACGACACCATATGAATTATGGTTTGGGAAGAAACCTAAGCTGTCGTTTCTAAAAGTTTGGGGATGCGATGCTTATGTGAAGAAACTTCAACCTGAAAAGCTCGAACCCAAGTCGGAAAAATGCGTCTTCATAGGATACCCTAAGGAAACTGTTGGGTATACCTTCTACCACAGATCCGAAGGCAAGATCTTTGTTGCCAAGAATGGATCCTTTCTAGAGAAGGAGTTTCTCTTGAAAGAAGTGGGAGGAAAGTAGAACTTGATGAAGTGTTGCCTCTTGAACCGGAAAATGGCGAAACTCAGGAAACCGTTTCTGAGGTGCCTGCACCGACTAGAGAGGAAATTAATGATGATGATCAAGATGCTTCTGGTCAAGCTCCTACTGAAATTCGAAGGTCCACAAGGACACGTTCCGCACCAGAGTGGTACGGGAACCCTGTCTTGGAAATCATGTTGTTAGACAACGGTGAACCTTCGAACTATGAGGAAGCAATGGCGGGCCCGGATTCCGACAAATGGCTGGAAGCCATGAAATCCGAGATAGGATCCATGTATGAAAACGAACTATGGACTTTGACTGAATTGCCCGTTGAACGGCGAGCCATAGAAAATAAATGGATCTTTAAGAAGAAGACAGACGTGGATGGTAATGTGACCGTCTATAAAGCTCGGCTTGTCGCTAAGGGTTATCGACAAGTTCAAGGGGTTGACTACGATGAGACTTTCTCACCGGTAGCGAAGCTGAAGTCCGTCCGAATCATGTTAGCAATTGCCGCATACTATGATTATGAGATATGGCAAATGGACGTCAAAACGGCATTCCTTAATGGTTTCCTTAAGGAAGAATTGTATATGATGCAGCCGGAAGGTTTTGTCGATCCTAAGAATGCTGACAAGGTATGCAAGCTCCAACGCTCGATTTATGGGCTGGTGCAAGCATCTCGGAGTTGGAACATTCGCTTTGATGAGATGATCAAAGCGTTTGGGTTTACACAGACTTATGGAGAAGCCTGTGTTTACAAGAAAGTGAGTGGGAGCTCTGTAGCATTTCTCATATTATATGTAGACGACATACTTTTGATGGGAAATGATATAGAACTCTTGGACAGCATTAAGGCCTACTTGAATAAGAGTTTTTCAATGAAGGACCTTGGAGAAGCTGCTTATATATTAGGCATCAAGATCTATAGAGATAGATCGAGACGCCTCATAGGTCTTTCACAAAGCACATACCTTGATAAAATATTGAAGAAGTTCAATATGGATCAATCTAAGAAAGGGTTCTTACCTGTGTTACAAGGTGTGAAATTGAGCTCAGCTCAATGTCCGACCACGGAAAAAGATATAGAAGAGATGAGCGTCATCCCCTATGCCTCAGCCATAGGTTCTATTATGTATGCCATGCTGTGTACCAGACCTGATGTAAACCTTGCCGTAAGTTTGGTAGGAAGGTACCAAAGTAATCCCGGCAAGGAACACTGGACAGTGGTCAAGAATATCCTGAAGTACCTGAAAAGGACTAAGGAAATGTTTCTCGTTTATGGAGGTGACGAAGAGCTCATCGTAAAAGGTTACGTCGACGCTAGCTTCGACACAGATCTGGATGACTCTAAGTCACAAACCGGATACGTGTATATTTTGAATGGTGGGGCAGTAAGCTGGTGCAGTTGCAAGCAAAGCGTCGTGGCGGGATCTACATGTGAAGCGGAGTACATGGCAGCCTCGGAGGCAGCACATGAAGCAATTTGGGTGAAGGAGTTCATCACCGACCTCGGAGTCATACCCAATGTGTCGGGGCCAATCAAGCTCTTCTGTGACAACACTGGAGCTATTGCACTTGCAAAGGAGCCCAGGTTTCACAAGAAGACTAGGCACATCAAGCGTCGCTTCAACTCCATTCGTGAAAATGTTCAACATGGAGACATAGAGATTTGTAAAGTGCACACGGATCTGAATGTCGCAGATCCGTTGACTAAACCTCTCCCTAAGGCAAAACATGATCAGCACCAGAACTCTATGGGTGTTCGATTCATCACAATGTAACTAGATTATTGACTCTAGTGCAAGTGGGAGACTGTTGGAAATATGCCCTAGAGGCAATAATAAAAGCATTATTATTATATTTCCTTATTCATGATAATTGTCTTTATTCGTGCTATAATTGTGTTATCCGGAAATCGTAATACATGTGTGAATAACAGACAACAAACATGTCCCTAGTGAGCCTCTAGTTGACTAGCTCGTTGATCGACAGATAGTCATGGTTTCCTGACTATGGACATTGGATGTCATCGATAACGGGATCACATCATTAGGAGAATGATGTGATGGACAAGACCCAATCCTAAACATAGCATAAGATCGCATAGTTCGTTTGCTAGAGTTTTCCAATGTCAAGTATCCTTTCCTTAGACCATGAGATCGTGTAACTCCCGGATACCGTAGGAGTGCTTTGGGTATGCCAAACGTCACAACGTAACTGGGTGACTATAAAGGTATGCTACGGGTATCTCTGAAAGTGTCTGTTGGGTTGACATGGATCGAGACTGGGATTTGTCACTCCGCTTGACAGAGAGGTATCACCGGGACCTCTCGGTAATGCATCATCACAATGAGCTCAATGTGATCAAAGTGTTTGATCACGGGATCATGCATTACGGAACGAGAAAAGTGACTTGCCGGTAACGAGATTGAACGAGGTATTGGTATACCGACGATCGAATCTCGGGCAAGTAAAATACCGATTGACAAAGGGAATCGTATACGGGATTAATTGAATCCTCGACATCGTGGTTCATCCGATGAGATCATCGTGGAGCATGTGGGAGCCAACATGGGTATCCAGATCCCGCTGTTGGTTATTTCCCGAGAACCGTCTCGGTCATGTCTGCATGTCTCTCGAACCCGTAGGGTCTACACACTTAAGGTTCGGTGACGCTAGGGTTGTGAAGATATGTATGTGCAGTAACCCGAATGTTGTTCGGAGTCCCGGATGAGATCCCGGACGTCACGAGGAGTTCCAGAATGGTCCGGAGGTAAAGAATTATATATAGGAAGTGCTATTTTGGCCATCGGGACAAGATTCGGTGTTATCGGTATTGTACTGGGACCATCGGAGGGGTCCCGGGGGTCCACCAGGTGGGGCCACCTGCCTTGGTGGGCCACATGGGCCTTAGGGGGTGCGCCTTGGCCTGCTTGGGCCAAGGGGAACCAGCCCCAAGGGCCCATGCGCCAAGGAAGCATGGAGAGGGAGAGTCCAAAGGGGGGAAGGCACCTCCGAGGTGCCTTGGGGAGGATGGACTCCTCCCCCCTCTTGGTCGCACCCCTTCCTTGGAGGAAGGGGCAAGGCTGCGCCCTCCCCCCCTCTAATGCACCTATATAAAAGGGGGCAGGGGAGGGGGGCTGCGCACCCACATGCCCTGGCTCCTCCCTCCTCCCTGCAACACCTCCTCCTCCTCCCGTAGTTGCTTAGCGAAGCCCTGTCGGAGTTCTGCTGCATCCACCACCACACCGTCGTGCTGGATCTTCCTCAACCTCTCCTTCCCCCTTGCTGGATCAAGAAGGAGGAGACGTCTCCCGTCCCGTACGTGTGTTGAACGCGGAGGTGCCGTCCGTTCGGTACTAGATCATCGGTGAATTGGATCACGGCAAGTACGACTACCTCATCCACGTTCACTCGAACGCTTCCGTTGCGATCTACAAAGTGGTATGTAGATGCTATCTAATCTGAATACTCGTTGCTAGATGAACTCATAGATGGATCTTGGTGAAACCGTAGGAAAAATTTTAATTTTCTGCAACGTTCCCCAACACGAGCGTCTTCTTCCCTTCGTTCGTGAAGGACTTGGCGTTGGTCGTGGCGAGCTCGCGGGTTCGACGACGCGGTGGAGTCGTTGTCGAAGTGAGCCCGGCGAGTCGGCGACCGCGGCTTCTGGGGCGGGGAGTGCACGGCGGTCGCACCCCCGCCATTCTTGGCGCCATCGGTTCTCGCCTGGGTGACTGGCCACGGCTGCGACGCGCTGTGCTGCCGCGGAGTGTCGCCGTTGGTGAAACCGATGAGGCTCTGGATGGTTGCCCTCCAATCGTCGAGCTTGTCCGGCGTCGGAGGGTAGTCTAGGAGTAGCTGAGCTCGCGCGAGAGCTTCCGCTGGGGTGGCGGGCAGAGGCGGCGAACGGCGCGAGGAGCGGGATGTGCTCGAACTCCTAACTACGTTAGAAGGAGTAGCACCCGGTCCAGGCAGCCGCGCGACGCTCGTTCCGGCACGCTGAATCTCATGCTGGCCCTGAGCGCCTTGGGACCCACCAGCACGGTCTGGGTCCAGCGAGCGTATGGTACCTTGGGTACCATGACACTGCTGGTTCCGCGCCTCCTGAGAGGGGCGCGGGGCGAGCTCGGACGTCGCGGGACCAAGAACTGGTTCGACGGCGCCCGTTCCTCCGCCGGCGTCCTCCCCACCACCCGCCTGCTCCACGGGCGGTGGGTTCGACGCTGACGGACCGGTCGCCTCCGGAGCTTTCTTCTTCGGCGCCATGCCGGCGCAAACGATGAGAGTCTGGCTTGCGCGGACACCGGATCTGATTCACACAACCTCGACGCGCCCCCTACCTGGCGCGCCGGAGATGTCGGGGGAAATCGGCCTCCTCGAGCACCTATGGGGACGGAGCCCCTTTTCGGTTCGGCGGGGGGCGGAGGTTGCACAAAGAGCAGATCGAGGCGACACACGCACACACACACAATGGTTTTACCCAGCTTCAGGCCGCACGAAGGCGTAAAACCCTACTGCTGCTTGTCTGGTTGATTCGGGTTCTTGCTCTGGAGCGCAAGAAGCTACAGTAAGTTGGAGCTGGACGTAGACGAGGGTATACTGGGTGTCCCCCTTGTGTCCTCTCGTATCCTCCTCTCTCCTCTTCCATCCTCTTTTCTGCCCTACGTGCGCATGGGCCTTCTTTTATATGCTAAGGGGTTACCCACAGGTAGCGACGTAGGTAAGGGCAAAAATGGCAAGAAACTGTGCGCATAGTGGTTGCACAGTGCTATCGCACCTAACTCTGACGGCGGGGGACAAAGGCATTGAATGCCCGTCTGGATTGCCTGAACAGTGCCGAGGCGGACCGTTAGGGGCGTCTCCGCTCGCCACGGGGGCGACTCCATCAACGTCGCGTGCCACCGCGCACCTCAGGATGCGTGGTGCCTTGCCACGTGCCTCTGGGAAAGCCCCGGGGTGACGCGTTGGCAAGGTGAGCTGGAGCGCAGGCCTGAGGTGGTGGTTTGCCGCGGCAAGTGGCTTGCCGCGGTGGTTGTCTTGCCGCACCTGAGAGCTCGTCGCTCGTCAGGCCTTGCCGGGGCGCGCGGGGCGCCGCGGCGGGCTTCTCTTGGGGAGCCTTGGCTTGGCCGTCCCGGCGAGCTCCTCCCGCCGGGGCCTTGGTGCTTCGGCTTGGTCGTCCCGGCAAGCTCCTCTTGCCGGGGCCTTGCCGCCTTAGCCCGGCAAGCTCCTCTTGCCGGACCTCGCCTTCTTGGCCCGGCAAGCTCCTCTTGCCGGGGCCTGGTCTTCTTGGCTCGATCACTTGGCCTTCGTCCGGCCCAGAAAGGGCCGTGGAGACTCTTGCCGCTCCCCTGGCAAGCCTTGCCGCGGGACGCTACTACTGCCCGTGCACAAGTTCAGGGTACTAAGGTACCCCTACTTTAGTACACCGACACACCGAAAGAAATGTTTTTAGTATTTTTTTCTCACGTGATCACCTGCATCATTTCTATGTTGTACTACTAAAGTAACCTAGGCTAGTCATACTGGAAAGTAACTTAGACTACTCCAGTAACTCTATGGTTACCCTACGAGCAAGTACTACCTTCGTCCTCGTTTACTCTTCCAATTTTGTAGTATCAAAATTTGACCATAGATTTAACTGACAAAATGTTAATGCATGTCCCTAAGAACTATATCGTTGGATTTGTATTTGAACATAATTTCAAATGGTGTAATTTTTAGTGACATGCATTGGCATTTTCTTAGGTAAATATATGGTCAAAATTTTATACTAAATACGAGGTAGTATTCCCTCCGTCCCAAAATTCTTGTCTTACATTTGTTTAGATACGGATGTATCTAACACTAAAATGTAACTAGATACATCCGTATTTAGACAAATTTAAGATAAGAATTTTGGGACAGAGGGAATACAAAAGTGGGATATGTAGGCCAAAACAAGTGCCAAATTCACTTGTGATGCATTTGGCATCGATGCCCCTCCATTGCTCACCTGGTTCCCCAATCTAAATCACCTACTTTGCTCCGGTGCCAAATTAACTCACGCAATGAAAAAACACTGCGTCGGAGAGAGAGAGGACTGAGGTGATAGAGCATTTCCTCATATAATCTTTTTAGCCTTTTTGCACCACATTGTAATCATATTTTCACATTATTTACTTCAAAAATATTCAAATACCCCCATTATGCTACGTTTACAACACTCCTCCATGTTTTGTAGAAAAGGGTGAAAAGGCCCAAAATCCTTCTATAATGGAGAGTGTCAAGAAACTGTGGTTGCTGTAATTTACGGAGGGACCCGACCGTGAAGAAAAGAAGTAATCAGAGGGGCCAAACTTAAGAAGAGGACCAACTTGTGCAGAAAGAAGAAAAGGACACGGGCAACGTGCAAATGGAAGATCTGATCGAGGGAATCAAATCCCTAGCGCTCTCAATCCCCAAATCGGGCCTGGCACATCTCTCTCTCCCTCACCCCTCCTTCTCCAACTCCGGTCGCCGCCACGGCCAGGTCGGCATGGTGGTGCGCCTCCGCCTCCCATCCATCCAGTAGCTCCACCGTGCCATCTCCACCAGCCACCGCTACATCATCCACCATCTCGCGCCCCTGCTGCTCTTCTCCTCCCCACGTCCGAACTGCTGGTGCTCCTCCACCTTTCTTCCCACAAATTGTGCTACTGCTCTTTCTCTTCTCCCCACGCCTCTGTTCTTCTTGCCCAAACCTTGCTGCTACACCTTCTCTGAACCTACCGCTGCTACTGCGCTCTGCTGCTTCTTCCTCCATGCCCCAGCTGCTTCTTCTTCTTTATCTAACCCCCTGCTGCTGAATCTCTCTCCCTATCCTAGCGTTGCTGCTTCTCTTCTCTCCATGCCTCACTTGCTGCAGCTCCTCTCCAACTTGCTATTGCTGCCTCACTCCCTCTCTCTCTGATCTCAAAAATCTGTAATCTTGAGAAGTGTAATGTTCAGTATTGTGTGATGTTCAGATTTGACTAGTTATTACAACTTGTTATTTGTTCAGTTCGCACTGGTATAATATAATACTTCTTATGTTTGATCTGACTAGTTGAGGCCTTCATAATTTGGGAGATAATTGATCTGTCAGATTTCACTTTGTGACATAATATTCTGCTAGCATTTATGTGTGTGTTTAGTGATTCATCAAAAATATTGTTGTGTGATGATGATATTTGTTCAGTCCGAAGACATGTGTTGTTCTTGCTTATTTTGTTGATCAGAGAGAATTGGTACTGTGACACCCATTTCCTGTGTATGAGAACTAGTTAAATACATTAATAATGTACTGCACTTGCTCCTAATTAGTGTCCAGTTCAACCGTTCGAATTTCATCAGTTCAACCGCTTGAATTCATCAGTTCAAGTAGGGTAACAGAATAATATTTTGTTACACGTAACAGAATAGCCCAGATGTCTGTAATGTGGGCTCCTAATTAATTTATATCAGTTCAACATCTGGGCTATTCTGTTACGCTTAACAGAATATTATTCTGTTACCCTACTTGAACTGATGAATTCAAGCGGTTGAATTGATGAAATTCGAGCGGTTGAACTGATGCTTTCTGTTGCTGTTACAAATCGTCATCTTTAGTTCAAATTTTTTTGCAATTTTTTTGTCGAAACGAGGCGTGTAATATATCGTTGGAAAGCTCTTGACACCCACATTACAATCTTATAATTTGTTTTTGCAAAAAAAATGATTTAAGAGCAGTTTTGAAAAAACCATTTTTTTCAAAACCGAAAATGTGAATCGTATTTTCGACTTAATTTTCAAACGGTTTGTCGGAATTGAGCAAATGAGATGGAGTTGGAAAGCTTGTGAAAATCTGCATCTTCCATATATCTACTATTTCTTCAAATTCTGTATGATTTAAGTGTAATTTGAAAAGCGGTGAAATTCTGGGCGAAATGTTTTTCACTGTTTTTTGCAAACAGTTTGTCGGATTGACGCAAATGATACGGCGTTGGAAAGCTATGGAAAATCCACAACTTTTGCGTATAGAAAGTTTTTTCTAATTCTTTACGGTTTAAATACAAATTCAAATACAATTAAAATTGGTTTTGAACGCGGTTTTTTTTAAGTTTGTCGAAATGGGGCAAATAATATACCGTTGGATAGCTATCAAAAATGCAAAGCTTAGTCATGTTGAACGTTTTCTCTACTTCGAAACCATCTAAAAGTAATTTTGAATAAGGTGAAACCTATTGTGTTGTTTTTTCGTGTCTAAAAAACAGAGTACTCGTACTGATCTATGTCTACGTTTGTACTGAGGTATTTTTCACAGAGTAGTTATGAATGGTTCCGAAAAAAGAATATTTTGAACGGATGTCTTTATGATTTTGTACTTGCTCCCATCTTTTAAGAGTAATTTTGAAATACGGTGAGACTCATCGTGCTGTTTTTTGTCCAAAAAAAAGAGTACTCGTACTGATCTATGTGTGTGTTTGTACTGAGGTATTTTTCAGAGTAATTTTGAATGGTTCCGAGAAAAGAGTACTTGCACTGATGTTCGTATGGTTTTGTACTGAGCATGTTTTCACATACTAGACTTCACTCTGTTTTTTGGGTATCATAGTCCCGAACTTGCATGGTTTATATCGTTGAACTGAATGATATTTTTTCAAAAAGAAATAATTTCGTGTGTTTGTTTTTTAACAATTTTTTTGCAAGATGTTTTGGACTTCTCTTGTTTTGCAACTTGAACTTTTACCATTTGATTTTCCATTGGGTTTCATTTTGTTTGAGCTTTTTTCTCAAACTTATCTGGGACGTCATGCTGAACTTACAACTTTTTTAATTGTGAACTTGCTGTGTTTTTGCAATGCCAATATTTAGGATAGCAGGGCGAGAACAAAGTAAATAATTTTGTGTGTTTGTTTTTTTAACTCAATTTTCTTGCAAGATGTTTTGGACTTCTCTTGTTTTGCAACTTGAACTTTTACCATTTGAGTTTTCATTGGTTTCATTTTGTTTGAGATTTTTTCTCAAACTTATCTAGGACGACGTGTTGAACTTACAATTTTTTTAATTGTGAACTTGCTGTGTTTTTGCAATGCCAATATTGAGGAGAGAAGGGCAAGGACAACGATAGAAGGAAGCTGCGTGTGGTGATCGTGCAAGCACTACAGGGCTGAGCCACAACGGTGGTTGATGGCAAGGCAGCACGACACGACATGCGGCGGAGAGGCATGGCGACATGTGGGCAGCGCACTGACATGACACTTGAGATGCGCCTGCTGTACTGACCTCCTTGTCCTATCTGGACGGATCAGTTGCAGAACTTGGACGTTAACATACAAAGCCACATGTTACAGCTACAACATACAAAGCCAAAAATTGTACACCACTCGTACATTTCAAACCAAAGATTTTAGTATATGAGTGCAAAAACAGTAGAAAATTATACATGGACCGAGTCCTTGTGTTTTTTTTCTTCAGTGTCCAGATAATACAATAAAACATACACCTAACACATGCACTACACACACAAGTGCAAATTCTCCTAGTAGATTTTGTTTTGCGAACTCCTAGATTTCTTGTGTTTTGAACTCCTCTAGTTGAACCTCCCATTGAAATAGAGTCCTTGCCATGATATACAATCTGCAACTGAGCATCACATATGAGTTTAGTTCAAATTCTAGGAATTATCAATGAAGAACAATTCAAAAGCAACCAGACATAAGTTCAATAGAAGCATATGACAAAAACTATCTACAAAAGGTAGCACAGGCACAAAAGTTTAGTACTCCCCCCATCCCATAATATAAGAGCGTTTTTCACACTACTGTAGTGTCAAAATGGCTCTTATATTATGGGACGGAGGGAGTAGTAAGCTACAATTAGCCAAGTTCAGTACAATTAACCAAAGGTAACCGGAAACATAAATATAGATGCATGTTCCAACTTTTTTCGTGAACTGATGTGGATGAGATGCAACCCAAACCAACAGGTGATTTGCAAAGTTATGAGAAATAATTCTGTTAAACACCTAGCTTCAGTACAATCATCTATGAAAAGTTATCTAGTTCCAAATTATGACCTTGAAGAATAATTCTCATAAGCTAGAACAAGCACGTAGAAGAGTGCTGAGGGCACACATAATTTTGGGGGTATTTCCTCAAGATTCTACACTTTTTTTAAGTAGATAAAAATGATGAAAGGAAACACACTTTGTAAGATGTACTGAAAAAGCCTAAAAAGGTGAAGTGATATGTTTTGAAGCTCCAGGAAGCCTCTTGACAAACTGAAACTTCATGTATCCCAGGAGGTTGACCTGCAGAGGAGCACAAATTCGAACATTAAGCATCAACTTCTACAACTTATATACATAGGAAACATGAATTTCTACATCTTGTTTTGAACTTCTAGTAATCGATCAAGTAGTCATAAAACCAAACAAGGGTGATGGGAGTTGAACCAGATCCCTCGGCCTCATCTCGAAACATTACCCTTTAATCTTCCTGAACTGAATTCCTCTCATCTATGTTCTTTAACTTTGTTTGTTTATGTAGATATGAACCAGCAACAACCTGGATGATGGTCGGCGCGTCGAGGTTAGCACGAGACAACAGTGGTGCTTGAGGAGCAGGGGAAGAGCGACACTACAAACAAGTGCAGCTCAACGATACCATATGCTAAACAAATTTGCCAATTGGGACTGAAGAAACCACACAAGATGAACTTTCTGACTTTTGTCTTTGAAACACCCCGGTTTTTAACTTTTTATACATGAACTTACCACCCGTGAGTCTTAAAAAAACAATGAATCACCTCCATTCTTTTTTATTTTCTCAATATTTTTGCTTTCTGTTTGAACTCACCACCCTTCAAGTCTGAAATTGATGCAAAACTATTTTTTTCTCCACTCATCTGCTACAATTTTTTCTTTATATTAAGCTAACATATAATACTTAAACCAAACTGTGTTTTTAACCATGCTTTTTGAACTGTTTTTCTGTATGTCCTTTTATGGACTGATGGCAGATATACCTGGCGAACTGCTACACCACCTATAGAGCATCATTTTTTCTATGAGAAAGCACAAACCTAATGGAGAGTTTTGACAACACACAAGAACTGACGAGTGTACAATTCATCAAACTTCTAAACGTGGGCTAAGCCAACAACTAAACTAGGGAGATGACTATATTTGAACTTTCATGATGAATTTCCCCCCACATATTGTTTACTTCATATAGTAGGAAGATCATGAATAGAGTAGTACATCTACACAGAAGAGAAACATGAAAAACAAATCTTTGGTTGTTGTAGGCATTCCAACCAACACGTTGAGTGCAACAAACGAAATCACAACAATAAATTTTCCTTTTCCTTTTTGTTCTTCGGTTTCTCTAGATCAAAATCTCCGCATCACCACAACATTCAGAGATGAAGCAGCATCAGGAACTCATAGAAATAAAGAGATTTGAGAGGAGCAGCAACATCAAGCAAGAGAGAGAGAAAGCAGAGGAGAGCAGCACCGTGCACATGTTGTAGGAGTACAGGAGCCCGTGAGCCGGCAGCCGGAGGTGGAGGCCTACTAGGGGCTGGGCGGCGGACAGCTCGGGGACAGGGAGTCCGACCGTTCGAGGGAGGACGCACGGCAGTTCGAGGGAGAGCGCCCAGTTACGAGGTCCCTTCGATCTTGGCTTGATGTGGTTACCAGGAGGCCGACGAGTGCCGTGAGGACAAGACAAGGGAGGAGGTGGGCTGGGTGCCGGGAGGCGGCAGTGGCATGGTCTCGGGGTGGCGGAGATGGCCGGGACTAGGGCGGCGGCGGCGGCTGCGTCTCGGGGCTGCGGCGGTGGCTGCGTCTCAGGGCAGCAGTGGTGGCTGGATCTGGCGGAGCACTGCGGTGGCGCGCGGCGAAGGGATGCGGGGGCGAGGCGGCGCGCGGCGAAGGGGTGTAGGGGCGGCACGGGGCAGCGAGGAAGGTTGGAGACGATGGGGTCGGGAGGGCGCGGCGGCGGCCAGATCGTGGGAATGGGCAGATGGCAGCGGTGGATCCGTCGGCGGCCAGTCACGACGCCACGGGCTCCCACGCTCTGGCTGACGCCGTCGCTCGCTCCCCCGCCTCCCCCGCGACGGCTGCCTCCGGCGGTAGGAGGTGGGTTAGGTTGGGAGTGGGTCGGGGAATTTCCATGGTGTAGGATGTAGGCGTGTCGTGTCTTTATAGGTCCGAGGGGTAACAGAATATTATTCTGTTACTAGTAACAGAATAGTCCAGCTCTCTCTATATATATATATATATGTCCATGTCTTTTTAATTCCTTAGCAGTTTGATGTTTGCTTGTTTTAGCATTTTCTTTCTCAAGCATTACGAAAATACCAAAAAGACTGAGAGTATAATCTAAACCTCCCTTTGCTTCTTTTCATTTACTTTATCGTTGATTTTCTGTAGCTGTCTTAGATAGCTTAGGTTTATTTTCGGACATTCATAATCTGAATTGTATTACCTAGCTTTAGTCTAGCATCATTGTTGATTTTCTAGTCTTTGTGGAGAACACGACACTCGCAGTTCGGGCGAAATATCCCGCTGTACTTTCAATTGATCATTTTGGCACCGCTGCCGGGGACTAGCATCGAGGGATTGTGCGAAGCTATAGACTAGGCTTAGTATAGTTTTGTTTAAATTCCCAGTCAAATTTATTTATGTGTTTCTTTTACTTTTTTACTTTTATTGCTTCGGCTTATTAGGATACTAACCCTCTCACCAGTGTTTGATGTTTGTGAGCGTGTGTAGGATATCTTATTATTTGTAGGCTGATTGACAATTGCACTTGAACATATGGCTGCCAAGTAGTTCGGACACAATGATAGGGCCAATTTGGCCATCTATTGAGGCCGAAAATTTTGAGTTGAGGCCTGGACTTATTGCTCTCGTCTTGCAGAATCAGTTTAGAGGATTACCCAATGAAGACCCTCATGAGCACATTAGTAATGTTTTGGAGTATGCCAATACAGTCCAGTATCATGGCGTTTCCCGAGATGCTATCAAGTGTATGTTGTTCACATTCTCTTTCAGAGATGCTGCTAAGGACTGGTACTATTCTTTGCCATCAAGATCATACACTTGGGGTGATATTTCACAAGCTTTCTTGCACAGATATTTTCCACTTTACAAGCAAGCTGCAATTCGTGACCAGATCCTCAACTTTGCGCAAGATGGAAGTGAGAGCTTGTATGCAGCTTGGGAGAGATATAAGTATTTGCTTAGAAAATGTCCTAATCATGGGCAAAAGGATTGGTTAGTGTTACAGATATTCTATAGAGGGCTGACACATGCTTCAAGAGATCTTATTGATATGTCAGCCGGTGGAACAATCATGAACAAGACCGTTGAGGGTGCAATTATTCTCATTGAGAGCATTGCCTTCCACCAAATGCAATGGAGTTATGAAGGGCCTAGTTCAAATCTGAAGGTTGCAAGCTGTGTACAATCAGAAGCCGTGTGTTCCATAAGTGAACAAAAATCATCCATGGTACCTAATATTCAAAACCAACATGTTTCATTCTGGGGACAACAACATTTCAGAACTGAATTAGAGCCTCCATATAGAAACATTGATCTTACTTTAATTATCCTTGATTATGATTACGATATTTTCCAAGATGATGCAACCACTGTTGATCAGATGGATACCACAGTAGCAGATCCAATACCTCATGGCAATGAAATTGTTCAGAATGAGTCAAAGTTGCAAGAAGAGGTTTATGAGGAACCTACTCTGATTGACGCTAAGTTGAGACAACAAGATATGGAGAAATTCACTTGTGTTAGTCAGCTATGTGACTGGTGGAATTTAGTCGTATCACCAATTGCCCACACTTGTGTTACAACTGTATCTGGACTATTTGTCAAGAAGAAATCATTAGCTCCACCAGTGGTTACCTCTATCACAGTTAAAGAGAGTATCTCAGAGAAGAATAGTGAAGATGAGATTCCAACTCCTTCACATACAACTAAGCAAGTCGGAGACATTCGAAGGAGAGAGATAAAAGAGGTTGAGTCAAATTTAGAAGAGTTGATACTAAAACATCCTGAGAAGATCCCACGTGTTGCTGAGCTGCATGACTGGTGGAAGTCATCAGTGTCACTGTTGAAACTTAGCAGTGATGTTGATGAGGAGAACACTGCTCAGAAAGACAACGAGGTAGTGATCTCAGCACCCCTACCAGATCATGTTAGTGAATATTCACAGATGGGGACACTTCGGACTCAATTAGGTGTTGCTAGTAGTAGCACCATAGAAGAACCAGAGGAACAGATACCTCAACTTGAAGAAGATTTACAAGAAGACAAGGAACAAGATGATCCAGAGCTCGAACAACAAAGTGATCAAGTTGAAGATTCATCATCTATTACTCTTGAAGAAGCAAAAGAAGTTGATGTGATTGAAGATGAAGAACCCGAAATGCGTTTGCCCATCGTCATACAGGAGCGTGATTTAGCAGGTTTATCCAATCCTCTTGATGACATGCTTCCTTATGAGATCTTTGCTGCTACTTTGCATTGCGTTATACCATCAATTAAGCTAGACTTGAAAAATTATTTGCTTGGACATGATCATACATACACTGTTGGTGGCATTGCTCTCATTCCTGATGATGACACTTATTTTCCTACTGCTAGTCCTATGCTTAATGAAACATATTATTCCCATGCTAGTCTTGAGCTTAATGATAAATTTCATCCTCATGTTAGTGTCGACCTTGCTGATTTCTACCATCCTAAACACGTGCTTTATAGCTATGCTTATGTAATTGGATATTCGATTGATGACTTGGAGGGTATTATCCCTACCACTTGCATTGTCTCTTTTGTTGAGAGTTCTTTCAGGTTTCTGCTTGTGCACGAATCAATATATGCTGACCAGGTTCGAGGTGACATCCCTTGGGATCCCGGTGGAGTCAGAGCATGGCGATGAGGAGAAGAAAGGGGCACACATGAAGAAGAGTGAAGCTGGAGCATGCACGAGGAAGCAAAGGAGAAGAGCAGCAGCTTAGAGAGTGATCAAGCGAGTGCTACTTCATAGTGCCCGGTGAGCTGTTTCATGACCCATCCCGAGTATATCATCCATTGATACATGCTGAAATCAAATGTTATTTGGGATGCTTATTAAGCCATTTCTTAAATGTTGCCCCACTGAATTTTATTTGAAAGATGGTGCTTGATGAGAATAAGCGAACTGATTGTTGAATGCCATGTAAACTAGTGATCTACATATTGCGTGCTTTGCTGAAATTAGTGAGAACTATTAGTTTTGAGTGCTCAAATCCCTAGTACACTAGACAACTTATTCATTTTCTGCTTTTACCTTGATACACCAAGATCATTAAGTGTCAGATGCTGAGTTTGTGCCTATTGTGTTCCCATTCAGAGCAATCACTTGCCACTATGGACTAGCATGCTATGTTCCCTGGATCGGTAGTATGTGAACCAGACCTGGATGAGTGATTATTCTTGTTTCCTTTTGTATTCATTTGTTAAATAAGTAATAATGAATAAATAATTATCTGATCTTACCTAACAGTAGCATGTCATGTTCCCTGGATCGGTGGCTTGTGAAATCTAGTTGGATTGGATAGGAGTTAATTATATTAAAAAATTGTAATTGTCGAACCAGGTGTATACCATGTTCTCGGGATCGGTGGTATGTTCCTTTGGGGAGACAAACAAAAAAAACTAATAATTGGTTAAGCCAGGTTTATACCATGTTCTCGGGATCGGTGGTATGTTCCTTCGGTGAGACTAATAAAATAATATGCGTCTTTCTTTCAAATTGAATAAGTGGTTCACAACTTCCCTTTATTCTCGGGATCATGCTCTCTTTAGGAACCATTTGGCGCAATCAGCATTTGAACTTGTTGATCCACTTTTATCTTTGTAAAAGTTTAAAATGATTGAGTTTACTAGTGTCCTATTGCTCTGTAGCACTCTTAATCATTGATTTTCACTAGCTAAGTCCAAAAGCATGCTTTGTTTGGAGATCTACTTCACTTGGCATTCTCTAGTCAGCTCACTATTCACAATCTTGCTCTTGTCATATTCCTTTGCTTGAGGACAAGCAAAGATTTAAGTGTGGGGGAACTTGATAGAGCATTTCCTCATATAATCTTTTTAGCCTTTTTGCACCACATTGTAATCATATTTTCACATTATTTACTTCAGAAATATTAAAATACCCCCATTATGCTATGTCTACAACACTCCTCCATGTTTTGCAGAAAAGGGCGAAAAGGCCCAAAATCCTTCTATAATGGAGAGTGTCAAGAAACTGTGGTTGCTGTAATTTACGGAGGGACCCGACCGTGAAGAAAAGAAGTAATCAGAGGGGCCAAATTTAAGAAGAGGACCAACTTGTGCAGAAAGAAGAAAAGGACAGGGGCCAACGTGCAAATGGAAGATCTGATCGAGGGAATCAAATCCCTAGCGCCCTCAATCCCCAAATCGGGCCTGGCACATCTCTCTCTCCCTCACCCCTCCTTCTCCAACTCCGGTCGCCGCCACGGCCAGGCCGGCGTGGTGGTGTGCCTCCGCCTCCCATCCAGCCAGTAGCTCCACCGCGCCATCTCCACCAGCCGCCGCTGCATCATCCACCATCTCGCGCCCCTGCTGCTCTTCTCCTCCCCACGTCCGAACTGCTGGTGCTCCTCCACCTTTCTTCCCCCAAATTGTGCTGCTGCTCTTTCTCTTCTGCCCACGCCTCTATTCTTCTTCTTGCCCAAACCTTGCTGCTGCACCTTCTCTGAACCTACCACTGCTACGACGCTCTGCTGCTTCTTCCTCCATGCCCCAGCTGCTTCTTCTTCTTTATCTAACCCCCTGCTGCTGAATCTCTCTCCTTCTCCTAGCGCTGCTGCTTCTCTTCTCCCCATGCCTCACTTGCTGCAGCTCCTCTCCAACTTGCTGTTGCTGCCTCACTCCCTCTCTCTTTGATCTCAAAAATCTGTAATCTTGAGAAGTGTAATGTTCAGTATTGTGTGATGTTCAGATTTGACTAGTTATTACAACTTGTTATTTGTTCAGTTCGCACTTGTATAATATAATACTTGTTATGTTTGATCTGACTAGTTGAGGCCTTTATAATTAGGGAGATAATTGATCTGTCAGATTTCACTTTGTGACATAATATTTTGCTATCATTTATGTGTGTGTTTAGTGATTCATCAAAAATATTGTTGTGTGATGATGATATTTGTTCAGTCCGAAGACATGTGTTGTTCTTGCTTATTTTGTTGATTAGAGAGAATTGGTACTGTGACACCCATTTCCTGTGTATGAGAACTAGTTAAATACATTAATAATGTACTGCACTTGCTCCTAATTAGTGTCCAGTTCTGTCCTACAACCTTGTTTCTTCCCCCTGTTAATTGTTAGATAGCTATATATATATATATATATATATATATATATATATATATATATATATATATATATATGTCCATGTCTTTTTAATTCCTTAGCAGTTTGATGCTTGCTTGTTTTAGCATTTTCTTTCTCAAGCATTACGAAAATACCAAAAAGACTGAGTGTATAATCTAAACCTCCCTTTGCTTGTTTTCATTTACTTTGTCGTTGATTTTCCGTAGCTGTCTTATATAGCTTAGGTTTATTTTCTGGCATTCATAATCTGAATTGTATTACCTAGCTTTAGTCGAGCATCATTGTTGATCGTCTAGTCCCTGTGGAGAACACGACACTCGCAGTTCGGGCGAAATATCCCGCTGTAGTTTCAATTGATCATGAGGCAATAAAAAACACTTGTTTGGGAGAGTGAGAGGCTGGTGTAGTTGGTTTGATTGATTTTTTTTATACATGTGGGTCTGTGTTCACAGCGGTGCCAACTCTCTCACATAGCGAGAGCGGTGCCAAAATCTTTTGATTTGACATTGATACGTATTATGTGGCATACTTTTGCGAAATATGGCATCGGCCGCATAGTGGAAGGCAACAAATGCTCAAGATCTTCACGTGCTCCTAGTGAAATGAGAGAGAGAGAGAGAGAGAGTTAAAAAATATCACTAGCCAGCCAACCCTATCGGATGAGCGAATGATATTGGTACCTCTTGATGACACCGCAATCTTATGCAGCCAGCTACTCTAATATGTTCTCTTCTTTCGCAGATAAAAAAAGACCCGAAAGTGAAAAATGTCCTGCACTATAACAATCTCATCGAATGCGTTGATTTCCATCTTACATAAATTGATTTGATCGACTACCGAGGCAGCACATCTGAGATTAAATTGGCCAGGTTCTTTGTTCTGGAGGCAAGTGTGCTCTAGGTAATGAGGTTTGGCGTTCTCTGGCGCAACAATGAATGGCGTGCTGATCACCGCAAGCGTCTAAGCCTAAATGACAAAGTCTCCGCATAAGCTAAATTTGTTTTTGAAATATCAAGTGGCCAGATACTCGAAAACTTATTTGCCCTTTAGTGACTTGTCAAGGCAGTGGATTTTAGTTTGTACGATAATGCTGCATCCACCTAATGTAACAAAAGTTCTTATGTAAACTTCCTAGTAATTCCCTCTTCGTAGGTGCAACATTACTCCTAACATTTGTAATATCAGTTTGAAACTTGTAATATTGTTGTGTCCTATTCTTGCGTTTTTAAAATCTTGCGAATCAAACAGGTCCTGAGTTGGTGAAAGCACAAGTGCTCCTCAAGTGGTTTTGGTAATTAATGTCAACATATCTCTTGTTGGACTAACACTTTTATCTAGTATATTTCAGATAAGTTCAACAATGGAGTGGCATGGACTAAAGGTTGTGGGAACTCCTTCAAGATGCTAAGGACAAAGGATTGGCTAAAGCTTCATGCTCAAGACTCTTCATTTTACACTTTTAGTGATCCAAGATCACATTGAGTCTATAGGAAAGGCCAATACTATCAAGAAGGGATGAGGTGTTGCTTAATGAGCTCTTTGACTTATGTGCTTTGTGATATGCTCCAAAACCCTCAGCTACTTTCGCACTTCCATATATGACCTAAACCCTAAGCCAAATTCGGTCATACTGATTCTTTCTATCTGGTGCCACCGAGTTTCATATGTCATAAGCCACTGCCAAAACCCTAGCAAATCGGTTTCACCGATAGGAATCTCGGTCTCACCGAGATGGGATTGCAATCTCACTGTGTATGTCCATTGTCAAAATCGGTCTCACCGAGTTTAGGCAATCGGTACTACCGAGATTACAATGCAAACTCTCTGGGTAACTCATTACCAAAATCGGTCCAACCGAGTTTAGTAATCGGTCCCACCGAGTTTGCCTGACCAACTCTCTGGTTAGCTAATTACCAAATCGGTCTCATCGAGTTTGTGTAATCGGTCTCACCGAGATTACGTTATGCCCAAACCCTAACCATATCGGTCCTACCGAGATGCATGTCAGTCCCACCGAAAATCTCTAACAGTCTCTAGGTTTACCTTTTCGGTCCGACCGAGTTTGTTGATTCGGTCCCACCGAGATTGGTAGATTGTGTGTAACGGTTGGATTTTAAGTGGAGGCTATATATACCCCTCCACCTCCTCTTCATTTGTGGAGAGAGCCATCAGACTAAGCTTACACTTCCAGCATCCTATTTCTGAGAGAGAACTACCTACTCATGTGTTGAGACCAAGATATTCCATTCCTACCATATGAATCTTGATCTCTAGCCTTTCCCAAGTTGCTTTCCACTCAAATATTCTTTCCACCAAATCCAATTCCTGTGAGAAAGAGTTGAGTGTTGGGGAGACTACCATTTGAAGCACAAGAGCAAGGAGTTCATCATCAACACACCATTTGTTACTTCTTGGAGAGTGGTGTCTTGTAACATCCCAATTTTCCTAAATTAGGATGTTAATAGGTCATTCATATGCATATCATATTTTTCCATGCATTATTTGCTTCTCTGGAATATTCAAATCATTATGCAACAGAGGCAATTTATTTGGAGTGGAGATAACATGACTTCTCCCCCGTTATTAAAAATGTTCATAATGTGCAGAATATTAATTCCAATTCATCTGTTATGTTCTGGTAATTTTTGTGATCTTCAAAGTATTTTATTTGTGGGTTTTATTGCTGTTTGAGTGGCCTTTTGCATCTAAATGAATATCGAAAATTGCATTAGGTGAGGAACTAGTGTTCCTGTAGTTTATATTAGCAGTATAGATTTTACTGTGTGTCCAGGTATTTTTTTAGAATTTATACAGTGTATTTTATTTTATTTATTTTGTTTTACTGCTGTTGTTTCTGTTAAAAAAAAGAAGCTGCGAAGCATAGCGCCGCAGCGCGGCCCAGCATCGCAGCCCATCAACCGCTGCAGCCCACAGCCACCGCAACCCACGCGAATCAGGTACGCACCCGATCCGACCCGCACCAGCGCCCGACCCGCTGTCTCTCTCGCTGACGGGTGGACCCCGCACCACTTCTTCCACCCCGAGCCGGACATCGCCGCACCCCGCGCACCCGACGCCGAGCCGGATCGAGCTCGAGCGCCCAGGCCACCCTGTGCACGCCCAAGACCCCGTACGCGGGCAAAAGCCCTCGAGGAAACCCCGCACCCCCTTCTCGATCTCTCCTGTAGCCGCACGCTTCGGTTGGGTCGAGTTGGATCTCACCGCGGAGCTTCGCCGACCGCCGCCTTTCGCCTGACGCCACCGCTGCCGTAAGGACCCACAGAGATACACCGACTGCTCCTTTCAATCCGCCGCTCCGCGCCGCACTTGCTTGACTTATTTTCGTGGCCGAAATCGTAGTAGCATGAGGGCGCCGACATCGCCGGAGGACGCAAGAATTCTCGAGCTCACGACCGCCGCTCGAGGGAGCCCCGTCGCTGTTGAACACCACCACCACCTCCGCCACTCACCTCCGCACCCGTCCCTCACCTCAACTTCGCCGGAGACCCACCGGAGAAGCTCCACCGCCGACGCCCGAGAGCCGCCGCTGCCGCCCTCTGTTTTGCTGGTGAGCACGCGCAGTATTTCGCCTTTGGCCAATCACAAACTGCCATGTGGAAGCCTGCTACAGGAGCAACTACTGTAACGCGTGAACTGTGCAGGAGTTTTCTGTTTTCTATTGTTTTATTTTCATATTTTAACTCTAACTTCAATTAGCTATAACTCCTATTCTATAAATCCAATTTAGGTAATTCTTTTTCCTATGCACTCACAAAAATCAGTACATTATGACAGTACCAAAATTTCTCATGTTTGCACTGTTTAAATTTGAATTCGTTCAAATTCATATTAAATCTTCCGGAGGCCATAACTCTCAAACCGTTCATCGGAATCAATTGATTCTTTTTGCTTTGTGACCGTAGTGCATTTTAGGTGCTGTTAAGCTTCTGTTGTTGATTTTTAAAAAATGGTTTTCTTGCTGTTGGTTTTATTTTGGTTCTTTTCGTGTTCCGGTGATTGATTTGTTGAATTGTGTGAAACGTGTAGATTGTCCGGAGTGCGACGCGAGCTATTGTTAGGAGTGTGACTTTCTGAACCAGAACCAAGGCAAGTTACATGTTGATCATCCTTTACCTATTGTTTTATATGCATGTATAGGAATACTATATTATTTTGCTATGCTGTTGAGCTATTTTCCCGTCTTTGCAAATCGTGGTAGTTGTAGGTTGCTATGCTTGTAGACGGGGGTGGTTCGTGTAATCATTGAGTTTATGTGAGGATTATATATATATAACAATTGAGTAGTAACTTAGGATTTAACTCACCTCTGGGCGGAAGTGGTATTGCTTGGTGTTGAGGGAAGGCATCATGGGGTCTTCCACCTTTTCTAAGGCCATGCGCTCATGAGAGTGCACCCTAAGTGGAATGCCGCCCAGGTTCAAAAAGATCAGACAGACTTAGTGACTAGTAGCTTCCATGTGCGGCCACTGGCTATATGGGCTCTGGCTTAGTTGATCAGTTGTTGGAACCCTTGCCCAGACTGTGTCGACAGATGTAGCATATGTAGGTGGGATGTGGCCGTCAGGTGGTTAAGGGAACCTCTTCTGAAAGACTTTGTCTCAATCTTTGGATTGGGTCCTGTGGGTAAAGCGTGCAAAACTCTGCAGAGTATTAATACTAATCATGATTAGCCGTGCCCCCGGTTATGGGTAAATTTGAGCCACTATGCCATTACAGTTGTTGGATGATCTTGACAGATGTGACACTTAATAATATTTGTGGGCAAGTTAATAAAGGGTAGGTTGGAGTTGATTTTGCCAACTCAACCTTGTGTATTTAATTGTCGTAATAAAAGAACTAAATAAAAATATGACTATTAGGTAGTTATGAGGACAAAATCAGCTTTCTGCAAAAATAAACCCTCAAGCCTTCCTTTGTTGTACTATGCATATACATGTAGGTCTGCTATATTATTACTTCTGTGTAACTTGCCAATACATTCAAAGTATTGACCTATATGGCTGCAACGTCTCATATTGCAGGATATTCAGATGAAGAGTAAGGTACCGTTAGGGTCGCGAGTCTGCACTCAGCATCGCCAGTGGGCTATGATGGGACTCATCGTTATTTTCTGCTACTTTCTGCTGTTTGATTGAATAAAGCTAGCCAAGTGCTATGCAGATTGTTTTATTTTATATATTCTGGATCATACGTTGTAATAAATGGTGCACTTGCTATTCTGGTATTCATCTATACTGTGTGTGCTAGCGAGTTCGATCCAGGGACTAGCAAGGTAAGCACAGAGACTCAAATCCTTCGAGGTTTGGTCGTTACAGATGGCATCAGAGCAGTGTGTTGACTGTAGGACGTGACCCTAGAAAATGGATTAGAAAAGCCATAGGAATGAAAATTATTTTATAAACCAGCTATACTTCTTACTGTTTATTAGTAAACCCCTCAAGTATCTTGAACATCTAAGTAGGAACTAGTGCTGAGACCACCATTCATGTTTGTTTTATATTGCAACGTTATCGTGTTAGCGTATCTGATTATGCCCACTTTCGTGGTATGAAGATACTAGATTGTTTGCTTGATTGATAGTTGTTTGTTAAATTGCTTAGTGTCGAAATTATTCGACTATATATATATAATATTATCATATTGTTTGTTGTTTGTTGTTTGTTGTTTGTTTGTTTGTTGGTGTTATTCGTTGTTGTGTTTTGTTGGCTTGATCATATTATGCATATGGGTAGAATATATTTATATACATAACATTTGGCCCTATTATATCTATAACTCTTCTATGCTTGCCCACCAGATGCCGCCGAGGCGTGACAATAGGCGTAATGCTGCAGGAGGAGACAACAATGGCAATGATGTACCGCCATACATGCAGCAGTTGCTTCAGGGACAAGCTCAGTTGATCCAGTTGCTTATCCAGAACCAGAACAACAACAACAACAACAACAACAACAACAACAACAACAACAACAACAACAACAACAACAACAACAGCAGCAACACCAACACCAACAGCAACAGCAACAGCAACAGCAACAGCAACAGCAACAGCAACAGCAACAACAACAGCAACAACAACAACAACAACAACAACAACAACAACAACAACAACAACAACAACAACAACAACAACAACAATCCACCGCCGCCACCGCCGCCACCTCCACCACCACCAACAACAACAACAATCCACCGCCACCTCCACCCGTGGATATGCTTACCAGGTTCTTGAGGTTGAATCCTCAGAGGTTCTCCAGTTCCACTGAACCTATGGCTGATGATTGGCTCCGTGCAGTCAATAGGAACCTGGAAACGGTTGGATGCACTGATGCAGAGAGGGTGAGGTTTGCCTCACATTTGTTGGAGGGTCCTGCTGCAGCTTGGTGGGACAATTACTTGGTCACCTATCCCATTACTACTATCACATGGCCTCAGTTTCAGGATGCTTTCCGTGCTGCACATGTGTCTGCTGGTGCTATGAGTCTGAAAAAGAAGGAGTTTCACAGTTTGCGCCAAGGAGGTCGCACAGTTAATGCTTATGTGGAGGAATTTAATAATCTTGCACGTTATGCTCCTATTGATGTTAACACTGATGCAGCTAGGCAGGAGAAATTCTTGGAGGGCCTAAATGATGACTTGAGCCTTCGGTTGACAGTGGCCACTTTTAGGAATTGTCGGGACCTGATTGATAAGGCTATTGTGCTGGAGGGAAAGCAACAGGCCATAGAGAATCACAAGAGGAAGTACAACAACAATAACAGGTATAATTCAGGACCACAGCAGAAGCCACGCACTTCATATCATGGTAATGGAGGTAATGTACATAATCATCATGGAGGTAATGGACATAATCATCATGGAGGTAGTGATCATAATCATCATGGAGGTAATGGCCACAACCATACTGGCCACCATCATCATAACGGGCACAAGAGTAACAATGGCAATGGCAGAGGTAATGGTAATGGCAATGGAGGGAACAACAACCAGAACCACCAGGTTACACGTGCGCCAAGGGATTTGAGTCAGGTGCAGTGCTTCAGGTGTAAGGCTATGGGGCACTATGCCACAGAATGCCCCGGGGCGAAGAATTCAGGAGTCAACAAGCCAAACCCCTTCCAAAAGGGTCATGTCAACCATGTTAATGTTGAGAATGTCTATAATGAACCTGATGCAGTGATTGGTAAGTTCTTGATTAATTCAGTACCTGCAGTTGTTCTTTTTGATACTGGTGCATCGCATTCATTTATTTCGAGGGTATTTGTTGATAAACATGGATTGCCAACCAAAACACTTAGTATGCCTATTAGAGTGAGTTACCCAGGAGCTGAGATGATAGCAGGTGTTGGTTGTCATCAGTTGACTTTGTCTATTGGAAAGCATGATTTTCCTATGGATTTGATTATATTGAAGTCACAAGGTCTGGATATTATTTTGGGTATGGATTGCTTGCAATTATATAAAGGTCGTATTGATTGTGCCAGTCGATCTATCACTCTCAGTGCACCAGGAGGGAAGAGGATCGAATATGTATGTAAGTATAAACGTGATCAGGTGCAGGTGAACTCTCTTAAGGGGGGTAGCCTGGAAGAGGTGCCAGTTGTGAAGGATTATCCAGATGTGTTTCCAGAGGAGTTGCCAGGTATGCCACCAGATAGAGATATTGAGTTTCTTATTGATTTAATACCAGGCACTGGACCTATTGCAAAGAGACCGTATAGAATGCCTCCTCAAGAGTTGGAGGAATTGAAGAAGCAGATAAGAGAATTGCAGGCACAAGGATTTATTCGCCCAAGTTCATCACCTTGGGGAGCTCTAGTTTTGTTTGTGGAGAAGAAAGATGGGACCTTGAGGATGTGTGTTGATTATCGTTCTCTGAATGAGGTAACCATTAAGAATAAGTATCCTTTGCCTATGATAAATGATCTATTTGACCAGTTGGAGGGAGTTACTGTGTTTTCTAAGATCGATCTTCGTTCTGGTTATCATCAATTGAAGATTCGTGAGCAAGATATTCCAAAGACCGCTTTTACTACGAGGTATGGGTTGTATGAATATACTGTTATGTCATTTGGATTGACTAACGCCCCTGCATACTTCATGAATATGATGAACAAGGTGTTTATGGAGTTCTTGGATAAATTTGTGGTTGTTTTCATTGATGATATATTGGTGTTCTCCAAGAATAAGCAAGAGCATGAGGTGCATTTGCGTTTGGTATTGGAGAAATTGAGGGAACATCAGTTGTATGCCAAGTTCAGCAAATGTGAGTTTTGGCTGGATGAGGTAGCATTCCTTGGACATGTTGTGTCAGGTAATGGAGTTGCAGTTGATCCATCTAAGGTTGCTGCAGTTACAGAGTGGGAGACACCCACGTCAGTTGGAGAGATTCGCAACTTTTTGGGCCTTGCAGGTTATTACAGGAGGTTTATTGAGAACTTTTCCAAAATTGCAAAGCCTATGACTGAATTATTGAAGAAGGATAATAAGTTTGTTTGGACTGAGGAATGTGAAGCCAGCTTTCAGGAATTGAAGCAATGTTTGGTTACGGCACCAGTTTTAACTCTACCAGACATACATAAGGACTTCCAGGTATATTGTGATGCTTCTTGTCAAGGACTTGGGAGTGTTTTGATGCAGGAAGGTAAAGTTGTTTCATATGCTTCACGTCAGCTTAAGAATCATGAGCTTAATTATCCTACACATGATTTGGAGTTAGCCTCAGTTGTGCATGCATTGAAAACTTGGAGGCCATATCTTATTGGTAATCATTGTGATATATTTACTGATCATAAGAGCTTGAAGTATATTTTTACTCAGAAGGATTTGAACATCAGGCAGAGGAGATGGTTGGAGCTTATTAAGGATTATGATTTGAATGTGCAGTATGATCCTGGTAAGGCTAATGTTGTTGCTGATGCATTGAGTCGTAGGAGCCATGCTAATGCAATTAATATTGATAATATGCCACCCGAGTTATGTGAACAGTTCAGGAATCTCAGGTTGGAGATTGTTCCTAAGGGATATTTAGCAACACTTGAGGTAAAGCCTACGTTGCTTAACAGGATCAGAGAAGCTCAAAAGAATGATAAGAAGATTGCTGAGATAAAAGAGAATATGGTTAAAGGTAAGGCAGAAGGTTTCCGTGAGGATGAACATGGAGCCATATGGTTTGAGAAGCGTATTTGTGTACCTCAAGATGCAGATATCAGGAAGTTGATTCTTCAGGAGGCGCATGATTCACCTTATTCTATTCACCCAGGTAATACTAAGATGTATTTGGATTTGAGGGAGAGATTTTGGTGGCCTAGCCTGAAGAGGGAAATTGCTGGATATATTGCAACATGTGATGTGTGCCAGAGAGTTAAAGCAGAACATCAGAGACCAGCAGGTTTGTTACAGCCATTGCCTATACCTGATTGGAAGTGGGATGAGATTGGTATGGATTTCATTACAGGTTTACCCAGGACTCATTCAGGTTATGATTCTATTTGGGTAGTTGTTGATCGTTTGACTAAGGTTGCTCACTTCATTCCGGTAAAGACTACTTATACCAGTGCTCAGCTAGCAAAGATTTATATGTCTAAAATTGTTTGTCTGCATGGAGTTCCAAGGAAGGTAGTTCTCCAAGAATAAGCAAGAGCACAAGTGCTCCTCAGGTGGTTTTGGTAATTAATGTCAACATATCTCTTGTTGGACTAACACTTTTATCTAGTATATTTCAGACAAGTTCAACAATGGAGTGGCATGGACTAAAGGTTGTGGGAACTCCTTCAAGATGCTAAGGACAAAGGATTGGCTAAAGCTTCATGCTCAAGACTCTTCATTTTACACTTTTAGTGATCCAAGATCACATTGAGTCTATAGGAAAAGCCAATACTATCAGGAAGGGATGAGGTGTTGCTTAATGAGCTCTTTGCCTTATGTGCTTTGTGATATGCTCCAAAACCCTAAGCTACTTTCCCACTTCCATATATGCCCTAAACCCTAAGCCAAATTCGGTCATACCGATTCTTTCTATCCGTTGCCACCGAGTTTCATATGTCATAAGCCACTGCCAAAACCCTAGCAAATCGGTTTCACCGATAGGGATCTCGGTCTCACCGAGATGGGATTGCAATATCACTGTGTATGTCCATTGTCAAAATCGGTCTCACCGAGTTTAGGCAATCGGTACTACCGAGATTACAATGCAAACTCTCTGGGTAACTCATTACCAAAATCGATCCAACCGAGTTTAGTAATCGGTCCCACCGAGTTTGCCTGACCAACTCTCTGGTTAGCTAATTACCAAATCGGTCTCACCGAGTTTGTCTAATCGGTCTCACCGAGATTACGTTATGCCCAAACCCTAACCATATCGGTCCTACCGAGATGCATGTCAGTCCCACCGAAAATCTCTAACAGTCACTAGGTTTACCTTTTCGGTCCGACCGAGTTTGTTGATTCGGTCCCACCGAGATTGGTAGATTGTGTGTAACGGTTGGATTTTAAGTGGAGGCTATATATACCCCTCCACCTCCTCTTCATTCGTGGAGAGAGCCATTAGACTAAGCTTACACTTCCAGCATCCTATTTCTGAGAGAGAACTACCTACTCATGTGTTGAGACCAAGATATTCCATTCCTACCATATGAATCTTGATCTCTAGCCTTTCCCAAGTTGCTTTCCACTCGAATCTTCTTTCCACCAAATCCAAATCCTGTGTGAGAGAGTTGAGTGTTGGGGAGACTATCATTTGAAGCACAAGAGCAAGGAGTTCATCATCAACACACCATTTGTTACTTCTTGGAGAGTGGTGTCTCCTAGATTGGCTAGGTGTCACTTGGGAGCCTCCGACAAGATTGTGGAGTTGAACCAAGGAGTTTGTAAGGGCAAGGAGATCGCCTACTTCGTGAAGATCTACCACTAGTGAGGCAAGTCCTTCGTGGGCGATGGCCATGGTGGGATAGACAAGGTTGCTTCTTCGTGGACCCTTCGTGGGTGGAGCCCTCCGTGGACTCGCGCAACCGTTACCCTTCGTGGGTTGAAGTCTCCACTAACATGGATGTAGGATAGCACCACCTATCCGAACCACGGGAAAAACATCCTTGTCTCCAATTGCGTTTGAATTCTCCAAACCCTTCCCTTTACATTCTTGCAAGTTGCATGCTTTACTTTCCGCTGCCTATATACCCTTTGCATGCTTGCTTGATATGTATTGTGTGTGCTGAAATTGTGCCTAAAACTTCACATAAACCAAAAAGGCTTAAAAACTGCAACTTTAGTACTAAGTGTCTAATCACCCCCCCTCTAGACACACCCACTTCTAGATCCTATAGTTGGTGATGATGTTCTGCCTCCCATCTTTCACCAATAGCCGTCGGATCTAGATCTGACGCATACAAACCAAGCTTCTCCATTTTTGCAAAAAGATGCCCGCACTTGTTCCCTATTTAGAAACAACTCCTTGTCTCTCACAATCAGCCTTATCTCCTCCCCACCACATCTAGAAGGCTGTGGAAAAATCTGGCGCGATGGCCGCTGCCGGAGCCGTCCACCCCCAATCTTGGTGTTCCATGCAATGCACGGGCATCTACGCACGGGAAATTATGTCGAACAGGGCTAGTTGTAAGCAGGCTAGCTCTACAGCCATGATGATAGTGACTGCAGACGGTGAGGCTGACTTTGGTATGCCGAACACGGCGCCTATACTCAGGTGTCATCTCCGGCGCAGGGTCTTGTCACTTTAGTGTGAGGAGCAGCACGTAATAATTTGACCAACGGGTAGTACAGTGCTAGTACTCCTACTACTACATTGGTAGTACTACTACTAGTACTAGTAGCACCACCGTCTGGATTTAGGAGTACTACGACGTCCATCTGGATTTTTGTATTTGACTAGCAATATCTAGTAATGCATGTCACAAAAAATGTACTACCAATAGGATTACAAGCAATGAATACATGGTGTTTTATTCCTATCGGCGAGAGAACTTAATGTTTTTTTGCTAACTAGAGTACTAATAGGATTACATGCAATGAACTAAACACTGCATGTCATGTTTGGTAGTCTCAAGTCAATGAAAGCATGCACGGCCCACATCTCTCATTGGTTGATATGTCACGAAATAAGAAACAAGGAGGGAGTTAATGCACCGTGCCTAAGTATTTTGGGATTATTTGGTTTTCGTAAGGTGACTTACACAACATTTTTGTTTACATGCATTAACATTTTATTAGTTAAATCAAAGGTCAAAACTTGGCGCAAAATGCAAAGGGGACCAATAAACCAGTAAACATCAAACTTCTCTCGTTTGGCCCCAACTAGAGGTCCGGTGAGATGACTATACTGCACCGGCACGGAGGGGGACACAACTTCATTGACTTACGGCAACTGCCTTTGGGTGAATGACACGTGGGCCCAGGGGGTGGCTGGCCCACCTATCATATAGCCAAAGGCAGGTGCAGTAGAGGGCCAAGGAGTAGTATGAAATCCTACGCACCTACGCACGCTAACCAAGGGCAAGAGTGATCACTCGAATCGCAAGATCAGTTGACTAGAAGCTAAGCTAGGCCCATGGAGGCGATGAGCGCGAACATCAGCCGGCTGTGCCTGATGGTCCATGACGCCGGCCTGCGGCCCGGCACCGACGGACGTCTCCAGGTAGTATTGCTTGAGGCCGCCAGGGCGAGGGGCCGCTTGGACGACAACTTCGTCTCCTGGTTCGACGAGGTCCTCGTCGGTTTCCTCGACAAGTTCACCGTCGTCAAGAAGCTTGCGGATGACTTTGACGTAAGCCTCCAGCCGACGTGCCCAAGCTCTGCGATGCCCTCCACCCTCAACGGCCGCTATGGTGACAACCTCTTCGACACACTGGTGGCCCTGTGACTGCCCGTTGTCGCGCCGGAGAATGTCCACCTTGAGGTCGCGCTCGCCGTGCAGCGCCTGGCGCAGCAAGACACCATCGACATAATCACCCACGTCTACACGCAAATCATCCACAAGGACTACTACATGCAAGAGGAGGACGATAGGACGCTGGCCTTCTTGGACACCATCGACATAATCACCCACGTCTACACGCAAATCATCCACAAGGACTACTACATGCAAGAGGAGGACGATAGGACGCTGGCCTTCTTGGACCGCAGGGCAACCTTGGATGGCACTGTTCAGAAGCACGTTGAGCTCGCCGCCAACGCCGCTGCTTCTCACACGTCGGTTGGTGACCCGGCGCACTAGGGCGTGAGGATGTCGTTGATGGATCCGTATGTATTTTTATCTTTCCGTCAAATCCATGTAGTAGTATATGATACTACAGTAATTATCTTACCTTTCGCATCAACTTCATAATTTTCGTACGTACTCCATGCATGAACGGCGCTAGAACCAAACTTCTCATTACTCTAGGAAAAATCGTTATTTTCTATCTATCGGTCACGCCATGGAGCATAACCAAATTTTACAAGTTATGAGTTCAAAAGGAAAAGCCTGCCGTGTTCGCGTTGCACCCCCACATGGTTGGTCTGGCACGCCGCTCAAGCGGGAATGCGTGCGGTGTTGCATTTTCACTTACAATTGGGACCGCAGTTGAGCAAACCGACTATCGGCAAACCCCCACCCCGCCCACCGCGCGATGGCTGAGAAAACAGGAGGGAGAAGAGATGGATGTAGCACGGACTCCAAGAAAATTGGTGTCGGATGGGACTCGTGTGAGTGGTGTGTGCCGTACTACTAGACGTGAATGCTAGTTATGGCCCATGCCACCCCACTATATCGAGCCTATACCGAGGTACGTAGAACAAATTTCCTGTAGTCTGTACTCAACCCTCCTCTATCTCTCTTCTCAGCCAGCCAGCGGACCTGCGGAGCCCATCGTCTGTTTGCTCACATGCGGCCCCACATGTCAGTGAAAACGCAAGAGGACCCACTGAACCTACACATCTTTCACCTCAACGTGCTGGTGACGAAAAACAAATCCAATAAAGATCTCCGGTGGCGACTTTTGGAGTTACTCAAGAGTAGTAAGATTCTATTTACAGTGTAACCCAAGATGCACATCTCGTGGCTTCAACTTACACTCTATTTTCTTTCATGACACGACCTAGATGTTGGATGTCCCACGTGTCGGCAAAAGGAGGAAGAACCCGACCAAATCTTCGGTTGTGCTCTCGGATTAGACTAGTAGTGCTAACTTAAAAAATTTATTGTGTACTCCCTCCGTTCCAAAATACTTGACTTCCATTTGTCCAAAAATGAATGTACCTATATACTAAAACATGTCTATATATATATATATATATATATATATATATATATATATATATATATATATATATATATATATTCACAAATAGAAGGCATGTATTGTGCAACGGAGGGAGTAGAATGGATGCAAGTTTTTGTATTGGGAAGAAGAGTACATCCATATATTGATAGAGGGCAATTTAGTAGATGTTCTATCACTTTTAGCTAGCACAGAGGCTAGAGATGAGATGAGTGCACTTGTTGATACTCCTACTAGAATAGAGGCTAGACATGAGACTAGATGCGAGGAAGCAACGTCTACTTATTTACACTCGAAGAAGAAAGAAGCACGCAAGATTGAGCCTCCGCAGATCAACAATGAGTGCATCAAGAAGGCACTAATCCAACTTACATGAGTAGTAAAATGTATTCTTGTGGTTCTTGTTTTCTTTGGTCTTGCTTTTCTAGTAAAAATCATCGTTGGAGTTCGTGAAAAACGGAGGTCCGTTTGTGGTCATGCATTGGAGTTGGCCTTACAAGTGGGACCGCAGTTAAGGAAACCGACTATCGGCAAACCCCCACCTCGCCTGCCGCGCGATGGCTGAAGTTAGAGAAACAACGAGGTTGAAGAAAATGCTCTAGCACGGACTCCAAGAAATAATGTGGTGTCAGATGGATGTCGTGGTGGTGGCGTGTGCCGTATTCCTGGACGTGACACTACTAGGGAAAACCTTATACACAGAATCTTAGCAGCAGCGCGGTCTAAAAACAGGCGCTACTGCTAATTAGTTGCAGCGAGCTTTAGGAAAGAGCGCTACTAATGACTGAGTAGCAGTAGCGCTCTAGGTGAAAAGAGCGCTACTACTATAATTGCCACGGTGTTGCCTCCAGGCTAGATATAGTAGTAGCGCCCTTCCCGCGGACGCGCTACTGCTAAAGAACTTAGTAGCAGCGGTTTTCCTCAAAACTCTCTACTGCTAAGTATCACCGCAACTAATTAAGTTTAGTCCCATACTGCTAAGCGAACAAGGTGTTTACCACCTTAAATATGTTGCTTCTCAACCTATCTCGAGCACTTGGTCTTCATTGAACTATATGTGTATGATTTGTCGTTGCAATATGAATCCTCGCCTGTACCTATACAGGTACAGTGAGGATTCATGTTGACTATTTAGATTATACACAAAAAGATCAATGATGACCAATGTATATTTTTGATGTTTTTACTAAACAAAAGAAATAACTGCTTCTATTAGCAGTAGCGGTTTTCTCTAAAACGCGCTATAGAACTAGTTTAGTTTTAGTTGAACTAGTTAAGTTTTAGTTGAACTAGTATAGTAAGTAAATTAATAACTAGTTGAACTACTTCATTTTTAGAAAGAACTTGTTTTTTTATTTTTATACTAAGTTTATATTTAGTAAGAACTAGTTGAATTAATAGAACTAGTTTATTTTTAGTTGAACTAGTTAAGTTTTAGTTGAACTAGTATAGTAAGTAAATTAATAACTAGTTGAACTACTTCATTTTTAGAAAGAACTAGTTTTTTTTTTCTTTTTATACTAAGTTTATATTTAGTAAGAACTAGTTGAATTAATAGAACTAGTTGAACATGCCATATTTGTTGTTATTTTTTAGTTTAAGCAATTATTTCATGTTTTGGTTACACCTCCGAGTGTCCTATGTTTTGCCGGAGTGTTGATTAATTTCCGTTCCGGAAAATTTCAGGCGCTCGATATGTCCTTATTTAGCAAAGGTCATGCCGGACTTTTCCGTGAATTCTGGCATGACTTGTGCTAGAATATGTACAAGTTTAATCTTTGAATTATGAACGTAGGAAATGTCGTACTCGGGCGACGACAGTCTCCCGGGGGAGTGCAGCTGGTGCCACGATGATCGAGGTATGTGCAACAGGTTCGTTGAGCTGGATGGAGATCGGCGCTTCAGCATTAAGCTCGAGGAGACCTTCGATGTTTAAATGGTACGCAACAACGACAAATGTTTTTTTTCGTAATTAAGCATGACTTCAACTATTTCAACGTCTAATTTTCATCTTTTACAATTCGACTAGCTTATCCCATGCCATGCAAGACGCTATGTCTTGGAGAGGATGGGTTTTGAAGACCATGCAAATTTTCAAACAAAGAAAATACACCTAAGGACCCATCATGATATCGATTTTGAAGTAAATCTGTACAATTCTCATAGCGTAACCCATTTTGGTTGCCAAAATTGGGAAGCACTTTGCAAAATGTATGGTTTTTATGAGGGTATGATTGTCACCATGGATCTTGGTGATCCTGACATCGAGCAAGACAATATGGACATTTGGGTCCTTGTTGATACGCTTCCGATTCTACCGCAATGTGAATTTCTCAAACATAGTTATTAACTAATTTATATTGTTTATTTCAAAATAGTTGACACCTTATTTCCATTGACAGCTTATTTTGAATCTTCAAAGAATGTGCAGAAGATGGTAGACAAAACCCACTACACTGATGGCTCCGAATTAACTTATAAGGAGAAAAGTCATCTGACTGCTTATTGTACTTTTTTGAGAATTACAATACCTATTATCAAACTCCTCCAAATTATGGTGAATACGTGCCACTAGTGCACGTGTTGAACTGCGGTAACTTCAATGGAGATACCCTGGTAAGATTTTTTACTATTACGACATCCGTGCATCTTTTGCATACTTCTAAAACTAGTACATCATTGCTAACTACGAAGTTATTACTATGTTTTTCCAGAGAAAATCCCGATGGATTGTGTGCCTCATCTGATGTATCAGAATGGTCGCCTTGCAGTTATGAACCTACAGCCAGGTCATTCTAAGGAGCTCTTGTGTGCATATCGGATTTCTAAAAGCGGTGAACACATGCTAATCAAAGAATGGGAAAAAATGTTTGGACATTCGCAAGGAGGTTCTTGGAAGTAACATTAAGCGAAAGGCAAGAATTGGAGACAGGATAATCTCCATTCTCCATAAAGGAGAGTCAGGGGCTATCTTGTTTTTTGCTATTTTACCTTAGAGAATATAGTAGGTCCTAAGAGAATGTAGTAGGTCCTATGAGGTACAATGTATTTATTATGTGATACAATGTGTTAGAGTTGAAGATGTGAGGAGTACTTGTGATTACGACTAGTGACCAATGATATGATGATGATGATGACGATGATAAGTTGTTAATGATATGATGATGATCATGATATTTATTATATCATTGGGTGAAAGAATCGCGGATTAGTTTCAAATGGATGGATCCAAAGTGACCATTGGTTACTTTGGATCCATGCACTTGAAACTAATCCAAGGTTCTTTCACCTAGTTATTTAATAACTCATTATGATATAAAAACAATATCTAAATTTCTACTGTATGAAAAACTGTATACATGTATATGAATACGACCTAAAATTCGAGAGAAATGGAATAGGGAATGATAGTAGTAGCGATTGTTTTCGAAAGCGCTACTAGTAATTAGCAGTAGCGCTTGACTAGGCAAGCACTACTACTAAGTAGATATAGCAGTAGCGAGTGCCTGTAGGCGCTACTGCTAAGCATTAGCTGTAGCGCCTTATCAGTAGCGCGCCTACCCGCGCTACCGATAGGCCAAAAACCAGCGCTACTGCTAGGCTTTTCCCTAGTAGTGTGAAAGCTTGTTCTGGCCCATGCCACCCTACTACTCCTACTACTTACTCCTACTATATAGTGCTAGTATAGAGATTCGAGGTGCTGGTTACGTACAGCGAACGCATTAACATATGGCTATAGTAAAAAAACGCCCGACGCGCGAAGCATGTGAAGCTAGTACAAATAGTGTACTACTATTGTTGATTGGCCTCATCCGATAACCTGTTGCAATGCACGTACAATTATGTATTCGGAAAATACTTTTTTGCCTCGTCGCACCACTCACTCAGAGAAGCGACTCGAAAGCCATTCATAAATTTAGTAAGTTTATCACAGGCATATCATTTTATTGCATACAACAGGTCATCAACCCACATCGACAACGAGGATACATTATAAATACTAAAGTTTTCACCACACAATAAATAACAAGTAATGAAATGAACTTCAACTCAACCATTCCTCGGCGTTGGAAACGCTTGCTTTGAACCACGAGTGATTCTCTGGGACGGGCCATCCATTGTCGATCTGGAGACCAACGCAGGACTGATCATCCAAGCTAAAGCGGCCTACTATATCAGTACCAGGGTAGGGAACCACCGAAATGTCCGAGGTATAGACACAGTTGCTTCTCATAAATGGTACTAGTAACGTTCTGTCAACAGCAGTTGGATCGCCTTTCACCATCATCGGATAGATTTGTCCAAGGAAGAGCGAGTTTTCTCCAAGACTATCAATTCTGTACCAGGGAGAAGGAGTTGGCGCTAGCACACTAGTATCCATCCCAAATACCATGCAACGGGTGTTGGAATAGGTCCGGAGAGTGCGACCATGGGAGACTACACCTGCTTCCTTAGTAGTAACATCATCAGTGGGCTGTATACACACAAGAAGAGGTGATCCATCGGAATTAGTTGACAGGCGCCACAGAGTATATGGGCGCTGCTCGTCCTCATGCCCGTGATCATCACCATCGTCATCTCCCCCTTGGTTATAAAATGATTCAAGTATAGGTGGTGGGATGTTCATAGGACCTTGGAAACACAAGAAGGTTAATTAGTAAAGGGAAACTTGCTAACCCGCATGCATGTGGATGAAACAATTATAATTATGGTGGAAGACAAACGTACCGAAACTACGAGGATCCCATGCAAAAACAGTGCCACGAGTGGTGGCAGCAAACACAAGGCCATCGTATTGAATTGCATCATAGTACTCATCCGTGTACAGAAACTGATTTTTGAGAAATATCCATCGAGTCAAACCACCAAGGACGGCAACAAGCTTGTCGAAGATAGCAACAACCTCATAGTTGTTGTAATTCCAAGAGCGGTTGGGAACTCAACAAATTGCTATCTTCCATAGAAGACAATCACCATGATCGTATTTGAACGTGTGTACAATACCAGTGTGCTCAACCTCTGGGCAGTCTGCTGAGATTTTTGGAAGTGGAACCCGGTCACGAGTGTACACATTCACAAGTTCCCACTCGCAGTTGGACCCAATGTAAACAACCCAATCTCCATTTGCGCCCGCCCAAGCCTTGCCCTCAAGCGATGGCATCTTAACATCATATGTATCATTATCAAGCGGCATCAACTTGCACAGGGCGAGGCCTCCGTTGTGGCGGCGCCAGTCATCAGGGTCACAGCGAAGAAGATAGGAGAGATCAAACCGCTCCTTGACTCTTGGGATCCTTGTAATGATGTTATTAGTTGAGTCGAGAATGGGCTTGAACGAACCTGCCATGCTAGCCTAGGTGATGACGTCGCACCGATCAATGAGTTCCTCCACCCCGTCATCTTTCAGATCGGGGCAAGAATAACGGGGTCGTTTTCGGCCTGTTCCCTCCATGGAGAAGACGATCGAACAATGGCAGAAGAAAGGGTGAAGGGCTGAAGGAAAATGGAGGAGGGGGAGGAAGAGCGTGCGACAGTAGTTCCAAATCAAGAATGAAAGGCAAAGAGTCGGTGGACGGTTGTGAGTTTGCCACGGTTCACGAAGAGGCGCCCCGGCCTACACGTCCGTTCGGAAATACTCCTACTACTCGTCGTCGTCTCACTAATATGTTGGAACGGGACCACATGTCAACGAAACATGGTGTGTAATTTCTCGCGCAAAATGCGATCTGGCCGCGTTGGCCCGAGGTGCCGCATTAGTTATCGACCTTTATTTTTTTAATGGCGTGCCGATCAGTTTTGAAGCACGACTAACTGGTACTGTACGCAGAGAAAATATAAACTACTCTACCACTACTCCACCTCTAGTACTAGTAGTATAAAAAAGATATATAGGCTGGAGCTTCAGTGCTTTCTTGCTAAGGGCTGCCCACTTGCTTCTCACACTACCACCCTCTCTCCAGATCTAAAAAAGACGGTCCCTCTCTCCCTCCTCACCGGTGGTCACAGATCCGCCGGGGAAGAAAAGGATGTGCAGCGTTGACGCACTCGTCGTCGGCGAACGAGGTCACGCACTGACGACAAGGCCGTCCTCTCAGACCTAGCGTCCGCGCGGGATGGCCTCCGTCCCCAAGCTCATTGCCATAGTGTGTGCGGAGGACGACCACCACGAGCGAAGCCACATCCCGCTGACCCTCAGGTATGCTACCTCTTTTCGAACCATAACCTTGTTCTATTGCCCCATCTGCCACGTCGTTGCATGTGGATCTTTTCCCACTCCACCATCTTCCCAATTTGCTATCCTCTGCTCTGCTGGCCATGTAGACGAAAACCATAATTTGCACTATTAAAGGAAACCCTACTTTATGCAGACTAATCCATGTCTGGGTTGAATAAGGAAAGGAAGGGAGACTGTACTGTCCAAGAGAGTAGGCATCGAACTCGCATCTAGGTTGAAAAGGGGAAAATCAGTAGCTAAGGAATGAGTCTCGTGTCTCTTGGTTGAAGATGGGTAGAAAGGCATGACAACGCAATAGAGAATGACCAGGTCGATCGGTTTGTTGTCCTCGCATAGGAAAAAGGTGGCTAAAGAGAACAAAAATGGGACGTAATCCACATATGATGCCTGGATATTTGTTGCTCTAGGCAACCATACCTCCCTCACCACTCTGCGTCTGTGGAGGTACATCGTACTAGTGCTCCCACTGTCCGAATGGGCCTCCCATGCTCTTATTGCCTCTCTTTTTTGCTGTTTGCATAACGCCAGCAGTCAAGTCAAGCAATGCTACTGCTAAAGTGATGCCACATTTAACTAATGCCGCTTTCAGTCTAATGCCACCGATAAATTTAAGCAATGCCATTTAATGTCACTGGATTATTTCAGGGTTAGCTGTTGATTGTGGATGTATTAAAGATTTTCAGCTAAGGCATTCTAATGTTGTTGCACAACTAGTATACCAACGATGAAACTTGTTACTACCTTCAGATTTTTGCACTGTTAATGCTTATAGATTACATACCTCATTTTCATGAGATAAGTTAATTTTTTTGTACAGTGTCACCAAAATGCCAAGGCGCTAATGTCATTTTATTTTGGTTAAACTGCACAGACAATTATGAAGACAAGAGGAAAGGTCAAGAGTGGGCACCTCCTCCCCGGCTGTTCTCTTCATTCGTTCGATCAAGTTTTTATGTTTGATCGATTCTCAAGATTGGGATAACAATTTTTAAGGCCCCCCGAGTTCGAAATGATATTTACCTTGGAGGTACATGGTTTGCAATTTTTTTAAACTTTTATTAGTTAATAATGCTAGTTACCTTCAGACTTTTGTATTTGGTTTAATGCTCATGCACAGCTAGTACACCAATGCTGAAACTTGTTACCTTTACATTTTGTATTGTTAATTCTTATAGAAACCTTCCAGTGCTAGAGTTTATTGAAATCTGTTCAGTAAAACCAATGTACTGTACCCTATAATAAACTAACTACTCTACTGTTGCACTAGCCACTGGATTAGTGTATATTTGTAGTATTCGAATGGTGTTGCATTAGCATATGGACATAAATAAAGTGTGGCAAGCTTTCCCAGATATGTGCTCAAGAAAACTAGTACCTGTTTTTCTAAATACTAGACATTTGGGTACTTTAAATTGAACCACAAAAACGTCTTATATTAAGGAACAAAGGGTGTAGAGTTCACTCAAATTACCCCGGTAAAGCTAGTCACACCTTTGTTAAAATCAATGTTCATTATGTTATCGGAGGAGGTCTGTATGTTTGTCTCTAATGCCTGTCGACTACATACCTGACATCATGATGTAATGTTAAGTCATTTCCTTTTGTACAGTGTCACTGAATTGTCAAGGTGGTGATGGCATTTTATTTTAGTAGAACTACACAAAATTTGCTTAAAAGAAGAGGAAAGGTCAAGAATGGCTCAGTTGTTCTGAAAAAACTATGTATGCCTTCCTGACATCAGTCGCTGTTGCTTTATTTATTCCTTCAAACAGGTGGTTAGAAACAGTCTTGCTACCTTTTCCCATTAAGAAATTGGAATGCTTATATTTGTGAGTCTATGCTTCAACTAGTGTCACTTTTAGAGTAATCACACTTTCAATATCTATGCAAACAGGGATGCTCGATTTTAGTGGAACTGAACAAAAAGTCCAACTGGTTCAACATTAGGAGCATGTTTTTTTCCAAACCTTTATATCCAATTGGTGGCACTATGAGTTGTTCATTACGAAGGTACATGGTTTGCTACTATCTTGCTACTCTTTTGTACTGTCATTAGATAGTAATACTAGTGATTTGCATGTGAATTTATTGGCAGGGTGGACCTACATTGGAGGTGCAGGACAGGATTCAATGATTGGATGCTCAATTTCGGTTGTATCGATTTCACCTCTTACATCACTGCGAACATGGATATCCTTGGTCTGATGAACAATAGGCGCTATATTTCTGCTCTGAACCAGCAAATCAATTCGGTATGAAATTGTCCAGGGCAAAACATAACTGTATCAAATTGTCTAGTGCAGAACATGACATATGCTAAGCGGAAGAGACATGTTTAAACCGAAAATACAAGGTGTGGTATATGTTTACTAGCTTCTTGTGATTTGTGCAGACAGAGATGTCTGCCCGTTGCTATTTGGCAAACAAACAAAGTGTCCGCAATTTTGGTTGAACTGCACAAGAGAATAGTATAGTCACTGCATGCAGTGCCATTTGAAAATAGACACAGAAAGATTGGATAGTCACTTCTTGGACTGCAGAAAAGTAGTACTGTACTATTTATTGGCCAACACTAGGTGCTTCATTGCTTTGGTCTGATTATACAATGGGCATCATTTTGCCTAAGTTAAAGTTTGTGATCGAGAGAAGACCAAATCATATTGCAGTGGATGTTCCTCCATCATGTGTGGTTCATTCTCATGGTTCCAACTGTTGGTGAAACCACTTACGTTTGCAAGAGGAATTGTAAACTTCACAAACAAATTTGTCTTTCAGTCTGTACAGAATGTTGGCCAAGAGAAGCATCCATGTTAGTAGAAAGAACAGATGTTTTTTCTAGATCTTTGCTTTTGGAGCTACATATTTGTATATGATCTGTGAATCATTGAGATGCATTAACATGTTGATCTTATGTATGGGAATCGTACTAGTTAGTTTTAGTTGCGATGCAAGATCCGAAGTGGCTGATCTTTGCTTTTGGAGCTACATATTTGTATATGATCTGTGAATCATTGAGATGCATTAACAGTTACTTATTTTTGTTCGCTCAGTGTTTACAAGTTACTGATCGATCACTAGCTAGCCTACAAATGCGCTCCTAGCAGTTTTATTTGCGACACAAAATGCGAAGTGGTAGTTTTTTGAATAAAAATGCCTACCTTTGAAGAAACTGACAAGATACACTATCGATCCTACACGGATAAAAATGCCTACCTCTGAAGAAACTAACAAGCTGCACTATCGATCCTACACGGATAAATAGAGGATCACGCACGTACTACCTCCTTTCTGGTTTGCAGGGCTCAATTCAAGAAACGACCTACTTGATCCTACATGAATAAATAGAGGATCACACACGCACTAGTACCTCCTTTCCGGTTTGCAGGGCTTAATTTAAACCTCTCACCAACCAAGGTACTCCCTCCGTCCGGGTTTATTAGTCCCGTGAGCAAAGCAGAAAGACCAAGGCATGGCAATAATTAACGGCATGCAGAAGTTTAAGCCTAATTAATTCTAGCGATTTAAGTGGCTGCATGCGTGCCCTCGGCTGCGACTCGCGCATGCTGCTTCGCGTACTGCCTGCTAGCGATTCTAAGTGCCTGCATGCAGTCGGCCGTAATTAAGGCGGCTAACTGATGCGAAAAAAGATATGCTTTAATTGTTGTGGGCTTTTTAAATCCGTGGAATCATTATTGACAAGGAGGGAGATGATTCGAGTGCACTCGTTTGACCGCCATGCCGGCATGCGACCCAGACGGGACGGGACGACACAGTCATAATTTCAGTTTCTCTAGTTTTCCACGGCAAGCTGGCGCGCTAAGCCATTATGCATTGAATTCCGATGACCGTCGCGCTACCTTCCGCCTATAAGTACTGTTTCCCGGCCCTCCGGTGCCACCGTGACCCAACTCGCCATATCCTCATAAGCCCCCACCGGCCCGACATCGCTCGCCATGTCTGCCATGCCCCTGCCCGTCCGCGGTAGACGACACCGGAGGCGGTCACCACCGGAACTAGTGTTTGGGTTTTCATCGGAAGGCAGACGGAGGGAGGAGGCATTCTATCTGTCTTTAGATGGCAATGCGGAGATCGAGGAGTTGTTGGAGCGTGACCGCATGGCAGAGGAGCAGGAGTTGTTGGAGCGTGACTGCCTGGCGGAGGAGCAGCGTATCGCCGATTTGCCCCGCCAGCGAGACATGGAGCAGGAGCGCACCGACGCTCTGAGTCACAAGCAGAGCACTCGCAACTGGGCCGACTACGTGGAGGCCGGCACCCGGCAAATAGCCCTGGAGGCTGTTGGGCATGCACGCGTTTGTGACGCCGATTTTTACTACCAGCTCGTCAAGGGGGTTTCCCGCTTGGAAGCTGAAGCTTCGATGGACCACGCCGGCATGGAAAGGGCAAACGCGTGCGAGCAACGCGCCCTATCGCACCTCTTGCAAGTCCGAGGCGAGGCGCACGACGCCGGTGCCGACGTTTAGCGTGTACCACAGATGGCAGCCGGCATCGTCTAGTTAGCTAAGAGTAAGTTAGTACGTGTACGCTACTAGAATATTAGTGGGAGTAGATAGTTAACTTGGCTATGATGGTTGTCAACGTGGAAGTTCTGTACTCTATATGTGGATCAGACCTGTTACTTTGCTCTGAATGTGGAACTTTCCGTTTGAACGTATGGAATGGGCTGTTATTTTTTAAATGGGTTGTATTTGTCCTCCATGGGTTTAGAGGCTGACTTGTGGGCCTAGCAAGTTGACGTGTACACAATCAGGAGATGATTGTACATGGAGAGGATGACAGCAGGGACTCGCCAAGGTCATGGCAGTACGCAAGCAAGTGCCTCCTTATTTCAAGCCAATAAAAAATGGCTCCTCCTAGTGGATGTCTGACATCTGGGTCCCATGCTATTGTCAACGTAGTCAATAAACGAGAGAATTGCACAACAAGCGGCTAACACCAGGGACCCAGCAGCTCGCCCATTTATTTTTGTTTTGGGTTAATTTCATAAATGCCACTCCAAATCTGGTATATCCGAGAAATGCCACTGCAATTTCCAAGCTTAGAAAAATGCCATTTCATGACATTTCTAGTGGCATTTTTCGAAGTCTGGAGTGGCATTCTTCAAAGTTTACAAACTGTAGTGGCGTTTTTCAAAGTTTGCAAAAATTGCAGTGGCATTTTTCAAAGTTTGGAAATTGCAGTGGCCTTTTTATGAATCGCCATAATTGGAGTGGCATTTATCTAATTTGTTTTTTAGACGGAAGCAGGGTGTCAACTAGGCTGTGCGGGACACTCTAGCCTGTCCAGACAGCCTTTTCTTTTATGTTTACCACAGACCAGCCTAGTAGTTTTTTTTTCTTTTTGGAAATGGCTAGCCCAGTTTTTTTGTGATTTGCCAAGTAAGTCGCTTCATCAGGCCTGTTGGGCTGCAAATCTTTCAAGACGAGGAGAGCTTCATTCGGCTGGCCGAGAAAATGGCCTACCAGTAATGAGAAATGGGTTGTACATTTTTAAAATACATCAAACCGGCAATTAGTTTCAAATATCTTTTTTTCATTTTGAGATTTTAAATTGCATTGATACTTATGCGTGGACGATTTATTGGATTTTTTATATTGATATACATTTATTTGTAAAATCAGTCTGAATGTGACTCGAAATTTCGGGTTTAAAATTAGTTCACACCGCACCGACATATGCAAAATTTCGTATAATTTTTTAACCGTGGCCACAATATGGGTTGTAATGCTAACAAAAATAATATGGGCTCCAAAAACCCGTAAGAATTAGCAAATGGGCTGTAAATTATTTGAAATAATGGCAAATGGGCTGTATGCTGTTTTCCACAGATTTGAGGCTTTCCACAGATGGCCTGTATACCGTTGGATGTCCATCCAACGACCGTCGTGCTTCTGCAATCTCTGCTCTTCCTGATCCAGCCGCTCAAACAAGCGCCGGCGGGACTGCCTGCTCCCTCCTCCCCGCGGCCGGCTGTGCTGCCGCGTAGGCCTCACCGCCCCACCGTACTCCCATCACTGGCCTAGCCATCCCTCTACTCACCCACACCTGTTGTTATTCTCCGGTGACGGCAGACGAACGAGTAAACCCTCATATAGTCGTACTACCCTCCACGTGGGAAACAAAAACAACTGCCGAGTCTTCCCTGCCTCTGTGTCGTTCCCTTCCTAGGCCTCGCCGTCGTCCACCGCCCTGGTGCTCTCGGCATGGCGTGGTCAACGACCGACATGCATCTGAAGTGGAGTGTATGTGGAGAGGCTGACAGCTGGGTCCACGGCCGCACGCAAGGAAATGCCACCTTATTACGCGCAAAATAATGATTCCTCCACCTGACATCTGGGTCCACCAAAAGGGCCTCTGTATTTCGCGAAAAGACGTTACCGCCGCTGACAGCTCGGACCCACCAGCTATATCTTCGCACGCAAGGAAGTGCCTCCTTATTACGCACAAAAAAATGAATACTCCCCCTGCTAGCTGGGACCCAGTATAGTGGGCCTACTAAATTGACGGGGACGAAGGGCTTTGTCAACTTAGTCAATATGCACGATTCTAGGTCGACTGACCGTACGATGTCCATCCAACGGCCGTAGTGCTTCTTCAACCTCTGGTCTTCTTGCTCCAGCCGCCCAAAGCAGCGCCGGTCGTGCCGCCTGCTCCTGCCTCCCGTGGCCGGTTGTGCTGCCGTGAAGGCCTCACCGCCCCCATACTACTCTCACCGCTGGCCAGGCCATCCCTCCACTCCACTCACCCACACCCCTTGTTATTCTGCTACGGCGGCAGCGCGGCCGAACCAGTGAACCCTCGTACACCTCTCCGCGTGGGCATCCACTGCTGCGTCTTCCCCAGCTCCGCGTCGTCCCCTTCCTAGGCCTCGCCGTCGTCCACCGCCGTGGTGCTCTCGGCGCGGCATGGTCAATGTGGTCAATGACCGAATTCCATCCGAAGAATACTGTATGTGGAGAGGCTGACAGCTGGGTCCACGGCAGCCGCAAGGAAGTGCCTCCTTATTACGCGGAGAATAATTATTCCTCCACCTGACATCTGGGTCCACCAAAAGGGCCTCTGTATTTCGCGAAAAGACGTTACCGCCGCTGACAGCTCGGACCCACCAGCTATATCTTCGCACGCAAGGAAGTGCCTCCTTATTACGCACAAAAAATGAATACTCCCCCTGCTAGCTGGGACCCAGTATAGTGGGCCTACTAAATTGACGGGGATGAAGGACTTTGTCAACTTAGTCAATATGCACGATTCTAGGTCGACTGACCGTACGATGTCCATCCAACGGCCGTAGTGCTTCTTCAACCTCTGGTCTTCTTGCTCCAGCCGCCCAAAGCAGCGCCGGTCGTGCCGCCTGCTCCTGCCTCCCGTGGCTGGTTGTGCTGCCGTGAAGGCCTCACCGCCCCCATACTACTCTCACCGCTGGCCAGGCCATCCCTCCACTCCACTCACCCACACCCCCTGTTATTCTGCTGCGACGGCAGCGCGGCCGAACCAGTGAACCCTCGTACACCTCTCCGCGTGGGCATCCACTGCTGCGTCTTCCCCAACTCCGCGTCGTCCCCTTCCTAGGCCTCGCCGTCGTCCACCGCCATGGTGCTCTCGGCGCGACATGGTCAATGTGGTCAATGACCGAATTCCATCCAAAGAATACTGTATGTGGAGAGGCTGACAGCTGGGTCCACGGCAGCCGCAAGGAAGTGCCTCCTTATTACGCGGAGAATAATTATTCCTCCACCTGACAGCAGGGACCCACCAGACGCCCACCAGTATTTCGCAAAAAAAACGTTTGCCCCTGACTGCTGGGACCCACCCAACGGGCCACCCTATTTCACGAAAAAATGTTCCCCCTACTGTCAGCTCGGACCCATAGGAAGTGCCTCCTTATTACGCACAAAAAAATTAATTCCCCATGCTAGATGGGACCCACCTTGATGGGAGGCTGACTTGTGGGCCTACTAAGTTCACGGGGATGGAGGGCTTTGTCAACTTAGTCAATATAAACGATTCTAGCTCCAGTGACCATACAATGTCCATCCAACAGCCGTAGTGCTTCTTCAACCTCTGGTCTTCTTGCTCCAGCCGCCCAAAGCAGCGCCGGTCATGCCGCATGCTCCTGCCTCCCGTGGCCGGATGTGCTGCCGCGGAGGCCTCACCGCCCCTACTATTCCCACTGCTGGGCAGGCCCTGCGGCGACGGCAGCCTCACACCGCAGCCGAACCAGTGAAGCCTTGTACTCCTCTCCGCGCGGGCTTCCATTGTCGCATATTCCCAGGCTTCGCGCCGTCCCCTTCCTAGGCCTCGCCGTTGTCCACCGCCCTGGTGCTCTCGGCGCGGCGTGGTCAACGTGGTCAAGGAACGACTTCCATCGGACGTGGACTGTACGTGGAGAGGCTGATAGCTGGGTCCACGGCCGCAGCAAGGAAGTGCCTCCTTATTACGCGGAAAATAATGATTCCTCCACCTGACAGATGAGACCCACCGAACGGGCCACTGTATTTCATGAAAAAAACGTTTCCCCCTGACTACTGGGACCCACCAGCTACATCTTCGCACGCAAGGAAGTGCGTCCGGGCAAAAAAAATGATTCGCCCCCTGACTGCTGGGACCCACCAGCTAAATCTTCGCACGCAAGGAAGTGCGTCCGGGCAAAAAAAAAAACGATTCGCCCCCCTGACTGCTGGGACCCACTAGCTACATCTTCGCACACAAGGAAGTGCCTGACAGTCGGGGCCAACCTGGTCGAAGCGTACGTAGCATTGTCATTCTGGTCGCGAACGTGTACGTACATATATACTGGTGGATGTAGAGGCGCGCACGTGTCGTAGTAGAGGCGCGCACGTAGCATGTACACGTACGTACAGCGGCCAGGGTGCAAGAAAGAAAATACGGCCACGTATGTGTACATACGGGCGGGGTCTCGAACGCCTACTCACGCATACGTACGGCGAGGGCTCGTGTACATGGATGGGTCAGAACGGAGAAACAACATCGTCGTCATGTTCATGGGGAGGCAACGGAATGCGTCGTGTTCATGGGGAGGTAACGGAATGCGTGTGTTAATCGGGAGGCAACGGAATGCGTCGTTTTCATCGAGAGGCAACGGAACGCGTAGGAGCCAACCGGCTGGGTCGGAATGGAATGCGTGGTCGTGTTCAATGTGAGGGCTTGGACGGAACAGGCGATGGAAACGAGGCCTCGCGTACCGCAGAACGGAGGAGACAAACCTCCTATGGTTGGAACGGGGATCCTGTTGATCGGGAGGGGTGTGGCGTACAGAAAAATGGAGGAAACGGACCTCCTACGGTCGAAACGGGGGTCTTGTTGATCGGGAGGGGCGTGGCGTACCGCAAAACGGACGAAACGGACCTCCTACGGTCGAAATGGGGGTCCTGCTCATCGGGAGGGGTGTGGCGTACCGCAAAACGGGACTCCACGGGATACTGTTCATATCCACCGTCGACCTCCTCCATCCTCCACGGGCTACCGTCGACCTCCTCCAGCCTCCATGTGCTCCTGTTCATCCAGCCTCCACCGCGCGCTACTCCACCGGCTACTGTTCAACCACCCCTCCACCGTCTACTGTTCATCCAGCCCTCCACACCACGGGGTCTTGTTCAACCACCCCTCCACGGGTACCCCTCCACCGTCTACTGTTCATACATCCCTCCACACCACGAGGTCCCGTTCATCCAGAGGCAACGCCACCGCTCACTGTTCATCCACCCCCCCAACGCTCACTGTTCATCCAATCGATCGGCTTTAGTTAGCAGCAATAGCCAAGGAATCGCTCGATCGGGTTCAGTTAACAGCCATCGATCGATTGCTCGGGTTTAGTAACGCGTAACCTGCAGTGCAATCACTCGGGTTCAGTTAGAGCCCAACGCCTCGCTCGGGTTTAGTTAGAGCCAAAGCCTCGCACACACGCGCGTACGTGTATGAGAGAAACGCGCTTCGCTCGGCCCCCGACCTCCCACCGTAACCGGGAACTCCCCAAAATTCCCCCCCTCGCTTCTACCACGGTTTTTTCCGTCATGGACGGCCCAAAGAATGTCATGCAGTGGCGTCTCCGGCCCGCCCAGGACGAAAAAGCCATTTTCTGTCATGATTTTTTGTCATAGAAGTAGGAGCCCACCACATCTATGATGATACCGGGTTTTGTTACAATTATCGTCATTGAAGTGTCATATGTATGACAGAAATTTTTTTCGTTCGGCCCAAAATGTCACGGATGTGTCTTTTTTTTTGTAGTGCCTCTGGATGAACAGGACCCCGATCGATCGAGCCGGTTGGGGCTGGATGAACAAGACCATGTGGAGGGCTAGATGAACAGGACCACCCCCGTGGAGGGCAGGATGAACAGTAGACAGTGGAGGGTTGGATGAACAGTAGCCCGTGGAGGGGTGGTTAAACAGGAGCCCATGGAGAGGGCTGGTTGAACAGTAGCCGGTGGAGTAGCGCGCGGTGGAGGCTGGATAAACAGGAACCCGTGGATGAACAGTCGCAGGTGGAGGCTGGAGGAGGTCGACGGTGGATGAACAGTAGCCCATGGAGGCTGGAGGGGTCGACGGTGGAGATGAACAGTATCCCGTGGAGTCCCGTTTTGCGGTACGCCACACCCCTCCTGATGAACATGACCCCCATTTCGACCGTAGCGCTCCAACACAAGTCTGTTTCCTCCGTTTTGTGGTACGCCACACCCCTCCCAATCAACAGGAAACGAGATCCTGTTCATCGGGGGGGGGGGGGGGGGGGGGTCTGGCGTACCGCAAAATGGAGGAAACGGACCTCCTACGGTCGAAATGGGGGCCGGTCGAACACAAGGCCGTTTCCTCCGTTCTGCGGTACGCCAGGCCTCGTTTGGATCGGCTGTTTCGTCAAAGCCCTCCCGATGAACACGACAATGCATCCCATTCCGACCCAGCCGGTTGGCTCCCCATGAACACGACGACGACGCAGTTTCTCTGTTCCGTCCCAGCCATGTACACGAGCCTTGGCCGTACGTATGCGCGAGTAGGCATTCGAGACCCTGCCCATATGTACTTACGTGGCCGTATTTTGTTTCTTGCACACTTGCCACTGTACGTACGTGTACATGCTACGTGCACGCCTCTACTACGACACGTGCGCGCCTCTACATCGACCAGTATGTACGTACACTTTCGCGAGCAGAATGACAATGCTACGTACGCTTCGACCAGGTGGGTCCCGACTGTTAGGCACATCCTTGCCTACGAAGACGTAGCTGGTGGGTCCCAGCAGTCAGGGGGGTGAATCGTTTTTTTTGCCCGGACGCACTTCCTTGCATGCGAAGATGTAGCTGGTGGGTCCCAGCAGTCAAGGGGAAACATTTGTTTCGTGAAATATGGTGGCCCGTCTGGTGGGTCCCCGCTGTGAGGTGGAGGAATAATTATTTTGCGCGTAATAAGGAGGCACTTCCTTGCTGTCACCGTGGACCCATCTGTCAGCCTCTCCATGTACAGTCCACGTTCGATGGAAGCTGTTCCTTGGCCACGTTGACCATGCCGCGTCGAGAGCACCAGGGCGATGGACGACGGCGAGGCCTAGGAAGAGGATGACATGGAGCCGAGGAAGACGCGACAGTGGATGCCGACGCATAGAGAAGTATGAGGGTTCACTGGTTCACTGCGGTGTGAGGCTGCTGTCGCCGCAGAATAACAGGGGGTGTGGGTGAGTAGAGGGTTGGCCTGGCCAACGGTGGGAGTAGTAGGGGGCGGTGACGCCTCCGCCGCATCGCAGCTGGCCACGGGAGGCTGGAGCATGAGGCACAACCGGTGCTGGTTTGGGCGGCTGGAGCAAGAAGACCAGAGGTTGAAGAAGCACTACGGCCGTTGGATGGACATCGTATGGTCACTAGAGCTAGAATCGTGCGTATTGACTAAGTTGACAAAGCCCTCCATTCCCGTCAACTTAGTAGGCCCACAGGTCAGCCTGCCACTATACTAGGTCCCAGCTAGCAGGGGGAGTATTCATTTTTTTGTGCGTAATAAGGAGGCACTTCCTTGTGTGCGAAGATATAGTTGGTGGGTCCAAGCGGTTAGCAGCGGTAATGTTTTTTTCGCGAAATACAGAGGCCCTTTCGGTGGGTCCCAGATGCCAGGTGGAGGAATCATTTTTTTTGCGTAATAAGGAGGCATTTCCTTGCGTGTGGCCATGGACCCAGCTGTCAGCCTCTCCAAGTACAGTCCACTTCAGGTGCATGTCGGTCGTTGACCACGTTGAACAGGCCGCGCCGAGAGCACCAGGGCGGTGGATGACGGTGAGGCCTAGGAAGGGAACTACATGGAGGCAGGGAAGACTCGGAAGTTGTTTCCCACGCGGAGGGGAGTATGAATGTGAGGGTTTACTGGTTCGTCTGCCGTCGCCGGAGAATAACAACAGGTGTGGGTGAGTAGAGGGATGGCTAGGCCAGCGATGGGAGTATGGTGGGGCGATGAGGCCTGCGTGGTAGCACAGCCGGCCGCGGGGAGGAGGGAGCAGGCAGTCCCGCCGGCGCTTGTTTGAGCGGCTGGAGCAGGAAGAGCAGAGATTGAAGAAGCACGACGGCCGTTGGATGGACATCCAACAGTCACTGCTTGTGTGTCAACCTTTTTTTAGGAAAGCCTCAAATCTGTGGAAAACATCATGCAACCCATTTGCCATTATTTCTAATAATTTACAGCTCATTTGCTATTTCTTAAGGTTTTTTTGGAGCCCATATTCTTTTTGTTAGCATTACAGCCCATATTGTGGCCACGGTTAAAAAATTATACGAAATTTTGCATATTTCGGTGCGGTCTGAACTGCTTTTAATCCCGAAATTTTGAGTCACATTCAAACTGATTTTAAAAATAAATGTATATCAATATAAAATCCAACAAATTGTCCACGCATAAAAATCAATGCAATTTAAAATCTCGAAATGAAAAAAAGAAATTTGAAACTAATTGTCGGTTTGATATGTTTTAAAAATGTACGGCCGTGGACCAGCTGTCAGCCTCTCCACGTACAATACTCTTCGGAGGGAAGTCGTTCCTTGACCACATTGACCATGCCGCACCGAGAGCACCAAGGCGGTGGACGATGGCGAGGCCTAGGAAGGGGACGACACGGAGCCGGGGAAGACGCGGCACTGGATGCCCATGCGGAGAGGAGTACGAGGTTCACTGGTTTGGCTGCGGTGTGAGGCTGCCATCGCCGCAGAATAACAGGGGGTGTGGGTGAGTGGGGGGATGGCCTGGCCACACTACAAAAAAATACACTTCCGTGATGATACGTGTTTGTCACAGTAGGTCGCGTTTTTTGTCATGCATGTACATCCATGACAAATTTATGACAGAATCAAGATAGTCATACCTGTGCTGTCATAGAAGTGTTCCATGACATTACCAAAATTATCATCACGGAAGTGTCCACTTCCATGACGATAAATCGGGCGTCACAGAAGTGCTTTCGTCAAGGGTGACCGACACATGGCATCCACCGTAACGGAACGCCGTTAAGCTATCGGGTCGGGTTTTGGATCCAATAACCCGTTAACAGACCCGACCAATGGGGATTTTCCACGTGTAAAATCATCATTGGCTGGAGGAGACACGTGTCAGGTCCGCGTTGGCACAGGTGTCACTCATCCAATGGGCGAGACGCGCCTATGATATGTTGACACGTGGACCGGTCCATCAAGTATAAGTGGGCCGACCCAACTGAACGACCACAAGATTTTACGGACCATAATGGGCCGGCCCAGCTAAAGGCCCACAAGATTTTGCGGACCATAATGGGCTGGCCCAGCTAAAGGTCCACATGATTTTGCGGGCCATAATGGGCCGGCCCAGGTAAAGGCCCACAAGATTTTTGTGTGCCATTATGGGTCGGCCCAGGTAAAGGCCCACAAGATTCTTGCAGATCATAATGGGCCGGCCTAGCTAAAGGCCCACGAGATTTCGCCGACATTAATGGGCCGGCCCAGCTGTAGGCCCACAAGATTTTGAGGACCCTAGTAGGCCGGCCCATTAACTGGCTGCCACGTTTTGGGCCAAATGCCGGCCCGTATTTGATCCGGACCATTAATGGGCTGCCACGCTCCGGGCCAAATAGTGGCCCATATGAGATCCGGCCCGTTAAAAGCCTACCACGTTCTGGGCCAAATTACGGCCCAGATCAGGTCCGGCCCTTTAATAGGCTTTGGGCTCAATTATGGCCCATATCAGATTCGGCCCGTCAACTAGACACTATGCTTTTGGGCCCACTTGCTAAAGGCCCACTTAGTAATCCGGCCTGATATTAGTTTTGGCCTGTTAAGGGCCCGTTTAACATTTCGGCCCTATATTAATTTCAGCCTGTTAAAAGCCCGTCATATAGTTGGGCCTAACTACGGCCCAGTTTGCATCCGGCCTGCTTGTAGCCGATATCTGATTGGGCCAAACAAGGACCGAGACAATTTTGGCCTGTTAAAAGCCCGTGATTTGATTTGCACAGTCATGGGCCGAGGTTCATTTCGGGCTGCTGCCGGCCCGTGAGCTGTTCGGCACATTTCATGCCCAACCTACATCGTGATTGCATGACGGCCCAATTATGTACCGTAATTTTACGGTTTGGCCTGTTTACCGCAAAGACAGGATATATATACAGTAAAATAACTGCAGCATCGTCAATAAGATAAAACCTAGACTATACAATAAAGAAATTATGGCATATTACATCCACTGGGCATCAAAGTTCGCCACTATGATAATAAAGCACAAGCAGACAACAGATTACATACACTGGGCATCAAAGATCGCCACCAGTGCAAATAAACACGCCGACAAAATAATATACAAAACGACAACACTTCAATAGAGTTCAAGAAAGGTTAGCCCTGCTGGGGAGCTGCAGCGCAAGCAGCTGAGCAAGATGATGAGACTGCGCTTGTTCAACACTTATATCTTCCTCACTCTGAAAGATTAACAATCAGAGAGATGACAGGTTTTGCACATAAAAGTATCAGTGCTGACAATTCATCACATTTCTTACTGACGAATAAAGTGACACAGTTTAAAATTGCATTAACACAATATGGTATTGTTCAGGTCAAGACATGGCAGGAAATGACATTGTGAAGGAGTTAGCAGCTTCACGACACCATTGGATTACAGATCAAGAACTCATAAGTATCAATGGTTAGTGTGCTGTAAATTTATACCATTTTAGATTGGCAAATAAAGAGATGGTTTAAATAATAGTAGAATGATATGACATTGTTCATAGTTAAGACATTGCAGAATATGACATTGTGCTGTAGTGGGTAGGTTCACCACACCACTGGATTACGGATGAAGAACATAAGCATACAGTTAGTGCAAAAGAAGATCACTTGCTCTGTATAGTTTAATTTACATGGTATGAAGAAGGAACTTGGTTGTATAACTGAAAACTTAAATTGAGAAAGGACAAACTTTTGTTTATGAACTACATAATAAACTTTAAACAAGCAATTTGATGCAAACACCAAAAATAAATAGTTGTTGCAGTCATGCCTAACCAAATATATACAACAAGGTTTGAAGGCTTGAGATGGACATATTTACATTATTGGTGAAGACAGGCTCTATAAAGGCCTTGTCCGTGCTGATGGGGGGGGGGAATTCAAGAAGTTTACCACAGAATCTTCTTCAAAAGCATTGCCTTTATTCTACATTTTGGTAAGAGTAAATATAGATGTGACAATATATGAAAAAATGGAGAATATTTAAGATAAGATGAAGAGTGATGCTACATAACCAAGTAGCTATAAATGTAAATGCAGCGATAAAGGCAGCGATAAGATGAAGAGTGATGCTACATAACCAAGTAGCTACAAGAACAATGCAGAGCTAAAAAAACCATTGGCATTGGATATATTCTACACTAATTTAACAATTCATACAGATCAGATAATTTGGAGCGAACAATTGATAAGCAAGCTATCATGCATACTGCTGTCACATAATGAACCAGGTATGTATGCAAGTACAATGATACATGACAACAGGTACTAACAAGATCAAAGCAGCGGGCAGCATATTTGCAATATCCTGTCGTTCTTGTCAAGCTAGAATTCTTCTTTGAGCAGATTTCCCGCAAAAAAGATCCATAAGGCACATGCGGAAAAGTAGAAGTTCAAATTTTCATGTGATTTCATAGACAGTACCTCATCCTGGGAACGAGACCAGTGCATAACAAGGTTTTTCCATTCAATGTCTTCTAAATTTAGTACAGGAGACTTCACAGGAAATTCCTTTATAGACTTGCCATCAAAGTGTGATTTCCTCAGGTAACACCGATAATGCTGCAATGCTTCCTTGAAAAACACAAGCAGATTGCCCATCGCCTAGTTACAAAAATGTAATGTAAATCATTGATGTGTTCAATCAGCAGAAAACAGGAAAATAATAACCATGAATAATAGCACTTACACGTAAGTTGGACAGGAAGATGTGAAAATGGTGTTTGTCTTCACAATAATCTTCCCATGATGGGAATATATGCACGTAGTCCCTAACAACATTGAAAGCATTGTCTTTTAAAATGGGAATAAATGGACTGGGGTTCCAATCTGCAGGAATTGGTCGTCTCTGCAGTTGGGATAGGTCTTCGGCTGGTGGACTTGCTGTACTTTTTGCTGGAGTGGGATTTTTCTGTGGTACAGCTGGTGCTATGGCAAATGAAATCGGTATACCTTTTGCTGGAGTGTAGGTCCTGTGTGGTGGGGCTAGTGGTGTGGCTAGTGAAGTATGGGTACAATCTGCTGGAGTCGGTCCTACATTTTGTGTCACTGGTTGTACAACCAATATAAGTGGGGTGCTGTCTGATTTCTCCGGCACCACCATGTTTTCAAGGACGTTGCTGGTGCTCCTTCAGGTTCGGCAATCACCCACTTCCTTTTTATGTCTGATGCACAAGAACAGCATTTTAGTGAAAAAACATGGTATTATGACAGATGGAATATGTATTAATAATGGATGGGCATGGCATCTCAACATATATGATGAGTAAACTAAGCAGATGCTGGTGCAACAATGTAGAAGAAATGCAAGACAACATATGCAAGATACCCGCAATCAATAAAACATTGCCAAATTAGAACAGGCACCTTGATGGGTGAACAGGACAGGCCATCTGCCTTTGACTCCTCGAGGTTAGAATAGTCATTAGGATCATATTCCGAACAAGAATAACAGGTGGGGAGCATATGAGTTTCAATGCATCCAGAATGGCACTCAATGCCTTGGTGCCAATTTTGTAAGTCATTGCAGTGTTTAGCTTCAAGAGTGGACTGCTGCTAGTGCGACACAAAGCAGCTACACAAATCATAGTGTAGATATAACGGGAAAACCTTAAGCATCAGAGTAAAATCAACAAAGTGGAACTTGCTGGAATATATGTGCTAGTATTGCCGGTATTGCTAGAAAGGCTTCGGATACCATCTCTCTTCAAGTGAAGGTGCGGTACTGTTAATATCAGCGTAACTCTCAAAGGCGACACAGCTCCCCGCATTTCCTTGCTATTCTTATAGGATTCAAGTGGGCAGGCCACTACAAATCCTATTCCTATGTTTACAAGATCCTACAAATAAAAGAGGCTCAAAGTGTCCATCACAATCGACCGTATAGACCTCTACACTACACATGTCCCTGCTCATCTTCAGTACAAGGAACATACAGTACTACTATCATACTCCCTCCGTTCCAAAATATAAGTCTTGGTAGAGATTTCCACTATGGATCACATACAGATGTATCCAGATACATTTTATAGTGTAGATTCACTCATTTTGCTCCATATGTAGTCCATGGTGGAATCTATACAAAGACTTATATTTAGGAACGGAGAGAGTACATATTAAAGAAGAACAGAAGAGGAACATGGTAAAGAAGAGCAAGCAGATTTTGGATAATAAAATGTTGGTTGCGCAGTGCCCACACATGATGAACCAGAGCGCATTAAGAATGCAACTCCTAGCTGTCTCTCGACCATTTCAGGCGGTTGGATGAAGATCCTACGTCTCCTAACCCTTCTTCTTCCTCGTCTCCGATTCTTCCCATACAGAACACCGCACAGGCCGCCGGCCGGACCACCGGCCCCCATCGCCTGTGTTCCACCCCCACCCCCACCCCCGCCCCAACCCCCACCCGCGTCGAGTTTTCTTCGTTCGGCGAGGCCCCACAACCACCCGAGCCCCTTTAACCGCACCGACGAACTCCGGCGAGCTCTGAAAAATCGACTCGCCCAATTTAGAAATTTCGTCTACTGTGATTTAACTAGTGTGGAATATAAAAGGGGAAAACCATAAGCATTGGGAGTATAGTGTTGAGAGTGTCATGGCGGATCTGAAGGTGCAAACCGGATAAAGGCAACTTCGCAACCAAGACAAGAAATCAGAGTAAAGCAGTGGCGATCTATTTTCTTGCTCCGATAAATAAGTTGAGTAGATACGAAAGGGTACCGCCTCTGGTGCGGCGCCGTGTACGCATTTGCTGAGAATTTGACGGTGTTGCAGTAGCAATGGCTGTCGGCGGCGTGGAAGCAGATCTAGGAGGGTAGACGATGGCGGCGGGGCGCGGTAGACGAGACGGCTGTTGGAGCGGCGCCGGCAAGGTGGACGACGGCGGGGATGAAGCGAGAGGACGGGATGCAAGGATCCTGGTCCGAAGCCATGGATGAGAGAGGTCAATCTCTTGTAATGGACGGCGGCGTCGGGGTATCAGCTCCGGCATGGTGGAGGAGGACGACGGTGGATGGGGTGGCGGACGGCGGCAGACGGAGGAGGGTGGGGTGGAGAGGGTGTTTTGGCGCCCGCGGAGTACGAATGGGGAAAAGGGAGGTAGAGAGGTAGGGGGGAACCATCTATTCAGGGCGCGCTTGTCTCAAATGCGAGGAAATTTACAAACTTAGCCCCCGTTTCAAATTTCTACTACATCACAGCTACACTAGTCGGTTGGGGATAGGACGGTAATCTCGCATACACCAAATATTTGCCGACGAGAGTTTGTTTTTGGCGCCCACCGTGTATGAATATGAATCAGGGTGGGAGTCGATTTCGGCCGAGGACACACTTTGTTTTGGCGCCCACCGTGTATGAATCCGGGTGAGAGGCGGTTACATCACGTTTGGGTGAAATTACAAACCTACCCCTATCGAAACCTATAGAAATCCAGCAGATAGGCTTTGCGTGGTAGGGATAGGCAGTAGTGATTTCCATCTCGCAGATTTTGGTTTCGGGCGGTTACTGCGACTTTCCCCGCTTCGTTCAAATTTTGCAGAGTGCACGTTTAGCGTGCCAACTCAATTCGAATCCCGTTTGTATTTTTTTTTCCGGCGGGATCCATTTTCAATTGGAATTACATTCTATATACATCATTTTTTATATATACTTTCAAAAGCACAGCACCATTTATACATAAATATGGTTTACAAATGGCATGATCTCAGATTCATAAGGTTGTATCCATCAATTTGGATTTTCAAATATTTGAAACCACTTTATGTTGAAATCAAATGTATGCATTCCTCGCTAACTGTCTCCAATTAATGTGTGTTTCATGCGGTTTTTTTTTACTTTTCAAACATGTATAATGTGTTTCACACACGCAACATATAGTGTAATCCCGTTTAGACATTAATTGCATATAAACCATGCATTGTTTGTAATTGAAGAATCTATGGATCACCAATATTGATAAACTATATAACATTACACGTGTGCCCAAATTCAAATGAATATGCATGTTTTTGATACACCAATTTGCGTTATGATATTGTCGATGTCGTGATCTCCAGTTTAAATATTTGAATCCCCTTTAATCCAGATATTTGTCTCATATAGCTACCACTCATGCTTATATAGGACTATCTATCTGGACCTATATGCGTTCATCGTCTCTCAGGTATCTCTCGTGCTACCTGTATGTCGACAATGATCTTTTATCTTCGTAACACACTGACGGTACTCTCTCCCTCGACCTTCATCACTCTATCTCTCTCTAAGTATATCTCGCTCCCTGCTCTGTGTCTCTAACTATGATTCTCCATGTGGAATCTCTTTCTCTCACACAGACACAAAACTTTGTCTCCCGGGGTCTCATTTCTCTCTACTATTCCCATGGGTGCCGCTCGCACACCCCTCATACAGAGAAGTCTTTCGCTCCTTAGATATGAGAACCTACGACTGTTCCTCTTCAATATCTCTTTCTCACACACAAACACAAACTCTGTCTCCCAGGGTCTCATATGTCTCCATTGTTCTCTTGTTTGTCGCTCAGACACACACCCTCTCTCCCTAGAGATATCTTGCGTTCCCTCGTATGTCTCTCTAGCAATCACTCTCGTTGTGAAATATCTTTCTCTCTCGCAGACACAAAACTCCGTCTCTCTGGATCTCATTTCTCTCTGATATCTGTTTGTATGTGACTCACATGCACCCTCTCTCTATCTCTCTCACACCCACAAAAATAACCCAGCCTTCTGATCCACTCGACTCCTATCTCTAATGCACACTAGCTAGCATCTTTATCTTTCTATTTATCTGTTTCTCCATCAACCTTGTTTCTCGCCCTCACTCTTGATTCCTATCACGCACGCTACATATGTTTCTCTCTATATGCATTCAAGTGCCCTCTCACACACATATATAACTTCACCCTCTGAACCACCCAACGGTCATCTCCAACACCCAAACTAGCGGATGTCCCTCTAGCTAGCATCTCCATCTCTGTATCTATCTGTAGTTTCTCCGTCAACATTTCTTTCTCGCACAGAGTCTTCCTTCCGATCACCCACACTATACGTCTCTCCATACATATGCATTTATAGGTTGGTCTCTTTTGCACAATCGTTGCGCCTCACTCCCTCTGCTCGCCATAGATGCATGCTCCAGCCCACGCCACTATCACTTAAATACAAAAACACATGCTCAATTGTCGGGCCTTCTTCCCTGCATTCTCACATGCATGCATATTGTCATACTGATCCGTCTCTCCCATGTCGTTGATCTTATGACATATGTCTTCTTTCTTTTATCTCGATCATGCGCGCGCGCTGTCGGTGTACAAAAAGAGGGGTATACCTTTTGCACCCCTATAACTGTGCACGGGTAGTCAGAGCCGCGTCCATGACCACACCAAGCAAGGCAAGGGAGGTGAGCCAGGGTAAGACCGAAGCTCAAGGGAACTGAAGCAACGCCAAGACAAAGACCATGAAGAGCCAAGGGACGAGGCGGGCTCCCCCGGCAAGATCCTTGCCGGAACTGGCTTTAGCAGCCCCGGCAAGACCCTTGCCGTGGCAACTCGCCCCACGCCTACGGAGCAAATCACCCTTGAGTCCACTGCCCCCATGGGGCAAGGATTATGTAGACATCTCCGTGGTGGCATGCAGATCTTTGTGAAGAAACATTCAAGATTAGATATGCACTAAGAAGATGATGACCCTTGGCAAGATACCAGCCAAGGAAGACCACGAGACCCCCGACAAGCGCCTTGCCGGGGACAACGGCAGGCGCCACGACAAGACCCTTGCCGGGGCCCCGGCAAGGCCCTTGCTGAGGACATCTACAGGCCACCATCAGGCCCACGCCAAACCAAGTCCCCACTACCGTTCGCATACAGTTGCCGACCCAACCAACTGGGCAGGCACCTGCGTGGCGGCATGCAGATCTTCGTGAAGACACCACCACCACGCCACCTCAGCTGCATGCCTGCCTACATGGCACCACGAGCATCGCTGGCCAGGGCGCATGTCGATGAGAGGAGGAGTGGCAACGGACGGGATGGACTTCGCCCCCCCGATAAAGCAAGGACACCTAAGCAGACGCATTAAATGCTCCTTGTCATGTAATGCGAGGGATAACCTCGCATCAATGTACCCTTTCCACCTCCTGTGTGCCACTGTGGCAACCCCTTTTTCCTATAAAAGGAGGCCCGAGGCGACCAGGAGAAGGATTCGGCTTTTTGGAGATCTTCATGCCCCATAGCTAGTTCAAGAACACAGATATACATCCACCAAAGCAGGAGTAGGGTTTTACGCATCCTTGCGGCCCGAACCTGGATAAACGAATCGTGTGCTATCTGTTTGATCCGCTCGTCTTTCAACCCCACGCCCCGCTAACCGTAGTAGGGATTCTTGTGATCCCATAGGTGTCGTTCTCACCGACATCTTTGGCGCGCCAGGTAGGGGGCGCAGTTGTGAGAATCGGCTCTAGCAGTTAGTCCAGCGCTTCTTCATCGTCATGGAGCCCAAGAAGAAGACAACGGTGACGGTCGGCCAGTCGGGAGCCGAACAGCCCGTCCCGATGCGGGCGAGCAGTGGACCGATTGCAGAAAGGACCCGGGGTGCTGCTCACGAACACCAACACCGTCCCAGCAGCCGGAGTTTGGGAGGCGGCGATGTTCGTGCGCCTGGTAACGGGCCACACACCGCCAAATCCAAAGACGGAGCCAGGCCCTCCGCGGGTGGCGTGGGGCCTTCCAAGGTCGCTGCCGCATCACCTGAAGGCGACGTAAGGGCCTCCAAGACTCCCACGCCGGCGCCAACAGCGCGCTCCTCCCAGGCAGTGCGCGAAGAACAGCGTCATCACGCCAAAGATCCCGAGCGTCGCCGCGGGAAGGGCCCCGAGCGCCACTCCCGAGACGTAGAAGACCTGCCCGCTCGCCGAAGCGCTGGTGAAAACGGCACGCGATCGTGGGATCGTGATAGAGCTCCTTCTAACATGGTCAGAAGTCGAAGCGCGTCGCGATCCATGCAGGTTTCGCTGCCGCCGACGCCAGCAGAGGCCCTGGCGCGCGCGTAGTTGCTCCTCGACTTTCCTCCTGCTACGGGGAAACTCGACGAATGGAGAGCCACTATCCGAAGCCTTGTTGCGGTGGCCAACAAAGACGAACCAAGTCCGGTGGAGCCCCCGGGTCGACGCTCCGATGGAGTCCCACGCACCAGTGGCGGAAGGGCCGTCGGCGCCGCGACCATGGTGCATTCGCCTCCTCCCCGTCTAGTACTGTGGACGCCGATTCATCGCGACATCACGGGCGACGAAATCTCCATAGCGTCGTCCGACCCACGGACCCACTGTGACCAGCGCGAAGTTCTTCGGGAACGAGCCCATGAAGACGCTTGAACCACTATCGAGCACCGGCGCGGAGCGCGCCACCAACCAGACAGGCGAGCAGGGCCTGCTGCGAACCACCCGGCACCGGAGAGCCCTGGGGGCCTACCTTATGAGGTAGGCGGTCCGGCTTTTACTCGTGAGCTGCGGCAGTTCCAGTGGCCCACTCACCGCACGTTCAAACCTGACGTTGGCGAGAAGTACAACGGCAAGACCCACCCGTCGGAGTTCCTCAGCATCTACACCATCGTGATGCAAGCTGCCGGAGCCGGCGACGATAAGGTGTTTGCGAATTACTTCCTGTTAGCTCTTATACCCAACGCCATGTCATGGTTGATGCACTTTCCGGTAGACTCTATTTACTCCTGGTCGGATTTGTGCCATGAGTTTGTTGGCGCCTTTACTAGGGGTCACCAAGCCCATGGCCAAGCAAGCGACCTGCACATCATCCCCCAGAAGGGAGGTGAGAGTCTGCGCAAGTATATACAGAGGTTCAGCCGGGTACAGTACAATATCCCTGATGTTCACCCTGCCACCATCATTAGCGCATTCCATCAGAACGTGCGTAACCACAAGATGCGCGAAGAGCTGGCAATGAACAAGGTGAAGGATGTGGCGGAACTCTACGTTCTTGCTGACAGATGTGCCCGGGCTGAAGAGGGAAGGAAGTACCCCGGCGAAGATGCCGGCGTGGAAACCGACTCTTCAGATGAGGATACTGCCGCCCCAGCGAAGAAAGGCCGACGCCGCAACATGAAACGCAACGGTAAAGCTGTGCTTGCCGTCGAGGGATCTGATGACGCCGGCAAGGAAATTGCCGGATGTGTCGCTTGCCGGGCCTTGGCGGCTGCCGAGAAGCCAGGGAACTCCGACAAGCAATACTACAAGATCCATCGCACCAAAGGCCATGATCTCCAGAACTGCCGACAGGTTGAGCTACTTGTTGAGAAGCAAAAGGCTGAATATGAGAGGCGGGACAAGGAGAAGGGCCAAGACGGCGCCGAGGGGTCCGACAAGAAGCGTGACGGCCAGGCGGGCCGTCGCGGCAAGGATAAACAGCAGGAGAGGCCCACCCGGGGCCGCGAGAAGAAGCCAGAAGACGATGATCATGAAGAGGACGACGAGTCTGGTGACCAAGAATTTCAGGAAGCTATAGAGGCCATGTGTGTCGACGGTGGCGCCTCGCTGCATACCTCTCACCGCCAGCTTAAACAGTGGGCACGTGAGATTACAGCAGCAGAGCCGTCGTTCGATGCCCAAAAGCCGCTGAAGTGGTCCAGCACGCTTATCATTTTTGACACTGAGGATCACCCTGATCGCACTACTGCGGTCGGGTGCTTGCCATTGTTGGTTTCACCAACAATACGCAACCTCAAGGTGACAAAGATGCTAGTCGATGGCGGGGCCAGTCTGAACTTAATCTCGCCTGCCGTGATCGAGAAGCTGCAGATTCCTGACGGAGACCTCGAAGAGATGGGCACGTTTCAGGGGGTCAACCCGGGAAGAAGTCAACCAAAGGGGAAGGTCACGCTAGCCATGACTTTTGGGAGTGATCTGAACTACAGGACAGAAAGGATCGTGTTCGATGTTGCCAAGATCCCCTTGCCTTACAACGGGATCCTTGGCCGCCCAGCGCTGGCCAAGTTCATGGTGGCGTCGCACTACGCCTACAACACCCTGAAGATGCCGGGCCCTGTGACGATCATCACTGTCCCATCCGACAAGAAAGATGCGCTGATTTGCGCTGACTAACTCTACCAACAAGCAGCTGAAGCAGCAGCTACTGCTAAGGCACTTGCTCCTGCCACTGGAGCCCCGGGAGGGAAGAAGAAGAAGGCCGGTGAGACCTCGGGCACCCACTCCAGTAAGCGCACCTCTTCGGAGTGTAGTGCTCCCATCAAGGACGTACCAAAGAGCTCCACCGGCAAGAACAAGAAGTCCAGGGCCACGCCGCCGGCGACCAAGAAGGTATCCGTCAAGGAAGACGGCACAGGAGGGGCTTTCAGCATAAGCTCCGCCCTTGACGACAAATAGGAAGACGCGCTCGTCACCTTCCTGTGGGCGAATGTCGATGTGTTTGCGTGGCAAGCATCCGACATCCCCGACGTTCCCAGGGAGGTGATTGAGCACCACCTTGCTGTCTGTCCTCATGCGTGGCCCGTCAAGCAGAAGGTCAGAAAGCAAGCTTTGGAACGGGAAGAGTTCATCATAGAGGAGATCCGAAAACTGGAAGCAGCGGATTTGGTGAGAGGAGTGCTCCATCCAACGTGGTTGGCCAATCCAGTGGTAGTGCGCAAGGCGAATGGGAAGTGGAGGCTGTGTATTGATTACACAGATATCAATAAGGCTTGTCCCAAAGACCCTTTCCCGTTGCCGCGCATCGACCAGATTGTTGACTCCACGGCTGGGTGTGATCTGTTGTCATTCCTCGATGCCTACTCAGGCTACCACCAGATCTTCATGACGAGAGAAGACGAAGAGAAGACTGCATTCATCACCCCATGTGGTACGTATTGTTTTCTACGGATGCCTTTCGGGTTGAAGAGTGCTGGATCAACGTTTGGAAGGGCGGTCCAGATTGGTTTTGAACCTCAGCTCCATAGAAATATGGAAGCTTATATGGATGATATAGTGGTCAAAACAAAGAACAGGGCAACCCTCATACCGGATTTACAAGAAACATTTGCAAACCTACGCAAGGTCAATCTCAAGCTCAACCCTGAGAAGTGCGTCTTTGACGTGCCGTCCGGCAAGCTTCTCGGCTTCTTTGTGTCACAGCGCGGGATAGAGGCCAATCCGGACAAGATCAAAGCTATAGAGCAGATTGAAGCACCCAAGCGAGTGAAGGATGTGCGTCGGCTTGCTGGTTGCGTTGCCGCCATGAGCAGGTTCATTTCCAAGTCCACCGAGCGCGCCCTTCCCTTTTTAAAGATTTTGAAAAAGGCGGGCCCGATGGAGTGGACGCCAGAAGCCGAAGCAACATTGCAAGATTTGAAGAGGTACCTCTCCTCCGCGCCAATACTAGTTGCGCCTAAGCCACAGGAACCGTTGCTGCTATACTTGGCGGCAACGAACCAGGTGGTCAGCGTCGCACTAGTGGTGCAGAGAGAAATTGATGACGAGGTAATAGCAGCGATAGAGCCCGATGCCATCGATGCAGAGACGACGCAGCCAGTTGGAATGCCGCTGAGGAAGAAAATGGTGCAGCACCCGGTCTAGTTTGTTAGTTCCCTCCTGCAGGGGGCTAGATCAAGGTACTCCGATGTGCAGAAACTGCTCTTCGGCCTTCTTATGGCCTCGAGGAAGCTGCGTCACTACTTCCAGGTGCACGAAATAACTGTCGTCACTCGCCTCCCTCTACAACGGATATTGCACAATCCAGACACAACGGGAAGAATCATAGAGTGGGCACTCGAGCTGTCCAGCTTTGGCCTCAAGTTGGAGAGTATTTCGACGATTCAAAGCCGAGTCCTAGCGGAGTTCATTGCAGAATGGACCGCGACGCCTGACAAAGAAGCCCAAGAGACTGCTCTCCCCGGCAAGGAGGCAAGTTGCGACTGGATCATGTACTTTGACGGAGCTTTCTCCTTACAGGGCGCCGGGGCTGGCGTACTGCTTGTCGCGCCCACCGGAGAGCACCTCAAGTACATGGTCCAGATGCACTTCCCCAGGGAGGTGTCAACAAACAATACGGCTGAGTACGAAGGGCTGCTTGCTGGTCTTAGGATCGCGTCGGACTTCGGAATCAAGAAACTCATCGTCAGGGGCGACTCGCAACTTGTCGTCAAGCAAGTCAACAAGGATTACCAGAGCCCATTGATGAAGGCCTACGTCGATGAAGTGAGAAAGCTGGAAGAGCGTTTTCATGGTATATAGGTAGAACACGTTTCCCAAGCGGAGAATGACATCGCCGATTACCTGTCAAAACGCGCTGCCCTCAAGCTACCTGTGGAACCAGGTACCTTTGTGCTTCAGCTAACTCAGCCATCCGTTGATCCATCAATAGAGCAGAACAAAAGGAGAAAATCAGGGCCCGACAAGTACTTTCCCGCCGAGCTCCCTGTAGCCGCCGGCAAGAATGTTGCCCGAGACACTGAGCCCGCCACGGGACAGCTAGCTCCGGCGTGGCACCAAGCTCTTGCCGTGGAGACAGCCGCTCCTATAGCGGAGGAAATGTCTTTGGTCCTCGCCGTCGAGCCTCAGGCTCCAGTGTGGGCACAGCACACCATCCGGTTCCTCCAAACAGGGGAACTTCCTAAGGAACAGGAAGAAGCGGAAAAAGTAGCCCGTCAATCTGCTATGTACCAGTTCGTCGATGACGTTCTGTACAAGAAGAGGCCGAACGGAGTGAAATTGAAGCGTATCCCTCGAGAGGAAGGACTGGGGCTGTTGGCAGAGATACATGGAGGCATATGTGGATCCCACATAGGGTCAAGGGCCTTTGCCGGCAAGGCATTTCGGCAAGGCTTCTTCTGGCCCTCTGCCCTCCAGGATGCGACGACACTGGTCACCAGGTGTGACGCTTGTCAGTTCCATTCAAAGAAGCTTCATCAGCAAGCTCAAGCCCTCCAAACCATTCCTCTCTCCTGGCCCTTCTCGGTCTGGGGGCTCGACATACTGGGTCCTTTCCCCCGCGCTGTCGGGGGCTTTGAGTACTTGTACGTTGCAATCGACAAGTTCACAAGGTAGCCAGAGGTGGAAGCAGTGAGGAAGGTCACAGCTCAGTCAGCCGTCAAGTTCTTCAAGGGACTAGTGTGCCGTTTTGGTGTACCCAACAGGGTCATCACCGACAACGGCACGCAGTTCACAAGCCACACCTTCATGCAATATACCCAAGACCTCGGCAGCAAAGTCTGTTTCGCTTCCGTTGCTCACCCACAAAGCAATGGTCAAGCTGAGAGGGCAAACGCTGAAGTGCTGCGAGGCCTAAGGACAAAGACCTTTGACAGGCTGCACAAGAGTGGAAGGCGCTGGATTGATGAGTTGCCGACGGTTCTTTGGTCGATCAGAACGACGCCAAATTGAGCCACCGGCGAGACACCCTTTGCCCTGGTATACGGGGCAGAAGCAGTTCTCCCCACTGAACTCATATACGGGTCACCTCGAGTGCTCGCTTATGATGAGCTTGAGCAAGAGCAACTGCGGCAAGATGACGCAACACTCATTGAGGAAGATCGTCTTCGGGCGGCTGTGAGAGCAGCACGCTACCAGCAAGCCTTGCGCCGCTACCATAGCCGCAAGGTCCATGCCTGAAGCTTTGAGGAAGGCGACCTTGTTCTTCGGCGCATTCAATCGGCCAAGAATACCAACAAGTTGACGCCAAAGTGGGAAGGCCCTTATCGGGTAATACGAGTCACCAGGCCTGGCGCAGTCTGCCTGCAGACCGAAGATGCCGTTCCAGTGAGCAACTCCTGGAACATTGAGCATCTTCGCAAGTTTTACCCATAAGGCGCGGCTTGCCGGGCCCCCCGGCAAGCCACCTTTTGTATAAGCCTTGCTGGCAAGGCATGTAACCCTTTGTACAAAGCCAGGCGCAGACCCTGAGCATATAAAAATGAAGCGCTGACGCCCTAAGTTATAGCATGCATGCTAGGTCGAGTCTCGTCCTTGGTTAGGGTTGATAGTGCTTACCGGCGACTAAGCCTTAGCTTAGAGGTCGAGTGTGCGTCTCTTTGTTCTTCTTTTGTCTTCTTCGGTTCGCAGGACATGCATATATCCTTTCCAAGCCACTTGGGAAGAAAAAAGAACAGACCAGCATTTAGGCCCCGGCGAGCCAGTATTGCCGGGGACTTCAAGAGCAAAGATTCACCCACGGCAAACCAGGGTTGCCGGGGGCTGCAGCTTCAGATAAGTTCTTCATCCCTTATCATGCATTCCATTATGGACTAAGGTATGTGAAACCTCATTTTTTCCTTAAGCTACCATGCTCCCCTAACTCTAGGCCCTAGGGCTCGTTCCTGGGACCAAGTTTGGTCGTGGTCGCGACAGCGAAAGGATGAAACAAGGAGCCTAAACCCACCTCATCCCTGCCTCCGCCAAAGGCGTGAGAAAGGTCGAGCGAGGTGGGGAGATGGCAAGGCCTGTTGCGGGGCGAAAAATGTTTATCTTAGAGATATCAAGGATTTACTCCTTGTCGTGGGTTCCACCCGCAAAGAAATGACCTGGCAAAGATCCCTTTTTCATTAAAAAAATCCCGCCCAGGTACAGTCCATAGGGAATGGAAAACATGAACAAGGGGATTACAAGTTTTAAATTCAACATAGGCCTGAAGGCTTACAAACTAAAAAGAGATAAGGTGCTCGTAATCCATTTCTTGTCCCTCTCCTCAGGAGGCAGGTCAAGGAGGCGAGAATTGCAAAAGGAGCGCCTAGGCGAGCTACGGGTGGCACAAGACACCGAGAGAACATCTTGGTGGCCATCCAAAGGCTGGATGGTGATGGCGGCGCCGGAAGCAGAGCTCGACGACGAGGCGGCAGGACGTCAGTACGCGTCGAAGGCGTTGGTGCCCGCGTAATCTGACTTGACGGCCTTGCCGCCCGCCCTCTTCCTCTTCCGCAGCCTCCCAACGCCAGCCGCCCAAGGAGACGACCCCGAGATGTTCAAGGAGCCGGCGACGCGGATGATGGGGTCACCGGTGCCGCACAGAGCGGCGCCCGACACCTAGTCGGACCCGTCATCATGCCGCCTACCGCCCTCGTCGTCACTGCCGCTGTCCTCCTCGTCACTCTCGCTTGAGGAGGAATATTCACCATCAGAAGAGCTCTCCACGCAGCATCTTGCGCGAGTCCCAAAGTGGCCGAAGACCTTGACAGAGAGAAGGCCACCCTCCATCAGCTTAAAATGGAAAGTGAGCCCCTCCGTCAAGCTGTGGATACAAGCAAATGTCTTCCATCCCCGACGAAGATACATCATGTGAGGAGCAGGGAAGTCAACGCGGACCCGTGTACCACTGATCCCGCAGCCCCTCATGTGCAGCCGCAATGACTCCGGCGGATCCAACTCCATCTCCCGCGTGAATGGAGTCGGGAGACGAAGGCGACGGCGCGGCGGCCGGCGCAGCCTGACGAAGAACTCACAAGGGTCATCCCCAACATGGCCCTCCATTGGAGGAGGAGCTACTGGCGGGGGCGAGGCCGGCGCGCCACCCCGTCCTCCTCTTCTCCGAGCGCCCCGGCCTCGCCCACGGCCTCTCCCCCTCCCCCTTCCCCTCGTGGCCGGCTCTGCCACCGCAGGCGTAGGAGAAGGAGGGACGGGTTGTCGAGCAGCGACCCTCGCCGCCACCGTTGAAGGACCGGGATTTCCTCTCTCCATGACGGATGGAAGAGAGGAGCAGAAGCTGAAGGAAGAAGAAGATGGAAGAATGCGGGACACCATCCCCCTCCCGCTCTTTATAAAGGAACAGGGTTGAGGCTCGGCCACCCGCTCGGCCAATCAAGACACGGAAGGCGCAGGGAGCCAGGACCGACCCGCTGCCCCAACCAGCGACGGCCCGGTTTCCCGCCTCCACCGTTTGCCACCCCAAGCGCATGGGAGACACGTGGCGGACATGCAGAACCGAGGGGACGGGTGAGGTGACCTCTCCCCACCCCGTGATCGTGGGGAGTGGACGCCTTGAGGACCGCGCCTCGGCCCCATTCAGTAAATGGGCCGCGCCTCCATGCCTCCCTCCGTTTATGGGGAAGGCGCGAACCGCCCCTTTACTACAACATGACGCATGCATGCAGAGACCAACCCCACGCATGCCGCCCACGTCACGCCCACCTCCCCACGCTGCGCCACGCGCGCGAGTTGTGGGAAGCGCAGCGCGTGAAAAATCTTACCACGGTAAAAACCGCCCCTCCTGCCCGCGCACCCTTTTGGGCCTAGCCCAACAACCCGTTGCACTTATGTGTGGACCAGGCCTGGGGGCTCCTGTCGGTGTACAAAAAGAGGGGTACACTTTTTGCACCCCTATAACTGTGCACGGGCAGTCAGAGCCGCGCCCACGACCACATCAAGCAAGGCAAGGGAGGTGAGCCAGGGTAAGACCGAAGCTCAAGGGAACTGAAGCAACGCCAAGACAAAGACCACGAAGAGCCAAGGGACGAGGCGGGATCCCCCGGCAAGATCCTTGCCTGAACCGGCTTTAGCAGCCCCGGCAAGACCCTTGCCGCGGCAACTCGCCCCATGCCTACGAAGCAAATCACCCTTGAGTCCACTGCCCCCATGGGGCAAGGACTCGGGAGACATCTCCGTGGTGGCATGCAGATCTTTGTGAAGAAACATTCAAGATCAGATATGCACTAAGAAGACTACGACCCTTGGCAAGATACCAGCCAAGGAAGACCACGAGACCACGGCAAGCGCCTTGCCGGGGACGACGGCAGGCGCCATGACAAGACCCTTGCCGGGGCCCCGGCAAGGCCCTTGCCGAGGACATCTACAGGCCACCATCAGGCCCACGCCAAACCAAGTCCCCACCGCTGTTCGCATACAACTGCCGACCCCAACCAACTGGGCAGGCACATGTGTGGCGACATGCAGATCTTCGTGAAGACACCACCACCTCGCCACCTCAGCTGCCTGCCTGCCTACATGGCACCACAGGCATAGCTGGCCAGGGCGCGTGTCAACGCGAGGAGGAGCGGCGTCGGACGGGACGGACTTCGCCCCCGCCCCCGATAAAGCAAGGACACCTGAGCAGACGCATGAAATGCGCCTTGTCATGTAATGCGAGGGATAACCTCGCATCACTGTACCATTTCCACCTCCTGTGTGCCACTGTGGCAATCCCTTTTTCCTATAAAAGGAGGCCCGAGGCGACCAGGAGAAGGATTCAGCTTTTTGGAGCTCTTCACGCCCCATAGCTAGTTGAAGAACACATATATACATCCACCAAAGCAGGAGTAGGGTTTTACGCATCCTTGCGGCCCGAACCTGGATAAACGAATCGTGTGCTATCTGTTTGATCCGCTCTTCTTTCAACCCCGTGCCCCGCTAACCGTAGTAGGGATTCTTGTGATCCCATAGGTGTCATTCTCACCGACACACGCACACACACACATCCCACTTATACATGTATACCTCTCACACATGCACAATCAAGGTCTCTATGTCTCCATACGTAGTTAATTACCCTCAATCCTAACGCTACATCGAATCGTTCTCCTCTTGTGTGCACATAAGTTCCGCCTGGATGGGTAAAACACACACTCACACTTAACAATCTCTTTCTAGCTAGCCCCCCCGCCGCCTCTCACTCTTCCCCTATATCCCCGAAACCAATAAGACCATCCCTTTGTTTAATTCCTGCCTACATGCAGCATCGATATATAGTAGTATTCCTCGGTGTCTCTCGAACAAAAACGTTCTCTCGATGTCGACTCCTCTCACGCGCACACACCTTCTCTTCCCTCTCTACGGGCATTTTCTCTCTCGCACCCCATCGTTGGTGGCCTCTGCCATACACATCAGCTCTCTATGATGAAGCCATGCACACTTAAATTACATCCGCCACAGAGGACCCCGCGACACACACACACACGCACACACGCACCCACCCCCACACACACTAAGACTCCATCTCTCTCTCTCTCACACACACACAAACACACACACACACGCACGCACGCACACCCCCCCACACACACTAAGACTCCATCTCTCTCTCTCTCTCACACACACACACAAAAACTAAGACTCCATCTCCCTCTCTCTCCTCTCTCTCTCTCTCACACACACACACACCCCCCACACACACACTAAGAGTCCATCTCACACACACATGCTCTAGGCAAAGCATTTGTTCCTACCACCCTTCATCCAACCTTACCTGTTGGGGATATTACTGCTGGGCGTAAACCGGACCATTTGGGCCGGGTTGACTTCGTCAGGAGCTCCAGAGGTTAAAGCCCCAGAAGCCATTGTAAAGGCCCAAGGCCGTTGTCGGTTTAATACCTAAGCCGTGAACCGACCTGTGTATAACTTGTATTGTAAGTTAGGAATAAGAAAGAGGCCAACCCGGGTACGAGTATAAACCGGAGGTTGGGACTCTATGAACCGACGGGCGTCACCCGTGTATATAAGGGGACGACCCGATAGCGGTTCAGAGACAGACAACAACAACTCGAGGCCTAGGTGAAGCGATTTGCTCCCTAGTCATCGAGACTTCATCAATTCCACTACAAACTAGACGTAGGCTTTTACCTTCATCGAAGGGGCCGAACTAGTATAAACTCCCTGTGTCCTTTGTGTTCGCTTTAACCCCTTCAAGTTAACCCGTTGCGATGGCTCCACGACTAAGTCCTTTCGCTAGGACATCTGCCGTGACAAAACCACGACAGTTGGCGCCCACCGTGGGGCTATCGCACGATGGTTTCGAGTTCTCGGAGGGCTACTTCGAAGGGCTCAAGGGATACGCCGTGGGCCGGATGACCAAGAGTCATCGCGGCAAGATCTACATCGACGACGCAGGCTGGGGCCCCGAGGCCGGCTCGATTGAGTACGGGTACCGGGTCCCCTTTGGTGGTATACACGTTTTCATCGGCAAGATTGGTGAACCGGGCCCTGAGCTGGACACCTGCACCGACCTCATCGAGACAGCTCAGCGTGCGCAGCCTGCCCGGGTTAAGCCAGTCGTGAAGCATGCCTTTGTGGGAGTTATCCATGGAGGAAGCTATGAGGACAGATCGGCTTACGATGACGAAACCGTTGTTTATTCCGGTGATGAGTCATCGACCGGGGAAACTGAATCTCTTTATCAAGTGCAAGAGGGTCGGATCGGGGGTTGTTCCGATGGCGACAGTATTCCGGACCCTTCTGATCTGCCAAGCCGGGTCGGTATATTCATGGCCGGTACCCAGGCAGCTCCTTACTCATCAACGACCGCGGCTATAGTCTCCGGTTCAACGGCTGCCGGAGCAGGAGGCTCTGTGCGCTCGCCGGCTCGAGTATTATCCGATCTGTTCGATGCGTTGGCTGCGCTTATGGCAGAGGCTAACCCGACGGATCAGGATGCTCACAATGCGGAGATTACAAAGGTGAGAGAGCAGATTCACCAGGCTAAAGCAGATTTGGCAGCTGAGGAGGTCAGGATGGCCGCCGAGCGGGCCGCTTTGGATGCGCAAGCTTATAAGCTCATGCTGGATCAGAATGCTTCACAGGAAGTCATGAGAAGGAAATACCGATCTCGCCTGCCATCGGTTTTTGAAGGAAGGGATCTTTTTAATACTCCTAGAGCAGGCACCAGTAATCAGCCAGTAGTAAACCGAGCTGCGGTACCCGGTACAGGTGCGCCGGTTCAACCCCGTGTGGCAGATCTGCCCCCTCATAACCCAGAGCCACGGATCGTGACCACACCTCCGGATCACTACTCCAACCCGCTGGATAACTTGGTTGCTGCGGCGGCGCGTCTGGAGGCTATTCCGATCGAGGGAGATTCGTTACAGGCAATAGAAACGCGCCGGGTCAAGGAGCTTCTCCGAACGGCGCTGGCCCAGCAGGAGACGTATTCGTATAGCCGCGAGCGAATTCATTCTACTCCGCGCCCAAACCGGAGCTATAGCAGGCACATGGAAGAGCAGGCTGAATCCAGCAATACACGGCGTGGTGTGCCCCGTGGTAACAATCCGGCCCCGGATGCCCAGGAATTGGTGGACCGGGCCCGCGCACGCAGAGAAGCCGAGATAGCAGCACAACATCAGACCCGTCCGCGTACGCCGGTTCGTCCTACCACCTCGGTTGAACCGGGACTTACTTCCAGCGCTTTGGGGGTGCCTTGCCTTGTCCCTGCTTTGCGCAATGTGCGCCTCCCTAAGGACTTCAAAGGGCCGCGCAAGGTGCCGAACTATACAGCGGATCAACCCCCGGAGGCGTGGGTGGAGAGCTATGAGATGGCTATGGAGATGCTTGACGTAGATGAAGATGCATGTGCAAAGTATTTCACTATGATGCTGGAGGGAACGGCCCGCACTTGGTTAAAGAGTCTGCCGCCCAATACCATCGGTTCATGGGCCCAATTGCGAGCTCGGTTTATCAATAATTTCAAGGACACATGCGAGCAGCCCATGTCGATAGTGGATTTGACTGCCTGTGTCCAGGCGGAAGGAGAGTCAACCACTCATTGGGTGCGCCGTGTTTCACAAATCTTGCACTCATCAGACCGCATCAATGCTGACACGGCGGTGGTAACTTTGGAAGGCAATTGTCGGTTTGGACCCCTAAAATTGAAGTTGGGACGAATGAAGCGCCATTGCACCGACATGGGGACTCTCATGGCCGCTTTGGTAAAGTATGCTGATTCTGATAGTACCAAGGATCCCGTGTCTGATGATGAAAAGGCAGGGAAGGGAAAGAAGAACAGCAACTCCAAGGCTCAGCAATACCACCCAGGGAGCAGCAGTGGAGGCAAGCGTAAAGCGGATGGCAGCATGGATTTTGTGGCTAACACCAACGTGCAGAACCGGGGCCGACAGCGCAGGGGCAGAGGCCGCGGTGGCGGGCCCAGTCCCAACCCGGAGCGTCTGAATAGTTTGTTGAACCAACCCTGCCCAAAGCATGGAACAACGGAGGAGCCAACGAACCATCTGTGGAAGGATTGTTACATCATGCGAGAATTTAAGAATTCCAATGCTTTCCGGTATGATCATAATCCTGGTGGCGGTTCTGGATCCGGGCCAAACCACGGTGGAGGAAACTCTGGTTCAGGGTTTAACGGTAATCCGAACGGGCATGGTAATCCGAACGGACAGGATAATCAGCATAACCAGAATGACCAAGGGGGCTATAGGCAGCAGCAGCAGCAGTCGGGTTACCAGAGTAATCCGAAACAGCTAAATAGTGGCCAATATCATGTATTTACCACTAGCTTGGACAAGCGGGACCAGAAGATCCGGAAAAGGGCAGTTAACAATGTTGAACCGGCCGTGCCCCGGTACTTACGATGGTCGGAACAGCCAATCACATGGAGTAGAGAGGATCACCCTCCTCAGGTGGATAATCCGGGTCAGCTGGCTCTGGTGGTGGCACCTCAGGTGGGAGGTTATAAGTTCACCAAGGTGCTCATGGACGGGGGTAGCAGCATCAATATACTGTATTATGAAACCTTTCGGCGTATGGGGCTCGGGGATAAAGATCTACGGCCTTCCAATACGGTTTTCCATGGCGTAGTACCAGGCAAGTCTGCATACCCTGTGGGCAAGATAGCATTGGAGGTAGCTTTCGGAGATGATCATGATTCTCGATCAGAAACACTGACTTTTGAGGTGGTAAAGATTCAAAGCCCGTACCATGCCTTGTTTGGTCGGCCGGCTTATGCCAAATTCATGGCACGACCCTGTTATGTGTATCTGCAGCTCAAGATGCCGGGTCACAAGGGAACCATCACGGTTCACGGAAGCCGCAGGATCGCTTTGGAGTGTGAAGAAGGAGATGCTGCCTATGCGGAGTCGGTTTGTGCCACTGAGGAGCTCAAATATTACAAAGATAATGTTGATCCGACTGATATGACCCCTTTGAAGAAGCCTACTACAGAGCATGATCCGGCCTTAAAGTTTACATCAGCCGCGGAAACCAAGCTGGTTGACTTCGTAGCTGGTGATCCGTCCAAGCAATTCAGCATCAGTGCCAATCTGGATCCGAAATAGGAAAGCGCGCTCATCGAGTTCATCCGTGAGAATCGGGACATCTTTGCATGGAAGCCCTCAGACATGCCAGGTGTACCGAGGCGACTCGCTGAGCACACACTTAATGTGGATCCTAAGTATAAACCGGTGAAAAAGTACCTCCGTCGATTCAATGAGGAGAGAAGAAAAGCTATTGGAGAAGAGGTGGCCAGGCTGTTAGCAGCTGGCTTCATCGTGGAAGTTTTCCATCCCGAGTGGCTTGCTAATCCGGTGCTGGTTCTCAAGAAGAACGGCACTTGGCGCATGTGTGTGGACTATACAGATTTAAATAAAGCTTGCCCTACAGACCCTTTTGCCCTCCCCCGTATTGATCAGATCATTGATGCTACGGCGGGTTGCGAGCGTTTGTGTTTTCTGGATGCCTATTCTGGCTATCATCAGATAAAAATGGCAGTTAAGGACCAGGAGAAGACGGTGTTCATTACTCCCTTTGGAGCCTTCTGCTATGTGTCTATGCCTTTTGGGCTCAAGAGTGCCCAGGCAACTTATCAACGGTGTGTGCAAAATTGCCTCCATGAACAGATTGGCCGCAATGTGCATGCCTATGTGGATGATATTGTGGTCAAGTCAAGGAAGAAGGAGACATTGGTTGCTGATTTGAAGGAGACCTTTGATAACCTCAGGACGTATAAGATGATGCTCAATCCGGCCAAATGCGTTTTTGGCGTGCCAGCCGGCAAGTTATTGGGTTTCCTGGTGTCCAACAGGGGAATTGAGGCTAATCCGGAAAAATCACAGCTATTACCTCTCTTGCTAAACCGAAGTGCATTAATGACGTGCAACGTCTTGCAGGCCGAATCGCTGCGCTGAGTCGGTTTATTAGCCGCCTCGGAGAGAAGGCAATTCCTTTGTATCAATTGTTGAAGAAGACGGATCAGTTCGTCTGGAATTCCGCCGCAGATCAGGCGTTCGAAGACCTAAAGCGACAGTTGGCCAATCCGCCTGTGCTCGCCGCTCCTATTGAGAAGGAACCATTGTTGTTATACGTTGCTGCTAATGCACGCGCGGTCAGTGTGGCTATTGTGGTAGAACGGAAGGAGGCAGGCAAATAATACCCGGTTCAGCGTCCGGTTTATTATATCAGTGAAGTGCTTATTGAGTCCAAACAGCGATATCCGCATTGGCAGAAGCTGGTATATGGAGTCTTTATGGCAAGTCGGAAGCTGAAGCAGTATTTCCAAGGGCATCCTATCACGGTGGTCAGTTCTGCTCCTTTAGGGGATATCATCCAAAACCGGGAAGCAACTGGTCGGATTGCCAAGTGGGCTATTGAGCTTGGGCCGCACGGTTTAAAATATGTGCCTCGCACGGCAATCAAGTCTCAGGTGTTGGTGGATTTCATCAATGATTGGACTGAATTACAGGTCCCTGAAGAGAAGCCGGATCACACATATTGGACCATTCATTTTGACGGATCACGTCAATTGGAAGGCTCGGGGGCTGGAGTCATATTAACTTCCCCACGAGGTGACAAGTTTTGTTATGTTCTCCGTTTAATGTTCCCTTGTACTAACAATGCAGCAGAGTATGAGGCCTTGCTCCATGGTCTCCGGATAGCTAAGGAGATGAACTTAAGCCAGGTTAAGTGCTTTGGCGACTCTGATCTGGTGGCCCAACAGGTGTCTGGTACATGGGATTCTAAAGATCCACTCATGGCTGCTTATCGCCGTGAGGTTGATGTGGTTGCAGGTCACTTCAAAGGGTATCAAGTGGACCATGTGGACCGATGAAAGAACGAGGCGGCAGACGCTTTAAGCCGACTTGGTTCGCAGCGTAAACCGGTACCACCTAATGTGTTCCTTGATGTGCTGTACAATCCATCGGTTCAGCTCCCTGGCGAAGCAGATTTGGCGGTTCCTGACCCAGAGGCTCAATTGGTGGCGGCGTTACATGTCATCCCGGATTGGACGCTTCCTTATCTAGCGTACATGAACCGAGGTGAGTTACTAGAGGACGAGACTTTGTCCAGGCAAATTGTGCGGCGGTCTAAGTCCATGGTAATTGAAAACGGCGAGCTACATCATCGCAGTGTGATAGGAGCATTTCAACGATGTGTGTCTCCTGAGGAAGGCCGTGAAATATTGCGGGAGATCCACGAGGGAGATTGTGGTCACCATGCCGGTTCAAAGTCTTTAGTGGCAAAAGCATTCCGTCACGGTTTCTATTGGCTGACTGCTCATGCTGATGCAGAGGATCTGGTCAGACGATGTGACGGTTGTCAAAAATTTTCAAGACGCGCTCATGTTCCGGCTCAAGAATTGAGGATGATTCCAATTACTTGGCCGTTTGCAACCTGGGGGCTGGATATGGTTGGGCCTTTCAAAAGGTCCAAGGACAAGAAGACCCACCTCTTGGTGGCGGTTGATAAATTTACAAAATGGGTGGAGGCAGAGCCGGTTAGCAAGTGTGACGCGGCCACCGCGGTTCAGTTCATCAAGAAAGTAATTTTCCGGTTTGGTTTTCCACACAGTATCATCACAGACAATGGTACCAATTTATCTAAAGGTGCCATGAAGGAGTTCTGCGAGCGTGAACACATCCGCCTTGATGTATCATCAGTAGCGCACCCGCAGTCCAATGGACAAGCAGAAAGAGCTAATCAGGAGATCTTGAGAGGTATTAAACCCCGGCTTCTGGTTCCTTTGCAGCGAACGCCGGGTTGTTGGGTCGAGGAGTTGCCCTCTGTGTTATGGAGCATCAACACTACTCCGAACAGGTCAACTGGATATACGCCGTTCTTCATGGTTTATGGGGCAGAGGCAGTTCTTCCTAGTGATATCTGTCACGATTCACCCCGTGTTGCGGCATATGTTGAAGCGGACAACGAAAGCTCTCGACAGGACGCTTTGGACTGGCTGGATGAAGAGCGAGACATAGCAGCTGCCCGCTCGGCGATTTACCAGCAGGACCTTCGTCGCTACCACAGTCGTCGGATCAGGACCAGAGCCTTTCAGGAAGGAGATTTGGTGCTTCGACTTATTCAAGATCAAACCGAGATGCATAAATTATCTCCACCTTGGGAAGGGCCTTCCGTGATTAGCAAGAATCTGCACAATGGATCATACTACCTGATAGATGTTCGAGAGCACAAAGACTCACACAAATCAGGGCAGGAGACCGACAGGCCGTGGAACATAGCTCATCTCCGACCTTACTATACTTGAGCCATGGGCTCTGCTTATGTACATATCATGACAGTGTATATATTATAATAAACCGGATCCTCAGCTAAAGCGGGGTATCTGTTTCTTTTATATCATGTGTGGTTACACGGAGTTGCTTTCAAATAACATCCGGTTTACCCCTTGCACGTCTTAACAAGATCGCTTGAAGCTTACTGTTCAAACATAGGTCGTATTCGAACCAAAGAGAACATAGCTATCTTTATAGGGTCATTTGGGGGCTCGGTCATATTTGAACCGATGCAATACCTTTTGGCCGGCGAAAGCCACTAGAACCATTTGGGGGCTCGATCATGTTTGAACCGATGCAATGCCTCTTGGTCGGCCTACGGGCCTAGAGTCATTTGGGGGCTCGGTCGTGTCCGAACCGACGCAATACCTCTTGGCCGGCGAAAGCCACTAGAATCATTTGGGGACACGGTCACGTCTGAACCGGTCACGCCTCTTGGTCGGCCTCCGGGCCTAGAGTCATTTGGGGGCTTGGTCGAACCCGAACCATAGCAATGCCACTTGGCCGGCTTAATGCCACGCGTCATTTTGGGGTCCTGGCTGACCGGCACCATCGCTACGCCTTCGGGGGGCTTGGTTGCGTCTGACCATGGTAATTCCATATGACCAAGCTCTATAAAGCTCTTCTTTTGCAAAAGGTTTTTGTTGCTGATTTTGCTCTTTTCCCCTTTTTTACGAGTTGATAATTTATCACTTTTTTTGCACCAACAGTATTTGTGCCGGTTCAACATAGCCAATTTGGCGGAACACGGCCCTCTTTTTCAAACACTGAGATTATTGGCTCGGTTTGATTTCTTTTGTGCTAAAGCATCATTCTTTTTAAAAGTAACAAAGGTTACTATCATCAAGTCACGGTTTACATTGTAAACCAGAGTTATATACCTAGGAGCCTGGTTCTCCCATGACGGTTTAAGAGTTATCAACTCCCGCTTCCACATTGGCTACGGACGCCTATTTTATGCCCATTACATGGCAGGTATTTCGTATCATAAAGGTTGATCATACTTGCAAAATTTCCTTGTGTATCTATGTGAATATTTACAAACCGGAGGACGGTACAACCGCCCGGGTAGTTTAAAATTTCATGATTGCAGGAGATATAAGTTGGTAATAATGATCTTCGAAAGGATGGTATCAATACTGATGCACGAAGGCATCTCATGAAGCATAAAGTACGGTCTGTCCTGTTACAAGGCAATATGGTGCCCAAATAAGATGATTGTTTCTTGACAAGAGTAACAAGAGGAAGATAATTAAGACTGCCCTCGGTTCACGCCTGCGTGCTATCCCGGTTTGATGGTTCGGCATCATCTTGCGCCGCTTCAGCCTCCTCCTCCCTACCCAGCGACTGGAAGTCAACAGTGGTCCAGTCGATCCCCATTAATACTTGAAAAACAGCTTCCTCATGTATCAATGAAGACGGTTCAATATCAGGGGCATAGGTTTGCTTACGGATTGGAGGAATTAAATTTTCTGCTTCAGGGATCGGTGAAGCCACCCGCTTGTTTTGGTCGTTATACTGGGCTTGATAATGAGACAAGTTTGCCTCTTCAACCAATTGGCAGGCCAGAGGGCGTACTTCCCGGTTTATCTTCCTTAATTCTTCTTCATCGAATTCGGAGCCATCCTCCTTCAAGCTCGGGTAGCCTTGAGCCGCTTCAACGGGATCAAAATCGGGCACCCATGCTTTTGCCCGGATTAAGGCATTAATGGCCCCGGTTCGAGCAGCAGATCTTTTTAATTCCTCAATCCGGGCAGGCAGCATCGACAGCCTTTTCAGTGCGTCTTGGATCAATGTAGGCGCTGGATTGTTATATGAAGCAGTGGTGATAATCCGTTGTGCGCCCGTATACAGCTGTTCGACTAAAGTATAGACGGCTTTTAGTTTCATGCGCACATCTGATCCCAAGTGATGGACGCGAGTGCCTGAAAATATGGTTAGCCGATGATAAACCGAGCTGTTTTTTATGCAAAAGTTGAGATTATTGAACAAGTCAGAGGAAGCTTACCAAAGATGGCTGTAGTCATTGCGTGCACTTGTCGCTTCACGCCAATTAAGTCTTCTGTTATCGGTTTAAGGGCAGCTTCTGCATCTTCAACCTTTTTTGTTAAAGCGGATTTTTCTGTGACCCAGTCAGCACGCTCCTTTTTAAAACCCTCCTTCAGTTGTTCCATACTGCCTAAAGCGAGGGTTAGCTCCTCCTTGGCTTTGGAAGTTTCTGCTTGTTGGGACTTCACATTCTCTTGAAGATCAGTGATTTGGCTTTCCTTGACCTTCAGTTCAGCCTACAGTCCGACAGTTATACGGTTTAAATAAAGGAAGTACCAAGCACATAACAAGTTAGGTACTTTGTACTTGGGGGCTAATGCTTATTTGATCTCCAGCTATAAGTTAATCATCAAAGTCCCAAGCTCAATACAAGTATTCAACTTGGCACTTGGGGGCTAATGGCTATTTGCTCCTATGATAATTTGGATGCTATGATCTGAAGGCTATAAGTCTCGATTCAATTAAACTAAACTTAAACCGACCCTTGGGGGCTATGGTGGTAAGAAGCAGGGGTGAAGGCATGGAAATTACCTCGAACTTGTCTTTCATCATCTTCACAAGATTGGCTTCATAGTCACGACTAGTGTATAGCCGGTTTAAGTAGCCAGAGTGAATATCTTAGGCACTAAGAGCAGAATATGTTGCCAGATCAACATCCCATTTGCCTTTGTTTAAAGCAGAAAGCTCTTCTTTAGCAGTATGCTTGGATAAAGCGATGGGATTGCCCGGTTCAGTACGGCCTATGCCAGTTATTATAACTTCATCATCTTGGGGATCGCCGGTTTGAACTGTCCCGGTCGGTTTATCAGCCGGTTTTGCGGAACTGATGGTCTTCTCAGTATGAATTGGACTAACAAGCTGATTTGTATGCCCGGAGGGGTTAACAGAGCCCTCTTCATGAGCAACAATTTCGTCTCTTATTGGTGGATCATCAGCCAAGTCTTCAGGGATGGTCGCCTCTACATTCGGAACAGTGTCCGATTCGGGAGGGGCATTTTCTTCAGCAGTCTTCTCTTGGCGAGCTTTTTTGCTCGGCCTCGGTTTAGCCCTGAAAAAAGCAGCAAAGTTAAAAAACAATATATGTTGCAAGCTACAACAGTTGACAAATTTGATGAGGTAGGCAAAAGCTTACCCAAGCACGGTTTTGAGAGGAGGTAGCTGAGTACCAGTTGACTCGCCAGAGGATGAGTGCGAGGTGACCTGATAATCAGAGTCAGACGGATTAAGTGGTTGACGAAAACAGCCCGCTTTAGGACAAACTTTGACAAGCAAATTAGAAACCTCTGAACGACGCCTCCGAACCGGACTGTTCGGTAAACCGGCGGAGGTAACTACCTGGCCGCTGTGCCGGGTTGTACGTCGCACCTCATGCTGATGGGTCTTCATAAGAAAGTTGGGATCCAGGTAAGCAAGAGGATGGGAAAATTTAACTTTGCGGTTTGCTTGACGGATTTTGGGGGAAGGCGGAAGGCTTGAATCAGAAGAAAGGGTAATTACCTCTACATCATCAGCATGGCTCGCTTCAGCATCATCCTGACAAGTTGCATCATCAGTAAATTGCATAAACAGTAAACCGAGAGAATCAAATTCAGCTTCAAGATCCGGTTTACCCACATCATCATTGGCAGGGTTAGAGGAGGCCGTAGTTTTCCTCTTATGAGCAGTCTTCTTGACAACCCTCGTCTTGGGCCGGGTTGGTCTCTCCGGTTTATCTGCCTTTTCTTGAGGAAGCTTTTTGCTCCAAAATGGATCATCACCCTATATCGACAGATACGGAAATCAGTCAAACATACAAGATAACGTCAGATTTAATAAGAGATTTCGGTTTACCGCTGGAGGTTTATTGATGGCGCAGAAGGGAAGTAGGCCGGTTTGTGCGCAGACGCGTCCCGGTTCATTCAGAATTTTCTTTACAGCCTCGGTGATCTCATCATCCGTAAGCTGGATGTTACAATGACGCAACGGATCATCAACGCTGCCTGTATATTCGCACATTAAACCGGAGCGCTGACTGAGTGGCACTATACTCCAGCCGATCCAACAGCGAGCAAGGTCGACTCCTGTTAAACCGTTGGCCATGAAAGCTCTAAGTTTGGACAGTTGGGGAGCATATTTACTTCTCTCTTTAGCAGATAACCTCTGAGGAAAAGGGTGAGTGTTGCTGAGCCGATCTGGACGGAAACCGGGCAAGATGTTCTCGTTCTTTGGGGAAGTGTCTTTACAATAGAACCAGGTGTTGTTCCATTCTTGGGGGTGACTATGCAGTTTTGCGTGAGGATAGGTGACCTCTTTCCTCTTTTGGATAGACACGCCACCCAATTCCATGTTGGAGCCATCAGTAAATTTAGTACGGCGGTTTAAGTGAAAGCAATCTCGGAATAATTCCACTGTAGGTTCCTCTTGAAAGAATACCTCACAGAGCACTTGGAAGTGGCATATGTTGGTGACAGAATTGGGACCAATATCTTGCGGATGGAGTTGGAAATCAGCCAAAACGTCACGGTAAAATCTTGAACCGGGCGGGTTGAAACCGCGGGCTAGGTGATTCGCGAACACAACAACCTCTCCATCTCGAGGTGTAGGGGGGCATTCCTTGCCTGGCACTCTCCAATGAATAGCATTTTTGCTGCTCAAAGCACCGGTCAGAACCAGATTGTTCAGTTGAGTCTCTGTGACCCGGGAAGGAGCCCAGCTACATTCATACACTTGCTTGGCCATGAGAAAATCTACAAAACAGAAATGATTCCGGTTCAGGATTGTGTTGTGCACAGATTTTTAATGTTAGTGCTATCGGTATCAAACCGGAGGAGATCAACTACAAACCGATGTTGGTAAAATAATGCAGTTCATCAAGAGTTTACTGGCGGTTCAACAAGGGGACTAATGGTATGTACCGATTGGGTGATTTTCTACAAACAAAGTTAAACCGCTGGACCTAAAACCGTGAAACAATGGAACTGGAAAGGAGCAAGGGTGCGACAACAGGTTTCACATTACTTCAGTATGATATTGGATCTAAGCGACTTTGTAAAAGGAATAAGTAATCATGACTTAAGATACCTTGTGTAAAAAATAGCAAGGTCAAGTTATGGATCAGATCTATGGGCCAGGTATAGTGAAACAGATGTTGAAAACTGCTACTCGACGGAGCAAAGGTCACGGGGTTATCTGAAGGTACATCCTAGTTCAGATTCAAGGCGAGCGAAGAACGCGAAGAACGCGGGGAACGCGAAGAACACCATGAACACAGGAAACCCTAAGTGGCAGATCTAAGTGGAGAAGGCGGAGGTCTGACCGGAATTCGGAGGGATGCGGAAGTGAGCCGCGTTTTTCTGGTCCGGTCAGGTTGATGCAGCGGCCGAGACGATGCAGAGGTCGGCGACAGCGGCGGAGCTCCGAAGCAGGCGGCGCGGAGAAGACGAAGAAGAAAGGGAGGAAGGGAAAAAAGAAATGACCCCTCGCCCCTATTTATGAGGCAAGACACATGTGTCGGGCGCGCGAATCCAGGAGCCGCAGGTCTCGGAAGCAGAGCAGTCACCTCGATTGTCGCAGATCTATTAAATAAAGAAAGTATCATTTCATGGTGACAGTTGACGTCATCCCGGTTTACCACAATCAGAGAAGATGACGGCACAACGGTTCAGCAACTACGAGCAGGCGCTGAAGATGAAGATTTCTGCTAAGGGTTGACATGAGCTCATTCAAATCAACCTGGGGCCTAATGTTGGGGATATTACTGCTGGGTGTAAACCGGACCATTTGGGCCGGGTTGACTTCGTCAGGAGCTCCAGGAGGTTAAAGCCCCAGAAGCCATTGTAAAGGCCCAAGGCCGTTGTCGGTTTAATACCGAAGCCGTGAACCGGCCTGTGTATAACTTGTATTGTAAGTTAGGAATAAGAAAGAGGCCAACCCGGGTACGAGTATAAACCGGAGGTTAGGACTCTATGAACCGACGGGCGTCACCCGTGTATATAAGGGGACGACCCGATAGCGGTTCAGAGACAAACAACAACAACTCGAGGCCTAGGTGAAGCGATTTGCTCCCTAGTCATCGAGACTTCATCAATTCCACTACAAACTAGACGTAGGCTTTTACCTTCATCGAAGGGGCCGAACTAGTATAAACTCCCTGTGTCCTTTGTGTTCGCTTTAACCCCTTCAAGTTAACCCGTTGCGATGGCTCCACGACTAAGTCCTTTCGCTAGGACATCTGCCGTGACAAAACCACGACATTACCCGTATGATAAACAATCACCTTTATTTACTTGCATAACATTGACAAATTCCACTTTACTTTAGTAGTCAGCAAACTTATCATCTGTACCCTTATAAAAAAACGAGTTGGCGGTGATGGTGTGCCTGCCATCTTGTAATACAGACCGTATGATCTATATCAGAGGATAGAAAGCAAACTATGATAATTTTACAAAAGATACCCGCACCTCTCTCCACATCATTATCTCCCGCAACCTTATTGCTCATCAATTAAAAAAGGAATAAGTCTCTGGAATAATCTAGCATGCATGGTGGCCGCTGCCGCCTGCCGGCGCCGTCCATCCCCATGCCTCCGCCCATTCCGACACCACGCTCCACTCCTTCTCGCCTTATCTCTCATCTTTCAGTTTTTCGATGACATTCTCAAGATACCAGTTTTCCGATAAAATTCTTGAGATATCATTAGTTTTTACACATGGGATTACTCCTGCATGGGTCAATCACAACAGGTGTTTTGTAAAAAAGTGCATATTGATGTTCCGTGCAATGCACGAGAATCTTGCTTGTAATTATATAACAAATCACGAGCAGGAAGTGACATTTTTTTGACACAACCACGTTAACATGGCCACGTAAATCACTAGCTAAAGTAAATACCATTATACTTATATCCTGATGCAAAAGGTTGAGTACATGTCCGAAGAGTAGAGTCGCACACACGCACTCTGTCTCTCAGAATCTCTCTCTCACACACACGAGTTACGTGACGCCCACTTAAGCAGACACGTATGTTACAATTTCTGCACCCACGGGTACACGTGATGCTGCACATTTATTTAAGCCAGAAAGCGAACCCAAACAGTAGCTGCATTCATTCCCCTCCCGCCACCTCTTCTCCGGTCGCCGTCGCCCGGTAGCCATGGGTCGGCCGAAGGTAACAACATACGCCATACTCCCGCCGGAGCAACGCTTTAATATGGACATTTTAGTGGTCATGCATGCATCTTTTTGTGCTAGCACTCCTATATAAGGGTTGACCGGTCGCTTCCCGCGGACGTGCACGAGCGGTGGAAGAGGAAGGAGAAGGGAAGTGGGCTGTGGAGTAACGTTTTTACCACAATTTCTTAGGAAACTGAGTGCAATAATTGAGTAGTTTTGCAAACTACCAGTACTACACCTGAAACGGTTCAAAACCTATACTCCCTTGCCAGTGCGCGCTTCCCGCGTGAAAAGGTCAACGTCGCCCTGGAGCATCAGTGCCGCAGTAATGCCCGGCCAGAGCGGAGGCGGCCTCTCACTTGTGCCGTCTTTGAAGTGGCGCGACGGCCGAGAGAGCGCCGCTTCCCGGTGCACGCGACTTCTCCGCGTCGAGGCTGGCCATAGGCCCTGTTTGGATCCATGGGTTAGAGTTAGTTTGAGCTAGTTGGGGCTCAAATAGACCTAAAGTATCCAAGCATGAGTGTTTAAATTGGAGCAAGTTGCACCAAACCCACCAAAAAAAACTATCCCACCCAAGAGTTGCTAACTGGAGATAGTTCTCATTGGGACCACTGAAAAATCACTTTTCTCTCTCCATGAAGTGCATTTATTGTCAATCTAACCCTGTAACCCAAACACCTCTTTGGCTACAGTTAGTTCAGGGTTAGTCATGAGTTAGTCTAACCACTAGCTAAGTTAGAGCATCAAACAGGAGCAGTATAGGACATGCAAGTTGCTCAAAGCATACTGGCAAATTCGTACGTGAAAGGATTTTTTTCTTTTTGAAAATGGAACGTGAAAGGAATTTTTTTAGAATGCTCTTGGCATGTCACTAACATGTCATAGTTAACCGACCTCAATAGACGGCAGAAACGCTAGCCCGCCGCACTTTGATAGAGACGAGGAGGGAGAAGCAATTCAGGCTGCTGGATTACTAGAGATAGGTGTCGCACGGAAGCCAAGAAATATGGTGATAGCGTGGGTTAGCCATGCACTAGTATGATGTAACTACACTGGGCTGCCGTGTTTCGTACTCTTCCAGTCCACTATGGAGATGATTGGTTAATTTTAAATCGCTGAATAGTATTAAATATTATGAGTGCAGACGCTCCACCACGAGGTTCCTTGCTCCTTCTCGGTCGTCCGGAATCTATGGTCTTCCACTCTATTTTTTTACGTGAGCTTTGTTCATCATTTTGCCAACACGCAAGACATCTAGCATCAAGGTGCACGTGTTATGCAAGGATCGTTCCATCTATATGAAGAACATGTGGGACTGGAACTACGAGACTGACATGTACCCAGGAGTGGACGTACGAACCTGAGTAATGTAGCGCAGTAAGTGAAGTAGAAAGGAACAAATGGTATGAACATGCGTGGCATATAGCGTGTGTTTGGTTGCGTTCTCGTCTCAGCATAGTTGTTCCCTCTTCATGCATGCTCAACTCAACACCCCTCTTCATGCATGCTCTCTTCATGCATGCTTCTAGTGTATTTGTGCTAAACTAGTGTGGACTCATGCACCCTCCATACACTCTACCAAACACCCAAAAGTAGGTCGAGAAGGGAACTCTTGGGCGGCATTTGTCTCTTACTACGTACTACCACTAAATGTTGTACGTGCAATGCACGGTGATGTTATGGAGTACGTGCCTAAGTACTCTACTACTACTATATTAGTTGGAGGTACATATTAACTTTTACGTTTGTTTACGTGTATGCCCCGAGACCTTCCAACTAGACGTGTCTTTCTCTCCAGGTCACACTTTGTATCATTCATACCACTAAGTACTACTACATGTGGTCTCCGACCGAGAAGTGGAAGAAGTGGAGACGCTCTACCACGCTGTTTTTTTATGCTGGGCTCTACCACGCAGCTCATGTCCCACTCCTTTCGCTGACGTGTGGGACATCCAGCACGTGCCGTGTTTGGCACCCTTCGTCATAAGAGTTGAAATGCTAGCACTCATTAGAAATAAAAAATAATTATAAATCGGTAGTGATACTATTTTTTTGCGAACCAATCAACAGTGATACTATACCACGCAGTTTCCTTGCTCCTCGATATCAGAAAGAATACTTCCGTTCGTCAACATGTGGGACGTCGACCATCCTGGTCCACTTGCCATGCAGGCAGAACTCCAAGGGAGAGTCACCCAGGTCGTCGCGCCGCAGTAACAATGACTAATGAGCCGTCAAATCACAGGCCCACTTCCCACTTTGAAGTTGCTCGGACGAAGGAACCATCATGACTTCGTTGAATTCCGCTTCTTGAAGAAAACTACTGTACCAGCAGTACTGCTAGCTACAGTAGTTACTCCAATAGAGGCCTCCTTTCGTTCATAGGATAGGAATATGAAAATCATAGGAAGTGAGATGACATGCATCTCAATTCCTATAGAGAAAGAGATGCCATTTGATGCTTAGGATAGGAATTTTTCCATTTAGTCTAGGCTAATGTACTGGTAATTTGCTCTAAAAGCTACAGTAGTAACTAGCAGTATTGGTACATGCTCGTACTCAGACACAGACACACACACTAACTACTAGTACTACTACTTCTCACATGCTGGCCAGACGCCGTCGTTCTCCTTCTTGGCTTTGTCGGCGACACCCCATCGTGCTTGGATCTCCGCCGACCTCTCTGCAGCAGCGCGTGCGTCCTTTTCTTTCTTGCGGCGGCGGGCCTCTCTTTTCTTGTGTGCTTTCTGACTTTTCCGCTCCCTCTGTGCGGCTTTGGCAGCCTCTTGCTCTACCGCCCATTCGGCCTTGGCATCTTCAAATTCCTCCTACATAGTTGTGAGGTCGCGAGCGGCGATGAACTCGGCACGGCGGGATGCCATCGCTTCCCTACCATTTTGTGTGCGGTCGTGGGCGGCGAGGAACTCGGCGCGTGTAACGCCCTCGATGCGGCTATATCTCCCACGTGTCGAAGCACGACTTGGAGGCATAGCCGCATTGAAAGCAATGTCGCAAGTGAGGTAATCTTCACACAACCCATGTAATATATATAAGGGAAAGAGATACATAGTTGGCTTACAATCGCCACTTCACACAATACAAGAATAAAGCATTACATCATACAGATTAATCAAGGTCCGACTACGGAACCAAAATAAAAGAAGAACCCCAAAAGCGACATAGGTCCACGATCGACCCCAACTGGGCTCCACTACTGATCGACTAGAACGAAACAACATAACGGATAAGATCTTCATCGAACTCCTCCTTGAGCTCGGGTGCATCACCTGCACGGTTTCATCGGCACCTGCAACTGGTTTTGGAAGTATCTGGTGAGTCACGGGGACTCAGCAATCTCACACCCGCGAGATCAAGACTATTTAAGCTTATAGGAAGGATGGGGTAATGAGGTGGAGCTGCAGCAAGCGACTAGCATATATGGTGGCTAACATACGCAAATGAGAGCGAGAAGAGAAGGCAAAAGCACGGTCGAACAACTATGATCAAGAAGTGATCCTAAACTCCTACTTACGTCAGACATAACCCCAACAACCGTGTTCACTTCCCGGACTCCGCCGAGAAGAGACCATCACGGTTACACACGCGGTTGGTGTATTTTAATTATTGAGATCAACTTCAGGTTTTCTACAACCGGACATCAACAAATTCCCATCTGCCACATAACCGCGGGCACGGCTTTCGAAAGTTCAAACCCTGCAGGGGTGTCCCAACTTAGCCCATTATAAGCTCTCGCGATCAACGAAGGATATTCCTTCTCCCCGGGAAGACCCGATCAGTCTCGGAATCCCGGCTACAAGACATTTCGACAGTAATAAAACAAGTCCAGCAAAGCCGCCCAATTGTGCCGACAAATCCTGATAGGAGCTGCACATATCTCGGTCTCAGGGCACACCGAATGAGCTAGACGTCGGGTTGGCATAGACCCTGATTGCGCAGGGGGCGCCGGACATCGCTCGGTTTGGACCAGCACTTAGACAAGCACTGGCCCGGGGGGGGGGGGGGGCTAAAATAAAGATGACCCTCGAGAGAGCGACTCCCAAGGGAAAAGGGATAGGTGGTGGTGAGGCAAATGGTAAAACCAATGTTGGGCCTTGCTGGAAAAGTCTTATTCAAAGAGAACTGTCAAGGGGGTCCCATAAATCACCCGACCGCGTTAGGGACGCAAAATCCGGGAACATAACACCGATATGACGGAAACTATGGCGGCAAGAGTGGAACAAAACACCAGGCATAAGGCCGAGCTTTCCACCCTTTACCAAGTATATAGATGCATTAATTAAATAAGAGATATTGTGATATCCCAACAAGTAAACCTGTTCCAACAAGGAGCAACATCTCCATGTTCCAATAAGGAACAAACTTCATCTTCACCTGCAACTAACAACGCTATAAGAGGGGCTGAGCAAAGCGGTAACATAGCCAAACAACGGTTTGCTAGGACAAGGTGGGTTAGAGGCTTGGTTTAACAATATGGGAGGCATGATAAGCAAGTGGTAGGCATCGCAGCAAAGGCATAGCAAAAGAGCGAGCATCTAGCAAGCAAAGATAGAAGTGATTTCGAGGGTATGGTCATCTTGCCTGAAATCCCGCAAGGAAGAAGAACGAGTCCATGAAGAAGACAAACGGACGTAGACGAACGAATGAATCCTCACAACTCCGAAATGACACCAAAGCTAACGATAGAAACAACCCGGAAAGAAACAAACAACATAGTAAACAACCAACACATGAGCATGGCATGATATGCGAGATGTGATATGCAATGCATATGCATGCTCCGGAAGGAAAAAGATGAACCAGGCATAATCTTGGCAAACCAAGTATGCCGCTGGATAGATGAGATGATTTCGGTTGAAATCGATATAAAGATCACCGGAATCGGATGCACGGTTTGCAAATGGCAAGCAAAACAAGAATGGCATGAATCTGAGATTAACAGCATGATGCCACTTAGTATGCAACAAGAAATAAAGCTACTGCACCCAAACGTAACAACAAAGCATATTGCAGTAATCTACTCAAGAGGCTTGACAAAAGATGAACACTGAGCTACGGCTAAATCACATCAGAGCAGGTTCAAACAAGCATGGCAAAGGTGCAAAAGATAACAGGTTCACAGACTTGGTGAAAATAACAACATAGCAGAAACTAACATCAGGATGACATGTTTAGAGCAATGAAACAACATGCTACAAGATCAGAACATAGTAAAATATGGCATGGCGTGAATGTACTCGAAGCACTTAACAAAAGTCCCTTACTGACCATAAGCCAAAAGGGATCAGAAAACATAATAACACCCATGTCAATCAAGCAAGTTTCGTTACAGATTTCAGACTTAGCAGAAAACTGGGCATGTCAAAAACAGATAACGAGTAGGCATGTTCGAGAGCTCGATGCACTCACTACAGAGCATTGCATGATAAACTAAGCATACATATATCAATAAGACATGGCATAGAAGCTAAACATAGCAAGAACAACATCATAGCATGCAAGGATCAACTACAACAAGCTTGGCAAAATTGAATAACAAGTAAACAATCTGCCAGGAATATTTTGAAGCAAAAGTAGAGCTCTATTGACTCAAGCTAAAGCACTCCATAAATACAAACAAAGGCATGGATGGATAGAGAACATCCATATTCTTAAAACACCCTTACTGATCATGCCCAAAATATGCATGGATCTCTCAGAAACAACATGAACACATGGCATCAAAATAACAGCAGTCAGGGACACTAAGTCCCTGAAATCTGTAACATCAAGTACCCTAGTTTGCATGCTTGTGCTAGTCACCACAGAGATCACAAAAATACATAGTAAAATCCACTGGAAAGGTAACATGGCATATTGCAAAACTCATGTAGGACTCAACTTCATAGGGTGCACACATCAATCATGGCAAAAATGACAAAAGTGCATGTTCAGATAAGATCCAGCAACTAACATCAACTAGCCCTCTTCTAACAGCATTTTGGGCATCAAGATGAACTCAAATGAAAATGATTCAACTGAACTAAATGATGTACTCTCTGAGACGAACAATTTGACATATTATACGCACGAAACGGAGCTACTGATGCAGAGATATGGCACGATGAACAGGCGACGATATTGCAAATATTTCGGGACTTAGCAGTTTTTAGAGAGAGGGAGAAAGTCAACCGGCGCGGATTCCGAGGTTGGCCGGGCGGATCTCGCCGGATCCGCCGAGGAAGTTGCCGGAGGGGGTCGGAGGAGGCGGGATCCGGGCGGCGGAGCACCCAGGGGCGGCGCGGAGGCCACCGGCGGCGGCAGCGCGGGACCCGGCGGGCGGCGCGGGCGTGCAGACGGCGAATAACTGGCGGACACCTGGCGCATCAGATCCGGGGCGTCACAGCGCGGCGGGATGCCATCGCTGCCTTACCGGTTAGTGTGCGGCGCGGTGGCATGAACGACGCTTGGTGAGAGCTCTGGGGTGGAGTGGCCGGACAACCGTATAGTGCATTGGTTTGTCAAGAGCTCAAGGACAGAAGACGAAGCAAATTTGGATTCCCCTTCAATCCTAGTCATTTATTACCGAGTAAAATGCATTGGCAGTCATCGAACTTGTCTTGATAGCTCACTTTGATCATTGTATACGAGATATGCTGATTATATGGTTACTGGCTCAGCGTATAGCTCCGTATTTGTCTGGTTGACCAGTCAAACAGTCCGCATGCGCCTCATCAGCTCGTGTTCTTTATCTATCTACGAGGGCCTACCTGTCAATGGAGAAATAAATACTGTAAAAACCAAAATTATGCGTATGTAGGGAATCAAACCACGGACTCGTCGCTGCAACGCACCCTCGTCAGCCAAATGAAAATGAAATACTTCGCGTGAGATACTCACGCTCACGCTGTCAAAGCATGCTAATGCATGCACGTCGCCCTCTAAATCAAAGTCCTGCTCATGGCGCAATGCAAAAGGCGAGCCCATCACCTGCGCATCCCGGCGGTACCTGACATTACTGTTTAGACGTTTGATGGAGGCCTACGCGAACGCCGAGCATGTATTCACCTGGATCAACACCAACGGTCATACTCGGACCACCTTGCTCATGTATATCGTCCATCACAATGAAAATCTATAAAACAACCTAAGCTAGAGAGGGTACTATGGTAGTATGGTACGGAGTATGTACTATCGTGAGCAACTGATCTTAGTGCCACTGCACACCAAAACCCCTTCCATCGCTAGCGCGCGTTTCCCGCCTAAAACGGTCACCGTCTCTCCAGAATGTCAATGCCACATTCACCAGACTTAACTGCAGGTGCAATTGGTGTGTCACTGACATGCGGGCCAGATGCCCGTTGGGCGCACATGTCAGTAACCCAAACGCATCTGCAGTTAAGTCACTGAAGCAGCGTCCACATTCACGCCCAACGAACCTACTCCGGCGCCAGTTGTCCATCCGTCTGTCGCGGCTCATTGCCATTCGCCCGCTATATTATCTTGAGCCCCAGCTCCCAGCCATAGCCAAAGACCCACACTTATTCTCCTCCGGTCCCTTCCTTCTGTCGGCACCACTTCAACCATGGCCTCCTGGCGCTCCGAAGCTCTCTTGGACGTACTGTCGCAGGAGCAAACAAGGGACATCGGCGGCTCCGCTCCGGGCGCGCTCCAAAGCTCTCTTCGATGTACTGTCGCAGGAGGAAACGAAGGAGATCGCCGGCACCCCCCCGGCCGCCCTCCGCCGCCACGACCAAGAAGCCGGCGCGCGTGCGCGGGCGCAGCCGGCAGCGAGGAAGAGTAGTACACGGTAGGTCGCCGCCGCTCTGGTCCCGGGAAGGCCACCGCTACTCCACTGAGTCGACGCCAAGCTTGGTGGGGTAAACATCGGCGGCCGATTAGCCGCTTGACGGCGACATGGACGCGGAAATCTTCAGGACCTTGTGCTCCGGAGGAGGAGGTTATCGAGGCGGATGAGGAGGAGGCAAAGGCAATGGCCGGCTTTCTCGGATTCATGACCAGACATGGTGGTCGGGCGCCGGCGATCGTTTAGATTAGGTTTACAGTAGGTTTTAGTACGGTTTGTGCGAAATATGTAATGAATTTCGTCCAGTTTGTAGGAAAAGTTTTCGAAATGTAATGAATTTCATCCAGTTAATTTGAAATTTGCTTTGTTTGCACGAATTTTGTCCGGTTAGTTCATATAGTTGTCGAAAGGTATGCAGGCAGCATCGGATGGCATCCATCAGTGTCCTCGGACAGATGCCGGTGTAAATTTGTGGGCCAGCGCTGGAGATGCCCTAACTATCATGCTATAATCGCTAACAATCCTCCATTATTTGGAAGGGAACAGTTATCCCTTGATCAAAATCAGATCCGCGGTGTTTCGCACTCCTCCCGCGTAAGAGTGTAAACTCTTGCCTATATAAAAATGGAGCAAGTGGACGGCATTGTAGCACATCATATCACTCGAACTAGCCCGCCTAACAAGCAGGAAAGCACCGCCCTCGTCATTTTGTTCTGGATTTCTATCGATCGATCCCGCGAAAATGTTACGCTTCGCAAGTTCTAAAGGAAAAGGTGGCACACTTACGACTCATATGCATCGCAACCCCGACAGTCTGGCTCGCACGCCGCTCACCAGAGGGGACACGCGTTGTCTTGCAATTTCACTAACATGTGGGACCGTAATTGAATAAATCATCGATAGCCGACATCTAATCGCTCGGCGGGCGTCGGCTGAGAAGAGAGAAACGGGGGAGGGAGAAGAGATCGCCCGCCCGCCGCGCACGGACTCCAAGAAATATATGGTGATAATGTGAGGTGGGCCATGCTAGAGTCCAGACCGCTTCCGGAGCCTGCTCTCACCGCCCTGGCCCCTCAAGACGCCAGCTGCCCGCCGCATGCATGCATAGCAAGTGGTACTCCTTATGTGGAGGAGAGAGAGAGGCATTGACAAAGTCAAGGAGTGGGCTCTGCAAGAGCCCGTCTCTACACGTGCTCCTAGGTATAAAAAATAATTCTAAAAAAAGGCATAAAAACAATTGTGTCTTAAAAAAAGAAAGGTAGAAAACATTTGACAGGAAATAGATAGAGAGAAACTGAGAAAAAGTTGTAACCTGGGCATTACATGAGGAAGGAGGGAGTGGTGCACATGCCAAGTTCACTAGGCTGCGTGTTTCACACTCCTCCGTCGTAACAGTGGAGACAATAGCTTTCATAAAAAATAAACAATGAATACTCATTTCTCGTCCTCTATATCGGAAAGAATACTTTCAATAACTGACATGTGGGACGTCGACCATCCTGGTCCACCTGCCATGCACAAAATTATCCTGGTCTACCCCGGTCGTATCGCAGGGCCAACCTTTCCCACTGTAAGTTGTTTGGACGAAGCAACCATCATGACTTTGTTGAATTCCGCTTCTTCAAGAAAACTTACTGTACCCGCAATACTACTACCACACGCAGAGACTGGACGGCACTGTACCACGTCATATCACTAAAACCCACTAGGCCAAACTAGCCCGCCTAGGTCATCTATTTTGGAACGGAGGGAGTACGTCTCTACACTGCTATGATTTTGTGTTACACGTTCTCTATACTTTTGCTACGATTTTCCTACCCTATGAACCAAATGAGGCCTGAATGTATGTCGACTATTGTCTGATCGATCACTTAGCCTACCATTTTAGGAGTTAGGGCTATTGGTCGATCGACGAGGGATGAGTATAAGCATACCACGAGCTCATCAGCCCCAACGTTTCTCTTCGGTGAGTGTTTTGCAAGTACTATAGCTTGCACAGTAGCTAGACTACTAACACCAAGAATCATCAAATAAGCCCTACTGATATGATAAACAGTTCAAGCTTACATCTAAGCATGCCATATATTACATCAAAAGCTGGTGAGGATACATCTGTTTCCATAACTCGGAGAGGGTTCGCATGATTCACTATCAAACAAAAGTAGCAAGATCCGCCCACACAAGATAGTGCACTAGCCCTAAGATGGTTTGATAACACACATCGTTCTGGTAATTAAACATAGGGCAATGCAAACTACCCTAAAGGATTAGCGCGACCAACTATTTCTTGTCATCGATCTCTCGGGCAATGACCACAGCACGGACAGCGGCACGAGAATTGATTTCTGGGGCGATGTCCACAGGACTCACCGCGACATCGGAATCGATCTCTGGGGCGATGTCCACAGGATGGACAGCGGCATTGGAATTGATCTCCGGGGCGATGCCAATAGGACGGGCCACGACATCAGAATCATCAAGGACGTCCACCGGCACCTGCACAACCCTAACATATTAGCAAGCACATTGCAAATAATCAAAAACCACAATTATGGTAATAAGCCATTATTTTTTACCTTGTGCAGCTCACCGGGGGATCTCATCCCTCCGGGGGCCATCTCCTCGTCCTCGATGGGGGGCATCACCTTGCCAGGGGAATACTGCTTCTCAACGGCGACTATCTCCTCAAACTCGGTCTTGAGCCTCACATAGGTGGTAATTAGAGTTCCTCGGGTAGGCACGGTGGGGCCCTTGCTGTTCTTCCAAATTTCTTTGAGGAGTTCGTCCGCCAACGTCCTCAACTCTTTGGCTAGTGCTTGTTTCTTGGAGTTCTTCGTTTCCATGGGTTGGCCCACCAACATGGTCAACTGGTTGGTCGGTGCTCGCTTCCTGGAGATCGCTATCTCTAGTGGGTTGTCCGCTGGCAACTCTTTGCCTAGGGCTCCAGGATCCATCAATGAACTAACAAACAAAAAACAATCAAAAGGAAACCACAATCGCAATGAAAACGGGAAAAGAATAGGATGTGAGAATCGGTCGGTGCTTCGCAAAAAGAAGATTCTTGGAATGAAAATATAGCAGCATAACTGATTCGCCCACCTTTCCTTCGTCGGTATAGAAGAAAAATGGCAGAAGTGAGTAGCCTGGAGTGAGGTTTTCTTCAAGAAAGGAAAGAAAGGGCTTGAACGAGCATTCAAGTGAAATGATGGTTGCTTCGTCCAGTCCAACTTGGAGGCCACCTTACCACTGCTGGTAAAGGTGTGCATTTTGTGATATGACGGGTCATGACGGCCACACCGGGGTGACAGGTGAGTCTCGACTGTAGCACCTCGCTGTAATTTGGTGGATGGCACGCGGGCCTGAATGCTTTGAAATGTCCCGCATGTAGATAGAGCGGCTAGTCATATAGGAGTGCTCAATATTGTGCACCGCGACCAAGGCGGAGAGGAAAACGAGAGAACTACGTAATTAATGCATGAGTTTAATGAGGGTAGTTTTGTAAAGTACGAGATGCATTCCTCCAATCGCAAAATGCCTTGGTTCATGAGATTTGAGATTTGAGCCCTATAAACCGGAAGGGAGGGAGTACTGCACACGGTGTAATCTAGTCACTTGTTGAAATCTCTAGAAAGGCAAATACTCCTTTCTGGTTTACAGGGCTATACTACTCCCTCCGTTTAGGTGTGTAAGTCATCTTACGAAAACCAAATAGTCCCAAAACACTTAGGCGCGGTGCATTAACTTCTATCTTGTTTCTTGTTTCTTGACATATCAACCAATAAATGATGAGAGGTGTGCATGCTTTTAATGACTTGCAATGGCTAGTTCATTGCATGCAACGCTGTTAATTAGCAAATAAACATTGGTGACCCCAGGAGGAAACGGTGCTAAGCGCACCTATGCAGAATGAGTATCAACCAATGGATAATGGAATTTAATTGTTAAACAATAGCAATTTTGTCTCATGCAAGAGCCTGGCTAGTACTCCAAGAAACCGCACCAAGCGAGCGTTCGCAACTGCCACGTTCGGGTTGCGCTTGGCTCTTCACATCTTCGAGAAGACGAACAATGATGTTACTCCTACTTCTACAGTATCGAATCCACTATTGCATGTCCGTCCACCTCATGCGGGAGGGATAGCGTGTAGCGAAAGCTTCTACTTACTGCTCCTGCCTTTGCGTCTATGACAGGTGGGCCCAACAGGTGGTTGCCCCTCCTGTCATGCAGCCAAAGGCAGGTGCAGTTAAGGCACCGGAGCTCAGTCCGCGAGGGAGAGGGCGTTGTAGTAATCAAATTTCTCGGTCTTGTACGAGTTGACGCGACACATCAAAGCACTGCACTCGATATAAGTCTTTTTACACATTTCAAATGGGCTACTTCTTATGTAGGAGTAGACATATTCTGCTTCGTATGTAGTCACTTGCTGCAATCCCTAAAAAGACTTATATTTGGAAACGGAGGGAGTAGAACGCATGCATGCATGCCGTGACTTTCCTTTAGATACTTGCATGTGTTGATTTGATGCACCTTGCCAAATTTTGACTATAAATTTAACTAACCAAATTTTCATGCATGTCACAAAAAATTACGGGGCTGTTTGGATTGTGACTATGTTTGTCTTATGTTGCCACATTATTTTTCCCACACTTGCCACACTTGCCTAACCTGAGTTGCTCAAATTGTTAGACACACTTTGGCTTGCCTAAGGTAATCTTACCACAATTTTTGTGTCTATGACATGTGGGGTTCACTGCCAATAAAAAAATTCTTGTCTTAGGTGTGGCTAATAAAAAAGACTTATATTTTGGAATGGAGGGAGTAGAAAATATAAATAATAATGCATGTTGCGGCAACCCACGTTTCCGGTAATTTTAGCCGTGGGCTTGTTCACAATTTTTACGAGGGGGTGGTTGTTCATTTAATGGAGGGACTTGTAGTACCAGACTTGAACGATACAAAGTGCGACCTGGGACACCGTAATACCACTTGGAACAAGCGGGTAGCTATCTCAAAAAACAATAAACAACTAAAAAAACCCGCGACCTGGCATGTAGTAGTACACAATTTTAAACGATTGTTTTGATGGAGTGAAAAAGGAAAACTACCCCACTACGTATATATAGGCCGGAGCCTCCGCGCTTGCTTGCTAGGGTTGCTCTATTCACACACTCTCATCCTCTCCAGATCTAAACAAGATAGGGGTAGTAACACTGTCTTTCTCCATTCAAAAAACACTGGCTTTATATCCTCACCGCTGGTTACAGATCCGAACGTATCCCCCTCCGCCGGTGAAGGGGAGGAGGGGCAGCGTTTAGGCCATCATCGACAGCGAGGTAGGAGACCTACTGCCGGCCGCACCGTTATCTCTGGCCGAGCGCCGGCGCGGGAGGTCCTCCGATCCCTTCGTCGTTGCCTGTGGGCGGATCCGGCCTCCCGCTGCCCACCTATCCACATCCCGATGACCTTCAGGTAAATCTTCGTTCGAAACCGCCTTAGCTCTACTTCCCCAGCTCGCTACGTCGCTGCATGTGCATCATTTTCTACCTCTCAGCCCCTCTCGATCGGATGGTCCAACGTCACATTTTTTCTTCTATTGTTAGAGGTAAAGCTACTTCATGGAGTCGAATCTTGTACTCCCTCCGTTCGAAAATACTTGTCATTGAAATGGATGTATCTACATGTATTTTAGTTCTAGACATATCCAATTTGATGACAAGTAATTCCGGACGGAGGGAGTACTTGGTTCAAACAAGAAATAAAGTAGGGGTGGGGGAATTTAGTATGTACATAGGACTTGGTACAAACAGGAAGGAAAGGGGGTGAAAGTAGTACAGACTGGTCATCCAACCGGTCTCTTGCTCGAAAAGGGAAATATAGGTGTAACGCTGTACACAGTGGTATGACTAGTACTAGATTTGCTATCCACACATAGGAGTAGGTGGCTAGAGTGAACAAAAATGGGACCACCCCAGATATGTTTCTTGGATGTTTGTTTCTCGGGGCAACAAACTATGAGTCACCACTTTATGCCCCTGTTTACGTACATGGTGCTGGACTGCTGGTGCACCCACTGTCCCATGCCCTTATACCAAATATTTAGGCTTCGTTCGGAATAAAGGGGCAGAAAACATAGGTCTTGATGAAAATAGAGGAATAGGAAAGGAATGTAGGTATAAAACTATGGAACAGCGAATTGGAGGAAACTCTCAAGAGAATGTGTTCGGATGGACTACAAAATGTACAGATTTGTTTTTTTAGAGTAGCATGCTTGGCAATATGAGATGCTATTTGTTTATTCAGCTGCACAGTAAATACTCTTGTCCTCACTTCACGTACCACACATAGGTTGATTTTTTTCTTCCGGCGACACAGCACAGCAACCTGTCTAACGCATGGCAGCGAGCGCCTGCCTCGGGCTTCCGCCCAAAAAATGAGCAGCGCGTGGATGTTTGTAATCCTATGGAATCAGTACTACCAGACCATCTTTCCTATGAAACACTATTCACCTTTTCCGTGCTCCGAACGGTTGGAAGGGAAAGAATACCGTAGGAATTGTGTTCCTACGAAAATCCTGCACCAATCCTGTGAACCGAACACAGCCTTAGCTGTTCTTAATATATTGTCCCTGATAAAAGTGAAGCCATGCCACTGTTATAAGCCATGACAAGTTTAGCCAAATGTTTTTGCCTGTAATTTTTTGAGACTCTGACTGTTTCCTCTATGCCTTTTTGTGCAAACAGGGATATCCAATTCACCTGGTTACTGTTGTGACCTTTTGGCGCACTGCACAAAACTCTTCTTAAAAGAAGTGACTTTTGTGTTGTTTAACTAGAATGTCAGAACGGAACAGTTGGTTCATTTTGGTGGAACTGCACAAAGGGAGATCTGTGTTCCAATCCTCATCATCCATATTGGCGCCATAACCTTCCTTTAGGTAAGAATGATATTTAATGCATGTGTTCATCTCTATTTTCCGACTGCCATGAGAAAATAATGTTGTTTTTTACTAGTACACTTGTACTCCCTCACAGACAAAACCAATTATGAATTATAAGGCCAATCATGTACTTGGTTTCACCAACTTGTGAGGAGAAAGAGAAACAGAGCATGAAGAGGAAGAAGAAGAAGAATAATAAATAGTGCCAAGGCGATCTTGCTGAAGCCAGAGGCCTCAGTCGATTCCATTCAAGGGCTCCGGCAACGACTACCTTACATGTGAGACGATCCTCCAGGGAGCCCTTCCACTTCTGTTGTCTCACTTAACTAATTAGGAGTACTTAAGTACCACTAATTTATTACTGCCTAATTTTCCTGTTGGAGATAAACAAATCTTTAGTAGGACCCTATGCTGAATCATGTATGTGTGTATGTTTTTCTATGGAGGTTAATCATGTGGTGGAGCAGGGAGGGAATATTATTAGTGTCATGACATAACAGTGCTATTGTTTTGCATGTCAATTTATTGCCATTGGTTCAATGAGGCAATATTTTGCGTATTGTCCATCATGAATTTGATGCTACTGTTTGAGTAATATGCTAATGTCTTTGTCGGTGTCAAAACCGGCGGATCTCGGGTAGGGGGTCCCGAACTGTGCGTCAAGGTCGGATGGTAACAGGAGACAAGGGACACTTTGTTTTACCCAGGTTCGGGCCCTCTCGATGGAGGTAAAACCCTACTCCTGCTTGATTAATATTGATGATATGGGTAGTACAAGAGTAGATCTACCACGAGATCAAGGAGGCTAAACCCTAGAAGCTAGCCTATGGTATGATGATGAATAATGATTGTTCTCCTACGGACTACAACCCTCCGGTTTATATAGGCACCGGATAGAGTTAGGGTTACACAGAGTCGGTTACATGGGTAGGAGATCTCGAATATCCGCACGCCTAGCTTGCCTTCCACGCCAAGGAAAGAAGCTTCCGGACACGGGACGAAGTCTTCTATCTTGTATCTTCATAGTCCTGGAGTCCGGCTGAGAGTATAGTCCGGCTAGCCGAACCCCCCCTAATCCAGAACTCCCTCAGTAGCCCCCGAACCAGGCTTCAATGACGACGAGTCCGGCGCGCAAATTGTCTTCGGCATTGCAAGGCGGGTTCCTCCTCTGAATCCTGTGTACTTGTTCGAATAATGTTTCGATTTCCGCAGCGCTCCTCGGCTTCTGTGCCCAATAATGACCATCTTCCACGTGAATGCGAAAGGCCCGGGGCATCTTTACATTTACACCCCTAGCTATACGAACGAGCCGCCTATTTAATGGGATGGAGATTTAGATCCAAATCACATCTTCCTCTCCTCGCGAGTTATCATCGGAGCGCCTCCAGCAAAGATCCATTCCATCATGGCCAGCCGTCGCAACTCCTCCCCTCGCCCCTCCGGTTCCAAACCCGGAGACTGGGAGAGTTGTACCATCCCACATAGCGAGTTAGTGTCGCTGCAAACCAACAGATTGCTTCCTCAGGCATTCATGGCCTCGGTCCGAGCCGGACTCGCCACCTACAAGGGTGGAAAGCAAGCGGAGGGCACCCCTAATCCCTCCAAGGGGGAGAGGGTGTGTTTCATCCCTTATTTACTAAGGGGACTAGGATTCCCGATTCATCCATTCCTCCGCGGGCTCCTGGAGTTCTACGGCCTCCAGCTACATGACCTTACGCCCGGCTCCGTACTCCACATCGCAGGTTTCGTTGCCCTCTACGAGCTATTCCTGGGCATAGAGGCCCATTTTGTGTTGTGGAAGAGGCTGTTCTGTTTGGTACCCCGCTCTCAAGAGGGGTCCATATACCAAGTGGGGGGCGCCGAAATATGGCGCATCGCCGGGACCGGATACCCTCCCGGGACCCCAAAGAAAGTACCTGAGGACTGGTCTTCGGAGTGGTTTTACATAGACGACGTCCCGTTGCCGGACCCTATCCGGGCCGGCCTCCCTGAGTTCAGCATGGCTCCTTTGAAGAAACGCCTAAGTTGGCGTCCGCGGAGCTCTCACGGAGAGGATAACAGAGATGTCCGCTACCTGATGGGCCGGATAAGACTATTAGCTCACTTCGGACTAACCATGATTGGAGTCATGGCCGTATGCATCATGCGGGGGGTGCAGCCACTTCAATACAGAGGCCACCCGATGTGGGAATTCAACGGAGAGGACGACACTACTCATTATGGCCGTAAAGGACCAGCCTCCACTGCCGCTCTAACAAAGATATTAGCATCTTTGTACAAAGGAGAAAAGGAGGATTTCCTCCGCGTCAACCCGCGGGCCGGATTCTCCATGCAAGAACCCCCAAGCTGGGTAAGCGATCAATCGCGCTCGCCCATCTGTTTTAACATTCCCATGTTTGTCCGTGCTGTCTGACAATTTTAGCGCAGGGACTGCGGCCGGAAGTGAAGGACATCGACAGCCGTCCTCCCCAGCCCGAGGACCCAGAATGGTCCCGCAATCCGGACTTCGAAGAAGATCCGGATATAGCAGTGGAGCTCATCGATGGGGTATTCCATCAACTGAGCAAGGATAATACCTTGGTAGCCATTATGGCTGATTATCCTGGGTTAATCCCGGCCTCCCAGGTGACGGAAACTGGAGTGTTTCATTCCCTTAAAACAGATTCCGTCCTAACATATTTCGGTGTTTCGACCGCATTTTTCAGGGGAGATTCCCGAGGAGGGAGGCCGAACCCGCGGCGGCCAGCCAACGAGGAGCCGCCGGACCCCGTGGGGTAAAAAGGAACGAAGTCCGGACTGAAAGTCCGGCACAAAGGTAGAACAAGCCTTCTGTCTCTCTGGTGTTACTCCGTCAAGGCATGTTAACATCCGCACCGTTTTTCAGGGCGAAGAGGCCTCGCCGGACTATATCCGGAGGAGCCGCCAACCGCGGTTCTACCAGCCAGGCTCCAGCGCCTGGCCCAGAAGCGGGGACGAACACCGAGTTCGCACCGGACGCTCCTTCAACAGAGGATGCGGACCGGCTGTCTGCCACTAATTCAGAGGTGGAGAGCGCCATGAACCATAGGCGTCGCCGGACAGTTCTGCGCGATGCTTGTTTCTCCCGAGAGGCTTTAGATGCCTTTCATTCGGGAGATGCGTATCTCCGTGCCGCTCAGGATGGCTTAGCCAAAGCCACGGAGCAGTATGTGAAAGACATACGGGTAAAGTTATTCAAGTTAAATACACACATCCCAGTAGCCCCCGAGACTTGAAACAGTTAAAGTAACTGATTTAAGGATCATATGCAGGTTCTTACAGAGAAGAACACCGCGCTGTCCCAGGAGCTGGAAAAGTGCAAGGCCCAACTAGAGGCCGCACTAGCCGCAACAGGGGAGCCCCAAGAGACCCCCACAGGTACGATATACTTCGAGAGTAGTATTGTGCGGCTTGTGTGTTAATCTGACAATTAATGTTGCAGATGGTGCCGGACTCGATCCGGATAAACAACAACTCCTACGCCAGTTAAAGGCTGGTGAGAGTGTGTTGACAAGGGTGAGGCAAGAGAAGAATAATCTTCAGGGTGCCAACACCAAATTGGATGTCGAACTGAAAGATGTTCGGGCCCAATTATCAGACTCCACGAAGGAGAATCGGCGACTTCGACGCGGCATCTTTAGTAAGTGCTTGAACGAACTCTCGAAAAAAAAGTTCGGCGAGGAAGTCGATTAATAGCTTTATGTCTGTAGGTATGCTTACAGGTCGTCCTGCAGAGGAGATGCCCGGTTCTACGGGCGACCTTCTTCCCGAGCTCTCGCAACTGCACGATAGAGTTCGGCAGGCGATGCAAGGCGTCATTCAGGCATTATGGCCTTCCTACTCCGTACCCGAAGGTCTTGGAGAACTTGCAGCGAAGCTGACCAGAGCTCGGCGGCGCTTCCAGTTGTGGAAGAAATCAGCCTGCCGGCAAGGCGCTAGGGAGGCCTGGGCCATGGTGAAGACGCGCTATATCAAGTCTGACCCAAACCACATGGCCGAGGTCGGACCTGTAGGGCCCCATGGGAAAGAGATCCCTGTAAGCTTGGTATACAGCCAAGTGGAGTTGGCCGCAAAGTATTCCCAGCAGGACTTCAAATTAGACAGCCTGTTAGATGGTATAGAGGAGGAATACAATCAGTCGTAATGACTGTGTATATTAAAACTGACATATGTAATGCCTTCTAGCTGGATTGTAGATCGTTTGTCGTTGCCGACCTTTTCGCTTCGACCTCGGGACCTGACGGTCCGGAGTGTGTCCGAATACCATAATGGTTATAGAAGAACCACGGTATGCATGGAGACCAGGCGTAGGGGTCATCAGTGCTTTATCAGACAAGTGCCCAACTAGTTATGTTATATTACATGGTTAGTAAGAAACATCTTCCAGAGAGAATAGTTCCGTTAAGGGTTCCTTTCGCTGGGGTGGCGTGCCCTAAAGTGCACGTCTGAACTGCAAATGCAGGAATCGTCTGGGGGCATGTAAAAAATAAAAAGGTTCATCTTTAGTCCACCGACCGAATATTCCCTTAAGAACGCTAGCTTTCGGCTTCACCCAGTCTGAGGTACACATCCGGCTTATCCGGCAGTAACAATCGCAGAGGTGCTCCCTTTACCAGCTAGCCGAACAATCGGGAACGTAGGGGTAAGCACAAGAGCCAGGCAACCCAGCTTGGCCAAAACTTAAGTCATATCGATGCATATAATGGCGAATAAAAGGTGCATGTGGAAGTCTGACGCATGCGTTGGGTGTGAAACCCGTATAAACAAGCTTCTGTTAAAGAAGCCCCCAGGTTTAAGGAGCGCGGGTGGCGCATCACTTAATGAGCCCTTAAGGGCTAAAGAAAGAAAAGAGTAGGAGACAAAATAAAGAAACACGTATGAATGTAAACAATGGACAGAGGGAGGAGACAAACACAGAGTCCGGCGCTAGGCGTAGAATCTTCGGAGACGTGTTGTGTTCCATGGGTTCGGCTCGAGTCGGTTATCCGACGCATCTCGCAAGCGGTACGCTCCACCGGTTAGGACTTGTTCAATGATGAATGGACCTTCCCATTTGGGCTTGAGTTTGTTCTTTTGCTTATCCGGCAGGCGTAGAACTAGTTCACCAACATTATAATTTTTGGCCCGTACTTCTCTGCTTTGATATCTTCGAGCTTGCTGTTGATAAAACGTGGAACGGGCTTTAGCCACATCTCGCTCCTCTTCTAGGGCGTCCAGGTTGTCCTGCCGATCGAGCTCGGCTTCTCTTTCTTCGTACATGCGCACTCGAGGTGAGTCATGAATTATGTTGCAGGGCAAAACTGCCTCAGCGCCGTACACCATAAAAAATGGTGTGAATCCGGTGGTACGATTCGGCGTGGTTCGCAGCCCCCAGAGTACGGAGTCGAGCTCCTCTACCCAGTGCATATTGGATTCCTTAAGGGACCGCACTAATCTGGGTTTGATGCCGCTCATGATGAGACCATTTGCACGTTCGACCTGACCGTTAGTTTGTGGGTGATAGACAGAAGCATAATCGAGCTTAATGCCCATGTTTTTGCACCACAGCTTTACTTCATCCGAGGTGAAGTTTGTGCCGTTGTCGGTGATAATACTATGGGGGACACCATAACGGTGTACGACCCCGGATATGAACTCTATCACAGGTCCGGATTCGGCCGTCTTGACAGGCTTGGCCTCTATCCATTTGGTGAATTTATCCACCATGACCAATAAGTATTTTTTCTTGTGGGTTCCACCTTTAAGGGGCCCCACCATGTCAAGCCCCCAGACCGCAAAAGGCCAAGTGATGGGGATAGTTCGGAGGGCATTAGGTGGCATATGGCTTTGGTTGGCAAAGAGCTGACAACCGACGCATCGTTTGACTAAGTCTTGAGCGTCTGCTTAGGCCGTCGGCCAATAGAAGCCTGTACGGAAAGCCTTGCTTACAAGGGACCGAGCTGCAGCGTGGTGGCCACCGAGTCCGTCGTGAATTTCGGCCAATAGACTCCACCCTTCCTCTTCGGAGATACACCTTTGAACGACTCCGGTAGCACTTTTCTTGTATAGCTCTCCCTCGTGGACTCTATAGGCTTTAGACCACCGTACTATGCAGCGCGCCTCATTTTGGTCCTCAGGGAGTTCCTGCCTAGTAAGGTAGGCTAGGAATGGTTCTGTCCACGGGGCGATTACCGCCATTATGACGTGGGCTGATGGTGTGATTTTGGTGGAAGGGCCACCGATTATATCAGATTGTTCGGCGTCGGGTTGTGCGGTTATGTCCGGGCTGTTGTCCGAAGGTTCCCCCTCCCATTTTACGGATGGTTTGAATAATCTTTCAAGGAAGATGTTCGGGGGGACCGCATCTTGTTTTGCTCCGATGCGTGCCAGGACATCCGCTGCCTGGTTATTTTCTCGGGCGATGTGATGGAATTCCAGTCCCTCGAACCGAGCTGATATTTTGAGCACAGCATTGCGATAAGCTGCCATCTTTGGGTCTTTGGCGTCGAAGTTGCCGTTTATTTGTGATATTGCGAGGTTTGAGTCCCCTCGTACTTCTAGGCGTTGAATGCCCATGGATACTGCCATCCGGAGACCATGTAAGAGGGCCTCGTATTCGGCTGCATTATTGGAGTCCGTGTACATAATTTGGAGTACGTATTGGACTGTATCTCCCGTAGGGGACGTCAGAACAACGCCAGCCCCCAGTCCGGCCAACATTTTGGAGTCGTCGAAATGCGTGACCCAGTTTGAGTACGCGCCGTACTCTTTAGGGAGTTCGGCCTCTGTCCATTCGGCGACGAAGTCGGCTAGGACTTGTGATTTAATGGCACGCCGTGGCTTGTAGGTTATATCAAATGGTAGGAGCTCTATGGCCCACTTTGCTATCCGGCCCGTTGCATCGCGGTTGTTGAGAATATCGTTGAGTGGTACTTCCGACGCTACTGTAATAGAGCACTCTTGAAAGTAGTGTCGTAGCTTCCGGGATGCCATAAACACCGCGTATGCGATCTTTTGATAATGCGGATACCGTGATTTGCATGGTGTGAGGACGGTGGACACGTAATAAACCGGCCTTTAAAGCGGTAGTTTGTGTCCGTCCGATACCCGTTCGACGACGAGTACTGCGCTGACAACTTGATGAGTTGCGACGATGTATAACAACATGGGTTCGCCGATATTCGGCGCGGCCAGGACGGGATTTGTTGCCAAGATGTCCTTTATTTCCTCGAGTCCGGCCGTGGCTGCGTCCGTCCACTCGAAGTGTTCGGTGCACCTTAAAAGGCGGTAAAGGGGTAGTGCCTTTTCTCCCAAGCGGGAGATGAAGCGACTTAAGGCCGCCACGCATCCGGTAAGTTTCTGAATTCGTTTGAGATCTTTTGGGACATCCAATTGCGACAGAGCCCGGATTTTAGCTGGATTTGCTTCAATTCCTCTACCGGATACAATGAATCCCAGGAGCTTTCCGGCTGGAACGCCGAAAACACATTTTTCTGGATTGAGCTTGATGTCGTATTTTCGTAGGTTGTCGAATGTAAGTCTCAAGTCGTCTACTAGAGATTCGACGTGTCTGGATTTAATGACCACATCGTCTACGTACGCCTCCACTGTTTTGCCGATCTGATTTGCCAGACATGTTTGAATCATGCTCTGGTATGTTGCGCCGGCATTTTTGAGCCCGAAGGGCATTGTGTTAAAGCAGAATGGTCCGTACGGCGTGATGAATGCTGTTGCAGCTTGGTCTGATTCGGCCATCTTTATTTGATGGTAGCCGGAGTATGCGTCGAGGAAGCACAGGGAATCGTGTCCTGCAGTGGCATCGATGATTTGATCAATTCGGGGGAGGGGGAAGGGATCCTTTGGGCAGGCCTTATTAAGGTCTTTGAAGTCGACACACAGGCGCCAGGATTTGTCCTTCTTTGGTACCATTACCAGGTTTGCTAGCCAATCCGGGTGTTTTATATCTCTAATGAATCCGGCTTCCAATAGTTTGGCTAGTTCCTCTCCCATGGCCTGTCTCTTTGGCTCGGAAAAACGCCGAAGGGCTTGTTTGACAGGTTTGAATCCTTTCTGGATATTTAAGCTGTGCTCGGCCAGCCTGCGTGGGATTCCTGGCATATCTGAAGGGTGCCACGCGAAAATGTCCCAGTTCTCTCGTAGGAACTCGCGCAGCGCGGCGTCTACGTCAGGGTTCAATTGTGCCCCGATGGAGGCTGTTTTATTAGGGTCCGTTGGGTGGACCTGGAATTTGACTATTTCGTCCGCTGGTTTAAAGGACGTGGACTTGGATCTCTTATCGAGTATCACGTAATCCCTATTAACCGTGGACCGCAGCGCCGTCAGTTCTTCGGCCGCTAAGGCTTCCGATAGTGCCTCAAGGGCCAATGCGGCTATCTTGTTTTCGGCGCGGAGTGCTATGTCCGGATCACTGGCGAGAGTGATGATTCCGTTCGGCCCGGGCATCTGAAGCTTCATGTACCCGTAATGGGGTATAGCTTGGAAGACTGTGAATGCCTCTCGTCCTAATATAGCGTGATATCCGCTTTTGAACGGGGCCACTTGGAACGTGATTTGTTCGGACCTGTAGTTATCCGGAGTGCCGAATACCACATCTAGTGTGATTTTTCCGGTGCAGCGCGCTTCCTGACTGGGGATTATACCTCTAAAGGTTGTGCTGCTTTGCTCAATGCGGTTCCAGTCTATTTCCATCTTTTGAAGGGTTTCCTCGTATATGAGGTTTAATCCGCTGCCTTCGTCCATGAGTACCTTTGCGAGGCGACAACCTTCCACTATGGGACTGAGAACCAATGCGGCTGGTGCTCTAGCTGTTCGGAATTTAGGTTCGTCACTCGCGTTGAAGGTGATGGCTGTATTGCTCCATGGATTTATTGTTGCCACTTGGTGGACTTCGGTGAGGCTGCGAAGAGCTCTCTTTCGCATATTATTTGATGCGAAAGTCTCAGAGATTGTGAGGACGGTACTGAAATTCTCGGGCTGGTTCTCTCTGACCTCCGGAATTAGGAGATCTTCGCCAATTTTGGCCACCTGCCGAACTATCCAACATGCCCTGAGGCTGTGCGTTGGTGCGGCGTCTACTGCACTATGAATTTTGCAGGGTCCGTCCAGCCACTTTTCTAGTACGGTTCCGTATCCCCTAGAGGGTTTTGATTTTTTGTTTAATCCGGACGTCTTACCGTAATGCGCCCTTTTAATTCGGACGGGACTACTATTCAGGGCCGGATTATCCCAAAATTTACTTTTGGTTTTCCAAGCACTTTCCATCGCGTAGTATTTTTGCACTACGGACGCCAAGTCAGCAAAGCGCGTAATATTACGGCGACTTACGGCGTTGAGTATCCCCTTGTCCGTGCAGTTATTGCAGAAAATTGAAATCGCGTCTCCCTCGTGGCAATCCTTTATCCTGTGCATAAGCAGGAGGAATCTGGCCCAGTAATGATGTACTGTTTCTTCTGGCTTCTGCCTAACCTGGGAGAGATCGCTTAGGGTTGGGTGAGCGGAACTCGTTAAATCCGACACCTTGCCCGGTTTGCTGTCCGGAGGCCGGATAACCTCCGGATTCGAAGATCCGGAGCCTCGGATGTTATCCGGCTTGCCCGACTCTAAGTTCAGGTCTTGAATTGCATCCTCCCCTCCGTGGATATCCGTGGAGGGTTCCGGAATTCGGACATAATTGGTCCTTAAGATCGATGAAGGGTCGCCGTATTGTGCCTCTACCAACGCAATATGGTGGGTGGCTTGGGGGGAGTTGATTTCCCTTAGATCGGGTTTAAGCCCAACCTGGTCATAATTCGTGGCGACCCCCAAGGCAGCAATACGATCCAGGAGCTCGTTAACGGAGGAGAGCTCTATCGGATCCAACTGTTCGGCCGATGCCGAACTCACGTGGAGATTGTTTTTGATGACCCGAGAGGTCACCGTCGGCGCCACGACCGTCGGGGTGGTCATGAGAAATCCACCTAGCCGGAGGGTTTGGCCGATAGCCAAAGCTCCATCGGTGACTGTGCCGTCTTTAAAGACGGGAAGAGGCATCCTTCCTGCTCGCGACGACACAGAGGAACTCTCAATGAAAGCACCAATGTCGGTGTCAAAACCGGCGGATCTCGGGTAGGGGGTCCCGAACTGTGCGTCAAGATCGGATGGTAACAGGAGACAAGGGACACTTTGTTTTACCCAGGTTCGAGCCCTCTCGATGGAGGTAAAACCCTACTCCTGCTTGATTAATATTGATGATATGGGTAGTACAAGAGTAGATCTACCACGAGATCAAGGAGGCTAAACCCTAGAAGCTAGCCTATGGTATGATGATGAATAATGATTGTTCTCCTACGGACTACAACCCTCCGGTTTATATAGGCACCGGATAGAGTTAGGGTTACACAGAGTCGGTTACATGGGTAGGAGATCTCGAATATCCGCACGCCTAGCTTGCCTTCCACGCCAAGGAAAGAACCTTCCGGACACGGGACGAAGTCTTCTATCTTGTATCTTCATAGTCCTGGAGTCCGGCTGAGAGTATAGTCCGGCTAGCCGAACCCCCCCTAATCCAGAACTCCCTCAGTAGCCCCTGAACCAGGCTTCAATGACGACGAGTCCGGCGCACAAATTGTCTTCGGCATTGCAAGGCGGGTTCCTCCTCTGAATCCTGTGTACTTGTTCGAATAATGTTTCGATTTCCGCAGCGCTCCTCGGCTTCTGTGCCCAATAATGACCATCTTCCACGTGAATGCGAAAGGCCCGGGGCATCTTTACATTTACACCCCCTAGCTATACGAACGAGCCGCCTATTTAATGGGATGGAGATTTAGATCCAAATCACATCTTCCTCTCCTCGCGAGTTATCATCGGAGCGCCTCCAGCAAAGATCCATTCCATCATGGCCAGCCGTCGCAACTCCTCCCCTCGCCCCTCCGGTTCCAAACCCGGAGACTGGGAGAGTTGTACCATCCCGCATAGCGAGTTAGTGTCGCTGCAAACCAACGGATTGCTTCCTCAGGCATTCATGGCCTCGGTCCGAGCCGGACTCGCCACCTACAAGGGTGGAAAGCAAGCGGAGGGCACCCCTAATCCCTCCAAGGGGGAGAGGGTGTGTTTCATCCCTTATTTACTAAGGGGACTAGGATTCCCGATTCATCCATTCCTCCGCGGGCTCCTGGAGTTCTACGGCCTCCAGCTACATGACCTTACGCCCGGCTTCGTACTCCACATCGCAGGTTTCGTTGCCCTCTGCGAGCTATTCCTGGGCATAGAGGCCCATTTTGCGTTGTGGAAGAGGCTGTTCTGTTTGGTACCCCGCTCTCAAGAGGGGTCCATATACCAAGTGGGGGGCGCCGAAATATGGCGCATCGCCGGGACCAGATACCCTCCCGGGACCCCAAAGAAAGTACCCGAGGACTGGTCTTCGGAGTGGTTTTACATAGACGACGTCCCGTTGCCGGACCCTATCCGGGCCGGCCTCCCTGAGTTCAGCATGGCTCCTTTGAAGAAACGCCTAAGTTGGCGTCCGCGGAGCTCTCAGGGAGAGGATAACAGAGACGTCCGCTACCTGATGGGCCGGATAAGACTATTAGCTCACTCCGGACTAACCATGATTGGAGTCATGGCCGTATGCATCATGCGGGGGGTGCAGCCACTTCAATACAGAGGCCACCCCATGTGGGAATTCAACGGAGAGGACGACGCTACTCATTATGGCCGTAAAGGACCAGCCTCCACTGCCGCTCTAACAAAGATATTAGCATCTTTGTACAAAGGAGAAAAGGAGGATTTCCTCCGCGTCAACCCGCGGGCCGGATTCTCCATGCAAGAACCCCCAAGCTGGGTAAGCGATCAATCGCGCTCGCCCATCTGTTTTAACATTCCCATGTTTGTCCGCGTTGTCTGACAATTTTAGCGCAGGGACTGCGGCAGGAAGTGAAGGACATCGACAACCGTCCTCCCCAGCCCGAGGACCCAGAATGGTCCCGCAATCCGGACTTCGAAGAAGATCCGGATATAGCAGTGGAGCTCATCGATGGGGTATTCCATCAACTGAGCAAGGATAATACCTTGGTAGCCATTATGGCTGATTATCCTGGGTTAATCCCGGCCTCCCAGGTGACGGAAACTGGAGTGTTTCATTCCCTTAAAAGAGATTCCGTCCTAACATATTTCGGTGTTTCGACCGCATTTTTCAGGGGAGATTCCCGAGGAGGGAGGCCGAACCCGCGGCGGCCAGCCAACGAGGAGCCGCCGGACCCCGTGGGGTAAAAAGGAACGAAGTCCGGACTGAAAGTCCGGCACAAAGGTAGAACAAGCCTTCTGTCTCTCTGGTGTTACTCCGTCAAGTCATGTTAACATCCGCACCGTTTTTCAGGGCGAAGAGGCCTCGCCGGACTATATCCGGAGGAGCCGCCAACCGCGGTTCTACCAGCCAGGCTCCAGCGCCTGGCCTAGAAGCGGGGACGAACACCGAGTTCGCGCCGGACGCTCCTTCAACAGAGGATGCGGACCGGCTGTCTGCCACTAATTCAGAGGTGGAGAGCGCCATGAACCATAGGCGTCGCCGGACAGTTCTGCGCGATGCTTGTTTCTCCCGAGAGGCTTTAGATGCCTTTCATTCGGGAGATGCGTATCTCCGTGCCGCTCAGGATGGCTTAGCCAAAGCCACAGAGCAGTATGTGAAAGACATACGGGTAAAGTTATTCAAGTTAAATACACACATCCCAGTAGCCCCCGAGACTTGAAACAGTTAAAGTAACTGATTTAAGGATCATATGCAGGTTCTTACAGAGAAGAACACCGCGCTGTCCCAGGAGCTGGAAAAGTGCAAGGCCCAACTAGAGGCCGCACTAGCCGCAACAGGGGAGCCCCAAGAGACCCCCACAGGTACGATATACTTCGAGAGTAGTATTGTGCGGCTTGTGTGTTAATCTGACAATTAATGTTGCAGATGGTGCCGGACTCGATCCGGATAAACAACAACTCCTACGCCGGTTAAAGGCTGGTGAGAGTGTGTTGACAAGGGTGAGGCAAGAGAAGAATAATCTTCAGGGTGCCAACACCAAATTGGATGTCGAACTGAAAGATGTTCGGGCCCAATTATCAGACTCCACGAAGGAGAATCGGCGACTTCAACGCGGCATCTTTAGTAAGTGCTTGAACGAACTCTCAAAAAAAAAGTTCGGCGAGGAAGTCGATTAACAGCTTTATGTCTGTATGTATGCTTACAGGTCGTCCTGCAGAGGAGATGCCCGGTTCTACGGGTGACCTTCTTCCCGAGCTCTCGCAACTGCACGATAGAGTTCGGCAGGCGATGCAAGGCGTCATTCAGGCATTATGGCCTTCCTACTCCGTACCCGAAGGTCTTGGAGAACTTGCAGCGAAGCTGACCAGAGCTCGGCGGCGCTTCCAGTTGTGGAAGAAATCAGCCTGCCGGCAAGGCGCTAGGGAGGCCTGGGCCATGGTGAAGACGCGCTATATCAAGTCTGACCCGAACCACATGGCCGAGGTCGGACCTGTAGGGCCCCATGGGAAAGAGATCCCTGTAAGCTTGGTATATAGCCAAGTGGAGTTGGCCGCAAAGTATTCCCAGCAGGACTTCAAATTAGACAGCCTGTTAGATGGTATAGAGGAGGAATACAATCAGTCGTAATGACTGTGTATATTAAAATTGACATATGTAATGCCTTCTAGCTGGATTGTAGATCGTTTGTCGTTGCCGACCTTTTCGCTTCGACCTCGGGACCTGACGGTCCGGAGTGTGTCCGAATACCATAATGGTTATAGAAGAACCACGGTATGCATGGAGACTAGGCGTAGGGGTCATCAGTGCTTTATCAGACAAGTGCCCAACTAGTTATGTTATATTACATGGTTAGTAAGAAACATCTTCCAGAGAGAATAGTTCCGTTAAGGGTTCCTTTCGCTGGGGTGGCGTGCCCTAAAGTGCACGTCTGAACTGCAAATGCAGGAATCGTCTGGGGGCATGTAGAAAATAAAAAGGTTCATCTTTAGTCCACCGACCGAATATTCCCTTAAGAACGCTAGCTTTCGGCTTCACCCAGTCTGAGGTACACATCCGGCTTATCCGGCAGTAACAATCGCAGAGGTGCTCCCTTTACCAGCTAGCCGAACAATCGGGAACGTAGGGGTAAGCACAAGAGCCAGGCAACCCAGCTTGGCCAAAACTTAAGTCATATCGATGCATATAATGGCGAATAAAAGGTGCATGTGGAAGTCTGACGCATGCGTTGGGTGTGAAACCCGTATAAACAAGCTTCTGTTAAAGAAGCCCCCAGGTTTAAGGAGCGCGGGTGGCACATCACTTAATGAGCCCTTAAGGGCTAAAGAAAGAAAAGAGTAGGAGACAAAATAAAGAAACACGTATGAATGTAGACAATGGACAGAGGGAGGAGACAAACACAGAGTCCGGCGCTAGGCGTAGAATCTTCGGAGACGTGTTGTGTTCCATGGGTTCGGCTCGAGTCGGTTATCCGACGCATCTCGCAAGCGGTACGCTCCACCGGTTAGGACTTGTTCAATGATGAATGGACCTTCCCATTTGGGCTTGAGTTTGTTCTTTTGCTTATCCGGCAGGCGTAGAACTAGTTCACCAACATTATAATTTTTGGCCCGTACTTCTCTGCTTTGATATCTTCGAGCTTGCTGTTGATAAAATGCGGAACGGGCTTTAGCCACATCTCTCTCCTCTTCTAGGGCGTCCAGGTTGTCCTGCCGATCGAGCTCGGCTTCTCTTTCTTCGTACATGCGCACTCGAGGTGAGTCATGAATTATGTTGCAGGGCAAAACTGCCTCAGCGCCGTACACCATAAAAAATGGTGTGAATCCGGTGGTACGATTCGGCGTGGTTCGCAGCCCCCAGAGTACGGAGTCGAGCTCCTCTACCCAGTGCATATTGGATTCCTTAAGGGACCGCACTAATCTGGGTTTGATGCCGCTCATGATGAGACCATTTGCACGTTCGACCTGACCGTTAGTTTGTGGGTGATAGACAGAAGCATAATCGAGCTTAATGCCCATGTTTTTGCACCACAGCTTTACTTCATCCGAGGTGAAGTTTGTGCCATTGTGGGTGATAATACTATGGGGGACACCATAACGGTGTACGACCCCGGATATGAACTCTATCACAGGTCCGGATTCGGCCGTCTTGACAGGCTTGGCCTCTATCCATTTGGTGAATTTATCCACCATGACCAATAAGTATTTTTTCTTGTGGGTTCCACCTGTAAGGGGTCCCACCATGTCAAGCCCCCAGACCGCAAAAGGACAAGTGATGGGGATAGTTCGGAGGGCATTAGGTGGCATATGGCTTTGGTTGGCAAAGAGCTGACAACCGACGCATCGTTTGACTAAGTCTTGAGCGTCTGCTTGGGCCGTCGGCCAATAGAAGCCTGTACGGAAAGCCTTGCTTACAAGGGACCGAGCTGCAGCGTGGTGGCCACCGAGTCCGGCGTGAATTTCGGCCAATAGACTCCACCCTTCCTCTTCGGAGATACACCTTTGAAGGACTCCGGTAGCGCTTTTCTTGTATAGCTCTCCCTCGTGGACTCTATAGGCTTTAGACCGCCGTACTATGCAGCGCGCCTCATTTTGGTCCTCAGGGAGTTCCTGCCTAGTAAGGTAGGCTAGGAATGGTTCTGTCCACGGGGCGATTACCGCCATTATGATGTGGGCTGATGGTGTGATTTTGGTGGAAGGGCCACCGATTATATCAAATTGTTCGGCGTCGGGTTGTGCGGTTATGTCCGGGCTGTTGTCCGAAGGTTCCCCCTCCCATTTTACGGATGGTTTGAATAATCTTTCAAGGAAGATGTTCGGGGGGACCGCATCTCGTTTTGCTCCGATGCGTGCCAGGACATCCGCTGCCTGATTATTTTCTCGGGCGATGTGATGGAATTCCAGTCCCTCAAACCGAGCTGATATTTTGAGCACAGCATTGCGATAAGCTGCCATCTTTGGGTCTTTGGCGTCGAAGTCGCCGTTTATTTGTGATATTGCGAGGTTTGAGTCCCCTCGTACTTCTAGGCATTGAATGCCCATGGATACTGCCATCCGGAGACCATGTAAGAGGGCCTCGTATTCGGCTGCATTATTGGAGTCCGTGTACATAATTTGGAGTACGTATTGGACTGTATCTCCCGTAGGGGACGTCAGAACAACGCCAGCCCCCAGTCCGGCCAACATTTTGGAGTCGTCGAAATGCGTGACCCAGTTTGAGTACGCGCCGTACTCTTTAGGGAGTTCGGCCTCTGTCCATTCGGCGACGAAGTCGGCTAGGACTTGTGATTTAATGGCATGCCGTGGCTTGTAGGTTATATCAAATGGTAGGAGCTCTATGGCCCACTTTGCTATCCGGCCCGTTGCATCGCGGTTGTTGAGAATATCGTTGAGTGGTACTTCCGAGGCTACTGTAATAGAGCACTCTTGAAAGTAGTGTCGTAGCTTCCGGGATGCCATAAACACCGCGTATGCGATCTTTTGATAATGCGGGTACGGTGATTTGCATGGTGTGAGGACGGTGGACACGTAATAAACCGGCCTTTGAAGCGGTAGTTTGTGTCCGTCCGATACCCGTTCGACGACGAGTACTACGCTGACAACTTGATGAGTTGCGACGATGTATAACAGCATGGGTTCGCCGATATTCGGCGCGGCCAGGACGGGATTTGTTGCCAAGATGGCCTTTATTTCCTCGAGTCCGGCCGTGGCTGCGTCCGTCCACTCGAAGTGTTCGGTGCGCCTTAAAAGGCGGTAAAGGGGTAGTGCCTTTTCTCCCAAGCGGGAGATGAAGCGACTTAAGGCCGCCACGCATCCGGTAAGTTTCTGAATTTGTTTGAGATCTTTTGGGACATCCAATTGCGACAGAGCCCGGATTTTAGCTGGATTTGCTTCAATTCCTCTATCGGATACAATGAATCCCAGGAGCTTTCCGGCTGGAACGCCGAAAACACATTTTTCCGGATTGAGCTTGATGTCGTATTTTCGTAGGTTGTCGAATGTAAGTCTCAAGTCGTCTACTAGAGATTCGACGTGTCTGGATTTAACGACCACATCGTCTACGTACGCCTCCACTGTTTTGCCGATCTGATTTGCCAGACATGTTTGAATCATGCGCTGGTATGTTGCGCCGGCATTTTTGAGCCCGAAGGGCATTGTGTTAAAGCAGAATGGTCCGTACGGCGTGATGAATGCTGTTGCAGCTTGGTCTGATTCGGCCATCTTTATTTGATGGTAGCCGGAGTATGCGTCGAGGAAGCACAGGGAATCGTGTCCTGCAGTGGCATCGATGATTTGATCAATTCGGGGGAGGGGGAAGGGATCCTTTGGGCAGGCCTTATTAAGGTCTTTGAAGTCGACACACAGGCGCCAGGATTTGTCCTTCTTTGGTACCATTACCAGGTTTGCTAGCCAATCCGGGTGTTTTATATCTCTAATGAATCCGGCTTCCAATAGTTTGGCTAGTTCCTCTCCCATGGCCTGTCTCTTTGGCTCGGAAAAATGCCGAAGGGCTTGTTTGACAGGTTTGAATCCTTTCTGGATATTTAAGCTGTGCTCGGCCAGCCTGCGTGGGATTCCTGGCATATCTGAAGGGTGCCAGGCGAAAATGTCCCAGTTCTCTCGTAGGAACTCGCGCAGCGCGGCGTCTACGTCAGGGTTCAATTGTGCCCCGATGGAGGCTGTTTTATTAGGGTCCGTTGGGTGGACCTGGAATTTGACTATTTCGTCCGCTGGTTTAAAGGACGTGGACTTGGATCTCTTATCGAGTATCACGTCATCCCTATTAACCGTGGACCGCAGCGCCGTCAGTTCTTCGGCCGCTAAGGCTTCCGATAGTGCCTCAAGGGCCAATGCGGCTGTCTTGTTTTCGACGCGGAGTGCTATGTCCGGATCACTGGCGAGAGTGATGATTCCGTTCGGCCCGGGCATCTGAAGCTTCATGTACCCGTAATGGGGTATAGCTTGGAAGACTGTGAATGCCTCTCGTCCTAATATAGCGTGATATCTACTTTTGAACGGGGCCATTTGGAACGTGATTTGTTCGGACCTGTAGTTATCCGGAGTGCCGAATACCACATCCAGTGTGATTTTTCCGGTGCAGCGCGCTTCCTGACTGGGGATTATACCTCTAAAGGTTGTGCTGCTTCGCATAATGCGGTTCCAGTCTATTTCCATCTTTTGAAGGGTTTCCTCGTATATGAGGTTTAATCCGCTGCCTCCGTCCATGAGTACCTTTGCGAGGCGGCAGCCGTCCACTATGGGACTGAGAACCAATGCGGCTGGTGCTCTAGCTGTTCGGAATTTAGGTTCGTCACTCGCGTTGAAGGTGATGGCTGTATTGCTCCATGGATTTATTGTTGCCACTTGGTGGACTTCGGTGAGGCTGCGAAGAGCTCTCTTTCGCATATTATTTGATGCAAAAGTCTCAGAGATTGTGAGGACGGTACTGAAATTCTCGGGCTGGTTCTCTTTGACCTCCGGAATTAGGAGATCTTCGCCAATTTTGGCCACCTGCCGAACTATCCAACATGCCCTGAGGCTGTGCGTTGGTGCGGCGTCTACTGCACTATGAATTTTGCAGGGTCCGTCCAGCCACTTTTCTAGTACGGTTCCGTATCCCCTAGAGGGTTTTGATTTTTTGTTTAATCCGGACGTCTTACCGTAATGCGCCCTTTTAATTCGGACGGGACTGCTATTCAGGGCCGGATTATCCCAAAATTTACTTTCGGTTTTCCAAGCACTTTCCATCGCGTAGTATTTTTGCACTACGGACGCCAAGTCAGCAAAGCGCGTAATATTACGGCGACTTACGACGTTGAGTATCCCCTTGTCCGTGCAGTTATTGCAGAAAATTGAAATCGCGTCTCCCTCGTGGCAATCCTTTATCCTGTGCATAAGCATGAGGAATCTGGCCCAGTAATGATGTACTGTTTCTTCTGGCTTCTGCCTAACCTGGGAGAGATCGCTTAGGGTTGGGCGAGCGGAACTCGTTAAATCCGACACCTTGCCCGGTTTGCTGTCCGGAGGCCGGACAACCTCCGGATTCGAAGATCCGGAGCCTCGGATGTTATCCGGCTTGCCCGACTCTAAGTTCAGGTCTTGAATTGCATCCTCCCCTCCGTGGATATCCGTGGAGGGTTCCAGAATTCGGACATAATTGGTCCTTAAGATCAATGAAGGGTCGCCGTATTGTGCCTCTACCAACGCAATATGGTGGGTGGCTTGGGGGGAGTTGATTTCCCTTAGATCGGGTTTAAGCCCAACCTGGTCATAATTCGTGGCGACCCCCAAGGCAGCAATACGATCCAGGAGCTCGTTAACGGAGGAGAGCTATATCGGATCCAACTATTCGGCCGATGCCGAACTCACGTGGAGATTGTTTTTGATGACCCGAGAGGTCACCGTCGGCGCCACGGCCGTCGGGGTGGTCATGAGAAATCCACCCAGCCGGAGGGTTTGGCCGATAGCCAAAGCTCCATCGGTGACTGTGCCGTCTTTAAAGACGGGAAGAGGCATCCTTCCTGCTCGCGACGGCACAGAGGAACTCTCAATGAAAGCACCAATGTCGGTGTCAAAACCGGCGGATCTCGGGTAGGGGGTCCCGAACTGTGCGTCAAGGTCGGATGGTAACAGGAGACAAGGGACACTTTGTTTTACCCAGGTTCGGGCCCTCTCGATGGAGGTAAAACCCTACTCCTGCTTGATTAATATTGATGATATGGGTAGTACAAGAGTAGATCTACCACGAGATCAAGGAGGCTAAACCCTAGAAGCTAGCCTATGGTATGATGATGAATAATGATTGTTCTCCTACGGACCACAACCCTCCGGTTTATATAGGCACCGGATAGAGTTAGGGTTACACAGAGTCGGTTACATGGGTAGGAGATCTCGAATATCCGCACGCCTAGCTTGCCTTCCACGCCAAGGAAAGAACCTTCCGGACACGGGACGAAGTCTTCTATCTTGTATCTTCATAGTCCTGGAGTCCGGCTGAGAGTATAGTCCGGCTAGCCGAACCCCCCCTAATCCAGAACTCCCTCAGTAGCCCCCGAACCAGGCTTCAATGACGACGAGTCCGGAGTGCAAATTGTCTTCGGCATTGCAAGGCGGGTTCCTCCTCCGAATCCTGTGTACTTGTTCGAATAATGTTTCGATTTCCGCAGCGCTCCTCGGCTTCTGTGCCCAATAATGACCATCTTCCACGTGAATGCGAAAGGCCCGGGGCATCTTTACATTTACACCCCCTAGCTATACGAACGAGCCGCCTATTTAATGGGATGGAGATTTAGATCCAAATCACATCTTCCTCTCCTCACGAGTTATCATCGGAGCGCCTCCAGCAAAGATCCATTCCATCATGGCCAGCCGTCGCAACTCCTCCCCTCGCCCCTCCGGTTCCAAACCCGGAGACTGGGAGAGTTGTACCATCCCGCATAGCGAGTTAGTGTCGCTGCAAACCAACGGATTGCTTCCTCAGGCATTCATGGCCTCAGTCCGAGCCGGACTCGCCACCTACAAGGGTGGAAAGCAAGCGGAGGGCACCCCTAATCCCTCCAAGGGGGAGAGGGTGTGTTTCATCCCTTATTTACTAAGGGGACTAGGATTCCCGATTCATCCATTCCTCCGCAGGCTCCTGGAGTTCTACGGCCTCCAGCTACATGACCTTACGCCCGGCTCCGTACTCCACATCGCAGGTTTCGTTGCCCTCTGCGAGCTATTCCTGGGCATAGAGGCCCATTTTGCGTTGTGGAAGAGGCTGTTCTGTTTGGTACCCCGCTCTCAAGAGGGGTCCATATACCAAGTGGGGGGCGCCGAAATATGGCGCATCGCCGGGACCGGATACCCTCCCGGGACCCCAAAGAAAGTACCCGAGGACTAGTCTTCGGAGTGGTTTTACATAGACGACGTCCCGTTGCCGGACCCTATCCGGGCCGGCCTCCCTGAGTTCAGCATGGCTCCTTTGAAGAAACGCCTAAGTTGGCATCCGCGGAGCTCTCAGGGAGAGGATAACAGAGACGTCCGCTACCTGATGGGCCGGATAAGACTATTAGCTCACTCCGGACTAACCATGATTGGAGTAATGGCCGTATGCATCATGCGGGGGGTGCAGCCACTTCAATACAGAGGCCACCCCATGTGGGAATTCAACGGAGAGGACGACGCTACTCATTATGGCCGTAAAGGACCAGCCTCCACTGCCGCTCTAACAAAGATATTAGCATCTTTGTACAAAGGAGAAAAGGAGGATTTCCTCCGCGTCAACCCGCGGGCCGGATTCTCCATGCAAGAACCCCCAAGCTGGGTAAGCGATCAATCGCGCTCGCCCATCTGTTTTAACATTCCCATGTTTGTCCGCGCTGTCTGACAATTTTAGCGCAGGGACTGCGACAGGAAGTGAAGGACATCGACAGCCGTCCTCCCCAGCCCGAGGACCCAGAGTGGTCCCGCAATCCGGACTTTGAAGAAGATCCGGATATAGCAGTGGAGCTCATCGATGGGGTATTCCATCAACTGAGCAAGGATAATACCTTGGTAGCCATTATGGCTGATTATCCTGGGTTAATCCCGGCCTCCCAGGTGACGGAAACTGGAATGTTTCATTCCCTTAAAAGAGATTCCGTCCTAACATATTTCGGTGTTTCGACCGCATTTTTCAGGGGAGATTCCCGAGGAGGGAGGCCGAACCCGCGGCGGCCAGCCAACGAGGAGCCGCCGGACCCCGTGGGGTAAAAAGGAACGAAGTCCGGACTAAAAGTCCGGCACAAAGGTAGAACAAGCCTTCTGTCTCTCTGGTGTTACTCCGTCAAGGCATGTTAACATCCGCACCGTTTTTCAGGGCGAAGAGGCCTCGCCGGACTATATCCGGAGGAGCCGCCAACCGCGGTTCTACCAGCCAGGCTCCAGCGCCTGGCCCAGAAGCGGGGACGAACACCGAGTTCGCGCCGGACGCTCCTTCAACAGAGGATGCGGACCGGCTGTCTGCCACTAATTCAGAGGTGGAGAGCGCCATGAACCATAGGCGTCGCCGGACAGTTCTGCGCGATGCTTGTTTCTCCCGAGAGGCTTTAGATGCCTTTCATTCGGGAGATGCGTATCTCCGTGCCGCTCAGGATGGCTTAGCCAAAGCCACAGAGCAGTATGTGAAAGACATACGGGTAAAGTTATTCAAGTTAAATACACACATCCCAGTAACCCCCGAGACTTGAAACAGTTAAAGTAACTGATTTAAGGATCATATGCAGGTTCTTACAGAGAAGAACACCGCGCTGTCCCAGGAGCTGGAAAAGTGCAAGGCCCAACTAGAGGCCGCACTAGCCGCAACAGGGGAGCCCCAAGAGACCCCCACAGGTACGATATACTTCGAGAGTAGTATTGTCCGGCTTGTGTGTTAATCTGACAAGTAATGTTGCAGATGGTGCCGGACTCGATCCGGATAAACAACAACTCCTACGCCGGTTAAAGGCTGGTGAGAGTGTGTTGACAAGGGTGAGGCAAGAGAAGAATAATCTTCAGGGTGCCAACACCAAATTGGATGTCGAACTGAAATATATTCGGGCCCAATTATCAGACTCCACGAAGGAGAATCGGCGACTTCAACGCGGCATCTTTAGTAAGTGCTTGAACGAACTCTCGAAAAAAAAGTTCGGCGAGGAAGTCGATTAACAGCTTTATGTCTGTAGGTATGCTTACAGGTCGTCCTACAGAGGAGATGCCCGGTTCTACGGGCGACCTTCTTCCCGAGCTCTCGCAACTGCACGATAGAGTTCGGCAGGCGATGCAAGGCGTCATTCAGGCATTATGGCCTTCCTACTCCGTACCCGAAGGTCTTGGAGAACTTGCAGCGAAGCTGACCAGAGCTCGGCGGCGCTTCCAATTGTGGAAGAAATCAGCCTGCCAGCAAGGCGCTAGGGAGGCCTGGGCCATGGTGAAGACGCGCTATATCAAGTCTGACCCGAACCACATGGCCGAGGTCGGACCTGTAGGGCCCCATGGGAAAGAGATCCCTGTAAGCTTGGTATACAGCCAAGTGGAGTTGGCCGCAAAGTATTCCCAGCAGGACTTCAAATTAGACAGCCTGTTAGATGGTATAGAGGAGGAATACAATCAGTCGTAATGACTGTGTATATTAAAATTGACATATGTAATGCCTTCTAGCTGGATTGTAGATCGTTTGTCGTTGCCGACCTTTTCGCTTCGACCTCGGGACCTGACGGTCCGGAGTGTGTCCGAATACCATAATGGTTATAGAAGAACCACGGTATGCATGGAGACCAGGCGTAGGGGTCATCAGTGCTTTATCAGACAAGTGCCCAACTAGTTATGTTATATTACATGGTTAGTAAGAAACATCTTCCAGAGAGAATAGTTCCGTTAAGGGTTCCTTTCGCTGGGGTGGCGTGCCCTAAAGTGCACGTCTGAACTGCAAATGCAGGAATCGTCTGGGGGCATGTAGAAAATAAAAAGGTTCATCTTTAGTCCACCGACCGAATATTCCCTTAAGAACGCTAGCTTTCGGCTTCACCCAGTCTGAGGTACACATCCGGCTTATCCGGCAGTAACAATCGCAGAGGTGCTCCCTTTACCAGCTAGCCGAACAATCGGGAACGTAGGGGTAAGCACAGGAGCCAGGCAACCCAGCTTGGCCAAAACTTAAGTCATATCGATGCATATAATGGCGAGTAAAAGGTGCATGTGGAAGTCTGACGCATGCGTTGGGTGTGAAACCCGTATAAACAAGCTTCTGTTAAAGAAGCCCCCAGGTTTAAGGAGCGTGGGTGGCGCATCACTTAATGAGCCCTTAAGGGCTAAAGAAAGAAAAGAGTAGGAGACAAAATAAAGAAACACGTATGAATGTAAACAATGGACAGAGGGAGGAGACAAACACAGAGTCCGGCGCTAGGCGTAGAATCTTCGGAGACGTGTTGTGTTCCATGGGTTCGGCTCGAGTCGGTTATCCGACGCATCTCGCAAGCGGTACGCTCCACCGGTTAGGACTTGTTCAATGATGAATGGACCTTCCCATTTGGGCTTGAGTTTGTTCTTTTGCTTATCCGGCAGGCGTAGAACTAGTTCACCAACATTATAATTTTTGGCCCGTACTTCTCTGCTTTGATATCTTTGAGCTTGCTGTTGATAAAACGCGGAACGGGCTTTAGCCACATCTCGCTCCTCTTCTAGGGCGTCCAGGTTGTCCTGCCGATCGAGCTCGGCTTCTCTTTCTTCGTACATGCGCACTCGAGGTGAGTCATGAATTATGTTGCAGGGCAAAACTGCCTCAGCACCGTACACCATAAAAATGGTGTGAATCCGGTGGTACGATTCGGCGTGGTTCATAGCCCCCAGAGTACGGAGTCGAGCTCCTCTACCCAGTGCATATTGGATTCCTTAAGGGACTGCACTAATCTGGGTTTGATACCGCTCATGATGAGACCATTTGCACGTTCGACCTGACCGTTAGTTTGTGGGTGATAGATAGAAGCATAATCGAGCTTAATGCCCATGTTTTTGCACCATAGCTTTACTTCATCCGAGGTGAAGTTTGTGCCGTTGTCGGCGATAATACTGTGGGGGACACCATAACGGTGTACGACCCCGGATATGAACTCTATCACAGGTCCGGATTCGGCCGTCTTGACAGGCTTGGCCTCTATCCATTTGGTGAATTTATCCACCATGACCAATAAGTATTTTTTCTTGTGGGTTCCACCTTTAAGGGGTCCCACCATGTCAAGCCCCCAGAACGCAAAAGGCCAAGTGATGGGGATAGTTCGGAGGGCATTAGGTGGCATATGGCTTTGGTTGGCAAAGAGCTGACAACCGACGCATCGTTTGACTAAGTCTTGAGCGTCTGCTTGGGCCGTCGGCCAATAGAAGCCTGTACGGAAAGCCTTGCTTACAAGGGACCGAGCTGCAGCGTGGTGGCCACCGAGTCCGGCGTGAATTTCGGCCAATAGACTCCACCCTTCCTCTTCGGAGATACACCTTTGAAGGACTCCGGTAGCGCTTTTCTTGTATAGCTCTCCCTCGTGGACTCTATAGGCTTTAGACCGCGGTACTATGCAGCGCGCCTCATTTTGGTCCTCAGGGAGTTCCTGCCTAGTAAGGTAGGCTAGGAATGGTTCTGTCCACGGGGCGATTACCGCCATTATGACGTGGGCTGATGGTGTGATTTTGGTGGAAGGGCCACCGATTATATCTGATTGTTCGGCGTCGGGTTGTGCGGTTATGTCCGGGCTGTTGTCCGAAGGTTCCCCCTCCCATTTTACGGATGGTTTGAATAATCTTTCAAGGAAGATGTTCGGGGGGACCGCATCTCATTTTGCTCCGATGCATGCCAGGACATCCGCTGCCTGATTATTTTCTCGGGCGATGTGATGGAATTCCAGTCCCTCGAACCGAGCTGATATTTTGAGCACAGCATTGCGATAAGCTGCCATCTTTGGGTCTTTGGCGTCGAAGTCGCCGTTTATTTGTGATATTGCGAGGTTTGAGTCCCCTCGTACTTCTAGGCGTTGAATGCCCATGGATACTGCCATCCGGAGACCATGTAAGAGGGCCTCGTATTCGGCTGCATTATTGGAGTCCGTGTACATAATTTGGAGTACGTATTGGACTGTATCTCCCGTAGGGGACGTCAGAACAATGCCAGCCCCCAGTCCGGCCAACATTTTGGAGTCGTCGAAATGCGTGACCCAGTTTGAGTACGCGCCGTACTCTTTAGGGAGTTCGGCCTCTGTCCATTCGGCGACGAAGTCGGCTAGGACTTGTGATTTAATGGCACGCCGTGGCTTGTAGGTTATATCAAATGGTAGGAGCTCTATGGCCCACTTTGCTATCCGGCCCGTTGCATCGCGGTTGTTGAGAATATCGTTGAGTGGTACTTCCGAGGCTACTGTAATAGAGCACTCTTGAAAGTAGTGTCGTAGCTTCCGGGATGCCATAAACACCGCGTATGCGATCTTTTGATAATGCGGGTACCGTGATTTGCATGGTGTGAGGACGGTGGACACGTAATAAACCGGCCTTTGAAGCGGTAGTTTGTGTCCGTCCGATACCCGTTCGACGACGAGTACTGCGCTGACAACTTGATGAGTTGCGACGATGTATAACAGCATGGGTTCGCCGATATTCGGCGCGGCCAGGACGGGATTTGTTGCCAAGATGGCCTTTATTTCCTCGAGTCCGGCCGTGGCTGCGTCCGTCCACTCGAAGTGTTCGGTGCGCCTTAAAAGGCGGTAAAGGGGTAGTGCCTTTTCTCCCAAGCGGGAGATGAAGCGACTTAAGGCCGCCACGCATCCGGTAAGTTTCTGAATTTGTTTGAGATATTTTGGGACATCCAATTGCGACAGAGCCCGGATTTTAGCTGGATTTGCTTCAATTCCTCTATCGGATACAATGAATCCCAGGAGCTTTCCGGCTGGAACGCCGAAAACACATTTTTCCGGATTGAGCTTGATGTCGTATTTTCGTAGGTTGTCGAATGTAAGTCTCAAGTCGTCTACTAGAGATTCGACGTGTCTGGATTTAACGACCACATCGCCTACGTACGCCTCCACTGTTTTGCCGATCTGATTTGCCAGACATGTTTGAATCATGCGCTGGTATGTTGCGCCGGCATTTTTGAGCCCGAAGGGCATTCTGTTAAAGCAGAATGGTCCGTACGGCGTGATGAATGCTGTTGCAGCTTGGTCTGATTCGGCCATCTTTATTTGATGGTAGCCGGAGTATGTGTCGAGGAAGCACAGGGAATCGTGTCCTGCAGTGGCATCGATGATTTGATCAATTCGGGGGAGGGGGAAGGGATCCTTTGGGCAGGCCTTATTAAGGTCTTTGAAGTCGACACACAGGCGCCAGGATTTGTCCTTCTTTGGTACCATTACCAGGTTTGCTAGCCAATCCGGGTGTTTTGTATCTCTAATGAATCCGGCTTCCAATAGTTTGGCTAGTTCCTCTCCCATGGCCTGTCTCTTTGGCTCGGAAAAACGCCGAAGGGCTTGTTTGACAGGTTTGAATCCTTTCTGGATATTTAAGCTGTGCTCGGCCAGCCTGCGTGGGATTCCTGGCATATCTGAAGGGTGCCAGGCGAAAATGTCCCAGTTCTCTCGTAGGAACTCGCGCAGCGCGGCGTCTACGTCAGGGTTCAATTGTGCCCCGATGGAGGCTGTTTTATTAGGGTCCGTTGGGTGGACCTGGAATTTGACTATTTCGTCCGCTGGTTTAAAGGACGTGGACTTGGATCTCTTATCGAGTATCACGTCATCCCTATTAACCGTGGACCGCAGCGCCGTCAGTTCTTCGGCCGCTAAGGCTTCCGATAGTGCCTCAAGGGCCAATGCGACTGTCTTGTTTTCGGCGCGGAGTGCTATGTCCGGATCACTGGCGAGAGTGATGATTCCGTTCGGCCCGGGCATCTGAAGCTTCATGTACCCGTAATGGGGTATAGCTTGGAAGACTATGAATGCCTCTCGTCCTAATATAGCGTGATATCCGCTTTTGAACGGGGCCACTTGGAACGTGATTTGTTCGGACCTGTAGTTATCCGGAGTGCCGAATACCACATCCAGTGTGATTTTTCCGGTGCAGCGCGCTTCCTGACTGGGGATTATACCTCTAAAGGTTGTGCTGCTTCGCTCAATGCGGTTCCAGTCTATTTCCATCTTTTGAAGGGTTTCCTCGTATATGAGGTTTAATCCGCTGCCTCCGTCCATGAGTACCTTTGCGAGGCGACAGCCGTCCACTATGGGACTGAGAACCAATGCGGCTGGTGCTCTAGCTGTTCGGAATTTAGGTTCGTCACTCGCGTTGAAGGTGATGGCTGTATTGCTCCATGGATTTATTGTTGCCACTTGGTGGACTTCGGTGAGGCTGCGAAGAGCTCTCTTTCGCATATTATTTGATGCGAAAGTCTCAGAGATTGTGAGGAAGGTACTGAAATTCTCGGGCTGGTTCTCTTTGACCTCCGGAATTAGGAGATCTTCGCCAATTTTGGCCACCTGCCGAACTATCCAACATGCCCTGAGGCTGTGCGTTGGTGCGGCGTCTACTGCACTATGAATTTTGCAGGGTCCGTCCAGCCACTTTTCTAGTACGGTTCCGTATCCCCTAGAGGGTTTTGATTTTTTGTTTAATCCGGACGTCTTACCGTAATGCGCCCTTTTAATTCGGACGGGACTGCTATTCTGGGCCGGATTATCCCAAAATTTACTTTCGGTTTTCCAAGCACTTTCCATCGCGTAGTATTTTTGCACTACGGACGCCAAGTCAGCAAAGCGCGTAATATTACGGCGACTTACGGCGTTGAGTATCCCCTTGTCCGTGCAGTTATTGCAGAAAATTGAAATCGCGTCTCCCTCGTGGCAATCCTTTATCCTGTGCATAAGCAGGAGGAATCTGGCCCAGTAATGATGTATTGTTTCTTCTGGCTTCTGCCTAACCTGGGAGAGATCGCTTAGGGTTGGGCGAGCGGAACTCGTTAAATCCGACACCTTGCCCAGTTTGCTGTCCGGAGGCCGGACAACCTCCGGATTCGAAGATCCGGAGCCTCGGATGTTATCCGGCTTGCCCGACTCTAAGTTCAGGTCTTGAATTGCATCCTCCCCTCCGTGGATATCCGTGGAGGGTTCCGGAATTCGGACATAATTGGTCCTTAAGATCGATGAAGGGTCGCCGTATTGTGCCTCTACCAACGCAATATGGTGGGTGGCTTGGGGGGAGTTGATTTCCCTTAGATCGGGTTTAAGCCCAACCTGGTCATAATTCGTGGCGACCCCCAAGGCAGCAATACGATCCAGGAGCTCGTTAACGGAGGAGAGCTCTATCGGATCCAACTGTTCGGCCGATGCCAAACTCACGTGGAGATTGTTTTTGATGACCCGAGAGGTCACCGTGGGCGCCACGGCCGTCGGGGTGGTCATGAGAAATCCACCCAGCCGGAGGGTTTGGCCGATAGCCAAAGCTCCATCGGTGACTGTGCCATCTTTAAAGACGGGAAAAGGCATCCTTCCTGCTCGCGACGGCACAGAGGAACTCTCAATGAAAGCACCAATGTCGGTGTCAAAACCGGCGGATCTCGGGTAGGGGGTCCCGAACTGTGCGTCAAGGTCGGATGGTAACAGGAGACAAGGGACACTTTGTTTTACCCAGGTTCGGGCCCTCTCGATGGAGGTAAAACCCTACTCCTGCTTGATTAATATTGATGATATGGGTACTACAAGAGTAGATCTACCACGAGATCAAGGAGGCTAAACCCTAGAAGCTAGCCTATGGTATGATGATGAATAATGATTGTTCTCCTACGGACTACAACCCTCCGGTTTATATAGGCACCGGATAGAGTTAGGGTTACACAGAGTCGGTTACATGGGTAGGAGATCTTGAATATCCGCACGCCTAGCTTGCCTTCCACGCCAAGGAAAGAACCTTCCGGACACGGGACGAAGTCTTCTATCTTGTATCTTCATAGTCCTGGAGTCCGGCTGAGAGTATAGTCCGGCTAGCGGAACCCCCCCTAATCCAGAACTCCCTCAGTCTTCCTATCCTTTCTCACTAAGCTAGTGAAGGTTTCACCTTGTTCCTACTTGTGCAAACAGGGATCGTGTTGGGCCAATCATACATTTTAGTGGAACTACACAAGACAATACAATGAACTGTATCCCAGCCAGTGCTTTAACTCTGCTGGAAGTTCTTGATAATCTTTCGATATAATCTCAGCACTGGTAAACAAGAGTAATGTCAACCATACATTTGAAGTACACAAAAATATATACTATTGTGTGATTCCAGTGAGTGCTTTATCATCTCTTATGGGACTACATGAATAAGCTTTTTTTCTCAGGTTGGTACGGGCCTAAGGCGTTCATCCATATTAGTTTGCTGTCATCTCTATTTGTATCATGGTACTGTCATGAGAAACTCCTTTATCTTTGCACGTTAAAGTTTTGCAACCTATGATAAATGGCAATGCTTTGAGTGTTGAGTTGAGCTAATTGGCATTGATTAAATAAACCAATACCTCTCTTTAAGCAAGACTACTATGTTGCTAACTTTACCCATTAAGATAATGAGGGTGCTTCTATTTGTTAGTGTATGTTTCATCAACTCACTACTAGGAAAAGGGCTATAGATGAAATTGACACTAATGGCGCACCAGACATGTGGTGCGCCACTACTATATACTAATGGCGCACCATGTGGTGCGCCACCACCATCCACGGTGCGCCATTAGTAACAAGATTTTTTTTATATTTTTTCAAAACTAGTAATGGCGCACCAGGGGATAGTGCGCCATTACTAGTTAAACTAGTAATGGCACACCACATCCACGGTGCGCCATTAGTAAAAAAAAATCAAATTTGTTTTTCAATTTGTTTTTTTAATTTTTTTTCAAAACTAGTAATGGCACACCAAGGGATAGTGCGCCATTACTAGTAATGGTGCGCCACTAGTAATTTTTTTTTCAATTTTTTTATATTTTTTGAAAACTAGTAATGGTGCACCGTTGGAGTGGTGCGCCATTACTAGTTGAACTAGTAATGGCGCACCACTCCCACGGTGTGCCATTACTAACTTGGCCCAAAAATTCCATCGCATGCACCCCCCCTGGACCGCCTTTTCAGTTTAAAAAAAAGAAAATGATGAAAATGTCAAAAAAAAATAAAAGAAAATAAGTTTCCCATGTGATATGTGGTCTAGTTGTTGGGAAAATTTACAAATATGAATTTCTACTTTATTTGCAAAATCTCTTTGGAATTTGTAAAATGGGCATAACTTTGGCATACGAACTCGGATTAAAAACTTTTCTATATGAAAAATCATCTACTTGAAAAGTTACATCCGAATTTCGAACTTACTAGTGGAACCCCGTTAAACATTTTCAGAATCCTCAAAAACATAACAGAAAAAAAGTTACGGGGCTTTTAAGATACAGAGGCAAAAAAATTCAAAAAAATTAAACTTACTAGTGGCGCACCGTATGCTAGGTGCTCCACTAGTAACAGAAAAAAAATACTTCCAATTTTTTTTCGGGATTTTTTTTTCAATATATGATACGTAATATGAACAAAAGTTTGAAATATTTTTTCAAAATTTCATCACACTCATGAACATGAACAAAGTCCTAAACATCAACAAGGTTTAATAGGATTGATATGCTAGATATATCAACAAGTGCTTGTGAAGTGAGCTGGTGCTGGGGTTGGATAGAACTCTGAAGTTAAGCGTGTTTGGGCTGGAGTAGTGTGAGGATGGGTGACCTTTCAGGAAGTTTGACCACGGAGTGCTTCATTGCCTCGACAGCTTCCGTCCTTTCCCGTCAATCGCTAATCTCCGCTTGCTTTCTTCCTTTGCTGCCAGTCGCTTGGCTTATCTCGGCTTCCAGTCAAAGGAAATAGTAATTGATATGCTACCTCACAGAGGGTGGTACTGGTCTTTATCCTGATTATTGTGCCTGTCATATGTATTGGTAATTTGATATTGTGCTACTGTTTGCCGATTTCATAAAGGAGTAATTTGGAGCCTAAACTCGGAGGCAAATCATTACATCGGGTGATTTCAGTAGAACTGCACAAAATGATCAGATGGACAGGTACTTATGCTGCTGCTATGTACTTCAAAGTTCACTCAGACAAGCATCGATGTTGAGAAGAAGTGCCTATATTCATTCAAGTATCAACCGGCGTCAACCAATTGTGAAACTCCAAGTATTAGGAGAGTGAACGCCAAAAATATTGCTTGGTGCATAGCCCAGAAAAACGCAGTCCAGTCTTTGGTCCCAACTTGTGCCTTTTGGTTATCGGCACATATGGTAGCGAACTATATGGCATGGAGTCTAAAGATTCCAGACAAGTTGGTTGACGCGTATATTCATCTGGCACTTAATCAGTCTGCACGCCAAGGATGCTCCATTTCAGTTGAACTTTATAAAAAATTTGGGTGGTTCATTTTCTCAACCGCCTCCTTTCTTGTCTGCAATGTAGAATTTTGGTGAGATACATGACCAAGATGAGCTAGTAAACTAGTTGGATGAAAGTAGTGGCCAAGTTGCTCAAACCTCCCTCGGCACGAGGCCACTATTTGAGGATAAACCTACAAGCAAAGTTCAGATTGTCTGTGCTACCTCTTATGTACTCGAAAGTTTACTAGTACAAGAACTAATTTTAGCAAGAAGTACCTCCGATTGAACACCATTTACCAGTCTGTACCCTAGGTAATTAAAGTTCGTCCATGGATCATATTGGCTGTGATCTCAATCATTTGGATGCATAAACATACTGAACATGTGTATATCTGAATCTTTTTGTGAATTATGTATGAATATTGTCGTGTGATCTATCAATCATTTGGATGCATAGATATGGTGAGCTTGTGTATATATGAATCTTTTGAGTTGTTTATAGTGAATGTTGGCTATGAATATGAACGTGTCCTGTGAACCTGAGTTTGATATGAATGTTTACCTTTTCTGTTGTATTTATGTGTGAACTTGTTAGTATGCCTACTGTTGGGTATAAAACGCAGGTCTCTTATAAAAGTAATGTTGTGTCCAATTTATGTTTTCCCTTCTAACCACATTATATATATATATATATATATATATATATATATATATATATTATTACTATTATCATATATTTTATAGAGACTTATATATACATTATAAAAACATCCCACGTGTTATTAACTTATAAAAGTAAATGTTTAACGGAAGTTGGCAAGGAAAATCCTGGTTGTTTTTGACTCACAGGCAAGGAAAATCCTGGTGATTGCGTACAAAAGCTTGCGAAGATTTTAAGGACCAATTTAATAATAACACGCTCATTTTTATTTTGAGCAATAACTTGCTAATTTCTTAATTATATATATAAAAAATGTTCCTCTCCGGTTTATTCTTTGATATTAATTGCTCCTTCTAACATAACATTATATATATAACAAGCCCACCTAATACGTGTATTTCAAGGAAGTGCAAATGGGCTGGGATTTCTTAGAAAATATAAACGGGCCTGATTGACGCCAAATTATTTGTTCACCCAGCCCACCAAATGGACTGTACATTCTAGAAAACATGGGTTAAATATATGCCACATCTTGGCAGGCTGACATGTGGGCCAATAGGTCGAAGCCTACGCAGGGCGTTGTCAACTTGGTCAACAAATGATTGTGTCATCCACAGCCATTGGATTTATATCCAACGGCCGGCATGCACCTTCAATCTCTCGTCTTCTTCCTCCAGCGTCGTCGGGACTGCCTGGTCCGGCCTCCGGCAGCTAGCGGCTCTGCTTAGCACGCATCACTTCGAAGCGCTATCCCACCGCCGGCCAGGCTATCCCTCCACCCCTCGACACCTCCTGTTATTCTCCACAGACTACAGCCCCACGCTGCAACAGAACCAGTTATAAACCTTCTCCTCCTCTCAATCTGCGACTCTACTGCCGCGTTTTCCCATCTCCGAGTCGTTCCCATCTGGGGCCTCGCCGTCATCCACCGCCTCGCTGTGTTCGGTGCGGCGTGGTCAATGATACGTCTCCAACGTATCTATAATTTTTGATTGCTCCATGCTACTTTATCTACTGTTTTGTACTATATTGGGCTTTATTTTCCACTTCTATATTATTTTTGGGACTAACCTATTAACCGGAGGCCCAGCCCAGAATTGCTGTTTTTTTGCCTATTTCAGTATTTCGAGGAAACAGAATATCAAACGGAGTCCAAACGGAATGAAACCTTCGGGAACGTGATCTTCTCACCGAACGTGATTCAGGAGACTTGGACCCTACTCCAAGAAGTTTTCGGGGAGGTCACGAGGGTGGAGAGCGCCCCCCTGGGCGCGCCCCCTGCCTCGTGGGCCCCTTGGAGCTCCACCCAACGTGCTCCTTCCTCCTATATATACCTACGTACCCCCATTAGACCAGAGACGGAGCTAGAAACCTAATTCCACCGCCGCAACTTCCTGTATCCACGAGATCCCATCTTGGGGCCTGTTCCGGAGCTCCGCCGGAGAGGGCATCAATCACGGAGGGCTTCTACATCAACACCATAGCCCTTCCGATGAAGTGTGAGTAGTTTACTTCAGACCTTCGGGTCCATAGCTAGTAGCTATATGGCTTGTTCTCTCTTTTTGGATCTCAATACAATGTTCTCCCCCTCTCTCGTGGAAATCTATTCGTTGTAATCTTCTTTTTGCGGTGTGTTTTTTGAGATCGATGAATTGTTGGTTTATGATCCAACTTACCTATGAATAATATTTGAATATTCTCTGAATTCTTTTATGTATGATTGAGTTATCTTTGCAAGTCTCTTTGAATTATCCGTTTGGTTTGGCCAACTAGATTGGTAGTTCTTGCAATGGGAGAAGTGCTTAGCTTTGGGTTCAATCTTGCGGTGTCCTTACTTAGTGACAGAAAGAGTTGCAAGGCACGTATTGTATTGTTGCCATCGAGGATAACAAGATGGGGTATTTATCATATTTCATGAATTTATTCCTCTACATCATGTCATCTTGCTTAAGGCGTTACTCTGTTTTTAACTTAATACTCTAGATGCATGCTGGATAGCGGTCGATGAGTGGAGTAATAGTAGTAGATGCAGGAAGGAGTCGGTCTACTTGTCACGGACGTGATGCCTATATACATGATCAAACCTAGATAACCTCACAACTATGCTCAATTCTATCAATTGCTCAACAGTAATTTGTTCACCCACCGTAGAATATCTATGCTCTTGAGAGAAGCCACTAGTGAAACCTATGGCCCCCGGGTCTATTCTCATCATATCAATCTCCATTACTTTATTTTACTTGTTTTGCTTTTACTTTTTCACTTTGCATCTTTATACCAAAAATACCAAAAATATTATCTCTATCAGATCTCACTCTCGTAAGTGACCGTGAAGGGATTGACAATCCCTAAGCGTTGGTTGCGAGTTGCTACCGTTTTGTGCAGGTACGAGGGACTTGCGCGTGACCTCCTACTGGATTGATACCTTGGTTCTCAAAAACTTAGGGAAATACTTACGCTACTTTGCTTCATCACCCCCTCCTCTTCGGGGAAAACCAATGCTAGCACGAGACATAGCAAGAAGGATTTCTGGCGCCGCTGCAGGGGAGGCCTACGCCAAGTCAAGTCAAGATTTACTCTCCCGTCAATGAGCCATTTCTGGCGCCGTTGCCGGGGAAGCCTATGCTAAAGTCAACATACCAAGTACCCACCACAATCTCTGTCTCTCGCATTACATTATTTGCCATTTGCCTATCGTTTTCCTCTCCCCCACTTCACCCTTGACGTTTTATTCGCCCTCTTTTTACCTTTGCCTTTTGTTTGCTTGTGTGTTAGTTTGCTTACCTGTCGCTATGTCGAATTCCTTATCCGCTCCTATGTCTCCCGAGTTTGAAGTTCTTCACTTCAAGCAACGGCAAGTAGAAAACTTAAAAGATGCTGGGTATAGGATGATGGAATCTTATCGTAAGTGCACCCTAGAGGTGAACTTTAGAATTCTTCTTCGCAATTTTTATGTTGGGTTAAACATGACGCATAGACAACTCTTGGATTGCATGGCCAAGGGAAATTTCATTAATATTGATCCCGGTATTGCGCATGAGATTATAGAGGGAATAGTGGGAACACCACCCCAAAAGGGAGGATATCATCCTACCAAGTAAGAAACCCAAGTCTTTGAGAAGATTTGCGAAGTAACAAAGATTTAACAAAAGTCTCTTGAGCCTCTTAAAAATATTAGCGGAAATCTTAACCGCATGAATATGTTGATTACTCTTTGCAATAAACGGTTGGATTCTTTAGATATAAAAATTTCCGAGTATGAAGGGAAGAGGGAAGAACCCCCCGGATTCGAGCATGACTCCACTAAAAAGTTGAAAATTAAAGATGGGAATACCTAGATCTATCCTTGCTTTTATGCCTAGCTAGGGGCGTTAAATGATAGCGCTTGTTGGGAGGCAACCCAATTTTATTTTATGTTTTTTGTTTTTGGTTCTGTTTAGGAATAAATAATCCATCTAGATTCTGTTTAGATGTGGTTTTATCTTTTAATTAGTGTTTGTGCCAAGTTAAACCTATTAGATCTTCTTGGAAGATAGTTATTTGATCTTGTTGTAATTTCCAGAATCTTTGCGCTCAGTGCCCGAATTGTCAAAAATCACCAGAACGTGATAAAATAGTGATTCCAATTCCTGCTGATCAATAAACAAATTTCCCAGGTCGTATAATTTTGGTATGATTTTTTGGGTTCCAGAAGTATGCGTTAGTAACAGATTACTACAGACTGTTCTGTTTTTGACATATTCTGTTTTTCGTGTGTTGTTTGCTTATTTTGATGAATCTATGGCTAGTAAAATAGTTTATAAACTATAAAGAAGTTGGAATACAGTAGGTTGAACACCAATACAAATAAAGAACAAGTTCACTACAGTACCTTAAAGTAGTCTTTTGTTTTCTTTCTCTAACGGAGCTCACGAGATTTCTATTGAGTTTTGTGTTGTGAGGTTTTCAAGTTCTGGGTGAATTCTTTTGATGGATTATGGAACAAGGAGTGGAAAGAGCCTAAGCTTGGGGATGCCCATGGAACCCCCAAGATAATCCAAGGACACCAAAAATTCAAAGCTTGGGGATGCCCCGGAAGGCATCCCCTCTTTCGTCCACTTCCATCGGTAATTTACTTGGAGCTATATTTTTATTCAACACATGATATATGTTTTGCTTGGAGCGTATTGTATTATTTGTGTCTTTGCTTGTTAGTCTACCAGAATCATCCTTGCTGTACACACCTTTTGAGAGAGCCATGCATGAATTGAAATTTGTTAGAATACTCTATGTGCTTCACTTATATCTTTTTGAGCGTGATAATTTTTGCTCTAGTGCTTCACTTAGATCTTTTAGAGCACGGTGGTGGTTTGTTTTAAATAAAATTGATCTCTCATGCTTCACTTATATTATTTTGAGATTCGTTAATAGCATGGTAATTTGCTTAATGTTAATATACTTGGTATTCAAGATATGTGAAACTTTCTTTTTAGTGGGTTGAATACTAACATAAGTTTGATGCTTGATAATTGTTTGAGATATGGAGGTGATAATATCATAGTCGTGCTAGTTGAGTAGTTGTGAATTTGAGAAATACTTGTGTTGAAGTTAGCAAGTCCCGTAGCATGCACGTATTGTTAAAGTTGTGTAACAAATTTGAAGCATGAAGTGTACCTGGCTTGTGCATCCTTATGAGTGGCGGTCGGGCACGAGCGATGGTCTTTTCCTACCAATGTATCCCCCTGGGAGCATGCGCGTAGTACTTGATTTTTGATGACTTCTAAACTTTTGCAATAATTATATGAGTTCATTTGACTAATGTTGAGTCCATGGATTATACGCACTTTTACCTTTCCGCCATTTGCTAGCCTCTTCGGTACTTAGCATTGCCCTTTCCCACATTGAGAGTTGGTGCAAACTTCGCCGGTGCATCCAAACCCCGTGATATGATACGCTCTTTCACACATAAACCTCTCTATATCTTCCTCAAAACAGCCACCATACCTACCTATCATGGCATTTCCATAGCCATTCCGAGATATATTGCCATGCAACTTCCACCATCATCATCATCATCATGACATGCTTTACTTTTGTCATATTGCCATTGCATGATCTTGTAGTTGACATCGTATTTGTGGCAAAGCCACCATGCATTATTTTTCATACATGTCACTCTTGATTCATTGCACCATCCCGGTACACCGCCGGAGGCATTCATATAGAGTCATATCTTGTTCTAGTATCGAGTTGTAATCATTATATTGTAATCAATAGAAGTGTGATGATCATCATTATTAGAGCATTGCCCAATAAAAAAAGAGAAAGGCCAAAAAGAAAAAAAAGAAAGGCACAAAAAAAGAAAGAGAAAATAAAAAGGGCAATGCTACTATCTCTTTTTCCACGCTTGTGCTTCAAAGTAGCACCTTGTTCTTCATGTAGTGAGTCTCATATATTGTGCTTCAAAGTAGCACCATGATTTCATATAGTGAGTCTCATAAGTTGTCTTGTTCATACTAGTGGGAATTTTTCATTATAGAACTTGGCTTGTATATTCCAATGATGGGCTTCCTCAAAATGCCCTAGGTCTTCATGAGCAAGCAAGTTGGATGCACACCCACTAGTTTTCTTTTGTTGAGCATTCTTAGCTCTAGTGCATCCGTTGCATGGCAATCCCTACTCCTTGCATTAACATCAATTGATGGGCATCTCCATAGCTCATTGATTAGCCTCGTTGATGTGAGACTTTCTCCTTTTTTGTCTTCTCCACACAATCCCCATCATCATATTCTATACCACCCATAGTGCTATGTCCATGGCTCGCGCTCATGTATTGCGTGAAGGTTGAAAAAGTTTGAAATTATTTGAGTATGAAACAATTGCTTGGCTTGTCATCGGGGGTATAGAAGTTGGGAAAATCTTTGTGTGACGAAAATGAAGCATAGCCTAACTATATGATTTTGTAGGGATGAACTTCCTTTGGCCATGTTATTTTGAGATGACATAATTGTTTGATTAGTATGCTTGAAGTATTATCATTTTTATGTCAATATGAACTTTTGTCTTGAACCTTTCGGATCTGAATATTCATACCATGATTAAGAAGATTTACATTGAAATTATGCCAAAGTATCACTCGGCATAAAAAATTCTCTTTTTATCATTTACCTACTCGAGGACGAGCAGGATTAAGCTTGAGGATTAAGCTTGCATTAACGTCTCCAACTGTTTTGGACTATATTGGGCTTTATTTTCTACTTTTATATTATTTTTGGGACTAACCTATTAACCGGAGGCCCAGCCCAGAATTGCTGTTTTTTGCCTATTTCAGTATTTCGAATAAACAGAATATCAAACGGAGTCCAAACGGAATGAAACCTTCGGGAACGTGATCTTCTCACCGAATGTGATCCAGGAGACTTGGACCCTACTCCAAGAAGTTTCCGGGGAGGTCACGAGGGTGGAGGGCGCGCCCCCTGCCTCGTGGGCCGCTCGGAGCTCCACCGACGTGCTCCTTCCTCCTATATATACCTACGTACCCCCATTAGACCAGAGACGGAGCCAAAAACCTAATTCCACCGCCGCAACTTCCTGTATCCACGAGATCCCATCTTGGGGCCTGTTCCGAAGCTCCGCCGGAGAGGGCATCCATCACGGAGGGCTTCTACATCGACACCATAGCCCTTCCGATGAAGTGTGAGTAGTTTACTTCAGACCTTCGGGTCCATAGCTAGTAGCTAGATGGCTTCTTCTCTCTTTTTGGATCTCAATACAATGTTCTCCCCCTCTCTCATGGAGATCTATTCGATGTAATCTTCTTTTTGCGGTGTGTTTGTTGAGACCGATGAATTGTGGGTTTATGATCCAACTTATCTATGAATAATATTTGAATCTTCTCTGAATTCTTTTATGTATGATTGATTTATCTTTGCAAGTCTCTTCGAATTATCTGTTTGGTTTGGTCAACTAGATTGGTAGTTCTTGCAATGGGAGAAGTGCTTAGCTTTGGGTTCAATCTTGCGGTGTCCTTACTCAGTGACAGAAAGAGTTGCAAGGCACGTATTGTATTGTTGCCATCGAGGATAACAAGATGGGGTATTTATCATATTGTATGAATTTATTCCTCTACATCATGTCATCTTGCTTAAGGCGTTACTCTGTTTTTAACTTAATACTCTAGATGCATGCTGGATAGCGGTCGATGAGTGGAGTAATAGTAGTAGATGCAGGCAGGAGTCGGTCTACTTGTCATGGATGTGATGCCTATATACATGATCATACCTAGATAACCTCATGACTATGCTCAATTCTATCAATTGCTCAACAGTAATTTGTTCGCCCACCGTAGAATATCTATGCTCTTGAGAGAAGCCACTAGTGAAACCTATGGCCCCCGGGTCAATTCTCATCATATCAATCTCCATTACTTTATTTTACTTGTTTTGCTTTTACTTTTCACTTTGCATCTTTATACCAAAAATACCAAAAATATTATCTCTACCAGATCTCACTCTCGTAAGTGACCGTGAAGGTATTGACAACCCCTAAGCGTTGGTTGCGAGTTGCTACCGTTTTGTGCAGGTACGAGGGACTTGCGCGTGACTTCCTACTGGATTGATACCTTGGTTCTCAAAAACTGAGGGAAATACTTACGCTACTGTGCTGCATCACCCCCTCCTCTTCGGGGAAAACCAACGCTAGCTCGAGACGTAGCAGTCAACAATCGAGATCGGAAGATGACTGTACGTGAGAGGCTGATAGTGGGGACGCACCATGCCCATGGACGCATGCATGCAACGGAACGCGGCGAGGTCAACGTGGTCGGGGAACGACTTCCATCGGAAGTATACTGTACGTGGAGAGTCTCAGCTGGGTCCACGGCCGCAGCAAGTAAGTGCCTCTTTAGTACGCGGAAAATAATTATTCCTCCAACTGACAGTAGGGACCCACTGGAGGGTCTACCGTATTTTGCAAAAAAAACGTTTGCCCCCTGACTGCTAGGACCCACCTGACGGGCCACCGTATTTCGCGAAAGAAGCGTTCCCCCCGATGTCAGCTCGGACCCACCAAAAGTGTCTCCTTAAAAAAATGAATACTCCCCCGGCTAGCTGGGACCCACCTTGGTGGCATGCTGACCTGTGGGCCTACTAAGTTGACGGGGACGAAGGGCTTTGTCAACTTAGTCAATATGAACGATTCTAGCTCCACTGACCGTACGATGTCCATCCAACAGCCGTAGTGCTTCTTCAACCTCTGGTCTTCTTGCTCCAGCCGCCCAAAGCAGCGCCGGTCGTGCCGCATGCTCCTGCCTCCCGTGGCCGGCTATGCTACCGCGGAGGCCTCACCGCCCCTACTATTCCCACCGCTGGCCAGGCCCCGCGGCGACGGCAGCCTCGCACCGCAGCCAAACCAGTGAACCCTCGTACTCCTCCCTGCGTGGGCTTCCACTGCCGCGTCTTCCCCGGCTCCGCGTCATCCCCTTCCTAGGTCTCGCCGTCGTCCACCGCCGTGGTGCTCTCCGCGCGGCGTGGTCAACGTGGTCAAGGAACAACTTCCATCAGAAGAGTACTGTACGTGGAGAGGCTGGCAGCTGGGTCCATGGCCACAACCTAGTTTTTTGTGATTTTCCAAGTAAGTCGCTTTGTCAGGCCTGTTGGGCTGCAAATCTTTCAAAACGAGGAGAGCTTTCATTCGGCTAGCCGAGAAAATGACCCATCAGCAATGAGAAATGGGATGTACATTTTTAAAACACATCAAACCGACAATTAGTTTCAAATATCTTTTTTTCATTTCGAGATTTTAAATTACATTAATTTTTATGCGTGGAGAATTTGTTGGATTTTATATTGATATACATTTATTTTTAAAATCAGTTTGAATGTGCGTCGAAATTTCAGGATTAAAAAAAGTTCGGACCGCACCAAAATATGCAAAATTTCGTATAATTTTTTAACCGTGGCCACAATATGGGCTGTAATGCTAACAAAAAGATTATGGGCTCCAAAAAAACCTTAATAATTAGCAAATGGGCTATAAATTATTAGAAATAATGGTAGATGGGTTGTATGCTGTTTTCCACAGATTTGAGGCTTTCCTAAAAAAAAGGTTGACGCACAAGCAGTGACTGTTGGATGGCCATCCAACGGCCGTCCTGCTTCTTCAATCTCTGCTCTTACTGCTCCATCCGCTCAAACAAGCGCCGACGGGACTGCCTGCTCCCTCCTCCCCGTGGACGGCTCTGCTGTCGCGCAGGCCTCACCGCCCCACCGTACTCCCATCGCTGGCCTAGCCATCCCTCTACTCACCCACACCTGCTGTTATTCTTCGGCGATGGCAGACGAACCATTAAACCCTCGTACAGTCGAACTCCCCTCTGCGTGGGAAACAATTGCCGAGCCTTCCCTGCCTCCGTGTCGTTCCCTTCCTAGGCCTCGCCGTCGTCCACCGCCCTGGTGCTCTCGCCGCGGCCTGGTCAACGTGGTCAACGACTGACATGCAACTGAAGTGGACTTTATGTGGAGAGGCCGACAGCTGGGTCCATGGCCGCACGCAAGGAAATGCCTCCTTATTACGCGCAAAATAATTATTCCTCCACCTGACATCAGGGACCCACCAAAAGGGCCTCTGTATTTCATGAAAAAAAGTTACCGCCGCTGACAGCTCGGACCCACCAGCTATATCTTCGCATGCAAGGAAGTGTCTCCTTATTACACACAAAAAAATGAATACTCCCCCTGTTAGCTGGGACCCAGTATAGTGCCAGGCTGACTTGTGGGCCTACTAAGTTGACGGGGACGAATGGCTTTGGCAACTTAGTCAATATGCACGATTCTAGCTCTAGTGACCGTACGATGTCCATCCAACGGCCGTAGTGCTTTGTGATGCCCCCGATTCAATCGTACACTAATCATGCACGCAAACGTGTACGATCAAGATCAGGGACTCACGGAAAGATATCACAACACAACTCTAAAAACATAAATAAGTTATACAAGCTTCATAATACAAGCCAGGGGCCTCGAGGGCTCGAATACAAGTGCTCGATCATAGACGAGTCAGCGGAATCAACAATATCTGAGTACAGACATAAGTTAAACAAGTTTGCCTTAAGAAGGCTAGCACAAACTGGGATACAGATCGAAAGAGGCGCATGCCTCCTGCCTGGGATCCTCCTAACTACTCCTGGTCGTCGTCAGCGGGCTGCACGAAGTAGTAGGCACCTCCGGTGTAGGAGGAGTCGTCGTCGATGGTGGCATCGGCTTCTGGGCTCCAGCATCTGGTTGCGACAACCAGGTAGAATGGAAAGGGGGAAAAGAGGGAGAAAGCAACCGTGAGTACTCATTGAAAGTACTCGCAAGCAAGGAGCTACACGACATATGCATGGATATATGTGTAAAGGCCATATCAGTGGACTGAACTGCAGAATGCTAGAATAAGAGGGGGATAGCTAATCCTATCGTAGACTACGCTTCTGGAAGCCTCCGGCTTGCAGCATGTAGAAGAGAGTAGACTGAAGTCCTCCAAGTAGCATCGCATAGCATAATCCTACCCGGCGATCCCCTCCTCATTGCCCCGTTAGAGAGCGATCACCGGGTTGTATCTGGAACTTGGAAGGGTGTGTTTTATTAAGTATCTGGTTCTAGTTGTCATAAGGTCAAGGTACAACTCCGGGTCGTCCTTTTACCGAGGGACACGGCTATTCGAAAAGATTAACTTCCCTGCAGGGGTGCACCACATTCCCCAACACGCTTGATCCCATTTGGCAGGACACACTTTTCTGGGTCATGCCCGGCCGCGGAAGATCAACACGTCGCAGCACCACCTAGGCACAACAGAGAGGTCAGCACACCGGTCTAAATCCTATGGCGCAGGGGTCTGGGCCCATCGCCCATTGCACACCTGCACGTTGCGAGGGCGGCCGAAAGCAGAACTAGCCCCCTTAATACAAGAGCAGGCTTACGTTCCAATCCGGCGCACGCCGCTCAGTCGCTGACGTCACGAAGTGCTTCGGCTGATACCACGACGCCGGGATACCCATAACTACTCCCGCGTAGATGGTTAGTGCGTATAGACCAAATGGCCAGACTCAGATCAAATACCCAGATCTCGTTAAGCGTGTTAAGTATCCGCGAACGCCGACCAGGGCCAGGCCCACCTCTCTCCTAGGTGGTCTGAACCTGCCCTGTCGCTCCGCCACAAAGTAACAGCCGGGGGCCGTCGGGAACCCAGGCCCACCTCTACGGGGATGGAGCCACCTGCCCCTTCAGCCCCCATCTCCGAACAGTATCACAGTTAATGTAACAGTGTAAAGTATATAGTATATGCCCGTGATCACCTCCCGAAGTGATCATGGCCCAGTAGTATAGCATGGCAGATGGACAAGAGTGTAGGGCCATTGATGGAACACTAGCATCCTATACTAAGTAGTAGGATAGCAGGTAAAGGTAACAATAGTAGTAGCAAGGACAGGCTATGCAGCAGTATAGGATTAACTGAAAGCAGTAACATGCTACACTACTCTAATGCAAGCAGTATAGAGAAGAATAGGTGATATCTGGTGATCAAGGGGGGGGGCTTGCCTGGTTACTCTGGCAAAAAGGACGGGTCGTCAACAACGTAGTCGAACTGTGGGTCGCTGACAGTCTCGGGGTCTACCGGAAAGAAGTAACGGAGGGGGAACACAATAAATAATAGAGCAATCAAAGCATCACAAAGTAATATGCGGTGCTAGACGTGACCTAACGTAGTACTAGGTGATACCGGGAAAGGGGGAAAACATCCGAGAAAGGATTCCCGGTGTTTCGCGTTTTCGGGCTGAGGAGCCGGAGGGGGAAAGTTGCGAGTTTGATATGTTAGGTGTGTGTGGCGGACGAACGGGATGCGTATCCGGATTCGTCTCGTCGTTCTGAGCAACTTTCATGTACAAAGTATTTTCATTCAAGTTACGGATTATTTTATATGATTTTTCAAAGATTTAAATTAATTCTAGAATTTCTGCATTTAATTTAATTCGAAATAATAAAATGTGGAATATTCTTTTATATCTAGCAGCAGCTAGCTACTGAGTATGACAGGTGGGGTCCAGAGGCTGAGTCAGCATGCACAGTCAGCAAGTCAAAGGTCAACGCTGACCAGTCAAACAGGGGGGTGGGGCCCAGGTGTCATTGGTTGTTTTATTAACAGCAATTTTAATTATCTAGTTTATCAAAAGGGCCAACTAGTCAGTGGGGCATTAGGTGGGGGGTTAGGTTAGTGCCTAATTAACAGGGCCGGGCCCACCAGCTGGTTTTAACCAGCGCGCGCCAACAGAGGCGTACAGAGGCTATGGGGAGAGGGCGACGGCGCGAGTCGAGTAGAGGGGGTCAGTGGGTGCGGTTGGTGCCCGGAGCGGCGGTGGCGAGGTCTACGGGCGTGGCCGGGCGCAAGCGAGCAGCACCGGCGCGGGGAGCGAGCAGCGCTCGACAGAGCAGCAGGAAAGGCAGGGGGCAGGGGGAAGCAAAGGGAGGCGCGCGGTGAGCAGCAGCAGGTCCACGACGGCGCGTGGTCGCGGCCCGTGACGGGTGCGAGCGGACGAGGGGAGGGCGCGGCGAGCGCGGTCGGGGATGGCCCCCTAGCATGTGCGGGACAAGGGAGAGAGGGGAGGGCGTGGCTCTCACCGTACGATGCAGGGGTACGGTCGGCGAGGCTCGTTGATGCGAGTCAGAGAGGAGGATGAGGACGATGTTCCGGCGACGGCAGGCGATGGCGATCCGGGGAGGGGAACGGCTCGATCCGCACGAGGCAGGGGTCCCGAGCTCCGATGCGTCCAAGTTGTCGACGAAGACGGCAGAGGCGGTGCTCCCGACGCAGTCTGAGGCGGCGGGGAGGACGTCGGGCGCGCGGACGACGGGGTCGACGACGGGGTCGGGGCACCGTTGCCTCGATCGAGAAAGGTGGGGGAGTGGGGGAACAAGAGGAGGAGTGGGGTGCGAGTGATGGGATTTAGGTCACGACGGGGGTTGGGGAGGCCTAAACAGGCCAGGGGTGAGCTGGGCCGGCCAGCTGGGTGAAGGCCCAGTTGGGCCGCGGGGGTTTTGGCCCTATGTTTTCCCCTTTTTTATCTTTTGTTTACCTTTCCTGTTAATTAGTCTCCATATTTTAATTACTACTCATTTTAGTTTTGTCCATTATAAAAAAACAACACCTAATGTAGTATTACTAGTTATACAACTGCCAATACTAGTTAGGCATTTTAATTAAAAATAGTTTGTAACCTTATAATTTGAAAAGGTATTTAATTAATTGTTCTAGTTGCTGTTTTAGTTAATTTAGAGCATTTAAATATTTTATAAAAATATGGTTTCTCAACCATTACTACTTACGATTTATTTGACACAACCCGAACATTTTAGTTTTAGTTAAAACAAAACTTTTGTTGCTTAGCAATATTCTAAATTTGAATTTGAATCGTTTTGAACTAACGCGAGTTTATCAACAGTAACTAAGGTGACGTGGCATTATTAGCAGAGGTTATTGTAGCTTGATTATCCGGGCGTCACAATTCTCCTCCACTATAAGAAATCTCGTCCCGAGATTTAAGAGGTAGAGCAAGGGGGAAAGGTCTGGTTACGATATTATAACGGATCTTCTCGGTCTTGGCTGCTCTTCTCGAAGAAGTTAATCCCTTTCGTTGATGTCTTCATTTCTCTGCTTTGGGTCATCATGATGAAGTAGGCATCCTTTCTTCAGGATCTCCATCATACTTATGAAAGGATAAGGGGGTATTCCGGAAGAACGGGTCGCTACAGTGTTGCTTATCTGGTAGATAACATCAGGGAAGGTTGCGGGAAGTAACTCTCGATTTGAAACTTAAGACATTATCAAGAGCAAAGTAAGAAGGTACCATGAGAAGTTTCCAATGGGCAGGCAATCGTTGGATGGCCTAATCAGAAGGTGAAAGGGTTTCAGAGCAATGGGAATAAGTATTGCGTCTGATACCAGATTAGATCACTAGGCAGGTGCTCCGTCAATTACATACAAAGTCAAGCGCGAGGAACAACCTTGGTAACAGGGTATATAGGAGAGTCAGGTTTCGATCCTGTGGAACCGTGGGTTATGGGCCCACCATGTGGGTTAAAAAGTTGGAAGGGTGGAGACATCTTGCGTGATCATGCAAGCAAGGCATGTCAGAGGGTAGCCTGTCGATTATGTCAGCATCAACATCGGTAACAAGGGCGAAGGACGAAGAGAACCATTTTCCTGCTCGTTGAACGAGGCGGACCAATAGGCAAAGTTCTCGTCCATCGGTGGCTACCGGAATGTCATCAACAATAGTAACAGGGTCTTGCTGACACAATTGTACACCGAGATGTTTACATAAGCAGGAGAATATTACTGCTTAGATCATATAGATCACAAGCAACGTTAAACCAACCAATGGAAAGGAAAATATGATTATCAGGTTAAACAGAACAATGTAAAGGAAAAATGTGTTTAAACACATATTTCAGGGTATATCCTTCCCAAGGACAAGAAGTGCATGATATCTGTCGGTGTACTAAAGTAGGGGTACCTTAGTACCCCGAACCTGTGCACGGGCAGTAGTAGCACCCCGCGGCAAGGCTCGCCAGGGGAACGCCCAAACCCTCAGACGGCCCCTTCTTGGGCCATTCAAGAACAAAGTATTTAAGCCTAGAAGACGAAGCCTCGGCAAGAAGAGCTTGCCGGGCCGAATAGACAAGGCCCCGGCAAAAGGAGCTTGCCGGGAAGACCAGTCGAAGACAGAAGGCCCCGGCAGGAGGAGCCTGCCAGGGAGACCAGCGGAAGCGCGAAGGCCCTGGCAAGAGGAGCTTGCCGGGAAGGCCAACCAAGACACCCAAGAAAGCGCGCCGCGGCGCACCACGCCCCCCGGCAAGGCCTGGCGAGCGGCAAGTTCCCAGGCGCGGCAAGGCAGCCGCCGCGGCAAGCCACTTGCCGCGGCAAGTTACCACCTCGCCCCTGCGCTCCAGCTCACCCACCAACGTGTCGCTCGGGGGCGCGCCCGGACACACGTGGCGGAGCGCTGCGCAGCCAGGGGCATGCGGTGGCATGCGGCGCTGACAAGTTAGCCGCCATGGCGAACGGGGGCGCCCCTAACGGTCCATTTCAGCGCTGTTCGGGCGACCCAGATGGGCATTTAATGCCCTTGTCCCTTGCCGTCAGAGTTAGGTGCGATAGCACTGTACAGCCACTGTACACACAGCCCTTTTCCATTTTTACCCTCATCTACGCCGCCACCTGTGGGTAGCCCCTTGAGCATATAAAAGAAGGCCCATGCGCACGTAGGGAGAGGAGGAGGAACCGAGGAAACACCCACGCTCGGTCTCAAGTATACTGTAGCAATCAGCATCCCCAAGCAAGAACCCAATACGATCAGACAAGTAGCAGTAGGGTTTTACGCATCCGTGCGGCCCGAAGCTGGGTAAAATCGTTTGTGTGCGCTTCGCCTTGATCTGCTCTTCGTGCAGCCTCCGCCCCCCGCTGAACCGAGAAGGGGCTCCGTCCCCATAGGTGTTCGAGGAGGCCGATTTCCCCCGACATCTTTGGCGCGCCAGGTAGGGGTGCCGAGGGTGGACGGAGGTAAGCCCAGGTACGGCCAGGTACCTTTCCGCTCCAGTCCATGGAGCGGAGGCAATTCTCCTCACGAACTCGCATAAGGCTCACCTCGAGTGCTCGCTCATGCTGAGCTCGAGCAAGAGCAGCTGCTCCTTGAGGGGGGCCGCCTTCAGGCCGCTGTGCGAGCTGCTCGCCTCCAGCAAGCTTTGCGCCGCTCTAGTAGCCGTAAAAGTTAGTGCCAGAAGTTGCGAGAAAGGCGGCCTTGTTCTTCGGCGCGCTCAGTCCGCCAAGATCCCAACAAGTTGACGCCGATCGTGGGGAGGCCCTTTGCCAGCGCGGTTGTCGGAACCCGTTCCGCCAACCACCATCTTTGTCCAAGTCTTGCCGCAGTTGCATGTGATCCTTGGTACAAAGCCGGGCGCAGATCCCGTGCATAGCTCATGTGCCTCGCACATCTTGTCGATTTCATGCCTTTTTACTTTGTGCATGTGTTATCTGACACGTTGTGCAGCACTCGTCCCCGGCGAGCAATAGCGAGCCGCAGAGCCCCGTACCTTCATTTTCCCTTCCCTTCCCTCTCTTGTCTCTCGAGAGAAGTTTACCAGGGGGGATAACGGTATGGGCCAGGCGTCGCCCAAAAGAGCTCCGCCTTGCCGGACAGCAAACGACAGAAAAGCTAGGTTGTCAAAGTTTGAAAAATTAAGTTTTTAAATTCTTATGTTATCTTCCTCGAACGACCGAGCCTTGTATGGAAAACCTGTGCGCAGAGGGACCGGCTCGTGGCTAGTTGCGCCCTTACTTCGTTTCGAGTCCGCTCAACGACCTAAGTGTGCTACAACCAGAGTAGCATCCTTATTTTGTTTCGAGCTCGCTCGACAACTTGAGTGTGCTGCGACTGCAGTCGCAACACTTACTTTGTCCTGAGCCTGCTCAACAATTTAAGTGAGTTGCAGCTAGCCGCGGCAAGGTTTCTTGCCGGTAGTAGCACCGCTGGCGGGCTGCTGACGTCCCGCACTCAGCGCCCGCGGCAAGGCGGAGGCCTACGCCAGCAAGTCCCCAGAAGCGTAGGGCAAAAACATACAAAGCACGGAATCAAGTAGAGGAAATAACAGTGCAATCGTCTACCTAGGATAAAGTTATATTACAGAATAACTTGTCGCGGCTCTAACCAGCTGTTTCCATGACACGTTTAGCAGCGACAAGGGAAGGGAAGAAAGGGACGAGCGGCCTAATCTATGCGGTCGCCCTCGATCCTCTTGATCCCGGCCACCCTTTCCACAATGGGCGCGACGAGAGCCCTGATCTCCTCCAGATCGGCACCTTCCGGCAAGGACTTGAGGACGTTGGTGAGCCTGATGGTGGGGTTGCGGAAGACAATCTTCACCAACACCTTCTCAAGGGCCCCGGAGATGGCTTCGCGCGTCTCGTTGGCCAGCTGCTCTGGGATCACTTTCCGGAGATGCTGAAGCGCCGCCGCCACGCCTTTGAAGAATGAAGTGAGCTTGGCGCTGGGTGGGACGTTCTCGCCGGAGGGATACTTGTGGCCCTCCATCCCCAGCAGCGTCAGCTCCTTCAATGACGGCGGCGATGTCGACGAGACCCTCGGTCCACTACTCCACCGTCGCCCTGAAGTTGTTCTGGGTAACCGCGGCGCTCTTTAGCAGCTCCTCGTTGTCCGCGACCTCCTTCCGCAAGGTCGCCTCCTGCCCCTTGGCGCTCTCCAGCGCCTTGGCCAAGGTGTCCAGCTTCAGCTCGAGATCAGCCTTGGAGTCCTTGGCGGCATCGAGCTCTTTGATCTTCTCGGCGAAGCGGCCCTGCAGCTCGCTGAGGGTGTGGGCACCCTTCTCCCGTTCCTGCTTGAGCGCGACGAGCTCCTCACCGCTCGCCTTGAGATCGATGTCGAGCTGAGCCACCCTCGCCTCCAGCTCCTTCTTGGCGGTCTCCGCAGCCGCGGCAGCATCCTGCGCCTTCTTGAGGGTCCCTCCGAGCGCTTGCTCGCGCGCGGCAACCTCCTCCTCGTGGCTGGCAAGGCTGGCTTGCTGCTGCACCAGCTCACCTTCCCGCAAAGATAGCCCCGCAGCGGCAAGCCTCTGCTGCTCTTCGGCTTCTGCCTTCTCGAGGATGAAGGCCGTCCGCGCCTTGTCAAGCTGCCTCCGCTCCTCCACCAAGGACTGGAGAGCCTCCTGGTTGAGCTCCCGGAGCTCCACGACGCGTTTCTCCATGTCTGCTCCCGCCTTCGCGACGAGCGCCTCCTGGCGCTCCACCTTAGCTTGCCGGGCGCGGTAGAGCGACACAAGCTTTCGGAGCAGCCGCTCCTCCTCGGGCTCGCCGCTGCTGCTGCTCGGCGTGTCGACCAGTGTCAGCCCGGCGGAGGCGAGCACCTCTCCGTCCAAGATCTCTCCCTCAACCAGCGCCCTGGAGCTCGACTCCCAGGGAAGCTTGATGAAGACGTCGTCGCCGGCCTTCAGGTAGACGCCTGGCTGGGGCTCCTCGGGGGCTGACGTGGCGGCAGCGGCAGGATCGCCGGTCGGTGAAGCGCTTGACGCTCCTGCAGCCCCGGGGCTGTCAGTACGGTCGCCGATCCCCTCGCCAGTTGCCGCAGCGGCGGCCTTGGCGGCCTCGACATCTCTGTCGCCGACAGGATCATCAGCTCCGTCCGCCTCTTCGGTGACGATGACGTCGTCGGCATCGCCGCGCGCACCCTCCTCGACGACGACCTCGGTCTCCATCAAGTCCGCGGCGGGCGGGTCTGGTGGCCGGAAGGAGGGAGAAGAATCAACCAAATACCCAACAAGAAAACCAAAAGTGAGAAGAGCCAAGGGAAGTCTTTCGTGCGGGAAGGATTACCGGTGGCAGGGTCTGTGGCCACGGCCTCCGTTGCCGGAGGGTCGTTGGTACCGCCCCTCGCCGGGCAATCCCCCCTTGCCGGAGAGCTCCCCCTTGCTGGAGAGATCTCCCCTGCCTGGGGCTCCTCCCTTGCCGGAGAACTCCCCCTTGGCGGCGTGGTCAACGCAGACGGCGCGGCGGGAGTGCTCTCCGGGCGCTCCTGCTGGGGCTGTTCTGCTCCTACACAAACCAGTAGCCAAATGTCAACAACAAAAGAGAAAAGGAGCACCCTTGTGCGCCGAACAGCGGAAGTGAACCATATACTCACGCTGGGGGTTGCGCTGGGGGCTGCTCTGAAGATCGGCTGCTAGGTCCGACAAGGTCGTCTCAGGCACACCCCCCGTTGTCGGGGCGGGCTCGTCCTCGAGGACGACCAACGGGACCTTGGCCCTCTTGGCCTTTCTCTGGATCAGGGTCCTGGAAAGAAACAAATTCAGAGAAAGGCGAATGAGCTACAAGATAAGACAACAGGAAATCGAAAGGATACAAGCCCGACAAGGGACTTACTCTTCCTCCTCCTCTTCGTCGTCGGAGCTAAGCGCGGAGAAGTCAAAGACCGGCTTGCTCCTGGCGCGAGGAGGCGGGGGAGTGGGCTCCCACGGCCGCTTGGCGGGGGCAGTGGACGGCCCCGCTCCCACTGCCACCGCGGCACGAGAAGCGGCAGGAGCAGAAGCCGCGGCCCGCGAAGACCCCGCTCCTGCTGCCTCAGAGGAGCGTGTCACGCGGCGCTACGATTGCTGGCTCACCTGCCGCACCACATCCCCAGCCTTGCGGAGATGCCTCCTTGGCGGGGCAGGGGGCTCTACTTGCGACGAGCTGCCCGGAGGTCGGGAGGAAGAGGCGTCAACCTCCGGCAAGCCACTCGTGTCCTGGGCGGGCTCGCCCTCAGCGCCGCGCTCGGCAGGCTCTTCCTCGCCGACGAACTCTGCCTCATCGGCAAGGCTCGCCACCTCCGCCGCGTCTGCCTCGGCTGCGGTGAATCCAAATGCACCTGCGGCTGCGGCGGCCGCTGCCTCCTCCATCCTGGAGGCGATGTACGCCAACTCGTCGGGGGTGGTGTCCTGAGTGAGGCCCTTCTTCTCGTCGGGATTGACGGGCGCCTCCTCCAAGTTATCGAAGAACGCCCGCACGACGTCGTCCGCAGGCTCCTGCCAGGTCACGTCGATCCCATGCGAGTCGCACAGCGGCATCATTGCGAGGATGCGGCTGAGCGACGAGTTGTTGCATAGGGGAACGACGCCCTGCGGCAGCCTGAACCATTCGGGGTGCTCAGGGTCGTGCTTGAACAGCTCCCTGAGCGTCGCGTCAAGCTGCAAGACAGTAAAGTTAAAATTGAGGCCCGGACGCAGCCTCATGATATCCGCCGCGTTCTGGAACTCCCAGGCAGGCCTCCCCTTCTCCTGCAGAGGGGCGATGCGGCGGCGGACGAAGTCCGCGCCAAAAGCGCCGACAGTGAGCCCGGCAAGCCTGAGGCGCAGGATCCGGGTGACGGCAATCTCCAGCTTGGCGTCGTCCGGGGCCACGTCGCTCCAATCACGGCCGCGCACCACTGGAGCTCGGCGCACGGCAGTGAATGGCTGCGGTTTTTCCTCGACGATCAAGCACCAGTCCGCCCTCCAGTCCTCCCATCTGCTGCGGAGCTCCCCCTCCAGATAAGCCTCCTTCTTGCCAGTCTTGGAAATCCAGGCGACCCCGCCGGATAAAGGCTCTCCTTTCTCCACCCGAGGAGAAAAGAAATGGAGAAAGAGGGCTACGTTGGGGTAGACTCCGACAAAGTTCTCGCAGAGGTGTGCGAAAACTGCCATTGTCAGAACAGCGTTGGGAGTAAAGTCGAGGAGATGGAAGCCATAGGTGTTCATGATGTCGCAGAAAAATTGAGAAAAAGGGGGGCAAAGCCCGCAATAGAAGAACACAGCAAAGAAGGGGTACCCGGTCGGATACTTCTTCTGGGCAACGGCGGGAAGAACCCGCGTGCGCGGATGCGCTCGCGTCACCGTCGACCAGAAGAGGTAGAACCTGTCCATCAGCTCCGCCGCGTCGAGCTGAGGGGGGAAAGTCGCTCGCTCCCTCCGCAGCGCCTCAAGCCGCAGCGCCTCGGCCGACTTCACGGACTTCCCTCTCCCGATCTTCGGAGGCATAGCGGAGGTGGGGAGGGAGGTCGACGGCAATGGCGGCGCTGGTGACGACGGGGGCGGAGCGCTGCTTTCTTTGGAAAGAAGGAAGTGGCGGAGATTTTTGAGGAATGGCAACCGGCGGGATGGCGAACTGCCCCTGTTTCCCCCGCTTATAAGGGGGAGAGGCGGGCGTTTCGCCTTTCCAAATAAAGAATTCACCTACGACGTGACGCATGCCTGCGTGGCTCAGCCCCGCGCAAGCCACCCACGTCACGCACGCCTCTCCCCACGACGCCGCTTTCGACGCGTGCCACTTGGGGAAGGCACGATGGGTGCGGAGTTAAGATGCAGCGTGACCCAGGCCGCGCGTGCCCGTGCACTGTTTTGGGCCTGGCCCAACAACGCTCGGCACCGTGTATGGCCCAGGCCCGGGGGCTCCTGTCGGTGTACTAAAGTAGGGGTACCTTAGTACCCCGAACCTGTGCACGGGAAGTAGTAGCACCCCGCGGCAAGGCTCGCCAGGGGAACGCCCAAACCCTCAGATGGCCCCTTTTTGGGCCATTCAAGAACAAAGTATTTAAGCCTAGAAGACGAAGCCTCGGCAAGAAGAGCTTGTCGGGCCGAATAGACAAGGCCCCGGCAAAAGGAGCTTGCCGGGAAGACCAGTCGAAGACAGAAGGCCCCGGCAGGAGGAGCCTGCCAGGGAGACCAGCGGAAGCGCGAAGGCCCTGGCAAGAGGAGCTTGCCGGGAAGGCCAACCAAGACACCCAAGAAAGCGCGCCGCGGCGCACCACGCGCCCCGGCAAGGCCTGGCGAGCGGCAAGTTCCCAGGCGCGGCAAGCCACTTGCCGCGGCAAGTTACCACCTCGCCCCTGCGCTCCAGCAAACCCACCAACGTGTCGCTCGGGGGTGCGCCCGGACACACGTGGCGGAGCGCTGCGCAGCCAGGGGCGTGCGGTGGCATGCGGCGCTGACAAGTTAGCCGCCGTGGCGAACGGGGGCGCCCCTAACGGTCTATTTCAGCGCTGTTCGGGTGACCGAGACGGGCATTTAATGCCCTTGTCCCCTGCCGTCAGAGTTAGGTGTGATAGCACTGTACAGCCACTGTACACACAACCCTTTTCCATTTTTACCCTCATCTACGCCGCCACCTGTGGGTAGCCCCTTGAGCATATAAAAGGAGGCCCATGCGCACGTAGGGAGAGGAGGAGGAACCGAGGAAACACCCACGCTCGGTCTCAAGTATGCTGTAGCAATCAGCATCCCCAAGCAAGAACCCAATACGATCAGACAAGCAGCAGTAGGGTTTTACGCATCCGTGTGGCCCGAAGCTGGGTAAAATCGTTTGTGTGCGCTTCGCCTCGGTCTGCTCTTCGTGCAGCCTCCGCCCCCCGCCGAACCAAGAAGGAGCTCCGTCCCCATAGGTGTTCGAGGAGGCCGATTTCCCCCGACAATATCCATGACTGGATATAATGTAGAAAACTCTTTAGGTAAGGGGAGAGAAATTTCATGATATTACCCATACAACGGTGTTTGGATAATTGAGCAGGAAACATTTAGCATTGGGCTTCAAATGTTCTTGTTGAAAATCGGAGTACCATAGACAAGCTTAGAGATAGCATTGACATGGTCTTCAAGCAAAGGTCGGACTTTAGATACTCAATGGATTCACCAAGAACAGCTTATAGAATGAGTCTTTCAATTTCCTCTTGGAAGAATGATTAACATTGCTAAAAGGAAGAACTATAACAATAGGTCATCCGGCCAGGTGTGCTAGGCATGACATCACCTTACCGGGTCATATAAAGACCAACATTAAAACTCTTGGAAAATGCGTCCCAACCATCATATCTGTCCGAGGTTCAGATCCGATTGGTGTCAAGATACCTCAGACTCAGGATGCCTAAGAGGAAAAGGTGCAACACAATTTGACGAGATGACATTGTGATATTCTCAGAAATGATCTATGGAAGCAAGTTCCGAAACAAGAGTTCATCATTAAATCAAGGAGAGGTGAGGAGGTGGCTGATGGACTCAGCAATAATTCAACGAGATATCCAAAAGATGGATTTCCACAATTATGTGAACAAGGAGATAACATTAGTCAGATCAAATGATATAATGATGTATGCTCGAGTAAAACATACACAATTTAACAATGATAGAAGGGTGCACCCAAAAATCTGGACTAGGTAGCACGATCAATGTTTGAATGATGATTCAATATGCAATAGACTTAGAATGAAACTGTCATTCATTAACTTACAAGCAATAGGGTTGCTAGAAGTTTTGAATTTTACACCTCACGGTCCAGTTGTCGGTATTCCGGTTAGAACAACACGGGGACCAAGGAATGAACGGAGATGGCAGGAAGTATCACGTGTACTAAGAATGCATAAGAGGTTATGAAATTCTCACGACATTCTTGACATAAGAGATGCTAATACTCCAAGGAAAAGAAGAACAAATGTTGGATAGCAAGGATCTCAAGGTATAACACAAAACACGAACAAGTTTGTGTTGAACGGAAGGCAATAAAGTGGTCGATGATAAAACAAATCATCGAGGGCAAGGATGGTATTTCTCATCATGAATTCAAGTGATATCCTGGGAGAGCTCAGAATGCTCATGATGATCACGACGCATTTGTCGAGAGATCTCATGAAGATGTAATCGATCGGTGATGACATCAAGTTGAAAGGGATGATGAAGCGAAAGGTTAATGGAACCAAGGGTACGACACAAACTCCAAACAAAGCTTGTTGTCCAAAGCGAGAAGATATGATGAGGAAGATCGACGTAAGCTTAGCTCATCGTCGAAATTTGTGTTTCGGGTTTAAGGACCAGGTAGCACAGTTAAACTATAGCACGAAAACGATATAGTTGATCAGGCTAGGGATGACTTCATCGGGTACAAAATCGTACTTAAATAAGATTACTAAAAGTTGTTGAACCATAGTGCGGACTCGATTCAGTTATCGGTGTCTTTGAGTGTTTAAATAACTCAGAGCCCATGAAAAATTATAATCAGTGAGAATGTAGTACTTGATGGAGAACTCATAATAAGATATTATGTTCCATGATAACTCGAGATATCAGGGGGTAATACTCGACGATAGATCAAAGTAGAGGTTGGACTGGGGTATTGCTCTATAGAAGACATGTGCTTACACGTGCACCGAAAATGGTATTTAAAGGAGAACATGGTCGGAACCACGATTGCAAAGGATCAATTCACCGATATCAAAAGATATTTTATCAAGGAAATAGTTATTATTACAAGAAGCTTCCATGATAGGATCTACATCGTGTCCATGGGCATGAACGCAAGGTTCAAGGTCGACTCCCACTTCTTCAATGTATAACCTTCCATTCACTTCTCGCGTTCGATGAAGTTGTATTGTTGAAATTTTATCTGGCAAAATACAAGAAGAGTATGACTCGTGAAAACTTTCGAGTTCACACATATTAAGGAAGGCATAGGTTCAACCCATCAGGGTATCGTGGAAATACATACCAAAAGCTTCAATGGTAAATACCACCAGCTCAAAAACTGAGCATGGTTTGAGAAAGCAGAGGATACAATTTACCAAAGGCATTATGTAACTGAGGGAAGGCTCATAAGGTTATTGCATATGAAGGACGCTTGTTGGATAAAATCCAACAAAGGATCTGATGGTCCTCATGAGATCTGATGTAAGCATTGGTACTCAACTAGAGGAAGAAAGAATGCAAAGAGATCAGATTATAGAAATAACTGACTAATTCAAAGCTCAAATGCAAAAGAATTATGATTTCCAAATCAAGGGATCAGAAGTAACGCTCTGATCAAGGGTGAATAAGTTGAGTAGGCTTAGGGGTACAATCGATGGCAATTTGATTGGTCGAGATCCAGCTCATGTTTAAAATGACGTCTGAGCCGAAAGGATGAATTCTAGGATCTGATTAAGGATTGCAACATTCCCAACATATTGAATCAAGGGACCCAAAATGATAAAGGAAAAGGACATCCATGAATATTGCTAGTCATTTGGAATTAACCAAAATGCAGGCAGAGAAGCATTTCAAGAGCCATAGGCTAATGAGGATTCTTGAAAGATCGGATAGTATTTCAAAGAATTTTGTGAAACACATGAACAACTGGGGATGAGCGGATACTCGGTAAGAGCGAGAAATTATCCATAGGGTATTCAGGTGACAAAGAACTGCAAGGCAGTAGGCACAAAGTATTCTCGGAACAATAGAGAGAATTTCGTGTACCTTGTAATAACAAGATCAACTGGGGATGAATGTATGAATGGCAAGTGTAAGTAGTTATCCATAAGGATTTATCGGTGGTCGGGAATAGCAAAAGTGGTGGGCACAAGTCTTGAGAGAATATCGAAGAGTATCTTCGGAAGCTTCGGGTGAATCAAGCGGTCATCGGTAACACAGGGCTCTCCGGTTGGAAGTGATCACGAGATCCTAATGTTAGAGTTAGCAAAATTCATTTAACCCGAATAGAAGAGAGTTTAGAGTCCCAGAGTAAAGGTCGAGGAGTAAAAGATCCTAGTACCACCCTATGGCGACGTGGGCCCATAAGGCACACAACCATGTTAGTAAAAGTTTTTGCAATGTCTAGACTCGACTTCGGCCCAAGAGTGTGGAAGGGGGATTCCTACAGGCAGTCAGCTCTAAAAACATAAATAAGTCATACAAGCATCACAGTACAAGCCAGGGGCCTCGAGGGCTCGAATACAAGTGCTCGATCATAGACGAGTCAGCGGAAGCAACAATATCTGAGTACAGACATAAGTTAAACAAGTTTGCCTTAAGAAGGCTAGCACAAACTGGGATACAGATCGAAAGAGGCGCAGGCCTCCTGCCTGGGATCCTCCTAACTACTCCTGGTCGTCGTCAGCGGGCTGCACGAAGTAGTAGGCACCTCCGGTGTAGGAGGAGTCGTCGTCGATGGTGGCATCGGCTTCTGGGCTCCAGCATCTGGTTGCGACAACCAGGTAGAATGGAAAGGGGGAAAAGAGGGAGAAAGCAACCGTGAGTACTCATTGAAAGTACTCGCAAGCAAGGAGCTACACTACATATGCATGGATATATGTGTAAAGGCCATATGAGTGGCCTGAACTGTAGAATGCTAGAATAAGAGGGGGATAGCTAATCCTGTCGTAGACTACGCTTCTGGCAGCCTCCGGCTTGCAGCATGTAGAAGAGAGTAGACTGAAGTCCTCCAAGTAGCATCGCATAGCATAATCCTACCCGGCGATCCCCTCCTCGTTGCCCTGTTAGAGAGCGATCACCGGGTTATATCTGGAACTTGGAAGGGTGTGTTTTATTAAGTATCTGGTTCTTGTTGTCATAAGGTCAAGGTACAACTCCGGGTGGTCCTTTTACCAGGGACACGCCTATTCGAAAAGATTAACTTCCCTGCAGGGGTTCACCACATTCCCCAACACGCTTGATCCCATTTGGCCGGACACACTTTTCTGGGTCATGCCCGGCCGCGGAAGATCAACACGTCGCACCCCCACCTAGGCACAACAGAGAGGTCAGCACGCCGGTCTAAATCCTATGGCGCAGGGATCTGGGCCCATCGCCCATTGCACACCTCCACGTTGCGAGGGCGGCCGAAAGCAGAACTAGCCCCCTTAATACAAGAGCAGGCTTACGTTCCAATCCGGCGCGCGCCGCTCAGTCGCTGACGTCACGAAGTGCTTCGGCTGATACCACGACGCCGGGATACCCATAACTACTCCCGCGTAGATGGTTAGTGCGTATAGACCAAATGGCCAGACTCAGATCAAATACCCAGATCTCGTTAAGCGTGTTAAGTATCCGCGAACGCCGACCAGGGCCAGGCCCACCTCTCTCCTAGGTGGTCTGAACCTGCCCTATCGCTCCGCCACAAAGTAACAGCCGGGGGCCGTCGGGAACCCAGGCCCACCTCTACGGGGATGGAGCCACCTGCCCCTTCAGCCCCCATCTCCGAACAGTATCACAGGTAATGTAACAGTGTAAAGTATATAGTATATGCCCGTGATCACCTCCCGAAGTGTTCACGGCCCAGTTGTATAGCATGGCAGACGGACAAGAGTGTAGGGTCACTGATGGAACACTAGCATCCTATACTAAGCAGTAGGATAGCAGGTAAAGGTAACAACAGTAGTAGCAAGGACAGGCTATGCAGCAGTATAGGATTAACTGAAAGCAGTAACATGCTACACTACTCTAATGCAAGCAGTATAGAGAAGAATAGGCGATATCTGGTGATCAAGGGGGGGGGGGCTTGCCTGGTTACTCTGGCAAGAAGGACGGGTCGTCAACAACGTAGTCGAACTGGGGGTCGCCGGCAGTCTCGGGGTCTACTGGAAAGAAGTAACAGAGGGGGAACACAATAAATAACAGAGCAATCAAAGCATCGCAAAGTAATATGCGGTGCTATATGTGACCTAACGCAGTACTAGGTGATACCGGGAAAGGGGGAAAACATCCGAGAAAGGATTCCCGGTGTTTCGCGTTTTCGGGCTGAGGAGCCGGAGGGGGGAAGTTGCGAGTTTGATATGTTAGGGGTGTGTGGCGGACGAACGGGATGCGTATCCGGATTCGTCTCGTCGTTCTGAGAAACTTTCATGTACAAAGTATTTTCATTCAAGTTACAGATTATTTTATATGATTTTTCAAAGATTTAAATAAATTCTAGAATTTCTGCATTTAATTAAATTCAAAATAATAAAATGTGGAATATTCTTTTATATCTAGCAGCAGCTAGCTACTGAGTATGACATGTGGGGTCCAGAGGCTAAGTCAACATGCACAGTCAGCAAGTAAAAGGTCAACGCTGACCAGTCAAACAGGGGGTGGGGCCCAGGTGTCATTGGTTGTTTTATTAACAGCAATTTTAATTATCTAGTTTATCAAAAGGGCCCACTAGTCAGTGGGGTATTAGGTGGGGGGTTAGGTTAGTGCCTAATTAACAGGGCCGGGCCCACCAGCTGGTTTTAACCAGCGCGCGCCGACGGAGGCGTACAGAGGCGACGGGGGGCTCGCCGGACTCGCGGCTCCAGCGACCATTTGGTCAAGCCGAGAGCGGCTACGGGGAGAGGGCGACGGCGCGAGTCGAGTAGAGGGGGTCAGTGGGTGCGGTTGGTGCCCGGAGCGGCGGCGGCGAGGTCTACGGGCGTGGCCGGACGCAAGCGAGCAGCACCGGCGCGGGGAGCGAGCAGCGCTCGGCAGAGCAGCAGGAAAGGCAGGGGGAGCAGGGGAAGCAAAGGGAGGCGCGCGGTGAGCAGCAGCAGGTCCACGACGGCGCGTGGTCGCTGCCCGTGACGGGTGCGAGTGGACGACGGGGAGGGTGCGGTGAGCACGGTCGGGGACGGCGCCCTAGCGTGTGCGGGACAGGGGAGAGAGGGGAGGGCGTGGCTCTCACCATACGATGCAGGGGTACGGGCGGCGAGGTTCGTTGATGCGAGTCGGAGAAGAGGATGAGGACGACGTTCCGGCGACGGCAGGCGATGGCGATCCGGGGAGGGGAACGGCTCGATCCGCGCGAGGCAGGGGTCCCGAGCTCCGATGCGTCCAAGTAGTCGACGAAGACGGCGGAGGCGGTGCTCCCGGCGCAGTCTGAGGCGGCAGGGAGGACGTCGGGCGCGAGGACGACGGGGTCGACGACGGGGTCGGGGCGCCGTTGCCTCGATCCAGAAAGGTGGGGGGAGTGGGGGAACGAGAGGAGGAGTGGGGTGCGAGTGATGGGATTTAGGTCACGACGGGGGTTGGGGAGTCCTAAACAGGCCAGGGGTGAGCTGGGCCAGCCAGCTGGGTCAAGGCCCAGTTGGGCCGCGGGGGGTTTGGCCCTGTGTTTTACCCTTTTTTATCTTTTGTTTACCTTTCTTGTTAATTAGTCTTAATATTTTAATTACTACTCATTTTAGTCTTGTCCATTATAAAAAAAACAACACCTAATGTAGTATTACTAGTTATACAACTGCCAATACTAGTTAGGCATTTTAATTAAAAATAGGTTGTAACCTTATAATTTGAAAAGGTATTTAATTAATTGTTCTAGTTGTTGTTTTAGTTAATTTAGAGCATTTAAATATTTTATAAAAATATGGTTTCTCAACCATTACTACTTACGATTTATTTGACACAACCCGAACATTTTAGTTTTAGTTAAAACAAAACTTTTGTTGCTTAGCTATATTCTAAATTTGAATTTGAATCGTTTTGAACTAACGCGAGTTTATCGACAGTAACCAAGGTGACGTGGCATTATTAGCAGAGGTTATTGTAGCTTGATTATCCGGGCGTCACATGCTACTTCAACCTCTGGTCTTCTTGCTCCAGCCGCCCAAACCAGCGCCGGTCGTGCATCATGCTCCTGCCTCCCATGGCCGGCTGTGATGCGGCGGAGGCCTCACCGCCCCCTACTACTCCCACCGCTGGCCAGGACACCCTCTACTCACCCACACCCCCTGTTATTCTACGGTGACGGTAGCCTCGCACAGCAGCGAACCAGTGAACCCTCGTACTCCTCTACGCGTGGGCATCCACTGCCGCGTCTTCCCCGGCTCCGCGTCGTCCCCTTCCTCGGCCTCGCCGTCGTCCACGGCCCTGGTGCTCTCAGCGCGGCATGGTCAACGTGGTCAAGGAACGGCTTCCATCGGACGTGGACTGTACGTGGAGAGGCTGACAGCTGGGTCCACGGCCGCAACAGGGAAGTGCCTCCTTATTACGTGCAAAATAATTATTCCTCCACCTGACAGCGGGGACCCACCGGATGGGACACCGTATTTCATGAAAAAAACATTTTCCCCTGACTGCTGGGACCCACCAGCTACATCTTCGCATGCAAGGAAGTGCGTTCGGGCAAAAAAAACGATTCGCCCCCTGACTGCTAGGACCCACCAGCTACATCTTCGTAGGCAAGGAAGTGCCTGACAGTCGGGACCCACCTAGTCGAAGCGTACATAGCATTGTCATTCTGGTCGCGAACGTGTACGTACATATATACTAGTGGATGTAGAGGCGCGCACGTATAGTAGTAGAGGCGCGTACGTGTCGTAGTAGAGGCGCGCATGTAGCATGTACACGTACGTACAGCGGCCAGGGTGCAAGAAAGAAAATACGGCCACATATGTGTACATACGGGCGGGGTCTCGAACGCCTACTCGCGCATACGTATGGACAGGGCTCGTGTACATGGCTGGGTCGGAACGGAGAAACAGCGTCGTCGTCGTGTTCATGGGGAGGCAACGGAATGCGTCATGTTCATGGGGAGGCAACAGAATGAGTCTTGTTCATCGGGAGGCAACGGAACGCGTGGGAGCCAACCGGCTGGGTCGGAACGGAATGCATGGTCGTGTTCATCGGGAGGGCTTGGACGGAACAGGCGATGGAAACGAGGCCTGGCGTACCGCACAACAGAGGAAACGGACCTCCTACGTTCGGAACAGGGTCCTGTTGATCGAGAGGGGTGTGGCGTACCGCAAAATGGACGAAACGGACCTCCTACGGTTGAAACGGGGGTCCTGTTGATCGGGAGGGGTGTGGCGTACCGCAAAACGGACGAAACGGACCTCCTACGGTCGAAACGGGGGTCCTGTTCATCGGGAGGGGTGTGGCGTACCGCAAAACGTGACTCCACGGGATACTGTTCATCTCCACCGTCGACCTCCTCCACCCTCCACGGGCTACCATCGACCTCCTCCAGCCTCCACGGGCTCCTGTTCATCCAGCCTCCACACCGCGCTACTCCACCGGCTACTGTTCAACCACCCCTCCACGGGCACCCCTCCACCGTCTAGTGTTCATCCACCCCTCCACACCACGAGGTCCTGTTCAACCACCCCTCCACGGGCACCCCTCCACTGTCTACTGTTCATCCAGAGGCAACGCCACCGCTCAGTGTTCATCAACCCCCCCCCCCCCCCGCAACACTCACTGTTCATCCCAGAGGCAACATCGATCGGCTTCAGTTAGCAGCAGTATCAAAGGAATCGCTCGATCGGGTTCAGTTAACAGCCATCGATCGATCGCTCGGGTTCAGTAATGTGTAGCCTGCAGTGCAATCGCTCGGGTTCAGTTAGAGCCCAACGCCTCGCTTGGGTTCAGTTAGAGCCAATGCCTCGCACACACGCGCGTATGTCTACGAGAGAAACGCGCGTCGCTCGGCCCCCGACCTCCCACCGTAACCGGGAACTCCCCGAAATTTTCCTCGCCCTCGCTTCTACCACGGTTTTTTTCGTCATGGACGGCCCAAAGAATGTCATGCAGCTGCGTCTCCAGCCCTCCCAGGATGAAAAGCCCATTTTCTATCATGATTTTTTTCATAGAAGTAGGAGCCCACCACATCTATGATGATATCGGGTTTTGTCACAATTATTGTCATAGAAGTGTCATATGTATGACAGAAAAAAATTTCGTTCTGCCCAAAATGTCACGGATGTGTCTTTTTTTTGTAGTGCCAGCGGTGGGAGTAGCATGGGGGCGGTGAGGCCTCCGCGGCAGCACAGCCGGCCACGGGAGGCAGGAGCAAGCGGCACGACTGGCGCTGCTTTGGGCGGCTGGAGCAAGAAGACCAGAGGTTGAAGAAGCACTAAGGCCGTTGGATGGACATCGTATGGTCACTGGAGCTAGAATCGTTCATATTTACTAAGTTGACAAATCCCTCTATCCCCGTCTACTTAGTAGGCCCACAAGTCAGCCTTCCACTGTGGTGGGTCCCAGCTGGCAGGGGGTATTCATTTTTTGTGCGCAATAAGGAGGCACTTCCTAGCGTGCGAAGATATAGTTGGTGGGTCTGACCTGTCAGCGGAGGGAACATTTTTTTTGTGAAATACAAAGTCCCTTCCGGCGGGTCCCAGATGTCAAGTGGAGGAATCATTATTTTGTGCGTAATAAGGAGGCATTTCCTGGTGTGCGGCCGTGGACTCAGCTGTCAGCCTCTCCACGTACAGTCCACTTCCGATGGATGTCGTTCGCTGACCATGTTGACCACGCCGCGGCGAGAGCACCATGGCAGTGGACGATGGTGAGGCCTATGAAGGGAACAACACGGAGCCGGGGAAGACACAGTAGAGGCTGCCCACGCGGTGGAGAGTATGAGGGTTGACTGGTTCGGCTCCCGTCGCCGGAAAATAATAGGAGGTGTGGGTGAGTAGAGGGATAGACAGGCCAGGGATGCGAGTATATGATGGGTCCATGTGGCCTGCCTGGCAGCACAGCCGGCCACGGGAGGCGGGAGCAGGCAGTTCTGACGGCGCTGGTTTGGGCTGTTGGGGCAGGAAGATCAGAGACTGAAGAAGCACGATTGCCGTTAGATTGACATCTAACAGTCTGATGCTGGTAGAGTCGATTGTTGATTAAGTTTCTTTTTTGATAAACCTTGTGTACGCATGAACTTAGTCGGCCCACAAGTCAGCCTCCAAATCTGCGGCAGACAACATAGAGCCCATTTGCTATTTTTTAATAATTTGCAGCCCATTTGCTAATTCTTAAGTAATTTATTACAACCCATTTTCTGCCCAGGACCACGGTCATAAAGTTCAACCTTAATTTGCATATTTTGTTGGAGTCCAAACTTTTTTAATCCCGAAATGATAAACATTTTTTAAGAACTTATTGATTTTCCAAAAAAATCTTTTTGTTTTTGTAAGCAAATAAGACGTGGGACAACTGAGTTGGTTTAAGGGAAAACCAGTGGTAAAAAAATCAGCGCTGGGAGGGAAAACAACAACAAAAATAAGGGTGTAAATATGAAAAGTGAATTTTATGTATTTTAAATATAATGATACATGTATATGAACTAGTAAAACTATAGGTAGAGATTAGAAAACGGATGTAGGACATGCGTTCCAAGAGGAAAATAGAACTGGGCTATGTGTTTGATTCAGTAAAAAAAGTGCATGCGGATGTTGTAAGACAAAATATAACTAACGCTGGCGGGCCAGAGGCTAGTAGATATCTGCTGGATCTTTGTGCCCCGTTGTCATCATGGGTTGGGCCTGTTAAAAACAAAACCAAGCCTGGGTAGTCTACAGCCCAGTTGAAACTTGCTCGACCTGAAAAAAACAATATATGTGCTCAATAAATGAGAGAATTTTGCAAGTACAGAATGATAACTGGGATGCAGCAGGGATATTATTTTTTCATCGTGATAATAAGAGCATGCACTTGTTTCCAAAAATTTGGAGAACTGGGAATTCGAACGGAAGGTGCTTATGCTACCCATCAAATAAAAATCAGGTGCCTGAAAATTCGTTTCGAAACAAATGATTCAGCTTTATATCCACATCGACCCTCGGCATGATGGTTGGAAGCAAATGCCAACTTCATACCAAAAGATCGTTAACAACAATACCAACTTGCGGACGACAAGGTAGTACAAGTACCAATACCAATCTAACTTATAATCTTTTTACTCCTAGCCCTAGTGTTCGTCTGGTAGAAAATCTTGCAGAGGACCAGCTCCCGCTCCTTCTCTTGCTCCAGGTCCTCGAGGTGGTATTGGTTCATCACCCAGTTGGTCCTCTGCTGGCCGAAGGTCTTGCTGGTGTGCAGCACCAGAACCTTTTTGCTGCCCGTCTGCCGGCCGTTGACCACAAGCAAGGTATTGCCGGTGTTATGCCACATCGCGTGCATGCCGCACTCCGACTGTATCTTGTGATGCGACCACGTGCCCCTTTTGAACACCCTGGAATTGCGCTCGAAGAAATGCTTGTTTAGGCCACTCACTGTGATACCTGCAGTATTGTCGAATACAGGTTTTAGTGTACGTAGTTGGCATTTTCATAACATCTTTGGCATGTTGCAGTCACTTGTTTCACTTTTTATTAACAGTCAAATTGTAATTGCTTCACCAGGTTTGCGTCTAAAAAGAAAAATAGAGCTATAGACAAAGGAATATGTTTGTGCAAGTAGACGGCCGATCGGTGTCTTACCTGGAAGTTTCTCAGGATGGGTGTAGCATATGACATGCTCGCTGTCAATGGTTGGTATGAACAAATCGATGAGAGGGTGAGATCTCGCGCTGTCAGCACTCACTTTGGCCTGAAGGTGCTCGATCAGCTCCTGATCCGTGAGATCGAACTTGACGCCAGCCGGCAGCACCGGCCAATCCTTCTTCGACTTGCATGGGTTAATTTCAGTTATATGGTACTCAATGTCTGATCAATCGACTGTTTTAAGTGAATGATGAAAGATTTCGAAAGATAAGTGGTACTCCAAATCTGAAGTCCAGAATACCCGAACACGCCGCCGGGATTCTTGTGTCACCTCACGCGCAGCGTGTTGTCACGTCAATTCAATGTGTGGACATGATGAATAATTTGAGCGACGTATACTAGTACTGCTACTGTACTACTTAATAGTCGTATTTAGTGTCACATTTTAACCATAGGTTTAACTAACAAGTACACACTTGAAGCCTAAGTGATATATATACTGCACAACGTCTCCATCATCATTATCAGTACATCCTGCGCAGGTGAGTTAGGATGCACTTGATCCCAGAAAGGTATCTATCCTTCAAACCAAAGGAGTGCTTCAAACTAACAACAGTACATAATATCCAAGAAAAGAGGGTCGTGCTACAGCAGCAGAATACATGGCTCAGTCTACATATCAGTACGAATCAAGTTGTGCATATTTGTTGTTGGCATGAAGCACATCGCCGCATGTCGGGTTTGCAAAAGCCACCCATCGCATGGAAGCTTGATTCCTTTCACACACTGAAGCTTATCTGGCCACAAGCTGTGTCGACAAATCTATGGATATGGTGATTCATGAAACCCATGGTATGATGTGTAAACACAGCCCCCCCTAGTGAATGGAAGTTGCGTAGCACGACAATCATCGCTGGTGATATGATCGATGATTGGTTGGATGATCGGATAATTGAGCCCGAGGAACATGGAGTGGTTGCCGAGGCTGTAAACCCGCCTCTAGTTGAATACGCCTGGCCCAATAGAGCTGGGACCTTCTCGAACACGAAGCAGCCATAGCCATCAATGTCTGATACGTCTCCAACGTATCTATAATTTTTGATTGCTCCATGCTATATTATCTACTGTTTTGGACCATATTGGGCTTTATTTTCCCCTTTTATATTACTTTCGGGACTAACCTATTAACCGGAGGCCCAGCACAGAATTCCTGCTTTTTTGCATATTTTAGTGTTTGGAAGAAACGGAATATCAAACGGAGTCCAAACGGAATGAAACCTTCGGGAACGTGATTTTCTCACCGAACAAGATCCACGAGACTTGGACCCCACGTCAAGAAAGAAGGGAGGTGGCCATGAGGGTGGGTGGCGTGCCCACCCCCCTAGGGCGCGCCCTCCTGCCTCATGGCCCCCCAGTTGCTCCACCGACGTACTCCTTCCTCCTATATATACCTACGTACCCTCAAACGATCAACTACGGAGCCAAAAACCTAATTCCACCGCTGCAACCTTCTGTACCCACGAGATCCCATCATGGGGCCTATTCCGGAGCTCCGCCGGAGAGGGTATCCACCATGGAGGGCTTCTACATCATCATAGCCCGTCCGATGAAGTGTGAGTAATTTACCCCAGACCTTCGGGTCCATAGTTAGTAGCTAGATGGCTTCTTCTCTCTTTTTGGATCTCAATACAATGTTCTCCCCCTCTCTCGAGGAGATCTGTTGTGACACACCAAAAATTTTATTTGGTTTTTAGCAAAAACCTTGCTGGTTTTCTTTTGTGAAATGAGGCATTTTAAATTTTCAGAAAAAGCCATCCTCTTGAAAATCTTTTCCTTTGGCTAGGATTGTTATTTCTGTTTACTTATTCAAACTTTGGGTTTGATCTTTTAAAACTTCTCCTCTGTTGGTTCTCTTGTAAAAATTTTATTTTTGGGAGTTTAATCTTTTTCTTTTTAAAAGAAAAACTCTATGAAAATTTGGGGTTTTCATTCTTTTGATAACCACTCATGATCTTGTATTTTTGCCCATGTGGTAAAACCACTCCTAAGCCTCCCCTCCTCCTTGCCAGCAACCTAAGTTCTCTGCCCCAACTAATCCAATCAAGTTTTGGATTTTATTTTAATTATTTCTTCTCTCAAATCCTTTCTGATCTTTATTTTTGAGCCTGAGCCATTTACAAAGCAAGTACCCTATAGTCTTTGTATTTCGCCACCAAACCAACTCTATTAGCTAGTCCTTTGTACCCACAACCCAGAACCATCTTGATCCACTCATCTTCTTTTCAAATATTTCAACTTACACTCCCTGCAAGTTTGGACCAGATTTACCAAATTTGGTGAAATTCATATCTACACTTCTCCAAAAATTCCACCAAAAATCAGATAGCCTACTGGAGCAATGAGGAGCCACTCTACCAAAAATCAGCTCAAGGAAAAATCCCCACATGCCTGGATCATTCTGTCGAACACCTTGCATGCACTGTTTCAGTCACTTTCAAAAATTCAGATTTTCAGTGTCGATCTTCGTCAGATAAGTGCAGTCACATGCTCACAGTGCCCTTGGCACGTTGCTCGCCGCCTGGCCTGCTTGTCCGGAGCCGCGCACGCGTGCTTGGCAGCTTCCTGGTGTCGGTGGCGCCCTGGCCCGCCTGCGCCGGCGTGTCTTGCGGCGGCCAAGCCGCCGTAGCGGCCGACAGGAAGCAGAACGGCGGCGCAACGCCGTTCAGCGCCTCCCAAGCTCCCGGGTGGCTCCGCGTGGCCATCTCCGCGCCAGCGCACGCATGCAGCACCGTCGTTGTGGCGCGGCGTGCACAGCGTACGCTCTCTGCCGCCGACGGACCCGCGCCGCCCCGTTCTGTCGAACTCCACCTACGCAAGCAAACCCCGACGCCGTTAGCGCATAAACAGCACTAGGTGGCACCCACGACGACGCTCCACCTCTAAAATCTCCAGTGCAACCTCCACGCCGCCATAATCCTTCGCCGGAGAACCCCGTTCTCGGCCACCGCCTTGGTTCGCCTATAAAAGGAGACCCCGAGCTCTCCCTCGAGCACACACGCTCACTACACCTCACATACACCCCGCCAGGCCACAAGGAGGGCCTCGAGGAGCCCCTCTTCCTCGGCTTCGGCCACCTCCGTCCGACTCTGGCTCCAGCTGCGTTCACTGCGGTGAGGCCATCCCCGGCGTCTAAACTCCATCTGCAGCCCTCTTCTACGCCCAGTACCCTAACCCCCTTGTCAATTTGAACATTTGCAGCCCCTCCGGTGAGCTCCATCCTCGTCCGAACCACCGTCCGCCGGAGCAGGGGCCACCGTCGACACAGTGCACACCGGCGACCACCACGACCACCACCCGACGCGAAAAGGCACCCTGAGCACGGAGGTATCCTCCGATCCCTCTGCCTCGCCATGGATCGCCGCCGGCGATCACCGCGGCCCTCTGGCGCCAAAAGCGTCGTCCCGTTTTCAAACCCGACGGGTGGGACCGTCCCGTCAGGTTTCTCTCTTTTTCGAATCGTTTTCTGAAAGCGCATTCGGGCAAAATACGTCTTCTCCTCTGAGCTGGCGTAAATGAGACCGAAGAGTTTTCTGTTTTTATAAAAAGAACCCTGAGAAGTTTCTGTTTCATTACAGATGGGTCCCTGGACAAAAACCTTTATAACTTTTTAACAGAAACTTATTTTTGATTGATTCTTTTTCTGTCCTCTTTGAAATTTTGTCTAGTTTTTTTATCAGATTTATTTGAAAATTATTTGGAATAATTTTTGTGCACCTCTCGGTATTCACGATAGCGCGTATATTCTCTTTATACCGTAGATACCGAAGGAGGTGACGGGACCGCGAACTTCACCGAGTTAGACTCCGACTACTCTGAACCAGGCAAGCATGTTTGAACTTTTGATATGATGAGTGTCTTGACATGTTTTGCATCTAGTTAGTTTCATGGCATATTATTGAACATACCGATGAATGTGTTTATCATGCATTGTTGAGAGAAATATGTTCGATCATCCATAAGTGGTTGGATGTGAGTATGCAAGGCCATGTGTTGGCAAGAAGATGGGTAAGATGGCAGCGTTGTAGCATGCCAGTCTTATGCCATACAAGTTAACTTCGGTACCAGCCCGTATCGGTTTGGTTCATATCCATATCCCTCCCTGTACTACCACATGTTTCTCGCAAGGGATATGGTCTAGTAAGTTGCAAACCGCTTTCCTGGTACACACCAAAAAGGAGAGGCCGGGATGATGGTTCCATGGCCCTGGATTAAAGCCAGTCATCCGGTCAGGGGGCATGGGTGTTTCCGGTTGGGACCGAGAGGGGGGCACCCCTTAGAGCGCGCGTATATAAATTTGATCCCATGCTATTCGAGATTGTGATCTCCCCGTCTCAAAAGTTTTTCTTGGAAGATGTCTAGGGTGATTCCTGGCATCGAGAGGTTGGATGGGTGTGTACTGGTTAGCTGTGTTTTCTTCCGAAATACCATAAACGGAACTAGTCCTTGTGACTACGGAAATCCGTTAACTGTGGGAAATTTTTGTACAAACTCTGCAGAGTCATAAATCCTCAAATCATCTTATCCATATCCAAGTTCCGTGCTAACTGACAAGTGCTAGTTTTGGTGATAGATTATCCGGTGGGACACATGAGCACTAAGGCCAGTTAAATGATTATTCTTGTGAATGGACTAACCCGTTTATTTTCAAGAGTTGAATATTTATATTGAGTATTTTTTTCTTGTCAGTGAAAGCCCTTTATGTGATGTCGCTTAGACGTCAGACTATGGCATTTTTTTAAAGCCTTTTATTTGATGTCGCTTAGACGTCCGACTGTGGCATTTCTTTTAAAGCCCTTTATGTGGTGTCGCTCAGACGCCGGATTGTGGCATTTCTTTTAAAGCCCTTTACGTGGTATCGCTCAGACGCCCGACTGTGGCATTTCTTTTAAAGCCCTTTATGTGGTGTCGCTCAGACGCCCGACTGTGGCATTTCTTTTAAAGCCCTTTATGTGGTGTCGCTCAGACGCCCGATTGTGGCATTTCTTTTAAAGCCTTTTATGTGGTGTCGCTCAGATGCCCGACTGCGCCATGGGTTTTTATTTATTGATCACCTTTCGAGGCGTCGCTCCAGACACCCGATCGGTTCTTCTTTTACTTTACGGTTGGGATTTCAGGCGGACTACCGCCGATTCCCTTTTTACTTACCTTGCCTGCTAATATTTGAAATGTGCATTGGTAATTTAAATCATGACGCACTCATGCATGCATTTGTTATATCTTACGTCCAAACTGTCTTGCGAGTACTTCCAAAGTACTCACTGGCTTGTTGATTTGGCCAGATGCTGACGAAGGTGATCTCATGGATGAAGAGTTCGGTAGCGAGTCCGACGCCTAGAGGATTCCCAGACAGTCTCGTGCGACCCTGGACTTGGTCACTGTACTATACCCGCTTCCGCAACCCGAATAGATTCATCGAGCCTCCCCTCGACGCTCGATGGGATGTTAGTTTGAGTACCACGTTATCCACTCCCCACTGTGTTATTTCACCATCGCTTTATCCTCGAGTCAGTAGTATGCCACCACTCCATTATGTCATATCCACCTTTATGTAAAATTATGGGCACGCTTGTAATAAATTGTTGAGCACTCCAGCTCAACCCTGTAATATATTTGATGCTACTGGTTTATTGTATCAAGTGTTTGTCTACCAGTGAGGAGGTTCATCTCAAACTGGATTTTAAGATTGGTTTCGCAATAAATATTTTTATTGGAAAACCGGTCGTGACAAGCTTGGTACCAGAGCCAGGCTACCTGTAGGAAGCCACTAGGTGCGATCGCTAATCGGTTATTAGCATGATAGAGCCTATTTATGTTTTTACAATGGTAGTCATTTTTCTGACAGTCAGCATATATTTATGATCTGACTATTCAGGATTTTTGCCTACTTTTTGTAGATGGCCGACAACAGTTGCGAGTCTCAGACCTTCGCCAACGTGCCCGATGGGTTCGTCAAGCTTCTTTCCTTCATCGTTCAGGTCGCGATGGGGCCATCTGTGCGCCCGGTCGTCTCACTCTGTCAGCACAAAGTCAACGATAGTCTGACCATGCACCAGGCCTCGGTGCAGTTCAAGGGATGGCGTGGTGAGTTACGCCGCTTCCGGTTCGTGGAGAGAGCCATGCCCACAGAGAAGCATGCTATTCAGATGGCAGCCCGCGAGGCGATAGCTCGTCTCAGGGATGTCCTTCCCATAATGAAGACTCGTCGTTACCGCTATCTTCCATGCCATGTGCCTTACACCTATCACTACGCGTACTCCTGCCCTAGAGGAGAACGTGACGAGGCCTTTGAGATGCTTATTGAGTATCTCCGGGCCCTGGAGGCAGCCTTCGACAACTTGGTGGACGACTTCGTAGCCGCCCGCATGGACTCAGTCCACGGCTGTGCTGCCAACAGGAGGGAGCTCCTGCCTGCCGCACCACCCCTGACATGTGTCTCGTCTTCAGCATCATATGCGCCGACTCGTCGCCTGCCTTCTACCGAAGAGTTCAACCAAGCCATTGTGCCCGCACCAGCGCGCACTGCGCCACCCTTCATACCCACTCCTGTTCGTGCCATTCCGCCCCTGGCACCCGCTCCATCTACTCGGCGCAGCACTACTCGTATGGAACCTATTAGCGAGGAGGAAGTTGACTCCCCAGCCTCGCTACGCCTCACCCTTGGCAGGGCCAAGGATGTCATCAACATCTCAGACTAAGTACGCTTAGCCGTCATGCGACGTACCGCCATGTAAGATATGAGAAGTAGCTTGTTTGCGCATCATGTAGGAACTGGAGAAGTGCACTAGCCTAAATAACATGTCAGGATTATGTACGCATATCCTGAGTGATGTATCGTATAATTATCGCCGCGTGTAAGATACGTAATGAGCAGTCTTTCTCCGTGCGCAAATCGATTTGTCTTTCCTTAAATGTTCTTGGCTATTTAATTTTAAACTGCCACCCTTGTGCATTTCTGGATTTTTACTTTGCGACCCCCTTTCAAATTTTCTTAAGGGTTTTACAAAATATATCCCCAGAGTGAAAAATGTCTCGTCCTTGGACTCGCTCCATGCCAGCTCCGCCAAAGGAAAATTTTGGTACTCAACCAGACAACAATTTTGCACAAGGGCAGTCAAGTCAATATCACGACACACAGCCAGGCAACAATTTCACTCAAGGACAGTCGAACCAATAGGGCAATGAAACGGCACTCTCTCAAATGTGCCGCCTTTATGAACAAAGTCAGCAACAACATCGTGAAATGATGAACCAAGTCATCAACATGGGAAATCACCATGGACAGTATCAACAGCATTCGAAATTATCTGAGCTACAGAAGACCCGTCCCCAAACATTTTCTCACACTGACAAGCCGCTTGAGGCCGAAGACTGGCTTCGCGATATGGAGAGGAAATTAATTATTGCAAAATGCTCAGACCCAGAAAAAGTACTGTATGCACCGCATTATCTCACGGGAGCAGCCGCATCATGGTGGGAGAATTTCCTGCACATGCATCCCAACGAAAATGATATAACCTGGGATGATTTCAAGGAAGGCTTCCGTGGCGCGCATATTCCTAAAAGTATTATGAAGATCAAGAAGAGAGAGTTCTATGACCTCAAGCAAGGGAACATGACAGTACCAGATTACAACGGTCAGTTTACTCTATTGTCTCGCTACACAAATGAAGAGCGTATGACTGAAAGCAAGAAAATGGAGAAATTCCTTGACGGCCTAGCGCCTGCACTTAAATGCCAACTGGTCGTACACACTTTCCCAGATTTTAGGACACTGGTGGATAAAGCCATTACTCTGGAAAATGAGAGACGCAGTTTGGAAGATATCCGCAAGCGAAAAAGGGACCAGACTAACCAGGCTCGCAATCACCGAAGCAAGACAGACTTTCAAAAGGGTGGGACACACAAATCCTCGTCCAACGTCTCACGCCCAATCAAGAATTTTCATGCAAGGGACAAGGAATTCACATATCGCCCCGGCGTTACTTGTTACGCCTGCGGAGAGGAAGGACACTATGCCAAGCAGTGTCCCAAGCCTAGAAACTCAGCACCAAAGCCGAACAACGGCAGCAATAATTCAGCGCCCAAGCGAAACAATTTCAATCCCAACAACAACCACAGGAAGGGTCATCTGAACCACGTGACCAAAGAGGAGGCTCAAAACGCTCCGGATATCGTACTCGGTACATTTCCTGTCAACACAATACCTGCAATGGTTTTGTTTGATTCTGGAGCTTCTCACTCTTTTGTTTCGAAAAGTTTTGCTTTGCAAAATAATTTTTCGATGCTTCCTTTGGAGAAATCCATGATCATCAAGTCCCTTAGGATTCAGCAAATTACTCAGAATTACTATCAGGATGTGATTATTGAGTTCGAAGGGCTGAAGTTTTACGCAAACCTTATTGTGTTGGAAAATAAAGGACTGGATGTCATCCTTGGGATGGATTGGCTAACCACAAAAAAAGGTTTCATTGACTGTTTCAACCGGACCGTAATACTCACACATCACCTCGGGAAGACAATAAAGGTATCCGCCCAGGAACGGAAAATACCTCGCAACCAAGATTGAATAAGGTAGATGTTTCTGAGCTAAGCAAGGTTCCAGTAGTATGTGAATTTCCATACGTGTTCCCCGAAGAGCTACCAGGCATACCACCAGACCGAGAGATAGAATTCAGCATTGAGCTAGCACCAGGAACCACCCCCATATACAAGAAACCATACAGAATGGCACCGTCCGAGTTGGTTGAGCTGAAGAAACAAATAAAGGAATTGCTAGACAAAGGATACATTCGAGCCAGTTCCTCACCTTGGGGATCACCAATTTTATTTGCCAAAAAGAAAGATGGAACACTGCGATTGTGTATTGACTACCGAGCACTTAACATGGTCACGGTCAAGAACAAATACCCGATGCCAAGGATAAATGATTTATTTGATCAGCTCGCTCAGGCCAAGGTATTCTCAAAAATTGACTTAAGATCAGGATACCATCAATTAAAGGTGCGAAAAGAAGATATCCCAAAGACAGCATTCACCTCTAGATATGGACTGTATGAGTTCACAGTAATGCCATTTGGATTAACAAATGCTCCTGCATATTTTGTTCACCTCATGAACAAAGTATTTATGAAGTTTATGGACAAGTTCGTTGTGGTATTCATCGATGATATTCTGGTATACTCCAAGACACCAGAAGAGCACGCTGGACATCTCAGAATTGTACTAGGAGAACTCAGGAAACATCAATTGTATGCCAAGTTCAGCAAGTGCGAATTTTGGTTAAGGCAAGTAGGCTTTCCAGGCCACGTACTGACCCAAGACGGTATCGCAGTGGACCCGGAGAAAGTAAAGGCCATACTTGGCTGGAAGTCACCAGCCAGCGTAACAGACATACGAAGTTTCCTGGGAATGGCAGGATATTACCGCAGATTTATTGAAGGATTCTCCACCATAGCCAAGCCTATGACACAGCTACTCAAGAAAGACAAGAAGTTTGAATGGACAGAAGCCTGCGAGAAAAGTTTCCAAGAGCTAAAGCGGAAGTTAACAACAGCACCAGTATTAATCGTGCCAGACATACACAAGAATTTTGAAGTATATTGTGACGCGTCCAGAAAAGGTCTTGGATGTGTATTAATGCAAGAAGGCAAGGTTGTCGCCTACGCTTCAAGGCAGCTTCGCAAGCATGAGGAAAATTATCCCACTCATGACTTGGAGATGGCAACTGTCATTCATGCACTTAAGGAATGGAGGCACTTCTTACTAGGAAATCGATGTGAAATATATACGGACCATAAGAGTCTCAAATATATTTTCACGCAGCCAGAACTAAATTTATGGCAGCGACACTGGTTGGAATTGGTAAAGGATTATGATGTTGGTATCCACTATCATCCAGGTAAAGCGAATGTAGTGGCCGATGCTCTTAGTCGGAACCCCAGCTCCGACGAAAGCCGTCTACAGGGCTTGAGACCCGAATTCCAACAAGAATTTGCCAAACTCAACTTGTTAATGGTACCAGAAGGCACCATAACAAACTTGGAGATACAACCCGACCTTGTGGAGAAAATTAAAGAAGCTCAGCCTGGTCACCCCAGCATCGAAGGCATCAAGAGAAAAGTGAGTAAGGGCAAGACCTCGGAATTCGTCGTAGACGATGGAGGGATACTATGCTACGGGGAAAGACTCTGCGTACCAGACATAGAAGACCTTAAACAGCAAATCTCAGCCGAAGCCCACACCGCACCGTACTCAATCCACCCGGGAGGAACCAAAATGTATAAAGATATTCATGAAAGATTTTGGTGGCACGGTATGAAGAGGGACATAGCCACTTTCGTTGCATGTTGCGACTCTTGCCAACGCATAAAAGCTGAGCATCAGAGACCAGCCGGATTACTGCAACCAAACAAAATACCTGAGTGGAAATGGGATGAAATAGGGATGGATTTCATTGTCGGACTACCTCGATCACGACACGGAAATGATGCCATATGGGTCATCACCGACAGATTAACCAAGGTGGCACACTTTATTCCAGTAAAAATGACCTACACCACTCAGAGGCTTGCCAGGATATATCTCTCCCGTATAGTTTGTGTGCACGGTGTTCCGAAGACTATAATATCTGACAGAGGCACTCAGTTTGTCTCAAGATTTTGGGATCATTTACAACAGGCTCTGGGAACTCAATTAGCCTTCAGTACAGCATAACACCCTCAGACAGATGGCCAGACAGAACGCATAAACCAAATTTTAGAAGACATGCTAAGAGCATGTGTCCTCACATATGGAACCAATTGGGAAGAAAGTCTGCCATACGCTGAATTCGCATACAACAATAGTTACCAGGCCAGCCTGCAAATGGCACCATTTGAGGCTTTGTACGGACGGAGATGTCGTACCCCGTTGAATTGGTCAGAGACAGGAGACGGCCGCATCTTCGGACCAGACATGCTCAAGGAAGCCGAGGAGAAAGTCAAGCTAATCAGGGATAGGCTCAAGACCGCGCAAAGCCGACAGAAGAGTTAGTACGATCAGAAGCATCGTGGAGTCAACTTCGAACCCGGGGAATTTGTATACCTACGAGTGTCCCCTATGAGGGGATTACAACGATTCAAGATAAAAGGGAAGCTAGCGCCAAGGTTCATAGGACCATTCTGTATAGTGGCCCGGAAAGGCACGGTCGCATACCAGCTAGACTTACCTGAGGAACTGTCAGATATCCACAACGTGTTCCACGTTTCATAGTTAAGAAAGTGTGTGAGCACCCAAGAGAAACACGTATCCCATGAGAACATTGACGTGCAGCAAGACCTCACTTATCGGGAACGTCCTGTAAAAATCTTAGGGGAGTCTGAAAGGAGGACCCGTCAAAAGGCCATTAAATTTTTCAGGGTTCAATGGAGCAATCACACCGAAAATGAAGCAACTTGGGAAAGAGAGGATTTTCTTCGAGCAGAGCATCCACACTTATTTAAGGATCAGCTGAAATCTCGGGGACGAGATTTTTCCTAAGGGGGTAGGTGTTGTGACACACCAAAAATTTTATTTGGTTTTTAGCAAAAACCTTGCTGGTTTTCTTTTGTGAAATGAGGCATTTTAAATTTTCAGAAAAAGCCATCCTCTTGAAAATCTTTTCCTTTGGCTAGGATTGTTATTTCTGTTTACTTATTCAAACTTTGGGTTTGATCTTTTAAAACTTCTCCTCTGTTGGTTCTCTTCTAAAAATTTTATTTTTGGGAGTTTAATCTTTTTCTTTTTAAAAGAAAAACTCTATGAAAATTTGGGGTTTTCATTCTTTTGATAACCACTCATGATCTTGTATTTTTGCCCATGTGGTAAAACCACTCCTAAGCCTCCCCTCATCCTTGCCAGCAACCTAAGTTCTCTGCCCCAACTAATCCAATCAATTTTTGGATTTTATTTTAATTATTTCTTCTCTCAAATCCTTTCTGATCTTTATTTTTGAGCCTGAGCCATTTACAAAGCAAGTACCCTATAGTCTTTGTATTTGGACACCAAACCAACTCTACTAGCTAGTCCTTCGTACCCACAACCCAGAATCATCTTGATCCACTCATCTTCTTTTCAAATATTTCAACTTACACACCCTGCAAGTTTGGACCAGATTTACCAAATTTGGTGAAATTCATATCTACACTTCTCCAAAAATTCCACCAAAAATCAGACAGCCTACTAGAGCAATGAGGAGCCACTCTACCAAAAATCAGCTCAAGGAAAAATCCCCACATGCCTGGATCATTCTGTCGAACACCTTGCATGCACTGTTTCAGTCACTTTCAGAAATTCAGATTTTCAGTGTCGATCTTCGTCAGATAAGTGCAGTCACATGCTCACAGTGCCCTCGGCACGTTGCTCGCCGCCTGGCCTGATTGTCCGGAGCCGTTCACGCGTGCTTGGCAGCTTCCTGGGGTCGGTGGCGCCCAGGCCCGCCTGCGTCGGCGTGTCTTGCGGCGGCCGAGCCGCCGTAGCGGACGACAGGAAGCAGAACGGCGGCGCAACGCCGTTCAGCGCCTCCCAAGCTCCCGGGTGGCTCCGCGTGGCCATCTCCGCGCCAGCGCACGCATGCAGCACCGTCGCCGTGGTGCGGCGTGCACAGCGCACGCTCTTTGCCGCCGACGGACCCGCGCCGCCCCGTTCCGTCGAACTCCACCTACGCAAGCAAACCCCGACGCCGTTAGCGCATAAATAGCACCAGGTGGCAGCCACGACGACGCTCCACCTCTAAAACCTCCCGTGCAACCTCCACGCCGCCGTAATCCTTCACCGGAGAACCCCGTTCTCGGCCACCGCCTCGGTTCGCCCATAAAAGGAGACCCCGAGCTCTCCCTCGAGCACACACGCTCACTACACCTCACATACACCCCGCTAGGCCACAAGGAGGGCCTCGAGGAGCCCCTCTTCCTCGGCTCCGGCCACCTCCGTCCGCCTCTGGCTCCAGCTGCGTTCACTGCGGTGAGGCCATCCCCGGCGTCTAAACTCCGTCTGCAGCCCTCTTCCACGCCCAGTACCCTAACCCCCTCGTCAATTTGAACATTTGCAGCCCCTCCGGCGAGCTCCATCCTCGTCCGAACCACCGTCCGCCGGAGCAGGGGCCACCGTCGACACAGTGCACACCGGCGACCACCACGACCACCACCCGACGCGGAAAGGCACCCTGAGCACGGAGGTATCCTCCGATCCCTCTGCCTCGCCGTGGATCGCCGCCGGCGATCGCCGCGGCCCTTTGGCACCAAAAGCGTCGTCCCGTTTTCAAACCCGACGGGTGGGACCGCCCTGTCAGGTTTCTCTCTTTTTCGAATCGTTTTCTGAAAGCGCATATGGGCAAAATACGTCTTATCCTTTGAGCTGGCGTAAATGAGACCGAAGCATTTTCTGTTTTTATAAAAAGAACCCTGAGATGTTTTTGTTTCATTACAGATGGGTCCCTGGACAAAAACCTTTATAACTTTTTAACAGAAACTTATTTTTGATTGATTCTTTTTCTGTCCTCTTTGAAATTTTGTCTAGTTTTTTTTATCAGATTTATTTGAAAATTATTTGGAATAATTTTTGTGCACCTCTCGGTATTCATGATAGCGCGTATATTCTCTTTATACCGTAGATACCGAAGGAGGTGACGGGACCGCGAACTTCACCGAGTTAGACTCCGACTACTCTGAACCAGGCAAGCATGTTTGAACTTTTGATATGATGAGTGTCTGGACATGTTTTGCATCTAGTTAGTTTCATGGCATATTATTGAACATACCGATGAATGTGTTTATCATGCATTGTTGAGACAAATATGTTCGATGATCCATAAGTGGTTGGATGTGAGTATGCAAGGCCATGTGTTGGCAAGAAGATGGGTAAGATGGCAGTGTTGTAGCATGCCAGTCTTATGCCATACAAGTTAACTTCGGTACCAGCCCGTATCGGTTTGGTTCATATCCATATCCCTCCCTGTACTACCACATGTTTCTCGCAAGGGATATGGTCTAGTAAGTTGCAAACCGCTTTCCTGGTACACACCAAAAAGGAGAGGCCGGGATGATGGTTCCATGGCCCTGGATTAAAGCCAGTCATCTGGTCAGGGGGCATGGGTGTTTCCGGTTGGGACCGAGAGGGGGGCACCCCTTAGAGCGCGCGTATATAAATTTGATCCCATGCTATTCGAGATTGTGATCTCCCCGTCTAAAAAGTTTTTCTTGGACGATGTCTATGGTGATTCCTGGCATCGAGAGGTTGGATGGGTGTGTACTGGTTAGCTGTGTTTTCTTCCGAAATACCGTAAACGGAACTAGTCCTTGTGACTACGGAAATCCGTTAACTGTGGGAAATTTTTGTACAAACTCTGCAGAGTCATAAATCCTCAAATCATCTTATCCATATCCAAGTTCCATGCTAACTGACAAGTGCTAGTTTTGGTGAAAGATTATCCGGTGGGACACATGAGCACTAAGGCCAGTTAAATGATTATTCTTGTGAATGGACTAACCCGTTTATTTTCAAGAGTTAAATATTTATATTGAGTACTTTTTTCTTGTCAGTGAAAGCCCTTTATGTGATGTCGCTTAGACGTCCGACTGTGGCATTTTTTTAAAGCCTTTTATGTGATGTCGCTTAGACGTCCGACTCTGGCATTTCTTTTAAAGCCCTTTATGTGGTGTCGCTCAGACGCCCGATTGTGGCATTTCTTTTAAAGCCCTTTACGTGGTATCGCTCAGACGCCCGACTGTGGCATTTCTTTTAAAGCCCTTTATGTGGTGTCGCTCAGACGCCCGACTGTGGCATTTCTTTTAAAGCCCTTTATGTGGTGTCGCTCAGACGCCCGATTGTGGCATTTCTTTTAAAGCCCTTTATGTGGTGTCGCTCAGACGCCCGACTGCGGCATGGGTTTTTATTTATTGATCACCTTTCGAGGCGTCGCTCCAGACACCCGATCGGTTCTTCTTTTACTTTACGGTTGGGATTCCAGGCGGACTACCGCCGATTCCCTTTTTACTTACCTTGCCTGCTAATATTTGAAATGTGCATTGGTAATTTAAATCATGACGCACTCATGCATGCATTTGTTATATCTTACGTCCAAACTGTCTTGCGAGTACTTCCAAAGTACTCACTGGCTTGTTGATTTGGCCAGATGCTGACGAAGGTGATCTCATGGATGAAGAGTTCGGTAGCGAGTCCGACGCCTAGAGCATTCCCAGTCAGTCTCGTGCGACCCTGGACTTGGTCACTGTACTATACCCGCTTCCGCAACCCGAATAGATTCATCGAGCCTCCCCTCGACGCTCGATGGGATGTTAGTTTGAGTACCACGTTATCCACTCCCCACTGTGTTATTTCACCATTGCTTTATCCTCGAGTCACTAGTATGCCACCACTCCATTATATCATATCCGCCTTTATGTAAAATTATGGGCACGCTTGTAATAAATTGTTGAGCACTCCAGCTCAACCCTGTAATATATTTGATGCTACTAGATTATTGTATCAAGTGTTTGTCTACCAGTGAGGAGGTTCATCTCAAACTGGATTTTAAGATTGGTTTCGCAATAAATATTTTTATTGGAAAACCGGTCGTGACATCTGTTTGATGTAATCTTCGTTTTGCGGTGTGTTTATTGAGATAGATGAATTGTGGGTTTATGATCAAGATTATCTATGAACAATATTTGAACCTTCTCTGAATTTTTTATGTATGATTGGTTATCTTTGCAAGTCTCTTCGAATTATCAGTTTGGTTTGGCCTACTAGATTGGTTTTTCTTGCCATGGGAGAAGTTCTTAGCTTTGGGTTCAATCTTGCGGTGTCCTTTCCCAGTGACAGTAGGGGCAGCAAGGCACGTATTTTATTGTTGCCATCGAGGATAACAAGATGGGGTTTTTATCATATTGCATGAATTTATCCCTCTACATCATGTCATCTTGCTTAAGGCGTTACTCTGTTTTCTTGAACTTAATACTCTAGATGCATGCTGGATAGCGGTCGATGAGTGGAGTAATAGTAGTAGATCCAGGCAGGAGTCGGTCTACTTGTCTCGGACGTGATGCCTATATACATGATCATACCTAGATATTCTCATTACTATGCTCAATTCTGTCAATTGCTCAACAGTAATTTGTTCACCCACCGTAGAAATACTTATGCTCTTGAGAGAAGCCACTAGTAAAATCTCTGGCCCCCGGGTCTATCTTCATCATATTAATCTTCCATCACTTTATTATTGCTTTGCTTTTCACTTTGCTTTTATTTTACATTGCATCTTTATACCAAAAATACCAAAAATATTATCTATCATCTCTATCAGATCTCACTCTCGTAAGTGACCGTCACGGGATTGACAACCCCTATTCGCGTTGGTTGCGAGGAGTTATTTGCTTTGTGTAGGTACGAGGGACTCGCGCGTAGCCTCCTACTAGATTGATACCTTGGTTCTCAAAAACTGAGGGAAATACTTACGCTACTTTGCTGCATCATCCTTTCCTCTTCGGGGAAATCCAACGCAATGCTCAAGAGGTAGCAAGAAGAATTTCTGGCGCCGTTGCCGGGGCGTCTACGCAAAAGTCAACATACCAAGTACCCATCACAATCCCTTATCTCTCGCATTACATTATTTGCCATTTGCCTCTCGTTTTCCTCTCCCCCACTTCACCCTTGCCGTTTTATTCGCCCTCTCTTTTCCGTTTGCCTTTTTCTCGCTTGCTTTTTGTTTGCTCGTGTGTTGGATTGCTTGTCTGTCACGATTGTTGGGGAACGTAGCATAATTTTAAAATTTTCCTACGTGTCACCAAGATCAATCTATGGAGTCTTCTAGCAACGAGAGGGAGAGGAGTGCATCTACATACCCTTGTAGATCATGAGCGGAAGCGTTCAAGAGAACGGGGTTGATGGAGTCGTACTCGTCGTGATCCAAATCACCGATGATCCTAGCGCCAAACGGACGGCACCTCCGCGTTCAACACATGTACGGAGCGAGGACGTCTCGCGCGTCTTGATCCAGCAAGGAGGAGGGAGAGGTTGAGGAAGAAAGCTCCAACAGCAGCACGACGGCGTGGTGGTGGTGGAGCAGCAGTACTCCAGCAGGGCTTCGCCAAGCTCTTAACGGAGGAGGAGAGGTGTTGGTGAGGGGAGGGGCTGCGCCTTGGGAAGGGGTGCGGCTCCCATGTGCCTCCCCACTATATATAGGGGTGGAGGGGGCTCGTTTCTTGCCCTCCAAGTCTATTGGGGCGTTGGCAAAGGTGGGGGAAAGAAATCCCATCATTTCCTTTCCCCACCGATTGTTATCCCCCTTTTTTAGGGATCTTGATCTTATCCCTTTGGGATATGAACTTATTCCTTCTAAGGGGGGATCTTGGTGCGCCTTGACCAGGGGTGTGGGGCCTTGCCCCCACTACCCACGTTCATGTGGGTACCCACATGCAGGTGGGCCCCACTACAGAACCTTCTAGAATCTTCCCGATACAATACAGAAAAATCCTGAACATTTTCCGGTGGCCAAAATAGGACTTCCCATATATAAATCTTTACCTCCGGACCATTCTGGAACTCCTCGTGACGTCTGGGATCTCATCTGGGACTCCGAGCAACATTCGGTAATCACATACAAGTCTTCCTAATAACCCTAGCGCCATCGAACCTTAAGTCTGTAGACCCTACGGGTTCGGGAAACATGCATACATGACCGAGACAACTCTCCGGCCAATAACCAACAACGGGATCTGGATACCCATGTTGGCTCCCACATGTTCCACGATGATCTCATCAGATGAACCACGATGTCGAGGATTCAAGCAATCTCGTATACAATTCCCTTTGTCAACCGATACGTTACTTGCCCGAGATTCGATCGTCGGTATCCCAATACCTCGTTCAATCTTGTTATCGGCAAGTCACTTTACTCGTACCGTAATGCATGATCCCGTGATCAACCACTTGGTCACATTGAACTCATTATGATGATGCATTACCGAGTGGGCCCAGAGATACCTCTCCGTCATACGGAGTGACAAATCCCAGTCTCGATTCGTGCCAAACCAACAGACACTTTCGGAGATACCCGCAGTGCACCTTTATAGCCACCCAGTTACGTTGTGACGTTTGGAACACCCAAAGCACTCCTACGGTATCCGGGAGTTGCACAATCTCATGGTTTAAGGAAATGATACTTGACATTAGAAAAGCTCTAGCAGACGAACTACACGATCTTGTGCTATGCTTAGGATTGGGTCTTGTCCATCACATGATTCTCCTAATGATGTGATCCCGTTAACATGACATCCAATGTCCATAGTCAGGAAACCATGACCATCCGTTGATCAACGAGCTAGTCAACTAGAGGCTCACTAGGGACATGTTGTAGTCTATGTATTCACACATGTATTACGATTTCCGGATAACACAATTATAGCATGAATAATAGACAATTATCATGAACAAGGAAATATAATAATAACCATTTTATTATTGCCTCCAGGGCATATTTACAAAAGTCTCCCACTTGCACTAGAGTCAATAATCTAGTTACATTGTGATGAATCGAACACCCATAGAGTTCTGGTGTTGATCATGTTTTGCTCGCGGAAGAGGTTTAGTCAATGGATCTGCGACATTCAGATCCGTATGCACTTTGCAAATATCTATGTCTCCATCTTGAACATTTTCACGAATGGAGTTGAAGCGACGCTTGATGTGCCTGGTCTTCTTATGAAACCTGGGCTCCTTGGCAAGGGCAATAGCTCCAGTGTTGTCATAGAAGAGAGTGATTGGCCCCGACGCATTGGGTATGACTCCTAGGTCGGTGATGAACTCCTTCATCCAGATTGCTTCATGCGCTGCCTCCGAGGCTGCCATGTACTCCGCTTCACATGTACATCCCGCCACGACGCTTTGCTTGCAACTGCACCAGCTTACTGCCCCACCATTCAAAATATACACATATCCGTTTTGTGACTTAGAGTCATCCAAATTTGTGTCGAAGCTAGCGTCGACGTAACCCTTTACGACGAGCTCTTCGTCACCTCCATAAACGAGAAACATATCCTTAGTCCTTTGCAGGTACTTCAGGATGTTCTTGACCGCTGTCCAGTGTTCCATGCCGGGATTACTTTGGTACCTTCCTACCAAACTTACGACAAGGTTTACATCAGGTCTGGTACACAGCATGGCATACATAATAGACCCTATGGCCGAGGCATAGGGGATGACACTCATCTTTTCTCTATATTCTGCCGTGGTCGGGCATTGAGTCGAGCTCAATTTCACACCTTGCAACACAGGCAAGAACCCCTTCTTGGACTGATCCATATTGAACTTCTTCAATATCTTATCAAGGTATGTGCTTTGTGAAAGACCTATGAGGCGTCTCGATCTATCTCTATATATCTTGATGCCTAATATGTAAGCAGCTTCTCCAAGGTCCTTCATTGAAAAACACTTATTCAAATAGGCCTTAATGTTGTCCAAAAGTTCTATATCATTTCCCATCAAAAGTATGTCATCCACATATAATATGAGAAATGCTACAAAGCTCCCACTCACTTTCTTGTAAACGCGGGCTTCTCCATAAGTCTGCATAAACCCAAACGCTTTGATCATTTCATTAAAGCGAATGTTCCAACTCCGTGATGCTTGCACCAACCCATAGATGGAGCGCTGGAGCTTGCATACCTTGTTAGCATTCTTAGGATCGATAAAACCTTCCGGCTGCATCATATACAATTCTTCCTTAAGAAAGCCGTTAAGGAATGCCGTTTTGACATCCATTTGCCATATCTCATAATCATAGTATGCGTCAATTGCTAACATGATTCGGACGGACTTCAGCTTCGCTACGGGTGAGAAGGTCTCATCGTAGTCAACCCCTTGAACTTGTCGATAACCCTTAGCGACAAGTCGAACCTTATAGATGGTAACATTACCATCCGCGTCCGTCTTCTTCTTAAACATCCATTTTTTCTCTATCGCTCGCCGATCATCGGGCAAGTCTGTCAAAGTCCATACTTTGTTTTCATACATGGATCCTATCTCGGATTGCATGGCTTCAAGCCATTTGTTGGAATCTGGGCCCGCCATCGCTTCTTCATAGTTCGAAGGTTCACGGTTGTCTAACAACATGATTTCCAGGATAGGGTTGCCGTACCACTCTGGTGCGAAACGTGTCCTTGTGGACCTACGAAGTTCAGTAGGAGCTTGATCCGAAGTACCTTTATCATCATCATTAACTTCCTCTCCAGTCGGTACAGGCACCACAGGAACATCTTCCTGAGCTGCGCCACTTTCGGTTTCAAGAGGCAGTACTTCATCAAGCTCTACTTTCCTCCCACTTACTTCTTTCGAGAGAAACTCTTTCTCCAGAAAGGACCCATTCTTGGTGAAAGTGCTTTTTATCGACTAGAGGGGGGTGAATAGGCGATTTTTATGAAAGTCTTCAAAACATGGAAGTTTCGAAGACAAACAGTAGAAATGAACCTATTGATATGCAGCGGAAGATAAACTACACAAAGCAAGCCATAGTCAAGTATGCAATAATGTGAGAGTACGAAGACTAATGGCAGCTAGGTAGTAAGGATCAGGATGGAAGATGGTATGAAGCCAAACAGCAATAGTAGTCAAGCAATGAAGTCAAACAGGTATGACAAGCAGGCAATAACTTCACGAAGACAAACTGTAAGTAAAGGGAAGAGAGGATTGAACCAGTCACTCGTTGAAGACACAGGATTTGTTTGACCAGTTCCAGTTGCTGTGACAATTGTACATCTGGTTAGGGAGGCTGAGATTCAACTCAGAAGACCGCGTCTTCACCTTATTCCCCTTGAGCTAAGGACACACAGTCCTCGCCCAATCACTCTGGTAAGTCTTCAAGGTAGACTTCCAAACCTTCACAGACTTCGTTCACCGGTGATCCACAATGACTCTTGGACGCTCAGAACATGATGCCTAATCGGCTGGAGGATTCACAGTCCTCAAGTGTAATAAGTCTTCAGGTCACACAGACGGAAAGACTTCAGTGATGCCTAACACTCTTTGGCTCTGGGTGTTTGGGCTTTGTCCTCGCAAGGATTTCTCTCTCTCAAAGGCTTCGAGGTGGGTTGCTCGCAAACGACAAAAGACGTGCACTAACTCTGAGCAGCCACCAATTTATGGTGTAGGGGGTGGGCTATTTATAGCCACTGGGCAACCTGTCACGCCCTCGATGCGGCTATATCTCCCACGTGTCGAAGCACGACTTGGAGGCATAACCGCATTGAAAGCAATGTCGCAAGTGAGGTAATCTTCACACAACCCATGTAATACATAAGGGAAAGAGGTACATAGTTGGCTTACAATGGCCACTTCACACAATTACATGAGTAAAGCATTACATCATACAGATACAAGCAAGGTCCGACTACGGAACCAAAATAAAAGAAGACTACCCCAAATGCTACACAGATCCCCGATCGACCCCAACTGGGCTCCACTACTGATCAACTAAAATGAAACAACACGAAGAACAAGATCTTCATCGAGCTCCTCCTTGAGCTCGGGTGCGTCACCTGCATGGTTTCATCGGCACATGCAAACTGGTTTTGGAAGTAATCTGTGAGTCACGAGGACTCAGCAATCTCACACCCTCGCGATCAAAACTATTTAAGCTCATAGGTAGGGTAAAAGGTATGAGGTGGGGCTGCAGCAAGCGACTAGCATATATGGTGGCTAACATACGCAAATGAGAGCGAGAAGGGAAGGCAAAAGCACGGTCGAACAACTATGATCAAGAAGTGATCCTGAACTCCTACTTACGTCAGACATAACCCAGAAACCGTGTTCTCCTCTCGATCAACCCCGAAAAGAGACACTCACGGTTACACACACGGTTGGTGTATTTTAATTAGGATCAACTTCAGGTTTTCTACAACCGGACATTAACAAATTCCCATCTGCCACATAATCGCGGGCACGGCTTTCAAAAGTTCAAACCCTGCAGGGGTGTCCCAACTTAGCCCATTATAAGCTCTCGCGATCAACGAAGGATATTCCTTCTCCCCGGGAAGACCCGATCAGTCTCGGAATCCCGGCTACAAGACATTTCGACAGTAATAAAACAAGTCCAGCAAGACCTCCCGGCGTGCCGACACCCTGATAATAGCCGCACGTATCTCGTCTCAGGCCACAACCGGATAAGCGAAGCGTACAGGTACCAACATAACCCAAGTTGCCAAGGGACGGTCCCGCACGGTGCTCTAGTTTGGACCAACACTTAGACAAGCATTGGCCCGGGGGGGCTAAATAGGATGACCCTCGAGAGAGCGACTCCCAAGGGAAAAGTAGGTGGTGGTGAGGCAAATGTAAAACCAATGTTGGGCCTTGCTGGAAGAGTCTTATTCAAAGCGAACTGTCAAAGGGGTCCCATAAATCACCCGACCGCGTTAGGGACGCAAAATCCGGGAACATAACACCGATATGACGGAAAATAGGGCGGCAAGAGTGGAACAAAACACCAGGCATAAGGCCGAGCCTTCCACCCTTTACCAAGTATATAGATGCATTAATTAAATAAGATATATTGTGATATCCCAACAAGTAAACAATGTTCCAAACAAGGAACAACATCTCCATGTTCCAACAAGGAACAAACTTCATCTTCACCTGCAACTAACAACGCTATAAGAGGGGGCTGAGCAAAGCGGTAACATAGCCAAACAACGGTTTGCTAGGACAAGGTGGGTTAGAGGCTTCGTTTAACAATATGGGAGGCATGATAAGCAAGTGGTAGGTATCGTAGCATAGGCATAGCAAAAGAGCGAGCAACTAGCAAGCAAAGATAGAAGTGATTTCGAGGGTATGGTCATCTTGCCTGAGATCCCGCAAGGAAGAAGAACGAGTCCATGAAGAAGACAAACGGACGGAGTCGAACGAATCCTCACAACTCTGGAACGAAACCGAAGCTAACGAGAGAAGCAACCCGGAAAGAAGCAAACAACATAGTAAACAACCATCACATAAACATGGCATGATGCACAACAAAGGATGATGCATGTCCGGTTTAACTAGCATGGCATGGCAAAGTGCAACAAACAACACTACAATTTAAGTGGAGCTCAATATTGACGAAACACCACATTCGATTATTTGGTTCTCTCTCATTTATGTACCCAACAATATTAAAAGTTGATTAACATGGCAAGAGGATGAAGCATAAGAAAACTAACTATTTAGGCAAGTTTAAATGAGGCCGGAAACAGCGAACAACAATTCTGGTAAATCCCCATGTGCATATTTTAAGGTTTGGTACTGTTCTGCCCTAAATCATATTTTATTGTTTTTAAACAGGAAAATAAAGTGGGCCATGTTGAACTAGGCATTTTTCTACCCCATTTACATCTAAAGTTTATTTAAAACCGAGCTACGGTTATTTAGTTATGGAATAAATCATTTTAACATGGCATTTATGCAAAATTAAACAAACAGCAAGTTTAACCATTTCGAACATGGATGAAAGTGGCAAATTATGAAACTAGATGAAATTCTAAGCATTTTACATGTTTACATCATTTTAATCCGATGCACGGTTAATGAGTTATTAAATGCATGAACATGAGGGTGCAATTTGTAAACCTGCAGTTTCTGGTATAATTAGTAAATCGCTCCGCGGAAAAAAACGTGACTCAGGCCGAATCTGGCTGGCCCATTAGTGCACAGTGGGGCGCTGGATCTGATGCTCACCATGGGCCAACGGGCCAGAAGCGGAGAAGGCCTGGCGCTAGGCTTGGACGGCTCACGGGACGCGGCCCAGGCGCTGGTCAACGGGAGCGATGCGGGGCGCGCAGGCGAGCTATGCGGTCGGTTCTCACCGGATTCGTGGCTGAAGGCGGGCGGCGCGAGGTTGCCGACAACAGGAGGCAAAGGCGGCGAGCTTGGCGCAGCACCTTGCTGGAAGACGAACGGGACAAAAGCAGGACTTGGCGGCGCCTGCGGCAGGGACTCAGGGTCGCGGGGCGGCCGGGAACGAAGGGAGGCGGTGTGGGGCGGACCGGACTTGAGGGGGCCAACCTCCCTCTTGGCCTTGTGGCGCGGCCCTTGCAGGAGAAACACGATGACGATGCGGTTAGCGGCAACAGCAGGAGCTAACGGGAAACAGAGAGGAGGCGCGCCGAGGAGGACCTGCGGGTCGGAGCGGCTGGCGCGCCGACGACGGAGGACGACGAGGTGGCGAAGGTTGAGGCAGGGGGCTCGGGATCGAGCTCATCTCGATTTGGAACGCGGAGGGAGCGGGAGGCGCTCGGCTGCGGGCTCAGGAGACTCGGGGGCGAGGGCAGCCAGATTCGTTCGGGAACGGGAAGGGGTGGCGATGGAGGAGCTCTGCTCCGGCGAGCTGGTTCTGGCGACGACGAGCGGCGAGGACGAGGCGGCTGTGCTGTTGCGGGCGACGAGGAGTATGTTGGGTTGGTCAAAAGGGATCGAGGGGAGGCGCTGGTTGGGTGGAGAAGGATCGGGAGGGGATCCCGAGAGCATTTGGTGGAGTGGCGGCGCAGAATAGGAAGGATGGGACAGCTCCCTAGAAATTAGGGTTGGGTCTGTTTATGTAGGTAAGGGATTGGGTAGGGGCTAATCCGGTCCGTCTGATTTTAATCGGACGGATGAAAAAGAATAGCTCAGGGAGTCCAATTAATGAAACGGAGATATTTTATAGATGTTAGGAGATGATCTGAATGCAACGGTGATGACTGAGCGATTCGGGTCCGGGACAACTTTCGGACGCGCGCGCAAGGAGGTCCGCGGGCTGACGAGAGAGGTTAGGTTGGGTCTGGCGGATTGCGAAGGGAGGGTTGGTCTGAGAGAAGAGGGGAGAGATGCAGCCCGGCACGGTTTCCGGGGACCGAAAACGTCCGACGTTAGACCGGCTATAATGCCGCTATATTTATTCGTTGGGGCGTCAAACAGACTCCGAATGCAATGAAACTTGGCAGGCGGTTGATACATCCAAAACGTATCTATAATTTTTGCTTGCTCCATGCCACTTTTGGGTGATATTGCTATGATATTTATACACTTCCATACAATTTTGATCATATTTGGACTAACCTATTAACTCAGTGCACCCCAGTGCCAGTTTTTGTTTTCTGCTGTTTTTGTATTTCAGGTTTTTCCATTACGAAAACTGCCAGAAAAATTCCGAAAAAAATATATAAAAAATCATCGTTCCGGAACCTTCCAGGACCCCGAAGGAGAGCCGGAGGGGGGCCACCAGGGCCCGAGGCACCCTGGTGGCGCCCCCCCTGGCCGCGCCGGGGGGGCGCCTAGGCCCCCCCAGGAACCTTCTGACGTCACCCTTCGGCCTATATTTAAAGCACGTCTCGAAACCCTCGGGACGGGAACCATTATTCGCGATCTCATCTCTGTTCCGCCGCCGCCGCGCTTCCAAGATCGGGAGCGCCAGGAGAACTCTTCCCGGCACCCTGTCGGAGGGGAGGATCACCACCGGGACCTTCTCCACCACCATGGACGCCTCCTGGACGATGCGTGAGTTGTCTCCCTTGGACCATGGGTCCATGACCAGTAGCTATGTGATGTTCTCCTCCCGTTCTTGTGCTTCACTAATTAGTCCTCGTGAGCTGCCCTACATGATCAAGGCACATATGTAATTCTTATGCTGTTGCTATGATGAGTTTGCTGGGATCCGATGGATTGTGAGATTATGTTCAGATTGTGTTTGAGTAATATATTTGATTTACCTCTTTTATATTTATGTTCGTAAGTAATTCTTGCATGTTCTCCGTTGCTGTTTATTGCTTTGGCCGAGTAGTAGATAGTAACTCCAAGAGGGAACGTCATGCTTGATTGTGGGTTCATGCCCCTCGATGACTAGCTTGAGTGACAGAAACATGAGTCTAGGGGATGTGCTGTTGCCACAAGGGGGAAAACAACGGTGCTTGTGCCCGCGGGTGCAAGGATTGTTTACTTTACGCAAAGTATTTTAATGCAGTTGTCTGTTGCTTTGAGTTTACACTTTGGGTGGGGCTCGCAACTTAATACCAGCGAGATGTTCTGGATAGATATCTCAAGGTGGATGATTAGTAGTAGATGCAGATGGATTTCGGTCTACTTACCTTGGCGTACTGCCCATGCTTTGAACCTCTACCGATCTTGCAATATAGTTAGCATTGGTTTGCGCACATAATCCTGTCAATTGCCCAGCTGTAATTTGTTTACCTCGCATAGCTGTTTTATCATCTTTTGGGAGAGACATCACTAGTGAACGTCATGGTGCCCCGGTCCATATTCACATCATTGATCACATCGCTATTTACTTTCTGCTTTTATTTACTTTCCGCAGCAGTATCCATCACTTTTATCACTTGCGTTTGACCCTTTGTAAACTACAAGGCGGGAGGGATTGACAACCTCTCTGTACTCGTTGGGGACAAAGTTATTTGTATTTGTGTGCAGGTCCACGTTGATTGCTAATCCATGGTGCCGTTAGCGATTGACACCTTCTCTTTGAAACTTGGAGTCTCTGGGGATTCGATCCTTGGTATCTTTGCCAAGGGAAAACTACCGCTACGCTGCATCTCAAACCGTACACTTGGGGTAACCAACGAGGGGCGAGAAGCCATCAAGGGTATCTGTCACAACTATGTTCATTATTTAAGCTTGCAGGTGTATCAAGGGAGTTTGTCATGAGGAAATTGTTCGCCATATCACTTATAGATAAAGCTTCAGATTGGTATAAGCTACTCGATAACTCGCACTTGCTTGATTGGCAAGAGCTTATCTCTCTCTTTTATACTAAGTTTCATCCTCTTCATGTGGAGAGTAAGAGTACCTTTTTGCATGTGGATCATGGTATCAATGCTTTATGTGATGCTTATATTGTTGAGTTTATTCGTGATCCCACTGAAAATTACTATGAGAAGGGAACATATGCTTATAGATATTTCAATAATATCAAGTTCCCCCTCTTTATAGTGAATATTTTGAAGTTATGCTTGTTCTGCCTTCCTATGCTAGTTGCTTTATGCTTCAATAAGTTATTTTTTTACAAGACTCCCATGCATAGGAAGTACGTTAGACTTAAATATGTTTTATATATGCTTCTTGATGCTCTCTTTTGTTCTTCAACTCTTATTCCTACGAGAGCATCACTAAAATCTTAAGCCTATCTTTATGGCTATAAAGAAAGCGCTTTTGGGAGGCAACCCAAATGAATAAAATTTTATTTTTTCTGCTTTTGTTGTGTCTTGATGTTGTTACTACAGTAGCATCATCATTGTATCTTTACTTTTCAGTTTTGTGCCAAGTATAGCCTCTGATTGCAGGAAAGATCAAGAGTTGTGACGTGCTGTCCAGGAAACAGATTCTGTCCTCCTACAGAAAAATTCGCATAAAATCACCAGATCATCTTTTTGGTCTGAATTGTTTCCACAGCGTGCTCTATATAATTGTCTTTCAGGCGTCTGTTCTGAGTTTTTTGATTGGAGTTGCAGAAGTGCCCCGAAAAAATCATTTACTGCCTGCTGGTCTGTTTTTCACAGATTCTGTACTGTTTTGCCTTTTCTTCGTTTTGCGAGCCTTAAGCTTGTTTATTTTTTGCAAAAACTTTATGGCAATCCAGAGAAACAGTATGCTTTCAAGTTTATCTTTATTTCCAGCAAGGAACAATTATAATATTGTGGGTACTAACCTCGCTAATCAGATTATGATGAGTCTTGTATGAAGGGAGTTTTCAAGTGTGCGAGGGAAGATGATGAAAAGATTCAGGAGTGTCAAGCGCTCAAGCTTGGGGATGCCCCGTGCACCCCCAAGAAATATTCAAGAAGACTCAAGCGTCTAAGCTTGGGGATGCCCCCCCGTGCATCCCCTTCTCCATCGACATTATCAGTTCGTCTCCCGTTCCACTATATTTTTATCACTTCATGTGCTATGTGCTATGCTTGGAGCGTCTTGCTTTTAGTTTTCCTTTTAGCTTTCTTTAGATTTCAATAACGAGTCGGAACTCAGCTTTATTTTTTGTGGGAGAGAAACACGCTCCACTTCTACTTAGAACACAACATGGACTTTTCATGTCTATCTTTGTTGTGTGTGTTCTTTGTCTTTCAATAGCTACTACCTTGCTCAGCTCTTAGTTTTCATGCTTATCTTTTCAAAGAGCTTTTGCTTAGTTGGTTGCTTGAACTCTCTTTATTATCTTGTTTACCTTTTTAAGAGGGTTTTCTTCTGTTGCAATGATTGATATGTCTATGATAAAGATGCTACGTGCATGATGTTGCTTGGTAATTCATGGTTGCTTATGGTTAGTTTCAAATAGCTGGAGGGTTTCCAATGTGATATTGGAGTACCAACGTGATTTTTTTGAATATGATGTGGTATGGTTAGTGATATCTTCCTTCGAGAATTTATTTTGATTGACTTGGCGTATGCTCACGCATATTCAAGACTGTAAAGAAAGTCTGTCAAGCCTTGATGATCTTTTATTTCTGAGTAGCGATATAACTTCCATGCCTGATTCAATGTTGCTTTGTCGCTCTGCATGATTATGGCTGTCATTGCTCTCTAAGTTGGTCGCTCCCAGTCTTTTGCTAGCCTTCGCCTGTACTAAGCGGACGGACTGCTTGTGCATCCAAATCCTTTAAACCAGTTTTGCCATATGAGTCCACCATACCTTCCTATACATGGTATTTACCTGCCATTCCTAACGAAGACTTTCGTGTACCATCTCGAAACATTCAAATAAAGTTCCTGTTTTGTGCCTCTGTTTTAAGTTTACGAGGAAGTAGTGGTTGATTCATGATCTTTTTGAGTTGGACAAGCTTCACCCCCGGGATTGCATGTATAATGTGCAACCCATAATATGAGAAGGAATTGGCATTGAGTGCGCCCGGCTCATTAAAAATTAGTATAACAAACGAATCTTCCTTCACGCTTTGTTCATGAGAAATCAGAAAACTTTGGCAGTGATAAACCAAGGAGATTAAGAGGGAGTTATGATCCTCATTCGGGAGCCATTCCTCGAAACTTGTCCAGCTCAAGAAGTAATTGGGTTAGCTGCTAGCATTCGTTGACAAAACATGCATATCCAAAAAAATTATTACCCCTATTTTTAAAACCAAGAGCTCTGGTACATGCTTTGTCTTTGTTTCCGAGTACGGGTTTTCAACTTGCCAACAAAAGCCACGGTTCGAGAGTCTCCACCTTCTTCAAAAAGCACCAACTACTGAGAGCATGGTTGTTATTCTGAGTGTAATGTGCATTGTCCCAATGTAGCATTGTCTTTTGCATGGTTGTGATATCGTTTATTCTGAAATCATTGTATCTAGTCGTCACTTAAACCTTGGAGGTGCCCCTGCATTTATGTTTTGCTTCACTAAAGGGGGCAAGCTAGATATCACTCTATCATATTTACATACCATGTTCATTGCAAATCTATTTGATGCTTCAGTTTCATGTTGTAAAACTTTTAGTTCTTCGAAATTTTCTTGAGGCAACTAAATTACTATAGAATCATTGTCTCTAAAAGCTCTTGTCACGTGACTATGAAAAAGTCCTGTATGGTTGATAGCATGTCACCACAGAAATTATTCTTGTTATCATTTACCTACTCGGGGACGAGCAGCAATTAAGCTTGGGGATGTTGATACGTCCAAAACGTATCTATAATTTCTGCTTGCTCCATGCCTCTTTTGGGTGATATTGCTATGATATTTATACACTTCCATACAATTTTGATCATATTTGGACTAACCTATTAACTCAGTGCACCCCAGTGCCAGTTTCTGTTTTCTGCCGTTTTTGTATTTCAGGTTTTTCCATTACGAAAACTGCCAGAAAAATTCCGAAAAAATATATAAAAAATCAGCGTTCCGGAACCTTCCAGGACCCCAAAGGAGAGCCGGAGGGGGGCCACCAGGGCCCGAGGCGCCCTGGTGGCGCGGCCGCCCCCCTTGGCCGCGCCGGGGGGGCGCCTGGGCCCCCCAAGAACCTTCCGATGTCACCCTTCGGCCTATATTTAAAGCTCGTCTCGAAACCCTCCGGACGGGAACCATTATTCGCGATCTCATCTCTGTTCCGCCGCCGCCGCGCTTCCAAGATCGGGAGCGCCAGGAGAACTCTTCCCGGCACCCTGCCGGAGGGGAGGATCACCACCGGGACCTTCTCCACCACCATGGACGCCTCCCGGACGATGCGTGAGTAGTCTCCCTTGGACCATGGGTCCATGACCAGTAGCTATGTGATGTTCTCCTCCCGTTCTTGTGCGTCACTAATTAGTCCTCGTGAGCTGCCCTACATGATCGAGGCACATATGTAATTCTTATGCTGTTGCTATGATGAGTTTGCTGGGATCCGATGGATTGTGAGATTATGTTCAGATTGTGTTTGAGTAATATATTTGATTTACCTCTTTTATATTTATGTTCGTAAGTAATTCTTGCATGTTCTCCGTTGCTGTTTATTGCTTTGGCCGAGTAGTAGATAGTAACTCCAAGAGGGAACGTCATGCTTGATTGTGGGTTCATGCCCCTCGATGACTAGCTTGAGTGACAGAAACATGAGTCTAGGGGATGTGTTGTTGCCACAAGGGGGAAAACAATGGTGCTTGTGCCCGCGGGTGCAAGGATTGTTTACTTTACGCAAAGTATTTTAATGCAGTTGTCTGTTGCTTTGAGTTTACACTTTGGGTGGGGCTCGCAACTTAATACTAGCGAGATGTTCTGGATAGATATCTCAAGGTGGATGATTAGTAGTAGATGCAGATGGATTTCGGTCTACTTACCTTGGCGTACTGCCCATGCTTTGAACCTCTACCGATCTTGCAATATAGTTAGCATTGGTTTGCGCACATAATCATGTCAATTGCCCAGCTGTAATTTGTTTACCTCGCATAGCTGTTTTATCGTCTTTTGGGAGAGACATCACTAGTGAACGTCATGGCGCCCCGGTCCATATACACATCAGTGATTACATCACTATTTACTTTCCGCTTTTATTTACTTTCCGCAGCAGTATCCACCACTTTTATCACTTGCGTTTGACCCTTTGTAAACTACAAGGCCGGAGGGATCGACAACCTCTCTGTACTCGTTGGGGACAAAGTTATTTGTATTTGTGTGCAGGTCCACGTTGATTGCTAATCCACGGTGCCGTTAGCGATCGACACCTTCTCGTTGAAACTTGGAGTCTCTGGGGATTCGATCCTTGGTATCTTTGCCAAGGGAAAACTACCGCTACGCTGCATCTCAAACCTTACACTTGGGGTAACCAACGAGGGGCGAGAAGCCAACAGCGTTCTAATGACACCAAAACAACACCGCACGCCAACTTTCATCCCATTCCGAGAACATTTTCCGACCACTTAAAAATACTATTTCGGACATGTCGCGGGCGCGTGCAAGTGTGGTTGATCTCAGAACAGACAAGGGAGAGAACTCGGAGAACCCGGACGGATGCAAGTTTCAAAAACATGATGATGCAATGCGGATGATGACATGGCAAGATGCGACACGCAAGCAAATGACAAAGCAACAATAGTGAATAACGGGAGGACAACTGGCACATCAGTCTCGGGGCGTTACAACACTCCACCACTACGAGAGGATCTCGTCCCGAGATCTAGGATGGCACTGGAGGGAAAAAGGGAGAGGAAGATAAGAGGTAAAACTAAGTTGCTTCTTTGACAAACGAGTGAAACCAAAGAACCTTGAGAGGTTGAAAAGTTGAAAGAAAGAACACAACGGAGTTGAATGAACTTGAAAACACTCCGTTAGATAAGAGGAACATGGGATACGACAAGAACCAAGAGGTTTAGTGATAAGATAGATATTGAAAACACTCCGGTTAAAACTAGATAGAGAAGGAATAAGATTGATATAATTTGGGCAGCACTCCGACTGAAAGAAGAAGGAAAAACTTGATAAAATGGGAAGAACTTGAAAAGTGGACGCACCACTCCGGTTGGAAATGGAAGGAATAGAATATGAACTTGGCAAAATGAAAGCACTTGGATGAGACTCCGGTTGAAAGAGGAATGATAGCCACAACACTCCGGTTAAAAGGGTAAGCATGAAAATAATATGATCTTGGCAAAAACGAGATGATGGGTGAAGAGAGCAACATCACAAGGCCTCCGGAAACAATGCATGATAGTTAGATAGTTGGAATGCATAGAACAAAGAATGAAACCAACATCTCCAACCATAAATTAATTTGAAAGAGCATCCTTGCAAAGTAGGATTGAACGGAGTTGTTGGAAAACCAACAATGAAAGGATATGATCCTCGTGGGCTTATGGAGACAACTCAAAACTTAGAGGTGAATACATGCCACTATGAAAAACAATTGATTGCTTGAGAGCAACACGGAGATGAAAACTCTTTCACCGAGAAGAGAAGGAGAAACTTGGATCATTTATAAGCACCACAAATAGCAACAATCCTTAGGGAAGGCTTTAGGTGAAATCTAAACCAAGATAACTCCAAGGAAGGAATTGATGGATTTAATATACCTCATTCTTGACAACATGTGAATCATGAAACACGAAGGGAAATTGTCAAGAACGACATAACACCACCTCAAAAGATAAGGTCGAAAGAATTGCACTTCGGAATGCAAGATGAAGAATGCTTGAACTCCTCAAGTTGACACCATGTTTGTTTTAGAGTATGTCTTGACGGATCTTAACTCCGAGAGAAATCTTGATGAACAATTGAAGAATGAAAAGAATCCTTGATGAAGCACCATGTAGAGCCTCCATGAAGAACTCCGGTAAGAAAAGGATGCTAAAAGAAAGAGAAGTTGAAAACACAAGGTGGAGCCTTGCAGTGATAAGATGACGCTTTGAAATGATATAAACGAGAAAACTTGGAACTCTGGAAAGAAAGATGAACAACGAAAACAAGAATTTTGATAAACCTCCGGAATAAGGAATTGAATTTTCTCGATGAAACAAGAATAAGAATTACATTATGCTTATCCTTCACCAATTTAAATTGATGACAAGCAACGGATTTGGCATACTACTTATTCTCGTAGACAAGATTAAGAGAGATATAGCGTAAACTTAGGAACGACTTCAACGAACCACCGGTAGGATTGAAACAACGAATAGATTGATATGCTAACAAGGAAAGAGAACTCTTGAACGAACCACCGTAAGAACTGGAAATGAAAGAAGAAAAGATAAAGAAACACCGGGAAGAATTAGAAAATGAACGAAGATGCTTGAGAGAATTTAGATACATGAGAACGAAAAGATCAAGAACTAATTAGAGAATACTTAAATGATGCACCGGTAAGAATTGGAGAGCGAGAGCCGAAAGCTTGAATGAATAATTCTGAGATGATGGGCTCAGAAGAGTCAAACTGAAAAGACTCCTAAATTGCTCCGGATGGGTGAAAATTATTCTCACAATCGAAAACAATTATGAGAGGATGGCAACAAGCTAGAACAATGATTCTTCGAGAGAACGGACCAAGATTTAGGAGAGATCCTTCTTCGGTCTTCAAATGTTGAGAATGACGATGAGAAAACCACCATGAATTGTTGGGGCACTCCGGAATGCAAATTGGAAAGGTTGAACCAACGATGAAAAGAATGTGAAAGATCTCGGAGAAAGACATATGACTGATGACAATTCATTCTTACATCAAACTTTGAAAAGAATTTTAGAAGCTTCGGGAAAAATTAGAAGAGTCAGGTAAGATCCTGGAAAAAGACCTGTGGGTTAGGGCCCACTCAAAAGAAACACTGTTGAAGTGATTTAAAAGAGAGATAGCACCAGTTGAATTAAATGACTAGAATGAGGTAGCATCCTCAAAAGAAATTGAGTAAATTGAGAATGGAAACTTGAATCTTCTGAGATATCTTCATCACTCCAGAAAAAATGAATAGCGAGAAGTGAATGATTAAGAGGTGCACCGGCATAAGAAAGCATTAGAAACGAGGAAAAGATATGATCGACAAAGCTTGAATTGGAACCACCGGAGAAGAAAAGAATGACGAATGACTAACTTGAAACTCCTGACCATCTTCATGATAATCACCGGATAAGAACAATGAAGGAAAGAATGGAGAGACTTCTCATCAATAATAAGGATACTTGATTAAGAAATCTGAGTCCTTAAAGAAAAAGGGTGGGAGGGCGGGAAAAACAAAGACAATTTGGGACGGATGAAACAAGCAACGTTGGGAAAAACTGAGAGGTGATCTTGTGAATGTTGAAATGATTTGATCCACTTTAAGAGAAGCACATCGGTTGGGAAGAATTGAAAAGACAAACTCAATGATCAAGAAGGATTAGTATTCACATAGAAATATGAGAACACCATTTAGGAAAGGTATGGATTCAACATTTGACTTCGAAGCAACTCGAATACCACAATTAAAACAAAACAAAGGATTTGGCTCGCAGAATAAGCCGGAAACAAACATATGATAGATCCCATATCGTATCACGTGTCTGTTGGAAAGATATCCTACGATATACTTGAATTCCCACTTATAAACTCCCGAAACTTTCTGGTTATGCAATCAGGTGTTGGGGATACAGGGAACACAAAATATATCACCCAAACTAACAATACCTAGATCCAGCTGTATCCATCCTTCAACACATAACCAAGAAAACTTTGGAAATCGTCTACCTCAACCTTCGAAAAGCATCCGTTATACAAGTTATGGCAATACTCCCGCACTCGCCTCAGTACTGGGCTATCAGGGTTATCTCACCAACAACTGTACAAAAGAGATTTTCGATGTCGGCGTACTAAACTCAGGTATTCTAGAACCGCAACGATAAAATTATGACGACAACACCTCGGAGCTCAACTCCCCGGGACACCTCCACTAAACCCCTGCTGACAGGAGGCACCAAGACAATGTTGTCATCACAAAACCATCGGAATGATTCTAAGATACCCGCGTGATCCTAAAATTTTTTTAGTGAAATTTGAGAAGAGAAGAGTCAAAACTCTATGTCAGGATGCCTTACCAGAGCGACGAAGGGACTGAGGAGTAAAAAGAATCCTACTCTCCGATATATATAATCCTAAGACTCAAAACATTTTTCTAGACACAACTCGGCCGCTAAAAACGATCAATCAGTGAGGGCTCCTAAGGTCGGGGAAGGCTCTGATTACCAACTTGTCACGCCCTCGATGCGGCTATATCTCCCACGTGTCGAAGCACGACTTGGAGGCATAACCGCATTGAAAGCAATGTCGCAAGTGAGGTAATCTTCACACAACCCATGTAATACATAAGGGAAAGAGGTACATAGTTGGCTTACAATGGCCACTTCACACAATTACATGAGTAAAGCATTACATCATACAGATACAAGCAAGGTCCGACTACGGAACCAAAATAAAAGAAGACTACCCCAAATGCTACACAGATCCCCGATCGACCCCAACTGGGCTCCACTACTGATCAACTAAAATGAAACAACACGAAGAACAAGATCTTCATCGAGCTCCTCCTTGAGCTCGGGTGCGTCACCTGCACGGTTTCATCGGCACATGCAAACTGGTTTTGGAAGTAATCTGTGAGTCACGGGGACTTAGCAATCTCACACCCTCGCGATCAAAACTATTTATGCTCATAGGTAGGGTAAAAGGTATGAGGTGGGGCTGCAGCAAGCGACTAGCATATATGGTGGCTAACATACGCAAATGAGAGCGAGAAGGGAAGGCAAAAGCACGGTCGAACAACTATGATCAAGAAGTGATCCTGAACTCCTACTTACGTCAGACATAACCCAGAAACCGTGTTCTCCTCTCGATCAACCCCGAAAAGAGACACTCACGGTTACACACACGGTTGGTGTATTTTAATTAGGATCAACTTCAGGTTTTCTACAACCGGACATTAACAAATTCCCATCTGCCACATAACAGCGGGCACGGCTTTCGAAAGTTCAAACCCTGCAGGGGTGTCCCAACTTAGCCCATTATAAGCTCTCGCGATCAACGAAGGATATTCCTTCTCCCCGGGAAGACCCGATCAGTCTCGGAATCCCGGCTACAAGACATTTCGACAGTAATAAAACAAGTCCAGCAAGACCTCCCGGCGTGCCGACACCCTGATAATAGCCGCGCGTATCTCGTCTCAGGCCACGACCGGACAAGTGAAGCGTACAGGTACCAACATAACCCAAGTTGCCAAGGGACGGTCCCGCACGGTGCTCTAGTTTGGACCAACACTTAGACAAGCATTGGCCCGGGGGGGCTAAATAAGATGACCCTCGAGAGAGCGACTCCCAAGGGAAAAGTAGGTGGTGGTGAGGCAAATGTAAAACCAATGTTGGGCCTTGCTGGAAGAGTCTTATTCAAAGCGAACTATCAAAGGGGTCCCATAAATCACCCGACCGCGTTAGGGACGCAAAATCCGGGAACATAACACCGATATGACGGAAAATAGGGCGGCAAGAGTGGAACAAAACACAGTGGACCATGTTGAAATAGGCATTTTTCTACCCCATTTACATATAAAGTTTATTTAAAACCGAGCTACGGTTATTTAGTTATGGAATAAATCATTTTAACATGGCATTTATGCAAAATTAAACAAACAGCAAGTTTAACCATTTCGAACATGGATGAAAGTGGCAAATTATGAAACTAGATGAAATTATAAGCATTTTACATGTTTACATCATTTTAATCCGATGCACGGTTAATGAGTTATTAAATGCATGAACATGAGGGTGCAATCTGTAAACCTGCAGTTTCTGGTATAATTAGTAAATCGCTCCGCGGAAAAAAACGTGACTCAGGCCGAATCTGGCTGGCCCATTAGTGCATAGTGGGGCGCTGGATCAGATGCTCACCATGGGCCAACGGGCCAGAAGCGGAGAAGGCCTGGCGCTAGGCTTGGCCGGCTCGCGGGACGCGGCCCAGGCGCTGGTCAACGAGAGCGATGCGGGGCGCGCAGGCGAGCTATGCGGTCGGTTCTCACCGGATTCGTGGCTAAAGGCGGGCGGCGCGAGGTTGCCGACAACAGGAAGCAAAGGCGGCGAGCTTGGCGCGGCACCTCGCTGGAAGAGGAACGGGCAAAAGCAGGACTTGACGGCGCCTGCGGCAGGGACTCAGGGTCGCGGGGCGGCCGGGAACGAAGGGAGGCGGTGTGGGCCGGACCAGACTTGAGGGGGCCAACCTCCCTCTTGGCCTTGTGGCGCGGCCCTTGCAGGAGAAACACGATGACGATGCGGTTAGCGGCAACAGCAGGAGCTAACGGGAAACAGAGAGGAGGCGCCCCGAGGAGGACCTGCGGGTCGGAGCGGCTGGCGCGCCGACGACGGAGGACGACGAGGTGGCGAAGGTTGAGGCAGGGGGCTCGGGATCGAGCTCCTCTCGATTTGGAACACGGAGGGAGCGGGAGGCGCTCGGCTGCGGGCTCAGGATACTCGGGGGCGAGGGCAGCCAGATCCGTTCGGGAACGGGAAGGGGTGGCGATGGAGGAGCTCTGCTCCGGCGAGCTGGTTCTGGCGACGACGAGCGGCGGGGACGAGGCGGCTGCGCTGTTGCGGGCGACGAGGAGTATGATGGGTTGGTCAAAAGGGATCGAGGGGAGGCGCTGGTTGGGTGGAGAAGGATCGGGAGGGGATCCCGAGAGGATTTGGTGGAGTGGCGGCGCAGAATAGGAAGGATGGGACAGCTCCCTAGAAATTAGGGTTGGGTCTGTTTATGTAGGTAAGGGATTGGGTAGGGGCTAATCCGGTCCGTCTGATTTTAATCGGACGGATGAAAAAGAATAGCTCAGGGAGTCCAATTAATAAAACGGAGATATTTTATAGATGTTAGGAGATGATCTGAATGCAACGGTGATGACTGAGCGATTCGGGTCCGGGACAACTTTCGGACGCGCGCGCAAGGAGGTTCGTGGGCTGACGAGAGAGGTTAGGTTGGGTCTGGCGTATTGCGAAGAGCGGGTTGGTCTGAGAGAAGAGGGGAGAGATGCAGCCCGGCACGGTTTCCGGGGACCGAAAACGTCCGACGTTAGACCGGCTATAATGCCGCTATATTTATTCGTTGGGGCGTCAAACAGACTCCGAATGCAATGAAACTTGGCAGGCGGTCTACTGACACCAAAACAACACCACACGCCAACTTTCATCCCATTCCGAGAACATTTTCCGACCACTTAAAAATACTATTTCGGACATGCCGCGGGCGCGTGCAAGTGTGGTTGATCTCAGAACGGACAAGGGAGAGAACTCGGAGAACCCGGACGGATGCAAGTTTCGAAAACATGATGATGCAATGCGGATGATGACATGGAAAGATGCGACACGCAAGCAAATGACAAAGCAACAACAGCGAATAACGGGAGGACAACTGGCACATCAGTCTCGGGGCGTTACACAACCCGACCTGATATGTTCGAAATGACCCTGGGTCACTAAGGAACTGACACGTGTCCCAACGGTCAGATTTCAAACACACACGGCAACTTTACTTGGGCTACAAGCAAAGCTGACTTATCCAGCTCTGGATAAGATTTGCTCTCATTGTCTTCGCTCAAAGACATAGGATTTGGGTTGAGCATCACTTCAGTTATTCTGACTGTGTTCACTTGGACCCCACTTAACAGTACGGTGGTTCCTATGACTCAACAAAGAAGAAAAGGAAACAACGAAACAACTAAGTCTTCGCGCTCCATAGTCTTCACAAAATGTCTTCTCATGTCATAGTCTTCAGTATGAATATCTTCATGTACCACCATTGTCGTCTATGTCTTCATACATTTTTAGGGGTCATCTCCGGTAGGTAAACGGAATCAATGAGGAACACTACCTGTGTTATCTTGCAATTCTCACAAACACATTAGTCCCTCAACCAAATTTGTCGTCAATACTCCAAAACCAACTAGGGGTGGCACTAGATGCACTTACAATCTCCCCCTTTTTGGTGATTGATGACAAACTGGTTGAAGTTTTCAACAGGGATAAGGTATGTGAAATTGTAAAGGATAGAGGATTGTCTTCATAAGTTTCAAAGGCTCCCCCTGATGATGTGCATATAAGTAATTTGCTTTTGGAATGCAAATGCACATGGCAAGTTGTACTTGTGGATATCCTCTTCAACTTATGACGACAATTCATCATGCATGATAGGATATAACGAAGATAATGGCATGCATAATGAAAAATGGACGTCTGCAGAATGACCTAAGTGCCGAAGTTATCATCGCACATGCGGAATTTATCATCGCATCACAGAATAGCAAATAAATAACAGACGACCATCAAGTTTAACTGTTACAACTCAAAGAACCAAATGTATCAAAACGTGAGTTGTAAACACTAGGCAAAATATAAAGCAACCGCCCATACGTAACATCCCAAATTTTCAATTTGGAATGTTATAAATTAGATCATCATGCATATCATATTTTCTTGCATTTTCGTCGATCCTAGAAATTTCACGCAACTCAAGGACCCTCGGAGAGAGTTGGAGATTTCGTATTTTCATATTTGAGTTTTCTCAAATTTTGAAAAGAGGATCATTTGATTTTATTTATTTATCTTCAATTATTTTCCAATATCAAAAATGTGAGAGGGAATAATATGACTTTCCCAAAATTTAGGAAAAATGAAGATTTAATAAATAAATCAAATTTTGGATTTTTCCGGAGTTTATTTGCATTAGGGAAAAATGCGTATTTCAAAAATTGCATTCTAGGTCCCAGGAAAAGTTCATTTTGTTCGACTCATTTTTAGGAGTCGGGGAAAATTTACTTTATTAGTTTTGGAGTCCGGTAGATTTTCTTTTTCTGTGTTTTCCGCGCGCGAAACCGATTTAAAAAAAGTCCCGCGCGCCCCTGGGCCAAAGGCCCAGCCGGCCGGCCAGGAGGCCATCGCCGCGCCGCGCGCCAGCGCCTAGCGCGCAGGAGGCCGCCGCCGCCGCCCCAAGTGGAGTCCCTTTAGGACTCCGTTTCATTTTCTTTTTCCTCTTTTCTTTCCTATTCCTACTCTAATTCTTGCCCCCTACCCCAAGTAAAACCCCCCTCCCCAATATAAATACCCCCACACACACACCCCCTCTAAATCATCAAACCCCAAGCCCCAAGCCTCCACCGCGCCTCTCACCCGCGCCGCCGCCGCCTTTGCCTAGCGCCACCGCCGCCCTGTGCCCGCGCCGCCGCCGCACCTTGCCACCTTTGCAGCCGCCCTAGCGCCACCGCCGCCCTAGCGCCGCCGCACCTTGCCACCGCCGCCGCCGCCCAACGCCCACGCCACCGGAGCCCCGTTCGCCGGAGGTACCGCGCCGCATCTATTTCTTTTTCATCGGATCGTTTTCTTCTAATCATTCCGATTTTTCTCTTCCGATTCGTTTTTCTTTCCGGTTCTTCGCTAAACCGTTCCGGTTTTCTAGATCGGTTTTTCGTTTCGTTTTCTTTCCGAAACCCTAGATCGGTTTCGTTTTCTTTTCCGATTTAGTTGCCTAGAAACCGTTCGCCGGACCGTTCGTCCTAACGAACGTGATCACCGGATTCTTCCGGTTAACAAATGTCTGTTCGTTTAACCGATCTTCTTTTTCTTTTCGTCGGATTGATTCCGCGATCGCGATCTCAGATCCGATCTTCGTTCTAGTTTATCTTCTCGCTCGTTTATCGGAATAAGGTGATTCAAGCGCCTGGAGTTTTGTTTCGAAACCGCTGTTCCGACTAATCAACATAAACAAGTTTTTGCTATGGTAAAATTTGACCTAGTTTCAATTTGCTAGAACCGAGTTGTTTTCTTCCGCCGTTTCTTTTCCGTTTCTTTGTTCGGTTCGTTTTCTCTTTGCAACCGGAGTTCTTAAGTTGAACTATCTGGTTCGATCTTTTATTTGAGTTTTACCTGTGCATTAGATGAGTACTTATTGTATGCTTGTTGTTTGTCTGCAATAGATCACCCGGATTGCGCCGCCTGTTACTTCGAATCTCTAGGTTTCGCGGATCATCAGCAAGGCAAGTAACACTTTGATCATACCTTTTCTACTACCCAGTTTTATTGCATTAGATCAATCCTCACACATTGCATGATTAGGATCTAATTAAACTGTGGGATGGGAAGTAGATGAGGTAGTACCTATTACCTGTTTTACTTATGAAACCTTTGGGAGTTACTTCTACGTTAGCTTATTATGCCATGCTATGCTAGTAGACGTGGATTGGGTGAGTGATATCCATGACAGATGTGAGTTTTGTTAATTAATGTTTTATCTAAGGTGGCAACTTAAACACACATCTGGGTGGATTGAGGCACCTGGTCTCTATCAGGACTTGCCTATTTTTTTTGGACCGCCACCCAGGCTCAAAGGGATCATAAGATTATTCATGCTAGAAACTTCCGTGTGCAGCCACAAGCCATTATGGGCTCTGGCATAGTTGACTAAGTCGTGCGAACTCTTATAGGGGTAGACTAGTAGATGTAGGGGTTGTAGGTGGTATAGTCTACTCCATCGTAAGGTGCTAGCGCTTCTGAAAGACTATGTCTCGGTCATCCGTTTCTCAAACATCATGTAGTGCGAGAAACCAAATGGAGGCGATCGAGTCTTGTGGGGAAAAGTGCGCAAACCTCTGCAGAGTGTACAAACTAATCATGATTAGCTGTGTCCCCGGTTATGGACATCTTGAGTATCTAGTACTTGATTATCATGTGAATCTCAACATGTTACTTCTAATTAATATTGATTGGGCGATTAATGATTACTTTTTAATTGGGATCAGAATGCTGTCAACCATTTGCGATGTTTAACAACCACCATGATAGTTAAATAAATTTATTCCTTTGCAGTAGGGAAAAACTGGCTTTTCGCAAAACTATAACCATAGAGCTTTTCCACCAGCCATATATGCATGTAGTATAGGCTTATCATTCATTACTCTCTATGTGTTACATTGCCAGCATATTCCATGTGCTGACCCATTTTCAGGCTGCAACTTTCATATTGCAGACTTTTCAGACGACGAGTAAGGTGCTTTTAGGTCATGGTTCTATACTCAGTGATGCCGTTGGAGTTGATGGACTCGCTTATCTTCCAAGCCTTCCGCTGTTATCATTATTAGATGGCCTTTAGCCATATTTATTGTAATAAGTTCTCTTTGAGACACCGATGTAATAAGGGTGTGATTGCTACTCTGTTATAAATCCTTCGAAGTAATGTGTGGTGTCAGCATTACTGATCCAGGGATGACACCGGAGCACAGAGACTTGACCATCTGAGGTCGGGTCGCTACACATATGAACCCGCTTGAAGACTATCAAACTCATATGCTTCTCCCCCTTTTGTCAGTAATGACCAAAAAGGTTTGAAGACATAGAGCATCTACTCGTCCCCATGAGGAGTAGTTGAAGCAGCAGGGTTGGTGTTGTCGTTTGGCGGTGCAGACGAGCTTGGTGCAGTGTCGATTCTTGCAGCAGGTGTCGGTGAAGTAGCATCATCTTCTTCACCGATCACTTTGGCATTCACAGTTGCAGCAGAAGAGGAGTACGCGACAAATCTTCAGACTGCACACTGTCTTCAGGAGGTGCAGTGGCTAGTGGCTTCGCACGTGAAGCTTTGGAGGAGGAGCTGACCTTGAAGCCTTAGCCTTCTTTGGCTTCTGCGGTTTTGGAGTGGGAGCAGGGGCTTCATCAGAGTCATCATTGTCATCAGAATGATCCACTTTGGCACCTTGAACTGTGATGTGCGCGATGAGGCCATCAAGGTTGTAGAAGGGACCGATGACATTTGGTTCCGCATCACGTGAGCCATCAGCACGGGGAGCTGGAGGACCAGGGTTGAAGTCTAACCCCAAAGAATCTTTATTCTTCTTCACTGAGGCCTTGGAGAACTGGAAGTTGCGCTTGAAAAGATTATCGTCACGACACCAGAGCAATGATGATGGATCGGCATTTTCAGGCTGAGGTCCACGGACCATGCAAGGATAGAAGCCTTGCGCAATGGCATCAGCTCTGGATCTGGGCAGAAGACCTCTATATAAAATATCTCCCCATGGTCGCTTGATGGCATTTTTCTCTGCATATTCCTGGGTGACGAAGTTGTACTTGAACCACTGTTCAGCCCAATATCGTTGAATCCATTGGATTCTGGTCTTGCGCTGATTGTAATCCTCTTCAGGATCTGTCTTGTAAAGCTCAGAGAGGTCCTCAGGAAAATCTCTTGATGTTCCTCCTCGACGATGTCTGCCACCCTTTCTGACTGATTTCTCTGCAGCCATGAACTTCAAACTGAAAGGTTTCAATACGTTCAAAGGCTTCAAAGGCTTCCGTTTGCTGGACAAACAGGAACAGGCTTCGGGAGAATTAATGTGATGCTGTAAAAATTCTGCAAACGAATGCAGACTATGAGAACCAAGGGATTCTCCCACGGACATGTACCTGTGACAGCATTAGAGATGTGAGGGAAGGGGAAGAGGTCATATGCATTCTCAGAAGAATTTGAAGATAAATTAGTTTGAAGACATTGACCTCATGATGCGAAGACATTCACTTATATGTTGAGAGTTGGTTCCAGATTTGTACGAATCCGCGAATAAGTACAAGTGAGGAATCTAACTTGTTATGAAGCTTAAGTGAATATACTAGGCAGTATGAGATGCAGACAGAATAGATCTAACTTGTATAGGCAAAAACCTATTTTGGTAGACAGGATGAATCTTTGAGGATCAAAAAGACGGAAAAAAGAGAGTTTTATTTACCACACGAAGAACTTCTAGATGGGAAGAGTAGGATACCGAGCAGTTCAATCCACCGTGCCCTAACTTGGCGACGGAGGACACCTACGGCAGCGGTGGAGAGGACGATGTCCGCGGCGGCGTGAGGACGGCGTCGGAGAAGTCGCGGCAGCTAAGCGCTTCGTCGGCGGCGGCGTCGAGAGCTAGCGGTGGTGCTAGGGTTTTGACGAGGTGGAGAGGTGGAAGAAGTTTCCTTTACCGCAAGGGACAGGTATTTATAAGGAAGTGGGCGGCACAGCGCAATTACGCAGGTGCCCCTGGCGGTTCACATCTGACGGGCACGTGGCAAGCATGCAACCTACTCAGAGTTGTCCCACATTCCCATGCCCGCCAGGTTTGTCGGATAGACGTTCCGGCTTCTCCGGATTTCAGGCAATAAGGATGAATCATTTAAAATAGACTTAAAGTTTGTCTCTGTATCTTCTGCTGACAAGGACGCAGAGAAGATATTCGACAGTTTCAATAGAATGCATATGATTTGGACAGATAGTGTTTGAGATAGAAAGCATAGACAGATTAGGGTCCGATCACATTCACTTAGTTCAAAAGATTCAACAAGAAAACATAGCTATAAGTGAATGCTGTAGAGGACAGAACACTAGTATATATATAATATATCAAACAGCAATCAAAACAATGTAGCGAAGATGAAGATAAATTGAATTTGAAGACAAACCAAATTCAAAGACATTCAAATGCAACGCCATGAGTGAAACACTTCAAACAGAAAAGTTTGGTGGTGGCGTTACCCACCGTATAGGAAGTATTAGACCCAGACACGGCGCACAATTATCGTGGCGCTCCGAAGTCAAATTCCACGTTAATGTATTCACACTCAGAATGTAAGTCTTCATTGATTGAAGATATACTTTACTTCGTGTGTTGCACATCTAAGTCATCAAAATGCATAAGTGTTAGGATGTGTGCCTGATCACAGGACATTTGAGGATTCCAAGATATTTAGCTCACACCGTAACTTGCAAAACCTTTTCTCGTCCAAGGGCTTTGTGAAGATATCTGCCAATTGCTCTTCAGTGTTGACGTGAATGATATCAATATCTTTCTTCATGACATGATCTCTGAGAAAGTGATGACGAATTTCAATGTGCTTTGTCTTCGATTGCTGGACTGGGTTGTTGGCAATCTTGATGGCGCTTTCGTTGTCGAAGAAGAGAGGTACTTGTTTCAGATTGATGCCATAGTCCTTGAGAGTTTGCTTCATCCATAGAAGCTGAGCACAGCAAGATCTAGCAGCAATGTATTCAGATTCAGCAGTTGAGAGTGACACACAGTTCTGCTTCTTTGAAGACCAACAGATAAGTGATCGTCCCAGAAAGTGACATGTGCCTGATGTAGACTTGCGATCCACCTTGTCACCAGCATAATCAGCATCTGAAAATCCAACCAGATCAAACTCTGAGCCCTTTGGATACCATAATCCTAGTGTTGGGGTGTGAGCCAAATATCAAAGAATTCGCTTCACAGCTAAGTGATGTGATTCCTTTGGTGCCGCTTGGAATCGAGCACACATGCAAACACTAAGCATAATATCTGGCCTAGATGCACATAGGTAAAGTAAACAACCAATCATGGAGCGGTATACCTGTTGATCGAACTCTTTACCATTTTCGTCGGGACCCAGATGATGTTTGGCTAGCATTGGCATCGTGTAACCTTTGCAATCTTGCATTCCAAACTTCTTCAGGCAGTCTTTGAGGTATTTCTCTTGAGATATGAATATGCCATTCCTTTGCTGACGAATTTGAAGACCAAGGAAGAACTTCAGCTCACCCATCAGGGACATCTGATATTGCTCTTGCATCATGTATCCAAACTCATCACTATACTTCTGGTTGGTGCAGCCGAAGATAATGTCATCCACATAGATTTGGCACACAAACAGTTCACCATCATATGTCTTCGTGAAGAGTGTAGGATCGAGGGATCCAGGTTTGAAGCCTTTGCTCTTCAGGAAGTCTTTGATCGTATCATACCAAGGGCGAGGAGCTTGTTTGAGGCCATACAGTGCTTTGTTTAGCTTGTACACCATATCAGGATGTTTTGGATCTTCAAAGCCAGGAGGTTGTGTGACGTATAATTCTTCTTCAATCTTGCCGTTTAGAAATGCACTCTTCACATCCATTTGATATAGCAAGATGTTGTTGTGGTTAGCATAGGCTAGCAATATGCGAATAGCTTCAAGCCTTGCCACAGGAGAAAATGTTTCATCGAAGTCAATCCCTTCAACTTGAGTGTATCCTTGTGCAACGAGACGTGCTTTGTTTCTGATGACTTGGCCATGCTCATCTTGCTTGTTTCGATATATCCATTTTGTGCCAATGATGTTATGCTTGCGAGGGCCAGGACGCTTGACAAGTTCCCAAATGTTGTTCAGCTTGAACTGTTGAAGCTCTTCTTACATAGCTTGAATCCATTCAGGTTCCATGAAGGCTTCAGCAACTTTCTTGGGTTCTGATATTGACACAAAAGAAAAGTGCCCATAGAAATTTGCTAACTGCGTTGCTCTTGAGCGAGTAAGTGGACCAGGTGCATTGATGCTATCAATTATCTTCTCAATTTGTACTTCACTTGCAACACGAGGATGAACTGGGCGAAGACTTTGCTCTTGCTGATCATTGTCATTATTGGGAGGATTGTCTTCAGGTTGGTTGGGTGCAGAAATGATAAGTTCCTCTTCAGGCTGTGCTTCAGTAGGCATGATTTCACCAGTTCCCATTAGCTTGATAGACTCGCTGGGTGGAGCTTCTCCAAGAGTACTTGGCAGGAGCTCTCTTTGTGAACCATTGGTTTCATCAAACCGCACATCTACAGTTTCGACTATTTTATAGAGATAGAGGTTGAAGACTCTGTAAGAGTGCGAATCCTTTCCGTAACCGAGCATGAAGCCTTCGTGAGCTTTTGGTGCAAATTTTGACTTGTGATGGGGATCCTTGATCCAGCACCTTGCTCCAAATACTCTGAACTAGCTGACATTTGGCTTCTTGCCAGTGAGGAGCTCATAGGATGTTTTGTTCAGAAGCTTATGGATGTAAACACGGTTGATGACATGGCATGCAGTATCAATAGCTTCGGGCCAGAACTTTCTTGGTGTCTTGTATTCGTCGAGCATCGTCCGAGCCATCTCAATGAGGGTTCTGTTCTTGCGCTCTATGATGCCATTTTGCTGAGGTGTGTAAGGAGCAGAGAACTCATGAGTGATTCCCATTGTATCCAGATAAAGATCAAGTCCGGTGTTCTTGAACTCAGTGCCGTTGTCACTTCTGATATGCTTGATCTTGACGCCATAATTGTTCATGGCTCGATTGGCAAAGCGTCTGAAAACATCTTGCACTTCTGTCTTGTAGAGAATTATGTGCACCTATGTGTATCTTGGGTAATCATCGACAATAACGAAGCCATAGAGACAGGGAGGGTAGAGTAGTGAGTAGGGCCAAATAGGTCCATGTGTAGTAGCTCGAAGGGTTGAGAAGTGGTCATGATTGTCTTTGAGGGATGCTTGGCCCTAGTCATCTTTCCAGCTTCGCAGGCACCGCACAAATGATCTTCCTTGAACTTGACGTCCTCAATGCCAATGACATGCTTATTCTTGGCGAGTGTATGTAAGTTCCTCATCCCAGCATGCCCTAGCCTCCGATGCCATAGCCAGCATTCTGAAGCTTTTGTAAGAAGACATCTTGCAAGCTGTGGTCCTGCTGAGAAATCTACCATGTACAGATCATCTTTCCTGTACCTATCAAAGACTAGAGATTTGTCAGATTCCATTAGTACAAGGCAATGATACTTTCCAAATATTACAACCATGTTCAGGTCACAAAGCATCGAGACAGACATTAATTTGAAGCCAAGGGATTCAACAAGCATCACTTTATCCATGTGTTGATCCCTTGAGATTGCAACTCTACCTAGACCCAATACCTTGCTTTTACCGGTGTCAGCAAATGTGATGTGACTCTTATCAAATGGACGTAAGGTTGAGTCCATGAGAAGACTTCGATCACCAGTCATATGCTTAGTGCATCCACTGTCCATAATCCTTTCTGAAGCACGAGGTGTCATACTCTACATTACAGTTAGGAGGATAGGCTTCACCAAGAGTATTGTGAAGCATAAATATTTGACGGGCAAGGGGATTATGGAAGCTCAGATCAAGATTAGGACTGATAGGACGAATGGCAAGCGATTCAGGAACAAAATACATAGTGAGACCATTTGGGCATTTGATCTTGCGCCCTACAAGATGTTTTAGGTCCCCAGCAATAGCATCAGACGCCTTTGATTTTCGGCTGGAGACCTTTCCCTGCAAAATAAAGTTAGTTCTTCTTAACAACCCACATCTTCAGGGGTGGCTTAGAAGCAATGAGTCTAAGTGCAGCATCTGAGAACTTCGGCTTTGGAGCCCTAGCAAATAGCCTTGCAGGAGATGAATGATACTCATATGAATAAGCAGAAAAGTTCTTAGTTTTATGAACATAGCGGTTTGAGGACACACACTCATATTCATAAGTTTGAGTACGGTTTCCCTGCAAAACATTGGTGTTAGGGTGACTCAGGTGAGTCCTCTGTCTGTATGAAGCCTTTGGACCATATGAAGCCTTAGGTCTGGGGTTTGTCTTCTTCCCAGGTGGTGTCATGATGACATTCACTGGAAGGTTCTCAAGACAGCTTTTGGGAACCCAGATCTTCTACATAGGTGGCCCATTCCTGCAGTTAGTACCAATATATCTGGCAAACACTTCACCATTCTGATTCTTAAACAGTTTATAGTTTGCATCAAAGGATTCATCAATGACAACAGGATTAGCACAGGTAAAGCCAGATAAGGTGGATGGATCCACTGAAGGTCCCTTTGCAGTAACCCATGTGGTTTTGGGATACTGCTCAGCCTTCCAGTAGGAACCATCAACATTCATTTTCCTCTCGAACCCAACACCTTCTTTCCTAGGGTTTCGGTTCAGAATATGCTTTTTGAGGACATCGCAAAGTGTTTGATGCCCTTTCAGACTTTTATAAATCCCTGTTTCAAGCAATGTCTTCAACCTAGCATTTTCATCAGCAATAGTAGCGGTATCCTCCACAAAGGGGTTAGTTACCACATCAGTAGTTGAAGATAGTGCAACAGTAGCTGTAGTGGAACATCCAACAACAGAGGTAGCGTTATCACGCTCAAGGCATTTTAGACATGGTGGTTCAAATCCATCCTGAGCGGGACTGATCTGTTGAGCGCGAAGTGACTCATTCTCCTTTTGAAGATCTTCATGAGCCGCTCTCAATTTCTCAAGCTCTTGCTTCCGTTGAAGATAATCATAGGAGAGCTTTTCATGAGTGGTTGTGAGCGTATCATGATGACTTTCAAGTTCTTGGTACTTAGCATGAAGATTTTTGATGTCTTCAACTAAGGACTGTGAACGAGTCATTTCTGCGTCCAACAGGTCATCGCTTTTGTCTAACAGTTTTTGAGTATGTTCCATAGCCTTTTGTTGTTCAGTTGCAATTTTAGCAAGTGTTTTGTAGCTAGGCTTGGATTCACAATCAGAGTCGTCTTCACTAGATGTTTGAAAGTAAGCATCGCATGATTTTACCTTGGCACCACGTGCCATGAAGCAGTAGGTAGGAGTAGGGTCGTCCATGTCATCAGCTTCAGCGTTGGTGTGGACGTCATTTTCTTCAGTGTTGAAGATGGACTTGGCAACATAAGCAGTGGCTAAAGCCAGACTTGCAACACCAGGGTCAGACTCCTCCTCAGACTCCACCTCTGCCTCCTCAGAAGCAGACTCCTCCTCTGAATCCATTTCCTTCCCAACAAAATCACGAGCCTTGCCAGATGAGCTCTTCTTATGAGATGATGACTTTGATGAGGACTTAGAAGAAGACTTTGAAGATCTCTTCTTCTTCTTGTCATCAGAATCATATTCCTTGCTCTTCTTCATCTTCTTCTTCTCGTTGTCCCACAGTGGACACTCAGAGATATAGTGTCCAGGTTTCTTGCACTTGTGACATGTTCTCTTCTTATAGTCATGAGTGGAAGCTTCATCATTTCTTGAGCTGGATCGTGACGACTTTCTGAAGCCCTTCTTCTTGGTGAACTTCTAGAACTTCTTCACAAGCATATCAAGTTCCTTTCCAATGTCTTTAGGATCATCAGAACTGCACTCAGATTCTTCTTCAGATGAGGAAATAACTTTTGCCTTCAAAGCGCGAGTTCGGCCATAGTTGGGACCATAGATATCTCTTTTCTCAGAAAGCTGGAACTCATGTGTGTCGAGCCTCTCAAGTATATCAGACGGATCGAGTGTCTTGAAGTCAGGACGTTCTTGTATCATGAGGGCAAGCGTGTCAAAGGAGCTGTCAGGTGATCTCAGTAGTGTCTTAACGATTTCATGCTTGGTAATCTCAGTTGCGCCAAGAGCACGAAGCTCATTTGTGATGTTAGTGAGGCGATCGAACGTGAGTTGGACATTCTCATTGTCGTTTCTCTTGAAGCGGTTGAAGAGGTTGCGAAGAACACTGATCCTTTGATCTCTCTGGGTTGAGACGCCTTCGTTGACCTTGGATAGCCAGTCCCAGACTAGCTTTGACGTCTCCAGAGCACTCACACGGCCATACTGTCCTTTGGTCAGATGACCACAGATGATGTTCTTGGCAGTAGAGTCCTGTTGCATGAACTTCTTGACATTAGCAGGGGTGACACCTTCACCAGTCTTGGGAACGCCGTTCTTGACGACATACCAGAGGTCGACATCAATGGCTTCAAGATGCATGCGCATCTTATTCTTCCAGTAGGGATATTCAGTTCCATCGAACACGGGGAAAGCAGCGGAGACTTTGATTATCCCTGCAGTCGACATAGCTAAAACTCCAGGTGGTTAAACCGAATCACACAGAACAAGGGAGTACCTTGCTCTCATACCAATTGAAAGTGCTTGTTATCGACTAGAGGGGGGGTGAATAGGCGATTTTTATGAAAGTTTTCAAAACATGGAAGTTTCAAAGACAAACAGTAGAAATGAACCTATTGATATGCAGCGGAAGATAAACTACACAAAGCAAGCCATAGTCAAGTATGCAATAATGTGAGAGTACGAAAACTAATGGCAGCTAGGTAGTAAGGATCAGGATCGAAGATGGTATGAAGCCAAACAACAATAGTAGTCAAGCAATGAAGTCAAACAGGTATGACAAGCAGGCAATGACTTCACAAAGACAAACTGTAAGTAAAGGGAAGAGAGGATAGAACCAGTCACTCGTTGAAGACACAAATTTGTTTGACCAGTTCCAGTTGCTGTGACAATTGTACATCTGGTTAGGGAGGCTGAGATTCAACTCAGAAGACCACGTCTTCACCTTATTCCCCTTGAGCTAAGGACACACAGTCCTCGCCCAATCACTCTGGTAAGTCTTCAAGGTAGACTTCCAAACCTTCACAGACTTCGTTCACCGGCGATCCACAATGACTCTTGGACGCTCAGAACATGACGCCTAACCGGCTGGAGGATTCACAGTCCTCAAGTGTAATAAGTCTTCAGGTCACATAGACAGAAAGACTTCAGTGATGCCTAACACTCTTTGGCTCTGGGTGTTTGGGCTTTGTCCTCGCAAGGATTTCTCTCTCTCAAAGGCTTCGAGGTGGGTTGCTCTCAAACGACAAAAGCCGTGCACTAACTCTAAGCAGCCACCAATTTATGGTGTAGGGGGTGGGCTATTTATAGCCACTGGGAAACCCGACCTGATATGTACGAAATGACCCTGGGTCACTAAGGAACTGACACATGTCCCAACGGTCAGATTTCAAACACACACGGCAACTTTACTTGGGCTACAAGCAAAGCTGACTTATCCGGCTCTAGATAAGATTTGCTCTCATTGTCTTCGCTCAAAGACATAGGATTTGGGTTGAGCATCACTTCAGTTATTCTGACTGTGTTCACTTGGACCCCACTTAATAGTACGGTGGTTCCTATGACTCAACAGAGAAGAAAAGGAAACAATGAAACAACTAAGTCTTCGCGCTCCATAGTCTTCACAAAATGTCTTCTCATGTCATAGTCTTCAGTATGAATATCTTCATGTACCACCATTGTCGTCAATGTCTTCATACATTTTTAGGGGTCATCTCCGGTAGGTAAACCGAATCAATGAGGGACACTACCTGTGTTATCCTGCAATTCTCACAAACACATTAGTCCCTCAACCAAATTTGTCGTCAATACTCCAAAACCAAATAGGGGTGGCACTAGATGCACTTACACTTGGCAACAAAGATCTTGCCTTCGGATCTGAGGTAGAAGGTATACCCAATGGTTTCCTTAGGGTATCCTATGAAGACGCATTTTTCTGACTTGGGTTCGAGCTTTTCAGGTTGAAGTTTCTTGAAATAAGCATCGCATCCCCAAACTTTTAGAAACAACAGCTTAGGTTTCTTCCCAAACCATAATTCATACGGTGTCGTCTCAACGGATTTAGACAGTGCCCTATTTAAAGTGAATGTAGCTGTTTCCAGAGCGTATCCCCAAAATGATAGCGGTAAATCAGTGAGTGACATCATAGATCGCACCATATCCAATAGAGTGCGATTACGACGTTCGGACACTCCGTTACGCTGAGGTGTTCCAGGCGGCGTGAGTTGTGAAACGATTCCACATTTCCTTAAGTGCGTACCAAATTCGTGACTTAACTATTCTCCCCCACGATCTGATCGTAAGAATTTTATTTTTCTGTCACGTTGATTCTCAACCTCACTCTGAAATTCCTTGAACTTTTGAAAGGTCTCAAACTTGTGTTTCATTAAGTAGACATACCCATATCTACTTAAGTCATCAGTGAGAGTGAGAACATAACGATAGCCACTGCGAGCCTCAACGCTCATTGGACCGCACACATCAGTATGTATAATTTCCAATAAGTTGGTTGCTCGCTCCATTGTTCCGGAGAACGGAGTCTTGGTCATTTTACCCATGAGGCAGGGTTCGCACGTGTCAAATGATTCGAAATCAAGAGACTCCAAAAGTCCATCTGTGTGGAGCTTCTTCATGCGTTTGACACCGATGTGACCAAGGCGGCAGTGCCAAAGATATGTGGGACTATCATTATCAATCTTACATCTTTTGGTATTCACACTATGAATATGTGTAACATCACGTTTGAGATTCATTAAGAATAAATCATTGACCAGTGGGGCATGTCCATAAAACATATCTCTCATATAAATAGAACAACCATTATTCTCGGATTTAAATGAGTAGCCATCTCGCATCAAATGAGATCTAGATACAATGTTCATGCTCAAAGCTGGCACTAAATAACAATTATTGAGGTTTAAAACTAATCTCGTAGATAAATGTAGAGGTAGCGTGCCGACGGCGATCACATCGACCTTGGAACCATTCCCGATGCGCATCGTCACCTTGTCCTTCGCCAGTCTCCGCTTATTCCGCAGCTCCTACTTTGAGTTACAAATATGAGCAACCGCACCGGTATCAAATACCCAGGAGCTACTACGAGTACTGGTAAGGTACACATCAATTACATGTATATCGCATATACCTTTAGTGTTGCCGGCCTTCTTGTCCGCTAAGTAGTTGGGGCAGTTCCGCTTCCAGTGTCCCTTTCCTTTCAATAAAAGCACTCAGTCTCAGGTTTGGGTCCATTCTTTGGCTTCTTCCCGGCAACTGGTTTACCGGGCGCGGAAACTCCCTTGCCGTCCTTCTTGAAGTTCTTCTTACCCTTGCCTTTCTTGAAACTAGTGGTTTTATTGACCATCAACACTTGATGTTCCTTTTTGATTTCCACCTCCGCTGATTTCAGCATTGAATATACCTCAGGAATGGTCTTTTCCATCCCCTGCATATTGTAGTTCATCACAAAGCTCTTGTAGCTAGGTGGGAGCGACTGAAGGATTCTATCAATGACCGCCTCGTCCGGGAGGTTAATGTCCAGCTGGGACAAGCGGTTGTGCAACCCAGACATTTTGAGTATGTGCTCACTGACAGAACTATTTTCCTCCATCTTGCAACTGTAGAACTTGTCGGAGACTTCATATCTCTCGACCTGGGCATGAGCTTGGAAAACCATTTTTAGCTCTTCGAACATCTCATATGCTCCGTGTTTCTTAAAACGCTTTTGGAGCCCCGGTTCTAAGCTGTAAAGCATGCCGCACTGAACGAGGGAGTAATCATCAGCACGCTGCTGTCAAGCGTTCATAACGTCTTGGTTCTTTGGGATGGGTGCTTCACCTAGCGGTGCTTCTAGGACATATTGTTTCCTGGCAGCTATGAGGATGATCCTCAGGTTCCGGACCCAGTCCGTATAGTTGCAGCCATCATCTTTCAGCTTGGTTTTCTCTAGGAACGCGTTGAAGTTGAGGTTGACATTAGCGTGGGCCATTTGATCTACAAGACATATTGCAAAGTTTTAGACTATGTTCATGATAATTAAGTTCATCTAATCAAATTATTTAATGAACTCCCACTCAGATTAGACATCCCTCTAGTCATCTAAGTGATACATGATCCGAGTCAACTAGGCCGTGTCCGATCATCACGTGAGACGGACTAGTCATCATCGGTGAACATCTCCATGTTGATCATATCTTCCATACGACTCATGTTCGACCTTTCGGTCTCTTGTGTTCCGAGGCCATGTCTGTACATGCTAGGCTCGTCAAGTCAACCTAAGTGTATTGCGTGTGTAAATCTGGCTTACACCCATTGTATGCGAACGTTAGAACCTATCACACTCGATCATCACGTGGTGCTTCGGAACAACGAACCTTCACAACGGTGCACAGTTAGGGGGAACACTTTCTTGAAATTGTTATGAGGGATCATCTTATTTACTACCGTCGTTCTAAGCAAATAAGATGCAAAAACATGATAAACATCACATGCAATCAAATAGTGACATGATATGGCCAATATCATATTGCTCCTTTGATCTCCATCTTCGGGGCGCCATGATCATCTTCGTCACCGGCATGACACCATGATCTCCATCATCATGATCTCCATCATCGTGTCTTCATGAAGTTGTCACGTCAACTATTACTTCTACTACTATGGCTAACGGTTTAGCAATAAAGTAAAGTAATTACATGACGTTTGTGTTGACACACAGGTCATAAATAAATTAAGACAACTCCTATGGCTCCTGCCGGTTGTCATACTCATCGACATGCAAGTCGTGATTCCTATTACAAGAACATGATCAATCTCATACATCACATATATCATTCATCACAACCTTCTTTTGGCCATATCACATCACAAGGCATATGCTGCAAAAACAAGTTAGACGTCCTCTAATTGTTGTTGCATGTTTTACGTGGCTGCAATAGGGTTCTATGTAGCGACCAGACCTCAAACAGTCTGATCTCTGTGCTCCGGTGTCATCCCTGGATCAGTAATGCTTACACCACACAGTATTTCGAAGGATTTATAACAGAGTAGCATTCACACACTTATTACATCGGTGTCTCAAAGAGAACTTATTACAATAAACATGGCTTAAGGCCATCTAATAACGATAACAGCGGAAGGCTTGGAAGATAAGTGAGTCCATCAACTCCAACGGCATCACTGAGAATAGAACCACGACCTAAAAGGCACCTTACTCGTCGTCTGAAAAGTCTACAACATGAAACGTTGCAGCCCGAAACGGGTCAGCACATGGAATATGCTGGCAATGTAACACATAGAGAATAATGAATGAATAAGCCTATACTACATGCATATATGGCTGGTGGAAAGCTCTATGGTTACAGTTTTTCGTAAAGCCAATTTTTCCCTACTACAAAGGAAATAATTTATTTAACTATCAGGGTGGTTGTTAAACATTGAGAATGGTTGACAGCATCCTCAATCCCAATTAAAATAATCATCAATAACCCAACAATATTAATTTAGAAGTAACATGATGAGATTCACATGATATCCAACTACTAGATACTCAAAACGTCCATAACCGGGGACACGGCTAACCATGATTAGTTTGTACACTCTGCAGAGGTTTGCGCACTTTTCCCCACAAGACTCGATCGTCTCCGTTTGGATTCTCGCACTACATGATGTTTGAGAAACGGATGACCGAGACATAGTCTTTCAGAAGCGCTAGCACCTTACGTTGGATAGACCGGTACACCTACTTTCCCCTACATCTGCTAGTCTACCCTGTAAGAGTTCGCACGACATAATCAACTATGCCAGAGCCCATAATGGCTTGTGGCTGCACACGGAAGTTTCTAGTATGAATAATCTTATGATCCCTTTGAGCCTGGGTGGCGGTCCAAAAAGAAACAGGCAGTCCTGATAGAAACCAGGTGCCTCAATCCACCCAGATGTGTATTTAAGTTGCCACCTTAAGTAAACCATTAAAATTAACAAACTCACATCTGTCATGGATATCACTCACCCAATCCACGTCTACTAGCATAGCATGGCATAAAAAGCAAACGTAGAAGTAACTCCCAAAGGTTTCATAATAGTACAGGTAATAGGTATTACCTCATCTACTTCCCAACCCACAATTTAATTAGATCCTAATCATGCAATGTTTGAGGATTGATCTAATGCAATAAAACTGGGTAATAGAAAAGGTATGATCAAAGTATTACTTGCCTTGCTGATGATCCGCGAAATCTAAAGATTCGAAATAACAGGCGGCGCACTCCGGGTATTCTATCGCAGACAAACAAACAAGCATACAATAAGTACTCATCCAATGCACAGGTAAAACTCAAACAGAAGATCTAACCAGAAAGTTCAACTTAAGAACTCCGGTTTGCAAAAAGAATCGAATCGAGCGAAGCGAAAAAAAATCAAACGGCGAAAGAAATCAACTTCGTTCTAGTAATCTGGATCTAAGTCAAATTTTACAGTAGCAAAAACTTGTTTAAGTTGATTATTTAAAAAGAGGGTTTCGAGACGAAACTCCAGGCGCTTGAATCGCCTGATTCCGATAAACGAGCGAAAAGTTATACTAAAACGAAAATCGGATCAGAAATCGCGATCAGAAAATAACCGCGGAAAATCCGACGAAAAAGAAAAACGACGAACAGATTAATCGTTAATTAACCTAATCCGAAAATAATTAAAATAATAAAATAATATTGAAATAATATTAAAATAATAAAAAAACGAAAATAAAACAAACGAAAAAAATATTTTTTTTTAAAATTCGGCACGGAAATCGAGGCGGCGGCGAACCTCGGGCGGCGTGCAACTCCGGCGAGTCGGCGACGGGGTCCGACGTCGACGGCGGCGGCGGGCTAGGGTTTCGGGCGCGGGCGCGGTTATGGGCTGGGGCGCCGGGTGCCTCGCTATTTAAAGGCGCCCCCGTGCGGAGTCCCGCTCGGGTACGGCCGATAGTCGGTTTCGTTTTTAAAAAAAAAATTTAATTACGCTCGGAAAAAAATAATAAAGAAATACTAAACGGACTCCAAAAATCATGAAATAAATTTTCCCGGGTTCCTAAAATCAAGCCCGATAAAGTGAACATTTATTTGGGCCCAAAATACAACTTTGAGAAACGCGTATTTTTCCTAAATTTAAGTAAAAATACCGAAAAACTCCGAAATAAATCTTATTTGATTTTTTTATTAAATCATCAATATTTCTATATTTTTGGGAAAGTCATTTTATTCCCTCTCTCATATTTTCTAATAGAAATAATTGACGATAAAATAAATAAAATCAAATGATCCTGTTTACAAAATTTGAGAAAACTCAAATATGTAAATAACGAAATCTCCAACTCTCTCTGTGGGTCCTTGAGTTGCTTAAGATTTTCTAGTATCAAAACCAAAAGCAAAATAAAATATGATATGCATGATGATCTAATGTATAACATTCCAAATTGAAAATTTGGGATGTTACAAACCTACCCCCCTTAAGATGAATCTCGCCCTCGAGATTCGGGTTGGCTAGAAAATAGGTGAGGGTGGTCCTTGAGCAAATCTTCCTCTCGCTCCCAGGTGGCTTCATCCTCCGTGTGGTGGCTCCACTGAACTTTTCAAAACTTGATAACCTTGCTGCAAGTGACTCGGCTGGCAAACTCGAGGATCTTAACTGGTTTCTCCTCATAGGTCAAATTGTTATCCAACTGAATTGCTTCCAATGGCACTGTATCTCTCAATGGTATGTCAGCCATCTCCGCGTGACACTTCTTCAACTGAGAAACGTGAAACACATCATGAACTCCTGACAATCCTTCTGGCAATTCCAACTTGTAGGCCACTTCTCCCATACGCTCCAAAACTCGATATGGCCCTACAAATCGTGGCGCTAACTTCCCCCTAACTCCAAAACGCTTAATCCCTCGAAGTGGGGATACTCGAAGATAAACTCTGTCTCCGACTTCGTAAACTGTCTCCTTGCGTTTAGAATCTGCGTAGCTCTTCTGCCTGGACTGGGCTACCTTGAGCCTATCACGAATCAACTTCACCTTCTGTTCAGACTCTTTAATCAGATCTGGTCCAAACAACTGGCGGTCTCCAACTTCGTCCCATGACAACGGTGTCCTGCACCTCCTTCCGTACAAAGCTTCGAAAGGGGCCATCTTCAAACTGGTCTGATAGCTATTATTGTAAGAGAACTCTGCATATGGCAAATTATCGTCCCAACTAGATCCATAATCTAGCGCACAAGCTCTCAGCATATCCTCCAAAATCTGATTGACTCTCTTGGTCTGTCCATCTGTCTACGGATGAAAGGCTGTACTAAATTCTAGTCTGGTACCCAAAGTCTCATGCAACTGCTTCCAGAACTTTGAGGTAAACTAGGTTCCTCTATCCGATACGATGCTCCTCGGAACTCCATGCAGACATACGATTCTTGTCATATATATCTTTGCCAACTTAGCACTGGTGTAACTGGTCTTTACTGGGATGAAATGAGCTACCTTTGTCAATCGATCAACTACAACCCAAATCGAGTCATAGCCTGAACTAGTCCTTGGTAATCCCGTGATAAAATCCATGCCTAGCTTATCCCACTTCCATTCGGGTATCGGCAATGGTTGCAACAATCCTGCTGGCTTCTGATGCTCTGCCTTTACTCTCTGACATACGTCACAAACTGCTACATACTCCGCAATATCCTTCTTCATTCCGGTCCACCAGAAAATATCCTTCAAATCCAAATACATCTTGGTATTTCCTGGGTGAATCGAATACGGTGAATCATGTGCCTCTTGCAGAATCAACTTTCTGATCTCCGGGTCATTGGGTACATAAACACGGTCTTCAAACCATAGGGTGTCGTGCTCATCCTCACGAAATCCTTTAGCTTTTCCTTGGCTCATTTTCTCTTTTATAGAAGCAATCTCCTTGTCAGATTTCTGAGCCTCTCTGATTTTATCCATCAATGTTGATTGAATCTCCAATGCTGCCACATAGCCTCTCGGAACTATCTCCAAACATAGCTCACGAAGATCCTCGGCTAACTCCTTTGGTATTTCTCCCGACATCAGTGTATTGACATGGCTCTTACGGCTCAATGCGTCAGCTACTACATTCGCTTTTCCGGGATGGTAATGCAATCTCATATCATAATACTTGATGAGCTCCAACCATCTCCTTTGTCTGAGGTTCAACTCCTTCTGCGTGAAAATGTACTTCAAACTCTTGTGATCGTGTACACCTCACAATGATTTCCAATGAGGAAATGTCTCCATGTCTTCAATGCATGCACTACGGCTGCTAACTCCAAATCATACGTGGCATAATTCAATTCGTGAGGCTTTAGTTGTCGTGAAGCATACGAAACAACTCTTCCCTCCTGCATAAGCACTGCTCCAAGTCCTCGACGTGAAGCGTCGCAATATACCTCATAATCCTTGGTTTGATCTGGCAAAATCAACACTAGTGAGGTAACCAAATGTTTCTTCAATTCCTGGAAACTAGCCTCACACTCCTCGGTCCATTTGAACTTAGTAGCCTTCTTCAGCAACTCCGTCATAGGCTTTGCAATCTTTGAAAAGTTCTCAATAAATCTCCGGTAGTATCCTGCGAGTCCCAGAAAACTCTGGATCTCTCCAACTGTTTTTGGTGCTTCCCAATTGGTCACAGTGATAACCTTGGTGGGGTCAACTGCTATTCCTTCTCCGGATATAACATGTCCGAGGAATCCAACTTCCTTCAACCAAAACTCACATTTGCTGAACTTGGCATATAACTGATGTTCTCTGAGCTTCTCAAGTACCAATCGCAAATGTTCTTTATGCTCATCTTCATTCTTTGAGAATACCAGAATATCATCGATGAAAACCACGACGAACTTATCCAAAAACTCCATAAACACTTTGTTCATCATGTTCATAAAATAGGCAGGTGCGTTAGTCAGTCCAAATGACATAACGGTATACTCATACAGTCCATATCTTGTGGTGAATGCTGTCTTAGGTATGTCCTGCTCTCGAATCTTCAACTGATGGTACCCTGATCGCAAATCGATCTTGGAAAACACTTTAGCCCCTTGCAATCGATCAAACAGAACATTGATCATTGGTAGAGGGTACTTGTTTTTGATTGTTACTTCGTTCAATGCTCGATAATCAACAACCATTCTTAACGATCCATCCTTCTTCTCCACTAGAAGTACTGGTGATCCCCAAGGCGAAGAACTTGGGCGAATGTAACCTTTATCCAGTAACTCCTTAATCTGCTTCTTAGTTTCCACCAAATCCTTTGCGGGCATCCTGTACGGTCTCTTCGATATTGGCCCAGTGCCTGGCAAAAGCTCAATCAAAAACTCAAAGTCTCTATCCGGTGGCATGCCTGGCAATTCTTCAGGAAATACATCAGGAAAATCCTTTACCACTGGTACTTCCTCCTGCACAACTCCTGATAAGGAATTTAATTGTGTCATGTTCGGCGCATGCCGGGATACATACTTGATCCTTCTTCCTTCTGGCGTTGTAAGCAAAATTTTCTTACTGGCGCAATCGATGTTTCCTCCATACATCGACAGCCAATCCATACCGAGAATTACATCCAGACCTTGGGATTCTAGAATGATTAAATCCGTTGGGAAAACATGCCTTCCTATACTTAATGGCACTTGAAAACATCCTTGTCTGGCCATGTACTCTGCTCCTGGCGAGCTTACTAGCATAGGTGTTTCAAGAACCCTAGTGGGCAGGCTATACTTTTGCAGAAATCCCCTTGATATGTATGAATGCGATGCACCAGTATCGAAAAGAACAAGTGCAGTAAATGACTTAACCAAAAACTTACCGATTACTGCATCAGGCTGAGCTTCAACCTCCTCCACATTAACGTGGTTCACCTGTCCCCTGCTGAAAGGGTTCGGCTTCTTTCCAGAGCTTCCATTTCCATTTTGGCCTTCAGGATATTCATTGGCATAATGTCCGGTCTTGGAACACTTGAAACAGGTGACTTGGCTCAGGTCTCTCTTGGCTGGGGTTGATGGGGTGGTCCGATTCTGGCCGTTGCTTCCTCCATTCCCATTACCATTCTTGGAGCCATTATGGTTGTGCGAGCTACCTCCTCCATGGGTATGCTGAAAATGAAATCCCGGTTTAGGAGTAAGACGGGGCTTCTGCTGAGCTCCTGAGTTATACTTCCCCTGTCCATACTTCCTCTTGCGGCTTTCAATCTGCTGCCGCTTCCCTTCAATCATAAGAGCACGGTCTACCAACTCCTGGTAGTGTTTGAAACTTGCTACCATCAACTGCATACTCAGCTCGTCATTCAGTCCTTCCAGAAACTTCTCCTGCTTAGCTGCATCCGTAGCGATGTCATCTGGGGCATAACGTGCTAGCTTACTAAAATCATCCACATACTGGCCAACTGTCCGTCCTCCTTGGCGTAAGTTGCGAAACTCACACTTCTTCATGGCCATAGCTCCTGCTGAAATATGGGCAGTACGGAAAGCTTGCTGAAACTGATCCCATGTGACAGTGTCTACAGGGTAAGTGGCTGTAAAATTCTCCCACCATGCTGCTGCGGGTCCTTCAAGCTGATGTGCGGCAAACTTCACTTTTTCTCCATCCGTACATCCTGCAGTGGTCAACTCCTTCCCTGTCTTGCGGAGCCAATCATCTGCCACTATCGGCTCGGTGCTACTGGAAAACACCAGCGGATTCACCCTGAGGAAACGGGTCAAGTGATCAATTGGTGGTGGCGGCGGTGGGTTGTTGTTGTTGTTGTTCTGGTTCTGGACTAACAACTGCATCAAGGCATTCTGCTGCTGGATCAACTGAGTGAGCTCCGGTGGGAAAGCAAATCCATTGTCACGTCTCGGAGGCATCAGAGGGTTTAGAAAAGATGAGAATTAAGAATAGAATGAGGTCTAAAGAGAAAACACTACCCAAATGCACATGAGACGAATGCACACAAAATCACTTCATTCAATCAAACAAGAGCATACAATCGGTCTAGAACTATCGCAAAAGTGCGTGGACCATAATATGTACATGGTGGTATACTACTACTGTTATGGTAGTCAACTAGAAAAACTGCTCCGATGAAGACTCCATGATATCTGCTCCAGCTTCGTCTTCAAAATCATCATCACTAGGCTCGGAATCGGTGTCGTCGATGATGATGTAGTTATCTGGACAGGTGCAATCTTCATCTTCTCCTCTGGGTGCTGAATTCCCCATGAGTTCTTCAATCTTCTCCTTAAGATCTCCGTTTTCTCTCACTAGAGCTACAATCTCATCCATGTAGTCCTTGCGAGTGGCCTTCAGTTCTCCTTCTAGCTCAATAATCTTGGCCTTTGCTTTCTTCAACTCCATCATATTTGCGCAAATCTGGTTCTCCTGGCGTCGAATGTGCTGGTTTAACTCCTGGATGAAAGCTGCAATGGATCTATCCTTCTTGGTGCTAACTATCTCCCATTGTTCATCTCGGCGTCCGCAAATCTGGTAGATAGTATCCTTGCGGTCTTCTTGGTAAACTTCTCCAATGCGTCCCATGGTGATGTGAGCTGCCATGCTCTTTCCCAGACTCCATGTTGGTGCATTGAAAACACACTCTATGGTTTCCGTGACTGGCGCGAACATCCTTCCTGGAACTATAGCTTGTATCTTCCAACTCTCCTCCTCGGGTAAAGTGGCGTTGTAGGTCCCGGTGAAGCTTGGTATTCCAATGTTCAGATACTTAGTGACTTCCTTCAGGTGTCATCCAAACGGGGTATCTTCATCCGGCTGGGTGAACTTGATCCTCGCTTCCGTCATCCTAAAAGAATAGAAAAGATGAGGAGTGAGAAATGAGAAGAGCGTAGTGAACTAGGGCTTTAGCTTAGTGGTCATGTCCTATAGTCAGCGTGTGCTCTGATACCATCTCTGTAGCGACCAGACCTCAAACAGTCTGATCTCTGTGCTCCGGTGTCATCCCTGGATCAGTAATGCTGACACCACATAGTACTTCGAAGGATTTATAACAGAGTAGCAATCACACACTTAATACATCGGTGTCTCAAAGAGAACTTATTACAATAAATATGGCTTAAGGTCATCTAATAACGATAACAACGGAAGGCTTGGAAGATAAGTGAGTCCATCAACTCCAACGGCATCACTGAGTATAGAACGACGACCTAAAAGGCACCTTACTCGTCGTCTGAAAAGTCTGCAACATGAAACGTTGCAGCCCGAAACGGGTCAGCACATGGAATATGCTGGCAATGTAACACATGGAGAATAATGAATGAATAAGCCTATACTACATGCATATATGGCTGGTGGAAAGCTCTATGGTTACAGTTTTGTGTAAAGCCAATTTTTCCCTACTACAAAGGAAATAATTTATTTAACTATCAGGGTGGTTGTTAAACATTGAGAATGGTTGACAGCATCCTCAATCCCAATTAAAATAATCATCAATAACCCAACAATATTAATTTAGAAGTAACATGATGAGATTCACATGATATCCAAGTACTGGATACTCAAAACGTCCATAATCGGGGACACGGCTAACCATGATTAGTTTGTACACTCTGCAGAGGTTTGCACACTTTTCCCCACAAGACTCGATCGCCTCCGTTTGGATTCTCGCACTACATGATGTTTGAGAAACGGATGACCGAGACATAGTCTTTCAGAAGCGCTAGCACCTTACGTTGGATAGACCGGTACACCTACTTTCCCCTACATCTGCTAGTCTATCCTGTAAGAGTTCGCACGACATAATCATCTATGCCAGAGCCCATAATGGCTTGTGGCTGCACACGGAAGTTTCTAGTATGAATAATCTTATGATCCCTTTGAGCCTGGGTGGTGGTCCAAAAAGAAACAGGCAGTCCTTATAGAAACCTGGTGCCTCAATCCACCCAGATGTGTATTTAAGTTGCCACCTTAAGTAAACCATTAAAATTAACAAACTCACATCTGTCATGGATATCACTCACCCAATCCACGTCTACTAGCATAGCATGGCATAAAATGCAAACGTAGAAGTAACTCCCAAAGGTTTCATAATAGTACAGGTAATAGGTACTACCTCATCTACTTCCCAGCCCACAATTTAATTAGATCCTAATCATGCAATGTTTGAGGATTGATCTAATGCAATAAAACTGGGTAGTAGAAAAGGTATGATCAAAGTGTTACTTGCCTTGCTGATGATCCGTGAAACCTAAAGATTCGAAATAACAGGCGGCGCACTCCGGGTATTCTATCGCAAACAAACAAACAAGCATACAATAATTACTCAGCTAATGCACAGGTAAAACTCAAATAGAAGATCTAACCAGAAAGTTCAACTTAAGAACTCCGGTTTGCAAAAAGAATCAAATCGAACGAAGCGAAAAAATCAAACGGCGAAAGAAATCAACTTCGTTCTAGTAATCTGGATCTAAGTCAAATTTTACAGTAGCAAAAACTTGTTTAGGTTGATTATTCGAAAAGAGGGTTTCGAGACGAAACTCCAGGCGCTTGAATCGCCTGATTCCGATAAACGAGCGAAAAGTTATACTAAAACGAAAATCGGATCAGAAATCACGATCAGAAAATAACCGCGGAAAATCCGACGAAAAAGAAAAACGACGAACAGATTAATCGTTAATTAACCTAATCCGAAAATAATTAAAATAATAAAATAATATTAAAATAATAAAAAATCAAAAATAAAACCGACAAAAATTTTTTTAAAAAAAATTCGGCACGGAAATTCAGGCGGCGGCGAACCTCGGGCGGCGTGCAACTCTGGCGATTCGGCGACGAGGTCCGGCGCCGGCAGCGGCGGCGGCGGGCTAGGGTTTCGGGCGCGGGCGCGGTTATGGGCTGGGGGGCCGGGTGCCTCGCTATTTAAAGGCGCCCCCGGGTGGAGTCCCGCTGTAGCGACCCGACCTCAGATGGTCAAGTCTCTGTGCTCCGGTGTCATCCCTGGATCAGTAATGCTGACACCACACAGTACTTCGAAGGATCTATAACAGAGTAGCAATCACACACTTATTACATCGATGTCTCAAAGATAACTTATTACAATAAATATGGCTTAAGGCCATCTAATATCGATAACAGCGGAAGGCTTGGAAGATAAGTGAGTCCATCAACTCCAACGGCATCACTGAGTATAGAACCACGACCTAAAAGGCACCTTACTCGTCGTCTGAAAAGTCTGCAACATGAAAGTTGCAGCCCGAAAACGGGCCAGGACATGGAATATGCTGGCAATGTAACACATAGAGAATAATGAATGATAAGCCTATACTACATGCATATATGGCTGGTGGAAAAGCTCTATGGTTACAGTTTTGCGTAAAGCCAATTTTCCCTACTGCAAAGGAATAAATTTATTTAATATCATGGTGGTTGTTAAACATTGAGAATGGTTGATAGCATCCTCAATCCCAATTAAAAGTAATCATCAATAACCCAACAATATTAATTTAGAAGTAACATGATGAGATTCACATGATATTCAAGTACTAGATACTCAAGTTGTCCATAACCGGGGACACGGCTAATCATGATTAGTTTGTACACTCTGCAGAGGTTTGCGCACTTTTCCCTACAAGACTCGATCGCCTCCGTTTGGGTTCTCGCACTACATGGTGTTTGAGAAACGGATGACCGAGACATAGTCTTTCAGAAGCACTAGCACCTTACGATCGGGTAGACCGGTACACCTACATCCCCTACATCTGCTAGTCCACCACTGTAAGAGTTCGCACAACTTAATCAACTATGCCAGAGCCCATAATGGCTTATGGCTGCACACGGAAGTTACTAGCATGAATGATCTTATGTTCCCTTTGACCCTGGGTGGCGGTCCCAAGAAAAACAGCCAAGTCCTGATAGAAACCAGGTGCCTCAATCCACCCAGATGTGTGTTTAAGTTGCCACCTTAGATAAACCATTAATTAACAATACTCACATCTGTCATGGATATCACTCACCCAATCCACGTCTACTAGCATAGCATGGCATAATAAGCAAACGCAGAAGTAACTCCCAAAGGTTTCATAATAATACAGGTAATAGGTACTACCTCATCTACTTCCCATCCCACAATTTGTTTAGATCCTAATCATGCAATGTGTGAGGATTGATCTAATGCAATAAAACTGGGTAGTAGAAAAAGTATGATCAAGTGTTACTTGCCTTGCTGATGATTCGTGAAACCTAGAGATTCGAAATAACAGGCGGCGCACTCCAGGTAATCTATCGCAGACAAACAACAAGCATACAATAAGTACTCATCTAATGCACAGGTAAAAATCGAACAAGAGAGCAAACCAGAAAGTTGAACTTAAGAACTCCGGTTGCAAAGAGAAAATGAACCGAACAAAGAAACGGAAAACAAACGACGGAAGAAAACAACTCGGTTCTAGCAAGTGGAAACTAGGTCAAATTTTACAGTAGCAAAAACTTGTTTAAGTTGATTAGTCGGAACTGCGGTTTCGAAACGAAACTCCAGGCGCTTGAATCACCTGATTCCAATAAACGAGCGAGAAGATAAACTATAATGAAGATCGGATCTGAAATCGCGATCAGAAAATCGCGGAATAAATCCGACGAAAAAGAAAACGGCGAACGGTTAAACGAACGGACGTTCGTTAACTGAGAATAACCGGTGATCATGTTCGTTAAGACGAACGGTCCGCCGAACGCTCGCTAAACAACTGAACCAAAAAAAACGAAAACCGACCTAGGGTTTCGAAAAAAAACCGAAACAACGAAACGAAAATAAACCGGAACGGTTTTTTTTATAAAAACAAAACCGAGCCGAGGGGTGGCGCGGGCGGCGGCTACCTCATCGGCGCGGGTCTCCGGCGGCGGGGCAGCGGGCGAGGCACGGGGCGGCGGGCGGCGGCGGTGGGTGGCGCTGGCGGCGGCGGCACGGCGCGGCTGCTACTGCTGCTGCGGGGCGGCGGGCGGTGTGGGGAGGAGAGGGGAGAGGGGGATATTTGAAGAGGGAGGGGGGTTGCTTGGGGGAGGGGGCAAGAAAGAGAGGAGGAGTCCGAGTAGGACTCGGCGGCGGCGGCGCTGGGTGCGCGCGCGCGAGGGGAGGGGCGGCTGGGCCGGCTGGGCCCTTGGCCCAGGCGGGGCGCTGCGCGGTTTTTTTTAAATAGTTACGCGCGCAGAAAAATGAAGAAAAGAAAATCTAAACGTACTCCAAAAATCCCAAAGCGAATTTTCCCCGACTCCTAAAAATGAGTCGAACAAAATGAACTTTTCTCGGGGCCTAGATGCAACTTTTGAAAACGCGAATTTTCCCTAATCCAAATAAAATGCAAATAAACTCCGGAAAATCCGAAATTTGATTTATTTATTAAATCTTCATTTTTCCTAAATTTGGGAAAGTCATATTATTCCCTCTCATATTTTTGATATTGGAAAAATAATTGAAGATGAAATAAATAAAATCAAATGATCCTCTTTTCAAAATTTGAGAAAACTCAAATATGAAAATAATGAAATCTCCAACTCTCTCCGAGGGTCCTTGAGTTGCGTGAAATTTCTAGGATCGACCAAAATGCAAGAAAATATGATATGCATGATGATCTAATGTATAACATTCCAAATTGAAAATTTGGGATGTTATAAACCTACCCCCCTTAAGATGAATCTCGCCCTCGAGATTCGGGTTGGCTAGAAAATAGGTGAGGGTGGTCCTTGAGCAAATCTTCTTCTCTCTCCCAGGTGGCTTCATCCTCTGAGTGGTGGTTCCACTGAACTTTGCAAAACTTGATAACCTTGCTGCGGGTAACCCTGCTGGCATAATCGAGAATCTTGACTGGTTTCTCCTCATATGTTAAATCATTCTTCAACTGAATCGCTTCAAGCGGCACTGTATCTCTTAGCGGTACCTCCGCCATCTCGGCGTGACATTTCTTCAGCTAAGAAACATGAAATACATCATGAACTCCTGACAGTCCCTCTGGTAATTCCAACTTATAAGCGACTTCTCCCATATGTTGCAAGATCTTATAAGGTCCAACAAAACGCGGTGCTAATTTTCCCTTAACTCCAAAGCGCTTAACTCCTTGAAGTGGGGATACTCGAAGATAAACTCTGTCTCCGGTTTCGTAAACTGTCTCCTTGCGTTTAGAATCTGCGTAGCTCTTCTGCCTGGATTGGGCTACCTTGAGCCTATCGCGAATCAACTTTACTTTCTGTTCAGACTCTTTAATCAAATCAGGTCCAAACAACTGACGGTCCCCAACTTCGTCCCATGACAACGGTGTCCTGCACCTTCTCCATACAAAGCTTCGAAAGGTGCCATCTTCAAACTGGTTTGGTAACTGTTGTTATAAGAAAATTCCGCATACGGCAAGTTATCATCCCAACTAGACCCATAATCTAGTGCACAAGCTCTCAACATATCTTCCAAAATCTGATTGACTCTCTCAGTCTGTCCATCTGTCTGCGGATGAAAAGCTGTACTAAATTCTAGCCTGGTTCCCAACGTTTCATGCAACTCATTCCAAAACTTTGAGGTAAATTGGGTTCCTCTATCTGATACGATACTCCTCGGAACTCCATGCAAACAAATGATCCTAGTCATGTATATCTTTGCCAACTTAGCACTGGTGTAAGTGGTCTTAACTGGGATGAAATGTGCTACCTTCGTCAAACGATCAACTACTACCCATATCGAGTCAGAGCCGGCCTTCGTCCTGGGTAGTCCTGTGATAAAATCCATGCCTATCTTATCCCACTTCCATTCGGGTATCGGCAATGGTTGTAACAATCCGGCTGGTTTCTGATGTTCTGCCTTCACTCTATGGCACACATCACAAACTGCTACATATGCTGCAATATCCTTCTTCATTCCGGTCCACCAGAATGTTTCTTTCAAATCCAAATACATCTTGGTATTTCCTGGGTGAATCGAATAGGGTGAATCATGTGCCTCTTGCAGAATCAACTTCCTGATCTCCGGGTCATTGGGTACATAGACACGGTCTTCAAACCATAGGGTGTCGTGCTCATCCTCACGAAATCCCTTAGCTTTTCCTTGGCTCATTTTCTCTTTTATAGAAGCAATCTCCTTGTCAGATTTCTGAGCCTCTCTGATTTTATCCATCAATGTCGACTGAATCTCCAATGCTGCTACGTAGCCTCTCGGAACTATCTCCAAACATAGCTCAGGAAGATCTTCTGCTAACTCCTTTGGTATTTCTCCAGTCATCAGTGTATTGACATGGCTCTTACGGCTCAATGCGTCAGCTACTACATTAGCTTTTCCGGGATGGTAATGCAATCTCATATCATAATCCTTGATGAGCTCCAACCATCTCCTTTGTCTGAGGTTCAACTCCTTCTGCGTGAAAATGTACTTCAAACTCTTGTGATCCGTGTACACCTCACAATGATTTCCAATGAGGAAATGTCTCCACGTCTTCAATGCATGCACTACGACTGCTAACTCCAAATCATGCGTGGCATAATTCAATTCATGAGGCTTCAGTTGTCGTGAAGCATACGAAACAACTCTTCCTTCCTGCATAAGCACTGCTCCAAGTCCTCGACGTGAAGCGTCACAATACACCTCATAATCCTTGTTCTGATCTGGCAAAATCAACACTGGTGAGGTAACCAATCTTTTCTTCAACTCCTGAAAACTAGCCTCACACTCCTCGGTCCACTTGAACTTGGTATCCTTCTTCAGCAACTCCGTCATAGGCTTTGCAATCTTTGAGAAGTTCTCAATAAATCTCTGGTAGTATCCTGCGAGTCCAAGAAAACTCCGGATCTCTCCAACGTTCGTTGGTGCTTCCCACTCGGTTACGGTCTCAACCTTTGTGGGGTCAACTGCTATTCCTTCTCCGGATATAACATGTCCGAGGAATCCTACTTCCTTCAACCAAAACTCACATTTGCTGAACTTGGCATATAACTGATGTTCCCTTAGTTTCTCCAAAACCAATCGCAAATGTTCTTTATGCTCCTCTTCATTCTTTGAAAATACCAGAATATCATCGATGAAAACCACGACGAACTTATCCAAAAACTCCATAAACACTTTGTTCATCAGGTTCATAAAATAGGCAGGTGCGTTAGTCAGTCCAAATGACATAACGGTATACTCATACATTCCATATCTTGTGGTGAATGATGTCTTAGGTATGTCCTGCTCTCGAATCTTCAACTGATGGTACCCTGATCGCGAATCGATCTTGGGAAACACTTTAGCTCTTTGCAAACGATCAAACAGATCATTAATCATTGGCAGTGGGTACTTGTTCTTGATGGTTACTTCATTCAATCCACGGTAATCAACAACCATCCTTAATGATCCATCCTTCTTCTCCACTAGAAGTACGGGTGATCCCCAAGGCGAAGAACTTGGGCGTATGTAACCTTTATCCAATAACTCCTTAATCTGCTTCTTAGTTTCCACCAAATCCTTTGCGGGCATCCTGTATGGTCTCTTCGATATTGGCCCAGTGCCTGGCAAAAGCTCAATCAAAAACTCAATGTCTCCATCCCGTGGCATTCCTGGCAATTCCTCAGGAAATACATCAGGGTAATCCTTCACCACTGGTACTTCTTCCTGCAGAACTCCTGATAAAGAATTCACTTGTGTCCTGTTTGGTAAATGTCGGGATACATACTTGATCCTTCTTCCTTCTGGCGTTGTGAGCAAAATTGTCTTACTGGCGCAATCGATGTTTCCTCCATACATCGACAGCCAATCCATACCGAGAATTATATCCAGACCTTGGGATTCCAGAATGATTAAATCCGTTGGGAAAACATGCCCTCCTATACTTAATGGCATTTTAAAACATCCTTGTCTGGCCATGTACTCTGCTCCTAGCGAGCTGACTAGCATAGGTGTTTTAAGAACCCTAGTGGGCAGGCTATACCTTTCCACAAATCCCCTTGATATGTATGAATGCGATGCACCAGTATCGAAAAGAACGAGTGCAGTAAATGACTTAACCAAAAACTTACCGATTACTGCATCAGGCTGCGCTTCAACCTCCTCCACATTAACGTGGTTCACCTGTCCCATGTTGAAAGGGTTCGGCTTCTTTCTAGAGCTTCCATTTCCACTTTGGCCTTCGGGACATTCATTGGCATAATGTCCGGTCTTGGAACACTTGTAACAGGTGATATGGCTCAGGTCTTTCTTGGCTAGGGTTGATGGGGTGGTACGGTTCTGGCCGTTGCTTCCTCCATCCCTATTACCATTCTTGTGGCCATTATGGTTGTGCGAACTACCTCCTCCATGGGTATGCTGAAACTGAACTCCAGGTTTAGGGGTAAAACGGGGTTCTGCTGGGCTCCAGAGTTATACTTCCCATGTCCATACTTCCTCTTGCGGTTCTCAATCTGCTGTTGCTTCCCTTCAATCATGATGGCACGATCTACCAACTCCTGGTAGTTGTTGAAACTTGCTACCATCAACTGCATGCTTAGCTCATCATTAAGTCCTTCCAGAAACTTCTCCTGCTTAGCTGCGTCAGTAGCAATGTCATCTAGGGCATAACGTGCTAACTTACTAAAATCATCCACATACTGGCCAACTGTCCTTCCTCCTTGGCGTAAGTTGCGAAACTCACGCTTCTTCATGGCCATAGCTCCTGCTAAACCATGGGCAGTACGGAAAGCTTGCTGAAACTGATCCCATGTGACAGTGTCTACAGGGTAAGTGGCTGTGAAATTCTCCCACCATGCTGCCGCAGGTCCTTCAAGCTGATGTGCGGCAAGCTTCACTTTCTCAGCATCGGTGCATCCTGCAGTGGTCAACTCCCTTCCTATCTTGCGGAGCCAATCATCTGCTACAATTAGCTCGGTGCTACTGGAATACACCGGCGGATTCAGCCTAAGGAAACGAGTCAAATGATCAGCAGGTGGTGGTGGTGGTGGGTTGTTGTTGTTGTTGTTGTTGTTGTTGTTCTGCACCAATGTTTGGATCAAGGCATTCTGCTGCTGAATCAACTGAGTGATCTCTGGCGGGAATACGAATTCATTGTCACGTCTCGGAGGCATCTGAGGGTTTAGAAAAGACGAGAATTAAGAATAGAGTGAGGTCTAAAGAGAAATCACTACCCCAATGCACATGAGCAAATGCACACAAAATCACTTCATTCAAATCAAACAAGGGCATACAACGGTCTAGAACTATCGCAACAGTGCTTGAACTATAATGTTTACTTGGGGGAAATAGTACTAATATATGGTGGTCATCTAGAAATTTGAATCGGTGGAAGACTCCATGATGTCTGCTCCAGCTTCGTCTTCAAAGTCGGGTTCACTTGGATCCGAATCGGTGTCGTCGATGATGATGTAGTTGTCCGGACATGCGACGTACTTGTCTTCCTTCTTGGATGCTAATTTCCCCTTGAGTTCTTCAATCTCCCGCTTAAGATCGCCAGTGTACCTTGCTAGAGCTACGATCTCGTCCATGTAGTCCTTGCGTGTAGTCTTCAGTTCTCCTTCTAGCTCGATGATCCTTGCCTTCGCATTCTTCAACTCTATCATATCATTGCACATCTGGTTCTCGTGGCGTCGAATGTGCTGGTTTAACTCCTGGATGAAAGCTGCAATGGATCTATCCTTCTTGGAGCTGACTATCTCCCATTTTTCATCTCGGCGTCCGCAAATCTGGTAGATAGTGTCCTTGAGGTCTTCTTGATAAACTTCTCCAATGCGTCCCATGGTGATATGAGCTGCCATGCTCTTTCCTAGACTCCAGGTTGGTGCACTGAAAACACTATCTATGGGCTTCGTGATTGGCGTGAATGTCCTTCCCGGAACGTGAGCTTGAATCTTCCAACGCTCCTCTTCAGGCAGAGTGGCGTTGAAGGTCCCGGTGAAGCTTGGTAGTCCAATGTTCACGTACTTGGTGACTTCCTTCAAGTGAAATCCAAAAGGTGTGCCTTCATCCGGTTGAGCGTACTTGATCTTCGCGTTCGTCATCCTAAAAGAGTAGAAAAGATGAGGAGTTAGAAAATGAGAAGAGAATAGTGATCTATGGCTCTAACTTAGTGGTCGTGTCCTACAGTCAGCGTGTGCTCTTATACCATCTCTGTAGCGACCCGACCTTAGATGGTCAAGTCTCTGTGCTCCGGTGTCATCCCTGGATCAGTAATGCTGACACCACACAGTACTTCGAAGGATTTATAACAGAGTAGCAATCACACACTTATTACATCGATGTCTCAAAGAGAACTTATTACAATAAATATGGCTTAAGGCCATCTAATATCGATAACAGCGGAAGGCTTGGAAGATAAGTGAGTCCATCAACTCCAACGGCATCACTAAGTATAGAACCACGACCTAAAAGGCACCTTACTCGTCGTCTGAAAAGTCTGCAACATGATAGTTGCAGCCCTAAAACGGGTCAGCACATGGAATATGCTGGCAATGTAACACATAGAGAATAATGAATGATAAGCCTATACTACATGCATATATGGCTGGTGGAAAAGCTCTATGGTTACAGTTTTGCGTAAAGCCAATTTTTCCCTACTGCAAAGGAATAAATTTATTTAACTATCATGGTGGTTGTTAAACATTGAGAATGGTTGACAACATCCTCAATCCCAATTAAAAGTAATCATCAATAACCCAACAATATTAATTTAGAAGTAACATGATGAGATTAACATGATATTCAAGTACTAGCTACTCAAGTTGTCCATAACCGGGGACACGTCTAATCATGATTAGTTTGTACACTCTGCAGAGGTTTGCGCACTTTTCCCCACAAGACTCGATCGCCTCATTTTGGTTTCTCGCACTACATGGTGTTTGAGAAACGGATGACCGAGACATAGTCTTTCAGAAGCACTGGCACATTACGATCGGGTAGACCGGTACACCTACATCCCCTACATCTGCTAGTACACCACTGTAAGAGTTCGCACAACTTAATCAACTATGCCAGAGCCCATAATAGCTTGTGGCTGCACACAGAAGTTACTAGCGTGAATGATCTTATGGTCCCTTTGAGCCTGGGTGGCGGTCCCAAAAAAAAAGGCAAGTCCTGATAGAAACCAGGTGCCTCAATCCACCCAGATGTGTGTTTAAGTTGACACCTTAGATAAACCATTAATTAACAATACTCACATCTGTCATGGATATCACTCACCCAATCCACGTCTACTAGCATAGCATGGCATAATAAGCAAACGCAGAAGTAACTCCCAAAGGTTTCATAATAATACAGGTAATAGGTACTACCTCATCTACTTCCCATCCCACAATTTGTTTAGATCCTAATCATGCAATGTGTAAGGATTGATCTAATGCAATAAAACTGGGTAGTAGAAAAAGTATGATCAAGTGTTACTTCTCTTGCTGATGATCCGCGAAACCTAGAGATTCGAAATAACAGGCGGCGCACTCCGGGTAATCTATCACAGACAAACAACAAGCATACAATAAGTACTCATCTAATGCACAGGTAAAACTCGAACAAGAGAGCGAACCAGAAAGTTCAACTTAAGAACTCCGGTTGCAAAGAGAAAACGATCCGAACAAAGAAACGGAAAACAAACGGCGGAAGAAAACAACTCGGTTCTAGCAAGTGGAAACTAGGTCAAATTTTACAGTAGCAAAAACTTGTTTAAGTTGATTAGTCGGAACGACGGTTTCGAAACAAAACTCCAGGCGCTAGAATCACCTGATTCCGATAAGCAAGCGAGAAGATAAACTATAATGAAGATCGGATCTGAAATCGCGATCAGAAAATCGCGGAATAAATCCGACGAAAAAGAAAACGACGAACGGTTAAACGAACGGACGTTCGTTAACTGAGAATAACCGATGATCACGTTCGTTAAGACGAACGGTCCGTCGAACGCTCGCTAAACAACTGAACCGAAAAAAACGAAAACCGATCTAGGGTTTCGAAAAAAAACCGAAACAACAAAACGAAAATAAACCGGAACGGTTTTTTTTATAAAAACCGAAGCGAGGCGAGGGGTGGCGTGGGCGGCGGCTACCTCGTCGGCGCGGGGCTCCAGCAGCGGGGCTTGGCGGCGGTGCAGCGGGCGAGGCGCGGGGCGGCAGGAGGCGGCGCTGGCGGCGGCGGCGGGTGGCGCTAGCAGCGGCGGCGGCGCGGCACGGCTGCTGCTGCTGCGGGGCGGCGGGCGGTGTGGGGAGGAGAGGGGAGAAGGGGGTATTTAAAAAGGGGAGGGGGTTGCTTGGGGGAGGGGGCAAGAAAGAGAGGAGGAGTCCGAGTAGGACTCGGCGGCGGCGGCGGCGCTGGGTGTGCGCGCGTGCGAGGGGAGGGGCGTCTGGGCCGGCTGGGTCCTTGGCCCAGGCGTGGCGCTGCGCGGTTTTTTTTAAATAGTTACGCGCGCAGAAAAATGAAGAAAAGAAAATCTAAACGTACTCCAAAAATCCCAAAGCGAATTTTCCCCGACTCCTAAAAATGAGTCGAACAAAATGAACTTTTCTCGGGGCCTAGATGCAATTTTTGAAAACACGCATTTTCCCCTAATCTAAATAAAATGCAAATAAATTCCGGAAAATCCGAAATTTGATTTATTTCTTAAATCTTCATTTTTCCTAAATTTGGGAAAGTCGTATTATTCCCTCTCATATTTTTGATATTGGAAAAATAATTGAAGATGAAATAAATAAAATCAAATGATCCTCCCTTCAAAATTTGAGAAAACTCAAATATGAAAATGATGAAATCTCCAACTCTCTCCAAGGGTCCTTGAGTTGCGTGAAATTTCTAGAATCGATCAAAATGCAAGAAAATATGATATGCATGATGATCTAATGTATAACATTCCAAATTGAAAATTTGGAATGTTACACCCGCTCGGGTACGGCCGATAGTCGGTTTCGTTTTTTTTTAATAATTACGCTCAGAAGAAAAATAAAAATAAATACTCAACGGACTCCAAAAATCATGAAATAAATTTTCCCGGGTTTATAAAATCAAGCCCGATAAAGTGAAAATTTATTTGGGCCCAAAATACAACTTTGAAAAACGCGTATTTTTCCTAAATTCAATTAAAAATACCGAAAAACTCCAAAATAAATCTTATTAGATTTTTTATTAAATCCTCAATATTTCTATATTTTGGGAAAGTCATTTTATTCCCTCTCTCATATTTTCTAATAGAAATAATTGACGATAAAATAAATAAAATCAAATGATCCTGTTTACAAAATTTGAGAAAATTCAAATATGTAAATAACGAAATCCCCAACTCTCTCCGTGGGTCCTTGAGTTGCTTAGGATTTTCTAGGATCAAAACCAAAAGCAAAATAAAATATGATATGCATAATGATCTAATGTATAACATTCCAAATTGAAAATTTGGGATGTTACATTCTGTCGGTGTACTAAAGTAGGGGTACCTTAGTACCCCGAACTTGTGCACGGGCAGTTGTAGCACGCCGCGGCAAGGCTGGCCAGGGGAGCGCCAATAGTCTCCACGGTCCTTTTTGGGCCGAGCGAAGACCAAGCATTCAAGGCAAGGCCCCGGCAAGAGGAGCTTGCCGGGCCAAGAAGACGAGGCCCCCGGCGAGAGGAGCTTGCCGGGCCAAGGAGGCAAGGCCCCGGCAAGAGGAGCTTGCCGGGACGACCGAGCCAAAGCACCAAGGCCCCGGCGGGAGGAGCCCGCCGGGAAGGCCGAACCAAGGCACCCAAGAGAAGCCCGCCGCGGCGCGTCACGCGCTTCGGCAAGGCCTGATGAGCGGCAAGCTCTCAGGAACAGCAAGACAACTACCGCGGCAAGCCACTTGCCGCGGCAAGTCACCACCTCGGACCTGCGCTCCAGCTCACCCGCCCACGCGTCGCTCTGGGGCTCCCCCAAAGGCACGTGGCGGGGCCCCACGCGGCCTGAGGTGCGCGGTGGCATGCAACGGCCATCGTGGCAAACGGTGGCGCACCTAACGGTCCACCTCGGTGCTGTCCGAGCGACCGAGACGGGCATTTAATGCCCTTGTCCCCTGCCGTCAGAAGTAGGTATGATAGCACTGTGCGGCACTGTACGCACAGTCTGTTGACATTTTTGCCCCCGCCTGCGTCGCTACCTGTGGGTAACCCCTTGAGCATATAAAAGGAGGCCCATGCGACGTAGGAAAGGGGAGGACACCCAGTAGACATCCACCCACGTCCAGCTCCAAGCTTACTGTAGCTTCTTGCGCTCCAGAGCAAGAACTCGAATCAATCCAGACAAGCAGCGGTAGGGTTTTACGCATCCGTGCGGCCCGAAGCTGGGTAAAATCTTTGTGTGTGTGTGTCGCCTCGATCCGCTCTTCGTGCATCCTCCGCCCCCCGCCGAACCGAGAAGGGGCTCCGGCCCCATAGGTGTTCGAGGAGGCCGATTTCCCCCGACATCTTTGGCGCACCAGGTAGGGGGCGTCGAGGTTGCGCGAACCTGATTCGGAGACCACAGGTAAGCCCTGGTATGGCCAGGTACCTTTCCACTCCAATCCAGGGAGCGGAGGCATTCCTCCTCACAGACTCGCGTGCGGCACTCCTCGAGTACTCGCTCGCACAGAGCTCGAGCAAGAGCGGCTGCTCCTTGAGGAGGACCGCCTTCCGGCCGCTGAGCGAGCGTCTCGCTTCCAGCGAACTCTGCGCCGCTCCCGTAGCCGCAGAAGTTAGCGCCGGAAGATGCGAGAAAGGTGACCTCGTTCTTTGGCGCGCCTCGTCCGCCAAGATCCAAACGAGTCGACGCCGACCGTGGGAGGAATCTTGCCAGCGCGGTTGTCGGAACCCGTTCCGTCGACCATCCTCTCTGCCCAAGCCTTGCCGCAGTTGCATGTAACCCTTGGTGCAGAGACGGGCGCAGATCCCAAGCGTAGTTTGCGTGCCTCGCACATCTTGTCGATTTCGCGCCTCTCTGCTTTGCGCATGTATCATTTGACACGTTGTGCAACACCTTACTCCGGCGAGCCGCGAGGCCCTACGCCCTCGTCCGTTCCCTTACCCCTCTTTTCCCTCAGGGAGTAAAGAGAAATAAGGAAGGGGGGGACAACAGGGTGGGCTGGGCATCGCCCAAGGAGGCTTCGCCTTGCCGGGCGGCAAGCGATGGAATAGATAAGTTGCCGGCGCTCAAGCAATTGAGTCTTTAAATTTTAAAGTTATTTTCCTCGAACGACCGAGTCCTGTATGGGAAACCTGTGCGCGGAGGGACCGGCTCGTGGCTGGTGGCGCCCTTATTTCGTTTCGAGTCCGCTCAACGACTTAAGTGTGCTACACCCCGAGTAGCATCCTTACTTTGTTTCGAGCTCGCTCGGCAGCTTAAGTGTGCTGCGACTGCAGTCGCAACACTTACCTTGCCCTGAGCCTGCTCAACAATCTAAGTGAGTGGCAACCGGCCGTGGCAAGGTTTCTTGCCGGTGGTAGCACCGCCAGCGGGTCGCTGACGTCCCGCACTCGGCACCCGTGGCAAGGCGGAGGCCTACGCCGGCAAGTCCCCGAAAGCGTAGGGCGGAAACAAACAGGACGCAAGTCAAGTAGAGGAAATAACAGTGCGATGCATTACCTAAGATAAAAGTTATATTACAAAATGGCTTGCCATGCTCTAATCGACTGTTTCTATGGCATGCTTAGCAGCGACAAGGAAAGAAAAGAAAAAGGCGGGCGGACTAGTCCACGCGGTCGCCCTCGATCCTCTTGACCCCGGTCGCTTTCTTCACGATAGGGGCGACGAGGGCCTGGATCCCCGTCAGGTCAGCGTTCTCCGGCAAAGGCCTGAGGACGTTGGTGAGCCTGATGTCGGGGTTGCGGAAGACGATCTTCACCAGCACCTTCTCGAGGGCCCCGGAGATGGCTTCCCGCGTTTCATCGGCCAGCTCCTTCGGAAGCGACGTCCGGAGATGCTGAAGCGCCTCCACCACGCCCTTGAAGAAGGAAGTAAGCTTGGCGCTGGGCACGACGTTCTCGTCGGTAAGGGACTCGTGGTCCTCGATCCCCAGCAGCGTCAACTCCTTGTCGATGGTGGCGGCGATGTCGACGAGGCCCTCGGTCCACCGCTCCACCGTCTCCCTGAAGGTATTCTGGGAGACGGCGGCGCTCCTCAACAGCTCCTCATTATCTGCGACTTCCTTGCGTAAGGCCGCCTCCCGCTCCTTGGCGCTGTCCAACGCCTTGCCCAGAGTCTCCAGCTTCAGCTGGAGAGTGGAGTTGGAGTTCTTGGCGGCGTCGAGCTCCTGGATCTTCTCGGCAAAGCGGCCATGTAGCTCGCCAAGGGTGAGCGCACCCTTCTCGCGCTCCTGCTGGAGCGCGGCGAGCTCCTTGCCTTTCGCCTTGAGATCGGTGTCGAGCTGCGCCACCCTCGCCTCCAGCTCCTTCTTGGCAGTCTCGGCGGCTGCGGCGGCATCCTGCGCCCTCTTCAGGTCCCCGCCAAGCGCCTGCTCACGCGCGGCAACCTCCTCCTCGTGACTGGCGAGGCTGGCCATCTGCTGCACCAGTTCGCTTTCCCGCGCGGACAACTCCGCGGCGGCAAGCCTCTGCTGCTCTTCGGCCTCCGCCTTCTCGAGGATGAAGGCCGTCCGCGCTTCGCCGAGCAGCCTCCGCTCCTCCACTAGGGACTGGACAGCCTGCTGGTTGAGCTCCCGGAGCTCAGCGGCGCGCTTCTCCATGTCCGCGCCAGCCTTCGTGACAAGAGCCTCTTGCCACTCTACCTTAGCCTGCCGGGCGCGGTAGAGCGACACGAGCTTTCGGAGCAGCTGCTCCTCCTCGGGCTCGTTGCCGCTGGAGCTTGGCGCGTCAACCACCGTCAGCCCGACGGAGGCAAGCACCTCTCCATCCAGGGCCTCCCCCTCGACCGGCGCCCTAGAGCTCGACTCCCAGGGAAGCCTGATGAAGACGTCGTCGCCTGCCTTTAGGTAGGCGCCCGCCGGGGGCTCCTCGGGGTCCGACGCGGCGGTGGCGGCAGGGTTGCTGGTCGGCGGAGTGCTTGACGCCCCCGTCGCCCCGGGGCCGTCGGCACGGTCGCCGGTCCCCTCGCCGTCTGCAGCCGCGCCGGCCTTGGTAGCCTCGGCCTCCCTGCCGCCTGCAGGGATATCGGCGCCATCCGCCTCCTCGGTGACGGCGACGTCATCGGCATCGCCATGCGCGCCCTCCTCGACGACGACCTCGATCTCCATCGAGTCTGAGGCGGGCGGGTCTGATGGCCGGAAGAAAGAAGAAAGATCAACCAAACGCCCAACAAAGAAGGTCATAAGAGAAAAGGACCAAGGGAAGTTTTCTGCGCGGGAAAGGATTACCGGTGGCGGGGTCCGTGGCCGCGTCCTCCGCTGCCGGAGGGTCGTTGGCCGCGTCCCTCGCCGGGGAACCCCTCCTTGCCGGACAAATCTCCCCGGCCGGGGGCTCCTCCCTTGCCGGGGACTTCTCCCTTGGCGGGGTAGTCGACACGGACGGCGCCTCAGGAGCGCTCTCCGGGTGCGCCTGCTGGGGCTGCTCCGCTCCTACCCAAAAGCAACAACTGTGCATCAACAACGAGCAGAAGAAAAGCTCACACGCACGCCAAACGGCAGGAGTAAGCCATGTACTCACGCTGGGGGCTGCGCTGCGGGCTGCTCTGAGGATCCGCTGCCGGGTTCGGCAAGGTCGTCTCCGGCACGTCCCCGCTTGCCGGGGGAGATTCGTCCTCAAGGACGACCAGCGGGATCCTGGATCTCTTCACCCTTCTCTGGGCCAGAGTCCTGAAAGGGAACGGCTTCAGAGGAGGGCGGACGAGCTGCAAAACAAGACGAAGCGACAAAAAAAAGATGCGAGCTCTGCAGGGAACTTACTCTTCCTCCTCCTCTTCGTCGTCGGAGCTAAGCGCGGAATAGTCGAAAACCGGCTTGATCCTGGTGTGAGGGGACAGGGGAGTGGGCTCTCGAGACCGCTTGGCGGGGGCGGTGGACGACCCCGCCCCCGTTGTCGCCTCGGCGCGAGGCGCGGCAGGAGCGGAAGCCCCAGTCCGCGAGGACCCCGCTCCCGCTGCCTCGGATGAGCGCGTCACGCGGAGCCGCAGTTGCTGACCCGCCTGCCGCGCCACCTCTCCATCCTTGCGGAGGCGCCTCCTCGGCTGGGCGGGGGGCTCCGCCTGCGACGAGCCGCCTGGAAGCTGCGAGGAGGCGACGTCGACCCCCGGCAAGCTGCTCGCATCCTGAGCCGGCTCGTCCTCGCCGCCGTGCTCGGCTGGTTCCTCCTCGCCGACGAGCTCCATTGGGTCGGCAAGGCTCTCCGCCTCGGCCTCGGTGAACCCAGCTTCGCCCGCGGCCGCGGCAGCCGCCGCCTCCTCCATCCTGGAGGCGATGTACGCCAGCTCCTCGGGGGTGGTGGCTCGAGTGAGACCGTCCTTCTCGTTGGGGTCGACTGGCACCTCCACCAGGCCATCGAAGAAGGCCCGCACGGCTCCTTCCGGCGGCTCCTTCCAGGTCGCGTTAATCTCGTGCGAATCGCACAGCGGCATCATCGCAAGGATGCGGCTGAGCGACGAATTGTTGCACAGGGGAACGACGCCCGGCGGCAGCCTGAACCACTCTGGGTGGTCGGGGTCGTGCTTGAACAACTCCTTCAGCATCGCGTCGTGCTCCAGAACGGTGAAATTATAATTGAGGCCCGGACGCAGCCTCATGGTGTCCGCCGCATTCCGGAATTCCCAAGCCGGCTTCCCCCTCTCCTGCAGGGGGGCGATGCGACGGCGAAGGAAATCTGCGCCGACGGCGCCGACGGTGAGTCCGGCAAGCCTGAGGCGCAGGATTCGGGTGATGGCGATCTTCAGTTTGGCGTCATCCGGGGATACTTCGCTCCAGTCGCCGCCGCGCACCATCGGAGTTCGGCGCACGGCGGTGAATGGCTGCGGATGGTCCTCGACGATCAGGCACCACTCCGCCCTCCACTCCTCCCACCTGCCGCGGAGCTCCTCGTCCAAGTAGGCCTCCTTCTTGCCGGTCCGGGAGACCCAGGCGACCCCACCGGACAGCGGCTCTCCTTTCTCCACCCGAGGAGCAAAGAAGTGCCGGAAGAGGGCCACATTGGGGCGGACTCCGACGAAGTTCTCGCAGAGATGTGCGAAAACCGCCATCGTCAGAACGGCGTTGGGGGTGAAGTCGAGGAGATGGATGTTGTAGGTGTACATGATATCGCAGAAGAACTCTGAATAAGGCGGGCAGAGCCCGCAGTAAAAGAACACAGCAAAGAAAGGGTACCCGGTCGGGTACTGCTTCTGGGCGGCGGCGGGAAGAACTCACGTGCGCGGATGCGCTCGCGTCTTCGTCGACCAGAAGAGGCGAAATTTGTCCCTCAGCACCAGCGCATCAAGCTGAGGGGGGAACTTCGCCGTCTCCTTCCGAAGCGCTTCAAGCCGCAGCGCCTCGGCCGACTTCACGGCCTTCCCCTTCGCCTTGTCGCTCTTCGGGGCCATGGCGGAGGAGGGAGGGGGATCGTTGGGGTTGGCGGCGCCGGGGGCTTCGAAGGCAGATCGCTGCTATCTCTAGTGAGAGGGAGGTGGCAGAGATTTTCGAGGAGTAGCAACCGGTGGAATGGCAAGCTGCCCCCGTTCTCCTCCGCTTATAAAGGGGAGGGGGGAGGGGGGCGCTTCGCCTTTCCGAATAAAGAAATCGTGGGCGACGTGACGCATGCCTGCGGGATTCAGCCCCGCGCACGCCACCCACGTCACACACACCTCGCACGCCTCGCCCCCCACGACGCCGCGATAAGCGCGCGCCACCTGGGGAAGGCGTGACGGGTACGGAGTTAAGGAGCAACGCGACCCAAGCCATGCGTGCCCGTGCACTGTTAGGGCCTGGCCCAACAACGCTCGGCACCGTGTATGGCCCAGGCCCGGGGGCTCCTGTCGGTGTACTAAAGTAGGGGTACCTTAGTACCCCGAACTTGTGCACGGGCAGTTGTAGCACGCCACAGCAAGGCTGGCCAGGGGAGCGCCAAGAGTCTCCATGGTCCTTTTTGGGCCGAGCGAAGACCAAGCATTCAAGGCAAGGCCCCGGCAAGAGGAGCTTGCCGGGACAAGAAGACGAGCCCCCCGGCGAGAGGAGCTTGCCGGGCCAAGGAGGCAAGGCCCCGGCAAGAGGAGCTTGCCGGGACGACCGAGCCAAAGCACCAAGGCCCCGGCGGGAGGAGCCCGCCGGGAAGGCCGAACCAAGGCACCCAAGAGAAGCCCGCCGCGGCGCGTCACGCGCTTCAGCAAGGCCTGATGAGCGGCAAGCTCTCAGGAACAGCAAGACAACTACCGCGACAAGCCACTTGCCGCGGCAAGTCACCACCTCGGACCTGCGCTCCAGCTCACCCACCCACGCGTCGCTCTAGGGCTCCCCAAAAGGCACGTGGCGGGGTCCCGCGCGGCCTGAGGTGCGCGGTGGCATGCAACGGCCATCGTGGCAAACGGTGGCGCACCTAACGGTCCACCTCGGTGCTGTCCAGCGACCGAGACGGGCATTTAATGCCCTTGTCCCCTGCCGTCAGAAGTAGGTATGATAGCACTGTGCGGCACTGTACGCACAGTCTGTTGACATTTTTGCCCCCGCCTGCGTCGCTACCTGTGGGTAACCCCTTGAGCATATAAAAGGAGGCCCATGCGACGTAGGAAAGGGGAGGACACCCAGTAGACATCCACCCACGTCCAGCTCCAAGCTTACTGTAGCTTCTTGCGCTCCAGAGCAAGAACTCGAATCAATCCAGACAAGCAGCAGTAGGGTTTTACGCATCCGTGTGGCCCGAAGCTGGGTAAAATCTTTGTGTGTGTGTGTCGCCTCGATCCGCTCTTCGTGCATCCTCCGCCCCCCGCCGAACCGAGAAGGGGCTCCGGCCCCATAGGTGTTCGAGGAGGCCGATTTCCCCCGACACATTCTAGCAAGAACGTTTCTTACATATGTCAAAAACCACAACATGATATGCCAATTTCTATTTACCCTTCATAAGGACCCTTTTCATCGAATCCGATCCGACTAAAGTGGGAGAGATACACACCCGCTCGCCACCTTATGCAACTAGTGCATGTCAGTCGATGGAACCTGTCTCACGTAAGCGTGCGTGTAAGGTCGGTCCGGGCCGCTTCATCCCACGATGCCGCCGAATCAAGATAAGACTAGTAACGGCAAGCAAATTGACAAAATTGACGCCCACAACAACTTGTGTTCTACTCGCGATAGAAACTACGCATAGACCTAGCTCATGATGCCACTGTTGGGGAACGTAGCAGAATTTTAAAATTTTCCTACGTGTCACCAAGATCAATCTATGGAGTCTTCTAGCAACGAGAGGGAGATGAGTGCATCTACATACCCTTGTAGATCGCGAGCGGAAGCGTTCAAGAGAACGGGGTTGATGGAGTCGTACTCGTCGTGATCCAAATCACCGATGATCCTAGCGCCGAACGGACGGCACCTCCGCATTCAACACACGTACGGAGCGAGGACGTCTCCCGCACCTTGATCCAGCAAGGAGGAGGGAGAGGTTGAGGAAGAAAGCTCCAACAGCAGCACGACAGCGTGGTGGTGGTGGAGCAGCAGTACTCCAGCAGGGCTTCGCCAAGCTCTTAACGGAGGAGGAGAGGTGTTGGGGAGGGGAGGGGCTGCGCCTTGGGAAGGGGTGCGGCTCCCATGTGCCTCCCCACTATATATAGGGGTGGAGGGGGCTGGTTTCTTGCCCTCCAAGTCCATTGGGGCATTGGCAAAGGTGGGGGAAAGAAATCCCATCATTTCCTTTCCCCACCGATTGTTATCCCCCTTTTTTAGGGATCTTGATCTTATCCCTTTGGGATATGATCTTATTCCTTCTAAGGGGGATCTTCATGCGCCTTGACCAGGGGTGTGGGGCCTTGCCCCCACTACCCACGTTCATGTGGGTCCCCACATGCAGGTGGGCCCCACTACGGAACCTTCTAGAATCTTCCCGGTACAATACTGAAAAACCCCGAACATTTTTCGATGGCCAAAATAGGACTTCCCATTTATAAATCGTTATCTCTAGACCATTCCGGAACTCCTCGTGACATCTCGGATCTCATCCGGGACTCCGAAAAACATTCGGTAATCACATACAAGTCTTCCTAATAACCCTAGCGTCATCGAACCTTAAGTGTGTAGACCCTACGGGTTCGGCAAACATGCAGACATGACCGACACAACTCTCCGGCCAATAACCAACAGCGGGATCTGGATACCCATGTTGGCTCCCACATGTTCCACGATGATCTCATCAGATGAACCCCGATATCGAGGATTCAAGCAATCCCGTATACAATTCCCTTTGTCAATCGGTACGTTACTTGCCCGAGATTCGATCGTCGGTATCCCAATACCTCGTTCAATCTCGTTACCGGCAAGTCACTTTACTCGTACCGTAATGCATGATCCCGTGATCAACCACTTGGTCACATTGAGCTCATTATGATGATACATTACCGAGTGGGCCCAGAGATACCTCTCCGTCATACGGTGTGACAAATCCCAGTCTCGATTCGTGCCAACCCAACAGACACTTTCGGAGATACCCGTAGTGCACCTTTCTAGCCACCCAGTTACGTTGTGACATTTGGCACACCCAAATCACTCCTACGGTATCCGGGAGTTGCACAATCTCATGGTCTAAGGAAATGATACTTGACATTAGAAAAGCTCTAGCAGACGAACTACACGATCTTGTGCTATGCTTAGGATTGGGTCTTGTCCATCACATCATTCTCCTAATGATGTGATCCCGTTAACAATGACATCCAATGTCCATAGTCAGGAAACCATGACCATCCGTTGATCAACGAGCTAGTCAACTAGAGGCTCACTAGGGGCATGTTGTGGTCTATGTATTCACACATGTATTACGATTTCCGGATAACACAATTATAGCATGAATAATAGACAATTAACATGAAAAAGGAAATATAATAATAACCATTTTATTATTGCCTCTAGGGCATATTTCCAAGAACGATGGCTCAAGATAATACCAAATTGTGTGACTTTACCAATACCAACAATAATGATTTCCTTAGCACTCCGATTGCTCCTCTTACCAACACTGAATCTTGTGAAACCAATACTGCTTTGTTGAATCTTGTTATGAAAGATCAATTCGCTGGCCTTCCTAGTGAAGATGCCGCTACCCATCTAAATAGCTTCGTGGATTTGTGTGATATGCAAAAGAAGAAATATTTTGATAATGATATTGTTAAATTGAAGCTATTTCCTTTTCGCTTAGAGATCGTGCTAAAGCTTGGTATTCGTCTTTGCCTAAAAATAGTATTTTTTCTTGGAACTAGTGCAAAGATGCTTTTATATCTAAGTATTTTCCTCCCGCTAAGATCATCTCTCTTAGAAATGATATTATGAATTTTAAGCAACTTGATCATGAACATGTTGCACAAGCTTGGGAGAGAATAAAATTAATGATACGTAATCGCCCCACTCATGGTTTGAACTTGTGGATGATTATACAAAAATTTTATGCCGGATTGAATTTTGCTTCTAGAAATCTTTTGGATTCGGCCACGGGAGGCACTTTCATGGAAATCACTTTAGAAGATGCTACTAAACTCCTAGATAATATTATGGTTAATTATTCTCAATGGCACACTGAAAGATCTACTAATAAAAAAGTGCATGCGATAGAAGAAATTAATGTTTTGAGTGGAAAGATGGATGAACTTATGAAATTATTTTCTACTAAGAGTGTTTCTTCTGATCCTAATGATATGCCTTTGTCTACTTTGATTGAGAATAATAATGAATCTATGGATGTGAATTTTGTTGGTAGGAATAATTTTGGTAACAACGTGTATAGAGGGAATTTTAATCCTAGGCCTTATCCTAGTAATCCTTCTAATAATTATGGAAATTCCTACAACAACTCTTATAGAAATTTTAATAAGATGCCCTCTGAATTTGAGACTAGTGTTAAAGAGTTTATGAATTCACAAAATAATTTTAATGCTTTGCTTGAAGAGAAATTACTTAAAGATGATGAATTAGCTAGGAACGTTGATATAATTTTTCTTGATGTTGATTCTTTAAAGCTTAGATCTATTCCTCCTAAGCATGATATCAATGAGTCTCTCAAAGCCATGAGAATTTCCATTGATGAGTGCAAGAAAAGAACCGCTAGGATGCATGCTACGAAAGATGCCTTTATTAAAGCGTGTTCTTCCTATTCCTATGAAAATCAAGATGAAGATCTAAAAGTTATTGATGTGTCCCCTATTAAATCTTTGTTTTGCAATATGAATCTTGATAATGATGGGACTGAATATGATCCACCTTTACCTAGAAGGTGTTCCAAGAATTCGGAGTATTTAGATCTTGATGATGAAATTCATGAAAGTGGGATTGAAAGAAGTAAAACCCTAGATGTTGCTAAACCCACCATTTTGGATTTCAAGGAATTTAATTATGAAAGTTGCTCTTTAATTGATTGTATTTCCTTGTTGCAATCCGTGCTAAATTCTCCTCATGCTTATAGTCAAAAAAAAGCGTTTAATAAACATATCGTTGATGCCTTGATGCAATCTTATGAAGAAAAACTTGAGTTGGCAATTTCTATCCCTAGAAAACTTTATGATGAGTGGGAACCAACTATTAAAATTAAAATGAAGGATCATGAATTTTATTATTTATGTGATTTGGGTGCTAGTGTTTCCACTATTCCCAAAACTTTGTGGGATTTGCTAGATTTCTGTGGTTCTGATGATTGCTCTCTAAAGTTGCATCTTGCAGATTCCACTATTAAGAAACCTATGGGAAGAATTAATGATGTTATTATTGTTGCAAATAGGAATTATGTGCCCATAGATTTTATCGTTCTTGATATAGATTGCAATCCTTCATGTCCTATTATTCTTGGTAGACCTTTCCTTAGATCGATTGGTGCAATTACTGATATGAAGGAAGGGAATATTAGATTCCAATTTCCATTAAAGAAAGGCATGGAACACTTCCCTAGAAACAAAATAAAATTACCATATGAAAATATCATTAGAGCCACTTATGGATTGCCTACCAAAGATGGCAATACCTAGATCTATCCTTGCTTTTATGCCTAGCTAGGGGCGTTAAACGATAGCGCTTGTTGGGAGGCAACCCAATTTTATTTTTAGTTTATTTTTTGCTTTTTCTTCTATTTAGGAATAAATAATCCATCTACCTTCTGGTTGGATGTGGTTTTATGTTTTAATTAGTGTTTGTGCCAAGTTAAACCTATAGGATCTTCTTGGGTGATAGTTATTTGATCTTACTGTAATTTCCAGAAACTTCCTGTTCACGAAAACAATTGTTAAAAATTATCAGAACGAGATAAAATAGTGATTCCAATTGCTTCTGATCAATAAAAAAATTGCCTAGGTCTTACTATTTTGGCTTAAGTTTTGGAGTTCCAGAAGTTTGCGTTAGTTACAGATTACTACAGACTGTTCTGTTTTTAACAGATTCTGTTTTTCGTGTGCTGTTTGCTTATTTTGATGAATCTATGGCTAGTAAAATAGTTTATAAACCATAGAGAAGTTGGAATACAGTAGGTTTAACACCAATATAAATAAATAATGAGTTCATTACAGTACCTTGAAGTGGTCTTTTGTTTTCTTTCGCTAACGGAGCTCACGAGATTTCTGTTGAGTTTTGTGTTGTGAAGTTTTCAAGTTTTGGGTGAAATCTTTTGATGGATTATGGAACAAGGAGTGGCAAGAGCCTAAGCTTGGGGCTCCCATGGCAGCCCAACATAATCTAAGGACACCGAAAAGTCAAAGCTTGGGGATGCCCCGGAAGGCATCCCCTCGTTCGTCTACTTCCATCGGTAACTTTACTTGGAGCTATATTTTTATTCACCACATGATATGTGTTTTGCTTGGAGTGTCTTGTATTATTTGATTCTTTGCTTTTTAGTTTACCAAAATCATCCTTGTTTTACGCACATTTTGAGAGAGCCATACATGGATTGGAATTTGTTAGAATACTCTATGTGCTTCACTTATATCTTTTGAGCTTTATAGTTTTGCTCTAGTGCTTCACTTATATCTTTTAGAGCACAGTGGTGGATTTGTTTTACAGAAACTATTGATCTCTCATGCTTCACTTAGATTATTTTGAGAGTCTTAAATAGCATGGTAATTCGCTTAAAAATCTAATACGCTTGGTATTCAAGATTTGTAAAACTTTCTTTTGAGTGCGTTGAATACTAAGAAAAGTTTGATGCTTGATAATTGTTTTGATATATGAAGATGGTGATATTAATGTCATGCTAGTTGAGTAGTTGTGAATTTGAGAAATACTTGTGTTAAAGTTCATGATTCCCGTAGCGTGCACGTATGTTGAACCGTTATGTGATGAAGTCGGAGCATGATTTATTTATTGATTGTCTTCCTTATGAGTGGCGGTCGGGGACGAGCGATGGTCTTTTCCTACCAATCTACCCCCTAGGAGCATGCACGTAATACTTTGCTTTGATAACTTGTAGATTTTGGCAGTAAGTATATGAGTTCTTCATGACTAATGTTGAGTCCATGGATTATATGCACTTTGCTTCTTCCACCATTGCTAGCCTCTCTAATACCGCGCACTTTTCGCCGGTGTCATACACCCACCATATACCTTCCTCAAAACAGCCACCATACCTACCTATCATGGCATTTCCATAGCCATTCCGAGATATATTGCCATGCAACTTTCCACCGTTCCATTTATTATGACACGCTCCATCATTGTCATATTGCTTAGCATGATCATGTAGTTGACATTGTATTTGTGGCAAAGCCACCGTTCATAATTCTTTCATACATGTCACTTTTGATTCATTGCATATCCCGGTACACCGCTGGAGGCATTCATAGAGAGTCATACTTTGTTCTAAGTATCGAGTTGTAATTGTTGAGTTGTAAGAAAATAAAAGTGTGATGATCATCATTTTTAGAGCATTGTCCCAGGTGAGGAAAAGGATGATGGAGACTATGCTTCCCCCACAAGTCGGGATGAGACTCCGGACGAAAAATAAAAAAAAGAAAAGAAAAGGAGGCCATAAAAAAAGAGAAAAGGCCCAAATAAAAAAAATGAGAGAAAAAGAGAGAAGGGACAATGTTACTATCCTTTTACCACACTTGTGCTTCAAAGTAGCACCATGATCTTCATGATAGAGAGTCTCTCATCTTGTTACTTTCATATACTAGTGGGAATTTTTTATTATAGAACTTGGCTTGTATATTCCAATGATGGGCTTCCTTAAAATGTCCTAGGTCTTCATGAGCAAGCGAGTTGGATGCACACCCAGTTAGTTTCTTTTGTTGAGCTTTCATATACTTATAGCTCTAGTGCATCCGTTGCATGGCAATCCCTACTCACTCACATTGATATCTATTGATGGGCATCTCCATATAGCCCGTTGATACGCCTAGTTGATGTGAGAATATCTTCCCCTGTTTTTGTCTTCTCCACAACCACCATTCTATTCCACATATAGTGCTATATCCATGGCTCACGCTCATGTATTGCGTGAAGATTGAAATTTTTTTGAGAATGTCAAAAGTATAAAACAATTGCTTGGCTTGTTATCGGGGTTGTGCATGATTTAAATACTTTGTGTGGTGAAGATAGAGCATAGCCAGACTATATGATTCTGTAGGGATAAATTTCTTTGGCCATGTTATTTTGAGAAGACATGATTGCTTTGTTAGTATGCTTGAAGTATTATTATTTTTATGTCAATATGAACTTTTGTCTTGAATCTTTAGGATCTGAATATTCATACCACAATTAAGAAGAATTACATTGAAATTATGCCAAGTAGCACTCCGCATGAAAAATTCTTTTTTATCATTTACCTACTCGAGGACGAGTAGGAATTAAGCTTGGGGATGCCTGATACGTCTCCAACGTATCTATAATTTTTGATTGCTCCATGCTATATTATCTACTGTTTTGGAACATATTGGGCTTTATTTTACACTTTTATATTAATTTTGGGACTAACCTATTAACCGGAGGCCCAGCCCAGAATTGTTGTTTTTTGCCTATTTTAGTGTTCCAAAGAAACGGAATATCAAACGGAGTCCAAACGGAATGAAACCTTCGGGAACGTGATTTTCTCACCGAACAAGATCCAGGAGACTTGGACCCCACGTCAAGAAAGAAGGGAGGTGGCCACGAGGGTTGGGGGCGCGCCCCCCTACCTCGTGGGCCCCCTGTTGCTCCACCGACGTACTCCTTCCTCCTATATATACCTACGTACCCCCAAACGATCAGATACGGAGCCAAAAACCTAATTCCACAGCCGCAACCTTCTACACCCACGATATCCCATCTTGGGGCCTGTTCCGGAGCTCCGCCGGAGAGGGCATCCACCACGGAGGGCTTCTACATCATCATAGCCCCTCCGATGAAGTGTGAGTAGTTTACCTCAGACCTTCGGGTCCATAGTTAGTAGGTAGATGGCTTCTTCTCTCTTTTTGGATCTCAATACAATGTTCTCCCCCTCTCTCGTGGAGATCTATTTGATGTAATCTTCTTTTTGCGGTGTGTTTGTTGAGACCGATGAATTGTGGGTTTATGATCGAAATTATGTATGAACAATATTTGAACCTTCTCTGAATTGTTTTATGTACGATTGGTTATCTTTGCAAGTCTCTTCGAATTATCAGTTTGGTTTGGCCTACTAGATTGGTTTTTTCTTGCAATGGGAGAAGTTCTTAGCTTTGGGTTCAATCTTGCGGTGTCCTTTCCCAGTGACAGTAGGGGCAGCAAGGCACGTATTTTATTGTTGCCATCGAGGATAACAAGATGGGGTTTTTATCATATTGCATGAATTTATCCCTCTACATCATGTCATCTTGCTTAAGGCGTTACTCTGTTTTCTTGAACTTAATACTGTAGATGCATGCTGGATAGCGGTCGATGAGTGGAGTAATAGTAGTAGATGCAGGCAGGAGTCGGTCTACTTGTCTCGGACGTGATGCCTATATACATGATCATACCTAGATATTCTCATTACTATGCTCAATTCTGTCAATTGCTCAACAGTAATTTGTTCACCCACCATAGAAATACTTATGCTCTTGAGAGAAGCCACTAGTAAAATCTATGGCCCCCGGGTCTATCTTCATCATATTAATCTTCCATCACTTTATTATTGCTTTGCTTTTTTACTTTGCTTTTATTTTACTTTGCAATGTTATAGCAAGAATACCAAAAATATTATCTATCATCTCTATCAGATCTCACTCTCGTAAGTGACCGTGAATGGATTGACAACCCCTATTCGCGTTGGTTGCGAGGAGTTATTTGCTTTGTGTAGGTACGAGGGACTCGCGCGTAGCCTCCTACTGGATTGATACCTTGGTTATCAAAAACTGAGGGACATACTTATGCTACTTTGCTGCATCATCCTTTCCTCTTCGGGGAAATCCAACGCAGTGCTCAAGAGGTAGCAATGTCACGAACGCCCCAGGAATTATACTGCGTGTGGTTTGATGAAATGGTGTGGTCAATCTGGTACGTGCAAATGAGCATCAAATGACCACCGTCAGCTGAACAAGCGATAAACCATGACCCATCTGCTGGTATGATTCCAGGTCCTGGAATAATGAAGGCCAGTGCATTGGCGTCTCTTGCAAGAATTCAAATTGGAGACCAAAAGGACAAAAATAAACAATCATGTTTAGAGTATGTGTGTATTTAAGATTATTATAACAGTGACACATATCATAGACAGAGAATTGCAATGATGTGGTCATAATCATACCCCAAGTTAAAAAAAATAAGCCAATGGCTTTCATATTCTAGAAATATATCATGGTTCAAACATCATGTAACAATGAGAGGAAAACAAATATGACAGGACCTACTCATATTCTACCATAGCACTTACTACAGTTATCATATCAACTCTAAGCAATAACATGTGTTGTTATAAAAATTCCTGGAAATGAGAGTAACATATAGCAATCATGAGGTTATACTCATAATATCTATTCTAACAATCATTAGATACCAATTGTTCTCATATCAACTCTAACAATAACATGTGTGGTCGTAAAAATCTAGGAAATGAGAGGAACATATATCAATGATGTGGTTATAGACATAATATATATTCTAAATTTGTAACAATGAACGGGCAGTCGTATTCTTAAGGTAAAGATGAGATGAGATAGAAAAATTACACGACAATAGATTCCACCAGTATAGGCAGCCAATCTGTGCGTCGACCGCATAAACGATGCCATCGTGCACTATAACATCAGACAGAAGTGTTGGGTAAAGAGGATCGACGATGAGCCATAACCATGTATGGCGACCGGATTCCAGATAGACTAATCCCATGTTGAACACGTCAATGAGCTTGTAATCCATGTAGTCTTCTGATGGTGTGGGAACTTTGCAGATTACAACCTTCAGCAAACAGAGGCCGAGCCAAAAGCTCGACACGTTTCGTGCGTAGTAGGAAGGAGTGTCCGGAGGGTCACGAGGCTCGATGGCGGCGGTATCCAAAGATGGAAGGGTGATCTCTCGCTGGGTGTAGATATCCACAAGACGCCACGGACTACCGGATTGGTGGATGAGGACGATCCAGCTGGCCTTCATGCCCGCCCAGTAGTGGCTGCGCATGAAGAACAGGTGGACGGGTAGTGGTAGCATGTCGAGGGGCACCACGACAACCTCCGTAGGATTGTCAAGTCGGTGTCTGGGCCACCTGCGAGGATAGGGCATCAGCAAGCAGGGTGTCTTTCAAAGAGTCAGCCGGTTGCAGACGAGTAGAAGGTACAAAGTCACCGAGCATGCGGCCATACGGACGATGCTGAGTAGGTCCATAAGATTATAGATCTACTCCAAGAGAACATCGAGGAGGGAATTCCAATCGCGGCTCTGCGTGTCAGTCGGTTCTGCCATTGGGGTTTTCGGTGCCTGCGATCCAGCGGGGAAGTGGATTCGAGCGGGCAAGCGAAGAAGCTTCTCCTCGTGTGGCCAAGCAGTGAGCGGGGGTATATGGTACGCGCGAGCTACCAAGGAAGATAGCGCGGGCGGGCGAGCAGAGAGCGGGGGGAAATGGTGTACGGCCGACGATGGGGAAGAGAGGAGGAAGAAGAGTGGAAGTAGGGGAAGAAAGTGCATTAAATCTCAATTCTACTACTACTACCAGGATATATCGTCCTTCGGAATGTAAATAGTTACACCGATGACATATGTGTCTACCACAAGAGGGCCCATATGTTAGCTAATGGAGGACAGAAGCGTGCTCTACTAGCAAACATGATGGAAGTACTGGGTAAGGCTGATTTAGTAACACCAACGTGCTGGTTCAGCTTATTAGTTAAGTGTCCCATCTACTACAGCGTGTATTGTCACTTCACTATGAAGACTAGTTGAATAGTTCTCTCTGACCGAGTTGGGGAATAATGGATCGCGAAGACTTCCTTTCTACATTATCCCTATGCCTCTACACTCACTTCACTCATTTTGCTCCGTACGTAGTCACTTGTTGAAATCTCTAGAAAGACAAATACTCCGTATTTGGGAATAGAGGGAGGATTTTACTCCGTATTTGGGAACAAAGGGAGGATTTTACTCCGTATTTGGGAACAGAGGGAGTATCACCATATGGAGGGAACAGAGGAAGCTTGAAATATGAACATGTCAATGGGAGGGAGTAAGCCCCATGCATGCATGCATGCAACACCCACACGTACACATGGACGCACGCAACACTCACGCACCCATGCGGCACACAGCACACGAGCAACACACACGCTCACACTCAAGTGCTCAACCTACTCCCTATGTTCGTGAAAGACTGTACATTTAGAGATTTACACATTGACCAGGGCATAATTAACACCCAAAAGTAGCAGACTTATGTGTGCATGCGACCATTGAGAGAAGAAGATTAAATGAAGGTCGTTGCATGCTATAATTAAAGATAGACATGTAGCCTATACCTAGAGCACAAGTTGGTGCATTAGTCAATCAATACGGATTTAGATTAAAGGCTAAATGCATTGGAAGTGTAGATGTACTACACTCTTCGTATTTAGCTGATTTATTTGCTCTTCCAACTGACAGGTTGGACCCAAAAACCAGGTGACAATGTAACCAGTCAACAAAGTGCCACGTCGACTATGTGGCTGGTCAGTAGGGTGCAATACAGTGCTCTATGATGAGCTAGTGATCGTATAATCAGCGCAAAACTATATATAGTGACCGTAAAGAGCGTATTGTTACATACGTTGACCGCCAGTGTATTTTTCTCATTTCAAATTAAGCCATATTAACCGGAAAGGACACAGTATGGACTAGTACTAGTACTGCTTTGATGTTTCCCGTCAACTCGCCGAACGAGGAGAAGCTTTCTTACTACGCCTCTCCCTCGCCCATGCGCGCGGTGGTTCGCAGGATGAGGAGAGGGTTTTGACTACAGCGCCTGAGGGAGTCCAGGATTAGGGGGTATCCGGACAGCCGGACTATATCCTTTGGCCGGACTGTTGGACTACGAAGATACAAGATTAAAGACTTCGTCTCATGTCCGGATGGGACTCTCCTTGGCGTGGAAGGCAAGCTTGGCGATACGGATATGAAGATCTCCTCCCTTGTAACCGACTCTGTGTAACCCTAGCCCCCTCCGTTGTCTATATAAACCGGAGGGTTTAGCCCGTAGGACAACAACAATAAGACCATAGGATAGCTTCTAGGGTTTAGCCTCTACGATCTCGTGGTAGATCAACTCTTGTACTACTCATATCATCAAGATCAATCAAGCAGGAAGTAGGGTATTACCTCCATCGTGAGGGCCCGAACCTGGGTAAACATCGTGTCCCCTGCCTCCTATTACCATCCGCCTTAGACGCACAGTTCAGGACCCCCTACCCGAGATCCGCCGGTTTTGACACCGACAGCGCCCTCTCCCTATCCCTCTCCCTTGCCCTCGCCCTCGCGGTGGACGTGCAGCAGTCCAATCGGTGTCAGATTGCCAGAAGCATAATGTGTACTGTAGTATCATCATTGTTGGACCTTCCGAAGAGGCGAAGAGCCAAGTGCAAGGCTCACATGAGTACGAACTGTTGAACCTCCCGAAGAGGCAAAGAGGCAAGCGTAAGATTTTATAGGAGTTGTCGTCCTAGTAGGAGCGTACTGCAACTATAGCGAACGATGCTACTGTATGATGCCGCCACGTCACGTATATCCAAAGCTGTGCCACCTTTTTTTCTCAAAGAACGTGTTGGAGCCCGTGTAACAACCACACAAGTTGCACGTACACATAACACATTTACTAGTAATAAATTCTAAAGGACAAATGCCAGTATGCCACACAAGTTCATCTCCAATTCATGTGATAAATCTGTGCATGACTAGTCTACGTATATTCACAGCGCTACCGTTCACAATTTACCGTACTCCACATACATGTTATAGATGGGCTACATGTCCTCATCCAGGTTCCAGTCCCTGGTGTACTTCATGGATGGCACGATCCATAGCGGTGGGCGACGGGAATCATTGTCATAGCTTTCTAGTCCGGTTCCACACGATGGAGACTCATCCAAGCTGCTGCAGCATATATCAGGGATAGCGTGCCCAGCATGTCGTTCATCCGGTAGTGCACACTGAAGACACAACCGTGCTTCATGAACGGCAGTCCTTCCGTGTCGTGCACGGAAGGTGGCATCCGCTTCACAATGGGGTAGCTGTCCCCAATGAAAAGCGAGTACTCTCCAAGAGTGTTCATCGACACCCACGTAGCATCAGGGGGTCGAACTTGTCGCCGTTCATCTGGTACACGCGGCATCTCAGATCTGGACACATGGTGACGTACATAGTCAAGGTCCATGCATAATAATGTCGTGCTCAAATATGGCGGTCAGTAATACTGTGCAACAAATAGTACTACTCCAGTATAGAGGTAGTAAAATAACCGGCTTATTATATATAGCCACTCTTGGCTACATGGATGAGATAGTAAGACATGGAAAAACAAAAATGGTGGCAGCTAGTGGGTTCAAGTCTTCAAGGGCCTAGCTAGCTATACGCGTCCTCCAAGGTAAAAAGTACTCCTACTAGTACGTAAGTAGAGTACTAGTACAACAATGAAAGAGAAGGCGAGAGGGTGAAAAAATGGAACACCTGGGTATATGGTGACGGTCCGATCGTGGTAGATTGTGTGACCATGTTGCACATCAGTGGTACCATGGGTAATGACTGCTAAGATAGGTGATCCCAATATGCCCAAGTGAGCTACAAGGTTCCAGATAGACCGAATCGCGGATGCAAATGCACATCTAGGATCGGCGATCTTATTTTGATCGCGGGATGACTGGTCCCTCCAAAATAATGGAGTACCGTTAGGGATGCAAATGATGGTTTGTGCATTCCATTTGTAATCTCCCGTACCGTAGGATGGCAACCAGATGAAACAAGTCCCCTGGCTTGTCACCGCGAAGATGCGGCCTAGATGGCGCACGGCCTCTTCGAACGTGTAGGGGTACAAATCTGTCGCTGCCAACATGCGCCAGCCTCTGCCGTTACTGCCTCTTGCATTGATGGCAATCCTTATGTTGAACATCGCAATGAGATAGTAATCGTCGTAGCCGCGTCGCTTTGTAGGCGGGTCCGCAATTGCTATGTTTTTCAATCTCATGTAGGCATCATCATACGTATTCAAGCCCACCCAGTCCGGAAGGCCGATCCCAATGGTGGGGAAGGGGTCTACCGGAACGGCCGCACTGATGTGGATGTTGTGCAAAATGATGGTGGTATCCAGCCGGAGGCATGCAAGCCAATCTTCGTTGGCACCGACCCAAACCTATATATAAGACGGTGGGCAGCGGAGAAATTACGGGATGGAAATGGAATAACTAAGTACTACATGATCAAACTCCATTACTGACCTGCTCATCGGACAAAATCCGACTACCTCTCAATGTCGGCAACTCTAGTGGAGTCAATGTGCAACCATGGCCAGGGAGCGGTGGACTGTTCGAAGGATTGTCCCATAGAAGAGGATGCATGGAAGACCAACAAGCATGGCCTTTTCCCAAGCCATTTTAAGCACCGTCTTGAAAAAGTTTGTGCAGGAAGCATCGAGTTTTGCAGCGGTGAGGACGTCGGAGCGGCGTGCGATTTCTCCCAGAGGATCGTCGTCCAAGGTCTCCCAGCCTCGACGAGGAGGAGAACCGCCTGGCAAATCCATGGGAGTAGCGACGAACTACCTTCTCTTCGAGGGGAGGGGAACTAGCGAGGAGGAGATAAGAGTGTAGTAACCGCAGGGCCTTGTCCCTTCCAACTGTAGATCGTTCCTTAGGCTACTCATAGTGGGGAGTAACATATACTAGTATCATGCATATGATACTAGTATATGATACTACCTTCATAGTGCATAGTATCATAAAGTAGTATCATAGATTACCATATTTATTGCCATGCATGACACAAAGTAGCATAGCATTTAACATGATACGGTATCTACCTACATTACTATAACCCTCTCTCTCTCTTACTTAATTGTGTGCCACATAAGCATGTTTGCTAGTCCTAAGTGCACGTTACCAGTTATGTTACCCCCACTATGGCTAGCCTTAGCGAAGGGGTGAGGCTATTATTTACTACTAGTACTAGCATTATGGGGCGTTATGGGATTGCATTATACTATAAATAATAGCACTAGTAAGAAATTTTTGGCACTAGCTAGTAGTTTTTGGCGTGGATTAAGAAATTTTGGGTATGTTTTTGCTATTTTTTGTACACGCCAACTAGTGTCAAAAAACATCTTACATTATGTGACGGAGGAGTACATACTCGTACTATAGCAGTACTAGTACTACTTTCTCAACTAGTAGTGCGAGGGTACTACTAGTGCTATGTACTGTACTTCTAGTATAGTGCACCAGTTTTGAACTCTTGAATCTCAGGGCCAAGGAGCTACAGTTGGAAGTGGAGGGTACTACTGTTCTCTAGAACCATCGATGTACTATCAATGCAGGGAAAGTACACCTGCATAGTGGCCTAGTGGGTACTCTCGGTGCTCTATTCAGCCGCTCCTCTCATGTAGCTGGCCTACTCAGCCTCTCCTCTCACGCACACACTAGCAGCCTGTTTATCAGCAACGGTTACTGCGGGGGCAGAACATTTGAGTTATTTGATACAACGAGACTAGGATTTTCGCTTCCATTGGTGGAGGTGTAATGGATCTCGTCAAACTTTGTTAGTAGTTCCTTCTTTATGAATGAGATGAAGCAAAGCTTTTTCCTCCGTTTCAAAAAAAAACACATCAAGAGGAATTTCTTTTATAGTAGAGCTGATAATGGAGTGAAGTCCATGCGTGCAACGCCACAAGCTAAAGCGTAGTAGCAGAGAAATTTACGTACAGAGCCATATTGCACAGTCCCAATGCCATGCCAGGATTTTCCGGCTCCTCGGGCTTAATTGGGAGGAGCTAGTTTAAATATGCTACTAGCTGATGAGGAAGCTGCAAGCGAGGTGCGTCTAGGGCGAGCACGTGAGCCATGATATGCTGGGAAGGAAAACCAGTTCACGTGGTTAGGCTATCCAGTGCACCCAGATTGTGGTGCGGCACGCTTGTTTGACTTCAAAACTCAAACTACCCGTGTAAAATATCGGCTCGCAGTGAAGTTACTATCTAAAAAAAAGGCCGCCATGCGTTCGGCCGGGATCGAACCCACAAAACGAAGTATACACTCCCGCGACCACTAGTAGTACTCGTTGGAGTACAACGCAACCTAGAATCACCTTTTGTCGCTAGTAGTACATTGTTCCTTACAAGAAACCCCTAATAATGCAAGAAACCGCTAATAATGCCAAGAAACTACTACCACTTGCATACGTGGCAGACTTAAGATAAGACTACCTTACAACCATTGTACATGTTCTTACCAACCATCCCTACCAAGAAACGACTACTCTACAAAGTGTTGTTATCGGCACGTTTCAACCCATGGCCCTGTTTGGATACATTTGTTGTCAATCTAACCCTGCCATCCAAACACCACTTTGGTTAGAGTTAGTTCAGGGTTAGATCTAACCTCTGGCTTAGAGTATCCAAACAGGGCCCATGTCGCCCATTAAGTCAATGACTTCTATTCAACTGGGCGTTATGACTTGTGGGACCTACATGTCAGTCTACACAAAAATCCCCGAGTAACCTCCTACCTCCGGCCCGTCCACCTAGTCATCCTCGGCCATGGGACGCAGCTACCGCCGCCGGCAGAAGGCGAGGTCAAAACTGCCGGCGGTGCGGAGCCCATCTTGCGGCAGCCCGGATGCCAACTCCGTCCGGCGCTCACGGCCGCTAGCTAGCCAATATAGCTCCGTCCAGCTGCTTGTCTGCAAGGTTTGCTAGCTAGATTGGCACGGCGGCGCGGCGGCTTCCTCCAGCGCGCCACGCTAAGGCCAACCATCTGGCTCGAGCGAAGGCCAGCGCGGCGGCTTGCTCGCTCGTGAGTCACGCTCGGGCCAGCCTACTAACCCGTGCGGAGGCCAGCGCGGGGTCCGGCCCGTCCGGCGGAGCGGTGGCCAACTCGCTCATCACCGGCGCCACCGACGAACATGCATCAGTACTGTTTGAAGTAATGTTCAGGAAAAATAATGATTTGAGGGGGAATAACAGGATAGAAGGTTAGATGTTGGTCCCTCGTGTGAACGGCCAAACAAAATGTGTTGGTTTAAGCTGCCTCGTCAGCACGGACGTGTGGGCCAACCCTGTCATAAATGTGTTTATACTAACCTAATCGGTAGGTAGTAGTTTTTTGCATGGATTAAGAAATTTTGGGTATGTTTTTGCTATTTTTTGTACAATAGATTCTTCCTAGGGCTAGTTGAAAGTGGTAGTTTTTTGTTAAATACTCTACATATTGTAAGTAGGAGTGAAAGTTAAGATTTGGAACCCAATAAGCAAGGCTAGTTACATAGTGCATATGTGTACATGATTGTAAGTAAATATCAACCATGAGTGACTAATATCTTGATAGAACACTCAAAACTATGGAATACTAGGGAAAATTTTGCATGGTTGGAAATACTAGCAATGTTCATGTGTGTTGCAACAAATCATAATTAGAATAATACTTATTCACAAACTTGATACAAAACACTCTAATTTTGATATACATATATCACTAGAGATATATTATGTTTCATTTAGAATATATTCCTTGGGCTGTTTTGGTGAGGTCAGGGAGGGATGTGGTTGGTTTTAAGATACTAATTATGGGTTTTTCTGCAAATTGGTAGAAAAGTGGGATGTTTGTAAGAAAAGGCAACAAATTACCTCACAGTCGTTAGATGTAGATCAAATGGTCACAAACGACGGATGGCAGACACACCATCATCACCAACTTAGTCTTCTGTAGGAGTACTAGCAAGATCTGTGCATTGCATGGAACATCAAGATGCATTTTTTATAAAAACACTCGTTGTGATTGACCCATGCGGGAGTAATCCCATGTGTAAAAACTAATGATATCCCGAGAAATAGGAGATAAGGTGAAGAGGAGTGGGGCGTGGTGGTGATTGGTGGTCGGACTGAGCGGAGGCATGGGGATTGACGACGCCGGCAGTGGCCACCAGGCCAGTTTGTTCCAGAGGCTTCCTTTCTTAATTGCTCAACAATGAGGTTGTTGGAGACAAGGATGAACGAGGTAAGGCCTTGTCTGCAAATGTGGAGAGGGGTGCGGGTATCTTTTAGTTTAATTTCCGTTAGTCAGATATAGATCGGGCGGTCTATATTGCAAGATGGCACGCGTACCATCATCACCAACTCGGTTTTTATAAGAGAAGAACTATAAGTATGGAGATACAAACATATTATCGATACCTGTTTCTGTAAACTAGCATCTACATTCTATTCAACGCCTCAGCATATGAGGCTTTAGCACAATGACTTCTCGACTGTGTAAAACAAAGGTTTTCCCGTCGCCGATAAGGAGGGGGTGACGGCAGCGCGTTTTTTGGCTTGCTCTAGTCCTAGTAGTCATACTAGGTGGTCTAAGCACATGTAGATTTATTCTTTTTCACGTATCATGTTCGCCGTACTGCCACGACTATTGATGAATAGACGGTAAGTTATTCACGAGGAAACCCTTGTTGAGCGTGTTTGCGAGAGAGAGAGAGACAGTGTGCATGTGTGATATGTCTAGAGACCGAGGCAATGATAACAGATTCTTTGTGTCTATGTGTGTGGATGAAGAGACATGTACATCGGGCTTTGTGTTGTGTAACATGGAGACACATATACATAATTAGAGAGTGACTGTGCGAGATACACATGCCGACATGGGGAGGGATGAGGATCCAGATTAATGGGTGTTTGTGCGTGTCTGTGTGTGTTTGTGCGCGCGTTTGTGTGTGAGAGGGAGTGTGTGTATGTGGAGTAGAGAGACCACTAATAATGTAAACCTAGTATAATGGAAGGGGGAATGGTGTGACATGTGTAGTAGCGGGATAGCATGGGTGCGGGCGGGGGAGCAGACTATTTGGAAGAGACATCGATTGTGTGTGGGAGAGGGGTGTGTGTGTGTGTGAGAGAGAGAGAGAGCTAGCGACAGATAGAAAGAGAGAGGAAGAGAGGGGGCGTTCGTGTCCATAAATGGCGTATAGACAGGGAGACAATGTTGATGTTGTTTGAAATTGGGCAATGTACGGAGACGCAAGGGAAGCGAGTCATCGTGTGTGTGATAGGGACTTCATAAGAGATCTAGAATAGATGGTGTAGAGAACAATGTGCGAGATCGAGAATGATGATACATTAGGGAGCTATGGAAAGAGTCACGACATATGTATACAGGGAGGAGCTGGGGCGGGTCCGCATGTGGGAGAGATAGAAAGAGGAGAGTGGGGCACAAGGAGACAAAGTGTGCTTGTTTTGCAGTGGGGGTGTTGTGTGAGGTGAGTGTGCGAGAAGCACATAACTAGGGAGATAGACATTTGGGGGCGACGTTTTGTGTGTATGGTAAAGATACACTCTACATAGTGTGTGTGCTTGGGAAAGAGAGTTGCCGGAAGACCTAGCTAGAGAGTGGGGGAAGAGATGTGTGCATGCCCAAGAGATAAAGTGATAGAGACCTATATTGAGGTCCGGACTTTAGAAGAGAGAGGGGTGTTAATGTGCTCGTGTGTTGATGTTTGGGGGAGAGAACGACTTCTCTATGTGTGTGTGGGGGGGGGGTGGGGGCGGAGTGGGTGACGAGGGGGGGGGGTTGGCTTCAGATAAAGAGTGAGGTGTCTATATTTGAGGGACTTTAGCGTAATTGAGATATACATGGTCAATGTGTGTGCACTCAAGGTTGATCAATTTGTTTCACAGTTTGGACTATGAGATAACGATACTTTTGAATATGCGTGATATACTTTGATGTACCAAAATTACAAACCTAAGATTAGAATTTTGGAATTCGACTCCATCATTAGCTTTTGTAATTCATTTAAACAGAGGTACATTTTAAGCCGGGATTTCGTGATTTCAAATTCATATATCAAACCTAGAGATATACACATACGGGCATGTTCAAACTTTATAATCATCCACTTTATTCATACACATACACATTTTTGCTTTTGTCGTCATATTTAGGATAATCACATTAGGAATTTCATTTGAATTGGACCATATGATGGTATTTGCTTGTAGTAGCTCAATGATCCATATTTGAATTGAAAGGACAATCTAAGTTTCGAGTTGGAGACATTGATTTTCAAAACTTGCACTTTTTTTTGTGTGCAAAACAAACAAATTCTCGGCCATGATATCATAGTCGGCCGCATAAGAGCAGAATATAATTTCAGGCGCTAAAAGCTTTCAAACTTCCCGCTCAACCAGAAAGTTTAGGCCTGAGATATTCATGTTTTACCCCTGCCACATGAATGGAAAAGGGTTGCTTTGGTAACTCCATTGTTTCCCCTCTTTGCCCCCAACATTCTTCCCCAGAGCCCCTCCCCTTCCCCTCCCCGACCCCCCAACCATGGCAAGCCGCCGAATCTAGTCCTCCGTCGCAGCGGTGGAACTCACACCCCGACGGATCTACCTTCCGCACCTTGGAACCCCCAACTGCCAACTCACCACTTCACCGGAGCCGCTTCAGTGACTGGCTTGTACACTGCTCCAGATCTTCTTGACCGCCATCATGGTCCACCGCACCGGATCTCCTTAACCGGTGCCCTCGTCCACCATAGTGTAGGCCCTTCACTAACTACCTCGTCCGTCCCTTCGCTAGCCCTTCATACAAGCCCTCGTCCGCCGCAACAGATCCGCCTCACCGAAAGCACTATACAGCGCGCCCGCCGAAGCCTTCGTCCACTGCACCGGACCCGCTCCATGGAGGCCATATTCAACTCCACCGGCCCTGCTTTACCGACGCCGCAACCTCATCAGGTTATTTTGATCTGTACTCCTTCGGTTTTTCTCTTTATCGTGCAACTGTTCACTTACGACAAATGAGCTTTCTTGTATATCGACAGGCGCCGCAACCGTAGCACCGGAGCCGCTTCAGCGACGGCAACAGCCGGCCCAAACTCAACCGCAACACGAGCACCATCGACGATCCTTAGCTATTAAGTATGCCAATGTCGAGCCACCGTCGAGAATCAGGTACTATTATCCAACAGCCGGCGCCTACGTTCACTTTCTTAGCATAAGCACCGCACCTTTGAATTTCTTCAGGGCATCATTCAGTTTTTCATGAGACGCGTTATTCTGCTTGCACCTGTAGGGCCATACTTCTAGCAGTGAACATGTTACATGTGCTAAATTACATACCAGTGCACATATAGTTAATATGCTTTAGTTTTGTCCTAAATATTACTGTACTTCCTAGATATCACTGCCTACTATTTTACTTCTTGCATGCTATATTTATGATAATGGTGTTGTTCTGATGCCACCTGTTGGTTCCATCAGACTGCTTCATGTTCTCTATGCTTAATTACACATCAGCAAACTAGCATATGCTTCCGCTGGTTTTTGTTCATTTTACCCTACATTTTCTGATGCTAGCTATTACATCACTGCTACGAGCCTCTGTTCATTACTTTTTTGTGTGTTCTTGATCTTCCCAAGTTGCATGACTAATTTGATGCTTCTATTAATTACTAGCACAAATGCCCGTGCGTTGCAACGGGTGAAAAAAATCGGAAAATCTGCTCCTTGTGTCATCAAGCACCATTTCTTATATCCAATCTTGATAAACATTGGTAATAAATTTACACTGATTGTTGCTTTTCCTATCATGAATTGTGGATGTGAAGGAACCACCCTATCTGATGGAATAGTAGTAGTGCATGGAATAGTCTGTTAATCGGTGTTATTTTTTCTTTTTGGAAATCAAATATATTTTTATTTTAAAAAATGAATATTTTTCAAAATTCGAAATTTGTAATTGCATTGTGAAGATTTTTAACTCATTTTTTTAATTTATACTTTTATGCATAATGTTTAATGTATTTTTTGAAAAAAAATGGAACATTTGTGTTGGAATTTTGAGGGTTTTTTAAAGCATGAACATCTTTAAAACTGTGAATATTTTTTGAAAGAAAAAACAATTTAAAACACTCTTTATCTTAAAAAAGCACATGTTCGATGTCCGTGGTTTTAAAAAAGGATTGTTGGTGTTCGGACCATGGAGTATAGAGTTGAAGAAGTCATAATGATGTCCTTCGATGGTGCCACATAAACATAAATATATTTGGTATTATATATGATGCAAAACTAATCTCGAGCATTGATTTACTCATTGACAAAAAAATGACTAAAAGATTAGTACCACCTTTTTTGTTCATTTACTGAGTGGAGTAGCATCTATGAATATTTAATACTACCTTGTCCACCCCAAATTCTCTAGTAGAAATAACTTACAGTACAGATATACAAATTACAATTAGCACAAATAGATTCTCAACTATATATATTGCTAATCACCCTTCATAATTTTAAGTCTTTACAATTCATGTGTGTATCAGTATCATTTGAAAATAGATTAAACAATACCCTGTGCACTTCAACCATATCAGAAACAAAAATTTAGTCTGTTGCTATCAAGTACAAACAGAATCCATATATGCAGGATGGCATTATGTGTTGCTTGTCAGTCAAATGTAATCTACTGTTGGCAACAACTATATTGGCTACAGTAAACTGACGAATTGACAAACAGATGAGACCCATCATATGCTTCAAAAATACCTGCGGCAAAGTAGGTCTAGGCGATCGCTGATGGTCTTCCGGCCAAGTCGGCAGAGGCTGGCAGATGGCCTTGCGGCGAAGTCGATGAAGGTGAAGTTGACGGAGACGACAACTACAAAGTCGACGGATGCAATAACATAGATGTCAAAACCAATTAATCCACGCCACTGAATACACCTCCTAATCCTATTTTGCTACGTGCAGCAAGCATATCTATGTGTATGCAATTAAGCTAATTGATAACTCAAGAAAGAGCAGAATATATGAAACCTCAAGAATTACTCCAGCATCATGCCCAAGAAATACTATAACCAAGTTGAAGCCACCATGTTCAGGTATACGTAATCAGCAACATCAAATTTCTTGGTTCAATTCTTGGCTAGTAATAATTTTTCAGAAAAAGTAAACTGAAACAGGAGCTTGTATCATATCAGCCAAACTGAAATTGTGAGCAATCGGAAGTAGCACCAATTTTCAGAAAAAATAAACCGAAACAGGGGTAAATTTATTCAGTACATGGATTTTGTCTCAGCCATCATTTATTTGAGTGTCTGTCTCTATATACCGCATCTCTGTTTGGCTGCGTGCTCTGTTTCTGGAGCGGAGCAGTAGCTACTCCACTGGACTTTTCTTTGTGTAGCAGCAGAAGCAGATTAACATATTCCACTTGTGTACAAATGGCAGCAGCAGGAACTTGAATGCATATTGTGTATTAGAATCCTTTCAAAAAAATTGCGGGCGAGAATCCTTTCAATTTACTCCATACCCTGAGCTAATGTTTATTTAGGTACTTGGTACCTAAAAAACAAAAAATCATTGGAACAGAATTGATACCCTGAACTAATTCTGGAGCTAAAGCTGGCCACCAGAATTTGATTTAAGTGGTCTTCCACTTGCTCTCTCACATTGGCCCATATTAATCTTCCATCTCCTTAACCTCCCGCACGAAGCCAAGGATGGCACGCCATAGACGACTTGGGACACGCACGCAGCCGGCCAGTATGCTTTGCCGCCTGCGTATGTACCACGTCGCAAACCACGCTGCCCGGACAGAGCTTCCGCATGCCAGCCACGCACACCACGCACAGCCACGAGTCATCCAGTCACTGCCATCCTCCACCTATCCACCCGACTCACATCTCTGATCCAAAGATGTGGGTTGGAATAATGGCGACAGCATTCTACTGCCTTTCTCCTCCACCAGCCCCTCTACCTCTTCCTTGGCCGCCTATGCCCCCGGGCGTTCAGCAACCTGTACTGAACGTAGCGGTTGTCCAGCAGCCGCAGCTAGTGCACGCCCTCCAGCTTCCCGGCAACCTTTCTCCTCCCAATGACCGCCGCCTTCTTCATCTCTGCTAGTTTCATCCCATGTGGCTGCTGTGGCCTAGGCGCCGCCATCATCGTCGCCGACGGAGCCGGGCAGCTCGAGAGAGCCGAATTAAGTGACTGGTAGCATAGCGGGATAGGCGCCCCCTGTGTGGAACCGCCCGACTCTGGAACCGACGACCAGAGCTCCGACGACAGGCGCCCGCCACAGAAGGACGCCGGGCCGAGCAGCGGCGGGGCTCTCGCAAGGCGCGGCTAAGGATCGCATCAGGCTCAGAGAAGTCGGTCAGGGAGGAGGACGTATTCGTGGAGCTGCAGGACGCTGCGTCGTTCGCGAGGGAAGGGAAGAAGGAGGCGCGAGCGGGCGTGGGGGGCGCGGGTAGCCCCATGGATGGGGCGGCCCGCTGGACAAGCGGGGCGGCGGCGGCAGGGGAGACGGAGGCCCGCGGGTGTGGGAGCCGGCAACGGCCGCGGCCTTGAGTGTCTCCAGCGGGGTAGGCGGTGGCGGTATGCTGCGGCAGGGTAGGCGGCAGCGGAAGGCTGCGACGGGGCTGGGGCCGAAGGCTCGCGGCAGGGGTGGCGGCGCGCTGGAGGTGGAGATGCGATTGGGAGTGTTTTTTTTCTATCGCTCGTAACTGTTCGGGTTGACCTTGGACTGCGGGTTGATTCGTATAAACTTCAAGGGCTTTTATGCAAAAGTACTAATGACGAACGACAGAAACCCAATTTTCTTTATTATTATTATTATTATTATTATTTATATATATATATATATATATATATATATATATATATATATATATATATATATATATATATATATATATATACTAGCACAAATGCCCGTGCGTTGCAACGGAAAAAAATAAATACCACACATATCTAACTCAATAAGCCATGACATATTCGGCAACATTTAGTAATGGTGCTATACCACCCAAATCTTCCCCATTTGTCCGGAAGTACAATCTGGTCACTGTCCAGAGAAAAGAGAGACGAAAAAAATAAACCGGACCCTCACTTTGTACTCATATGATCGGATAGTCGCACATGGGCACATCCACATCAAATATAGGAAGAATATGGGGATGTCCGTGTATGTCAGAGAAGCCATTCATGTAGGATATAGTCCACACCGAATCATCTTTTCTTTTTCTTTACCCTCTCTCCATCTCGCCAATCACATGTACTCCCTACGTATTTCACACACCACACAAAAAGTTATAGCATATTTATAGTTTTTAAGCTAGCCCGCATCATTGCTCGTTGAGCTCTTGTCGACCAACCGTGCAGATTGTTTTTACTCTCTCGTAGTCTAGGTTTTTAGGTTGTTCATCGTCTTGGCTTCGGCGACGATGATGACGGTGTGGAATAAAGATTTTTCGGATCCTTCCCTGACGAGGTCATCGGTCCTATGAATGGGGATGGATTTGGAAATTGGTATATTCAAGCAAGGATGACGTGGCGGCGGCGGCATCCTCATGGTGGATGTGGTGTTAATGGGATCTATATAATTTCCGTTGCATGTTATGATATCAATTTAGTTTAGGAAATATACCCGTGCGTTGCAACGAGAGAAAAAAAATACCACACACCTTTCCACGGGCCTACAACCTCTATTTCAAAATGACATCTTTTTTAAAAAGGTAGTAGCTAATCTAAAGTCATTTATTCAGATACTAACTTGTTAGTTCCTCTTAAAAAAATTAGGATATTAGTTCTACCTCCTTTGAATAGTACCTTCTATCTTCTTCTGCCTAATGTCTACCCATTCGCTAGTATCGTGAATATAAATTTTCGAATAATCAGGTTACACAGATAAAGCATTAAAATAATGACAAAACTATCAAGCTACTGAATGAGTTGAATTACCGAAAATTCTAGGTAGAACTATTCCAGTAAAGCTATTCTCGTTATTTATTCTTAACATAGATACCAAAACTCTACAAAATAATGTAAAACTATGTCTTCTTTTGATTACAAATATTTTACTAAATACTCCCTCGGTCCGAAAAGAAGGGAGTAGCAGATTAAATTCTTGTGACCATTTTATTCTAAAGAAAAAGAAATACATAATTGTTTCTTCTAGAGGAAACATGCATGCATTGTTGCTCACCTCGTCCATGCCATGATAAGAAACATATTGTCTCGGCGATAAATGACAATGTGGCAAACAGTGCCTGTAAGAAATATTTCTTTCCTATAAATATTGCATTCACTCTTAATTATTATATTTGATAATGTAAAAACAACATCAAGTAATAAAATAATCGGTGTTCATCCGAATTTTTTTAAATAGTGCTAGCACGCACATAGCCAACAGAACTCGGTGCAATTTCTTTTCATAGTGTTTGTCCGGACCGGTGGATTTTTCTTTGACATCAACCGCACCACACGATCCGTCCCGCTGGATCATGACGGCGCTCTCGACTCGCACACGCGTCAACTGGCTGCTGCCACGTGCTTCATGGGACCCACCCACCGCCCCCGGCGCATCCCATCCCTTTTTCCCAATTCGCATCCAGCACCCACCAGCGAGAGGTAGCACCGTAGCAGCAACAGCAAGCCCTGCTTCTTCTTATCCTCATCGCAACTGTTTCTCCTCCTCTGCTCTCCATCCACCTCACGTCACCGCCCAGCTCTCCTCTATCCAACAAACCCACAAACGGCTGGCTGGCCTTGGCGTTGCCGATGCTTCCACTCCCCTAGAGTGCGCTCGGCCGTGAGAGCAGAGGACGCGTGCGCGCGGCCGTCAGACCAGAGGACGCCATGGGAGCTCCCCTGTGCCGTGGTCCCGATCTTGCCGTGAACTCACCGCCCCGTGCTCCGGATTCGGGCGATCCCGCGCCGCTCATCCTCGCGTGGACCGTGAGAGGAGGAGGCCAGCGTCTCGTCCAGCGGCGGCCCACCAGAGTCGCCCCGGCCTACTACGCCACAGCCAGCCTAGCACGCGAGGCTCTCGCTGGCTAGATCGAGGGGATCCTTCCTTCTTTGTCAGCCCAACTGATTGAAATCGGCCTGCATCTGCATCCCTCTTTCTGATCCCGTGCTTCCACCGATACTCATCTCGTTCTAGCTTGCAGGCCGATGTGAAGCCAGTCGCTGACACGCCGTTGCAGACCACCAGATCTGGAGTGCCCCCGCTGCATCCTGTCCGCGTCACACCTGCGGTCAACGACCGCCGTCGGAACCCTCCTCCCTCCCTCCCTCCTCGAGGACTCCGGTTCTCTTCGTTGCCTTCCCATCATGATGGGTTATTTCTACTCTTATTTTCCCTCTGATTCTCATGTCTGGTGAGAATCTGCCCGCGGATCCCTCTTTGTTTGCATGCGTGATGGCTGGGCTGAAACTCTGTTGAGGTGACCGCGGTTTGAATACCAAACAATATAGGGTCTTTTTTGTAAAACCGAAGCGTTTTCTCAGATAACCACGTAAAAGGGGAGTGCGGGTTAATTTCTTATAAACCGAGGGACTTCTATGCAAAATTGCTAGCGACGACGGACGACAGAAACCCAATTCTCTTTATTATTAGGTAAAGATATTAGGAAAACACTTACCATTAACCGGCGGATAACAGGGCCGCATCCGTCACCTTCCCTGTGTGACACGCGTCCCGCATACCATCGCTCAATAATTGACACGCGTCCCGCATACCATCGCTCAATAAACTCGCTTCTGCAACATGAGCTATGCTTTCGAAATATATGCGGTGTTGCAATACTCTATGTCTATGACGGGTCTACGTTTTACAACAAAACTTTTCTTGCGAATTTTTTATGCAACAAGACCTCAGTTGCAAAAAATACAAATAAACTGTTGTTGCAAAAAAATCCGCAACAAGACCTGTGTTGCAGAAATAATTCCGGAACATGACCTGCGTTGCAGAAATAATTCCGCAACAAGATCTGTGTTGCGGAAATAATTCTGCAACAAGACCTGTGTTGCAGTATGGAGTCACGTTCGGCCGTGTGATACGGTAAATCCTGTGGCTCGCGACCCGACTGATCTTTTAAAAAGATCAGCCGGCGGACGCGTAGCGCGCCCCTTATTATTAGGTAAAGATGGAGCTGCCAAGCCCATCAAGCAAAATATTTGTTCTTTTGGGGCTGGCACCTCGAACAAGCATAAAAATAGAGGGAAGCAGATACATTGTCGTGTCTGCACACACCCTTCTTTCAATAGTTTAGATGAACCATTGATGATCAATTCGATCCAGTGCATGCGATTGAAATTAATTTTACCTAAATAGAGGGTGCAACAACAAGTAGATTTGCAACCATGGGATGCTGACGATATCTTCAAAGAACATTACAACAACAGCGAGGCTTCACAGCAACATATGGTAAGCCAGTGTGTTTTAGTACATGTGAATTGTAATGCGTGGGGGCTGCTTTCTTGGCTTGTGCCCTCAACCTGTAATCCGACAGAATAACGAATAGTTCAGTTGTCTGCTTTGATGTATTGCTTGATTTGAATGCTTGTTTGTTACTTGTTACGCTATACCTGAGTTGGCCAATACGTCAGCAGTGCCTGCTGTACTATCGTAAAGAAATGCATGCCCATTTGAGTCCTTAACTTTTCCTCTGAACTTCATCACAAGATTGTCTTTGCAGTTTATATGAGGCCACATTGTTATGTGCTTTCTCAGATTATTTCAACTGCTTAGATGCTTTGGAAACTCAAATATAGCGATGGTACACTCCCTTTCAACTAGTGATGTCAACTGGGTCAAGTTTAATCCCGATTAAAGTCCACTAGTGGTATGATAGTTCAAAAGAGTTTTTGTTTTTTTTTGAGGAAAATGAACCAGGGAGCTAGCAAAAACTAACTAGATGGGACTGGCTGGTGTCGTTTATTTGCCACATACATCCCTAGTTTAATCTTACCATTTTAATTTCTTCGGCTGATGCTGCTTCGAACCATTTAAATATAGCTTGCCATGCTCGGCAATAATTCGTATGTCGTTTACCATGTAAGCTTACTGCCTGGATCATGCGATAACTATCTCTTACTTATGTCCAGTGGAAACCTTTCAGGATGCCGTTCATACTAGGACACAATGTACAACCACAGAATCTATTTGTGGACACAGTGCGCCATCCATGTTACCAGATGGTAGCAGTTCAGAGGCAACACCGCCGGAGAGCAGTCTAAGAACAAATATTATAGTTCTTGAGGCTCTACTAGAGGCAGAAAGAGATGGTGTGGCTGCCATGAATGAGGTAATCTCGATATTGAAGATGGAAATTATGCAATTAGCTGCACGCATTATGCAAGCAACCCAAGAATTGGAGGAAGTAAGAAAACCAATACTGCATCAGCATGACAACAACATTGCGTCAGCAGGTCAACTGGGCGCCTCCAGGTCAACCTGACCAGTGGGGTCCACTGGTCAGTGTCACAGCTAATTAACGGAGTTAATTAGTGCTAAGTTAAATGCCAACCTAAGTTAATTAGGGCGTGGACCCACATGTCAATGGCTTGATCAGTTAACTAAATTAATTTTAACACTAATTAAACCTACACTAATTAAGCAGGGGCCTGGACCCACCTTTCGTTGACCCAGGGGAGTCAAACCCCCAGTCAACAGGGTCAACTTGCCGGCGGCTCGACGCTGGCGAGGCCAGACGCGGCGGAGGGGCTCGGGAACGGGCCACAGGGCATCATTTTGGCCGCGGTCGGTTGCGTTCGAATGCGCGCAGTGGCGTGCATCTGGTGGTGGCAGCGGTAGGTGTTGGGGTGGCCGGAAAAGGTGGCCGGCGACGAGGTTCAGCGCGGCAGCAGCTCGGGTGTAACGCCCCGGATCTGATGCACCAGCTGTCCGTCAGTTATTCGACGTCGTTGCCATGTCATGTGCTTGCGTGTTGCTCCTTGCCATGTCATCATCTGCATTTCATATCATGTCATCATGTGCATCGCATTTGCATACGTGTTCGTCTCATGCATCCGAGCATTTTCCCTGTTGTCCGTTTTGCATTCCGGCGCTTCGTTCCCCTCCGGTGGTCATTTCTACCTATCTTTCTTGTGTGGGGGTTAAACATTTCCGGATTGGACCGAGACTTGCCAAGCGGCCTTGGTTTACTACCGGTAGACCGCCTGTCAAGTTTCCTGTCATTTGGACTTCGTTTGATACTCCAACGGTTAACCGGGTATCTGTAAAAGCCTCTTTTGTAATTCAGCCCAACACCCCTCCATTTTGGCCCAAAACCCACCTAACTCTGCTTCATCATCTCGTTCGTTCGATCACGATCGCGTGGCCGAAAACTGCACTCCATTTGGAGCTTCCTAGCCCCCTCTACCTATATAAACACCTCCCCTCCCGAAATTTGCGGTTGAATTCACCCTAACCCTAGCCCCTTCTTCCTCCGCGCGCCGGACACGTCCGCCCGGCGCCGGACATGTCCAGCCGCCGTCCCTCGGCGAATCAGAGAGCGCCACCTCATCCGCCGCCGGCCCTCTCTCTTTTCTTCGCCGCCAGGCCCGTCGGGGCCCGGATCCGACCCGCCCGTGGGCCGAATCGGGCCCGCTCGCGCCCCGCGCCCCGGCTCCCCACCGCCGTCTCGCCCGCCTCCCGTCGCCGTGCGCCGCCGCCGCCACCGCGTTGCACCGCCGCCCCGTCGCCGCCGCAAGCCGCCGCCTCCGCGCCTCGCCCCCGCCGCCGTTCGCCCCGCGCCGCCTGCGAGCCCCGCCGCCGCCGCGTTGCACCGCCGCCCCGCCGCCGCCGCAAGCCGCCGCCCAGCGCGTCCCGCGCCGCCGTCCGACTACCGGCCGCCGCCGTCGCCGGCGAAGTTCCTGGCCCGCGCGCCGCCGCTTCCCCGGCTCCCCTCGCCCGGCCGCGCCGGCGCCTCTCGCCCTCGCGCCGCGGGTCCCGCCGCTCTTCGTCGCCCTCCCCTCGCCGGCGCCCGCGCCTCCCCTTGCCGGAGTTCGTCGCCTCGCCGGAGTTCGTCGGATCCGGTGGTTCGGGACGAGATCCACCGGTCCCTCCATCCAAACGGCGCCCTCGTCCCCGGATCGCTCCGTCCCGGATCCGTCTCGTCCATCTTTCCCCGAGGTCCATTTTTTTCACGCCATGTTCATCGCACCATAACTCTGCATCCGTGGCTCCGTTTTGGGCGTATAGCATATCAAATTGTTCGTATAGACGAGTACATCATTGCATTCCATTGTATCATGTTCATTTGAGCTCATCTTGATGCCCGAAATTCTGTTAGAAGAGGGCTATGTGTTATTAGTTTCTTATTCTTATCAGAACATGCACTTTTGTCATTTTTGCCATGATTGATGTGTGCATCCTATGATGTTGAGTCCTACATGTGTTTTGTAATATGCCATGATATCTTTCCAGAGTTGTATGACATGTATTTTTGTGACCTCTTTGGTGACTAGCACAAGCATGCAAACTAGTGATCATAATGTTGCTGATTTCAGGGACTTGGTAATTTCACTAAGTCATGCCCTGCTGTTATTTTTATGCCATGTGTTCATGTTGTTTCGGGGAGATCTATGCCTCTTTTGAGAATGATCAGTAAGGGTGTTTTAAGCCTATGGATTTGCTCTATCCATCCATGCTTTTGTTTGTATTTATGGATTGCATTTAGCTTGAGTCAATCGAGCTCTACTTTTGCTATAAAATGTTACTGGCAGATTGTTTACATGTTATTCAAATTTGCCAAGCTTGTTGTAATTGATCCTTGCATGCTATGATGTTGATCTTGCCATGACTAGCTTCTATGACATGTTTTCTTAATGTATGTATGCTTAGTTTATCATGCAATGCTCTATAGTGAGTGCATCGAGCTCGTGAACATGCCTACTTGTTATCTGTTTTTAACATGTCCAGTTTTCTGCTAAGTCTGAAATCTGTAACGAAATTTGCTTATTTGACATGGGTGTTATTATATTGTTTGATCCCTTTTGGCTTATGGTCAGTAAGGGACTTGTGTTAAGTGCTTTGAGTAGATTCATTCCATGCCTTTATTTGCTATATTATGTTCCTGTAGCTTGTTGTTTGCTTGCTCTAAACATGTCATCCTGATGTTAATTTCTGGCATGTTATTTTCACTAAGTCTGTGAACCTGTTATCTTTTGCACTTTTGCCATGCTTGTTTGAACCTGCTCTGATGTGATTTAGCCGTATCTCAGTGTTCATCTTTTGTCAGGCATCTTGAGTAGATTACTGTCATATGCTTTGTTGGTACGTTTGGTTGCAGTAGCTTAATTTCTTGTTGCTTGCTATGTAGCATCATGCTGTTAATGGCAGAATCTTGTCATTCTTGTTTTGCTTGTCATTTGCAAACCGTGCATCCGATTCCGGTGATCTTTATATCGATTTCAACCGAAATCATCTCATATTTCCAGTGGCATACTTGGTTTGCCAAGATCATGCCTGGTTCATCTTTCCCTTCCGGAGCACGCATACGCATTGCATATCGCATCTCGCATATCATGCCATGTTTGCATCATATTGTTTGTGCTTAATTGTTTACTATGTTGTTTGTTTGTTTCCGGGTTGCTTCTCTCATTAGCTTCGGTGTCGTTCCGGAGTTGTGAGGATTCGTTCGACTACGTCCGTTTGTCTTCTTCATGGACTCGTTCTTCTTCCTTGCGGGATCTCAGGCAAGATGACCATACCCTCGAAATCACTTCTATCTTTGCTTGCTAGATTGCTCGCTCTTTTGCTATGCCTATGCTGCGATACCTACGACTTGCTTATCATTCCTCCCATATTGTTAAACCAAGCCTCTAACCGACCTTGTCCTAGCAAACCGTTGTTTGGCTATGTTACCGCTTTGCTCAGCACTTCTTATAGCGTTGTTAGTTGCAGGTGAAGATGAAGTTTGTTCCTTGTTGGAACATGGAGATGTTGTTCCTTGTTGGAACATGTTTACTTGTTGGGATATCACAATATCTCTTATTCAATTAATGCATCTATATACTTGGTAAAGGGTGGAAGGCTCGGCCTTATGCCTGGTGTTTTGTTCCACTCTTGCTGCCCTAGTTTCCGTCATATCGGTGTTATGTTCCCGGATTTTGCGTCCCTAACGCGGTCGGGTGATTTATGGGACCCCCTTGACAGTTCGCTTTGAATAAGACTTTTCCAGCAAGGCCCAACCTTGGTTTTACCATTTGCCTACCACCTATCCCTTTCCCTTGGGTTTGATCAGCCCGAGGGTCATCTTTATTTAGCCCCCCCCCCCCGAGCCAATGCTTGTCTAAGTGTTGGTCCGAACCGAGCCGCCTGCGGGGCCACCACGGGGAAACTCGAGGCCTGGTTTTACTCGTAGCCTGTCTCATCCGGTGTTGCCCTGAGATCGAGATATGTGCAGCTCCTATCAGGTTTGTCGGCGCATCGGGCGGCTTTGCTGGACTTGTTTTATTACTGTCGAAATGTCTTGTAGCCGGGATTCCGAGACTGATCGGGTCTTCCCGGGGAGAAGGAATATCCTTCGTTGATCGCGAGAGCTTATAATGGGCTAAGTTGGGACACCCCTGCAGGGTTTTGAACTTTCGAAAGCCGTGCCCGCGGTTATGTGGCAGATGGGAATTTGTTAATGTCCGGTTGTAGAAAACCCGAAGTTGATCTTAATTAAAATACACCAACCATGTGCGTAACCGTGAGTGTCTCTTTTCGGGGTGGATCGAGAGGAGAACACGGTTTCTGGGTTATGTCTGACGTAAGTAGGAGTTCAGGATCACTTCTTGATCATAGTTGTTCGACCGTGCTTTTGCCTTCTCTTCTCGCTCTCATTTGCGTATGTTAGCCACCATATATGCTATTCGCTTGCTGCAGCTTCACCTCATACCTTTTACCCTACCTATAAGCTTAAATAGTCTTGATCTCGCGGGTGTGAGATTGCTGAGTCCTCGTGACTCACCAGATACTTCCAAAACCAGTTTGCAGGTGCCGATGAGACCGTGCAGGTGACGCACCCGAGCTCAAGGAGGAGCTCGATGAAGATCTTGTTCATTGTGTTGTTTCATTTCAGTTGGTCATTAGTGGAGCCCGGTCGGGACGATCGGGGATCTGTGCAGCATTTGGGGTAGTCTTCTTATATTTTGGTTCCGTAGTCGGACCTTGATTGTATCTGTATGATGTAATGCTTTACTCATGTATTGTGTGAAGTGGCGATTGTAAGCCAACTATGTATCTCTTTCCCTCATGTATTACATGGGTTGTGTGAAGATTACCTCACTTGCGACATTGCTTTCAATGCGGTTATGCCTCCAAGTCGTGCTTCGACACATGGGAGATATAGCCGCATCGAGGGCGTTACATCGGGCATCCTCGGGGTAGCGATACAGAGCACGGGAGGGGGCACTGCGGTTGTCTACGGGCTCATGGGATCGTGTTGAGCACGATGGTGTGCTCGGGCACGAGCTGCGGTGGCTATGGCCATGGCGGCGACATCGCCGGCGGCGTGGAGTTCTCGGCCAAGACGGGGCTATGGCCTATAGGTCGAAAGCGACCAGGGAAGAGGGGGGAAACGTCTCGGGGGCTCACTATGGTGACGTAGGGATGGCCAGCGTGCTCGGGGAAGCGTCGGAGGCGGCAAATCGACCGGCGAAGTCCGGCGAGCAGATGCGGTGGTGACGAGCTCGAAGACGACGGCATGGTGATCCTCGGCTTGTGTGGCTTGGCTGGGAGGAGGAGGGGGACCAGGCGGAGCTCTTGAGCCAGTCAGGGAAGCGAGGGGGAGGCGGTGGCCATGGTGGTGCTCGGCGGCGTGCTGCGGTGCGCGAGGGGGAGAGAGAGCAGAGGAGGGGGAAGAGGTCGGGAGAGAGTGAGAGGGTTCCAGGGGGCGCGTGGCGCTGCGAGAGACGTCCAGGGGAAGGAGGAGGCAGCCAGGCAGGGAGGAGGTGGCCGGCGTGTGGCTGCGCGCGCCGGGCACGCGCCCTTGCCTACTGGCGCGAGGAGGAAGGCGATAGAGGGCTGCGGTGGTGGGCTAGGCCGGCCACTTGGGCCGCCAGGTAAGCCCAGGTGAGGTTCCTTCTCTCTCTCTTTTCTGTTTCAGTTTTCTATTTTCTTTTCTGCAATTTGCTTGGGTTTAGTTTTAACACCAAACCATTTTATAAAACCCTAAAAATAATTATGTGGCTAGAACTAAAGTATACAAAACCACATAAAATGTTCCAGAATTATTGGACATAAATTAATTATATAAAAAATATCCAATGCAAATAGCTATTGAATTAATTCAAAGGCCCAAGATAATTATTTAAAGCCTCCAAAAATATTGGTTTGAATTTTATTCTTGCCAATATTTTTCAAGGTTTAACAGCAACATTTTCTTGGGCTTCTTTGAGAAGATTTTAATGTTGATCATTTTTAAAAGGTTTCTGAGGCTTTTGAAAATTCCTCAATTCAAATTTCATTTGAATTTAGACATGATGACATGAATATCAAGCAAAGACAACAGGGCTAATCTAGGGCTATGAAAACTCACCCCTACTAAACAAGAATCTCGTCCCGAGATTCAAGGCGTGAGGTAAGAATACAGAGGGGCACAAACTATCACGGTCTTCACGATCCAGGTTGCACTTCATAAGAACGTTGATTCGAACATCATCACGATATTGACATCTTGCTTTGAGAACTCCATCCAACACGACAATGGGAAGAGAGGGAGGCTCTACATGACTCGATCTTCATGAAGATCAAGTAAAACATGATCAACTCACGGAATGAGATGTAGAAACATCTCGAGTTGATACACAAAACACATCGAGAGGGATGGAAGACCAGACAACGAGGTTTGATTTGGTGGGCATCAATTCCACGCTTAGAGAGATGGTGGATGGTGTCAAGGTGGCGAGGAAATAATTGCCAGGATTCCGTAACGGGGCACCTTGGAAAAAGTGACTCGTTGAGCTGTTCCCTTAAGTGGCAAAAAGAATTACTTTTGATACAAAGATCATTGAAATTCTTTATACCACCCTAAGGCAATCACAAACGATCGTGTGAACTAAATCGAAAGAATGGTATACTCATACCAGAATGGATGATGTGGACTACCTTGTTGAAGACAACACAAAGGATGATTTTGCTTATCATCGGAGATGGATGGGACCCATAGTAAGTCCACTTTTGAAGATGATCCTGGACAACAACTACTAAGGTGCAAGCTGGGAACAAAAATGCAAATGCCGGAAATGTTCCAACCATCATATCTGCCTGAGATTCAGATCTGGCTGGGAACAGGATATTTCAGACAGCATGTCTGGGAAAGAAAGTTTGCAACACAAATCGACGAGATAACATTGCGAGATTCTCGGGAAATGAACTACGGTAGCAAGCTCCAAAACATGAACTAGTTCTGCCACACACATATGAACATGCTGTCCGAGACAAGTATGATCACGTAGTAGTCTTAAGATAAAACACTACCGAGTTCAGGTGGGGAACCATTATCGAGGATGTTGGAGTCTTGTGCATGAACTAGTATTCGCACAACAACTTCTTTTCCTCGAACAAATCAATCAGTGGCTTGGTGTGCTAGGAACACACATGGCGTGGAGGTAATTAATCTACCAAACCATAGAATACTTTGCACGTATGCATGACCGACTTGGGATGATTCCAAGGGAAACAAAACAAACCTTTCTCAAATTCATGGCGGCAACTTACACCTAATGCATGTGAACTTGGAGAGGGTCACTTCTTTCATCCAAGAATATGATTCATGAATGGAACACGAAGGCATTGCTTACAAAGTTTTCAACACTAGGTTGATGTTCAACATGAATCATGGGGGAGATAAAATGCTGCTGATGGGCTCAACAACAACTCAACGGAATTTCCATATCACTGGACTTCCACCATCATGTGAACACGGTGATAGCATTGGTCAGACCAAAGGATATAATGGTGTATGCCCGAGGGATCAACGACGAGTAAGACAACATTACGAACATCGTTGGTTCTGATTTGATTTGACGATAGTACATACTCAAATCAAAGATTGGGTAAGACAATAGGTCCAGCAACTGATCACGAGGACCAATTGATGAAGATATCATCTTTCTTCAACACACACACACACAAGATATCCCTTAGAGATGAACTAAGTTAAGCAAAGCTTTTACCTTCCAACTCTCCAAGTTGTTGTCCAGCTTAACCAACCAGCTCAGGGATATCCAACATAGATTCTTGGAGAAGGGGTGATTTATAAGAAAACCAACTTGATCACGAACTCAACATAGCGGTCAGGTGACAACCAGGTAATACTTCCGAGAAGATCTTCGGAAAATCACGAACCACCGATATGTTACTAAGCTCGAGAACAATCTTGCTTTTCAGAGCAAGATGATATGATCAACTAAGAAAGGGATTGAATAATCCAACTCATTGATCGAAGAGTGCACCAGAAATAAGGACTATGAAGCATGGTCAATCTTAGGATGATGATTTGATAATCAACACGCTAAGAATGAGAATAGTGTCCATTAACTACCAAGCAACACAGTTGCTACAAGTATTTATTTCACACAACACGATTCACTTGTCGGCATTCCGGTTGTGGCAACACGGGACCGAGGAATGAAAATTGATGGCAAGAAGTATCACTACGCCAAATATTCATAAGAGATGGTGCAATTCTCAAGACAATCCTGACATAAAAGGGCGTAATACTTCAGGGTAGAACAGAATCAAAAGCTGGATTGGTATTTTGATCTGCGGAATACAACTACTTTGACCCAATCCTAGAAATGGATGAGGCACTGGAGTTTGATTCTCCTAGTCATTCCGGAATAGAATGGATTGACGGACCACAAGAATAATAGGCATCGATGAACACGAATGCACAACTATTCCTGACTATCAATTGATAGATGAAGGTCGGAATATAACTGAAGGGGGACAACTCAAAGAACATATGATTGTTTCTGAGTTGTGGATTCATGGATTAGCATGTCGAACCAAGTTCAACATGTTTCTTCCGGATAAAACCCATGCAGAAAAGGAAGGACTGGCAGATTCACAATATGAATGGAGTACTCCTCAAGAGCATCCTGTTTGTGATCGTTTGGTTCAAAGGATCTACTGCCATAAACAGTTCATGGTATTTGGAAGAAGGAAATACCACAGACCTCGAGGACTATCGCAAAGGTTACTAATATCCTAAAGGTACGAGAAACACTATCAACACGAGGTAAGTAGGGTGAATCTTGGGTCAAGAACCCAGGAGTAGAATACCTACTACTAAATGTCATCACGGGATGCTTTCGAGAATGATGGCTAGAATCATCACACTGGGATACAAGACATGGATAGATTACTAGATGGTTTCATAAGACACCTAGAGTCATAATAGTAGCTCCAACATATATGCCGAGGCAACGGAGTACCTCACAGACCGTGTAGTGTGCTTAATCTGGCCCAAAAGAACATCGAGAACGGGAAGAAGGGATTTACAATTGCATCAAACTATTTAGAAACCTGGGATGACTCGGACAGCATAACGGCTGTAAATGCTCAAAAAGATTTGAAACATCATACAAAATGGTGGCATAACCACTCAACATCACAATATCAATGTTCTGAGATCAACTAGGAACACATGGAAGTAGTAGAAACTGAGCAGAGGCTTGAACTCAACAATCCTAGGCAACTACGGTTTAGTAACACGTCATCCTGAGAGATAGAAGAGAAGCCTAGTTCTTAACCCCCGTAGAAAAGAAGAGGTTGACTCAAAGCAGAAGGCATAAGGTAAAGGAGTAAAAAGAGCCTTACGTTCCCTTCCCCAATCAATTCCCTTACATAACTAAAGCATTTCTAGACACAACTTCGACCAGTTTGGCTTGGTAATCCTAAAGGCAGTCAGGCTCTGATACCAGCGCTATCAGGACCCTGATCCTAAGTCACACCGATCTAGCATGTAACACATCATATCACTTTGCGGCCTCACGCACGGTATTCCCACGGGTGCCACCTTACCTGGCCCGGGACCGTTTGCGCCTTTTGGCTCACGTACATGATGGTGTCGCTAGCATCCATATGACAAAGAACCCGGGCCGACATGGCTAGTCGTGAACCCAAAGCGGCACTAACCCATGGGGACAGGCATACATGTCGACTTCGAGCATGTCGGTCAACAGCGTGTGAATCCGGGCTGTAGCACTGGGCTAACAGGACTCCGGTAACCCGGGCTATAGCAGGCTAGGCAGGACTCCAGATGTCACCGCGTGACATTTCCCCGAAGGGACAGACACAGGAACGAAGTGAAACACATGCCGGCCAGTCAAGTGTTCTGAGCAGTAGTGCTGGGCTAGCAGGACTCCGGTGAACCGGGCTGTAGCGGACTACTATGGCTCATGGAAGCACTAGACCACATTTCCCCATAAGAGAGGCTGCCAAGGATAAACAACTAGATTGTCGGATCCCACACATACCAAACATTTCAATCATACACACAATATGCTCGATATGTGTAAATACAACATGGCATCACAACATAACTCTACGACTCAAAGTATTTATTCATTAGGCTCTGAGGAGCGAGATATTACAAACATGGGTCTCATGACCCAACATTTAGAGCATACAAGTCAAAGCACATGCGGAAGCTTAACATGTCTGAGTACAGACATCTACAAATGAAAAAGGCTGATAAGCCTGACTATCTACCAGATCCTGCCGAGGCACAAGATCGTAGCTGAGGTAACAAGCTAAACGTCGAAGTCCAAGCGGTACTACTAGCGAGACTGAAGTCTCTCTGCAAAACATAAAATAGGCAAACGTGAGTACAAATGTACCCAGCAAGACTTACCTCAGAACTAGCTACATATGCACCGGTATCAACAAAGGGGTAGTGGAGTTTAACTGCAGCAAGCCAGCTTTGACTCAGTGGCTAACCTAACCACGACTACAAGTAACTCTTTTGAGGTGGCGCACACGAGTCCACATATTCACCATATCAATACACCACTATGGATCCACTCTCGTCTCCCTACGAGAAGGCCATCCATAGCACTCACGCTTATCTTGCGCATTTTAGAGTATCCACTTTCACTTGTCTATGAACTATTATAGGCAACCTAGAAGTCCATTACCGCGGACACGGCTATTCGAATAGATGATGTTAACCCTGCAGGGGTGTACTTCTTCACACACGCTCTCACCACTTATCGCCGTTTACACGACATGTACTCGGCAACCTTCAAGCGGAAGCCCAGCGAGGGTGTCGGCCACGGCCTACCTAAACACTCAAGTCTCTAGTCCAGGTTTATCGCCTATTCAGGTTCCATCCGCAGGGAGTCCGGCCGAGGTTTCCACATACGGCCCCGAATGATGTGTACAGGGTTCCGAGACACCAAACGGGCGCCCGGCATGCCCGGCCACGTGCCTACCGCAACACAGCCCACCCCTACGGTCAGCGCTGTGTGCGGCCCCCAGCATACTACAAACACCAGAAACTACTTTGCAACTCCTGGACAGAGGACAAGGGTGATCAAGAAGCCGAGAGAGTCAATTAAGGATCCCAATGTGTGGTAGTAACTGTTTCATGGATCACAAACACATAACTCAGTTCCTGAGGACGACTTCAATGAGAGAACCCACCATGTACTCCTACATGGCCTCTCACCGCTACCTTTATCAAATCGTGTTCACACACTTAGCTCACACACAATAGGACATGTTCACAACTTTCCAACTCATCCCCAATGAATCAGACCTGACACAACTCTAAGCAATAGCAGGCATGACAAACAAACATGAATGAGTAGGCACATCAGGGCTCAAACAACTCCTACTCATGCTAGTGGGTTTCATCTATTTACTGTGGAAATACCAGGTCATGCAGAGGATAAGGGGTTCAACTACCGCAGCAAGTAACACATGAATCATTGTTGTCCTAATGCAGTAAAAGAGAGCAGGAGCGAGAGGGTGGGATTGTTTCGGAATGAACAAGGGGGTTTTGCTTGCCTGGCACTTCTGAAGATAATATAGTTCTTCATCGGTGTCATCGAACTCATCGTCGGAACCACATCTATCGAGAGGGGACAAATACCGACAAACAAAGAAGAAACACAATCAATGCCATGCAACAATATGATGCATGAATGTGACATGTCAATATGATGTTGATTGGGCTAGTGCAACTAGCAACAAGTTAAATGGAGTTGGTTTGAACACTAGCTTCAAATTCAAACTCCATATGTGCTTTCTTATATGCCATTTAATTGAATTGTCCTAAACAGAGGACATAAGTTTCTCTAACATGCATGCAAGTGCCATAAACAGATTCTTTGGATTTTTCTGATCATTTTTCATATATAAATTATCTTATTTGGAGTAACGGTTGATTTTCTATGATTTTTAGAAGTTTTCCTAATTTTCTGGAATTTTCTGAATTATTTTAAATCCAGAAAACCAATACTGCGTCAGCATGACAACAGCATTGCGTCAGCAGGTCAACTGGGTGCCTCCAGGTCAACCTGACCAGTGGGGTCCATTGGTCAGTGTCACAGCTAATTAACGGAGTTAATTAGTGCTAAGTTAAATGCTAATCTAAGTTAATTAGGGCGTGGACCCACATGTCAGTGGCTTGATTAATTAACTAAATTAATTTTAACACTAATTAAACCTACACTAATTAAGCAGGGGCCTGGGCCCACCTTTCGTTGACCCAGGGGAGTCAAACCCCCAGTCAGCAGGGGCCAGACGCGGCGGAGGGGCTCGGGAATGGGCCACAGGGCATCATTTTGGCCGCGGTCGGTTGCGTTCGAACGCATGCAGTGGTGCGCATCGGGTGGTGGCAGCGGTAGGTGTTGGGGTGGCCGGAAAAGGTGGCCGACAACGAGGTTCAGTGCGACAGCAGCTCGGGCATCCCCGGGGTAGCGATACAGAGCACGGGAGGGGGCGCTGCGGTTGTCTGCGGGCTCATGGGATCGTGTTGAGCACGATGGTGTGCTCGGGCACGAGCGGTGGTGGCTATGGCCACGGCGGCGTGGAGTTCTCGGCCAAGACGGGGCTATGGCCTAGAGGTCGAAAGCGACCAGGGAAGAAGGGGGAAACGACTCAGGGGCTCACTGTGGTGACGTAGGGATGGCCAGCGTGCTCGGGGAAGCGTCGGAGGCGGCAAATCGACCGGCGAAGTCCGGCGAGCAGATGCGGTGGTGACGAGCTCAAAGACGACGACATGGTGATCCTCGGCTTGTGTGGCTTGGCGGGCAGGAGGAGGGGGACCAGGCGGTGGTGGCCGCGGTGGTGCTCGGCGGCGCGCTGTGGTGCGTGAGGGGAGAGAGAGCAGAGGAGGGGGAAGAGGTCAGGAGAGAGTGAGAGGGTTCCAGGGGGCGCGTGGCGCTGTGAGAGACGTCCAGGGAAGGAGGAGGCAGCCAGGCAGGGAGGAGGTGGCCGGCGTGTGGCTGCGCGCGCCGGGCACGCGCGCTTGCCTACTGGCACGAGGAGGAAGGCGACAGAGGGCTGCGATGGTGGGCTGGGCCGGCCACTTGGGCCGCCAGGTAAGCCCAGGTGAGGTTCCTTCTCTCTCTCTTTTCTGTTTCAGTTTTCTATTTTCTTTTCTGCAATTTGCTTGGGTTTAGTTTTAACACCAAACCATTTTATAAAATCCTGAAAATAATTATGTGGCTAGAACTAAAGTATACAAAACCACATAAATTGTTCCAGAATTATTGGACATAAATTAATTATATAAAAAAATATCCAATGCAAATAGCTATTGAATTAATTCAAAGGCCCAAGATAATTATTTAAAGCCTCCAAAAATATTGGTTTGAATTTTATTCTTGCCAATATTTTTCAAGGTTTAACAGCAACATTTTCTTGGGCTTCTTTGAGAAGATTTTAATGTTGATCATTTTTAAAAGGTTTCTGAGGCTTTTGAAAATTCCTCAATTCAAATTTCATTTTAATTTAGACATGATGACATGAATATCAAGCAAAGACAACAGGGCTAATCTAGGGCTGTGACAGGCGCACGAGAGGAATATTGCGGAACAATCCACGGGCTAACAAACTTGGCATGGTGGAGGATGGCCTATCTTATTCACCCATCAAGGTGCATGCTCTAACTTGGCAAGGTTGTATTGGTCGCACATATTTTGCAGCTGACCTCTTGCATTACTTCTACTTTGTTACACCATCTGCTTAGTTTAAGCATCATATATGGGTATATGCCATACCTATCCATTTTTTGTACCTATTGCATGTGTTGTCATACTATGTTTTTCCAGTCAAATGTTGTTCTTTCGTAATAGATGTCCAAAAGGAAGAGGGTGATTGCAGATCCTCAAGGAGTACAAACTAGATATTTGGAAAAGGTAGTGATACCTGTGAAATCAGATAGATCAGCAGCCACAGAAAACACAGGCCCAACTGTAACAAACTTTACCCCTACTCCAGTGGGCAAACCCCTATTAGAACTGCTGACAACCCAGCGTCCGGTATTGTCTATGATATCAATTCAAAATTTGAACTCCTAAATTTCTGCACGTGCCTTACCTTCTCTCTTGTATGAAAACTAATTTCAGATGAATCTCCTTGCTCAAAGGATCATAGGATCTCACGACAATACTGGGCTCTACATTGCTGTTGTCAGTACCTCTTGCCCTTTGTCAGCATACTTACACTCACTGTTGTTTGATTATGTAGCATCACTGTAAATATTTGCTTCTTTATCCTCCCTTCGCTTGAAATTATAAGATCTATATTTACTCTTTGATAAATGTAGAATTAAAACAATGGTTATGAAGTTTTGGATTGCTCATGTAAGTACCTGTTGTCATGTACTCCCTTTGTATCGAATTAATTGTTGATCAATTGGATGTATTTAGAACTTAGTAGTGCTAGATACATCCATTTGAGCGACAACTAATAACAGACGGTGGTGGTATTAATGTACATGCATCGCGGGATAGTTGATTGTCTAGCATTACTTTGCATCTTATCTGCCTTGCCCTCCACTTTCTCCAAATTATCATATCTATATTTACTCTTACCAAAATGTTGAATAAAGCCAATGCCACTTCACACGTTGATGTCTGCATTCCTCTTGTCAGTACCTTTTGCCTTATAACGCTGTACTTAATTAATTGCTATTTGATTATGTATCATCAGTCTGCACCCGAGCTTCATTATCCTCTATTTCCTCCAATATTATTTAATCTATATTTACTCTTTGCAAAATGTAGAATAATGGCAACGCTTATAAAGAATTTTCTTTGGGGAATTTATTGAATTATCTTTCCATCAACATGGAGAAGGGATTTGTCCAGCCCGTGTTAACATGTAATGTAAGTTCATCCTTCTCAAGCCTTCAAACTTTGTTCTAGTATAGATTTGGATAGGAATCATTTCCTCCACTGCTGTTTACATCTGAATTGATGTTTGCAACGACTACCAGTTTTAAATTGTAGTTGTAAAAACATCTTCCTTATGCAGAACAGATCCATTTATTTGCTTATATAATCGTGAAACCTGTTACGTGTCTCCTTGTTTCTCTTTCAAAGTCGTATCTCTTATGCCAGGCAAAACTTTAGGAAAGATAGTGAGCAAAACCATCTTGAGGACAGCGAGATGACCCCAAGGTCCTGTCTTGATGAAGGCAGTGATTTGAAGCTACTCACCAGCAGGTGTGAGACAACCTATGTGCAGTTGCTACCTCAATCAGTTCAACTTATTCAGTCTCAACTTAAAGTGGAAAGGCTTGCTTCAGCTCAGCTCCGACTTGAAGTCAAAGATGTAATGAAGATGTCAGGGGACTGCCTTGCGCACTATGGTGCCATAGAGCTAGGGATGAGGCATCTATCGTTGACACAACTGAGGTCTCATTAGCTTGTTCGACTGCTTGCGGGGACCGAGCTTGCCAGGTCTAGTGCCTTCTGAAGTGCTCTCAGTTTTGTATATTCTTTTGTCGGCGCGTTTATATGCACTGGTGGCGACCTTTGATGCCCAGTGTGTCTAATCCACGGTCATGTTGCGCTTTATTATCACCGGTAGCGAACTTTGATTCCCAGTGGATGTAGTAATTTCTTTGTTGTATAGTCTAGGTTTATTCTTTGGTCGGTATGCTGTAATTTAGGCTGGAAGGTTCAGTGGATCTCAGTGTTGTCGGTCTTCAGGCCGGCCCGTTACTCATATAGGCCAAAACATGGGCCTATAATCATCTTGGGCCATTAGCAGGTCTAAACCTATAGTAGTTTCCCGCCTTTAATAGGCCATGGGCTACATATTTACTGTAGTGACACTGGGCCTCCTACGGGCCGTAGAAACAATGGGCCTTGTATGGGCCGTTGTAAGTGCATCTAGTGCCCCTTAGTGATTTTGGTGTATTGAAGACTTATAGGTTAAGTATCTAATGTGTTTATGAGTGTACAAAGGCCTATAAGTCTATGAGGAGTTTGATATTTACAGAGAAATTCGACCCCTAAAAATGAAGTTCTTCGATAGAAGACTTTGATATTTTGAAGACTTTCTGAAGACTTTGAAAGTGAAGAAATTGGTGTGACCTTGAAGACTTGGTATTCATTCGAGGAACATGAAGCGTGAAGACTTTTGTTTTCGTAGTTTCATTTTCTCTTTCTTGAGTCATAGGAAACACCGTACTGTTAAAGGGGGTCGAGGAAATACTAAGGAGAAAATTTCCAAGTGATGCTCAACTCAAATCCTACACCTACCAATCCCTTCGAGTGAAGCCATTGGAAATCTCATACAGTTCAGTCAATTTCTTCAGTGACAGAGACGCAGTTCTTCTGGTCACTGAGGACTTTGTTCTGACTAAGGAGTTAGGAATTCGCCAGTGCGAATTGCCTACACAGTGAGGAACATGATAGCCCTGAGGAATTTGAACCTCAAATTTCCGACCGTTGTTGTGCTACGCCCCAGCTGTCCCAAAATATCTTATCCATCCAACGGTCATATCATTGAAGGGCATTTATGTCTTATCATGTCGGGTTGTTCCCTAGGCTATAAATAGCCGCCCCCTACAACCACTAGCTGGTTGGCTGCTCCGCGAGAACTTGACACTTGTCATTTGAGAGCAACCCATCCTCCGAGGACTTTGAGCGAAAATCATCAAGTGAGGAAAATCCAAACCCAAACCCAAAACACCTACAACCCAAACTGATTGAGCATCACTGAAGAGATTGATCCTGCGTGGATCCGATGCTTGTTACCTTTGAAGACTGTGCTTCTTCCAGACGGTTAGGCGTCATGGTCTAGAGCATCCAAGAGGAATTGTGGACCGCCGAGTGACCTAGTCTGTGAAGGTTTGGAAGTCACCTGAAGACTTACCACGAGTGATTGGGCGAGGACTGTGTGTCCTTAGCTCAAGGAGAGTATGGTGAGCACTGTGTGTCCGGGACTAGGTGTCCTCGAGTTTAAATACTCAGCCGCTCCAACCAGATGTACAACTGAGACAGCAGTTAGAACTGGTCTACCAAATCATTGTCTTCACCAAGCTTACTGGTTCTATTTCCTCAACACTTTCATTTCCTCATTACTGTGTTTTGTGTTTGTTCATATCTGTGTTTGAAGACTTTGACTGAAGACTTTCTCAATTTCCTTAGTTCAATTTCTTCAGTCTGTTTGTCTTCATCTTGCGCTATCCTGTGTTTACGCTTTCTGTACTCTATGTTTGTCTTCATTTCATCATGATGACCATGCATGTAATCTGCTATGTTTACTTCTGTGTACTTATTCCGCTGCTAGTAGTTCTTCGCTAAGGAATTTCCTCACGAGCAAATTCCTCAGTGAAGAATTTCATAAAAATCGCCTATTCACCCCCCCTAGTCGATATAACGCACTTTCAATTGGTATCAGAGCAAGGTACTCCCTTGTTCTGTGTGATTTTGGTTTAACCGCCTAGAGTTTTAGTTATGTCGACCGCAGATATGAAGAAAGTGCCATGCCCCATCTTTGACGGTCACGAGTATCCCAAATGGAAGGCCATGATGAAGAAGCGTCTCATGGTGATGAACAGTGAGCTGTGGACCATCACTGAGATTGGTCTGACCGATCTGTGCAAGATGGCGGAAGCTGATGACATTCGCAAGTACACTCTTCTCAACCTCATAGCGAAGGACGTCATCTGCTCCAGTCTGTCTCGAAACCAGTTCAGAAACATCATGCATCTCGATCAGGCGAAGCTTATCTGGGACCGTCTCTCTGATGTCTATGAAGGCCATCGAACCTGTCATGATCCTTGGTTCGAGGACTTCAAGTAATCTCTCAAGTCAATGACATTTGAACCAGAATCATCATCCTCCTCACCATGTCTCATGGCAGATGGTGAGCAGGTAACTGAATGCTATCTGTCTGAATCCAGTGATGATGAATCTGGTGATGAATTTGGACCCAGCTATGTCAAACTTGCCTCACTTACTGCTAAACAACAAAGAGCTTTGTAAAGGGCTAACAACATGCTTAGTAAGAGCAATGATTGTTGGGTGAAGAAATGGATCAGTCACAAGCTTTGGCTGAAAGTCTTCAGAGACTTCACTCTAAGCATGACTCCCTTCAAGATCAGCATAACTCTCTCTTGTCCGATCTTGAGAAGATGAGAGTGAGTTATGAAGATCTTCAGAAGGAGCGCGATTCATTACTTGCTCAACAAATCAGCGCTGCTTAGGAAGAATTCATTCCTCCATGTTTAAAATGCATTGAACAAGAATCTGCTAATTCTTCACCTGAATGTTCTAATGCTTCTAATGTTACAAATTCTTCACCTGTCTCTACTATCACTAATTCCTCATCTGAGGACATTGCTAGTATCACTGATGATGCAGGGCTGAAGGAATTGTACATGACAGGCATGTACAAAAGCCTCAAAGGGCATCAGACTCTTTGTGATGTGCTTAAAAAGCAGATCCTCAACAGGAACCCTAGGAAAGAGGGTATTGCCTTTGAGAGGAAACTCAATGCTGATGGTACATATTGGAAGCCTGAGCAGTACCCCAAAACCTCATGGGTTGCTGCAAAGGGACCTCCAGTTGATCCATCCAATCTATCTGGCTATACATGTGAATCTTCTCATTCTTCTGATGAGTCATTTGACTCCAACTATAAACTGTTCAAAAATCAGAATGCTGAAGTATTTGCTAGATATGTTGGCACTAACTGCAGGAATGGTTCCCCTATGAAGAAAATCTGGGTTCCCAAAAGGTATCTTGAAAGTCTTCAAGTGAATGTCCTCATGACACCACCTGTGAAGAAAAGGAACTCCAGATCAAACTCTTCATATGGACCAAATTCTTCATATGGATCCAAGTCCTCATACGGACCAAATTCCTCAAGAGGATCAAATTCCTCACATGGATCAAAGTCCTCATATGAACATCATCGTGCTAACAACTCTGTTTGGCAGGGAAGAGCCAAGGGCTATGAATATGAGCATTATTCTTCTAATCATTATGTTCATAAGTCCTCGAAGAATTTCTCTGCTTATTCATATGCTTACCCTAACCCCTCTTATGTGAAACGAAATGGTTTGGCCTCTATGCCACCATTCTCATATGGAGCTCACAGAGTGATGAACTCTTTGCCACCCCTTCAGATGTGGGTGGTGAAGAAAAAGAACTAATCTCTTCTGCAGGGTCAGGTCTCCAGACGTACTGTAACGTCTAAAGAATTTGCTGGGGACCTGACAAATTGCCTGAAAGGACGCAGGCTAACCATGATGAAATGAACTTTCATTTCACACGTCCTCCCTCTGTTTTATCTGTTCTACTGCTTGATGAAATTGATCTGATGAATTGTGATATCATATTCTTCACTGCTGAAGTATATGAGGTCGTAAGTTGCACTAATTCATCTGCAGGATGATCAACCCAAAGCCACTGAATGGGTACTTGATAGTGGATGTACAAATCACATGACCGGTGACAGGAATCTGTTGATGGATGCTCCCTTATCATCGTCACATATGAAGCATATCATCTTCGCTGATAAAAGCAAAAGTCAGGTATTGGGTCTAGGTAAGGTTGCTATCACAAAGGATCGACACATGGACAAAGTCATGCTTGTTGAGTCCTTAGGATACAATCTTATGTCTGTCTCAATGCTTTGTGATCTTGATATGGTTGTTGTCTTTGGCAAGTATCGTTGTGTTGTGATTATGGAAGCTGACAAATCCAAAGTCTTCGAAGGCTTTAGGAGAGGAGACTTGTATATTGTTGATTTCTCTGCAGATTCACAACCAGCCGTGTGCCTACTTGCAAAAGCTTCAGAAGGATGGCTATGGCATCGACGACTTGGTCATGCAGGCATGAGGAATTTGCACACACTTGCGAAGAAGAAGCATGTCATTGGCATTGAGAATGTCAAATTCCTCAAGGATCACTTATGCGGTGCCTGTGAAGCTAGAAAGATGACCAAGGCCAAGCATCCAGCGAAGACTATCATGACCACTACTCGTCCATTCGAATTGCTTCACATGGATCTCTTCGGTCCTAATCATTATTCCTCTGTCTCAAATGAAGCATCTCAATATGGCTTTGTTATTGTTGATGATTACTCTCGATACACATGGGTACACCTTGTCTCTTACAAAACTGAAGTGCAGGAAGTCTTCAAACGATTTTCTTCAAGGGCTTCAACCAACTTTGGTGTGAAGATCAAGCACATCAGAAGTGACAACGGCACTGAGTTCAAGAATTCGGGTCTCGATGACTATCTTGATGAACTTGGTATTACTCATGAGTTATCTGCTCCTTATACTCCTCAACAGAATGGCGTCGTGGAGCGCAAGAACAGGACTCTTGCTGAGATGGCTCGCACTATGCTTGACGAATACAAAACCCCTCGTCGTTTCTGGGTTGATGCAATTGATACTGCGTGCCATATCATCAACAGAGTATATCTTCACAAATTCTTCAAGAAGACTGCCTACGAACTCCTCACTGACAAGAAACCCAGTGTGAGTTATTTCAAAGTCTTCGGTGCTAAATGCTGGATTAGAAATCCTCATCATAACTCTAAATTTGCATCGAAAGCACATGAAGGTTTTATGCTTGGTTACGGAAAGGACTCGCACACCTACAGAGTCTTCAACAATGTTCTTCATAAGATTGTTGAAACTGTAGATGTGCGGTTTGATGAAACTAATGGCTCGCAAAGAGAGCACCTACCTTCTGTGTTAGATGAACCAACACCTGAGGATTCTATCAAGCACAAGGCTACTGAAGATGTCATTCCTACTGAAGAATCTGCTGAAGAATTCATTCCAGAACGTGAAGAACGTCGAGCTGATGAACCTGAAGAAAATGCTAAGGAAATTGACGCTGAAGAAAATGCCGATCAAATTCCTCAACGACAACCAGCTCACCCTCGCGTTGCAAAAGAAGTGCAAGTGGATAAGATCATCGATGACATTAGAGCACCAGGTCCTCTCACACGCTCAAAAGCTTCACATCTATCTAACTTTTGTGGGCACTTTGCTTTTGTCTCTATCACAGAGCCCACTAAGGTAGATGAAGCATTTCTGGAGCCTGAGTGGATTCAGGCCATGCAAGAAGAATTACATCAGTTCAAGCTCAACAACGTATGGGAACTAGTCAATCGTCCCGATCCTCGCAAGCATAACATCATTGGCACAAAGTGGATCTACCGCAACAAGCAAGATGAAAATGGTGTTGTGGTGAGGAATAAGGCACGACTAGTAGCTCAAGGCTACACACAGGTTGAAGGAATTGATTTCGATGAAACTTTTGCACCTGTTGCTAGACTTGAGGCTATTCGCATATTACTTGCTTATGCTAACCATCATGATATCATCTTATACCAAATGGATGTGAAAAGTGCATTCCTCAATGGTAAGCTTGAGGAAGAAGTATATTTTGCTCAACCCCCAGGTTTTGAAGATCCAAAACATCCTGACAAAGTCTTCAGACTTAACAAGGCCCTCTATGGCCTCAAGCAGGCCCCACGGGCGTGGTATGATACATTGAAGGAATTCTTCATGAAGAAAGGCTTCAGACCCGGTTCACTCGATCCCTCTCTCTTTACTAAATCATATGATGGTGAACTGTTTGTGTGCCAAATATATGTTGATGATATCATCTTTGGCTGCACTGACCAACGTTATAGTGATGAATTTGCCTATATGATGAGTGAAGAATATCAAATGTCTATGATGGGAGAGTTGAAATTCTTCTTAGGTCTTCAAATTCGTCAACAGCGCAATGGCATATTCATATCTCAGGAGAAATACCTCAAGGATGTCCTGAAGAAATTCGGCATGCAAGATTGCAAAGGCATCAAAATTCCTATGCCCACAAATGGTCATCTATGTACTGATGAAAATGGTATTGACTTCGATCATAAGGTATACCGCTCCATGATTGGCTCTTTATTGTACTTATGTGCATCTAGGCCAGATATAATGCTTAGTGTTTGCATGTGTGCCCGATTTCAAGCTGCACCGAAGGAATCACACCATAAGGTTGTGAAGCATATTCTTCGATATCTAGCTCACACACCAACACTAGGATTATGGTATCCCAAGGGCTCGGATTTTGATCTCATTGGATATTCTGACTCTAACTATCCTGGTGATCGTGTGGACTGCAAGTCAACATCTGGTACTTGTCATTTCCTCGGACAACCCTTGGTCTATTGGTCCTCGAAGAAACAGAACTGCGTATCACTGTCTACTGCTGAAGCTGAGTACATTGCTGTTGGTTCTTGTTGTGCTCAACTGCTATGGATGAAGCAAACACTCAAGGACTATGGCGTCAATGTGAAGAATGTGCCTCTCCTCTGTGACAATGAGAGTGCCATCAAGATTGCTCACAACCCAGTTCAGCACTTGAAGACAAAGCACATTCAGATTCGTCATCATTTTCTTTGTGATCATGTGTTGAAGGGCGACATTTCAATTGAGCATGTGAAGATTGAAGAACAGCTAGCCGATATCTTCACTAAGCCCTTGGATGAGAAGAGATTTAGCAAGTTGCGGTGTGAGCTAAATATCTTAGAGTCTTCGAATGTACTTTGAAAAAGGCACTCATCCTAACACATATAGAAAATTGATGACTTAGATGTGCAACACATGAAGAAACGTTTTTCTTCAATCAATGAAGAATAACACTCTAAGTGTGAAGAAATTAACGAAGAATTTGATTCTCAGAACCCTACGACAATTGTACGCGGTGTCTGAAATCGTCATTCTTATACGGTGGGTCACGCCACCACAAAGGTTGAAAATCTTCAATTTGAGTTTTTTTTCTCATTTTTGAAACTCCTCGGTTTTTCAAATTCTTCAACTTTGCAAAATCTTCACTTGTGCCATCGTTTTTATTCATTGGCAATATATATATATATATATATATATATATATATATATATATATATATATATATATATATATATATATGAGTTTATGTCCTCTACAACATTCACTTATAGCTATTTCTTCAAGTTGGAATTTTTCTGCTAAGTGAATGTGATCGGACCCTTCCCCTCTATGCTAAACTCAATCCAATCTATTCACAAATTCTTCATGTGCGTTCTATTTGAAACTCGTTCAAATTCTTCACTGTGTCCTTGTCAGCTGAAGAAATTGCGAACGAAACGTTAAAACTGATCTTATCCAAATTTTCGGTTTTGCCGCTCAAACCGTTCCGCATCCCATGATGCATTATTCTATTCACCCACGATCTAACACGATCTCCACTACACAGTACGTGGGTGACACATGTCATGAGAAGGAGAACGGCCAGGGGCACATTCGTCCTAAATCTTCGGGCGAGCTGTTTTTCACCGTGGCTATAAATACCCCTGTCGCCGTCCTCACTTCTTTTACCCCGCTCGATCTCACTCTCCCGCTCGAGCTTCCAAACCCTAGCGTCGCCGCTACTCCATAGTCGCCGGTGAGGAAGAGCTTCACTGCCTCGACTTCGTCGCCGTCGTACTCGCACCGACTGCGGAAATCTTCACCTCCGCCGCCGCCGTAGACGTCTTCCTCCGCCAAGTTAGGGCGTGGAAGATCTGCATCGACGAACTTCCTTGTTTCAACTCACAGTTCGTCGTGTTCTTCGTTCAGGGTAATTAAAAGCTAATTTTACTGCCCTCTTTGATTCGAAACTTTTCTACAAAATCTTCAAAGGTGTTTTATTCTTCAAATCCTCACACACAAAACACCTCACATGTTATTTGTTCTTGATTCATTTCCCTAAGCCTCATTTTCTTCAAGATTCCTCAATTGTGTGGATCCTCGATCTATACAACTCTGGAACCTAAGATATAAAGCGCTTAGTGAAATTCCTCAAGACGCATCTGGTCAAATTCCTCAAAATTGTTCTTTATGAAAAACCCTCTGAGAACGCATATGACCTCTCCAAATTCCTCGCAACTATACTCTGTTCACAGGTACACATGTCCGCTGCTGAATCATTAGGTTCTCATCAACTTAACTCATTTGCAGCGTTCCTTGAAGAAAAGTTGCATACTTCTTCAGAGAATTCAATTGTTCAAATTCGTCGACTGAAGAAAATGGCTGAAGGTAAAAGGCCACAGAAAGGAGGAAAGAAGCCTGAGGTCATGACTGCTTTTGAAATCCCTGAGGATATTTATAAAGAGTACTGCACGCCTGATGAAGCCAAGTTTGGCAAAGAAGATAAAAATCAGCGCAATGTGTGAATTCAGAGGATTGAACAGAGATGGGCACGTGAATGGAGGTAGTACAGATACGTCACTCCAAAGTACATGAAGAAATTCGCACCAAACCCTCCATGCCCAAGAGCCCCATTGGCACCTGGCCAAGTGGCTGATCCCATCAAACGCGGTGAGGATTTTCCTGAAGAATGGGCCAAGCGCCAAGCTAAACTGGCAAGGCAAGCCAGAGAAGCAGTGAGGAAATTCAATGAAGACTCTGCTGTTGCTGCTGCCACTGAGGCCTCTGCCAAGCCAAGGAAAGCAATGCTCAAGAATCCCGCTCGAAAGCCAAGTGCTTCCACATCAATGCCCTCACGGCCAAGTTCCTCAGCTGCGCCCTCACGGCCAGAAACTTCGAAATCTTCAAAGCAAATTCCTCATGCTGCTCCTGCTCCACCAAAGTCCTCAGCACCTCTGTCGGATCACGGGTTCCGGCAGACCCTTAAGGTTCGAACTCTGGGGTGCGCGCGGAGATCATGCCTCCGTCTCGCAAAGATCTAACTATTGCAAGAACAACTCAAAAGACACAGAGTTTATACTAGTTCGGGCCACCATTGTGGTGTAATACCCTACTCTAGTTTGTGGTGGGTGGATTGCCTCTTGGGTTGATGATGAAGAACAGTACAAGGAAGAACAGCCTCGCGAGGGTCTGTTCTTGGCTAGGGGATGAACTGTTGAGGGAGTTCGATCGCCCTTCTCTCTCTTTCTCTACTTGCTCTCAAAGCTCGATTCGATGTCTCTTCCAGCTGCCAACCCAACTCTACCCTGGGGGTGGCTAGTCCTATTTATAGGCAAAGGCCCTGGGCCTCCTCCCAAATATTTGAGCGGGAAGGGAGCCAACAATTGGCCAATTCGAAGGGGAACATCTGGTACACTTATCCTGACTAAAGTTGGTCTTCGCCTGCCAAAGGCCCTGTGGTGACGCCGTCCTGGGCTCCATGGTGACCTCCTTCCCACCGTTGGACTAGTCTTGGTCTTGTTGCACCGAAATGGGTGCCTTTGCTTGATCCTCTCGCCTGCGCTTGCCCCCTTTGCACCAAAGAGGAAAGGGAGACGCTGCGGGGGCTGGCACCCTTGGTCGTCATGGCTTGCGTCATGGGCACCTCGTGAGGTACCCCGCCTTGATCTCTCCGCCTCCTCGCGAGCCAGCCTGAGGAGGCCATGCTTGAGGAAGCGCCGTGTCGTCCGCCTCGCGAGGCTTGGCCCCTCGCGAGGGTCTTGAGCCTTGTGTTGATGAAGATGGGCCGCGCTAGGCCCCCATCTGTGCCACACCGCAGGCAGGCAAGTCTGGGGACCCCCGTTCCCAGAACGCCGACAGTAGCCCCCGGGCCCAAGGCGCGCATGGACTTGGCTGTGCCGAGAGGCGAATGGGCAAGGGCGAAGCACCGAGGGCCCTAACAGCCTGCGGCCTTGGGCACTGCGTGGCGGTTGATTGGACGTGGGCGTCTCCACTTCCCCACGACGCCTTGGTGACCGCGCGGATTTGACAAGTCCCTGCATGCAAATCGTGTCATGATTACCTGCGATCGTGGAGGCCGATGGTTGGCCTTCATCGGCTATATGTACGGCACCGGGCGTGCCCTTCCAATCCATCTCGCCTTGCTTCCTCCTCTGCCTCAGTTCTTGCTGCGTCTTGGTGTGATGGCTCCATCGAGGAAGTACTCGGCTGCGGAGAAGGGGAAGGCCCTCCGGGTCGGTCCTGCCTCTCCCCCGCCCAAGCGTGGCCGTGGGCGCCCTCGGAAGCACCCGGTGGCCGCCCCGGTAGCGTCCGATGGCCATGGAGAGGGCTCCCGGCGTGGTGGTGGTCGAGCCGCTGTGTCCGGGGGACACGTCTGGGGCACGCGCTCCCCCAGGCCGCGCTTCCGCGCCGCACAGGTGCTGCCGGAGTTCGTCGTTTGGTCGGCGGAGCCTACTAGTGCCCGGCTCCAACTCCCTCGCTTCCTCCTTGGCGAACTCCCGGCCGGAGCTCCAGGGGGCCTCTGGCTCCAGGCGGAAGGTTGCTGCAGGAGGTCCTCATGGGCCGCACTGGAGGTCTCCGCCAGTGGGGGCTTGGCTCTAACCCGCGGCTGGCAGGCATTCGCCCGCGCCCGCGGCCTGGGGCGCCGGTGCACCCTGCATTTCAGGTTTGATGGCGATGCTACCCTCTATGTGAGGGTGTTTGGGGAAGACGGTCGCCGCGCGGGGTGTTGCCCCGAGGAGGAGGACCGCGGTTGGGGGCCTCGCCCGGACGGTGATGGGGGAGACAGCGCCCGCGCGGATGGCGGCGGCCGTGACTCCCCAAGCTTCATCGACTCTTCCTCAAGCGACTCCTCTAGTGGCGGCCGCAGTCAGCCCCCACGCCGTCGGGCCTGCTTGGGAGACGGAGGTTCGTCCGCCCGCCCTCGCGCCCCGGTGAAGTGCGAGAGGGAGTCCGCCTGAGGTCCAGAGGTGGTCAGGGTCGCCTCCACAGGCTGTCGTGAGGAGGGCCGCGCCGGGCTTGTCCTTTCTTTTCCTTTTGTTCCCTGTGTAAGACAAAGCAGCTGCGTGGAGCCCCGTTGGGGGCGTGTTAAGAATTATTACCATTTTAGCCTTGGCCTTATTTGCGCGCTTCTTAACTATACGCCTGCGCGTAAATAGTTTTCAACCCCTGCCGGGGTGCGACCGACCCAGGCCCTGTGTGTGCGCGTCGCGGTGCCCGAGGGGCACGGACTAGAGGGGTGCTCCTGTGGCGTGCCTAGGCCATTGCAAACTTCCCGCGGCTAGAGCAGAAACGCTCGCGAGGTCATGTGAATCATCCCTCGCGAGGTCGTTTATGAGAGAAATCAAAGCAAGGAGCAAAAATCAGCGAACCACAAATCAACGACGGTGATAACTTCAATAAGACTTCAAATGCGAATAAACATGTCAAATGCGGAAAGCAAATGGAAAAGCCGCGTCCGGCACCTAGTCTAGTCTTCGACGTCTTCTCACCAGCGCGGAGCTAAGTGCTGCCACTGGGCGTGGGAGGGAGCCCCAGGGCCTGAGGCCGGCGCTTCTGAGACTCCGGGGCGTGTACAGCCCCACTCATTATTACGTGAGAGTGTCACGGGGCGGCGAGCTTCACAGGCATTGGCCTTCTTCACAGGCTCCAGGCCTTTCTCCTCAGGGGAAATGAGCTTCACAGGCACTCGCCTTCTTCACAGGCTCTGGGCCTTTTTCAGAAAGTGGCGATCTTCACAGGCGCTTGCCTTCTTCACAGGCTCTGGGCCTTTTCCAAAAAGAGATGATCTTCACAGGCTCAGGGCCTTTTCCAAAAAGAGATGATCTTCATAGGCGTTTGCCTTCTTCATAGGCTCAGGGCCTTTTCCAAAAAAGATGATCTTCACAGGCGTTTGCCTTCTTCACAGGCTCAGGGCCTTTTCCAAAAAAGATGATCTTCACAGGCGTTTGCCTTCTTCACAGGCTCAGGGCCTTTTCCAAAAAAGATGATCTTCACAGGCGTTTGCCTTCTTCACAGGCTCAAGGCCTTTTAGGGGTAGAACCTCCGGAGGTGCTGGATGTTCCACGCGTTCTGGATCGGCTCCCCCTCTTGAGTCTCCAAGCACACGGAGCCTGGCCTGGAAACATGAACAACTTTGAACGGGCCCTCCCACATGGGAGAGAGCTTGTGCAGCCCCTCCCTGGAGAGGACCCGCCTGAGTACGAGGTCTCCTACCTCGAGGGTCCTGGGGCGGATGTTGTGGTAGTGATATCGTCGTAGCGCCTGTTGATACCTCGCCGCCCGCAGTGCGGCTTCCCGGCGGCGTTCCTCCCCCAGCACGAGGTCCATCCCCCGCATGGCGTCCTGCTGCGCCTCATCGAACGCCAGGACCCGTGCGGAGCGACACCTGACCTCGTGAGGAAGGACTACTTCGGCTCCATAGACCAGGAAGAATGGGGTCTCCCCGGTAGGCTTGGTCGCGGTTGTGCGGATGGACCACAGCACGGATTGGAGCTCATCGTACCAACCCCTGCCACAGGCCTCCAGCTTCTTCTTGAATGTTCTGGTCTTGAGGCCTCTCAGGACCTCCGCGTTGGCTCGTTCGGCCTGCCCATTGCTTCGCGGGTGTGCCACCGAAGCGTAGCAAATCTGTGTTCCAAGGTTAGCACAATATATTTTGAAGAGATTACTGGTGAACTGCGAACCGGTTTCTGTGATGATGCGGTTCGGCACCCCAAACCGGCTCACGATACCCCTGATGAACTTGACCGCAGAACCCGCGGGGATGGTACGGACGGCCTCCACTTCTGCCCACTTGGTGAACTTGTCGATGGCGACGTAGAGGTAACGGTAGCCCCCTGGCGCCCGAGGGAACGGGCCCAGAATATCCAACCCCCAAACTGCGAATGGCCACGAGAGGGGTATAGTCTGCAGGCCTCCCGCTGGTTGATGGATCTGCTTGGAATGGAACTGGCAGGCTTCACAAGCCATTACCAATTCGACTGCGTCGTTGAGCGCGGTGGGCCAATAGAACCCACTACAGAATGCCTTGCCTACGAGGGTCCGTGATGATGAGTGGTGCCCGCAGTCTCCACCGTGTATGTCCTTCAGTAGTTCCCTTCCTTGCTCTCTGGAGATGCAGCGCAGAGATACATCGTTTGGTCGCTTCCGGTAGAGTTCCCCGTCTCTGATGCAGTATGCCGTGGCCTGCCGCACCACACCTTCTGCTTCCTCCTCCTTCTCTGGTAGGGTCCCTTGTGTTAGATAATTCCTGAGCTCTGTGATCCAGCACTCCTCCTAAGGTTCCATCGTCAGGAGCAGGCGTGCTCCCGAGGTCGGCCCACAGACCGGGGCTCGCGAGGCTGGCGGCTGAGGGAGCTCCTCTCGAGGCTGAGTCGTGTTTGATAACGTCAGCTGCGCTGAAGGTTTGAAGAGCTGTTCTTCAAAGACACCGGGCTCCTGCGACAGCCGCCTGGATGCCCGGCCGGCTATGTCGTCAGCTTCCTGGTTGGTGCCACGGGGTACGTGCTTCAGCTCCAGCCCCCAAAACTGCTTTTACATCCTGCGGACCTCCGCTAGATGGGCCTCCAGATGCTCGTCCTTTGGCTCGTACACCTTGTTGGAGAAGTTGACTAGGAGCTGCAAATCGCCCTTGACGGTGAGGCGCTTCACCCCCAGGGCCACTGCGGCCTTCAACCCGGCTATCAGTCCCTCATATTCTGCTATGTTGTTGGAGACCTTTTCACCTTGCTGGAAACAGAGCTGTACAGCATAGTAGAGCTTATCCTGAGTGGGTGATATCAGTACCGCACCAGCCCCCGCGCCGTGCCTGGAGAATGCCCCATCGAAGTACATGACCCAGCCTTCCGGCGCCTCGCTCCCTGGGGAGAGGGACCGATCGTCGTTGTCCTTGAGGCCTGGTGCCTCCGTCCATTCCGCCATGAAATCCGCCAATGCTGCTCCTTTGATGACCCTAGTGGTGCTGAACTTGAGCTGAAACGCCTGCAGCTCTATGTTCCACTCTGCGACCCTTCCGGCTGAGTTCGGGCTCCTGAGCACTCTCTCCAGGGGGTACGACGAGACGACTTTGATTGGATGCGCTTGGAAGTAGTGACGCAGCTTGCGCGAGGCTACTAGCAGCGCGAGGAGGAGCTTCTGAGGCATCGGGTATCGTGCCCTCGCGTCCCGTAGCACCGTGCTGAGAAAGTAGACCGGGTGCTCAACAGGGCTGAGAGCATCTTGGGTCGCGGCGCCCTCGGGGGGTGAGGGCACCTCACGAGATGTTGTGACCTCGGGAGGTGGACCATCCGGGCATGCAGCCTCTCCTATCTCTGGTGTGTTCCTCGGCAGCTGACCCTCCTCATCTGTAGTTTCAGCTTCCTCGAGCTTTCCTAGCTCCTGTTTTGCCTTGCCTCGGGCTGCCGCCGCGGTCTTGACCTGGCGCTCCTCCCTAACCGCCACCAGGGCTGCACTGGCAGAGTAGGGAGTGGCGGCGAGGTAAAGCAGCAGGGGCTCTTGAGGGCGCGGAGCCACCATGACTGGGGGACTGGTTAGGTACCTCTTGAGATCTTGAAATGCCTTATCTGCCTCTTCAGTCCATTCAAAGGGCCCCTTTTTCTTCATCAGCTGAAGGAAAGGCAGTGCTCGCTCCCCTAATTTGGAGATGAAGCGCCCTAGTGCGGTCACACGCCCAGTAAGCTTCTGCATTTCTCTGAGGGTCTTCGGCGGACTCATGTCCTCGACCGCCTTGACCTTTTCGGGGTTGGCCTCGATGCTGCGATGAGATACGAGGAATCCCAAGAGCTTGCCCGAGGGGACACCAAACACACATTTCTCCGGGTTTAGTCGTAGGTTTACTGCGTTGAGGCTCGCGAAGGTTTCCTCCAGATCTTGTATCAGGGTCTTGGCCTCTCGTGATTTCACCACGATGTCATCAACGTATGCTTCGACGTTCTTTCCGAGCTGTGGGCCCAAGGTGATGTGCATCAGCCGCTGAAAGGTCGCCCCCGCGTTACGCAGTCCAAATGGCATGCATGTATAGCAGTATACCCTGCACGGGGTCAGGAAGGCGGTCTTCTCAACGTCTTCTACCGCCATCTTGATCTGGTGATACCCGGAGAAGGCGTCCAGGAAGCACAGCAGGTCGCACTCGGCGGTGGAATCGACGATCTAGTCGATGCGGGGGAGCGGAAACGGATCTTGCGGGCATGCCTTGTTGAGGTTGGTGAAGTCGACACACATGCATTCCTTCCCCCCTTTCTTGGGCACAACGACAGGGTTGGCCAGCCAATCTGGGTACCAGACCTCGCGAATGACCCCAGCGGCTTCTAACTTGTGGGTCTCTTGGACGATGAAGGCCTGCTTCTCTGCGGACTGCCGCCTGGCCTTCTGCTTCACGGGGCGCACATTCGGGCACACATTGAGGTGATGCTCGATGACGTCCCTGGGGATCCCTGCCAGCTGATCGGGCTCCCAAGCAAACACTTTCTTATTTGCACGCAGGAACTTGACCAGGGCCTCCTCTTGCTTAGGCTCTAGGTTGGCGCCAATGGTGAAAGTGGCGCTAGAGGACCCGTCCTCGTCGACGGGTATTTGCTTGGTTTCTGCCTTGTCTTGGGTGAACAACGACTTCTTCTTGGTGGGCGCAGCCCTCTTAGGCTCTGGGGTCCCCGCGCAGATGGGCTGCGCTGATGCCGCCGTCTTGAAGGTGAGCTTGAGCGCTCGCAGGGCATCCCTGGTGTCTCCGTGCACGGTGAGGGTACCGCTGCTCCCGGGCATCTTCATGAGGTTGTACGTCGGGTGCATAGCAGCCATGAATTGAGCCAGTGCCGGGTAGCCGAGGATGGCATTGTAAGGGAGGCCGATGGGGGCGATGTCGAAGTCGACCATCTCCGTGCGAAAGTTGTCGTAGGTGCCGAAGGTTACTGGGAGCCGGATCTGTCCCAAGGAGTCGGATGACCCGCCCCCGATGCGCGAGAAAGATCAGCTGGGTTGCAGCCGCTCCCGGGGTATGCAGAGGAGGTTGAAGGCCTCGACCGAAAGCACGCTGAAGCCCGCGCCGCCATCGACGAGGGTTCTGGAGATTGTAAGTGCATCTAGTGCCCCTTAGTGATTTTGGTGTATTGAAGAATTATAGGTTAAGTATCTAATGTGTTTATGAGTGTACACAGGCCTATAAGTCTATGAGGAGTTTGATATTTACAGAGAAAGTCGACCCCTAAAAATGAAGTTCTTCGACTGAAGACTTTGATATTTTGAAGACTCTCTGAAGACTTTGAAAGTGAAGAAATTGGTGTGACCTTGAAGACTTGGTATTCATTCGAGGAACATGAAGCGTGAAGACTTTTGTTTTCGTAGTTTCATTTTCTCTTTCTTGAGTCATAGGAAACACCGTACTGTTAAAGCGGGTTGAGGAAATACTAAGGAGAAAATTTCCAAGTGATACTCAACTCAAATCCTACACCTACCAATCCCTTCAAGTGAAGCCATTGGAAATCTCATACAGTTCAGTCAATTTCTTCAGTGACAGAGACGCAGTTCTTCTGGTCACTGAGGACTTTGTTCTGACTGAGGAGTTAGGAATTCGCCAGTGCGAATTGCCTACACAGTGAGGAACATGATAGCCCTGAGGAATTTGAACCTCAAATTTCCGACCGTTGCTGTGCTACGCGCCAGCTATCCCAAAATATCTTATCCATCCAACGGTCATATCATTGAAGGGCATTTATGTCTTATCATGTCGGGCTGCTCCCTAGGCTATAAATAGCCGCCCCCTACAACCACTAGCTGGTTGGCTGCTCCGCGAGAACTTGACACTTGTCATTTGAGAGCAACCCATCCTTCGAGGACTTTGAGCGAAAATCATCAAGTGAGGAAAATCCAAACCCAAGCCCAAAACACCTACAACCCAAAGTGATTGAGCATCACTGAAGAGATTGATCCTGCGTGGATCTGACGCTTGTTACCTTTGAAGACTGTGCTTCTTCCAGACGGTTAGGCGTCATGGTCTAGAGCATCCAAGAGGAATTGTGGATCGCCGAGTGACCTAGTCTGTGAAGGTTTGGAAGTCACCTGAAGACTTACCACGAGTGATTGGGCGAGGACTGTGTGTCCTTAGCTCAAGGAGAATACGGTGAGGACTGTGTGTCCGGGACTAGGTGTCCTCGAGTTTAAATACTCAGCCGCTCCAACCAGATGTACAACTAAGACAGCAGTTGGAACTGGTCTACCAAATCATTGTCTTCACCAAGCTTACTGGTTCTATTTCCTCAACACTTTCATTTCCTGATTACTGTGTTGTGTGTTTGTTCATATCTGTGTTTGAAGACTTTGACTGAAGACTTTCTCAATTTCCTCAGTTCAATTTCTTCAGTCTGTTTGTCTTCGTCTTGCGCTATCCTGTGTTTACGCTTTCTGTACTCTGTGTTTGTCTTCATTTCATCATGATGACCATGCATGTAATCTGCTATGTTTACTTCTGAGTACTTATTCCGCTGCTAGTAGTTCTTCGCTAAGGAATTTCCTCATGAGCAAATTCCTTAGTGAAGAATTTCATAAAAATTGCCTATTCACCCCCCCTCTAGTCGATATAACGCACTTTCAGCCGTAGAAACAATGGGCCTTCTACGAGCCGTATCATCAATGGGCCTTAGACGGGTCGTATGATCGATTGGCCAAACATGGGCCAAAAACAGATCGCATTATGGTCGTAAACAGGCTAGAGTTGGAGTCATCCGTTCATGGGCCGACCATAATGGGCCGTCGTTAATAGGCCGTATTTGATGACGATATGATAACGGCCCAACATATTAACGGGCCACAAACGGGCCGACTGTAACCACGGGCTAAATTTGGCCCACAAGCAGAAAATGGTAGTAACGGGCCGTAAGTAACCGAATGCTGGAAATGAGCCCGAGAATAAATGGGCCCTGAGAAGGCCGAAACATAACATGGGCTGCAAATGGCCCAATGGATTAATGGGTCGTTAATGGGTATAAAGTGATACACTGTTCATTAGGGGCCAGTTTCACCACGGGTCGTTAATGGGCCAAGTGTTACAAAGGGCCTCATATGGGCCGAAAGACGTCATGGGCCATACATGGGCCGGAACTTAAAATGGGCTGGAATCATATTGGACGGCCCAGATGACGCTACTGGGCCTAATTTGGATAGGTCGTAACGGGCCCTGGGTTAGCGGGCTGTAAATGGGCTATATGCGAACAGGTCGTTAATAGGCTTTCCGTGGGCCGGCCCGCCACCTTTTCACCAAGTCAAATGGGCCTGCCTTTTTACACGAATGGGCCTCTGTTCGGCCGTGCCACGTGTCGACGTATCATAGGCGCCTTTGGTCCAATGAGTGGATGACATCTATCCCAACAGTGAGCCGACATGTGTTTCCTCCAGCCAATGATGATTTTACACGTGGAAAATCCCCATTGGTCGGGGCTGTTAGCGGGTTATCGAATCCAACACCAGACCCGATAGCTTAACGGCGTTCCGTTACGGTGGATGCCACATGTCGGTCACCCTTGACGAAAGCACTTCTGTGACGCGCGATTTATCGTCATGGAAGTGGACACTTCCGTGATGATAATTTTGGTAATGTCATGGAACACTTCTACGACAGCACATGTATGACTATCTTGATTCTATCATAAAATTGTCATGGATGTACATGCATGACAAAAAACGCGACCTACTATGACAAACACGTATCATCACGGAAGTGTATTTTTTTTGTAGTGGAAATCGTCTAAGTGATACATGATCCAAATCAACTAATCCATGTCCGATCATCATGTGAGATGGAGTAGTCATCAATGGTGAACATCTCTATGTTGATCATTCACGTTCGAACTTTCGGTCTCCAGTGTTCCGAGGCCATGTCTGTACATGCTAGGCTCTACAAGTTTAACCCAAGTATTCCGCATGGGCAAAACTGTCTTGCACCCGTTGTATGTGAACTTAGAGTCTATCACACCCGATCATCATGTGGTCTCTCAACATGATAAACTGTAGCAAGGGTGCATACTTAGGGAGAACACTTTTACCTTGAAATTTAGTGAAGGGATCATCTTATAATGCTACCGCCATACTAAGAAAAATAAGATGCATAAAAGATAAACATCACATGCAATCAAAATATGTAACATGCCATCATCATCTTGTGCTTTTGATCACCATCTTCAAACCATCGTCAGGATCTCCATCATCACTGGCTTGACACGTTGATCTCCATCGTAGCATTGTGGTTGTCTCGCCAACTATTGTTTCTACAACTATCGCTAATGCATAGTGATAAAGTAAAGAAATTTCATGGCGTTTGCATTTGATACAATAGAGAGACAGCCATAAGGCTCCTCCCAGTTGCCGATAACTTTACAAAACATGATCATCTCATACAATAACATATATCACATCATGTCTTGATCGTATCACATCACAACATACCCTACAAAAAACAAGTTAGACGTCCTCTACTTTGTTGTTGCAAGTTTTACGTGGATGCTATGGGCTTCTAGCAAGAACCGTTCTTACCTACACATAAAACCTCAACAGTGTTTCATCAAGTTTGCTGTTTTAACATTCTTCAAGGACTGGCCATATTCAAATTCGATTCAACTGAAGTAGAAGAAACAGACACCCGCGAGCCACCTTTATGCAAAACTAGTTGCATGTCTGTCAGTGGAACCGGTCTCATGTACGTGGACATGTAAGGTTGGTCTGGGCCGCTTCATCTTACAATGCCGCCAAATCAAAATAAGGCGTTGGTGGTAAGCAGTATGACTTTCACCACCCACAACTCTTTGTGTTCTACTCGTGCATATCATCTACGCATAGACCTGGCTCTGATACTACTGTTGTGAAACGTTGCATGGAAAACAAAAAATTTGTACGCACACGCAAAGATATATCCATGGAGATGCATATCAATGATTGGGAGAGTGTGTCTACGTACCCTTGTAGACCATAAGCGGAAGCGTTTCTCAACATGGTTGATGTAGTCGAACTTCTTCACGCTTCAACTGATCAAGTACGGAACGCAGAACACCTCCGCGTTCTGCACATGTTCAGCTCGGTGACATCCCTCGCCTTCTTGATCCAACAAGACATCGAGGTAGTAGATGAGTTCCTTCAGCACGACAGCTTGGTGACGGTGATGGTGAAGTGATCCTCGCAGGGCTTCGCCTAAGCACTACTGAAATATGACCGAGGGTGTAGATGGTTGAGGGGGGCGCCGCACATGGATAGGCAATTGTCTGGTGTGTGCTAGGCGCCCCCGCCCACATATATATAGGTGGGAGGGAGGGAGGAGTAGCCAAAGGAGGCGCCCAAGTAGGAGGAATCTGTCACGCCCAAGATGCGACCCTATCCTAAAGGAACTCGAAGGTCCCACCAAGGATAGAAGCGCATCTTGAAGACGCTTTTGCAAGGTGGATATCATTACATCAACATTACAGAATAGTGGGGATACATCCAAGACATACAATGTCACATGAAAACAACAATACACCAAATATAATAACAACCTCCGACTATGGAAGAAACAGAAACAAAAACTCAAACAATATCCACCCTGCTAGCCCAGGTTGCCAACCAGGAACCTATCCCCCAATCGAAGAAGAAGCAGAAGAAGAACTCCAACACAGATAAACATCGCTCTCACGTCACGTTCATCCCATAACCTGTACCTGCAACTGTTGGAGTAGTAATCTGTGAGCCACGAGGACTCAGCAATCCCATTACCATGGGTATCAAGACTAGCAAAGCTTAATGGGTAAGGAAGGGGGTAAAGTGGTGAGGTTGCAGCAGCGACTAAGCATGTATGGTGGCTAACTTACGCAAGTAAGAGCGAGAAGAGAAGCAAAGAAAGCGATCGTCAACTACTAATGATCAAGAAGTGATCTTGAACTCCTACTTACGTCAAGCATAACCCAGAAACCGTGTTCTCCTCTCGAACGACCGCGAAAAGAGACAATCACGGTTACGCACACGGTTGGTGTATTTTAGAAGGGTTTACTTCAAGTTTACTACAACCGGATATCAACAAATTCCCATCTGCCACATAACCGCGGGCACGGCTTTCGAAAGTTCAAACCCTGCAGTGGTGTCCCAACTTAGCCCATCACAAGCTCTCACGGTCAACGAAGGATATTCCTTCTCCCAGGAAGACCCGATCAGACTCGGAATCCTGGTTACAAGACATTTCGACAATGGTAAAACAAGACCAACAAGACTGCCCGATGTGCCGACAATCCCGATAGGAGCTGCACATTTCTCGTTCTCAGGGCAACACCGGATGAGACAGGCTACGAGTAAAACCAGGCCTCGAGTTTCCCCGTGGTGGCCTCGCAGGAGGCTCGGTTCGGACCAGCACTTAGAGAAGCACTGGCCCGGGGGGGCTAAATAAAGATGACCCTCGGGTTGGCCGACCCAAGGGAAGCGGTGATAGGTTGTTAGGCAAATGTAAAACTAAGGTTGGGCCTTGCTGGAGGAGTTTTATTCAAAGCGAACTATCAAGGGGGTCCCATAAATCACCCAACCGCGTTAGGGATGCAAAGTCCGGGAACATAATACCGATATGACGGAAACTAGGGCGGCAAGAGTGGAACAAAACACTAGGCATAAGGCCGAGCCTTCCACCCTTTACTAAGTATATAGATGCATTAATAATATAAGAGATATTGTGATATCCCAACATAAACATAATCCAAAATGGAGCAATCTTCATCTTCACCTGCAACTAGCAACGCTATAAGAGGGTGTCGGTGTCAAAACCGGCGGATCTCGGGTAGGGGGTCCCGAACTGTGCGTCAAGGTCGGATGGTAACAGGAGACAAGGGACACTTTATTTTACCCAGGTTCGGGCCCTCTCGATGGAGGTAAAACCCTACTCCTGCTAGATTAATATTGATGATATGGGTAGTACAAGAGTAGATCTACCACGAGATCAAGGAGGCTAAACCCTAGAAGCTGGCCTATGGTATGATTGTGTATGATAGTGGTTGTCCTACGGACTACAACCCTCCGGTTTATATAGACACCGGATAGGGTTAGGGTTACACAGAGTCGGTTACAATGGTAGGAGATCTTGAATATCCGCACGCCTAGCTTGCCTTCCACGCCAAGAAAAGATCCTTCCGGACACGGGACGAAGTCTTCAATCTTGTATCTTCATAGTCCTGGAGTCCGGCTGAAGGTATAGTCCGGCTATCCGAACACCCCCTAATCCAGGACTCCCTCAGTAGCCCCTGAACTGGGCTTCAATGACGACGAGTCCGGCGCGCAAATTGTCTTCGGCATTGCAAGGCGGGTTCCTCCTCCAAGTTCTTCAAGAAGATTATAAACACCAAAAATAGTGCCCGGCTCTGCAAAATAAGTTTCCACATATTGCCATATAGAGAATAATATTAACACAAATCAAATCTGCTGACGTATTCCGCAGTGCGTCATAACACTGCGGCCAAGCCCTCTATATAAATTGTTTTCATCGTTCCACCTCAGCGTGTTTAGCGAGGCAGTTTCCTTGGCACGTCTTGTCAAAGCAGAGATCGTGTCCCCTTTTAACAGGATTCTCATTAATTCGGACGTGGGTAACCCAGTCATGCCCGTTAGCATGTTTTGCCTTAATTAAAGTCTAGTCCAAGACAGTTACGGGGAGGGCTCTTGGTATTCTGCCTCTTATAAAGAGACCAAGACCCTATTCCCATCTTCTATTCTCAAAACGAGCTCGCCCGTTGATACGTCTCAAACGTATCTACTTTTCCAAACGCTTTTGATATTGTTTTGGTCTCATTCTTGCATGATTTGAGCTAAACTAACCCGGACTGGCGCTGTTTTCAGCAGAGCTGCCTGTATGGTTTTATTGTGTGCAGGAAAACGGATTTTTAGGTATCTCAGAAAATTCCACGAAAAATCACAGAAAATCCACGCACCCGAAGGAACCCGGAGCCAAAAGAAGGGCCAGAGGGGGCCAGGGGGAGCCCAGGCGCCCTGGTGGCGCGGCCCAGCCCCTGGCCGCGCTGGGGGTCGCCTGGGTGGGCCCCACCTCCCCTGGTGCCCTACTTCGACTCGTATTTTATCTCGTGATGGAGAAATCCCAGATGAGAAGTCTCTCTCCCAGTTTTCGTCGCGGAGCCGCCGCCACCCTCTGTTCTTCCTCGGGAGGGCTAATCTGGAGGCTGATTTGGCCTCCGGAGAGGGGAGAGCGTCGCCATCGTCATCATCATCACCACTCCATCATCCCTCCATGACTTCTCCCTCCATGGGTGAGTAATCCCCTGCTGTAGGCGAAGGGGATGGTAGGGATTGGATGAGTTAGATCATGTAATAATTTGTCAGATCGTTGGGGGCATGTTGCCTATCATCTACTATGGTGTTTATCATCTTTGCTTCAACTTGTTATTCTTAATGCTTGTCACTAGGGCCCGAGTGCCATGATTTCAGATCTGAACCATATGTGTTTGCATGAATATATTTGTGTTCTTGATCCTATCTATGAGTTGTTTGCACCTATTACGGTTTGGAACCGGCGATCCCAAAAGTGACAGCTTGGGACACCAAAGGGGATGGTCCGTAGTTTGAGGATTACATGTATCCATTGAGTTTATTGCTTTGTTCCGGTGCTCTTTGACAGGAGCACCTTAATCTCCATAAGTTCCTTTTGGCCCCGTTCGTAGCGGGATGGTAGGACAAAAGATGTTGTGCAAGTTCTTATTGCAAGCACGTACAACTACCTACGGGATACATGCCTAATGTTTGATATTTGCCTAGATGATCATTACTTTTCTGTGTGCCTTGCCCCAAGTTGGAATCATGATATATCTCATCCATGCAGCGCCCAACCATCCGTCTCCCTAGCCTACAGTATTTTAAATACTACTGGTTACTAGTTGCTACTTTTGCTATTTACTTTTGCTGTTTACTTTTACTATCACTTTCATCACTATCATATCACTGTCGCCACTTATCTTTTGTTACAAGTAAGTATATTTCAGGTGCGGTTGAATTGACAACTCAACTGTCAAAGCTCATAAATACTCTTTGGCTCCCCTTGTGTCGAATCAATAAATTGGGTTATTCCTACCCGCGAAGACTATCTTGATCCCTTATGGTTGAGGGTTATCAAGTACCGTTTTCTGGCGCCGTTGCCGGGGAGCATAGCAATATTTACGAGTCTACTTGAAGTATCCTACCTGCTGCACTTCATCCACTATGGGTAAGAAAGGAGACCCCAAGGTTCCGATCTTACTATCCACTACAAGAAGAGGTACTGTTCTGAGCACTAGTGCTACACTTGATTCACCTTCTGTTATGAGTAAGTTTGCCTCACCACCACCACATGATGCTCCTACTGAATCTGTTATTATGTCTGATACTATTGATGATGCTTCTACTACTATTGATGATATTACTTCACTTGGTTATGCTCTTGAGAAACAGATCGCTGCTGCTGCAAAAAAGTCTGGAATTGAAATCCCTATTACTCGCTACCCTATTGGTGAAACTTACGATTACCCTGATTTGAGTAAACTCAAGGAGAGAATCCTTGATGATGATTACTATATGCTTGATGAAGATTTATGAAGGGAATTGACAGAGTTTTCCGGCTCTGACCCTGAAGTTATTAAGAAACTATTTGAAAAACACTCTTTGAAGAACAAAGCTGTTCCTGATCCTGAATTTGCTACATCTCCTATATGCATTGATGATCCTGATTATGATTTCTCTGTTGATCTTTCACTTATACCTATGGTTGAAGCTGACCCCTTTTATGGCAGAGAAAATGATGATGCTATTGCACACCTGACTAAACTCGGTGAGTTGGGTGGCCTGTTTACCACAGATGAGAAGAAACGATGCTTTTATGTGACCAAGCTTCTTCCTTTCTCCTTGAAGGAAGGTGCTAAAGCGTGGTATGATTCACTCCCATGCGGTTCTATTAAGAGTCCTCAAGATTTAGCTCACTCTTTTTTTGATAAGTACTTTCCTGCTCACATGCAACATGCTGCTTTACAAAGAATTTATAACTTTAAACAGTTGCAGGATGAGTCCCTCCCTAAAGCTTGGGGGAGGTATTGCAGTCTAATTCGGGCTAGACCAGGACATGGAGTCCCTAAGAACGAATTAATTGATATATTTTATGCTGGTCTAAGTAATGAATCCAGGTCCTATTTGGACAGTTGTGCTGGTTGTGTTTTCAGGAAGAGGACACCGGAAGATGCAGAAGATTTGATGGGCAGGATTGCTAAAAACCATGAAGATTGGTCCGCCCCTGAACCACCTCCACCACAAAGGAAGAGGGGCATGTTTTTTCTAAGCCCCGAAGATATGCGAGAAGCAAAGAAGTCTATTAAAGAGAAAGGTATTAAAGCTAAAGATGTGAAGGATCTACCCCCTATTGAGAAGCTGTGTGAGCCTACCACTCACCCTCCTATGGTAGAGGTACACTCTCTTTTAGATTTCAACGCAAGTGACATCCCTCATGGTAAGCCTCCGGATCAATGTTTAGATGAGTTCGATAATTTTATTATGAAACAAAATCATTTTAATGAGAGGATACAAAGTCAGTTGCATGATAATTCCCTTGCTATCAAAAGATTGCTAGATGTTCTAGGAAGAACGGTTAATGATGTTCAATGTCTTGCGAAACATTTTCATATGGTTCAAACTCAGCTTGAGCAAATTTGTAATGTGCAAAAAGATTTGCTTGCTAACAATGCCAAACAAGATGATTTGCAGGCCTTCGGGATTCAGACCTGAGGAGGAACTAGCACTCAAGATCCTCTCTATCCAGAGGGGCATCCGAGGAGAATCGAGCAAGATTCTCAAATGCAGGAAGAAGGAATTGTTGGCTCTCCCAAAAAGAAGAAAAAGAAACATAAGGAGACTGACAATTCCAATGATCCTATTATAGATGAAGAGCCAGCTGTTGATCCCAACAGTGTATCTATCTCCGACGCTGAGACTGAAGACGGTGCTGAACCTAAAGATAAGGATAATGAGAAGAATGATCCGCCTGAAGTTCGAGAAGAAGAAGCACCTGACAAACGTAAGAGGTACACTAAAGAAGACTTCATCGCAAGAAAACATGGGAAGGAAAGAGAACCATGGGTGCAGAAACCCATGCCCTTTCCAGGTAAATCTCTCAAATCTAAAGAAGAAGAGCATTACAATAAGTTCTGTGAGTGGATTAAACCTCTTTTTCTTCAAATCCCTTTGGCTGATGCTATTAAGTTACCTCCTTATTCAAAATATATGAAAGACATTGTCACTAATAAGAGAAAAATTCCTAATGAAGCAATATCTACTATGCTTGCTAACTACTCTTTCAGTGGCAAGATTCCTGAGAAGCTCGGTGATCCAGGTATACCCACCATTCCTTGCTCCATAATGAATAATTATGTCAAGACTGCTTTGTGTGATCTTGGAGCAGGAGTGAGTGTTATGCCTCTCTCTCTTTACAAAAGGCTTTGTTTAGAGAAATTAATTCCTACAGATATCTCTCTTCAGATGGCTGACAAGTCAACCGCCGTTCCGATAGGTATTTGTGAGGATGTTCCCGTAAAAGTTGCTAATTGTTTGATTCTTACTGATTTTGTTGTGCTTGACATGCCCGAGGATGGGAGCATGTCCATTATTCTTGGTAGACCTTTTCTTAACACCGCAGGTGCTATTATTGATTGCAATAAAGGAAAGGTTACCTTCAATGTGAATGATAAAGAACACACGGTGTATTTTCCAAAGAAGACCGACAGGAGGCATGGCCTCAACTCTATAGAAAATATCGAGACCGTGAAGATTGGAGAATGGGACTGTCCACTACATGTGCACCACAAATACAAAAATATTATGGTAGGGACAATGGCCATTAAAGTAAAGGTTCAGTAATTACTTCGTAAGAGGTGAGACTTTTTGCTCTATATATCCCCTGTTTGTTGGTAAGACTTGATCAACCTTACTAATAAACATGTTTTATGTAGATAAAAAGTTGAGCTTGTTATATTGTCATTTATTTTAGTCTTTACTCTCTTTGTTGTACCAGATGTTTATGTTTTGAAGCTTCACAATACTAATCATTGCTTTAAGTTTTCAGAAAGTCTTGCAGCTTTTTGAACTTCGAAAAATTTTCAACAGTGAAGTTTTCAGAAAAATTCCAGAAAAATAAAAATAAAAATTTCCACGTCGGGAGTGAACCAGAGGTGCCTGGGGCCAACCAGGGGGACCCACCAGTGGCCCAGGCGGCCAGCTGGCGCGGCCCACCCCCTGGCCGCGCCCACAGGGCGCCTGGGGCCCACATGCCCCCCCTCCAGGTAAGTCTTCTTCCTCTCTCTCTCTTTTTCTCCGAAAACGCAAGTTCTGCACTTGTTCTTGCGTTCTTGCTGTTCTTGGAGGCGATTCTTCGATCTCTCTTTACAGCCTATCATTTGAGCTGAGATTTTGAACAAATACTCCCTGGTATGTGACTCCTCCACCCCTCCAATTAGATTTCTGATTGGTGGCTTCATTTGTGAGTATTTAGTAGTTCTTGGTGCTGTATAGATGAGCTTGCATGCATGTGTAGAAAGTTATTTTCCAAGCTTTGATGCAAGTTTATGCCTTGGGCAAGTGAGTTGAGTAGTTTGCCTCAACTCACCTTGTTTTAATCCTTGTTTTTGTAATTTGTCAAAAATTTCAGAAATGAGTTTGTTAGGAAGGGCAAAGGGGTGGCTTGAGAAGAGGAAGCCCGCACACTCCGATCGAGTTACTAGAGCCGCAGCTTCACCGTCGACTGCTAGGGTGAGCTATAACGAAGATCATGTGCCCCTGGAGTTGTTGGAAGACACAAGTCCAGCACGTGCAATGACGTTTCCATGTGATGAATTCCTTGAAGCTGCAGGAATCAAGGATGAGTTTTATAATCTTTGTGCTAATGCAGGTTTTACACGGCTAGTCACATGCCGTGTTACTCACTATCAAAAACTCACCTCCAGTTTCATTAACAGTTTTAGATATAATCCCAATTCAGGTGCTATTGAGTTTAAAATTTATAATGATCTTATCACCATGACCTTGGGGAAGTTTTGTGAAATAATAGGTGTGCCGAACGTTGGGAGGACGGGTAGGATGGCCTCTCAGCCCTCCGAGCTGAAAACCGTCTTCAACTCTCTCTGCAACATGGATACGAAGGATATTCGTCGGTCAAAGATCTCCAGCATCTTATTCCCTCACCTCAGCAGGAACGGATGGTCCTTTGATGTTATCCAGTTCGATGAGCTCATGGTCCGACATCAGTTTCATAACCCCATGGAGGGGGTTGTGCCCGACGAGGAGGAGCACGGTGAGTTACCACCTTTTCAGGAAGAAACCGCCACCGAGTTTGGTGAAGGGCCTTCCTCTGCTTGGCGCACGGACCTTTCCTCGTGGGAGACTCCGAGGAGTTCGGTGTACGCGCCAGCATCCTTCTACGACCCTTGGACTCACCACTATTCCCCCGGAGCAGGAGGCTCCTGGGAGCAGTAGTTGCTACCAACTTAGGCCAAAAGCCTAAGCTTGGGGGAGTACGTTCCCCTCTCACTTTTTCATTGTACTATCCGTTTTATTTGCTTTGATCTTTTCGAAGTTTTGCCCGTTCTTCTTTATTTCTCTCTTTGCAAAAACAACAAAAAGATTTCCTTTCTCTCTTTAGTTTGCTTTGTTTTCAGAGTTCAGCTCGAGTCCGTGATGACATTTAATTATATTTCCTACGTTCGATCGTGCAAGTGACGAGGCAGTAATGACGAAGATCGACTGAAGGGAAGCAACAAGGAAAACCGGTATGAACTCTTCTTGTTTCTACTTTTGTACATATGCCTGTATTTATGATCTAGAGACCAGCTTGTAGCGACATAGTGCTATGTTTACAATGCTCTTCCAGTGGTTCATGCTTTCCTTGTGGCTAGTCTCGAATATCTAGAGTATATATGTCACATCCCTAGTTCTAGTATGCACTAGGCTAGCCCATCTTGTGTTGCATCATGTTTAAATTCCAATTAAAGTTGAAATGGGGATGACAGAAACCCCCAGCACCACTGAATCCAACTAGGGTTATTAAAATACTTTTTCAATGAACCTGAAATGCCCTTCAAAAATGTTCATCATCTTTGCCTTGGTCTAGAACCTCTGACAAAAATGGTTCACATTTTTCTAGGACAACATTGGGTCACTGAATTAAATCATATGATATTTGCATTTGGGCATTTAAATGCTATATAACACTTTAAATGTCCAAATATTCATGAACTAAAATGTTTACTGTTGGAAATATTCCAAACAGTAGCCCTGAGCAGTTTCATGAATTTTGAGATTGTTTTGGTATTTTTAATAAAGCCCTCAAGTTACAGAATAAATAGAAAACAGAAATAAAAGGAGAGAGAGAGGTTACCTGTGCAACTTACCTGGCGCCCACCAAAGCCCACCTGGCCGGCCTGTTGACCAGCCCAGCCCACCTCCTCGCGCGTCGTCTTCCCCATGCTTTCTGGCATCGTGCGTGGCGCGCGCACAACCGAGCCGCGGCCACCTCCTGCTTCCACCTCCTCCTGCCTCCCTGCTCGCTTCCTTGACCCCCTGGAGATGCCACGCGGCTCCCTCGACGCTCTCTCACTCTCCCCATGCTCATCCCCTTCTCTGGCTCCCTCCCCCTCTCTTCCCGAGTGCCGCCATCGCCGCCGTTGCCGTAGCCGCAGCCACCGTGCTCCTCGCGCTGAGACGACCTACCAGGGAGCTCCGCCTCGACGCTCTCGTCCTCTCCACCGACTCACGCGACGCCAGAAGCCCCGTGCCGTCGTCCTCGCCTTCGTCTTCTTCCGCGGGATCCAACGACAACCGCCGACGATTCGACGTCGTTCGACCTCCCCGGAGCTCGCCGTCTGCTCCAACCGACTCACCGTGAGCCCCTGCCTCCTCTCCCCTTGCTCCCGTGCTCATTTTATCGCCATGGCCACCGTTCCACCGGCGTCTGATTCACGCCGCCGCCTGAGCTCCTCACCGCCGTGGCCAGAGGCCGTGTTTGTCGCTCCTAGGCACATGGACGTGCCCCAGACCTCGCCAGGAACCCAACCCGCACCCTAACTCGCTCCCCCGAGCGCTGCAGCTGCGTTCCTGCACCCGGCCGAACTCCGGTCGACGCCTCGCTCACTGCCGTCGACGCCACAGCCCACCCGAGCACCAACCACTGCCACCGCTTGAAGCGCCACAACAGCAGCTCTCCAACGCGCCCTTCCGCGCATCAAATGGTGATCTGTAGGAGAAACCCGAGCCACTCCAGTGCGCCTCCGCCGCGTTTGGGTCGCCGCCGGCGTGACTCCGGCGATGGTGACGTGGCAGATTAGTTTAGGCTCCTGACGCACTTAGTCAACACCTAGTGACACTGATAGCAGGGCCCCACCTGCTAATTAAACTTAGATTAGTTTCTGTTTAGTTTTAATTAATCTTAGTGGCCCCACACGTCAGCGTTGACCATGCTGACGTGGCCATTGACTGGGTCCACATGTCAGTGACCCTAACTGGCACTGAGACACTGACCAGTGGGTCCCACTGGTTAGGTTTGACCCGGACCGGGTCAGTTGACCTGCTGACGTCACGATGACATGGTTCTGACGCCATAACTCATTTTCTGGATTAATTTTATTCAGGAAATTCCAGAAAATGCCTAAAACTTCTAAAATTCATAGAAATTCAACCGTAACTCCAAATGAAATGGTTTATATATGAAAAATTATCAGAAAAATCCAAATAATCTGTTTATGGCATTTTCATTCATGTTAGAACAACTTATAGCTACTGTTTAGGACAAATCATGTAAATGGCATTTGAATTTCCACATATGGAGTTTGAATTTGAACCTTTGGTTCAAACCAACTTCATTTAATCTGGTTGCTAGATGCATTAGCTCAATCAACAGCATATTGCCATGTCACATTCATGCATCATATTGTTGCATTGCATTGATTGTGTTTCTTTCTTAGTTGCCGGTAATTGCCCCCTCTCGATAGACGCGTTCCGACGATGAGTTCGATGACACCGATGAAGAACTATACTATCTTCAGAAGTGCCAGGCAAGCAAAACCCCCTTGTTCATTCCGATACAATCCCACTCTCTCGCTCCTGCTCTCTTTTACTGCATTAGGACAACAACGATTCAACTGTTACATGCTGCGGTAGTTGAACCCCTTATCCTCTGCATGACATGTCATTGCCACAGTAAATAGATGAAACCCACTAGTATGAGTAGGAGTTGTTTGAGCCTTGATGTGCCTACTCATTCATGCTTGTTTGTCATGCCTGCTACTGCTTAGAGTTGAGTCGGGTCTGATTCATCGGGAATGAATTGGAATGTGGTGAACATGTCCTACTGTTGAGAGCTAAGTGTGTGAACACGATTTGGTAAAGGTAGCGGTGAGAGGCCATGTAGGAGTACATGGTGGGTTGTCTCATTGCAGCCGTCCTCAGGAACTGAGTTCTATGTTTGTGATCCATGAACAGTTACTACCACACATTGGAATGCTTAAGTGCCCCTCTCGACTTATTAACCCACTTGATCTCTGTCCAGGAGTTGCAACTAGTTTCTGGTGTTTGTAGGTAGTGTTAGTAGTCTACCAAGTGGTACCCTGATCAGGTGGGCTTGGGACAGACTAGGCACCGTGGCACGGTGTACCAAGCATAGATCCACCCGTCGAGGTGGGCTTGGGAACCCTGCACACATCGTTTGGGGCCGTGAGCGACACCCCAGCCGGATCTCCTTGCGGATGGAACCCGAATAGGCGATAAACCTGGACTAGAGACTTGTGTGGTTAGTCAGGTCGTGGCCGACTCCCTCGCCCGGCTTCCGCTTGAAGGTTGCCGAGGTACATGACGTGTACAGGGCGATAAGTGGCGAGAGCGTGTGTGAAGAAGTACACCCCTGCAGGGTTATCATTATCTATTCGAATAGCCGGATTCCTCAGATATGGAAACTTGGACCCCTTGCATAGTTCATAGACAAGTGAAAGTGGATACTCTAAAATGCGCGAGATAAGCGTGAGTGCTATGGATGGCGTTCTCGTAGGGAGACGGGAGCGGATCCATAGTGATGTATTGATATGGTGAATATGTGGACTCGTGTGCGCCACCTCAAAAGAGTTACTTGCAGTCGTAGTTCAGGATAGCCACCGAGTCAAAGCTGGCTTGCTGCAGTCAAACTCCACCACCCCCTTTATTGATACCGATGCATATGTAGATAGTTCTGATGTAAGTCTTGCTGGGTACATTTGTACTCACGTTTGCCTATTTTATGTTTTTGCAGAGAGACTTCAGTCTTGCTAGTAGTACCGCTTGGACTCTGACGTTTAGCTTGTTACCTCAGCTACGATCTTGTGCCCTCGGCAGGATCTGGTAGATAGTCAGGCTTCTCAGCCTTTTTCATTTGTAGATGTCTGTACCCAGACATGTTAAGCTTCCGCATGTGCTTTGTCTTGTATGCTCTGAATGTTGGGTCATGAGACTCATGTTTGTAATATCTCGCTCCTCGGAGCCTAATGAATAAATACTTTGAGTCGTAGAGTCTTGTTGTGATGCCATGTTGTATTTACTCATATCGGGCATATTGTGTGTATGATTGAAATGCTTGGTATGAGTGGGATCCGACTATCTAGTTGTTTATCCTTGGCAGCCTTTCATATGAGGAAATGTAAGTCTAGTGCTTCTGAGCGATAGTAGTCCGCTACAGCCCGGTTCACCGGAGTCCTGCTAGCCCAGCACTACTGCTCGGAACACTTGACTGGCCGGCATGTGTTTCACGTCGTTCCTGTGTCTGTCCCTTCGGGGAAATGTCACGCGCCGTTATCCGGAGTCCTGCCTAGCCTGCTACAGCCCGGGTTACCGGAGTCCTTTTAGCCCAGTGCTACAGCCCGGATAAATACGTTGATGACCGACATGTTCGATGTGATTCATGTATGCCTGTCCTCATGGGTTAGCGCCGCTTTGGGTTCACGACTAGCCATGTCGGCCCGGGTTCTCTGTCATATGGATGCTAGCGACACTATCATATACGTGAGCCAAAAGGCGCAAACGGTCCCGGGCCAGGTAAGGTGGCACCCGTGGGAGTACCGTGCGTGAGGCCCAAAGTGATATGATGTGTTACGTGCTGGATCGATGTGACTTAGGATCGGGGTCCTGACAGCGTTGGTATCAGAGCCTGACTGCCTGTAGGATTACCAAGCCAAACCGGTCAAAGTTGAGTCTAGAACTGCTTTAGTTATGTAAGGGAATTGATTGTGGAAGGGAACGTAAGGCTCTTTTTACTCCTTATACCTCATGGCCTTCTGATCTAAGTCAACCTCTTCTCTTCTACGGGGATTAAGAACTAGGCTTCTCTTCTATCTCTTAGGATGACGTGTTACTAAACCGTAGTTGCCTAGGATTGTTGAGTTCAAGCCTCAATTCAGTTCCTACTACTTCCATATGTTCATAGCTGGCCTCAGAACCTGGATATTGTGATGTTGAGTGGTTATGCCACCATTTTGCAGGATTTCTCAAATCATTTTGAGCATTTACAGCCGTTATGCTGTCCGAGTCATCCCAGGTCTCTACATAGTCTGATGCATTTGCAAATCCTTTCTTTCCGTTCCCGATGTCCTTTGGGCCAGATTAAGCACACTACACGGTCTGTGAGGTACTCCGTTGCCTCGACATATATGTTGGAGTTATTATTACGACCCTAGGTGTTTTAGCGAGTCACCTAGTTTTCTAGCAATGCTTTGTATTCCCAGTGTGATGATTCTGGACACCATTCTCGAAAGCATCCCATGATGCCATTTAGTAGTAGGTATTCTACTCCTGGGTTTTCGAACCCGAGATTCACCCTACTTCCTGTTGTTAGTATTTGCTAGTTCCCTTAAGATATTAGTAACCTTGCGACAGTCCTCGAGGTCCGTGGTATTTCCTTCTTCCAAATACCATGAACCATTAAGGCAGATGTTCTTTGAACCAAAAGCTCACAATCAGAGTACTCTTGAGGAGTTCTCCATCCATAATTGTGAACCTGCCAGTCCTTCTTCTTCTGCATGGGTTATCCGGAAGAAATATGTTGAGCTTTGCTCGACATACTAATCTATGCCTCCACAACTTAGAAAATTATATGTTCCCTTCAGTTGTATTCCGACCATCCTCTATCCAGCGTGTAACACATCATATCACTTTGCGGCCTCACGCACGGTACTCCCACGGGTGCCACCTTACCTGGCCCGGGACCGTTTGCGCCTTTTGGCTCACGTATATGATAGTGTCGCTAGCATCCATATGACAGAGAACCCGGGCCGACATGGCTAGTCGTGAACCCAAAGCGGCGCTAGCCTATGAGGACAGGCATACATGAATCACATCGAACATGTCGGTCATCAACGTATTTATTCGGGCTGTAGCACTGGGCTAACAGGACTCCGGTAACCCGGGCTGTAGCAGGCTAGGCAGGACTCCGAATAACAGCGCGTGACATTTCCCCGAAGGGACAGACATAGGAACGACGTGAAACACATGCCGGCCAGTCAAGTGTCCAAGCAGTAGTGCTGGGCTAGCAGGACTCCGGTGAACCGGGCTGTAGCGGACTACTATCGCTCAGAAGCACAAGACTTACATTTCCCCATATGAAAGGCTGCCAAGGATAAACAACTAGATAGTCGGATCCCACTCATACCAAGCATTTCAATCATACACACAATATGCCCGATATGAGTAAATACAACATGGCATCACAACAGTACTCTACGACTCAAGTACTTTATTTAGAAGGCTCCGAGGAGCCATACATATCATCCATACAGATAGGGGTCACATGACCCAACACTCAAGTCATACAAACATACAAGCACATGCGGAAGCAAAGTAGTCTGAGTACAGACACTAGAAAGAAAGAAGGCTTGACAAAGCCTGTCTATCTACAACGACCCTTCACAAGTCTTGGATCACCACCTGGTGATAAGTCACTCGTCAACGTCGAGGTCTACATAGAACCCATCAGAGGGGTTGGTGCAGTCGTCTGAAAAACATGATTAAAGCAACATGAGTACGGAGGTACTCAGCAAGTCTTACAACAGGAACCTACTATACATGCACATTCTCAAGAAGGTAGTGGGATTATTGCAGCAAGCCAGCTTTGACTCTTGGCTAAGCTATCCTACGATAGACACCACTTGTAAATCATTTGTCGCACACGAGTCCACTATCACCATCACAATACTCCACCGAGGATCCTCTCTCGTTATCCTACGAGAGGGCCATCCGCGGTACTCACACTTATCTTGAGATTTTTAGTAGTATCCATTTAACTTATCTATGAACTGTATAGGTGACCAAGTAGTCCTTTACCGCGGACGCGACTATTCGAATAGATTTATACCCTACAGGGGTGTACTTCTTCACACACGCTCTCACCACTTATCGCCGTTTACACGACATGTACTCGGCAACCTTCAAGCGGAAGCCCAGCGAGGGTGTCGGCCACGGCCTACCTAAACACTCAAGTCTCTAGTCCAGGTTTATCGCCTATTCGGGTTCCATCCGCAGGGAGTCCGGCCGAGGTTTCCACTAACGGCCCTGAACGATGTGAACAGGGTTCCCGAGACACCAAACGGGCGAGTCGGTACACCGTGCCACGTGCCTACCGCAACACAGCCCACCCCGATGGTCAGCGCCGCGTGCGGCCCCCAGCATGCTACAAACACCAGAAACTACTTTGCAACTCCTGGACAGAGGACAAGCGTGATCAAGAAGCCGAGAGGGTCCATTGGTTTCGGGCCCAATGCGTGGTAGTAGCTGAGTCTTAAATCACACACACAGATCTCAGTTCTTAAGAACGGCCTCAATGAAACAACCCACCATGTACTCCTACATGGCCTTCCATCGATTCCTTTACCAAATCGTGTTCAACACTTCCACACTATTGACAACGATACAACCTTTCACTCCGGATCATCATCCCGATGAGCCAGACCTGACATAACTCTAAGCATAGCAAGCATAGCATGGTAGGAACACAGACACACATGTATTGGCTCAATCAACTCCTACACATGCTAGTGGGTTTCATCTAGTTACTGTGGCAATGACAGGTCATGCAAAGGAAGTGGGTTCAACTACCGCAACACACAGCAGTTTGGAAACGCGTTGTCTTAATGCAGTAAACGAGGGCAGAAGCGAGAACATGGGTTTGTATCAGAATGATCAACGAGTTGCTTGCCTGATGGAGTGGTCGTGGAATACTGCCCTTCAGTTGGATACTCGGAGATATCCTCGGAGGCAGAACCTACCACGATGAACACATCGGAACACAATCAATACATGGCGATATGCAACAATATGATGCATGCTATGACATGGCAATATGAATGTGTCCTGACCTAGTGCAAGTTAAACCAGAAGGGAATGAACCCATTTGAACCAAAGATTCAAATGGAAACTCATTTATTAAGATCATATTAGTGTATCATCTTGTAGTGCCTAAACAGTGGGTTTAACTTGTTCTGACATGCATGAAACCAGCACCAATGGATAGCTTGGATTTTTCTGATCATTTTTCATATATAGAACTTTGCATTTGGAGTTACAGATAATTTTCTATGAATTTTTGAAGTTTGAACTATTTTCTGGATTTTCCTGTAAAAGAATAAGTCCAGTAATTAATTAATTGCGTCAGCATGAGGCCAGCGTGACGTCAGGGGTCAACGGGGTCGTCCAGGTCAAACTGACCAGTGGGACCCGCATGTCAGTAGTTAATTTAACTAATTAATTTAAATTAGAACTAAACCAAAAAGTTAACAGGGGGGCCCACCTGTCATTGACTCAGGGGAGTCAACGAGGGCCCACCCGTCAACGGTCAGGGGTCAACTCGCCGGCGTCTAGCCGCCGGCGAGGCCAGACGCGGCGGAGCAGAGTGGATTTGGCCGTTCCGGCCACCAAATGGGGCACGGAGGGCATCTACGTGAAGCTGGAGCTGACCCGCAACTCTTGGTGGAGTTGGTTGGGGTCGGGGTGGCCGGAGTTGGCGCCGGCGACGAGTTTGGCGGCGCCGGGGCTCGGGTGAAAGTGAAACCGAGGCTGCGGGGCACGGCGAGGCGCGTGGAGTGATGCGTCGGGGCCCTGGGTGTGCGGTGAGGCTAGTGGACAAGGTGGTGCGGCCGTTGGGTGGCCGGAGCCTCGTCGGCGACGAGCTCCACGGCGGCGCGTGCGGGCGAGCTTCGTGCGCTCGTTGTAGGGCACGGGAAGAGGAACGGGGAGGATGGAGAGGTGGCCAGACTCACGGTGAATGTAGCGAGCGTCGAGGCGGGCTCGGGGAAGGTCGGAGCTGAGCGGGGCGATGATGGCAATCTCGGCGGCCGGAGTTGGGGAAGACGGGGTCAGGGGCGACTCCAGAGCGGGCGAGCGCTCGGGGCTCGTCTTGCTCGAAGAAGAGGAGGGTGGCGGAGCTCGTGGACACGGTCGGGTGGCGCGGGGACGACGGTAGCTATGGTTACGGCGGCGGAGCGGCGACGGTGGCGTCGGCCATGGCGAAGGGGGGCGAGGGAGGCGAGGCAGGGGCGAACGGCGTGTCCAGGGGCTCGAGGCGACGACGTGGAACTCATCCAGGGCAGCGAGGCGGCGAGAAGGTGAAGCAGGGCGGCGGGGAGCTGCGTGGCGCTCGCTGGTGCCGGCGTCGAGCACCTGCGTGCCTGCCTGGCCGAGCCAAGCAGCTCGCTGGCGCGGCAGCTGGGCTGGGCCGGCAGGTGGGCCGGTTGGCAGGCGCCAGGTAAGCTTTTCCTTTTATTTTTCCTTTTCTATTTTTCTGTAGCTTTGTGGACTTATTAAAAATACTAAAACAACTCCTAAAATCACCAAACTTCATCTGATCCTTAGTTAGAATAATTCCAGCAAGGAACATTTTAGTTTGGAGATATTTGAGCATTTGAAAAATTTTATAAATTTTAAATGCCCAAATTCAAATACTAATGCATTAATTCAATGACCTTCTGTTGACCTAGAAAAATATGCACCATTTTTGCCAGAGGTTTCAACCCAAGACAAAGAGAGTGAACATTTTAGAAGGGCATTTCAGGTTCATTGAAAATATTTTTAGTAAACCCTAGTTGATTTCAGGAGGGGTGCTGGGGGTTTCTGCCTTCCCCATTTCAAATTTCTGTCAAAAGTAAACATGATGCACACTCTAATGCATGAGCTAGGTGGGATGTGACACTATCAGTTGATAGCCAAAAGTATGTGTGCAATCGTGTTATCGATGCTTATTATTCTTGTGGCTCGTCAAGCCGTTCTATTTCAGAATGGATAGGAGAAACAAACTCCAGAACCTCATCCATATCTCGGATTGGGTCAAAGCAATTGTATTCAGTGGATCAAAATGCCAATCCAACTTTTGCTCTGTCCTACCCTGGAGTATTACCCCCTTTATGTCAAGAATATCATAGGAATTGCACCGTGTCTTATGAATTCTTGACGAAGTGATACTTCTTGTCATCGTTCTTCATTCCTCGGTCTCTGTGTTGTTGCAACCGGAATACCGACAAGTGAATTGTGATGTGTGAAATCAATACTCCTAGCAACCGTGTTGCTTGCTAGTTTTTGGACATTAATATCATTCTTAGCGTGTTGGTTATTGAATAACCATCCTAGGACTGATTGTGCTACCAAGTCCATTCTTGTTGGTGCACCCTTCGATCGATGAGTTAGTATAGTGTCAATCCTTTCTTATTTGATCATATCGTCTTGCCCTGAAAAGCAAGATTGATCTCGAGCTTAGTATCATATCGGTGGTTCGTGATTTTCCGAATATCTTCTCGGAAGTATTACCAGGTTGTCACCTGACCGTTATGTTGAGTTCGTGATCAAGTTGGTTTTCTTATAAATCACCCCTTCTCCAAGAATCTGGATTGGATATCCCTGAGCTAGTTGCTTAAGCTAGACAACAACTTGGAGAGTTGGAAGGTAAAAGCTTTGCTTAACTTAGTTCATCTCGAAGGGATATCTTCTGTGTGTGTGTTGAAGAAAGTTTATATATTCATCAATTGGTCCTCGTGATCAGTTGCTGGACCTATTGTCTTATCAGTCCTTTGATTTGAGTGTGGGCTATCGTCAAATCAAATAAGTACCAACGATGTTCATAATGTTGTCTTACTCGTGGTTGGTCCCTCGAGCATACACCATTACATCTTTGGTCTGACCAATGCTATCACCGTGTTCACATGATGGTGGAAGTCCAGTGATATGGAAATTCCGATGAGTTGTTGTTGAGCCCATCAGCAGCATTTTGTCTCCCCCATGATTCATGTTAAACATCAACCTAGTGTTGGAAACTTTGTAAGCAATGCCTTCGTGTTTCGTTCATGAAGCTTATGCTTGGATGAAAGAAGTGACTTTCCCCAAGTTCACGTGCATTAGGTGTAAGTTGTCGCCATGAATTTGAGAAAGGTTTGTTTTGTTTCCTCTAGAATCATCCCAAGTTAGTCATGCATATGTGCGAAGTACTCTATGGTTTAATAGGTTGGCCGCCTCCATTCTATATGTGTTTCCTAGCACACCAAGCCACTGATTGATTTGTTCAAGGAGAGGAAGTTCCTTCTTAAGAATCATGACTTATGTTAGGACTTCGTTATCCTCGATGATGGTTCTCTACCCGAACTCGGTAGTATTTTTATTATAAGACTACTATGTGGTCATGCTTGTCTGGGACAGCGTGTTCACATGTGGTAGCAAAACCCGCTCATGTTTTGGAGCTTGCTATCGTAGTTCCTTTTCTGAGAATCTCGCAATGTTATCTCGTCGACTTGTGTTGCAACCATTCTTTTCCAGGCATCATGTCTGAAAAATCCTGTTGCCAGCCAGATCTGAATCTCAGACAGATATGATGGCTGGAACATTCCAAGATCTATGATGTAGGTCCCGACGAGGTTGATGTTCTGGCCGACACACCTAGCCGGAAGATCTATTATTGTAGTATCTTGAACGAGCAATTCGACCATCTTGTCCATGAGGATTTGGTATGACTTATTCCACAAGTTGTTCCTTATGGATTTTTGTGCTCTCGAAGTCCGACCTTTACTTGATGGCCATGTTGATGCCTTTAAGCATTGATCGTGGTAACCAGTACATCAAGGAGAACATTAGAAGCGGAGTGCTAAATGTCTCTCGGTCGATCATCCAGATTCTGTTCCTTAGCCTCGCTAAGGGGAAGTCTGAGAAGGTGTTATCTTCCTTTGTATCCACATCATCCATTCTGGTGTGAGTATGTCATTCTTTCGATTTCGATCAAACGATCGTTTGTGATTGCCTTAGGCTGGTATAGAGAGTTGCAATGATCTTGAATCAAAAGTAATTCTTTTTGTCACTTAAGGGAATAGTTCCATGAGTCACCTTCCCCAAGGTGTCCCGCTATGGAATCATAGCAATTATCTCCTCGCCACTTTGAAACCATGCACCATCCTACTCCAACGTGAAGATGTTGCCTACCAAATTGAAACTTTGCCATCTGCTACCTTTCCTCATTCCAAATGTGTGTCTTGCGTCTCAACTCGAGATGTTCCAACATCTCATTCCGCGAATTGATCTTGAGTGCTCGATCTTCAAGAAGATTGATTACTATAGAGTTTCTTTTGTCATCATCGTGTTGGATGAAGATCCCGAAAGCAAAGACGACAAGATCAATTTGAGGCAATGAAACAACATCTTCAATGAGGGCAACTGGATCATGAAGATCGTGTTAGCTCGTGACCTCTCTGACTTCTTACCTCACGTCCAGAATCTCGGGGCGAGATTCTTGTTTTAGTGGGGGTGAGTTGTCACATCCCTAGTTCTAGTATGCACTAGGCTAGCCCATCTTGTGTTGCACCATGTTTAAATTCCAATTAAAGTTGAAATGGGGATGACAGAAACCCCCAGCACCACTGAATCCAACTAGGGTTATTAAAATACTTTTTCAATGAACCTGAAATGCCCTTCAAAAATTTTCATCATCTTTGCCTTGGTCTAGAACCTCTGACAAAAATGGTTCACATTTTTCTAGGACAACATTGGGTCACTGAATTAAATCATATGATATTTGCATTTGGGCATTTAAATGCTATATAACACTTTAAATGTCCAAATATTCATGAACTAAAATGTTTACTGTTGGAAATATTCCAAACAGTAGCCCTGAGCAGTTTCATGAATTTTGAGATTGTTTTGGTATTTTTAATAAAGCCCTCAAGTTACAGAATAAATAGAAAACAGAAATAAAAGGAGAGAGAGAGGTTACCTGTGCAACTTACCTGGCGCCCACCAAAGCCCACCTGGCCGGCCTGTTGACCAGCCCAGCCCACCTCCTCGCGCATCGTCTTCCCCATGCTTTCTGGCATCGTGCGTGGCGCGCGCACAACCTAGCCGCGGCCACCTCCTGCTTCCACCTCCTCCTGCCTCCCTGCTCGCTTCCTCGACCCCCTGGAGATGCCACGCGGCTCCCTTGATGCTCTCTCACTCTCCCCATGCTCATCCCCTTCTCTGGCTCCCTCCCCCTCTCTTCCCGAGCGCCGCCATCGCCGCCGTTGCCGTAGCCGCAGCCACCGTGCTCCTCGCGCTCAGACGACCTACCACGGAGCTCCGCCTCGACGCTCTCGTCCTCTCCACCGACTCATGCGACGCCAGAAGCCCCGTGCCGTCGTCCTCGCCTTCGTCTTCTTCCGCGGGATCCAACGACAACCGCTGACGATTCGACGTCGTTCGACCTCCCCGGAGCTCGCCGTCTGCTCCAACCGACTCACCGTGAGCCCCTGCCTCCTCTCCCCTTGCTCCCGTGCTCATTTTATCGCCATGGCCACCATTCCGCCGGCGTCCGATTCGCGCCGCCGCCTGAGCTCCTCATCACCGTGGCCAGAGGCCGTGTTCGTCGCTCCTAGGCACATGGACGTGCCCCAGACCTCGCTAGGAACCCAACCCGCACCCTAACTCGCTCCCCCGAGCGCTGCAGCTGCGTTCCTGCACCCGGCCGAACTCCGGTCGCTGCCTCGCTCACCGCCGTCGACGCCACAGCCCACCCGAGCACCAGCCACTGCCACCGTTTGAAGCGCCACAACAGCAGCTCTCCAACGCGCCCTTCCGCGCATCAAATGGTTATCTGTAGGAGAAACCCGAGCCACTCCAGTGCGCCTCCGCCGCGTTTGGGTCGCCGCCGGGGTAACTCCGGCGATGGTGACGTGGCAGATTAGTTTAGGCTAATGACGCACTTAGTCAACACCTAGTGACACTGACAGCAGGGCCCACCTGCTAATTAAACTTAGATTAGTTTCTGTTTAGTTTTAATTAATCTTAATGGCCCCACGCGTCAGCGTTGACCATGCTGACGTGGCCATTGACTGGGTCCACATGTCAGTGACCCTAACTGGCACTGAGACACTGACCAGTGGGTCCCACTGGTCAGGTTTGACCCGGACCGGGTCAGTTGACCTGCTGACGTCACGATGACGTGGTCCTGACGCCATAACTCATTTTCTAGATTAATTTTATTCAGGAAATTCCAGAAAATGCCTCAAACTTCTAAAATTCGTAGAAATTCAACCGTAACTCCAAATGAAATGATTTATATATGAAAAATTATCAGAAAAATCCAAAGAATCTGTTTATTGCATTTTAATGCATGTTAGAACAACTTATAGCTACTGTTTAGGACAAATCATGTAAATGGCATTTGAATTTCCACATATGGAGTTTGAATTTGAACCTTTGGTTCAAACCAACTTCATTTAATCTGGTTGCTAGATGCATTAGCTCAATCAACAGCATATTGCCATGTCACATTCATGCATCATATTGTTGCATTGCATTGATTGTGTTTCTTTCTCAGTTGCCGGTAATTGCCCCCTCTCGATAGACGCGTTCCGACGATGAGTTCGATGACACCGATGAAGAACTATACTATCTTCAGAAGTGCCAGGCAAGCAAAACCCCCTTGTTCATTCCGATACAATCCCACTCTCTCGCTCCTGCTCTCTTTTACTGCATTAGGACAACAACGATTCAACTGTTACATGCTGCGGTAGTTGAACCCCTTATCCTCTGCATGACATGTCATTGCCACAGTAAATAGATGAAACCCACTAGTATGAGTAGGAGTTGTTTGAGCCTTGATGTGCCTACTCATTCATGCTTGTTTGTCATGCCTGCTACTGCTTAGAGTTGAGTCGGGTCTGATTCATCGGGAATGAATTGGAATGTGGTGAACATGTCCTACTATTGAGAGCTAAGTGTGTGAACACGATTTGGTAAAGGTAGCGGTGAGAGGCCATGTAGGAGTACATGGTGGGTTGTCTCATTGCAGCTGTCCTCAGGAACTGAGTTCTGTGTTTGTGATCCATGAACAGTGACTACCACACATTGGAATGCTTAAGTGCCCCTCTCGACTTATTAACCCACTTGATCTCTGTCCAGGAGTTGCAACTAGTTTCTGGTGTTTGTAGGTAGTGTTAGTAGTATACCAAGTGGTACCTTGATCAGGTGGGCTTGGGACAGACTAGGCACTGTGGCACGGTGTACCAAGCGTAGATCCACCCGTCGAGGTGGGCTTGGGAACCCTGCACACATCGTTTGGGGCCGTGAGCGACACCCCGGCCGGATCTCCTTGCGGATGGAACCCGAATAGGCGATAAACCTGGACTAGAGACTTGTGTGGTTAGTCAGGTCGTGGCCGACTCCCTCGCCCGGCTTCCGCTTGAAGGTTGCCGAGGTACATGACGTGTACAGGGCGATAAGTGGCGAGAGCGTGTGTGAAGAAGTACACCCCTGCAGGGTTATCATTATCTATTCGAATAGCCGGATTCCTCAGATATGGAAACTTGGACCCCTTGCATAGTTCATAGACAAGTGAAAGTGGATACTCTAAAATGCGCAAGATAAGCGTGAGTGCTATGGATGGCGTTCTCGTAGGGAGACGGGAGCGGATCCATAGTGATGTATTGATATGGTGAATATGTGGACTCGTGTGCGCCACCTCAAAAGAGTTACTTGCAGTCGTAGTTCAGGATAGCCACCGAGTCAAAGCTGGCTTGCTGCAGTCAAACTCCACCACCCCCTTTATTGATACCGATGCATATGTAGATAGTTCTGATGTAAGTCTTGCTGGGTACATTTGTACTCACGTTTGCCTATTTTATGTTTTTGCAGAGAGACTTCAGTCTCGCTAGTAGTACCGCTTGGACTCTAACGTTTAGCTTGTTACCTCAGCTACGATCTTGTGCCCTCGGCAGGATCTGGTAGATAGTCAGGCTTCTCAGCCTTTTTCATTTGTAGATGTCTGTACCCAGACATGTTAAGCTTCCGCATGTGCTTTGTCTTGTATGCTCTGAATGTTGGGTCATGAGACTCATGTTTGTAATATCTCGCTCCTCGGAGCCTAATGAATAAATACTTTGAGTCGTAGAGTCTTGTTGTGATGCCATGTTGTATTTACTCATATCGGGCATATTGTGTGTATGATTGAAATGCTTGGTATGAGTGGGATCCGACTATCTAGTTGTTTATCCTTGGCAGCCTTTCATATGAGGAAATGTAAGTCTAGTGCTTCTGAGCGATAGTAGTCCGCTACAGCCCGGTTCACCGGAGTCCTGCTAGCCCAGCACTACTGCTCGGAACACTTGACTGGCCGGCATGTGTTTCACGTCGTTCCTGTGTCTGTCCCTTCGGGGAAATGTCACGCGCTGTTATCCGGAGTCCTGCCTAGCCTGCTACAGCCCGGGTTACCAGAGTCCTGTTAGCCCAGTGCTACAGCCCGGATAAATACGTCGATGACCGACATGTTCGATGTGATTCATGTATGCCTGTCCTCATGGGTTAGCGCTGCTTTGGGTTCACGACTAGCCATGTCGGCCCGGGTTCTCTGTCATATGGATGCTAGCGACACTATCATATACGTGAGCCAAAAGGCGCAAACGGTCCTGAGCCAGGTAAGGTGGCACCCGTGGGAGTACCGTGCGTGAGGCCGCAAAGTGATATGATGTGTTACGTGCTGGATCGATGTGACTTAGGATCGGGGTCCTGACAATATAATGTGTTATTGAAATGATTTACATGCATTGCACTGTTCATAGTCTGGTATACTAAGGTGGTATTCCCCTTTGGAGAATTCTTGGATTGAGTTGGCACATGTTTACACATGTTTAAGACTAAAAAGTCTGCTATGCCTTGATGATCTTTGAGTTTCAGAATAGTTATATAACTTTCATGCCCGATTCAATGTTGCTTTGTCGCTCTGCATGATTATGACCGTTATTGCTCTCTAGTTGGTCGCTCCCAGTCTTTTGCTAGCCGCCACCTGTACTAAGCGGACTGACTGCTTGTGCATCCAAAATCTTTAAAACCAGTTATTCCATATGAGTCCATCATACCTGCCTATACATGGTATTTACCTGCCATTCCTAATAAAGACTTCCGTGTACCATCTCGAAATTAATCAAAAGATTTCTCTTTTTGTGCCTCTATTTTAGCTCATGAGGAAGTAGTAGTTAATTCATGATATTTTTTGAGTTAGACAAGTTTCACCCCGGGATTGCATGTATAATGTGCAAACCCTTAATATGAGTAGGAGCTGGCTTAGAGTGCGCCCGGCTCATAAAAGATAATACAACAAACGAACCCTCCTTCACGCTTTGTTCATGAGAAATCAGAAAACTTTGGCAGTGATAAACAAAGGAGATTAAGAGGATGTTATGATCCTCATACGGGAGCCGTTCCTCGAAACTTGTCTAGTTCAAAAAGTGATTGAGTTACCTGCTAGCATTCGTTGACGAAATATGCACCTCTCAAAAAAAATTCTCTCTCTGTTTTTAAAACCAAGAGCTCTGGTACATGTTTAGTTTTTGTTTCCGACCATGGGTTTTCAACCTCGCCATAAAATTCCACGGTTCGAGAGTCTCCACCTTCTTTCTTCAAAGCACCGACTAGGAGAGCATAATTGTCATTCTGAGTGTAATGTGCATTGTCCCAAAGTATTACATTGTCTTCTGCATGCTTGTGATATTATTCATTCTGAAATTCTTAGTTCTAGTCTCCTTTAAAACTCTGGAGGAGTTTCTACATTTATGTTTTGCGTCACTCATGGAGGCTAGCGAGATACCACCCTAGTATGCTCAAGCTATGTGTAATGTAATCTTGTCTTGATTTTCAGTAATATATTATTTACTTTTAGATATTTGTGATTGCTCACTTGAAAGAGGGATTGCTCCGTGCATTGTCCTCATAGAACTGTTTCAATACTTGCTAGACTCTTTTTTGTAGTACATGCTTATATACATCTAATGAAGCAAAAGAGTTTGTCAAAGTTTTCTTTGTCGCGTCCAGTTCGTTGAACTGAATTGCTTGAGGACAAGCAATATGCTAAGCTTGGGGGAGTTGATACGTCTCAAACGTATCTACTTTTCCAAACGTTTTTTATATTGTTTTGGTCTCATTCTTGCATGATTTGAGCTAAACTAACCCGGACTGACGTTGTTTTCAGCAGAGCTGCCTGTATGGTTTTATTGTGTGCAGGAAAACGGATTTTTAGGTATCTCAGAAAATTCCACGAAAAATCACAGAAAATCCACGCACCCGAAGGAACCCAGAGCCAGAAGAAGGGCCAGAGGGGGGCCAGGGGGAGCCCAGGCGCCCTGGTGGCGCGGCCCAGCCCCTGGCCGCGCCGGGGGGTCGCCTGGGTGGGCCCCACCTCCCCTGGTGCCCTACTTCGACTCGTATTTTATCTCGTGACGGAGAAATCCTAGATGAGAAGTCTCTCTCCCAGTTTTCGTCGCGGAGCCGCCACCACCCTCTGTTCTTCCTCGGGAGGGCTAATCTGGAGGCTGATTTGGCCTCCGGAGAGGGGAGAGCGTCGCCATCGTCATCATCATCACCACTCCATCATCCCTCCATGACTTCTCCCTCCATGGGTGAGTAATCCCCTGCTGTAGGCGAAGGGGATGGTAGGGATTGGATGAGTTAGATCATGTAATAATTTGTCAGATCGTTGGGGGCATGTTGCCTATCATCTACTATGGTGTTTATCATCTTTGCTTCAACTCGTTATTCTTAATGCTTGTCACTAGGGCCCGAGTGCCATGATTTCAGATCTGAACCATATGTGTTTGCATGAATATATTTGTGTTCTTGATCCTATCTATGAGTTGTTTGCACCTATTACGGTTTGGAACCGGCGATCCCAAAAGTGACAGCTTGGGACACCAAAGGGGATGGTCCGTAGTTTGAGGATTACATGTATCCATTGAGTTTATTGCTTTGTTCCGGTGCTCTTTGACCGGAGCACCTTAATCTCCATAAGTTCCTTTTAGCCCCGTTCGTAGCGGGGTGGTAGGACAAATGATGTTGTGCAAGTTCTTATTGCAAGCACGTACAACTACCTACGGGATACATGCCTAATGTTTGATATTTGCCTAGATGATCATTACTTTTCCGTGTGCCTTGCCCCAAGTTGGAATCATGATATATCTCATCCATGCAGCGCCCAACCAGCCGTCTCCCTAGCCTACAGTATTTTAAATACTACTGGTTACTAGTTGCTACTTTTGCTATTTACTTTTGCTGTTTACTTTTACTATCACTTTCATCACTATCATATCACTGTCGCCACTTATCTTTTGTTACAAGTAAGTATATTTCAGGTGCGGTTGAATTGACAACTCAACTGTCAAAGCTCATAAATACTCTTTGGCTCCCCTTGTGTCGAATCAATAAATTGGGTTATTCCTACCCGCGAAGACTATCTCGATCCCTTACGGTTGAGGGTTATCACCCGTCGCCTCGAGTTCCAACACCCTAGGCTTCCAGATTCCAGGCGCACCGGACCTTCGACAATGTCCGGCTCCGACCTCCAAGGCCGATGGATGCCCTCCTCCGTTACGGAGGAGGACGTATTAATGTTGAGGGAAGCTAGATTCCTGACCAGCGAGATTCCGCACAGGTTGCCTGTTCAAGGACAGGTGATCCCTAGCTCTCAGCCCGGTGAGAGTGTGGTATTCATATCCCACTTCCTTCGGGGATTAGGCTTCCCAATGGATCCCTTTGTAAGGGGGCTGATGTTTTATTATGGGCTGGAATTCCATGACTTAGCTCCGGAGTCCATCCTCCATATCTCCTCATTCGTTGTTGTGTGTGAAGCGTTCCTCCGTGTTACCCCTCACTTCGGATTATGGCTCAAGACCTTCAAAGTAGAACTGAAGATGATCGAGGGGCGCCACGTAGAGTGCGGAGGCGCTGCTATAAAAAGAAATACCGATGCTCCATGGCCCGAGGGCGCTTTTCAAAGGAGCTTGGCTTATGGCAACAGGAGTGGTTCTATATCACCGCTCCTCGGGGCACCGCATGGGTGACGCCTCCTGCCTTTCGCTCGGGTCCCCCACCGCGGTTAGCATCGTGGATCAACACAGGGTTAGATCGGGGCTTGCCCAAAGACGTACCTTTGCTGCAGGGCCGCATTAAGGATCTCTTGGAAGGAGACCTCAACCTGGTCAAGGTGACACAAGTCATGCTGATTCGTTGGACACTGCCCGGCCAACGTCGCCCCCTTCGCCTGTGGGAGTTCAATCCAGAGGGACCGCGAGTTCTCCGGGATTTTATGGGCGTGACGCCCGCGGAGATGTATAAACTGTTCTTCGGATCACAAGAAGTGAGTTCGGAGTTGACCGAGGATATGGGTTTAAGCCGCAATCGCCCGAATACTCAAGTAAGTGACCTTGTGCCCGGACCTTCTATCCACATAATTGCTCTTAACAGCACTTCTCCTTTTTAAGCAGGAGTGGATAGCGAAGGCGAAGCTGATCAGGTGTCCGGCTCCCCTTCCCGAAACCAGGCTGGATCCCGTGCTAGTCAGGATGCTGGAGGTAGTGCCTTTGGAGGGAAATAAGGGGGAGGACAAGGAAACTATGGCCTTCTCGAAAGAGGCCATTCCGAAGGGGGGAATCGATAATTCCTCTCCTAAGGGAAAGAAAAGGGCCGCCTCTGACGACCCGGAGACCGTAGCCTCGAAGCGGGGGAAAGAATCCTTGTCAGAGGGCCCGACGCCGTGGAGCCCCTCGGCCGAACTAAACCCTCAAAGGGACCAGCTCTCCAGCGAGCCGTAAGTAGAAGAAGAGTTTTTCTTTTAAGAGAAATCCTTGATTTATATCTAAGAAGTTTTAACCGAAACCTTACTTTGTAGTTCGGACCTCAGCCCTTCTCAGCAGAACTCGTCCTCGGGGGATCTTCTTCCGGATATGATGGAGAGCGGAACGCCACCTTCTTCTGTATCGCCAAGCAAGGCGGGCGACGCTGAAGTGTCGTCGCGGAGGATTTCTCCGAATCCGACAGGGGCGGAAGGTGGCCATGTGGCCCCCCGAGGTTCTCCGCGTCCGGCCTTTGAGGGAGGCCATGGGACGAGTCCGGCACCATCTGGGGTTCGGCCGGAGGAGCTAAAGATTTTGCTGGGGCGAGCCTCTGTCTCAGAGGAGCATCATGCGTTGATGAACACGGTGATTGAAAAGATTTCATCCGCAGAAAGCGGATTGCACGAGGCCGTCAAAAGTTTACTGGCAGGCCTTCAGGTACGTTTTAAATAATGTACACTTGTGTTAGTTGCGCATAAATAAAGTGCGCCCTGTGTAGATAGTAGCCCCTGAGACTCTGTGCGTCGTTAAAATTGACGGCGCGCAGAGGATATTAATCCCAGGTCCTTTAAGTGGCACCTTTATATGTAGGTGGCGGATTGTCCGGAGTCAAGCCGGACTCGTGAATTTGCCGAACTGAAGCGACAACTTGATGGGGCAGAAGTCGACATCGTGCTTGTTAACAAGCGGCTTGATGATGCTCAAGGTATTGAAATCATCGGGCGATTGTTAGTAAGAGGAGCTTTATGTCAATATCTTACCGTGTGTATGCTTTACGCACATGGTGCGGCCGCCGTGGAAGGTCTTAGGGCCGAACTCGCCCGAGCGAAGGAATAAGCCAGGAAAAGCGATGCGGCTGCCGTGAAAGCCCTTGAAGAGCTGAAAGCCGAACAGGCTGCCCATTGCCAAAGCAAGGAGGGGATGGCTGATATGGCCGTAAAGTTAAAGAATGCTACTGACCGTTGCAAGCTTCCTGAAGAAGAGGGTCGGGCGAGGCAAACGAGCTTAGAGAAGGCTGTTGCTGACGCCAAGGACGCCCGCTCTATAATGAGAGCGGCAAGGGAAGAGCTGCGTCAAGCCGGACAAATTGCGGATGGAAAGCCCTTCTTGCTGCGGAGAAAATTTTGTGATCCGAAGTTTGCCCCGTTAGACCGGACGTGGAGTGTAGAGGATACCTATCTGGATTTGGCGGCTAGTGCTGCTGATGCGACCGAACACTTTCGAGATAAAAAGGGTCATGAAGTGGAGAAGCTCTTTTGGTCGTAATTCATCAATCCAGAGCGTCCACTGGCAGTGGACGATCGCCTGGCCCAATGGGCCGAACTGAATAGGTTGTCCGGACTCGCCATGAAGTACGTCATGGATCATCTGTGTCCGGGGAGATCGAAGCCGAAGAGTTATTTCAGCTTGGTGCAGCAATTTCTAGACGTGGCGCCACGTATCGATGCTATGAAGAGGTCAGCGTGCATAGAGGGCGCTCGGCTGGCTCTTGCCCGTGTCAAGACATAATGGGCAGATATGGAGCCCACAGTTGTTGCGTCCCGGGATTCGGATAAAAGCCAAATACCTTCCGAGCACTATTTTAAGGAAGTCCTCGAAGGCGCTCGCGTAATAGAGACGCAATGCTCGAAGGATGCTATATTATGATAGCATATGTAATCATAAAACAGTATTTTGATAAATTGTAGTGGCATTTTTTAGACTTGTTCCTTCAAGTATTAAGAACACCTCCTGTGCGGCCGTTTTAATATATAAATTCTGAAAGATTGCAGTCGTTGGCTTCAGCCCCCACGCACATAGTGCGGGGGTGCGTGCAGAAAACGCATTTTCACACTTAACCCAACGTCTTGGTCCTACAAAGGAGGTGATAGCGCAGCGGGCTAGGCAACCGGACTATAATGCTTTAACACTTTCACTTAGCCATAGGAGCTTGACAGTGGGACTCTTTAGGTAGCCCCTTAGTGGCGACTGCGCTTGCCTGAATTCGGGGCGCATACATGCCTGACCGGGAAACGGCCCTTCATCAAAGCGGAGGAATCCGATAAATTCCTATAAGTCATCGAGTGGCGACCAGTCTCGCGCTACATCATGACAGTCGGTTTTCGGCTTTCTCTACTAAGGTGCTCACCCGGCCGAACCGGGGCACAATCGCAGTAGTTCTCCTGGTGCTACCTTAGCCGATAGAACGGAACGTAAGGTAGCCGAACTCAGGAGCCGGGCAACCCAACATTTGACCAAAGACATGATTCGGAGCTGATGCATATAGTGCCAAAACTCGTGACGCCGAACACTCCCTAAGGTGTTCGGTCTTTATGAGTGCTGGTGAAACAACACCCTTAAAAAAAGAAGAGCCCCTGGTGTCCAGGTACGAGCAAAAATTCTGGCGTGGCCACATGCCAAAACGCCAGCCTCCTCCTTGGTTACAGTAGAAAAAAAACCAGGGGATGTATAGCAGCAAGAGACAGTAAAAAAGGTTTACGCATGGTCTTAATCTAAAAAGAATCCTTAGGACGGGTCCCTACTGCACGTCTGCGCCTGTGTCTCCGCTGTGCCGTGTCCTGGACGGGCGCCGCACGACGTTCATCTGTAAAAGAGAGGAACTGAATTGAAAATGGGTCGTGCGGAACAAAATAATAAACAAAATATAAAGTAAAACATATAAAGTTGAGCTTTATTGTCTCTGCGTATAGCCCCCGGTACGGGGGTATATTGTGTTTTAAGCCTGCGTTGATGATGGACTTGTGTCGAACTCATTTAGTCCGGGTCCGTGGCCTTTAATGACTTATATCGAAAAAGTCTTTTGGCTGGCGAGGCCACTTTATTGTGCGGCTGTTTAAGCGGCCGCGCAATCCTCCGTTTGGAGGAGGCGTATTTTAGTGCGCTCCCTTTAAAGAGATGATGCCTCGTGGACCGGGCATCTTAAGCGTGAGAGATGCGTAGTGCGGTATTGCGTTAAAGCGAGCGAAAGCTCCGCGTCCCATTAGTGCTTGATAGCCACTTGAAAACGGGATGATATGGAAGGTCAGCTTTTCGCGACGGAAGTTACTGGCAGAGCCAAATATGACTGCAAGCCGGAAAAAACCCATACAATGGGTGTCCGGGCCCGGTGCTACCCCTTGAAAGGAGGTTTTGCTGTGGTGGATTCTTGCTGGGTTTATGCCCATGCGGTGGATTGTATCCTAATATATCAGGTTTAGTCCACTGCCGTCGTCCATAAGGACATTGGTAAACTGGAATCCGTCAATTATTGGATCGAGTATCAGGGCAGTCCGGCCTGCGTTTTTGATATTTCTAGAATAATCTAGCTGATCAAAAATGATTGGTTTTAATAACCAGTGGCGGGACCCCTGATAGATAGGTTTTATTGTGCGTACCTTTATGGGTGCCACACGTTTTGTTACGTGAAGTAAGTTCACTGTTTTAACTTCTTGTGGGAAGTTCTTTTGTTTCCTGGTGTTCTGCTTCTGGGGTTCGTCATCGTCTTCGCTTGGTGTATCGAGCCCCTTGTGTTCGGCGTTAAGCCTTCCGGATTGTTTAAAAACCCAACAGTCTCTGTGGGTGTGATTGGCAGGCTTCCTAGGAGTACCTTGTATCTGACATATTCTGTCCAGGATTCTGTTTAAGCTGGACGGATCGTCCCTATTATCCTGAAGGGGTGGTTTTGTCTGATTTTGCCATGAGCTTTTGAATCCGGCATTGACTGCCGTGCTCTTCGGACTTTTTTCTTTGGTTTGGCGACGGTCCTTATTTCGTCGCGGTTTTCCGTTTCCATCCCTGATTTCGGATGTACTTGGGTCGCTGGGGCTGCATCGTGCCAACCAGCTATCCTCTCCTGCGCAAAACGGGTCATGAGGCTTGTGAGTGCGGCCATTGTTCTTGGCTTTTCCTGGCCAAGGTGTCTGGCGAGCCATTCGTCTCGGACATTATGCCTGAAAGCTGCTAAGGCTTCGGCGTCCGGACAATCCACTATCTGATTCTTTTTAGTAAGGAATCTGTTCCAGAACTGCTGAGCTGATTCTCCGGGCTGTTGAGTTATGTGACTAAGATCGTCTGCGTCCGGGGGGCGGACATAGGTCCCTTGAAAATTTGCTCGGAAAGCATCATCGAGCTCTTCCCAACTTCCAATTGTGTTTTCGGGAAGGCTTTTAAGCCAGTGCCAGGCTGGCCCTTTAAGCTTAAGGGGTAAATATTTGATGGCGTGGAGATCATCTCCTCTAGCCATATGTATGTGGAGGATATAATCCTCGATCCAGACTCCGGGGTCTGTTGTTCCATCGTACGCCTCTATGTTGACGGGTTTGAATCCCTCTGGAAATTCATATTCCAGGACCTCATCAGTGAAACATAGGGGGTGTGCGGCGCCCCTGTATTTGGGTGTGCCGGATTCTGATGATGTCTTTTTTGCATTGCTTGTGAGAGCTTGCTTTCTTGGCCCGTAAATAGACCTGGCTGGGCCATGATGCGAGTCTTTAATTGGGTCGCATGCCGCATTGAGTGCGGCGCCACTTGTCGTTTTATGGTGGTCGTGGGGTCGTCTATCCGACCGTGTGGCTTTTTATTTTTTGAATGCGAGGGCTCTAGGGCTTCTTGGTCAAATTCGGGCAGTAGTTTTCTCTTCGGATAGCTTTTAGTGCGGCGGCTGCCGCCATATTTGTCTGCGGTCTTGATTACCTTGCTCCATCTTATTCTGAGTGCATCTTCCGCCGTCTTTAGCTTCCGCTTCTGCTTTTTCAGGCTGCGTGCTGTGGCAACGAGCCTTTCATGGAGATTCTTCTGCTCCGTGGTTTTATCCGGCGAGAGATCGTCCGGAGTTCTGTTATGGCCGGGGGAGGGCTGTCTGTCCTCTCTATCTGCGTTGCCCTATTCGGACGGTTGCTCTGAGGCATGCTCGTCGTCTACCGGCTCATCCTGCTCTATGGCTGGGTCTTGATCGAGGCGGGGCTTTGGCTCGGCGTTTTCGTCGCCGCTTTGATTGCTTTTCGGAGGGTTTATCCCTTTTTTGTCCCCTTTTTCCTCGTTGTCGTTTCCTTTAGGGGTATCCACCATGAATACATCGTTAGGTGGGGTGGAGGTCCAGTGCCCTATAGGTGCTGGTTCCTGTTCGTCTCCATCTTCGTCGTCCATACCGTCGAAGTCTTCGGATCTGAAGTCAAGTATGTCGATTAAATCATCGACAGTGGCTATTAAGTAGGTGGTGGGTGGGATTTGAATTTCTTCGTCGTCCGAATCCCAACCTCGCAGACCATAGTCCGGCCTGGGCTCTCCTGATAGAGACAGAGACTTGAGAGAGTTCAGGATATCACCGAAAGGTGAGTATCGAAAGATGTCCGCGGTGATGAACTCCATTATAGGCGCCCAATCGGATTCGATCAGCAGGGGCACGGGAGGCCCGGAGTTCGGAGAAGAATCCGACTCCTTGGAGTCATGGGCCGTGCGGAGTGCGGGGCTGGCGTTCGGCTCGATCGCCTTCAAGATTGCAGCCCCCGAGGTGACGTCCAACCGTTCATCCTCAAAGAACGCAGCGGGCTCCGAGTCGAGGATCGGGGCCGGAGCGTGTGCGGCCTCCAGGGCACTATTCGGAGGCAGAGCTATATCATGCCCCTCGAGGTAGTGCGGCGCCCTTGGTTGTGGCTCGAACCCGTCAAAGATCAAGTCTCTGCGGATATCTTCCGTGTAGTTTAAGCTTCCAAACCTGACTTGATGGCCAGGGGCGTAGCTTTCGATCTGCTCCAGACGACCAAGCGAATTGGCCCGCAGAGCGAAGCCGCCGAAGACGAAGATTTGTCCGGGGAGGAAAGTCTCACCCTGGACCTCATCGTTGTTGATGATCAAAGGAGCCATCGGGCCTAAAAGCGACGACACAGAGGAACTCTCAATGAAAGCACCAATGTCGGTGTCAAAACCGGCGGATCTCGGGTAGGGGGTCCCGAACTGTGCGTCAAGGTCGGATGGTAACAGGAGACAAGGGACACTTTATTTTACCCAGGTTCGGGCCCTCTCGATGGAGGTAAAACCCTACTCCTGCTAGATTAATATTGATGATATGGGTAGTACAAGAGTAGATCTACCACGAGATCAAGGAGGCTAAACCCTAGAAGCTAGCCTATGGTATGATTGTGTATGATAGTGGTTGTCCTACGGACTACAACCCTCCGGTTTATATAGACACCGGATAGGGTTAGGGTTACACGGAGTCGGTTACAATGGTAGGAGATCTTGAATATCCACAAGCCTAGCTTGCCTTCCACGCCAAGAAAAGATCCTTCCGGACACGGGACAAAGTCTTCAATCTTGTATCTTCATAGTCCTGGAGTCCGGCTGAAGGTATAGTCCGGCTATCCGAACACCCCCTAATCCAGGACTCCCTCATAGGGGCTGAGCAAAAGCGGTAACATAGCCAAACAACGGTTTGCTAGGAAGGGTGCCAAAGGTTAGAGGTTCATGGCAATTTGGGAGGCTTGATAAGCAAGTGGTGGGTAACGCAGCATAGCGATAGAACGAAGAAACTAGCATAGCAATGATAGTAATGAGATCCAAGGTGACAGTCATCTTGCCTGAAATCCAGCAAGGAAGAAGAACGAGTCCATGAAGAAGATGAAGCCACAAAGACGAACCAAGCGTAGACGAACGAATCCTCACGATCGCAACGAAACGGAAACTAACGAGAAAAGCACACAACACGGTAAACACACCACACATGAACAAGGCATGATGCTCAACCAAGTATGATGCATGACAAGGCTACATGAACTACTCAGGGCAACAGATGATGCACAGAAGAGCAACACATCAAAGCAAGTTTAAATGAGGCCGGAAACAACATATAGCAATTCCGGTAAGTCCTCATGTGCAAATTTCGAAATTGGTCCTGATCTGAATAAACCTTATGTTCAAGTTGTTAAACATCTAGTTAAGATGCACCACGATGATCTACACGAAATTCTAGTCAAGTTACATATAAAGTTCATTTAATTCGGAGCTACGGCCTAGAAGATATGAGCAAAACAAGATAACATGGCATTGATGCAAAATGCATTCAAACATCAAGCAAACACCTCGAAACATAGATGCAACAAGATAACATGAAGCTAAACACAAAACTAAGCAAGTTTCATATAGAGCACATCCAAAACGGAGCAACGGTTCAACACATACACAACATACAAGTTTAAAGGACAAGTTGTCCAAAACAGCAACTAGGCATGTTGCAAGCATCAAAACAATATGCTACAAGATCTCAACATGAAAACAAAAGGCACGGACATGATGTAAAGGTAAAGCATAACAAAATATCAACACTGAGCTATCTCCAGAAACTAATAGAACATGCTTAAAAGGACATGGCAAGATTGCAAATAATAACAGGTTCACAGACTTGGTGGAATTCACAGGACATGGCAGAAATAACATCAGGTTGCAATGTTTAGAGCTATCAAACAACATGCTACAGGAACTTATCATGGAAACCAAAGACATGTCATGAATCTACTAATTGCATTTAACAAAGAACCTTACTGACCATGAGCCAAAATGGCACAGAAGGTATGATGACATCCATGTAAACATAGCAAGTTTCATTATCAGGTTACAGCAGACAACATTATATAGCACTCTTGCAACGGTGATTAGGGCATCAAGATGGACTCTAATGAACATGGCCCAATGGAACAAAATTAAGAGCACAACGATATGAACATTAAGATTTATCATGAACGGAAGACGGAGCAATATGCTAGGAGATATGGCATGTCCAATTGGGCATAAAAATGCAAGAATCTGGGGACTTAGAAGAATTTCGGGGTCAACCTCGTTCAGATCTGGATCGGGCACGGTTTTTGAGGATGGTCGGAGTTGCGTCGGGGAAGAAGAAGGAGGCGGCCGGAGGAGCTCACGGGGGCCGGGAACGACGGGAGGAGGACGGCGAGGGGCGGCGACCGGCGCGGAGGTCGGAGTCCTCGGGCGCACGATGCCGGCCGGCGAGGTCCGAGGGGCGGCGCGGGGAGGCGTCGATGGCGGAGATGGCGGAGGGAGGCGCGGCGGCGGAGGCCAGGCCGGGCGGCGGGAGGAGGCGAACGCCGGGGCGGCGGAGGCGGCGGCCGCGGGGCGCGGCGCGAGGGCGAGCGCGGCGGCAGGGCCGAGGTGCGGCGGCGGAGGCGGGCTCCAGCGAGCGCGGGAGCTCGCGGGAGCTCGCGGGCGCGGGCGGCGGGGATCCGGGCCCTGGCGGGCCAGATCTGGGCCTGCGGGCCTGACGGCTGCGGGGGAGCCGGCGAGGCGATGTGGCGCGCTCCTGTTGGCCGGGAGCGGCCGCTCGGGTGAGGTGGCTTGACCTGATTGGTCCGGGTGATGTGGAGGCGGCGGTGGACATGTCCGGCGATGGGACGGACATGTCCGGTTGCGGGAGGAGGAAGATGGCTAGGGTTTCATCCGCGAAAACGGAAGGGGAGGGACGTTTATATAGGTAGAGGAAGCTAGGAGACTCCAAATGAGGAGCGGTTTTCGCCCACACGATCGTGATCGAACGACCAAGAGCATGGGGATGACTTAGATGGGTTATTGGGCTGTTTTGGAGGGGTGTTGGGCTGCAACCCAAAAGAGGCCTTTGCGGTTACCCGGTTAACCGTTGGGGCATCAAACGACCTCCAAATGGCACGAAACTTCACAGACGGTCTAGCGGTGCTATACCAAGGCCTCTTGGCAAACCTCGGTCCATTCTGAGACCGTTTAACACCTGCACACGAAAAGGGGGCAAAAGGGGGCGCCGGGGGACATAGGAATGCCGGATTGCAAAACGGACAATGGGGAAATGCTCGGATGCATGAAACGAACACGTATGCAGGAAGAGATGCACATGATGACATGGAAAAATGCAACATGCAAGCAAATGACATCACAACAACGGCGAAAAACTTGCGGACACCTGGCGCATCAGATCTGGGGCGTTACAGAATCCTACTTGGGGTCCCTCCCAAGCCGCGCCCCTTCTTTCCTTATTTGGAGTACGGGGAAAGGCAGGGATGGTGGCGCCCCTCCCTTTCTTTCTCCCATGAGAGGGAAAGGCGGGAGGGACCAGCCCTCCCCCTTTTCCATCCCTAGGGCTTTCCAAACAAGTGGAGGGGCGCACCAGCCCCCTAGTTGTCTGGTCTATCCCTCCCTTTGGCCCATTAAGCCTAAAACTTGTGGGGGTGCCCGGAACCCCTCCCGGTGACCCGATTTCTTCCCGGTACGTCCCGAAACACTTTCGGTGTCCAAATACCATCGTCCTATATATCGGTCTTTACCTCTCGACCATTTCGAGACTTCTCATCATGTCCGTGATCTCATCCGGGACTCCGAAAAAAATACAGTCACCCAATCATATAACTCATATAAAACTATATCTCCAACGAATATAAAGCATACGGGCCCTACGGGTTCGAGAATTATGTAGACATGACCGAGACACCTCTTCGATCAATAACCAATAGCGGAACCTGGATGCCCATATTGGCTCCTACATATTCTATGAATTTCTTTGCCGGTCGAACGGTTATGACAACTGTAACACCCCGGATGTAACTTGCCATATTTGTAACTCCAACTCTTGCCATTTTCGGCTATGTGATATAATATTTCCCTCCGTGGTTGGGTTTTTCCGTCTTTTGCATTTGGTTCATGTCATGCATTTCATATCATGTCATCATGTGCATCGCATTTGCATACGTGTTTGTCTCATGGATCTGAGCATCTTCCCTGTTGTCCGTTTTGCAATCCGGCGCTCCTCTGTTCCCCGGCGTCCCCTTTTCCCTTTTCTCCGTGAGCGGATATTAAACTTTCTCGGAATGGAACGAGGCTTGACATGTGGCCTTGGTTTACTATCGGTAGACCGCCTGTCAAGTTTCGTGTCATTTCGACTTCGTTTGATACTCCAACGGTTAACCGAGGGTCCGAAAAGGCCTCATGTGTGCTGCAGCCCAAAACCCCTTCAAAACAGCTCAATAACTCATCTAAGTCACTCTCATGTCCATCGTCGTTCGATCATGATCCCGTGGCCGAGAACCGCTCTCTATTTGGAGCCTCCTAGCTCCTTCTACCTATAAATATGTGCCCCTCTCCTCCATTTTCGGGTCAAAAACCCTAGCCCCGCTCCTTCCGCCGCCGCCGGACGAAATCCGGACGGGCGGACGTGTCCGCCCACCACCCCCCGACCACTCGCGCGCTGCCACATGGGCAGGCGCGCCCACTTCGCCGCGTCGCCGCCGCCGGCCCGCTCGGGCCCGCGCGGGGCCCTCCCCGGCCCGCCGCCGCCCGCGGTCTCCCGCGCCGCGCTCTGCCCGCTCGCCTCCCCACGCCGGAGACAGCCTCCACCGCGGATCCGTCGCTCGCCGCCGCTGCGCCGAGCTCCCGCCGGCCGCCGAACTCCCGCCGCCCGCGCCGCCTTCCGCCGGCCCGCGCCGCCCGAGGTCGCCGGTCGCCGCCGCCGCCCGTCCCCGACGCCGGCAGCTTCCGCGGCCGCCTCTTCCGGCCATCTCCTCCGGCGAAGAGTCCCAGCCCCGCCTCGGTTCGCGTGCCGAGCCGAACCCCTAGATCCGGAAAAATCGAAGGTCGATTTCTTCAAAGTCTTTTTGGCAGATAATTTTGTTGCATGTTCATCCTGCCATATCTCCGCGTCCGTAGCTCCCTTTCGTGCGTATAATATGTCGAATTGTTCGCCTCGAAGAGTACATCATTTTATCCTTCTGCGTCATCTTAATTTGAGTTCATCTTGATGCCCGAAATGCTGTTAGAAGAGGACTATGTGATGTTAGTTTCTGATTCTTATCAGAACATGCACTTTTGTCATTTTTGCCATGATTGACGTGTACCTCCTATAAAGTTGAGTCCTACACGAGTTTTGTAATATGCCATGCCTTCTATCCAGTGAATTTTACTATGTATTTTTGTGATCTCTATGGTGACTACCACAAGCATGCCAACTAGGGTACTTAATGTTGCTGAATTCAGGGACTTAGTATTTTCACTAAGTTTTTCCCTGCTGTTATTTTTATGCCATGTGTTCATGTTGTTTCAGAGAGATCCATGCATATTTTGAGCATGATCAGTAAGGGTGTTTTAAGAATATGGATTTGCTCTATCCATCCATGCTTTTGTTTGTATTTATGGGGTGCCATAGCTAGAGTCAATCGAGCTCTACTTTTGCTACAAATGTTGCTGGCAGATTGTTTACATGTTATTCGATTTTGCCAAGCTTGTTGTAGTTGATCCTTGCATGCTATGATGTTGTTCTTGCCATGTTTAGCTTCTATGCCATGTCTTCTTGATGTATATATGCTTAGTTTATCATGCAATGCTCTGTAGTGAGTGCATCGAGCTCACCAACATGCCTACTTGTTATCTGTTTTGGACATGTCCAGTTTTCTGCTAAGTCTGGAAACTGTAACGAAACTTGCTTATTTGACATGGGTGTTATTATGTTTTCTGATCCCTTTTGGCTTATGGTCAGTAAGGGACTTTTGTTAAGTGCTTTAAGTATATTCACTCCTTGCCTTGTTTTCCTATATTATGGTTCTGTAGCATGTCGTTTGCTTGCTCTAAACATGTCATCTGGATGTTAATTTCTGGCATGTTGCTATTTTCAATAAGTCTGTGAACTTGTTATCTTTTGCCATTTTGCCATGCTTGTTTGAACCTGCTATGATGTGATTTAGCCGTAGCTCAGTGTTCATCTTTTGTCAAGCATCTTGTGTAGATTACTGTCATATGCTTTGTTCGTACGTTTGGGTGCAGCAGCTTAATTTCTTGTTGCTTGCTAAGTAGCATCATGCTGTTAATCGCAGAAATATGCCATTCATGTCTTGCTTGCCTTATGCAAACCGTGCATCCGATTCCGGTGATCTTTATATCGATGTCAACCGAAATCACCTCACCTATCCAGTGGCATACTTGGTTTGCCAAGATTATGCCTGGTTCATCTTTTTCCTTCCCGAGCACGCATATGCTTTGCATATCACATCTCGCATATCATGCCATGTTTTGCATCATGTTGCTTGCGCATTGCATCGTGATTGATGTTTGTCCCCTTTGCTTGTGTTCTTGCTTTGGGTAGAGCCGGGAGATGAGTACGTGAACGAGGAACCTGTTGAGAACGCTTACGAGGATCAAGCCTTCGACAACCCTGAGAACTTTGCAGGCAAGATGACCATACCCTCGAAATCACTTCTATCTTTGCTTGCTAGATGCTCGCTCTTTTGCTATGCCTATGCTGCGATACCTACCACTTGCTATGTCATGCCACCCATTTTGCCATGTCAGCCTCTAACCATCCATGTCCTAGCAAACCGCTGATTGGCTATGTTACCGCTTTGCTCAGCCCCTCTTATAGCGTTGTTAGTTGCAGGTGAAGATGAAGTTTGTTCCTTGTTGGAACATGGAGTTGTTGTTCCTTGTTGGAACATGTTTACTTGTTGGGATATCACAATATTGCTTATTTAATTAATACATCTATATACTTGGTAAAGGGTGGAAGGCTCGGCCTTATGCCTGGTGTTTTGTTCCACTCTTGCCGCCCTAGTTTCCGTCATACCGGTGTTATGTTCCCGGATTTTGCGTTCCTTACACGGTTGGGTGATTTATGGGACCCCCTTGACAGTTCGCTTTGAATAAGACTTTTCCAGCAAGGCCCAACATTGCCTTTTACCATTTGCCACCTAAGCCTTTTTTTCCCTTGGGTTCTGCAGACTCAAGGGTCATCTTTATTTTAACCCCCGGGCCAGTTCTCCTTCGATTGCTGGTCCAAACCGAGCGATGTCCGGCGCCCCCTGCGCAATCAGGGTCTATGCCAACCCGACGTCTGGCTCATCCGATGTGCCCTGAGACCGAGATATGTGCAGCTCCTATCAGGATTTGTCGGCACTATCGGGCGGCTTTGCTGGACTTGTTTTATTACTATCGAAATGTCTTGTAGTTCGGGATTCTGAGACTGATCGGGTCTTCCCGGTAGAAGGAATATCCTTCGTTGACCGTGAGAGCTTATAATGGGCTAAGTTGGGACACCCCTGCAGGGTAATATCTTTCGAAAGCCGTGCCCGCGGTTATGAGGCAGATGGGAATTTGTTGATGTCCGGTAGTAGAAAACCCGAAGTTGATCTTAATTAAAACACATCAACCGCGTGTGTAACCGTGATGGTCTCTTCTCGGCGGAGTCCGGGAATGAACACGGTGTTGGAGTTATGCATGACGTAAGTAGTTCAGGATCACTTCTTGATCGCTTCTAGTTCACGGCCGTGCTTTGCTTCTCTTCTCGCTCTCTTTTGCGTTGTAGCCACCATATATGCTAGTCGCTTGCTGCAGCTCCACCTCATTACCCCATCCTTCCTATAAGCTTAAATAGTCTTGATCGCGTGGGTGTGAGATTGCTGAGTCCCCGTGACTCACCAGATACTATCACCACAGTTGCAGGTGCCGACGATGCCAGTGCAGATGATGCAACCAAGCTCAAGTGGGAGTTCGACGAGGAACGTGGCCGTTACTATGTGTCCTTTCCTGATGATCAGTAGTGGAGCCCAGTTGGGGTTGATTCGGGGATCTGTGTAGCATGTGGGGTTTTCTTCTTTTATTTTGGTTCCGTAGTCGGACCTTGAGTGTATTTGGATGATGGATGTTTAATTATGTACTTGTGTGAAGTGGCGAGTGTAAGCCAACTATGTAACTCTTTTCCCTTATTTATTACATGGGTTGTGTGAAGATTACCTCACTTGCGACATTGCTTTCAATGCGGTTATGCCTCTAAGTCGTGCTTCGACACGTGGGAGATATAGCCGCATCAAGGGCGTTACAAGTTGGTAATTAGAGCCTTCCCCGACCTTAGGAGCCCCCACTGATTGATCGTTTTTAGCGGCTGAGTTGTGTCTAGAAAAATGTTTTGAGTCAATTAGGAACTATATATCAGAGAGTTTAGGAATTCTTTTTACTTCCCAGTCTCCTCATCGCTCTGGTAAGGCATCCTGACGTAGAGTTTTGACTCTTCTCTTCTCAAATTTCACTAAAAAAAATTTAGGATCACGCGGGTATCTTAGAATCGTTCCAATGGTTTTATGATGACAACACTGTCTTGGTTGCCTCCCGTCAGCAGGGGTTTTAGTGGAGGTGTCCCGGGGAGTTGAGCTCCGAGGTGTTGTTGTCATAATTTTATCATTGCGGTTCCAGAATACCTGAGTTTAGTATGCCGACATCGAAAATCTCTTTTGTACAGTTGTTGGTGAGATAACCCTGATAGCCCAGTACTGAGGCGAGTGCGGGAGTATTGCCATAACTTGTATAACGGATGCTTTTCGAAGGTTGAGGTAGACGATTTCCGAAGGTTTCTTGGTTATGTGTTGAAGGATGGATACAGCTGGATCTAGGTATTATTAGTTTGGGTGATATATTTTGTGTCCCCTGTATCCCCAACACCTGATTGCATAACCGGAAAGTTTCGGGAGTTCATAAGTGGGAATTCATGTAGCTCTAGTATTTCTTCCCGCAGATATTTGGTTCGTGATTGGGTAATCCTTACCAAGTATTTGTTCACATCCGTACCTTGTTGATTTTATTCCATACCTGTTCTAAGTGGCTTCTCAACTTATGGAAGTGTGATGAATTACTTTGGAATTCATTCGTTCATTCTCGTTCGAATGTTTATTGTGAAGACTATATGTTGCAATTTCGATCCTTTGATTCAGCTTGAATATATCTATTTCAAGATGCTAACAGATGTCACCCTCTATTCAGGATGGCTCCGCCAACGCGTCAGCATTCGGAACGCAATGAAGGGAGTCAGGCTAACCCTCTGCCACCACCTCCGCCTCCGGAGGCATGGCAAGCCCTGATGACTGCCACTAATGCCAACGCTCAGATTCTGATTCAGCTCTTGCAAGATCGCAACCAAGGGCAAGGTAATCAAGGAAATCAAGGCCAAGGCAACAATCAGTAGCATTTCGCTACCCTCAATCAGTTCCTTGCTAATCAGCCAAAGACCTTCAGCTACTGTGTCGAGGCCACAGACGCAGATGATTGGCTCGTCGACATCAGCAAGCATTTCGAATGCAGTAATGTCAGACCTGAGGACTTTGTCAAGTTTGCCTCTTTTCAACTCAAAGATCAAGCTGCTGAGTGGTTCCAACAATACAAAGATTCCAGAGGAGGTCGTGTGATTACCTGGGATGATTTCCGCCGTGACTTCAAAGCTCATCACATTCCAGAAAGTGTTGCTGAGAGTAAGCGTGAGGAGTTCCGCAATCTCAAGCAAGGCAACATGTCTGTGTATCAATACAATACTCAGTTCCAGAAGCTCTCTCGCTTTGCTAAGCAGGACATCCCTGATGAAAAGAGTATGATCTACCAATTCAGGCGTGGTCTCAGAGAAGATCTGCAATTAGCTCTTGTGCTTTTTGAGCCGAAGAAGTATGATGATTTCTACAACATGGCACTTAAACAAGAAGCTGCTCAGCTCAAGTGTGAGGCATCTAAGAAGAGAGTCAGGGATGCAGTTCAGTCCTCTTCTTCCTCACTGGTGGCTGCCAAGCAACAGAAGTTCTAGTTGCCTCCTCCTCCTCCGTTCCGTCAGCCTTATCAGCAGAAGAGCTCAGGTGGTCGTGGATCTTCCCACCCACCCAACCCTGGCTATCAGAACAAGTCTCAGAATCAAGCTCCAAGGTCAAGTGCCCCTTACCATCGTCCGCTCTCATAGGTGACTTGCAACAAGTGTCAGCAAAAGGGTCACTATGCGAACAAGTGCTTCAACCAAAGGCGCCTTCCGCCTCCTCCTCCTGTGAGATCTTCAAGCAATGCAGTGGTCAAGCATAATTCCAAGTCCGCCAAGGTGAACATGATGAATGCAGCTCAAGCAGAGGATTCTTCAGATGTCATAATGGGTAATCTTCCTGTTAATGATATTCCTGCAAAAGTCTTATTTGATACTGGAGCATCGCATTCTTTCATTTCAAGACCTTTTGCATCGAAGCATGAGTTGTTTTTCCAAGATTTACCTAGACCGTTATCAGTGGTATCTCCGGGTAAATTCATGAACGCTAGCTCCTTTGTCACGGATGTTTCCATCAAGATGGGCGACTATAAATTCTTGGCTAAACCAATTGTTCTTGGTGACTCTGATATTGATCTTATTCTCGGGATGGACTGGCTTTATAAGCACAAGGCTCAACTTGATTGTGCTGCCAGGGAAATTCAATTGACTCATTCTTCTGACGATGTGATCATCTATGCCACTCGTGATGATACCATTCGGTTGTTTGCTCTCAATGAGAAGGGTGAATTGGATCCTATCTCTCAAATTCCAGTCGTTTGTGAGTACCAAGATGTTTTTCCAGAAGAGCTTCCGGGTATGCCTCCTCATCGGCCAGTTGAATTCGTTATTGATCTTGAGCCTGGCACGGAACCCGTTTGCAAGCGTCCATACAAGCTTGGACCTAAAGAGTTGAAGGAATTGAAGAAACAGCTCGATGAACAAGAACGTATGGGTTTGATCAGACCGAGTTCTTCTCCTTGGGGTTGTGGAGTTCTTTTTGCCCAGAAGAAGGATGGCACGGACCGACTTTGCGTCGATTACCGTCCATTGAACAAGAAGACAATCAAGAATAAGTACCCACTTCCCAACATCAATGAGCTATTCAAGCAACTCAAAGGTGCTAAAGTGTTCTCCAAGCTTGACCTTCGTATGGGTTATCATCAAATTCGCATTCGTGAAGAAGATATTCCCAAGACAGCATTCAGAACAAGCTATGGTTCTTATGAATATATTGTCATGTCATTCGGCCTTGTCAATGCTCCTCCAACTTTCACTCGCTTGATGAATTTCATCTTCAACCCCTACACCAATGAATTCGTCTTGGTCTATCTCGATGATATTTTGGTCTTCTCCAAGAATAAGAAGGATCATGCCATACATTTGCGATTGGTGCTCGACAAGCTCAGAGAGTATCAATTATATGCGAAGTTCTCCAAATGTGAATTTTGGCTTGATGAAGTTCTTTATCTTGGTCATATCATCTCTGCCAAGGGCATTGCTGTTAATCCTGAGAAGGTGTCTGCAGTTGTGAATTGGGAACCTCCTCAGAATGTCAAGCAGCTTCGCAGTTTTCTTGGACTTGCAAGCTATTGCCGAAGATTCGTTGAGAATTTCTCCAAGATTGCAAAGCCTCTTTCCAACCTCCTCCAGAAGCATGTGAAGTATGTCTGGTCTCCTGAGTGTGACGTTGCTTTCAACACTCTCAAAGAGAAACTCGTCACTGCTCCAGTTCTGACTCCTCCTGACGATTCCAAGCCTTATGAAGTTTTCTGTGATGCTTCTCTGCAAGGCCTCGGTGCTGTGTTGATGCAAGAAAAGAGAGTTGTGGCCTATACCTCTCATCAGTTGAAGCCCAACAAAGAGAACTACCCCACTCACGATCTTGAGTTGGTGGCAGTTGTCCATGCTCTAATAACATGGAGACATCTCCTGTTGGGAAGGAAAGTGGACATTTTCACCGATCACAAGAGTCTCAAGTACATCTTCACTCAGCCCCACCTCAACCTCAGGCAAACTCAATGGGTCGAAATGATTCAAGAGTATAATCCGAGTATTGAATATACTCCAGGCAAGGCTAATGTGATTGCGGACGCATTGAGCAGGAAGGCTTATTGCAACAGCTTAATCCTCAAGCCCTTTCAACCGGATCTTTGTGAAGCTTTCCGTAAGTTGAATCTTCAAGTTGTTCCTAAAGGTTTTCTTGCCAACCTCATAGTCTCTCCTACCTTGGAAGATCAAATTCGTGAGGCTCAGCTCCTAGATACCATGGTGAAGAAGGTGAAACATGGTATTGACAAGGGCATTTCCAAGTACAAATGCTATCGCGTTGATGACAGAGATACTCTTTTCTTCGAGGACAGGATCGTGGTCCCAAAGGGTGATCTTCGGAAAGTCATTATGAACGAGGCGCATAATTCTCTTCTGTCAATTCATCCTGGAAGTACGAAGATGTACCATGACCTCAAGCAGTCTTATTGGTGGACTCGAATGAAGCGAGAAAATGCTCAATTCGTGAATGAATGTGATGTCTGTAGAAGAGTGAAAGCAGAACACCAACGACCAGCTGGTCTCCTCCAACCTCTTGCTATTCTAGAATGGAAGTTTGATCATATCGAAATGGACTTCGTGACTGGTTTTCCTAAGTCCAAGCGTGGAAATGATGCTATCTTCGTCGTCATTGACAAGCTCACTAAAGTGGCTCATTTTCTTCCTATCAAAGAGTCTATCACAGCAGCGCAGCTGGCAGAGCTCTACACCTCCAGAATTGTCTCCTTGCATGGCATTTCACAATTGATCTCTTCAGACCATGGCAGCATCTTTACATCCAAGTTTTGGGATTCTTTTCAGAAGGCCATGGGCACAAATATTCGCTTCAGCACAGCTTTCCATCCTCAAACCAGTGGACAAGTCGAGCGTGTCAACCAAATTCTTGAAGATATGCTCAGGGCTTGTGTTATCTCTTTTGGCATGAAGTGGGAGGATTGTCTTCCTTATGCTGAGTTCTCGTACAACAACAGCTTTCAAGCCAGCTCGGGCAAAGCCCCATTCGAGATTCTCTATGGCAGAAAGTGCCGCACCCCTCTCAATTGGTCAGAAACCAGTGAACGTCAACTCCTTGGAAACGATTTGATCTCAGAGGCTGAGGAGATGTGCAAGGTCATTCGTGAGAATCTCAAAGGCGCGCAATCGCGCCAGAAGAGCTATTACGACAGTAAGCACCGTGATTTGGCATTCGAGATCGAAGATCATGTTTACCTCCGCGTCTCTCCAATGAAAGGAACTCGTCGCTTCGGTATCAAGGGGAAGCTTGCCCCTAGATACGTGGGTCCTTTCAAGGTCATCGGCAAGAGAGGCGATCTCGCCTATCAACTTGAGCTTCCCTCCAACTTTGCAAATGTGCACGATGTCTTCCACATGTCATAGCTTCGCAAGTGCTTCAAGACTCCTGAACGCACCATCAACTTCGAAGAGATTGATCTTCAAGAAGATTTGTCCTATCATGAGCATCCCGTTGCTATTCTTGAAGAAACCGAGCGCAAGACTCGCAACAAGTCAATCAAATTTCTGAAAGTGAAGTGGTCACACCATTCAGACCGAGAGGCCACCTGGGAACGCGAGGACCACCTCCGTTCCGAATATCCGGAGTTTTTCTAGTCCTAGATCTCGGGACGAGATCCTCTCGTAGTGGTGGAGTGTTGTAACACCCCGGATGTAACTTGCCATATTTGTAACTCCAACTCTTGCCATTTTCGGCTATGTGATATAATATTTCCCTCTGTGGTTGGGTTTTTCCGTCTTTTGCATTTGGTTCATGTCATGCATTTCATATCATGTCATCATGTGCATCGCATTTGCATACGTGTTCGTCTCATGGATCCGAGCATCTTCCCCGTTGTCCGTTTTGCAATCCGGCGCTCCTATGTTCCCCGGCGTCCCCTTTTCCCTTTTCTCGTGAGCGGATATTAAACTTTCACGGAATGGAACGAGGCTTGACATGTGGCCTTGTTTTGTAATATGCCATGCCTTCTATCCAGTGAATTTTACTATGTATTTTTGTGATCTCTATGGTGACTAGCACAAGCATGCAAACTAGGGTACTTAATGTTGCTGAATTCAGGGACTTAGTATTTTCACTAAGTTTTTCCCTGCTGTTATTTTTATGCCATGTGTTCATGTTGTTTCAGAGAGATCCATGCATATTTTGAGCATGATCAGTAAGGGTGTTTTAAGCATATGGATTTGCTCTATCCATCCATGCTTTTGTTTGTATTTATGGGGTGCCATAGCTGGAGTCAATCGAGCTCTACTTTTGCTACAAATGTTGCTGGCAGATTGTTTACATGTTATTCGATTTTGCCAAGCTTGTTGTAGTTGATCCTTGCATGCTATGATGTTGTTCTTGCCATGTTTAGCTTCTATGCCATGTCTTCTTCATGTATGTATGCTTAGTTTATCATGCAATGCTCTGTAGTGAGTGCATCGAGCTCACGAACATGCCTACTTGTTATCTATTTTTGACATGTCCAGTTTTCTGCTAAGTCTGGAAACTGTAACAAAACTTGCTTATTTGACATGGGTGTTATTATGTTTTCTGATCCCTTTTGGCTTATGGTCAGTAAGGGACTTTTGTTAAGTGCTTTTAGTAGATTCATGCCATGCCTTGTTTTGCTATATTATGGTTCGGCAGCATGTCTTTTGCTTGCTCTAAACATGTCATCTTGATGTTAATTTCTGGCATGTTGCTATTTTCACCAAGTCTGTGAACCTGTTATCTTTTGCCATTTTGCCATGCTTGTTTGAACCTGCTATGATGTGATTTAGCCGTAGCTCAGTGTTCATCTTTTGTCAAGAATCTTGAGTAGATTACTGCCATATGCTTTGTTGGTACGTTTGGGTGCAGTTGCTTAATTTCTTGTTGCTTGCTAAGTAGCATCATGCTGTTAATCGCAGAAATATGCCATTCTTGTCTTGCTTGCCTTTTGCAAACCGTGCATCCGATTCCGGTGATCTTTATATCGATGTCAACCGGAATCACCTCACCTATCCAGTGGCATACTTGGTTTGCCAAGATTATGCCTGGTTCATCTTTTTCCTTCCCGAGCACGCATATGCTTTGCATATCACATCTCGCATATCATGCCATGTTTTGCATCATGTTGCTTGCGCATTGCATCGTGATTGATATTTGTCCCCTTTGCTTGTGTTCTTGCTTTGGGTAGAGCCGGGAGACGAGTACGTGAACGAGGAACCTGTTGAGAACGCTTACGAGGATCAAGCCTTCGACAACCCTGAGAACTTTGCAGGCAAGATGACCATACCCTCGAAATCACTTCTATCCTTTCTTGCTAGATGCTCGCTCTTTTGCTATGCCTATGCCGCGATACCTACCACTTGCTATGTCATGCCACCCATTTTGCCATGTCAGCCTCTAACCATCCATGTCCTAGCAAATCGTTGATTGGCTATGTTACCGCTTTGCTCAGCCCCTCTTATAGCGTTGTTAGTTGCAGGTGAAGTTGAAGTTTGTTCCTTGTTGGAACATGGAGTTGTTGTTCCTTGTTGGAACATGTTTACTTGTTGGGATATCACAATATTGCTTATTTAATTAATACATCTATATACTTGGTAAAGGGTGGAAGGCTCGGCCTTATGCCTGGTGTTTTGTTCCACTCTTGCCGCCCTAGTTTCCGTCATACCGGTGTTATGTTCCCGGATTTTGCGTTCCTTACACGGTTGGGTGATTTATGGGACACCCTTGGCAGTTCGCTTTGAATAAGACTTTTCCAGCAAGGCCCAACATTGCCTTTTACCATTTGCCACCTAAGCCTTTTTTTCCCTTGGGTTCTGCAGACTCAAGGGTCATCTTTATTTTAACCCCCGGGCCAGTTCTCCTTCGATTGCTGGTCCAAACCGAGCGATGTCCGGCGCCCCCTGCGCAATCAGGGTCTATGCCAACCCGACGTCTGGCTCATCCGATGTGCCCTGAGACCGAGATATGTGCAGCTCCTATCAGGATTTGTCGGCACTATCGGGCGGCTTTGCTGGACTTGTTTTATTACTGTCGAAATGTCTTGTAGTCCTGGATTCCGAGACTGATCGGGTCTTCCCGGTAGAAGGAATATCCTTCGTTGACCATGAGAGCTTATAATGGGCTAAGTTGGGACACCCCTGCAGGGTAATATCTTTCGAAAGCCGTGCCCGCGGTTATGAGGCAGATGGGAATTTGTTGATGTCCGGTTGTAGAAAACCCGAAGTTGATCTTAATTAAAACACATCAACCGCGTGTGTAACCGTGATGGTCTCTTCTTGGCGGAGTCCGGGAAGTGAACACGATGTTGGAGTTATGCATGACGTAAGTAGTTCAGGATCACTTCTTGATCGCTTCTAGTTCACGACCGTGCTTTGCTTCTCTTCTCGCTCTCTTTTGCGTTGTAGCCACCATATATGCTAGTCGCTTGCTGCAGCTCCACCTCATTACCCCATCCTTCCTATAAGCTTAAATAGTCTTGATCGCGTGGGTGTGAGATTGCTGAGTCCCCGTGACTCACCAGATACTATCACCATAGTTGCAGGTGCCGACGATGCCAGTGCAGATGATGCAACCGAGCTCAAGTGGGAGTTCGACGAGGAACGTGGCCGTTACTATGTGTCCTTTCCTGATGATCAGTAGTGGAGCCCAGTTGGGGTTGATTCGGGGATCTGTGTAGCATGTGGGGTTTTCTTCTTTTATTTTGGTTCCGTAGTCGGACCTTGAGTGTATTTGGATGATGGATGTTTAATTATGTACTTGTGTGAAGTGGCGAGTGTAAGCCAACTATGTAACTCTTTTCCCTTATTTATTACATGGGTTGTGTGAAGATTACCTCACTTGCGACATTGCTTTCAATGCGGTTATGCCTCTAAGTCGTGCTTCGACACGTGGGAGATATAGCCGCATCGAGGGCGTTACAACAACATACGTAATTCCCTTTATCTATCGATATGTTACTTGCCCGAGATTCGATCGTCAGTATCTTCATACCTAGTTCAGTCTCGTTACCGGCAAGTCTCATTACTCGTTTTGTAATACATCACCTCTCGACTAACTCCTTAGTCGTTTTCGTGCAAGCTTATGATGTGTATTACCGAGAGGGCCCAGAGATACCTCTCCGATACTTGGATTGACAAATCCTATTCTCGATCTATGCCAACTCAACTAATACCTTCGGAGATACCTGTAGAGGATCTTTATAATCACCCAATTACGTTGTGATGTTTGATAGCACACAAGGAATTCCTCCGGTATTCGAGAGTTGCATAATCTCATAGTCGAAGGAATATGTATTTGACATGAAGAAAGCAATAGCAATAAAACTGAATATTCATTATGCTAAGCTAACAGATGGGTCTTGTCCATCACATAATTCTCCTAATGATGTGATACCGTTATCAAATGACAACTCATGTCAATGGTTAGGAAACCTTAACCATCTTTTATCATCGAGCTAGTCTAGTAGAGGCTCACTAGGGACACAGTGTTTGTTTGTGTATTCATGATAACCCACAAGTATTGGGGATCAGTTGTAGCCTCTTTCGATAACTAAGAGTGTCGAACCCAACGAGGAGCTAAAGGTAGAACAAATATTCCCTCAAGTTATATCGACCACCGATACAACTCTACGCACGCTTGACGTTCGCTTTACCTAAAACAAGTATGAAACTAGAAGTACTTTGTAGGTGTTTTTGGATAGGTTTGCAAGGTAATAAAGAGCGCGTAAATGAAAAGTAGGGGCTGTTTAGATAAAAACACAATAAAGTAAATATAGCGAGTGTGGAAAAGTGGTGGTAGGAGTTGCGAAATTGTCCCTAAGCAATTGACTACTTTACTAGAGCGATAGCAAGTTTTATGTGGGAGAGGCCACTGCTAGCATGTCATCCCTGACTTGGAATTCTATGCACTTATGATTGGAACTATTAGCAAGAATCTTAAACTACTAACGTTCACTAAGGTAAAACCCAACCATAGCATTAAGATATATTGGTCCCCCTTCAATCCTGTATGCATCAATTTCTATGCTAGGTTGACGCTTCTATCACTCTTGCCCTCTAATACATAGTCCTATCAACATACAACTAACCCTATGGTGTGATCCACGCGCGCGCTCATATGATGGGCACCAAAGGACAACAACATAACCACAAGCAAATTAAATCAATCATAGCAATTCATCAACCACCGATAGGACAACGGAAATCTACTCAGACATCATAGAATGGCAACACATCATTGGATAATAATATGAAGCATAAAGCACCATGTTCAAGTAGAGGGTACAGCGGGTTGCGGGAGAGTGGACCGCTGTAGATAGAGGGGGAAGGTGATGGAGATGTTGGTGAAGATGGCGGAGGTGTTGGTGAAGATCGTGGTGATGATGATGGTGGCCACGACAGCGTTCCGACGCCACCGGAAGAGAAGGGGAGAGGGGGCCCCTTCTTATTCTTATTCCTTGCCCTCCTCCCTAGATGGGAGAAGGGTTTCGCCTCTGGTCCTTGGCCTCCATGGCATGGGAGGGGCGAAACCCCTCCGAGATTGGATTTGTCTTTCTTTCTCTCTCTGTTTCTGCGTTCTCAGATCTGGCCTTTCACCGTTTCTTTTATAACCGGAGATCCGTAACTCCGATTGGGCTGAATTTTGGACACGATCTCTATCTGGAAATTAGCTTTCTTGCGGTAAAAGAAGGGCTCTAACCACCTTATCGGGTGGCCACTAGGGTCCAGGGCGCGCCTGACCCCCAGGGGCGCGCGCCCCTGCCTCGTGGCCCCCTTGGGCATCGTATCACGTTGATTCTTCTTCCCAAAAATCACATATATTCCAAAAAAACTCCGTTAGTTTTTATTCCGTTTGGACTCCGTTTGATATGGATTTGCTGTGAAACAAAAAACATGCAACAAACAGGAACTGGCACTGGGCACTGGATCAATATGTTAGTCCCAAAAATAGTATAAAAAGTTACCAAAAGTATATGGAAGTTGTATAATATTGGCATGGAACAATAAAAAATTATAGATCCGATGGAGACGTATCAGCATCCCCAAGCTTAATTCCTGCTCGTGCTCGAGTAGGTAAATGATAAAAAGATAATTTTTGATGTGGAATGCTACCTAGCATAATCTTGATCACATAATCTAATCATGGCATGAATATTAAGACACGAGTGATTCAAAGCAATAGACTATCATTTGACATTAAGACAATAATACTTCAAGCATACTAATAAAGCAATCATGTCTTTTCAAAATAACATGGCCAAAGAAAGTTATCCCTACAAAATCATATAGTCTGACTATGCTCCATCTTCACCACACAAAATATTCAAATCATGCACAACCCCGATGACAAGCCGAGAAATTGGTTCATACTTTTTAACGCGCTTCAGCCTTTTCAACCCTCACGCAATACATGAGCTTGACCCATGGACATAGCACTATAGGTGGAAAAGAATATCATGGTGGAGGTTGTGTGGAGAAGACAAAAAAGGAGAAAGTCTCACATCAACGCGGCTAATCAACGGGCTATGGAGATGACCATCAATTGATGTCAATGTGAGGAGTAGGGATTGCCATGCAACGGATGCACTAGAGCTATAAGTGTATGAAATCTCAAACTGAAACTAAGTGGGGGTGCATCCAACTTGCTTGCTCATGAAGACCTCGGGCATTTGAGGAAGCCCATCATCGGAATATACAAGCCAAGCTCTATAATGAAAATTCCCACTAGTATATATAAGTGATAACTCAAGAGACTCTCTATATGAAGAACATGATGCTACTTTGAAGCACAAGTGTGGTAAAAGGATAGTAACATTGTCCCTTCTCTCTTTTTCTCTCATATTTTTTGTTTTTTGGGGCCCTCTTTTTTTTCTTTTTTTTTCTTTTTTCGTCCGGAGTCTCATCCCGACTTGTGGGGGAATCATAGTCTCCATCATCATTTCCTCACTGGGACAATGCTCTAATAATGATGATCATCACACTTTTATTTACTTACAACTCAATATTACAACTCAATACCAGAACAAAGATATGACTCTATATGAATGACTCCGGCATTGTACCGGGATGTGCAATGATCTAGCTTAGCAATGACATCAAAAAGCAGACAAGCCATGAAAACATCATGCTAGCTGTCTTACGATCATGCAGAGCAATATGACAATAAATGCTCAAGTCATGTATATGATGATGATGGAAGTTGCATGGCAATATATCTCGGAATGGCTATGGAAATGCCATGATAGGTAGGTATGGTGGCTGTTTTGAGGAATATATAATGAGGCTTATGTGTGACAGAGCGTATCATATCATGGGGTTTGGATGCACCGACGAAGTTTGTACCAACTCTCAAGGTGAGAAAGGGCAATGCACGGTACCGAAGAGGCTAGCAATGATGGAAGGGTGAGAGTGCGTATAATCCGTGGACTCACATTAGTCATGAAGAACTCATATACTTATTGCAAAAGTTTATTAGCCCTCGAAGCAAAGTACTACTACGCATGCCCCTAGGGGGTTAGATTGGTAGGAAAAGACCATCGCTCGTCCCCGACCGCCACTCATAAGGAAGACAATCAATAAATACCTCATGCTCCGACTTCGTTACATAACGGTTCACCATACGTGCATGCTACGGGAATCACAAACCTCAACACAAGTATATCTACTAATCCACAACTACCCACTAGCATGACTCTAATATCACCATCTTTATATCGCAAAACTATTGCAAGGAATCAAACATATCATATTCAGTGATCTACAAGTTTTATGTAGGATTTTATGACTAACCATGTGAATGACCAGTTCCTGACATCTCTCTAAATAGATATAAGTGAAGCAAGAGAGTTTAATTCTTTCTACAAAAGATATGCCCACGCTCTAACAAATATAAGTGAAGCAAAAGAGCATTCTACAAACGGCGGTTTTCTATGTAAAGAGAATAGGCAATCCAAACTTCAAATGATATAAGTGAAGCACATGAAGCATTCTATAAAGCCATACTCAAAAGATATAATTGAAGTGCATAGAGCATTCCATAAATAAACCAGCGACTATCTCATACCAGCATGGTGCATAAAATAAGAGTTAAAACTAATACAAAAGACGCACCAAGATTTGCACAGATCGCATGAATGAAACGAATCCGAAAACATACTGATACTTGTTGAAGAAACAGGGGATGCCTTCCGGGGCATCCCCAAGCTTAGACACTTGAATCTCCTTGAATATTTACTTGGGGTGCCTTGGGTATCCCTAAGCTTGAGCTCTTGCCTCTCCTTCTTCTCCTCACATCGAGACCTTCTCGATCATCGAACACTTCATCCACGCAAAACTTCAACAGAAAACTCGGTAAGATCCGTTAGTATAATAAAGCAAATCACTACTCTAAGTACTGTTGCAAACCAATTCATATTTTTTTTGCATTGTGTCTACTGTAATATAGCTTTTCCATGGCTTAATCCACTGATATAAATTGATAGTTTCATCAAAACAAGCAAACTATGCATCAAAAACAGAATCTGTCTAAAACAGAACAGTCTGTAACAATCTGAACATTCACCATACTTCTGATACTTGAAAAATTCTTCCAAAATTAGTAAAAATAAACAATTTCTATATAAAGACAGTGCAAAAATTATCAGAACCATTTGACGTTCCAGTAAAAAAACGTAAAATCGCACACTACAGCCAAAGTTTCTGTCCTGCACCGCGCAAACCAACAAGCATTGTAAACATCCTAAAGGCAAACCTTGGTACATTATTTTTATAATACAATGGAATTGTACGAGGGGAAAATTATTTTTGTTGAAAAGTTTCTGTAATTAAGATTCACAAAGTTTCCATGGGCATCAACAAAGTTGAAGGACGTCCCCCACTTTCACAATGCACGTATATCTCACTTTCACTTTTCTTTTGGAAAGTTTTGGGTTCCCCTCTTTATTTTTATTTTGTTTTTAAACTATATAAAAGCACACAACAGAAATAAATGACTCTCTAAAACTTTCGGGTTGTCTCCCTGGCAGCGCTTTCTTTAAAGCCATTAAGCTAGGCATATAGTGCTCAAGTAGTGAATCCACCCAGATCCCAAGGTATATCAAAGCCAATTTTAATGAGAAATGATTTGGCATTTAGTAGTGAGCACAAAGCAACATATATCAAGCAATGACGAAGTCTAACTCTCTTCCTATGCATCGGCATGTCATACGAGAACAATTCATGCATACATAGTGTCGTGGAATTATGACGGCAGATGTCCTTAGTGTGAGGACTTAGTCGCGAGGCCAACGCATCTATGTTGTAGCTTGAAGGGGTTGGTCGGAATCGAGAGACGCGCGGCGGATCAACACACAAGACAAGAATTTAGACAGCTTCAGGCCCCGGGAAACACCATCCGGTAATAACCCTACATGTTGTTTGTGGCTAAGTCTCATTATGATCATGAGGGAGTCGCCGGTAAGCCGGCTCTTTGTGTATAGCTCTAGAGATTGTTTCTTCTTCCTTCTTCCTCTTGGGGAGCCCTGCCCCTCCTTATATAAGTTAGAGGGGCAGGTTACATGTGGAGTCCTGGTAGGACTAGGACTAGTCTATCTTCTCTTACAAGTTGAATACAAGTCCGAGTCTTGCTTCCTCGTAAAGGAAATATTCGTCATCCCTTTCCTCTTAAGCCGGCCCATCATAATGTGAGTCGGCCTTCTGGGCTTTGGGCCTTGTTGTCCATCTGACCCCCCCGCCGGGTTACTAATGAGTCGCCAAGATCGGGCGGGTTATCTGTGAATAGCCAAGCTCCAGGCGGGTCACCAGTGAGTCGCCATGCTCCAGCCGGGTCATGCATCCGGCGGGTTACATCGCGGGGTATATCCCCGACATTAGCCCCCAGTTTAATTTGGATTTATCCATGTTAAACTGATCCTGTAAAATAACTCAAGAACAAATTTGACAGGTTGTGCTCCAGGTTAAATATTCTCCTGAGCCCGGACCTGATCATCCTTAAGTCCAATTGTCATTTCCTTCTTCTAAAAAATCCGGGTCAATAAGACAGCTTCATACTCAATTTGCTGATGTTGGTTTCTCCCACAGAAATATTGTGAAGAATAATCCACTTGAGTTGGCTTCCAAAGCGCCGGCTTAAAAAATATTGTTCTCGAAATACTCATCTAATAGTCAGCCGGCTTGAAGATGTAAAACTTGTCGGTTTATCATTTCCAAAACTGCCAGTTTGTAAATATTGATGACACCGGGTCATAATTGTTGCTTACGCCGGGTCATAATTGTTGCAGACACCGGGTCAATCTGGTTTACTCAAAACTGAGAATTTGAAGATTTTTCTCCTTTATATCCATAATACCTGTAGCCCCCAAGTCTTAAGAGGAGAACATAGTGATAACTTAAGACTTGCTTCAATATAAGTGTTGCAACCTTGAAGAAATCCGTGTTATTCATCTCAATCATTAGTCATAAACTGAATATTCCACATATGTAGCCCCCAAGTGCTGGGTTGTCATGCTTGCAGCAACCTGGGACTTGTAATTGCCTTATACTCATAAAAACTTCAACCAGTGTAGCCCCCAAGGGTCAGGTCATTATGCAATAATGAGCAGGGACTTTGTAAATATAATCATGTAAACTTGATCGGCAACGTGTAGCCCCCAAGGGTCCGGTCAGTAAGATATTACCGAGCTGCGACTTTGTATATGATTCACTGATAATAACATCATATGATGTAATCTCCACCATGGGGTTTCAACCCACGTCCACAAGGTTAAGAGCTTTGTACTCTACCAACTGAGTAGTGGATCTTTCAATATAATGGATTAAGGCTTGTGTACCTTGAATTTTGGACAGGAGCAATTGGTAACCCCCAAGGGCCGGCTCATTTAGAATGTGATGAGTCGGGTCTTTAATAAGTTTGAGCAAAAAATGACTTTGCATTAGCCCCCAAGTGCCATGGTGCATGCTGGCAGTGACATGGGACTTTGCATATTCGATGTAATCTCAATTTGAATAATGTAGCCCTCAAGTGCCGGGTTGTAAGCCTGCAGCGACTCGGGACTATTCCTTTCATTGTAGAATAAATCATATCCATTGATAAAATACTAGCCATTGCGCTGAAACGACTTTGAAAACCTCAATCATAATATTAGTTACTGATAACCATAATAAAAATCCAGCCATGTTGGCTATTAAAGATTTGAATAACCCGGTTTGAAAACCTCAATCATTCAATATCATAATGAAATCCAGCCAAGTTTGGCTATTTAAAGATTCCAGTACCTTATCTGTTGACAAGTAAATCCGGAGTTTTAAATACCCGACGGCTCTTGGCCGATGGCGATTTAATACGCCTCCATTGTAAGCCGGAATTTTTATAACCCGGTGGCTTATAGCCTTTGAGAAAATCTAGAACGGATAATCATTTTGAAGCATCAATTTTATTGATGAGCTTGGACTTAAACATTTATATAAGTCATAGTTCTGCAAATCCTACACAGAGTTTAAACAACATACACCTTGGCGACTTAATGTCAAAAGCCAGGGCGGGTAACCACCCAAATGTAGTTCGTACCACTTATGTAAGTTCATTCTAACTCAAGAACTTGCTAGTATCTATCACCAGCTAACAATTTCGGAGAAAATCCATTATGTTACCTTGAAGTCTTTGAAAGTTATCAATTCATAAAACCTTCTGTTCCAAAATATAAGACATTTTGATAATTCAAATTGTTCTACCAAAATGTCTTATATTTAGGAATGGAGGGAGTAGAACGCTTGGTCCAACCGCAAGGATGTTGTGGAAGGGGCAATGACTGAACTTGTGGGTGAAAGGTAAAGGAGCGGACCAAGTTGAGGGTGGGACGGAACATGTCACTTGAGTTCGATGCGGTCCAGTTGTTTATCTCATTAGGTTGATGTTCATGCTCCCTCACGGTCAAGGCTTCTCTCCCTTTGCCGCCTCCCTACTATATGGTATACAAGATTCTGAATTAGCGAAAAGATACAATAATATCGATATTTTACCATGCAAGACATTAATAAACATATGCTTAATGTCTCCAAGAAATAGAAATAGTTCATGATATGTTTTTTGTGAAAATGATCCAAATCTATTATTAAAGTTCACTCGGAGTACAAAGGATCTCAAAAATAATAAAAATTACATCAAGATTCTGAGACCACCGAACGACTACTACTGCCAGAAGAAGCCGCCACATGACGTTGTCGCCGCTCCCATAACCGGAGCCGGCTTGACCTTGTCGATGACAGCCAGTAAGCCTTCATGCATGTGCCCCTCAGGAACAACACCCTGGAGCCGCAGTCATCGTCGTTGAAGCCCTGAATAGATCTGAAACACCTGACATCAAATCTCGCCACATGACGAGAAACTCTTACCTCATCGTCCCAAGGAGACGGTATGAACCTACGCCAGAGCTCCGTCGGCTACGTCCAGATAGACGAAGTCAAGGAGAATCGAAACCCAGAAGACAAACTCGAAAAAGAAGCATCGCCATCCGCCGGAGCGCCGCACCTGCTACAACTAAAAAACCCGAACCTAAACTACTAAGCGGAGCGGAGGCACCGGGATTCCCCTCTCTGCCACCGGCCGCCGAAGCGGCAGACAGAGGGGAGGTGAATCTACGGGCTCGCTGGAGAAACCTGGAGGGGAGAGTTTACCCTAGCCATCAAGGGATAGAGGAGAGAGAGAAACCCTAGATGGATTTGGGTTCTCAACGTAGGTAAAATAATTCATGATAGTAAAAAATTCTCAAGTAAATGACTTTATGGTTCTTTAAAAAAATAAATTGCATCAATAAAACTTACAAAGGTATAATTGCATATTCGGTCCAAAGCTTCCATGCTTGCTTGCCGTCACATGTATGAAGCCAAGTATGGCAAGCAAGTCTGTTCTAAGCCACCCACTTGCTTGGCTGGCAAGCCTTCATCCACGATATGCCACCATGCCATGGCTTGTGCCATCTTTGACCTGAGAGCAAGGGGAAGAGGCATGATCGTGGTGCTACACCTTGTCGTTTGTCCACCCAATCTGCCAAGCTCTCCCCGATAGGTTGTGGATATCGTAAATACCACATTCTCACATAAGCTCCCGCGACCGCGTCGCCCCCGCGGGCGGCCGGTCGCATCCAGCCTCCTCCCCCGCGTAACTCTCCCTCCCTCTTCCTCCCTGCCGTCGTCGCCGGTGCCCGCTGCGGGCCTAACCCGGGCGACGCTGGTGGCGGCGGCCCCCTGGCCTTTCCCTTCTCGGGTGTCCACCGGCACGGGACGGGGCGACCCCGAGTGGTGCTTCTAGGCGGCGACGGTCCAGCGCGGCGGCGGGGGCTCCTGGCGCGAGCAGGGGCGAACTTCTGGTCGGCGGCGTCGCCATTGGCGGTGGGACGACGCGACGGCGCGGTCTGGCGGCGCCCGCCCGGCCCAGATCTGGGCCCTTTGGGCCCCATCTGGGCCTGGATGGGCTGGCGGCGGGGTGGGTCTGCTTCGTGGCTTCCGGGAGGAGGGGGAGCGGCGATAAGCGGCAGGGTGCTGGCGGCGCCATCGCCGGCTTGCTGCAGCGTGGCGGCGGGGCTTAGCGGGCCCGTTTTGGGCCTGGCCGGGCCAGGGGTGGCCTGGCATGCCCCTGCTGCCGCGTCCGGACGGCTACCGCGATGGTGCCGGGGGCTCTGGCCTCCCGCACGATGGCGGTGGAGGTGGTTCCCTCCCGTCCGGCTTCGGTGCTGCTTCTCCCTCCGCGGGGCGCTTCTCTCCGGTCCTCTTGGCCTCGTGGGTGTTCGCAGTGAGGCGGCGTGGGTGGCGGCGCAACCGTGATGGCGCATGATGGTGGGCGGCGGTTTGCCCGGCTCCGGTCCGTTGGGCGGTGGGGATTGGAGTAGGGGAGAAATCTTTGCCGGTCTTCGGCTCCGATGCGGTGACACCTACGGGTGCTACTATTCCTTCCTGAAGGGTGTCGGTGATATCCATCCCCCACCTTCCTCCGCGTGCCGCGGAAACCCTGGGACATGTCCGGCAGCAGCGTCGTCGGCGTCGCTTTCCTTCTTGAAGGTGTTGTTTTGTTCGCGGTGGTTCGGAGCCTCGGGTTATAGTGGTTTGTCTCTGATGGGCGTAGCGGCGGCGGGTCATCCGCGCTTGTCAAGCTGTCGTTGTTGGCATTTGCTTCTTCTTCTTTTTCTTTTTGGGTTGTTGTGCTGCTCGCCCCAGCAATCCTGTATCGGTGTTGGTTGTTTTGGAATACAAAGCGGGGGAAAACCCCTTTTTTGGTATAGGTTGTGGATGAAGTGATTACATCCTGAGCGAGCGGAAAAAGGTGGTCGGCTTGGCCGTAGAGGATAGTGTGTAGGGGTGGGTTGGAGTGGCCGCAGCATTGGTTCTACACTAAACTTTCTTCCATTCAATGCTGCATGAAGCTCCCTGTCCGGTTATATTCTTGTGACTGAAGCTTGATGTTGCCCTCAATATATCTGCAAATGTACAATGAGCACTGACTTAACTTTGCAGTCCACGCGCCAATCAAATTTGTCAACATTCATAGACCAATCCATAAATACTTCTCCAAGGAATTATAATTTATGGGTCCAATAGTTTTAGATTTCGGAAGAGATCATGGACGAACGTGTTGCCGTGAAGCTCCTGCACCAAGAAACAAATATCAATGCACAATTTTACAAAATCCAAACCAAAACAAATCAAATCAGTTATCCTAACCGTGGTATACTAATCCCAATACTACTATGCAAATAGCCAGCAGTTTCCTCTACCTGCAACGGCCGCTTCTCTCCCTATAGATGTAGCCCGAGACCTTTTTTTTTGTTTCTTCCCGTAATGGTTATTGTATTGTTTGTTTTACTTTATTTTGCAGTGCATCATGTCATCTTGTTTTAATTTGAAATGAGCTTGTTTAAATCCTCACTTGCATTTTATAAAAAAATAGCCAACCCAAATTAAGCTCAAATAAATAAATTGTATGTCTCCTCGATCCATTTAAATTGACGGAAATGCACATGGTGATTTATCTTTAAAACATACACAACTCCCAATATCATTAGGGAACTAAAAGAAATATTCCATTAATATGGAATCACTCGTAAACAAACTTGCATTTTAAACCCCTCTTGTTTATAAATTATTTAAATCCTTGATCTTTCTCCAAATACTCCATTTCAGGTTGTGGAAATTTGATATATGTCAGAGTAGCTACATGCAAATTTTCAGCTCAATCAGAAAATATTTGAACCCTCAAATATTTTCTTTTCTCTTCCTCTCCATGTGTTACTCCTTTTGTGAAATAAGAAAAAAAAAACATTCAGTGGCGCCAGGCCGGCCAACTCTCCTTCTATCTCTGTTCCTAGTTTTGCCTCCAGCCCAGCTGGGCCTACGAGCGCCTGCCGGCCCATGTGCTGACCACGGCCCGCCTAAGCCCTTTTAACCCTAGCCACAGGAGCTACCGATCCTAAAAAAAGCCATAGGAGCTATCGTCAAAAAAAAAAGAAAAAAGAAAAAAAAAACCGCAGGAGCCATCGTTCGATCCCCACGCAGCTACTCGATCTCGATCCCGTGACCTCGATCTCGCGAGCGCACTCCTGCCGGCGTTCCTCACCGCCGGCCGACGGGACGGCTGGACTCCGTTGCCTCTTCTTCCTTTCCTCTCCGCCTGCTCGCTCCTCCCGCTGGCCGTGCAACACGTTGTCATCTTCCCTCGCAGACGCGCCACCGCTCTCTGCTCCTCTCGAGCTCCGACCACCGCAAGCCGCCGTCAGGCGCTCCACCATTCACCATCTCCGCCTCCAGCCCCGTAGTCAGCTGCCGCTGCCTACTGCCTAGGTCGCCGACCTCCTCGCCTATCTCCTCTGCCTGGGCAGTACCCGACTCACCTCAGTCAGGGCCGGTCATGAGATTTTGAGGCCCCGGGCGAAACTATAGGGTCAGTTTGGATCGTGTCTACAGTGTACCATGCCTGGCCTGGAGCTTGCCTGAAATGTGCCTGGATGGTGTTTGGTTACTGCCCTGGAGAAATGAGTGCTAGCCTGGCTCCTTGACGTGACAGCCTACTTAGCCTGGTACTCCACCCAGGCATGCTACTTAGCCTGGACCAGGCGCTCAAAAAGGGACGCCTGGCTGGCTGCCTGGTACTAATCAGCCACGTTTCTACGAGACTTGTTGTCCTCTTAGGTATATTATAATACTAGTAGTTGTTTAATACTTCTCCAGGTCAGGCCAAAAACAAAACAGCCCTAGTCCAGGCTCGCCTCACCAGGCAGGAAACACCATACGTACCAGGCTCAAACCAGGCACCTAATTTTTCCAGGCAGGTACCCCAGGCCACTAACCAAACACACCCATAATCCGGAACCTTTCGAGCTCCTTATTATAAATATCTAGTTAATTATCATATGTACATATAATTTGTATCAAAAAAAATAATTGAGTGCATCTAAAATAATTGTGCATATCACATAATATATCACATATTACCTTCAAAATTTTCTCTTTATGTGTTCCTTCTCCTTTGTGATTTGTTGTTGTAACTCTTTATCAATTGTTTCATGCTTGCTCAGTCTAACTCTTAGTTTATTCTAAGAGTTCATGTTGGTAATATGGTCGACACTAGCTTACTCTTAGTTTATTCTAAGAGTTCATGTTGGTAATATGGTCGACACTAGCTTCGTGCTCTTTCAGTCTTTCATTAATATGCCTCCAATCACAAAACCCATCATTCCCTATTGCACTCGTGCATTTATCAGAATTGAAAAGCTTACAGGAAAAACAAAACACTTTTTTTGCGTGTTTTGAAAAAACTAACCATTTCCTATCACGCACCTCTCCGTTGCTCATCTTTGTTGAGTAATGACTATACGAAAAATGTCTTGAATTTTCATCCAAAGGTATTCAGTATTTTCTTCTTCCCTTTTAGGCCCCCTTTTCACCAATATGTCCCTCACTTTGTTATCAAGATTACCCCAATTGCTTGAATCATAAATATCCACAGTAACCGGTTACTCATCAACACTAGTAGATTCTGCCGTAGATGAATTAGATATGGGCTCATGATCACTCACATTGCTATCATCCATGTTGACATCAATATTGCCTTCTGTACGAGTATGGCCATCATCTTCCTGATTGCCATTAGTTTGGCCACCCGCAAGAACTATCGCCAACTCGTCTGGATTTCTTGGAGTGCTTGTATCGCTCTGATAATATTTAAAAAGAGATCCACTCAATGCATCTTTCTCCTCGTCTGCCTCCTTCTTCTTTTTTCTTTTATGACCTCCAGATGGATACTTTCTACCCGAACTTGACATGACCCTGCTCAAATTCAAAGGAACAATTAGCTTTTAAAATTCACGCAAAGCTAATTAAAATTTAAAATTTTAGATAAAGTACCAAAGATCATCTAATATAATGAGAAACTGCTAGGGCCTAATATAGTACCTTCTCTCTGTAATCTAATCGGCAACGTGGGCGCAGTGATTCGAGCGCCCTAAAAACAATTCGTCAGTTCCCTATTAAGTTGTTCGATCGATCGAGAAATTGGGAATTAGGATTAGAAAGAAAAGAAATAGGATGAAGATCATGCGAGGGAAGAGGGCGCGACCAAATGTACCTGCCGCAGTCGTCGCGTCGTTCGTGAGGAGGCAGGGTCGAAGAGATTAGACAAACAGGAAAAAAGGGTAGGGAACAACCGATCCAAAGTTATAGGAGGAAATCTATATCTATATCTATACTTCTATACCTATACCTACTAATAAAAAAATAGGTATTCTTGGTCCGTCGTCGTTTTTGCAGAAAAACCCTTCACTTTTTTAAGAGCCAACCCATTCTTTCGATTAGAAGGAAAAATATATACGCTTAGAGGACTCAAACTTGAGACCTCCACTACCGATCACAACCGAACAACCAACTCACCTATCATTTATTCCGTGTGCAAACTTGGTCGTTACCTAATTACGAGTTGCCGAGAAAATAGAAACTACCCCCAAAAAAAGGAATGCACGTGTCAATTAAAAAAATCCCGCTAAATGTGGACATGAAGATGCCAATAAAAATGAAAGACCCGAGATAAGGAAGGACGTGCAGGAAATTGACTCCCTTTATCGGAAAATTAAGTGGGATTTCGAGAAACCCAATAAAGGACCACATGCATGCTGTATTTCTTTCCATGAAATGGAATTTTCATGACATAATTGGCCGCATTTTTTTATCAAATGAAATTTTCATGACATAACTGGCCGCATTTCTTTTCATTAAATGGAATTTTCTTCACGTAATTGGCTCCCTAATAAATGTTATTATGCTGAAATTTGTTAGATAGCCCAACAATTAAGTCGCTTTAAACGGGAAGAAGACGTTGCACCGCATATTTTTTTATTGCCGTTACAACGCACGGGCATATTTCCTAGTCAATCCAACGATTCCTTTTCCTATCTCCGGTTTCCACGTGACTACGTACAAACATGGGCCAGGCCCAACATATCCTTACTTTCCTAGGCTAGTAGTGATCGGGGCGATCGGCCAGAAGTTGAGCGAGGCGCGCTGAGACGTGAGAGATAGATTAGTTTCAATTTTTCCCGATATATACGTACGCATACCTGGGAGGGCCCCTGACTTTTCGGGGCCCGGGGCGGCCGCCCCGTTCGCCCCTCCCCAGGACCGGCCCTGACCTCGGTCTCCTATGACCTCGCCATTCACGCGACGACAGGTGACCCTGGTCAGCTCGCCTGCACCTCGACCTCCGTTTCCCCTCGCCTCTGTTCGCGTCCGACAGATGCCGCGCCATGGACGCTCGACCACGGCCGCCCTGCCTCCAACCATGGTGCTGCCAACCCGAGCCCCTGTTGCACGCCGAGCTGCCACGTCCATGTTTTTTCTTCATCTACAGCTGCCACCGCTGCCGCACTTAACTCGTCGCTGCTGCTCCAACTTTTGTCTGGCGGGGGGCATCGGCTTGCTAGCATGGGAAGAGGCGAGAGAGATGCTCAATTTAGGAGGGACAAAAAATCTAAGGAGGAAGAAGGGAGAGGACAGAAGTGGAGAAAGAGGAGAGGCGGATGTATCGTAATGGTGAGCTGGCGGTTTGGGAGGGAAGACTCGCCTCCGCTAGCGCGCTTTTTCTTCTTTCGCCGTTAGAATCGACCGTGAGGAACAGTGCGTCTCGGGTACATTATGAAAACAGATTGAGAACAGACGAAAAGGTACATGACTTATGGATGGCGTGGTGGGTAATTTATTTGAACTTCAGAAAAAAAAATCCCATAATTAATCTTAGCCGTCAATCTTTGTGGTTAACATAAAATCAACAGATATAAAAAGGTAATGGATGGAGAACTATGAAAGCTTCCGTCCTTTATTATTAGGTAGAGATTAGAATTCCACTCGGGTTAACGTTGTCTCTCTTGTCCGGCTTCAGCGTCGGCGTCGTACAACTCACCGGAGCTGCTCCAACGACGAAACCCTCCATCACAGCGGAGCAGTACCTCAGGCTCCATCTCCAGACGCCTAAGATCTTCTTCCCCTCCTCCGACAACCAAGTCAGCTAGCGCATCCTCACCGGCCAACCCAATCACGCTGAGATCGACTTGGCTTCGCCAAAGAGGTTGTACACTTCTTGTGGTTTGACTTAATCTCACCATACTTCTTTGCATCCTGTGATCTTCCAATTCTTATGAACCAAACACCCAGATTGGTAGAAATCCTGTGTTTTGCACGTGCATTCCTATCCTATTCCTGTCTATTTCCTATCCCTGCATTGTTAGAATCCTCAAATTCAGACAAGCCCTTACACAATTACTTCTGTTACAGATATGTGTGAAAGAAAACCTTGTGTGGTTTGTCCTGCTTCTGCGGTGTTGTGTTCCACCCCAGCTCAGCTGCTCCAACGACGGAAGGGTTCACCACAGCAGGGATCCGCTCTCTAGACTGTCTTTCGCCGCCTCAGATCTTCTTCCCCGCCGCCGGCAGCCATGACAACGGCATTACCATCATCAACTGAGCAGATGTCCTTGAGGACTACATAGGTCCACAAGAGAGGTCGCACTCTTCCGTGTCTGCTTAAGTTATGCATCGGTTAATATGATGACATGCTACTTTATCATCGTGTTCATATATTAGACTCCGACTCAGGTCCAAACTTATGCTGAAACTCGAGTTTTTAAATGGTTGTGGGGTACATACTGGGGCAGCAATCAGTACGATCTGTCTACTATCTGGTTAATCTCGGGTGTCTACTATGAGTTTCATGTTGGGTGCAAACAAACATTAAAGGAGCCATTATCTGTATTTTTTAACTAAAGCTATTATCTGCCTGCTATCATTGGTTTTGGGTCTATCCACAGTTTGCTACTATCACTCTGGATTTGTTCATGCACTCCTTACATAATCTCACTATGTTTTATTCCTATGCATGTGAGTTATTGCACACAATGGAACTGAACATGTAGAGCAAAAGAGACGAGCCTTGCGTGGCAAAATTTCATGCAGACGTCGCTCCATGGTGGGCGCAAAGGTAGCCTCCCCTCCACCCATTTCGGATCATAATCAAGAGGAAGATAACTGTTCTGAGGGGGATTCAGAAGCAGAAGACCACTCCTATTTACCCCATGAGGTCTTTGCTCTAACTTGGCATGCTAATATTGGTTATATGAGGCATATGGTGCCTTGCATTGTTTACTTTATACATCAAATATGTCAACTGCTTAGTTTAGACACGCTTTGTGTGAATGCCATCTGTTTAGTTTATTCATCCTTTATGTGAATTATGCAATGCCATCTTGTTTAGCCAGGCATCATATATGTGAATTTTGCAATGCCATCCTGCTTAGCCAGTCATCTTATATGTGAATTATATGAGGCCATCCTTTTTTTCCGTTACGTATTACATTTGTTAACAATGTTAGTACATTCAACTACACTTCGTATGCATCAGCCATTTGACACGGTGATGGAAAATTCTGGAGTGAAAACAAGGTCTTCATAGCAGACTATGCTATCTGACGAAGAGCATATCTCGGTGGTTACGGATAGCTCCTCAGAGGAGGATTCAGAGACAGATGACCAGTCATGTTCCCCCCTGAGGTGTATGCTCTAACTTGGCAAGGTTATGTTGCTCATATCGTGCGTATGGTATCTTGCATTGCTATGTCATTTGCTTAGTTTAGACATGATTTGTGTGAATGCCACCTGTTTAGTGTCTAATTACACTAGTAGAAAACGACCCATTTGTCCCGGTTTGTAAGGGCCTTTTGTCCCGGTCCTGAACCGGGACTAAAGGGTCGGTACTAATGCCCGGGCCCTTTAGTCCCGGTTCAGTCCAGAACTGGGACAGATGGGCCTCCACGTGGCCTGTGCGCCGAGCCCAGGCAGGAGGGCCTTTGGTCCCGGTTGGTGGCACCAACCGGGACCAATAGGCATCCACGCATCAGCATTTCTGTGGCTGGGGGTTTTTTTTGAAAGGGGGGGGGGGGTTGGGGGTTTTGGGGGGTTAATTTAGGTTTTTCATATATTGTGTTAGCTAGCTAATTAATAGAAGAAGTGTCCTCTCTTATGTCCGTGCTTGGTCGACGCTACGTACTATACATACATATAGAGAGGACTAGACACGCTAGCTAGCTAGTAAGCAAACGAAGGAAACAGAAGAACGTCATGAACATATATGCATACAGAGAGAAGTGATATCGACCACCTCTCCTTCTTCGAGAGATTGGTCGAACAACAAGTTCTCGTATATCTATCCGACACTATCGGCTACATATATACAATAATTATCTCTTACAAATATAATCTCCTATCATATGGACGCATGGTACACATAGTATTCTCCGTCTTCAGCGATCACGTGGTCAAGAAAGAATGCCACCAATTCCTCTTGAATTGCTCGCATGCGATCTGGTACTAGGAGTTCATCCCGCATCCGAAACATCTAATTTGAAGAAGGGGGTCAATACATATATATATATATGAATGAATGAAACTCAACACAAATGATGGTAATAAAATAAAATTGTGAATATTGTTATTTACGCACTTCATATTGTTCGTCAGAGTAGCCCCGCTCACAGGTCGTGTGGCGGATGGACTCGCAAACGTAGTATCCACAGAAATCATTCCCTTGTTCCTGCCACAGCCACTTTACAAGAAATAGAGGTCAATCAAACTGATAAGCAAGAATGCCAAATGGTATTGATGAAACTAGCGCTTGAATCACTAGGAGATGCGCGGAACATGCTACTATAGTACTTACTTTCGGGTGTCTAAATTCCAGCTTCTTCGGCAGTCCCGGAGCTTTTTTGGTGAATTTTCTCCAAACCCTGCCAGACAAAGAAAACAATTACTTGATATCAGAAATGAACAAAGTTACTGATATGGTGGATAATGATCGATTTAACTTACTTCTCGAGCATTTGACTCATGTTCGCATACTCCTAGGGATCTTTTCGTTTAGATTCCAAGACAGTTACTACTCCCTGCTCAAGCTTAATCTCTAGGAGAATATAGTGGAACCTGCGCACACATGCATAACTCATCAATTACATTACTATAACCTTGACTAATATATAAGGGAAACCGAATATGCACAAGACAGTAACACTCACTTGAAGTTGTAAGTAAAGAGTATTATATCTTTGTTTTCATTTATTACCAACGATCGTAGCAAGTTGGCCTCGGTATCTGCGGCATGAAATTTAACCTCAGTTGCATCTATGAGATTTGTGTTAATGAACCCAATATCACTGACTTGTCTTTTCTTCAATTCGACGATCTTCAATCTGCATAATATAGTGAGGATAATTATAAATACATGCAATGAAAGAGCTGAGCTATATAGAGATACTTAATGACAGAAGTAGTACTACTTACAAACAGTAGCAGGTGACCGTTGCTTTATCGAGGGCCAATTGATTGAAAAACTGAAAGAACTCCTCAAATGGAACAGGCAACAGTTCAATTCCAACGAGGTCATGCTCCTTTTTAACTCTCACATACAAAGTATTCCTCCCCCCAGACTCTCTGCAGATTTTCATGTACCAATCATGCAATCTTCGCATCATCGTTGTTAGAGGTCTTTCATCTTTGACGAGAGGCTTCCCGTACTCGTATCTTTGAATCTGCACCTCGAAGAAATCATAATGTACATCATCGGGCAGGTAATCTCCAAGATTGCTATAACCGGGCACCATCCTCGGATCATTAGCGACGATGTCGCTAGGCACCTTGAGCGGGGGGCACGTTTGCTTTGCTTGTTCGCCGAGCTGGGCAATTTGTTTCCCAGCTCGTCGTTCTTTCATCCTTTGATCACTGACAGTACTTCCCGACCGCTCCGCTTCGGCAAATGTCTTTCCAATAATGCGCTCATAGTTGCCTTTCGGCGGAGACTTGGGTGGTTTTGTCAGGGCAGCCAGAGTGTGCTTCGCTTTCACCGGATCTACCTTCTCCTCCGGAGGTGGATGTATTTGTGCTTTCAACCCTTGAAACCAGTCCTTCACTTCAGTTCGCGCGATCTTCGCGTTCTCCTCCGGGGTCATCTCGTATGGTAACTTCTCTGGAGTCTTCAGAGAAGGATCGAATCTGTATGTCCTCCCGCCTCTGGATGTACTGCTAGACGCCGGCAGAGCAGACGGAGCAGCTGTCTTCTTTACTTGCTTATGAGGCGGAGGAGAAGGACTACGACGCGCGGGAGCAGCCAGAGCGGCGGCGGTTCTCTTCCGCCCTTGCTGACGAGGCAGAGAAGGAGGAGGCTGGCTGCTCGGGCGCGCCAGCGCAGGCGGAGAAGGAGGTGGAGTGCCTGCAGGCGCCGGAGAAGGAGCCCGAGTGCCCTGATCGTCACTCGCCGGAGGAGGAGGCAGAGTGCCCTGACTCGCCGGAGGAGGAGGAGGAGGTGGAGGCGTCCAGTTCGGAAGGTTGATGAGCTCCTTCCGCCATAGGCATGGAGTCTTCAGAGCAGAACCCAGCCGAGTCTCCCCTTCACCGGTAGGGTGGTCAAGCTGGAGGTCCTCAAATCCCTTCGTTATTTCATCCACCATCACTGTCGTGGAATTGTCACGGCAGATGTCCTCTTTCAAGGACTTAGTCATGGAGCCATCGCAACTAGGAAGCTTAAAGGGGTTAATCGGGACAAAGGACACGAGAGATTTATACTAGTTCGGCCCCTTACGGTGAAGGTAAGGCCTACGGCTAGTTGGGTTGGTATTGCTTGATTTTTCGATGACCAGGGAGCGAGATACGCTATGCCCGGTTCTCGATTGGTTGTTTCTTGCCCTAAGCCGCCAGCGGGTCGTCCCCTTATATACACGGGTTGACGCCATGCGGCCTACAGAGTCCCGGATGGCTCATAAACAGTGTCCGGCTCGGTGACTAGTTACTTCTACCTTATGTTACAAGTTATTCCATCATGGCAGTTTGTCACTACGGGCCTCAAGCCGCCTGTGGGCCTTAGACCCTTTGAACCGCCATCTTCATGCTTGATCCTGGGCTTCCTTCTGATGACTCTTCTTTGTGTAACCCGGCCCCTCCTGGGCGGCTTACACAAATAGTCATATCCCCAACATTAGGCCCCAGATTGATTTGAACCGGTTCACGTCAATCTTAAAATACCTTGACAACCAGTCCTTCTGTCTATAAAAAGGTCATAACCCGCCGTGACGTCATCTTCTGGATCTGCTTTAACCCGCCGTGACGTCATCTTTAATTAAATTCATATTTTACTCCGTCATATCCTCCAACGGATCTTTGCCTTTACTGACCCTTTTGAAAACCGAGGCGTCGGGGCCGCTGGATAATGATGTTTGGCCTCCTCGTTTCTCGTGCCGTCTCAGTCGGCCCTTCCTTATAAATAGGTGCGACCCAGGTCTTTCCCATTCTCCTTCAGTCATCTTCCTCCTTGCACCCCCTTCTCTGCTGCTCAAGCTCCGCCGCCGCCGCCGTCGAACCCCTCGTCTTCAACGACTCAGGCCGCTGCATCAACCTGACTCTGACCAGAAATCGACGGCGAATCTCCGCAGCTCGTCCACATCCGTGAGTTCCTCTCCTTCCCTTTCTCAGATATACATTGGAATTTTGTTGAGTTCATCGGCGTTCATCGCCGCCCGACGCAAACCCTCGTTAGTTTTCACCTCCAATACCCTATTTAGATCGTAAAAATAACATAGAACTGCTGCGGCGATTGTTTGCACTTATTTTGTATAAAAATAGATCTCATTTCCCTTGTTTGGAAGCCCTCTTCGGTGTATGAACTTCTCTGCACTGTTTTAGGTCTAGAAATTTTTCTTTCCAGAGCGACCGTTTGATCCAAATTAATAATTGCAACTTGTGAAACCTGTTTGTTCCACACTTAGCCAAAAATTGCCTCTGTTGAATCTGTTTTAGCCATAGTAGTCCATGTGACTGGTTTAAGACAACACCGGCTGTCGACACTGCTTGCTTCCGGCGACTTAAGAAAATTTTAATTACCTTTGATACCTGTAGCAACTTAAATACCATCGCGTAGTTACCCATATGTCATTAGGCCCCTTCTTAAGCCGCCACCTTGAATAAATCAATAGTGCTCTCCTCCGGGTTATAAATTGAGCCGGAAAAATTCTTTTATCTTGTTGTAGGCTTTGATTTACGCAATGGCACCCAAAGCTCCCAAACCTCTGGTGACCTGTAATTGGGTCCCGTCCATTGTCACAGAAAGCAAATTGTCCGAATTTGTGAAGTCTGGCTATCTTCCCAAGAAGGTTGTTATGTCCTATCGTGCTCCCGAGCCATCTGAAGAAAAACCTCAACCCAAGGAAGGGGAGGTGATCATTTTTACTGATCATATGAGCCGGGGATTTGCTCCACCCGGTTCAAAATTCTTTAATGTTCTGAAATTCTTTGATCTAAGGCCTCAAGACATCGGACCCAATTCCGTGTCAAATATATGCAACTTCCAAGTCTTCTGCGAGGTGTACCTTGGAGAAGAACCCAACTTACTTTTATTCAGAGAGCTGTTTTACCTAAACCGGCAGAACGAGCGTGCCAACGGGCCCAGTCTAGAGCTCGGTGGTATCTCAATTCAGCGGCGAAGAGATTGCCTTTTTCCTTACGCTGAACTGCCGAGTCATCCCAAAGATTGGAACCAGACGTGGTTCTACTGTCAGGACACTTCTCCGGCTGGCGAAAATCCACTGCCCGGCTTTCGTGCCTTGCGCCTTGAATCCAACCACCCTCTGCCAGACAAATTGACTGCTATTGAACGTCTGCCACTCACCCCCACTATCAAGAAAATCAAAGCTCTTTTGGGGAACGACTTAGATGGCATCGACCTGGTCCGAGTCTGGGTTGCTTGGAGAGTGATTCCGTTAAGCCGCTGTCCCAGCTTAATGTGTACTTACTCAGGCGAGAAGGATGATCCTCAGCGTCATAGTCCTGACGACTTACCAGATGATGTGGTGAAGGCTACAACCCAGTCCTTGTTGAAAGAGGGCACAGTGACCAGTGATGCCTTCGGCTTACTGCCCTTCTGCAAGAAGAACCCGACCCCTGCAGTAAGTCATCAGCCTCAATGATTACTCTTTACTATGTTATACCTTATTTTTACTCATAACCCTTCACGATCCTTTACAGGCAAACGATAACTTCTGGAAGGTCCAGTATGATCATGAGGCGGCCAAACAAGCCAGGGCGGCTAAAAGGGCCGAAAGAAAAGCCACCAAGACTGGGACTTCAAAGAAAAGGAAGCCAAGCGCCTCAGAGATGTTCCAACTTGATGACTCTGATGACAATGAAGAAGAGGTAAATTTTTAACTTCCCATACTCTTTTATCATCACCTTGCTGACATTATTCCCGTTGCAGGAAGACACGGGAAACAGCCAACCCGTTGAGGAAGAGGTAACTATAATCTCCTCCGACTCCGAGCTTCGGCCGCGTCAGAAAATTCGAAGAGTAACCCGGAAAGTAAGATTTTCACACCCTTTGGCTTACCAAGATCCTGACTTTCTTTTGAAGCTACAGCAAATTGAAAGCCGGAGGCAGACCCGGACCAGTAAGGATGCAGAGCTCTCCTCCGGCTTACCTGACGTAACCAGGAAGCGCCAGAATGAGGTTATCTCCGATTTACATTCTATTTCTCCTTTGGCGGGTTTAATCCGTCAACCTCTCAATTCATCTGACTCCAATTATCAGGATACCTCTCCTTCCTCCGGCGAGTCTATGCAGTCAAACATGCCGGCTTTTAAAACTGCCCCTGGGTAATGTCGATTTGTTTACCTTATGCTTTATCTTACTCATGTTTTGTACTCACTCTTCTGCCTTGTCCACAGTGTGCAAGTGAAGCCCAGGAAGAAAGCAAAGAAGGATAAACCGGCCCAAGACCCTGTAGTGACTAAGCCGGAACTGGGCACGGCTGCCCCCGACTCTTCCACACATCAGCCGCCGCCTGAACCGGCTCATGATATTTCAGCACCAACTTCTGATCCGCCTGCTGAAGATACTCTTGATGGCTCTGGTAACCCGGAAGCACCTAGCCCAGCCAAGACGACTGACCAAGAAGTGGAAATTCTCAAGACTCAGTTTGTTGAGCTGGCACGACCCACCGTACTTGCCAAGTGTTCTGCTAAGGAGGAGTTGTTAGAGCGCCAAAAGGCCAAGATGGATATCACTGACTATACTCATTTGAGTATTGGAGAGATCGTCTCGGGCTATATCAATCAAGTGCATAGCAGCCGCGACCTGGAAATTGACATGGTGAAGCAAATACAGCAAAAATCTGAGGTATGACTTATGCTACCTCCCCTTAACCATACTTACTGTACCAGCCCCCAAGTCTACTGCTTATAAGTAAATATGCTGTAGAGTTACAAAACTGTCTAACACCGTTTTTCCGGTTTCGAAAGAAGACAATTAAACCGGTTGTATCAAGAAATTCGGAACTTGCGATACACATTAGCCCCCAAGTGCCAAGTACCTTTGCTTGCAAAGTGCTTGGGACTTTACTCTGCTTAAGCCTTCGTAGTAATGTAGAGTTCTTCAGCATACATTAGCCCCCAAGTGTCAAGTATCTTTGCTTGCAAAGTGCTTGGGACTTAACATTATTTTATCATGATCCTGACTATGACCCGGTACCAATGCATGCCACCATAAGTCAATTTGAGTCAGAGATTGTTGACCTGAAGAGCCGCCTGGCAGCCCAGGAACTTGAAATTCAAAAGGCCAACTCCAAGTTTGAATTCAGCGTCTCTGAACAAGAGAAGTTGAAGAAGAACTTTGAGTCGGAGAAGAAAACCTGGGCTGATGAGAAGGCCTCTTTGGTGACTCGGGCCGAGACAGCAGAAACCTCACTGGCAGAAGCAACAACTGAGCTGTCCGGCTTAAAGCGCCAGCTATCTCAAATGGTCTCAGCAATCTTTGGTAAGTTACTATATATAAACCTCAAATACCGCAATCCTTCCCTTGATGACTATGTTAATTATTACCTCCGGCTCACCTTTTGTTTAATAACACAGGCCCCAGGAGCACAAACCTCAAGCAGAACATGGTGGTCAAGCTGAAGGCAGTCTACACTCTGGTGGAGCAACTGTACACCGGGCCACAATGTGCTTTGGCCGTTGTGGCTTTATCAAATGATGTCCCCCATCTCCTGCAAGATGTGCTCAAACGGCTTGCTGTGCTACCTCAGCGGGTCCAAGAGCTAAGACGGGCATCTGCAAGAGCCGGAGCTATAGCTGCCTTGAGCCGGGCCAAGGCGTGGATTCCAGAGCTAGACCCGGCCGACCTCACTCTTGGATACCCCAGTCTGAAGGAGGATGGAACCTTGTTTGATGAATCAGACTTTACTGCCTGTGTAAAAGACATACGCCCCGTGGCTACTCTTATTGGAAACGACACTTATCTTACCAAGTATCAGCCGGGTTATGACAGCGAGAACCGGAGGATCCCAACACCTCATTATGATGAAGTTAGCTTGATCCCTCCAACTCGTAAGCATACCTTTGCCCCTGAAGTCGACCCAACCGGTTTAATAGATGACGAAGCTGAGTTTGATGCCTTGAGTGGCATTGACTGGGCCTCATAAACCTTCCAGGACAGGGCAGCCGACGGAGAGGCGGAAAAGGATAATCCGGAAGCTTCAGGTCAACCCCAGGAGTAAACCGCCAAGCGTCATATGTTTTATGTCTTTATGAGAACAATGCCGCACCATTCAGACTCGGGGAGTCTTGTAATAGGGTAGAAAAACTCTCAATTTTTGTCATGCCTTTCGTGCATGTTTATGGCGCTCTCAATGCTTTCTTAAGCCGCCACTGCTATCGGATTTCGGGTTCCGGCAGACCCTTAAGGTTTGAACTCTGGGGTGCGCACGGAGATTATGCCCTCTACCTCTCCGTCTCGCAAGGATCTAAACTACTAGAAGAACAACACAAGAGACACAAGGTTTATACTAGTTCGGGCCACCATTGTGGTGTAATACCCTACTCTAGTTTGTGGTGGGTGGATTGCCTCTTGGGCAGATGATGATGAACAATACAAGGAAGAACAGCCTCGCGAGGGTCTGTTCTTGGCTGGAGGGATGAACTGCTAGGAGGAGTTCAGCCTCCCTTCTCTCTCTCTCTCTCTCACTTGTTCTCTGCTTGCCCAAGCTCTAGATGCTTGATGCTTGATGCCGGATGGATCGATCCCCTTCCCCTGGGGGTGGCTAGTCCTATTTATAGGCAAAGGACCTGGGCCTCTTCCCAAATATTGAGCGGGAAGGGCGCCAACAATTGGCCAATTTGAAGGGGAACATTTGGTACACTTATCCTGACTAAAGTTGGTCCTCGCCTGCCAAAGGCCCTGTGGTGATGCCGTTCTGGGCTCCACGATGATCTCCTTCCCACCGTTGGACCGGTCTTAGTCTTGTTGCACCGAAACGGATGCCTTTGCCTGATCCTCTCGCCTGCGCTTGCCCCCTTTGCACCGAAGAGGAAAGGGGGACGCTGCGCTGGCGGGCGCCCTCCTGGCACCCTTGGTCGTCATGGCTTACGTCATGGGCACCTCGTGAGGTACCCCTCCTTGAACTCTCCGCCTCCTCGTGAGCCAGCCTGACGAGGCCGTGCCTGAGGGAGCTCCGCGTCGTCCACCCCGCGAGGCTTGGCCCCTCGCGAGGGTCTTGAGTCTCGTGTTGGTGAAGATGGGCCATGCTGGGCCCCTTTTCGAGCCACGCCACAGGCCGCAGGCAGGCAAGTCTGGGGACCCCCGTTCCCAGAACGCCGACAGTAGCCCCCGGGCCCAAGGCCTGCCTGGACTGGGCCGTGCCGAGAGGCGAAAGGGCAAGGGCGAAGCGTCGTGGGCCCTAACAGCCTGCGGCCTCGAGCGCCGTGTGGCGGTTGATTGGACGTGGGCGGCACTGTTCCCCCACGCCCCCTTATTTTGCGCCCTGCTAGGCGGACTCGTAGTTGTACACAGCCGCTCTCCTTCCCGCTGCCTGCGCGTCCTTTGTTCTTCGTCCAAGCGCTAGCTCCCACCTCCAATCCAATCTCGGATCCTTCCCCCCCTTCCAATCGCCATGGCTCCGACGGAGAAGGAGAAGGGGAAGAAGCCCATGCTTCTGTCTTGCCAGTTGCCATCCGTGGCTCCCGCAGTCGGCCGGTCGATCATACTCAATCGAGAGGGCCTGAGCAAGGTCAGCTCGATGCTGGCTACCATCTTCAACGAGTGTGGGAGGACGACGACCTGGCCTACATCTCGTTTCCCCACTGACAGGATAATTACTGAGGTCCATTATTTTGCTGATGCCATGTGGGCGGGTCTGGTTCCCCCCTTTTCCGATTTCTTCAAGGCCGTCCTCTCCCATTATCAGATCCATATGATGCATCTGGGTCTTGAATCCATCACTCTTCTCTCGGTCTTTGCTTTCGTCTGCGAGGCAATGATGGGCATTTCTCCTTCCGTTGCCTTGCTACGCCACTTCTTCTCTCTGCGCTTTGTCGACCCTGCCCAATGCTCGGCGTGCGTGAGCTTCGTCGCCACGCCAGAGACTGCGGCCTCAGTGATCGACTTTGGCCTTCCTTCGCCTTCGGCAGGGTTCCGCGAGCGTTGGTTGTATGTTGACGTCGGGGTGCCCAGCCCCCTGCTGTCGAAGCCGACCTCGCCTGCTGTCGCCAACTCGGGCTGGGGCCAGGAGACGCTCGAGAGCCCCCGGCTCACCTTCGTCTGGCACCGCTTCGCGTTCTTGAAATCGATCGGTGTGACAGCGCCCAAGGTGGTGAGGGAGTTCCTTCTGCGTCGCGTTGCCCCTCTCCAACGACATTCCCACCGGATGTGGGCCTTCAGCGGGCGCGGTGATCGCATGAGGCTCCAGGAAGAAGACCTGACGCCTGAGGTGCCGAGGACGGTGCTCTTGGTCCTGACTGGCGACCCCAACCCGAGTAGCATTCAGCGGGGAGGGGCCCTGCTGTACCTCTGTCAGAACAGGGATGATTTCGTGAGGCAGATGCCTGTCTTTGATGAATGGGGGTTGCACCCTGCTGGGCTCCAGGGGCCCCGCGAGAACCCTGTGGAGGTGACCGCCCTTCCTGTTGGCCACGGTGACTCCTCCTCAAGTGGCGGAGCAGGAAGGCATGAGGTGCCAGAGGCCGAGGAGGCTCCTGATGAGGTGACAGTGCCGGGTGACGCTCCCGAGGGAGCAGCCCCTGGCATCCGTGCCGCTGAAGCTGATGGCGGCAAGCAGCCACTCCCAGTGCCTGGGGCCGAGGCCCCTGAGACCCCAGTTGCGTCTTCTGGCGAGGCGACTGGCAGCACGCGTCAGGCAGGCGCCCTCAACGCGGATTGCTGCGATGCTCTGCCTCCGTCGCAGGTTGATCTTTGTGCTCTTCTCTTGGGCCGCTTCCGCGTGGACTTTGAGGCCCTCCGAAGGAAAAGGGAGGCCCTAGGCGATGACTTCCCCTGCCGGTTGTTGGAGCGCAGGAAGTACTTCGCCACTGACGAGTAAGTCTTCTCCTTTTCTAGCCTCTGATTCTCTTGTTGCTTTTACTGACCATTGATCTGCAGGCCCCTTCCGGCCGAACTGTCGGACACGGCTGAGGTGCCGCCTCCTTTGGCCTCGCCTCCTCCGCCGTCCTTAAGTGCTCTGAGCAGCACAGCCTTGGTGGTGAGGGTGATCGAAGGGGTGAATTGTCCTGAGGCACACCGTGGCCCCGCGCTTCCCGCGAACTTCCTTCGCGGGCCCTCTCGTGGCATTGCCAGCCTGCTGTGGGCTTCTCGTCTGGTTGGGGACTGCGACGGGTTGAGGCGCCTCCTGCGCCCTTCATCCGAAGATGGGATGGCTCTAGGCCTGGCTCCTGGCATGGTGCGCCCGGCTGTCGTGAGGGTGCCAGCCCCCAGCCCCCTGCCCGAAGGGGGAGCGCTGATCTGTGGCCCCGGCGCCTGCTTGGGGCAGACAATGGTGTGGAAGACATGCTCGAGCACGCCCGGGAGCGCCGCGCTCGCCGCCTAGGATTCCTTCGAAGGGCGGCTGGCGCGGTTGACCTGCTCGGGGAGGAGCTTGCTGAAGAGGACGTGCGCCTCGAGGCTGAGGGCCTGCGCTTGGCTATGGAGAGGCGCGAGCTGGAGGGCGCCATCGCCCTCGCGCGCCGTCAGCGTGGCCTTGATGACGAAGAGGCGAGGGCGTCGCTAGAGGCCTCCCGGGAGGCCCGATCCCAGGCCGCTGAGGAGGCCCGGGAGGCTGACCGACGGCGAGAAGCGGCGGAGGAGCAGGCTCGGGAGCTTCTGGCTAGGTGTCACTCGCTGGAGGAGCAAGTGGAGCTGCGCGAGGCGGCCCTTGCGTCGATGAAGGTGGCCTCAGGTGACCCAGCTGAGCTCCAGAGGCGCGAGGAAGCGTTGACGCTGGAGGCCGCCGAACGCACCCGCGAGTACGAGCGGCTGTAGACAAGGGAGCGCTTGGTGACGTAGGCAGAAGACGATGTCGCCGCTGGAAGTATGTGTCTTGGAGGAGGTTGGTCGCCGGGTGGCGACGACGCGCCAAGGCCTCGAGCGTGAGTTCGAGGGGAGGCTGGAGCTGATCCGGGTTGAGGCTGAGGGAAGAAACGCAGCCTTGAGGGCCCAGCGGAACGAGGCGACACGGCGGGCCGACGCTTCCTGGGCCACCCTTGAGGCAGCGCAAGGGGAGTTGGCTACCTCCCAGGCTGAGGTACTCCGTCTTCGCCAGCGGGTGGAGGAGGCTGAGGCCGTCACGCGCCAGAATGCTGATGAGATACGCCAGCGGCAGGTCCTGGAGCACGTGCACGGCCCCATGCTTACTACGCTCAGGGAGAGAGCTAACATAGCCTTGGGCAACATCTGCGAGGCGGCTGTCGGCGAGCCGCACACGATCAACTATGCCGGCAACCTGCAGTTCTTCACCGCCGTGGTGACGCAGCTGGAGGCGCGGTCGGTTAGGGCCGACAGGTTGGTGGAGGAGAGGAGTCGCGCCCTGCTCGGGCGTACCTTTTCCCGTGTCTTCAGCCATCTTCAGAATATGGATCCCCACTTCAACTTTGACGCCGCCATCGCTCCAGTCCCCGTGGCCGTCCGAGACGACCTGGCGTACTGGGTGGAAGACAACGTGGATGCTCTTGTCAGGACCTTCGCTTCAGACGACGACGACGCGATCGTGGCGGCTGACGAGGGCGGTGTGGTGAACGGCCCTGATGCCGCTGGTGGCGATGCAGACAGCGAAGGCGAGTTCAGCGATGCCAGCGACGGCTCGGGAGGTGCTCCCGAGGATGCATTGGGGGATTTATCCAACTGAATATGTATTGCTCCTGTCTTTTTACCCTGCATGGATAGAACTCAGGTGTTTGGCCTGATGGTTGTGAGAGCATTTTGGGAGGGGAAGCCCCTCATGTAAAACCTGTGTTCATCATATTAGTAGCAGTTATATTGCGCGTGTGCCCGCGCCTGATGGTTGGCTGGTTTACCTTTATTCCGCGCAGGCCCTAAGGCGGCCTGTGGGAGGACGTGACGTCCTGGGTGTTCTCTAGTTGAATCCTTAGGATGTGAGAGTGTCGCTGGCGGGGGACTTCACAGGCGTTGGCCTTCTTCACAGGCTCTGGGCCTTTTCCTGACCGCCATAGCTTCACAGGCGTTCGCCTTCTTCACAGGCTCTCGGCCCTTTCAAAACGCAATAGCTTCACAGGCCTTCGCCTTCTTCACAGGCTCTGGGCCCTTTCAAAACGCAATAGCTTCACAGGCATTCGCCTTCTTCACAGGCTCTGGGCCTTCTCCTCAACGCGATAGCTTCACAGGCATTCGCCTTCTACATAGGCTCTGGGCCTTCTCCTCAACGCGATAGCTTCACAGGCATTCGCCTTCTTCACAGGATCTGGGCCTTCTCCTCAACGCGATAGCTTCACAGGCATTCGCCTTCTTCACAGGCTCTGGGCCTTCTCCTCAACGCGATAGCTTCACAGGCTCTGGGCCTTCTCCTCAACGCGATAGCTTCACAGGCATTCGCCTTCTTCACAGGCTCTCGGCCTTCTCATGAACGCGGTAGCCTCCGCAGGCACCGGAGAATCATCCCGAGAGGGGGCGACCGTGGCAGCTTAGGTTGTGCACAAGCTAGGCCTGATCCAGCTCGCGAGGGGAGGCAGCTGTGGTGAAGCAGTAACCAGAATGCTAGAAATGGCTCGAACGAGACTAAGCACCCCTTCCCCGAACACACGCAAATCTCAAATTTGAATTCAACTTAAATCCAGTGTGGAAAAGTTACAACCAAAGGGAAAGGCAATGAAAGCAGACAAAAGGCCGCGTCCGGCACCTAATCTAGTCTTGGACGTCTTCTCACCAGCGCGGAGCTAAGTGCTGTCCACTGGGCGTGGGAGGGAGCCCCAGGGCTTGAGGCCGGCACCCCTGAGACTCCGGGGTGTGTACAGCCCCACTCATTATTACGTGAGAGTGTCACGGGGTGGCGAGCTTCACAGGCACTGGGCCTTCTTCATAGGTACCGGCCTTGCTTCATATCGCCAGACGAGGGCCCCGCCTTGCGCCACACTCTAGTGCCACCAACGACGAACGGAAACCAGGACGCCGCCGGCGGGGTAGAGCGGTCGCCAGCGGTTCCCCCAACGACCACGGGTCCTCCGCCAGGGGCAGGCCCTTAGGCACCTCCCCAGCAGAGGGCCTACCTCCTGAGAACGCCTTGCTCCGAACGCCGCGGTGACGATGTCGGATCTCTGCCCCTCTCCTGCAGCCCCCTGCGCCCTCCTCCTGAGGGGTAGGAGACTGTGGGAGCGGGGCAACTGCTCGCTATAGCGTCCTGCACCCCCTGCGATTCATGATTAGCGTATGCCTGCTCCTGAGGAATTAGCGGTACCCGATAGTCGTTGCCTCCGGCGTGGCCGGCGGAACCGTCCCGGGGCTCCTGGAAGAGCTCAGCTTCTGGTGTCTCGTCCCCCCATCTCGGGCTGAGGAGCGAGCCTTGTTCGCCCTCGTGAGCGTGCCCTTGGTCCAGCATGTGGGGCACGTATTCTTCTGGCGCCGTCATTCCGAAGACTACGCCGTACTGCTCCGTGTGCCATGCAGATCTGCTTGACGTGCCCACCGAGGGGTGGTAGCGCGGATGCCCGCTGGAGCCGTGGGCCGCGCCGAGTCCCTCTCCTTCATGTGCCGGGGGCGGGGGTAGCGCCACGGCCGGTCCGGCACCGACAGTTTCACTAGCGTTGAGGTAGCCTTGGGGCCCGCGGGCGCGCGCGGGGCCCCCGCGCGTTCCGCCCTGGGCTTGGGGCGGAAGATGGGTGCAGAAGGGGTGAGCCCCTGAAGCGGCGAAGCCCAGGGGCTCGGTAACCCGCTCTAGCAGCACGTCGCGGCTGCCTTCCAGCAGCCTACACTGCAGCAGCTCTCGGGCCACCATGAGCGCGGCCCTCGAGTTCGCCTGCTCCCGGCGGGTGTACGGTGTCGTGGCCGCGGCGTGATTGGAGGCCCTTGCTGCCGACCGCGCCTGCCGCGGGGTGAGGGTTGTTGAAGCCTATCCGTGCCGCCCGCGGCCCGCAGCGCCCTGCAGACCACGAGCTGCCTGGGGCGCGGGGTCGCCCGGGGCAAGCGGCTCCGCGCGGGCGGGCCACGCCGCCCATGGATCTTGGTTGCCCGCCTGGTCGCCGGACAAGGTGATGACGATGCGACGAGACGCGAAGAGGTAGAAGGGTGTATTCTAGCGCACCCCTACCTGGCGCGCCAAATGTCGGATTTCGGGTTCCGGCAGACCCTTAAGGTTCTAACTCTGGGGTGCGCGCGGAGATTATGCCCTCTACCTCTCCCTCTCGCAAGGATCTAAACTACTAGAAGAACAACACAAGAGACACAAGGTTTATACTAGTTCGGGCCACCATTGTGGTGTAATACCCTACTCTAGTTTGTGGTGGGTGGATTGCCTCTTGGGCAGATGATGATGAACAACAAGGAAGAACAGCCTCGCGAGGTTCTGTTCTTGGCTGGAGGGATGAACTGCTAGGAGGAGTTCAGCCTCCCTTCTCTCTCTCTCTCTCTCACTTGTTCTCTGCTTGCCCAAGCTCTAGATGCTTGATGCTCGATGCCGGATGGATCGATCCCCTTCCCCTGGGGGTGGCTAGTCCTATTTATAGGCAAAGGCCCTGGGCCTCTTCCCAAATATTGAGCGGGAAGGGCGCCAACAATTGGCCAATTTGAAGGGGAACATCTGGTACACTTATCGTGAATAAAGTTGGCCCTCGCCTGCCAAAGGCCCTGTGGTGACGCCGTTCTGGGCTCCACGATGACCTCCTTCCCACCGTTGGACCGGTCTTGGTCTTGTTGCACCGAAACGGATGCCTTTGCATGATCCTCTCGCCCGCGCTTGCCCCCTTTGCACCAAAGAGGAAAGGGGGACGCTGCACTGGCGGGCGCCCGCCTGGCACCCTTGGTCGTCATGGCTTATGTCATGGGCACCTCGTGAGGTACCCCGCATTGAACTCTCCGCCTCCTCGTGAGCCAGCCTGACGAGGCCGTGCCTGAGGGAGCTCCGCATCGTCCGCCCCGCGAGGCTTGGCCCCTCGCGAGGGTCTTGAGTCTCGTGTTGATGAAGATGGGCCATGCTGGGCCCCTTTTCGAGCCACGCCGCAGGCCGCAGGCAGGCAAGTCTGGGGACCCCCGTTCCCACAACGCCGACAACAGCTATATACTTCCATCTTTTAATGATCTTCCAATTCCCTTATGTTAAACAAAAAGTTGCTTTGCTCATCCTGTGGATGAGACAAACAGAAATCCCTTGACGACTTATCACATCGGGGGTCACATAAAGTATTGATAACCCGGAATATATACCAAACAATTTTAGAAAAACCAACTTACGATTAGACTTAATAGACATAATCATAATGATATACCTGTGATGGTTGTGGTTATCTCTCCGGCTTATATAACTCCCCTGAGGGTAAGTTTAACTCCTGAAAATTGGCATATAAAAATTCACCTGGACTTAACAATTGGAGGTAACCAATATTAACCCGGAGGAACGAAATCCACTCCATAGCACTTTCAAGAAGGTCTCAAGATAGTCAAACATTGACACTTATAAAATAAGATAAATAATAGACAAATTTAAGGGCCTCTGATTCGATCAGTGAACCATTCCAAAGGGGTTAAGCTAAGATTCGGATACGATCATATAGCCCCAGTGGCTGTGGCGATGCCGATCAAGTGGTTATCGACAGCTATGTTCTCTTTGGATCGAATACGACCTATGTTTGAACAGGAAGCCCCCAAGTGACCATAAGAGTTGTTTAATGATGCTGATTCGAATATGATCCACGTCAGACCCAAAAGGGGTTAAGCTATGATTCAGATATGATCAGGAAGCCCCCAAGTGGGTTTGGCAATATGCCAATCAAGTGGGTATCGACAGCTATGTTCTCTTTGGTTCGAATACGACCTATGTTTGAACAGGTAGCCCCCAGGTGACCATGGCTAGATTAAGATAGGATCTTAAGCCGGACCAAGGGAAAGCCGGATTCAGATATGACCCGCTCCCTGTTGGTCGTTTCCACCACATGAAAAAAAGAAGACATGTAAATCTTTGAGGGTAAAAAGGACAGAGGTCCTGCTTTATTGTTTTATATAATATATACATTATTGAAATATATACATCCTGAGAGCCGGTGGCTCAGGTATAGTACGACTGAAGATGAGCGATATTCCATGGCCTGCAGGTCTCTTCCTCTGACTTACGTGAGTCTTTATGTTCTCGAACATCGATAAGGTAGTATGACCTGTTATTCAGATTCTTGCTTACCACAAAGGGTCCCTCCCAAGGAGGGGATAGCTTGTGCATATCAGATTGATCCTGAATGAGCCGGAGCACTAGGTCGCCTTCCTGAAAGGTTCTGCTTCTAACCCGGCGACTATGATAGCGACGCAGGTCTTGCTGGTAAATTGCCGAGCGGGCTATTGCCAAGTCTCGCTCCTCATCCAACAAGTCAAGTGCATCCTGACGATCCTTCTCGTTGTCATCCTCAACGTAAGCCGCTACGCGGGGCGAGTCATGACGGATGTCACTTGGTAGGACCGCCTCTGCTCCGTACACCATGAAGAAAGGTGTGTAACCCGTAGATCTGTTAGGTGTAGTGTTGATACTCCAAAGTACAGAGGGTAACTCTTCCACCCAACAACCCGGCGTCCGCTGTAAGGGGACCAAGAGCCTGGGTCTGATGCCCTTCAAGATCTCCTGATTTTCTCTTTCTGCTTGACCATTGGATTGAGGATGAGCAACAGCCAAAACATCAAGCCGGATATGTTCCCTTTGACAGAACTCTTCCATGGAACCCTTGGAGAGATTAGTGACATTATCAGTTATGATGCTGTGTGGAAAACCAAAACAAAAGATCACCTTTTTCATGAACTGAACCGCTGTGGCTGCATCACACTTACTGACCGGCTCTGCCTCGACCCACTTTGTGAACTTATCCACTGCCACCAGGAGGCGTGTCTTTTTGTCTCTAGACCTTTTGAAAGGTCCAACCATGTCAAGCTCCCAGACTGTGAACGACCAAGTAATTGGAATCATTCTCAATTCTTGAGCCGGCACATGAGCTCGTCGTGAGAATTTATGACACCCGTCACATTTACTGACCAGATCTTCTGCATCGGCATGAGCGGTCAGCCAATAAAACCCATGACGGAAAGCCTTGGCCACAAGGGATTTTGAGCCGGCATGATGACCGCAATCCCCTTCATGTATCTCACGAAGTATCTCCTGACCCTCCGTAGGTGACACGCAACGTTGAAACGCTCCAGTGATGCTGCAGTGATGTAACTCGCCATTAACGATTGTCATGGACTTTGACCGCCGGACGATTTGTCTCGCCAAGGTCTCATCCTCAGGCAGCTCTCCCCGGGTCATATAAGCCAAATAAGGCACTGTCCAATCTGGGATGACGTGGAGAGCCGCTACCAGCTGCGCCTCCGGGTCCGGCACTGCTAGATCTTCTTCTGTAGGTAACTAGACAGAAGGGTTATGAAAAACATCGAGAAAGGTGTTAGGTGGCACCGGCTTACGTTGAGATCCCAACTGGCTTAAGCCATCAGCCGCCTCATTCGTCCTTCGATCAATGTGTTCCACCTGATAACCCTTGAAGTGCCTAGCTACAGCATCAACTTCACGACGGTAAGCCGCCATAAGGGGATCCTTGGAGTCCCACTTGCTTGACACCTGTTGAGCCACAAGGTCTGAGTCGCCCAAGCACCTTACCCGGCTCAAATTCATCTCTTTGGCCATCCAGAGACCATGGAGTAAGGCCTCATACTCAGGTGCATTGCTAGTACAAGAAAACATAAGCCGGAGCACATAACAGAATTTGTCACCTTGAGGGGAAGTTAAAACTACTCCAGCCCCAGAGCCTTCTAACTTCCTGGAGCCATCAAAGTGAATAGTCCAATATATGTTATCCGGCTTCTCCTCAGGTGCCTGCAACTCTGTCCAATCATTGAAAAAATCCACCAAGACTTGAGACTTAATAGCAGTACGTGGCATGTACTTGAGACCGTGAGGCCCAAGCTCAATGGCCCACTTGGCGACTCGTCCTGTGGCTTCTCTGTTCTGGATTATGTCTCCCAAGGGGGCAGAACTCACCACAGTGATAGGGTGACCTTGGAAGTATTGCTTCAGCTTCCGGCTTGCCATGAACACTCAGTAAACAAGCTTCTGCCAATGTGGATATCTTTTTTTAGACTCAATGAGCACCTCACTGACGTAATAAACTGGCCGTTGAACCGGATGCTCCTTGCCAGCCTCCTTGCGCTCCACCACGATCGCAACTCTGACAACTCATGAGCTAGTGGCCAAATATAACAACAATGACTCTCTATCAATGGGAGCTTCTAGGACCGGCGGTTCAGATAACTGTCTCTTTAAATCCTCAAAGGCAGTATTAGCAGCATCGCTCCAGACAAAAGTGTCTGTTTTCTTCATCATCTGATACAGCGGTAGGGCCTTCTCACCTAACCGGCTTATGAACCGGCTTAAAGCAGCAACACGACCCGCCAATCGCTGAACATCATTGATGCACCCCGGCTTAGCTAGAGAGGTAATTGCCTTGATCTTCTCCGGATTAGCTTCAATGCCCCTGTTTGAGACCAGAAATCCCAAAAGCTTGCCTGCGGGTACGCCGAACACACACTTGTCCGGGTTAAGCATCATCTTGTAAACCCGGAGATTGTCAAAGTTCTCCTTTAAATCAGATATCAAGGTTTCCTTCTCTCTGGACATCACCACTATGTCATCCACATAAGCATGAACATTGCGCCCAATCTGATTGTGGAGACAGTTCTGTACACACCGGTGATAAGTCGCCTGGGCACTCTTAAGCCCAAAAGGCATTGAGACATAGCAGAAGGCTCCAAACGGAGTGATGAAAGCCGTATTCTCCTGGTCCTTAACTGCCATCTTGATCTGATGATATCCAGAATAAGCATCCAAAAAACTCAAACGCTCACAAGCCGCCATAGCATCAATGATTTGATCAATACGGGGGAGAGCAAAAGGATCAGCCGGACAAGCTTTATTTAAGTCCGTGTAATCCACACACATCCGCCAGGTGCCGTTCTTCTTGAGCACGAGCACCGGGTTAGCTAGCCACTCCGGGTGAAAAACTTCGACAATAAACCCAGCCGCCAAGAGCCGGGCAACCTCCTCTCCAATAGCTTTTCGTCTTTCTTCGTTGAATCGTCGAAGAAACTGCCTGACCGGCTTATACTTCGGATCAATATTAAGAGTGTGCTCAGCGAGTCCTCTCGGTACACCCGGCATGTCAGAAGATTTCCATGCAAAGATGTCCCGGTTCTCACGGATGAACTCGATGAGCGCGCTTTCCTATTTAGGATCCAAGTTGGCACTGATGCTGAACTGTTTAGATGAGTCACCTGGAGTGAAATCCACAAGTTTAGTTTCAGCTGCTGATTTAAACTTCAACGCCGGGTCATGCTCCGTAGTTGGCTTCTTCAGAGAGGTCATATCTGCCGGGTCAACATTATCTTGATAAAACTTTAGCTCTTCCGCTGCACAAACAGACTCAACATAAGCCGCGTCGCCCTCTTCACACTCCAAGGATACCTTTCGACTCCCATGCACAGTGATGGTGCCCTTGTGACCCGGCATCTTAAGCTGCAGATAAACATAACATGGTCGTGCCATGAACTTGGCATAAGCCGGCCGCCCAAACAGAGCATGATATGGACTTTTGATTTTGACCACCTCAAACGTCAATTTTTCAGCCCGGGAATCATATTCATCTCCAAAGGCCACCTCCTATTCAATCTTACCGACTGGGTATGCCGACATACCAGGCACCACTCCATGGAAGACGGTGTTGGATGTCTTTAAATTTTTATCAGTCAAACCCATGCGCCAAAAGGTCTCGTAATAGAGGATGTTGATGCTGCTACCTCCATCACCGAGTACCTTGGTGAATTTATATCCATCGACCTGAGGTGCCACCACCAAGGCTAACTGACCCGGATTATCAACCCGGGGAGGGTGATCTTTCCTGCTCCATACGATGGGCTGCTCTGACCACCTCAGGTAACGAGGAACTGCCGGCTCAACAGAATTCACGGCCCTCTTATGAATCTTCTGGTCACGTTTGCATAAGCTAGTGGTGAACACATGATACTGCCCACTATTCAGCTGCTTCGGATGGCCTTGATAACCCGACTGCTACTGCTGCTATCCTCCTTGACCAGACTGCTGTTGATTATAGCCGCCTTGATTTCCCTGAAAGCCGGAACTTGAACCGCCGCCCGGGCCATGAAAGCCGCCGACACCTGAGCCGCCACCCGGCCCATGATTGCCATCAAACGTGTTGGAATTCTTGAACGCCTTCATGATGGCACAATCTTTCCACAAGTGGGTGGCGGGTCATTCCCGGGTGCCGTGTCTCGGGCAGGGTTCATTGAGTAGCTGCTCAAGAGATGGACCTGACCTGCCAGATCGAGGGGTGGTTTTCCCTTACGTGTCTGATTGTTACCCTGCGCATTGGCGTTGGCCACAAACTCCGGGTTACCCTCCGTCTTACGTTTATTGCCTCCTTGATTCGCCGGGTTATGCTACTGACCCTTTCCCCATTGCCGTTCTTCTTTCCCTTCCCTGTATTTTCCTCATCAGACGTGGGATCCTTCGTACTATCAGAGTCGGCGTATTTGACTAAAGCTGCCATCAGCGTACCCATATCGTTGCAATCACGCTTAAGGCGCCCCAGTTTCTGTCTCAGCGGCTCAAAGCGACAATTCTTTTCTAACATGAGGACTGCAGAGCCGGCATCCATCTTGTTAGATGAGTGTATAATCTCCTTGACCCGGCGCACCCAATGAGTTGTGGATTCACCCTCCTCTTGCTTACAATTTGTTAAGTCCACAATTGACATAGATTGCTTGCAAGTGTCCTTGAAGTTCTGGATGAATCGGGCCTTAAGATCAGCCCATGAACTAATGGAATTGGGCGGCAAGCCCTTTAACCAAGACCGGGCTGTTCCATCCAACATCATGGTGAAGTACTTAGCCATTGCTGCATCGCTGACCTCCAACAGTTCCATGGCCATCTCGTAACTTTCGATCCATGTCCCAGGCTGTAAGTCGGCCGTATAATTCGGCACCTTTCGAGGTCCCTTGAAATCCTTAGGCAAACGCACATTACGTAGAGCCGGCACCAGACAACAAACACCGCCGGTTCTGGTGGCTACTCCTGCCTCCACGGAAGTTGCTGGGTAATCCGGAAGGGCCTCCTGAGCCGTCAGCTGAGCCGCCAGTTGAGCTGCCCGTTCGTCCTCCTGACGTATTTGGTCCTGCACCGGGTTATAGCCGCCGGGCTGGTTACGACGCTGAGCATTGCTTGATAAAGCCTCCGACTCCATGTGCCTGCTGTAACTCGGGCTCCGGTTTGGACGAGTCGGAGCTAACCAGGGCGGTGGGGTTGAATGAATCATGTCCCGGCTATAAGAATAGGTCTCTTGCTGAGCCAGGGCCGTCTGAACGAGATCTCTGATCCTCCGTGTCTCCACCGCTATCGGATCATCAGTGTCCACTGGAAGAGCCGCCAGACGTGCTGACGCTGCAATTAAGTTCTCCATGGGGTTGGAGAAGTGACCCAGTGGTATCGGTACATAACGGGGCGGTGCCATGTTCCCGTGAGGAGGTGCCATCACCTGAGGTTGAACCGGACCTCCGGCTGTCATGAACTGATTGACCTCCGGCGGGTTACTTGGACCGGCGCCGGGCGTCGCGAAGAGGTTCCATGGACTGTAAACCGGAGGTAAACGGGATTGAGTTTTCTCATGCCTTCTCCTCATCACCTAATTGGACGCGTTCAGGCTCATTGTAAGCTGAAAAGCCTCGGACTGGAGATGCTGGGCCCGTGCATCCAAAGCCGCCCGTTCTGTGGCCAATCTGGTGTCGTCAACTGCTAAGACCTCCTTGGCCCGGGCTATCTCCTCACGAACCTGTGCCACATCTGCATCGTGCTCACCTTGGTTCGCAGGGATGACTGTAGTGGTTAACAGGGCCGTAAGCTTATCCATGAGATCCATCAGCACCTGAGTCGATGAGCACACAGGGCCTCCTGCCCCGGCTGCTCCTGACCCGGACGTTATTGCCGCTGCGGCTGTAGAGTTTGAGCCGGGTTGAGTCCCAGCCATGAAGACTCCTGCCCAGCTTGGCGGCTCATACGGGTCCGGAATACTGGAGCCATCGGAACAGCCCCCAAGCCCACCGTCTTGCACTGGATACAGAGAATCCGTTGAACCAGCGGACGAATCACCATCAGTGAGGACGGCCGTCTCACCACCACCTTCTGATCCTTCAGAAAGTTCCCCTCCGTGGATGCAGCCCACGAAGGCATGCTTCACGACGGGTTGAGACCGGGCGGGTCTCACGCGCTGAGCCGTCTCGATGAGGTCGGTGCAGTTGTCCGGCTCAGGGCCCGGCTCACCAATCCGGCCGATGAAAACGTGGATTCCGCCGAAGCGGACCCGGTACCCGTACTCAATTGAGCCAGCGTTGGGGCCCCAGCCTTCGTCGTTGATGTAGATCTTGCCGCGACGACTCTTGGTCATCCGGCCGACCGCGTATCCCTTGAGCCCTTCGAAGCTACCCTTCAAGAACTGAAATCCACCATGCACTGGCCCCACGGTGGGCGCCAACTGTCGTGGAATTGTCACGGCAGATGTCCTCTTGCAAGGACTTAGTCATGGAGCCATTGCAACTAGGAAGCTTAAAGGGGTTAATCGGGACAAAGGACACGAGAGGTTTATACTAGTTCGGCCCCTTACGGTGAAGGTAAGGCCTACGTCTAGTTGGGTTGGTATTGCTTGATGTTTCGATGACCAGGGAGCGAGATACGCTATGCCCGGTTCTCGATTGGTTGTTTCTTGCCCTAAGCCGCCGGCGGGTCGTCCCCTTATGTACACGGGTTGACGCCCTGCGGCCTACAGAGTCCCGACCGGCTCATAAACAGTGTCCCGTTTGGTGACTAGTTACTTCTACCTTATGTTACAAGTTATGCCATCATGGTGGTTTGTCACTACGGGCCTTAAGCCGCCTGTGGGCCTTAGACCCTTTGAACCGCCATCTTCATGCTTGATCCTGGGCTTCCTTCTGATGAGTCTTCTTTCTGTAACCCGAGCGGCCTACACAAATAGTCATATCCCCAACAATCACCCTAGCATATCCTTCTGGAATCGGCCGGCAGTGAAAAGTTGCGCCGGGTTCAGTAGGAAAAACAGAGCCAACAGCCGCCTTGACCTTCATATTAATCCATTGCGTCATAAGGTGGCAATTTTGAGACTCCGTGATAGCATCCACGGGATAGCTAGCAGGAGCCGTCAAGACATGCTCCGGCTGAAGCAGCTCGGTGGAAGCCATGCTACTTCTCCGCTGAGATGGCGGGGTAGCTTCGGGGGAAGCTTCGGCAGTTCGTTTGCTGCGATTTGCTTCTCGTTCCTCTATTGCTTGTACCCTCGTGTGCAGCGCCTGTAGTTGGGTCTGCTGCACTTTCTTCCTCCTCTCCTGGCATTTGTAACCGCCAGCGTCCGGAAACCCAGCCTTCCACGAAACGGTGCCTGGCGTGCCTCGTGTCCGTCTAGGGTGCTCAGGATTCCCGAGGGCCATTGTGAGCTCATCGTTCTCTTTGTCTGGAACGAACGTCCCTTGCTGCGCTGCATTGATATAGTGCTGAAGCCTCTTGACTGGTATTTCCATTTGCTCGTCCGTCCAAATGCACTTCCCTGATACAGGCTCCAAGGTTTTGCCAGCCCCGAAGAACCAAGTCCGGCAACGGTGTGTCCAGTTCATTGTCTCTGGTTCGATCCCTTTATCAACCAGATCATTCTCAGCCTTGGCCCACTTAGGCCGGGCTACGAGGTAGCCACCTGACCCCGTGCGATGGTGATGCTTCTTCTTCGTAGCATTTTGCTTGTTTGTCGCCGACATCTTCTTACTCTTTTCCGATGTCTTGTGGGCCACAAATGCGGGCCAGTCATCTCTGATCTTCTCATATTTGCCCTTGAATTCTGGTGTCTCTCCTTTGTTGACAAACCTATTCAGGTCTTTCTTCCACCTCCTGAATAGGTCTACCATCCTCTTAAGAGCAAAAGACTTGATTAATTGCTCTTTAACTGGCTTCTCCGGATCATCCTCTGGCGGTAGGGTGAAATTTGACTTCAGCTCATTCCAAAGATCATTTTTCTGCATATCATTGACATAAGACACCTCAGGGTCTTCTTTAGCCGGCTTTAACCATTGCTGGATGCTGATCGGGATCTTGTCCCTAACCAGAACCCCGCACTGAGCAACAAATGTGTTCTTTGTCCAGATGGGTTCAATCGGTTGGCCGTTGGGCGCGATTGCTATGATCTCAAACCTTTCATCCGAGCTCAACTTTTTCGTCGGGCCTCGTCTTTTTACCGAAGTTGTGCTCGATCCGGAGGGCTAGAAAAAAGAACAAAGACAAGAGTTAATTAATATGTGTACATACCAAAACAATGAATTCATCAATTAGCTAGTCAGCACAGGCTTAACTAATATATATATACCTGGCCGGACTCGGTTCGGTCACCGGAGCCGTCCTCACGGTCTCCTTCTTGCACCGGCATTGGGTCATCGGAGCCATCATAATCATAGCCAGCTGCTTCTTCACCCTCTCCTTCCAGACCATCGGTGTCGTTGAGAAACAACGAGAAGACAACATCACTTCCTTGTGCGATTATGTCCCCCAACAACGCTTCTTGTGCTTCGTCTCGGGGGGTGTCCATAGTTTCTACAAATATTTACAACATGGCAATTATTATTCAAACATGACAGATGGATATATTAGTGGCAAACGTAGAACTAGCTAGCTAATCAAAGTAAGGAATCATATTAATTAGTGGCCTCGACGCTGCTTCTCTAGGGTTTGGGGTGGCCTCGACAACGCTTCAAGGGTTTGGGGTGGCCTCGAGAATGCTTCAAGGAGGGGGTAATATCGACAACAACAACATACATACACGGGGAAATAATGTTATCAGGGAGGGGGTATATCGACCCTCCCCACGTGTTGAAGCTATCGGGAGGGGGTATATCGACAACGATGACATACGTACATGGGAAAATAATATTATCGGGGAGGGGGTATATATCGACCCCCTCACGTGTTGAAGTTATCGGGAGGGCGTATATCGACCCCCCCCCCACGTGTTGAAGTTATCGGGAGGGGTATATCGACCCCCCACGTGTTGAAGTTATCGAGAGGGGTTTATATCGACAACGATGACATACGTACATGGGAAAATAATATATCGGGGAGGGGGTATATCGACCCCCCCACGTGTTGAAGTTATCGAAAGGTGGTATATATATCGACCCCCCCTCGTGTTGAAGTTATCGGGAGGGGTATATCGACGACGACCGACCCGATAAAACATAAGAAAACGAAGAAGAAATAAAAAGAGGAGAAGAAGAAAGGAATAGAGGAGAAGATCGAAGAAAAAAAAGAAGAAAAAAAAGAGGAGAAGAAGAAAGGAATAGAGGAGAAGAAGAAAAAATAGAAAAAAATTTCTATTTTTTCTTCTTCTCCTCTATTCCTTTCTTCTTCTCCTCTTCCTTTTCTTCCTCTCCTCTTCTTCTCCTCTTCCTTTTCTTCCTCTCCTCTTCTTCTCCTTTTTCCTCTTCTTATTTTACTTTTTCCTCTCCTAAATATATAAAACTTTTCTAAAAATGAAACTAACCTAAAATGTACTAAATCAGAGAACATATATAGATAATCCCTTTCTAAATATTTAAATCTAACTTTTGCATATATGAACATATATACACAGAGAACATACAAACATAAATACATTTTGATAAAAAAGCAAAATACAAAATACAAACATATATATGATTTTTTTTGAAAAGAAGCAATATACACAATATATATACTGACATATATACATAATATACACAAATAAGCAATATACACAATATACACAAGCATATAATATATGAAGAAACACAGGGGAGGGGCGTCGGCCGGACCAACGGAGGGGCAGGGCGACGGGTGGGCCAAGGCGACGGAGACGGGCGGGGTGGGGCGACGGCGACGGGCGGGGCAGGGGCGACGGCGACGAGCATGGCAGGGCGAAGACGACGGGCGGGCCGGGGCGCGCGACGCGCGTCGGGGCGGGGCGGCGAGCGGCGACGACGTCAGGCGAGGGCACGGGCGACGGCGAGCCGGCGGCGACGGCGACCTCGGGCGGCTAGGGGAGGCAACTGCGACGTCGGGGCAGGGGGCCGGCGTCGAGGAGCAGCGCAGCAGCCTGGCTGCGTTGGAGAAGAATGGCGGGTGGGGGGAAATTTCCTAAGTGTTTGGTTATATAGGAAAGGCTTTGGTCCCGGTTCGTGGCACAAACCGGGGCCAATGCCCCACTTTAGTCCCGGTTGGTGCCACCAACCGGGACAAAGGGCTTTTTTAGCAGCCCAAAGGGCGGGAAGCGGCGGCCATTGGTCCCGGTTGGTGTCACGACCGGTTTTCCAATAAAAATATTTATTGAGAAACCAATCTTTTGAGTCCAGTTTGAGAGAAAACCTCCTCACTGGTAGACAAATACTTGATACAATAAGCCAGTAGCATAAAATATATTACAGGGTTGAGCTAAGGGTGCTCAACAAATTATTACAAGCGCACCAATAATTATACATATTGGCAGATATAACACAATGGTGTGGTGGCATACTACTGACTCGAGGATAAAGCAATGGTGGAATAACACAGTGGGAGTGAGATAACATGGCTCTCAAACTAGCATCTAATCGAGCGTCGAGGTGAGGCTCGATGTATTTTATTCGAGTTGCGGAAGCGGATATAATACAGTGACCAAATCCAGGGTCACACGAGACTGACTGGGATTCCTCTAGGCGTTGGACTCGCTATCGAACTCTTCATCCATGAGATCACCTTCGTCAGCATCTGGCCAAATCAACAAGCCAGTGAGTACTTTGAAAGTACTCGCAAGATAGTTCGGACGTAAGATATAACAAATGCATGCATGAATGAGTAATGATTAATTTACCAATGCATATTCAAAATATTAGCAGGCAAGGTAAGAAAAATGGGAATCGGCGGTAGTCCGCCTGAAATCCCAACAAAATAAGAAGAAAACCGATCGGGTGTCTGAAGCGACGCCTCGAAAGGTGAACAAATAAATAAAAGAAAATCATGCCACAGTCGGGCGTCTAAGCGACACCACATAAAGGGCTTTAAAAGAAATGCCACAGTAGGGCGTCTTAGTGACACCACATAAAGGGCTTTAAAAGAAATGCCACAGTCGGGCGTCTTAGCGACACCACATAATGGGCTTTAAAAGAAATGCCACAGTCGGGCGTCTTAGCGACACCACATAAAGGGCTTTAAAAGAAATGCCACAGTCGGGCGTCTTAGCGACACCACATAAAGGGCTTTAAAAGAAAGCAAGAAATAACAATGCCTCAGTCGGACGTCTAAGCGACATCGCAGAAAGGGCTTTCTTCATGAAGGAAAAATAATACTCATGATAAGTAATCAACTCAAGATAATTAACGGGTTAGTCCATCCACAGGAATAAACATTTAACCGGACTTAGCACTCATGTGATTCACCGGAGTATCTGTCACCAAAACTGGCACTTGTCAGAATAAGATAGCACAGAACTTGGAAGATGATTTGAAGATTTATGACTCTGCAGAGTTGTGTACTAAAATTACCCACAGTTAACAGATTTCCGTAGTCACGAAGGACTAGTTCCGTTTACGGTATTTCGGAAGAAAACACAGCTAACCAGTACACACCCATCCTACCTCTCGATGCCAGGAATCACCCTAGACATCGTCCAAGAAAAACTTTGAGACGGGGAGATCACAATCTCGAATAGCATGGGATCAAATTTATATATGCGCGCTCTAAGGGGTGCCCCCCTCTCGGTCCCAACCGAAAACACCCATGCCCCCTGACCGGATGACTGGCTTTAATCCAGGGCCATGGAACCATCATCCCGGCCTCTCCTTTTGGTGTGTACCAGGAAAGCGGTTTGCAACCTACTAAGCCATATCCCTTGCGGAAAACTTGTGGTAGTACGGGAAGGGAAATGGATTGGAACCGAACCGATACGGGCTGACACTGAAGTCAAATAGTATGGCATAAGACTGGCATGCTACAACACTACCATCTTACCCATCCTCATGCCAACACATGGCCATGCATATTCACATCCAACAACGTTTGGATCATCGAACTCACTTGCCTCAACCATGCATGAAAATAATGTTCATCGGTATGCTCATCAACATGCCATGAAACTTGCTAAATGCAAAACATGCCAAGACACTCATCATATCAAAAGTTCAAACATGCTTGCCTGGTTCAGAGTAGTCGGAGCCTAGCTCGGTGAAGTTTGCGGTCCCGTCACCTCCTTGGGTATCTACGGTATAAAGAAAATATACGCGCTATCGTGAATACCGAGAGGTGCACAGAAATTATTCCAAATATTTTTCAAATAAATCTGATAAAAAACTAGATAAAATTTCAAAGAGAACAGAAAAAGAATCAATCAAAAATATGCTTCTGTTTAAAAGTTATAAAGGTTTTTGTCCAGGGACCTATCTGTAATGAAACAGAAACTTCCCAGGGTTTTATTTATAAAAACAGAAAGCGCTTCAGTCTCGAATACGCCAGCTCAGTGGAGAAAGCGTATTTTGCCTGAAGGCGTTTCTAGAAAACGATTCGAAAAGAATAAAAAGCTGATAGGGCGGTCCCACCCGTCGGGTTTGAAAACAGAAGCACAGCTTTTGGCGCCAGAGGGCCGAGGCGATCGCCGGCGGCGATCCACGGCGAGGCAGGGGGATCGGAGGTTACCAACGTGCTCAGGGCGTCATTCCACATCGGTTGGTGGTGGTGGTCATCACCGGGGAGCACCACGTCGACGGCGGTCTCGACTCCGGCGGACGGTGGTTCGGGCGTTGATGGATCTCGCCGGAGAGGGCTGCAAGACGGGTTTTGGGCACTGGAGGTAGCCTCACCGCAGTGAATCAAGCTGGAGGCCGAGGCGGAACGGAGCTGCCGGAGTTGGGGGAGGAGACCTCCTCGAGGTCCTCCTAGTGGCTTGGCGGGGCGTTGGTGAGGTGTAGTGGTGATGCGTGCTCGAGGGCGAGCTCGGGGTCCCTTTTTATAGGCGGTCCGAGGCGGTGGCCGAGAACGGAGTTCTCCGGTGATGTTTACGGTGGTGCAGGGCATTGGTCGGGGTGGTTTAGGAGTTGAGCGCCGTCATGGAGGTCCACTGGGTCCGTTTAGGTGCTGAACAAGCTGGGATTCGAAGCTTTGGGTGAGCTCGACGGAACGGAGCGACGCGGGCCCGTCGGCGGCAGAGAGCACGCTCCATGCTTGCCGGCCACGGCGACGGTGCCACGGGCGTGTGCTGGCATGGCAGGGACACGCGGAGAGCCACGGGCTTTGGGCGGCACCAGGTGGCGTGGCGAGCGGCTCGGGCCCTCGCTGGCCGCCACGGGTGGCGCAGCCACCGCAGAAACTTCCAACGCCGGCGAGGCTCGTCGCCACCAATGCCAGGAATCGGCCAAGCGCATGTGCGGGGTGCTGGCCAAGGGGATGGGGCCGTGTGCATCGCGCCAGGGCGCACTGTGGCCGCGTGACCGAAGTCTGACGAAACTGAAACTCTGAACTTCTCTGAATTTATGAAAGTGCAAGGAAACAGTGCAGTTCAGGTGTTCGACAGAATGCTTTTGGCATGTAGGGATTTTTCCTTGAGCTGAAACTTGGTGGAGTGGTCTCTCATTGCACCAGTAGGTTGCCTGAATTTTGGTAGAATTTTTGGAGAAGTGGAAATATGAATTTCACCAAATTTGGCAAACCTGGTCCAAACTTGCAGAGGCTGAATTTTGAAAATTTTGAAAAGAAGAGGAGTGGGTCAAGATGGTTCTAGGTTGAGGGTACCAAGGACTATCCAGGAGAGTTGGTTTGAGGTAAAAGATCAATTGCATCTTGGTACTTGCTTTGAAAAACACTCAGGTTCAAAATAAAAGTCAGAAAAGATTTGAGAGATAAATTAATTGAAATAAAATCCAAAACTTGTTTGGACTTGTTGGGACGGAGAAATTAGATTGTTTCAAGGAGGAGGAAAGGTTTTGGAGGGGTTTTACCACATGGGCAAGAACAAAAATCATGGGTGGTATTCAAGATATGAAAACCCCCAAACCTTATAGAGTTTCTTTTTAAAAGAAAACAATTAATTCCAAAAATATGTTTTGAGCAGGGAGTCATCAGGGATTTTTTTTTTAAAATATCAAACACCATAGTTTGAAGTAGACACAGAAATAAAAATCGTTGCCAAAGAAAGGGAAGTTTTTAAGAGGAAGGTTTTTCCTGAAAAGAAAATTTTAATGGCCTCTTTGAAAAATCCAACAAAGTTTTTTTGAAAACCAAATAAAATTTTTGGAGTGTCACAACACTACCCCCTTAGGAAAAATCTCATCCCCGAGATTTCTGCTGATCCTTAAATAAGTGTGGATGCTCTACCCGAAGGAAATCCTCTCTTTCCCAAGTTGCTTCACTTTCGGTGTGATTGCTCCACTGAACTTTGAAAAACTTGGTGGTTTTCTGTCGGGTCCTCCTTTCAGACTCCTCTAATATTCTTACTGGATGTTCCCGATAGGTGAGGTCTGGCTGCACGTCGATGTTCTCATGGGGTACTTGTTTCTCTGGGTTGCTCACGCACTTTCTTAACTGCGAAACGTGGAACACGTTGTGGATATCTGATAGTTCCTCAGGTAAGTCTAGCTGGTAGGCTACCGTGCCTCTTCGTGCCACTATACAGAATGGTCCGATGAATCTTGGTGCTAGCTTTCCTTTAATCTTGAATCGTTGCAATCCCCTCATAGGAGATACTCGTAGGTACACGAACTCACCGGGTTGGAAGCTGATCCCACTATGTTTCTGATCGTAATAACTCTTTTGTCGGCTTTGGGCGGTCTTAAGTCGATCTCTGATTAGTTTGACCTTTTCCTCGGCTTCTCTGAGCATGTCTGGTCCGAAGATGCGGCTGTCTCCGGTCTCTGACCAATTTAACGGGGTACGACATCTCCGTCCGTATAAAGCCTCAAATGATGCCATCTGCAGGCTGGCCTGGTAACTGTTGTTGTATGCGAAGTCGGCGTATGGCAGGCTTTCTTCCCAACTGGTTCCATATGTGAGGACACATGCTCTCAGCATGTCCTCTAAAATCTGGTTTACGCGTTCTGTCTGTCCATCAGTCTGGGGGTGGTAAGCCGTACTGAAGGCTAGTTGAGTTCCCAGAGCCTGTTGTAAATGATCCCAAAATCTCGAGACGAACTGAGTGCCTCTGTCGGATATTATAGTCTTCGGGACACCGTGCATACAAACTATGCGGGAGAGATAAATCCTGGCAAGCCTTTGAGTGGTGTGGGTCGTCTTTACTAGAATAAAGTGTGCCATCTTGGTTAACCTGTCGGTGATGACCCATATGGCATCATTCCCGTGTCGTGATCGAGGTAGTCCGACAATGAAATCCATCCCTATTTCATCCCATTTCCACTCAGGTATTTTGTTTGGTTGCAGTAGTCCGGCTGGTCTCTGATGCTCAGCTTTTATGCGTTGACATGAGTCGCAACATGCAATGAAGGTGGCTATGTCCCTCTTCATACCGTACCAACAAAATCTTTCCTGAATATCTTTATACATTTTGGTTCCTCCCGGGTGGATCGAGTACGGGGCGGTGTGGGCTTCAGCTAAAATTTGCTGTTTAAGGTCTTCTATGTTTGGCACGCAGAGTCTTTCTCCGTACCATAATATCCCTCCATCGTCTACGACGAATTCCGAGGCCTTGCCCATACTCACCTTTCTTTTTATGCCTTCGATGCTGGGGTGACCAGGCTGAGCTCTTTAATTTTCTCCACAAGGTCGGGTTGTATTTCCAAATTTGTTATGGTGCCTTCTGCTACCATCAACAAGTTGAGTTTGGCAAACTCTTGTTGGAATTCGGGTCTCAAGCTTTGCAGACTGCTTTCGTCGGAGCTGGGGTTCCGACTAAGAGCATCGGCCACTACATTTGCTTTACCTAGATGGTAGTGGATACCAACATCATAATCCTTTACCAATTCCAGCCAGCGTCGTTGCCGTAAATTTAGTTCTGGCTGCGTGAAAATATATTTGAGACTTTTATGGTCCGTATATATTTCACATCGATTTCCAAGTAAGAAATGCCTCCATTCCTTAAGTGCATGAATGACAGCTGCCATCTCTAAGTCATGAGTGGGATAATTTTCCTCATGCTTGCGAAGCTGCCTTGAAGCGTAGGCGACAACCTTGCCTTCTTGCATCAACACGCATCCGAGACCCTTTCTGGACGCGTCACAATACACTTCAAAATTCTTGTGTATGTCTGGTACAATTAATACCGGAGCTGTCGTTAACTTCCGCTTTAGCTCTTGGAAACTTTTCTCGCAGGCTTCTGTCCATTCAAACTTCTTGTCTTTCTTGAGTAACTGTGTCATAGGCTTGGCTATGGTGGAGAATCCTTCAATAAATCTGCGGTAATATCCTGCCATTCCCAAGAAACTCTGTATGTCTATTACGCTGGCTGGTGCCTTCCAGCCAAGTACGGCCTTGATTTTCTCCGGGTCCACTGCGATACCGTCTTGGGTCAGCACGTGGCCTAGAAAGCCTACTTGTCTTAGCCAATATTCGCACTTGCTGAACTTGGCATACAATTGATGTTTCCTGAGTTCTCCTAGCACAATCCTGAGATGTTCCGCGTGCTCTTCTGGTGTCTTGGAGTATACCAGAATATCGTCGATGAATACCACAACGAACTTGTCCATGAATTTCATAAATACCTTGTTCATGAGGTGGAAAAAATATGCGGGGGCGTTCGTTAATCCAAATGGCATTACTGTGAACTCATACAGTCCATATCTGGAGGTGAAGGCTGTCTTGGGAATATCTTCTGTTCGCACCTTCAATTGATGGTATCCTGACCTTAGGTCATTTTTTTAGAATACCTAGCGAGTTGATCAAACAAATCGTTTATCCTTGGCATTGGGTATTTGTTCTTGACCGTGACCATGTTAAGTGCTCGATAGTCAATACACAATCTCAGTGTTCCGTCTTTCCTTTTGGCAAATAAAATTGGTGATCCCCAAGGTGAGGAACTGGCTCGAATGTATCCTTTGTCCAGCAATTCCTTTATTTGTTTCTTCAATTCAACCAACTCGGATGGTGCCATTCTGTATGGTTTCTTGTATATGGGGGTGGTTCCTGGTGCGAGCTCAATGCTGAATTCTATTTCTCGGTCTGGTGGCATGCCTGGTAGCTCTTCGGGGAATACGTCTGGAAATTCACATACTACTGGAACCTTGTTTAGCTCAGAAACGTCCACCTTATTTAATCTCGGTTGCCGGGGTACTTTTATTTCCTTGGCGGATACCCTTATTGTCTTCCCTTGGTGATGTGTGACAATTACGGTCCGGTTGAAACAGTCAATGAAACCCTTGTTGGTGGTTAGCCAGTCCATCCCGAGGATGACATCCAGTCCTTTATTCTCCAACACTATAAGATTTGCGTGAAATTTCAGCCCTTCGAACTCAATAATCGCATCCTGACAGTAACTCTGAGTAACTTGCTGAATCCCAGGGGACTTGATGATCATGGATTTCTTCAAAGGAAGCATCAAAAAATTATTTTGCAAAGCAAAACTTTTCGAAATGAAAGAGTGAGAAGCTCCAGAATCAAACAAAACCATTGCAGGTATCGTGTTGACAGGAAACGTACCGAGTACGATATCCGGAGCATTTTGTGCCTCCTCTTTGGTCAAGAGGTTCAGATGACCCTTCCTGTGGTTGTTGTTGGGATTAAAATTGTTCCGCTTGGGCGCTGAATTATTGCCGCCATTGTTCGGCTTTGGGGCTGAGTTTCTAGGCTTGGGACACTGCTTAGCATAGTGCCCTTCCTCTCCACAGGCATAACAAGTAACGTCGGGGCGATATGTGAACTCCTTGTCTCTTGCATGCAATTTTTTTATTGGGCGTGAGACATTGGATGAGGATTTGTGCGTCACACCCTTTTGAAAATCTGTCTTGCTTCGGTGATTGCGAGCATGGTTGGTCTAGTCCCTTTTTCGCTTGCGGATATCTTCCAAGCCGCGTCTATCATTTTCCAGAGTAATCGCTTTGTCCACCAGTGTTTTAAAATCTGGAAAAGTGTGCACGACCAGTTGGCATTTAAGCGCGGGCGCCAGACCGTCACGGAATTTTTCCATCTTCTTGCTTTCAGTCATACGATCTTCATTGGCGTAGCGAGACAATAAAGTAAATTGACTGTTGTAATCTGACACTGTCATGTTCCTTTGTTTGAGGTCATCGAACTCTCTCTTCTTGATTTTCATGATACTCTTAGGAATGTGTGCACCACGGAAACTTTCCTTGAAATCATCCCAAGTTATATCATTTTCGTTGGGACGCATGTGCAGGAAATTCTCCCACCACGATGCGGCTGCTCCTGTGAGATAATGCGGAGCATATAGCACCTTTTCTGTGTCTGAACATTTTGCAATAATTAATTTCCTCTCCATATCTCGAAGCCAGTCTTCGGCCTCAAGAGGCTTGTCCGTATGAGAAAATGTTTGGGGACGGGTCTTCTGTAGCTCAGATAACTTAGAATGCTGTTGATACTGTCCATGGTGATTTCCCATGTTGATGACTTGGTTCATCATTTCCCGATGTTGTTGCTGACTCTGTTCATACAGGCGGCACATTTGGGAGAGTGCCGTTTCACCGTCCTATTGACTCGACTGACCTTGTGTAAAATTGTTGCCTGGTTGAGCGCCATAATTTTCCTCTGGCGGAGTGGGCATGGAGCGAGTCCAAGGTCGAGACATTTTTCACGCTGGGGATAAATTTTGTAAAACCCATAAGAAAAACAAGAATGATCGCAAGAAAAAAAAAACAAACCATAAATGCACAAGGCTGGCAAATAAAAATAGCCACGATTACTAGGGAAAACTAATCGATTTGCGCACGGAGAAGGACTGCTCATTACGTATCTTACACGCGGCGATAATTATACAATACATCACTCAGGATATGCGTACATAATTCTTCACATGTTATTTAGGCTAGTGCACTTCTCCACCTCCTACATGATGCGCAAACAGGCTACTTCTCACAACATATCTTACAAGGCGGTACATCGCATGACGGCTAAACGTACTCAGTCGGAGATGTTGATGATGTCCTTGGCCCTGCCAAGGGTGAGGCGTAGCGAGGCTGGGGACTCGACTTCCTCCTCGCTAATAGGCTCCATACGTGCTGCACCGAGTAGATGGAGCGGGTGCCAGGGGTGGAACCACACGAACAGGAGTGGGTGTGAAGGGTGGTGCAGTGCGCGCTGGAGTGGGCGCAATGGCTCGGTTGAACTCTTCAGTAGAAGGCAGGCGACGAGCAGGTGCATAAGATGCGGAGGACGAGACAAAAGTCAGTGGCGGTGCGATGGGCAGGAGCTCCCTCCTGTTGGCAGCACAACCATGGACTGAGTCCATGCGGGCGGCCACGAAGTCGTCCACCAAGTTGTCGAAGGCTGCCTCCAGGGCCCGAAGATACTCAATAAGCATCTCAAAGGCCTCATCTCGTTCTCCTCTGGGGCAGGAGTATGCGTAGTGACAGGTGTAAGGCACATGGCATGGGAGATAGCGGTAACGACGAGCCTTCATCACGGGAAGGACATCCCTGAGACAAGCTATCGCCTCACGGGCTGCCATCTGGATAGCATGGCTCTCCGTAGGCATGGCTCTTCCCACGAACCGGAAGCGGCGTAACTCACCACGCCCTCCCTTGAACTGCACCGAGGCCTGGTGCATGGTCAGGCTGTCGTTGACTTTGTGCTGGCAGAGTGTAACGACTGGGCGCACAGATGGCACCATTGCGACCTGAACGATGAAGGATAGAAGCTTGACAAACCGATCGGGCACGTTGGCGAAGGTCTGAGACTCACAGCTGTTGTCGGCCATCTACAAAAGTAGGCAAAAATTCTGAATGGTCAGATCATAAATATATGCTGATTGTCAGAAAAATGACTACAATTGCAAAAATATAAATAGGCTCTATCATGCTAATAACTGATTAGCGATCGCACCTAGTAGCTTCCTACAGTCAGCCTGGCTCTGGTACCAAGCTTGTCATGACCGGTTTTCCAATAAAAATATTTATTGAGAAACCAATCTTTTGAGTCCAGTTTGAGAGAAAACCTCCTCACTGGTAGACAAATACTTGATACAATAAGCCAGTAGCATAAAATATATTACAGGGATGAGCTAAGGGTGCTCAACAAATTATTACAAGCACACCAATAATTATATATATTGGCGGATATAACACAATGGTGCGGTGGCATACTACTGACTCGAGGATAAAGTGATGGTGGAATAACACAGTGCGAGTGAGATAACATGGCTCTCAAACTAGCATCTCATCGAGCGTCGAGGTGAGGCTCGTTGTATTTTATTCGGGTTGCGGAAGCGGATATAATACAGTGACCAAATCCAGGGTCGCACGAGACTGACTGGGATTCCTCTAGGCGTCGGCTCGCTATCGAACTCTTCATCCATGAGATCACCTTCGTCAGCATCTGGCCAAATCAACAAGCCAGTGAGTACTTTGAAAGTACTTGCAAGATAGTTCGGACGTAAGATATAACAAATGCATGCATGAATGAGTCATGATTAATTTACCAATGCATATTCAAAATATTAGCAGGCAAGGTAAGAAAAATGGGAATCGGCGGTAGTCCGCCCGAAATCCCAACAAAATAAATAGAAAACCGATCGGGTGTCTGAAGCGACGCCTCAAAAGGTGAACAAATAAATAAAAGAAAATCATGCCACAGTCGGGCGTCTAAGCGACACCACATAAAGGGCTTTAAAAGAAATGCCACAGTCGGGCGTCTTAGCGACACCACATAAAGGGCTTTAAAAGAAATGCCACAGTCGAGCGTCTTAGCGACACCACATAAAGGGCTTTAAAAGAAATGCCACAGTCGGGCGTCTTAGCGACACCACATAAAGGGCTTTAAAAGAAATGCCACAGTCGGGCGTCTTAGCGACACCACATAAAGGGCTTTAAAAGAAATGCCACAGTCGGGCGTCTTAGCGACACCACATAAAGGGCTTTAAAAGAAATGCCACAGTCGGGCGTCTAAGCGACACCACATAAAGGGCTTCAAAAGAAAGCAAGAAATAACAATGCCTCAGTCGGACGTCTAAGCGACATCGCAGAAAGGGCTTTCTTCATGAAGGAAAAATAATACTCATGATAAGTAATCAACTCAAGATAATTAACGGGTTAGTCCATCCACAGGAATAAACATTTAACCGGACTTAGCACTCATGTGATTCACCGGAGTATCTGTCACCAAAACTGGCACTTGTCAGAATAAGATAGCACAGAACTTGGAAGATGATTTGAAGATTTATGACTCTGCAGAGTTGTGTACTAAAATTACCCAAAGTTAACGGATTTCCGTAGTCTCGAAGGACTAGTTCCGTTTACGGTATTTTGGAAGAAAACACAGCTAACCAGTACACACCCATCCTACCTCTCGATGCCAGGAATCACCCTAGACATCGTCCAAGAAAAACTTTGAGACGGGGAGATCACAATCTCGAATAGCATGGGATCAAATTTATATACAAGCGCTCTAAGGGGTGCCCCCCTCTCGGTCCCAACCGGAAACACCCATGCCCCCTGACCGGATGACTGGCTTTAATCCAGAGCCATGGAACCATCATCCCGGCCTCTCCTTTTGGTGTGTACCAGGAAAGCGGTTTGCAACCTACTAAGCCATATCCCTTGCGGAAAACTTGTGGTAGTACGGGAAGGGAAATGGATTGGAACCGAACCGATACGGGCTGACACTGAAGTCAAATAGTATGGCATAAGACTGGCATGCTACAACACTGCCATCTTATCCATCCTCATGCCAACACATGGCCATGCATATTCACATCCAACAACGTTTGGATCATCGAACTCACTTGCCTCAACCATGCATGAAAATAATGTTCATCGGTATGCTCATCAACATGCCATGAAACTTGCTAAATGCAAAACATGCCAAGACACTCATCATATCAAAAGTTCAAACATGCTTGCCTAGTTCAGAGTAGTCGGAGCCTAGCTCGGTGAAGTTTGCGGTCCCGTCACCTCCTTCGGTATCTACGGTATAAAGAAAATATACGCGCTATCGTGAATACCGAGAGGTGCACAGAAATTATTCCAAATATTTTTCAAATAAATCTGATAAAAAACTAGATAAAATTTCAAAGAGAACAGAAAAGGAATCAATCAAAAATATGCTTCTGTTTAAAAATTATAAAGGTTTTTGTCCAGGGACCTATCTGTAATGAAACAGAAACTTCCCAGGGTTTTCTTTATAAAAACAGAAAGCGCTTCAGTCTCGAATACGCCAGCTCAGTGGAGAAAGCGTATTTTGCCCGAAGGCGTTTCCAGAAAACGATTCGAAAAGAATAAAAAGCTGACAGGGCGGTCCCACCCGTCGGGTTTGAAAACAGAAGCAGAGCTTTTGGCGCCAAAGGGCCGCGGCGATCGCCGGCGGCGATCCACGGTGAGGCAGGGGGATCGGAGATTACCAACGTGCTCAGGGCGTCATTCTGCGTCGGTTGGTGGTGGTGGTCGTCACCGGAGAGCACCACGTCGAGGGCGGTCTTGACTCCGGCGGACGGTGGTTCGAGCGTTGATGGATCTCGCCGGAGAGGGCTGCAAGCATCGAATTGAGGTGGGGGTTAGAGTACTAGGTGTAGTAGAAGGCTACAAATGGGTTTTGGGCGCCGGAGGTAGCCTCACCGCAGTGAATCAAGCTAGAGGCCGAGGCGGAACGGAGCGGCCGGAGTTGGGGGAGGAGACCTGCTCGAGGTCCTCCTAGTGGCCTGGCGAGGCATTGGTGAGGTGTAGTGGTGATGCGTGCTCGAGGGCGAGCTCGGGGTCCCTTTTTATAGGCGGACCGAGGCGGTGGCCGAGAACGGAGTTCTCCGGCGATGTTTACGGTGGTGCAGGGCATTGGTTGGGGTGGTTTAGGAGTTGAGCGCCATTGTGGAGGTCCACTGGGTCCGTTTAGGTGCTGAACAAGCTGGGATTCGAAGCTTTGGGTGAGCTCGACGGAACGGAGCGGCGCGGGCCCGTCGGCGGCAGAGAGCACGCTTCGTGCTTGCCGGCCACGGCGACGGTGCCACGGGCCTGTGCTGGCATGGCAGGGACACGCGGAGAGCCAGGGGGCGTTGGGCGACGCCAGGTGGCATGGCGAGCGGCTCGGGCCCTCGCTGGCCGCCACGGGTGGCGCAGCCACCGCAAAAACTTCCAACGCCGGCGAGGCTCGTCGCCACCGACGCCAGGAATCGGCCAAGCGCGCGTGCGGGGTGCTGGCCAAGGGGATGGGGCCGTGTGCATCGCGCCAGGGCGCACTGTGGCCGCGTGACCGAAGTCTGACGAAACTGAAACTCCGAACTTCTCTGAATTTCTGAAAGTGCAAGGAAATAGTGCAGTTCAGGTGTTCGACAGAATGCTTTTGGCATGTAGGAATTTTTCCTTGAGCTGAAACTTGGTGGAGTGGTCTCTCATTGCACCAGTAGGTTGCCTGAATTTTGGTAGAATTTTTGGAGAAGTGGAAATATGAATTTCACCAAATTTGGCAAACCTGGTCCAAACTTGCAGAGGCTGAATTTTGAAAATTTTGAAAAGAAGAGGAGTGGGTCAAGATGGTTCTAGGTTGAGGGTACCAAGGAGTATCAAGGAGAGTTGGTTTGAGGTAAAAGATCAATTGCATCTTGGTACTTGCTTTGAAAAACACTCAGGCTCAAAATAAAAGTCAGAAAAGATTTGAGAGATAAATTAATTGAAATAAAATCCAAAACTTGTTTGGACTTGTTGGGACAGAGAACTTAGATTGTTTCAAGGAGGAGGAAAGGTTTTGGAGGGGTTTTACCACATGGGCAAGAACAAAAATCATGGGTGGTATTCAAGATATGAAAAACCCCAAACCTCATAGAGTTTCTTTTTAAAAGAAAACAATTAATTCCAAAAATATGTTTTGAGCAGGGAGTCATCAGGGAAAAAGTTTTAAAAGATCAAACACCATAGTTTGAAGTAGACACAGAAATAAAAATACTTGCCAAAGAAAGGGAAGTTTTTAAGAGGAAGGTTTTTCCTGAAAAGAAAAATTTAATGGCCTCTTTGAAAAATCCAACAATGTTTTTGATGAAAACCAAATAAAATTTTTGGAGTGTTGTCAGGACCCCGATCCTAAGCCACATCGATCCAGCGTGTAACACATCATATCACTTTGCGGCCTCACGCACGGTACTCCCACGGGTGCCACCTTACCTGGCCCGGGACCGTTTGCGCCTTTTGGCTCACGTATATGATAGTGTCGCTAGCATCCATATGACAGAGAACCCGGGCCGACATGGCTAGTCGTGAACCCAAAGCGGCGCTAGGCTATGAGGACAGGCATACATGAATCACATCGAACATGTCGGTCATCAACGTATTTATTCGGGCTGTAGCACTGGGCTAACAGGACTCCGGTAACCCGGGCTGTAGCAGGCTAGGCAGGACTCCGAATAACAGCGTGTGACATTTCCCCGAAGGGACAGACATAGGAACGACGTGAAACACATGCCGGCCAGTCAAGTGTCCAAGCAGTAGTGCTGGGCTAGCAGGACTCCGGTGAACCGGGCTGTAGCGGACTACTATCGCCCAGAAGCACAAGACTTACATTTCCCCATATGAAAGGCTGCCAAGGATAAACAACTAGATAGTCGGATCCCACTCATACCAAGCATTTCAATCATACACACAATATGCCCGATATGAGTAAATACAACATGGCATCACAACAGTACTCTACAACTCAAGTACTTTATTTAGAAGGCTCCGAGGAGCCATACATATCATCCATACAGATAGGGGTCACATGACCCAACACTCAAGTCATACAAACATACAAGCACATGCGGAAGCAAAGTAGTCTGAGTACAGACACTAGAAAGAAAGAAGGCTTGACAAAGCCTGTCTATCTACAACGACCCTTCACAAGTCTTGGATCACCACCTGGTGATAAGTCACTCGTCAACGTCGAGGTCTACATAGAACCCATCAGAGGGGTTGGTGCAGTCGTCTGAAAAACATGATTAAAGCAACATGAGTACGGAGGTACTCAACAAGTCTTACAACAGGAACCTACTATACATGCACATTCTCAAGAAGGTAGTGGGGTTATTGCAGCAAGCCAGCTTTGACTCTTGGCTAAGCTATCCTACGATAGACACCACTTGTAAATCATTTGTCGCACACGAGTCCACTATCACCATCACAATACTCCACCGAGGATCCTCTCTCGTTATCCTACGAGAGGGCCATCCGCGGTACTCACACTTATCTTGAGATTTTTAGTAGTATCCATTTAACTTATCTATGAACTGTATAGGTGACCAAGTAGTCCTTTACCGCGGACGCGGGTATTCGAATAGATTTATACCCTGCAGGGGTGTACTTCTTCACACACGCTCTCACCACTTATCGCCGTTTACACGACATGTACTCGGCAACCTTCAAGCGGAAGCCCAGCGAGGGTGTCGGCCACGGCCTACCTAAACACTCAAGTCTCTAGTCCAGGTTTATCGCCTATTCGGGTTCCATCCGCAGGGAGTCCGGCCGAGGTTTCCACTAACGGCCCCGAACGATGTGAACAGGGTTCCCGAGACACCAAACGGGCGAGTCGGTACACCGTGCCACGTGCCTACCGCAACACAGCCCACCCCGATGGTCAGCGCCGCGTGCGGCCCCCAGCATGCTACAAACACCAGAAACTACTTTGCAACTCCTGGACAGAGGACAAGCGTGATCAAGAAGCCGAGAGGGTCCATTGGTTTCGGGCCCAATGCGTGGTAGTAGCTGAGTCTTAAATCACACACACAGATCTCAGTTCTTAAGAACGGCCTCAATGAAACAACCCACCATGTACTCCTACATGGCCTTCCATCGATTCCTTTACCAAATCGTGTTCAACACTTCCACACTATTGACAACGATACAACCTTTCACTCCGGATCATCATCCCGATGAGCAAGACCTGACATAACTCTAAGCATAGCAAGCATAGCATGGTAGGAACACACACACACATGTATTGGCTCAATCAACTCCTACACATGCTAGTGGGTTTCATCTAGTTACTGTGGCAATGACAGGTCATGCAAAGGAAGTGGGTTCAACTACCGCAACACACAGCAGTTTGGAAACGTGTTGTCTTAATGCAGTAAACGAGGGCAGAAGCGAGAACATGGGTTTGTATCGGAATGATCAACGAGTTGCTTGCCTGATGGAGTGGTCGTGGAATACTGCCCTTCAGTTGGATACTCGGAGATATCCTCGGAGGCAGAACCTACCACGATGAACACATCGGAACACAATCAATACATGGCGATATGCAACAATATGATGCATGCTATGACATGGCAATATGAATGTGTCCTGACCTAGTGCAATTTAAACCAGAAGGGAATGAACCCATTTGAACCAAAGATTCAAATGGAAACTCATTTATTAAGATCATATTAGTGTATCATCTTGTAGTGCCTAAACAGTGGGTTTAACTTGTTCTGACATGCATGAAACCAGCACCAATGGATAGCTTGGATTTTTCTGATCATTTTTCATATATAGAACTTTGCATTTGGAGTTACAGATAATTTTCTATGAATTTTTGAAGTTTGAACTATTTTCTGGATTTTCCTGTAAAAGAATAAGTCCAGTAATTAATTAATTGCGTCAGCATGAGGTCAGCGTGACGTCAGGGGTCAACGGGGTCGTCCAGGTCAAACTGACCAGTGGGACCCGCATGTCAGTAGTTAATTTAACTAATTAATTTAAATTAGAACTAAACCAAAAAGTTAACAGGGGGGCCCCACCTGTCATTGACTCAGGGGAGTCAACGAGGGCCCACCCGTCAACGGTCAGGGGTCAACTCGCCGGCGTCTAGCCGCCGGCGAGGCCAGACGCGGCGGAGCAGAGTGGATTTGGCCGTTCCGGCCACCAAATGGGGCACGGAGGGCATCTACGTGAAGCTGGAGCTCACCAGCAACTCTTGGTGGAGTTGGTTGGGGTCGGGGTGGCCGGAGTTGGCGCCGGCGACGAGTTTGGCGGCGCCGGGGCTCGGGTGAAAGTGAAACCGAGGCTGCGGGGCACGGCGAGGCGCGTGGAGTGATGCGTCGGGGCCCTGGGTGTGCGGTGAGGCTAGTGGACAAGGTGGTGCGGCCGTTGGGTGGCCGGAGCCTCGTCGGCGACGAGCTCCGCGGCGGCGCGTGCGGGCGAGCTTCGTGCGCTCGTTGTAGGGCACGGGAAGAGGAACGGGGAGGATGGAGAGGTGGCCAGACTCACGGTGAATGTAGCGAGCGTCGAGGCGGGCTCGGGGAAGGTCGGAGCTGAGCGGGGCGATGATGGCGATCTCGGCGGCCGGAGTTGGGGAAGACGGGGTCAGGGGCGACTCCAGAGCGGGCGAGCGCTCGGGGCTCGTCTTGCTCGAAGAAGAGGAGGGTGGCGGAGCTCGTGGACACGGTCGGGTGGCGCGGGGACGACGGTAGCTATGGCTACGGCGGCGGAGCGGCGACGGTGGCGTCGGCCATGGCGAAGGGGGGCGAGGGAGGCGAGGCAGGGGCGAACGGCGTGTCCAGGGGCTCGAGGCGACGACGTGGAACTCATCCAGGGCAGCGAGGCGGCGAGAAGGTGAAGCAGGGCGGCGGGGAGCTGCGTGGCGCTCGCTGGTGCCGGCGTCGAGCACCTGCGTGCCTGCCTGGCCGAGCCAAGCAGCTCGCTGGCGCGGCAGCTGGGCTAGGCCGGCAGGTGGGCCGGTTGGCAGGCGCCAGGTAAGCTTTTCCTTTTATTTTTCCTTTTCTATTTTTCTGTAGCTTTGTGGACTTATTAAAAATACTAAAACAACTCCTAAAATCACCAAACTTCATCTGATCCTTAGTTAGAATAATTCCAGCAAGGAACATTTTAGTTTGGAGATATTTGAGCATTTGAAAATTTTTATAAATTTTAAATGCCCAAATTCAAATACTAATGCATTAATTCAATGACCTTCTGTTGACCTAGAAAAATATGCACCATTTTTGCCAGAGGTTTCAACCCAAGACAAAGAGAGTGAACATTTTAGAAGGGCATTTCAGGTTCATTGAAAATATTTTTAGTAAACCCTAGTTGATTTCAGGAGGGGTGCTGGGGGTTTCTGCCTTCCCCATTTCAAATTTCTGTCAAAAGTAAACATGATGCACACTCTAATGCATGAGCTAGGTGGGATGTGACAAGTGTCACAGTTGGTGGCACCAACCGGGACTAAAGGGGGGCATTGGTCCCGGTTTTTGCCACGAACCGTTACCAATGCCCCCTTTTAGTCCCGGTTGGTGCCACCAACCGGGACCAATGGCCTTGCGCTGGCGCGATGGTGGGAGTTTAGTCCCACCTTGCTAGTTAAGAGTGGCCAACACCTGTTTATAAGCTCCACTGCCTCTTCCCTCTCGAACTCCACTGAACTGCACGCCTATGGGCCTAATCTGACACCTCTCTGCTTGTGGGCCTATTGGGCCTTCTGCGGGCCTGAATCCTGGCCCCGGTTGGGTTTCTAGTCATATTCAGGCCGTGGTGGCCCAATAGGTGGCAGTTTTTTTTCTTTGTTGCTTTATTTATTTTATTTTGTTTCTACTTACAACAAAATACTTATTGTTGCTATTTTTTTCTAGTTTTTTGTTTTGTTTTCTCCATTATTTATTTTCTTTTGTTTTTTGCTTTATTTTTTAATTCTTTTTGCTTTTAATTTTAGAAAAATTATAAATTTTCTGTCAGTGCCATTAGTTCTCAAATTTGAAAACACTTTTTTAGATTTTTTGTTTTCTTTGTTGTTTTATTTAGTTTATTTTGTTTCTACTTACAACAAAATACTTATTGTTGCTATTTTTATTTTTGTTCCAGTTTTTTGTTTTGTTTTCTGCATTATTTATTTTCTTTTGTTTTTTGCTTTATTTTTTAATTCTTTTTGCTTTTAGGCCAGCATAATTATAAACTTTCTGTTAGTCCCATTAGTTTTAGAAAAATTATAAACTTTCTGTTAGTGCCATTAGTTTTCAAATTTGAATAGTTAAAATTTGAATTCTTTGAAATTTGTGTGAATCACAAGTTTGTGATGAACTTTACTAAAAAATGAACATAGATGCACCTATAGAGAAAATTTGACCTAAATTCATAATCAATTTCTATGAATTTCAGAGAAATTCATTATGAATTTAGGTCAAATTCCCTGTATAGGGGCATCTATTTTCACTTTGAGAGGAGCTCAACAAGGCAGAGAGGGACGGGCTTATAAACCGGTGTGAGCGCCCTTCGGTTGGCGAGGTGGGACTAAACTCTGAGCGCAACGAGGAACAACCCTTTAGTCCCGGTTTGTGGCACAAACCGGGACTAATGGTCATGGGCCAGGGGCGAGCCGCATTGCTATATTTTTTCCATTTTTTTGTTTTGTTTTCTGCATTATTTATTTTCTTTTGTTTTTTCCTTTATTTTTTAATTCTTTTTGTTTTTGGTTTTAGAAAAATTATAAACTTTCTGTTAGTTCCATTAGTTTTAGAAAAATTATGAACTTTCTGTTAGTGCCATTAGTTTTCAAATTTGAATAGTTAAAATTTGAATTCTTTGAAATTTGTGTGAATCACAAGTTTGTGGTTAACTTTAATAAAAAAATGAACATAGATGCACCTATAGAGAAAATTCGACCTAAATTCATAGTTTTCAAATGAACTCTGAAAAAGTTGGCATAGCATGTGCATGTACAAAACGGACAATGGTATCATACTCGTCTGTTACAAAGTTGGCATGGTATCATCATAATAGTTGCGGGAGAAAGTCTTCACTTTTTCTTCGCTTGTGTCATTTGCTTATTGCGCCGTAACCATGGATAATCTTCATCGTTTATCAGGATGCTTGGGTCAGCCTTGAGTTTGAAGGGAGGAATTTCATGAAACTTTTCATAATCTTCAGACATGTCTGTCTTGCCCTCCACTCCCAGGATGTCCCTTTTTCCTGAAAGAACTATGTGGCACTTTGGCTCATCGTATGATGTATTTGCTTCCTTATCTTTTCTTTTTCTCGGTCTGGTAGACATGTCCTTCACATAGATAACCTGTGCCACATCATTGGCTAGGACGAACGGTTCGTCAGTGTACCCAAGATTTTTCAGATCCACTGTTGTCAATCCGTACTGTGGGTCTACCTGTACCCCGCCTCCTAACAGATTGACCCATTTGCACTTAAACAAAGGGACCTTAAAATCATGTCCGTAGTCAAGTTCCCATATGTCCACTATGTAACCATAATACGTGTCCTTTCCCCTCTCGGTTGTTGCATCAAAGCGGACACCACTCTTTTGGTTGGTGCTCTTTTGATCTTGGTCAATCGTGTAAAATGTACTCCCATTTATCTCATATCCTTTGTAAATCAATACAGTCAAAGATGGTTTCCTGGACAACAAGTACAACTCATCACAAACATTGTTGTCACCTATGAGACGTGTTTCCAACCAACTGCTGAAAGTCCTGATGTGTTCACGTGTAATCCAGTCGTCGCACTGCTCCGGGTGTTTGGAGCGCAGGCTGTTCTTGTGTTCATCGACATACGGGGTCACCAAGGTAGAGTTCTGTAGAACCGTGTAGTGTGCTTGAGACCAAGAATATCCGTCCCTGCATATTATTGAGTCCTTTCCAAGCGTGCCTTTTCCATTCAGTCTCCCCTCATACCGCGATTTAGGGAGACCTATCTTCTTAAGGCTAGGAATGAAGTCAACACAAAACGCGATGACATCCTCTGTTTGATGGCCCATGGAGATGCTTCCTTCTGGCCTAGCGCGGTTATGGACATATTTCTTTAGGACTCCCATGAACCTCTCAAAGGGGAACATATTTTGTAGAAATACGGGCCCCAGAATGACAATCTCGTCGACTAGATGAACTAGGACGTGCGTCATGATATTGAAGAAGGATGGTGGGAACACCAGCTCGAAACTGAAAAGACATTGCGCCACATCACTCCTTAGCCTTGGTACGATTTCTGGATCGATCACCTTCTAAGAGATTGCATTGAGGAATGCACATAGATTCACAATGGCTAATCGGACGTTTTCCGGTAGAAGCCCCCTCAATACAACCGGAAGCAGTTGCGTCATAATCACGTGGCAGTCATGAGACTTTAGGTTCTGGAACTTTTTCTCTGGCATATTTATCATTCCCTTTATATTTGACGAGAAGCCAGTCGGGACCTTCATACTGAGCAGGCATTCAAAGAAGATTTCTTTCTCTTCTTCCGTAAGTGCGTAGCTGGCAGGACCTTCATACTGCTTCGTAGGCATGCCGTCTTTTTCGTGCAAACGTTGCAGGTCCTCCCGTGCCTCAGGTGTATCTGTTGTCTTTCCATACACGCCCAAGAAGCCTAGTAGGTTCACGCAAAGGTTCTTCGTCATGTGCATCACGTCGATTGAAGAGCGGACCTCTAGGTCTTTCAAGTAGGGTAGGTCCCAAAATATAGATTTCTTCTTCCACATGGGTGCGTGTCCCTCAGCGTCATTTGGAACAGTTAGTGCACCGGGACCCTTTCCAAAGATTACGTGTAAATCATTGACCATAGCAAGTACTTGATCACCGGTACGCATGGCAGGCTTCTTCCGCTGATCTTCCTCGCCTTTGAAATGCTTGCCTTTCTTTCGACATTGATGGTTGGTCGGAAGAAATCGACGATGGCCCAGGTACACATTCTTCCTGCATTTGTCCAGGTATATACTTTCAGTGTCATCTAAACAGTGCGTACATGCGTGGTATCCTTTGTTTGTCTGTCCTGAAAGGTTACTGAGAGCGGGCCAATCGTTGATGGTCACGAACAGCAACGCCTTTAGGTTAAATTCCTCTTGTCTGTGCTCATCCCACGTACGTACACCGTTTCCATTCCACAGCTGTAAAAGTTCTTCAACTAATGGCCTTAGGTACACATCAATGTCGTTGCCGGGTTGCTTAGGGCCTTGGATGAGAACTGGCATCATAATGAACTTCCGCTTCATGAACATCCAAGGAGAAGGTTATACATACATAGAGTCACGGGCCAGGTGCTGTGATTACTGCTCTGCTCCCCGAAAGGATTAACGCCATCTGCGCTTAAAGCAAACCATACGTTCCTTGGGTCCTTTGCAAACTCATCCCAGTACTTTCTCTCGATTTTTCTCCACTGCGACCCGTCAGCAGATGCTCTCAACTTCCCGTCTTTCTTACGGTCCTCACTGTGCCATCGCATCAACTTGGCATGCTCTTCGTTTCTGAACAGACGTTTCAACCGTGGTATTATAGGAGCATACCACATCACCTTCGCAGGAACCCACTTCCTGGGGGGCTCGCCGTCAACATCACTAGGGTCATCTCATCTGATCTTATACCGCAATGCACCACATACCGGGCATCCGTTCAGATCCTTGTATGCACCATGGTAGAGGATGCAGTCATTAGGGCATGCATGTATCTTCTCCACCTCCAATCCTAGAGGGCATACAACCTTCTTTGCTGCGTATGTACTGTCGGGCAATTCGTTATCCTTTGGAAGCTTCTTCTTCAATATTTTCAGTAGCTTCTCAAATCCTTTGTCAGGCACAGCGTTCTCTGCCTTTCACTGCAACAATTCCAGTACGGCACCGAGCTTTGTGTTGCCATCTTCGCAATTGGGGTACAACCCTTTTTTGTGATCCTCTAACATGCGGTCGAACTTCAGCTTCTCCTTTTGACTTTCGCATTGCGTCCTTGCATCGACAATGACCCGGCGGAGATCATCATCATCGGGCACATCGTCTGGTTCCTCTTGATCTTCAACAGCTTCACCCGTTGCAGCATCATTGGGCACATCGTCTGGTTCCTCTTGATCTTCACCAGCTCCCTCGGTTGCAGCATCACCGTATTCAGGGGGCACATAGTTGTCATCGTACTCTTCTTCTTTGCCGTCTTATATCATAACCCCTATTTCTCCGTGCCTCGTCCAAACATTATAGTGTGGCATGAAACCCTTGTAAAGCAGGTGGGAGTGAGTGATTTTCCGGTTAGAGTAAGACATCGTATTCCCACATTTAGTGCATGGAAAACACATAAAACCATTCTGCTTGTTTGCCTCAGCCGCATCGAGAAACTCATGCACGCCCTTAATGTACTCGGAGGTGTGTCTGTCACCGTACATCCAGTGTCGGTTCATCTGCGTGCATTATATATAATTAATTGTCCAAATTAATAGAAGTTCATCATCACATTAAAACCAAAGTACATACACAGTTATCATCTAACAACATTTATCTCTCCAGAGCATCTAATTAATTAAACCATACATTGAAACTATGTAAAACATTTCAATGCGAAAACAAATGCGATCATAATCGCAACCAAGGTAACAATCGCTCCAACGGCATAATGATACCAAGCCTCGGTATGAATGGCATATTTTCTAATCTTTCTAATATTCAAGCGCATTGCATCCATCTTGATCTTGTGATCATCGACGACATCCGCAACATGCAACTCCAATATCATCTTCTCCTCCTCAATTTTTTTTATTTTTTCCTTCAAGAAATTATTTTCTTATTCAACTAAATTTAACCTCTCGACAATAGGGTCGGTTGGAATTTCCGGTTCACATACATCCTAGATAAATAAAATCTATGTCACGTTGGTCGACATAATTTTCATAAACAATAAATGAACCAATAGTTATAAAGTTAATATATACCACATCCGAATCATAGACAGGACGAGGGCTGACGGGGGCGGATACCAAAACCATCGCACTATATAAGATGCAATAATAAAAGTAAGAAAATAATACAAGTATCTATGTAAACATACAAGTAAGAATATTTTTCCTTTCAGAAAGAATATAAGAATAAGAGGCTCACCACGGTGGTGTCGGCGATGAGCTCGGCGCGGGTGATCGATGGCGGTGAAGACGGGGACGGGGCGTGACGGACCACTAAACCTAGACAAATATTGAGGAAAATGGAGCTTGGAGGTCGAGCTTGGAGAGGAGAAATCTTAAGTAGTGTGGCTCGGGCATTCCGTCGAACACCTTGTGTGCATAGGAGGTGAGCTAGAGCACCACCAAGCCCTCTCCCCCTCGGCCAGAAAAAACAGAGCAGTGTGCTTTGCTCTTCCGCGAGGGGGTATATATAGGCACCACCATTGGTCCCGGTTGGTGGCATGAACCGGGACTAAAGGGGAGCCTTTGGTCCCGGTTCATGCCACCAACCGGGACCAATGGTGGTGGGCCAGGAGCGAGGCCCATTGGTCCCAGTTTGTCCCACCAACCGGGACCAAAGGTCCAGACGAACCGGGACCAATGGACCACGTGGCCCGGCTGCCCCACTGGGCTCACGAACCGGGTCCAATGCCCCCATTGGTCCCGGTTCTGGACTATACCGGGACTAATGGGCTAACCCGGCCTGGACCTTTGCCCCCTTTTCTACTAGTGTTACCATATATGTGAATTATGCAATGCCATCTTTTTGCAAGACATTATATATGTGAATTATGCAATGCTATCTTATTGCAAGGCATTATATATGTGAATTATGCAATGCCATGCTATTTAGCCAAGCGTCATATATGTGAATTATATCATGCCGTCCTTTTTTTGTATTTCTCATTGCTTTTGTTGACAATGTTTGTATATTCAACTGCTCTTCCTGTGCATCAGCCATTTGAATTGGTGATGGAGAAATCTGGAGTGAAAACAAGGTCTTCAGAGCAGACAATGCTACCTGGTGAAGCAGATATGTTGCTGGTTACAGATAGCTCTTCAGAGGAGGATTCAGAGGCAGATGACCAGTCCTATTATCCCCCTGAGGTGTATGCTCAAACTTGGCAGGGTTATATTACTCATATCATGCATATGTTGTATTGCAATGCTTAGTTTTTACATCATATACACGATATTGAATGCCATCTCCTTAGTTGACACATCATATATGCGATTGCCCTCAGCTCACTTCCTTAGTATATAAATCATATATTTGAATTATATCATGCCATGATGTTTACATAGATAGCATGTATTTGAATTATGGCATGCCAACCCATTTTCTAAAGACATAATATAGTTATATCATCTCATCCTGTTCACATAGTCATCATATTTTGAATTATGTCATTATATCCATGAATTATATCATGCCATAATGTTTCCATTGATGGCATGTTTGTGATTTATGGCATGCCAACCAATTTAATAGACACATCGTATAGTTATATCGTGTCATCCTGTTTACATAGTCATCATATTTTGAAGTATGTCATTCTATCCTGTTTAGTTAGCCATCATACATGTGAAATTGTGTCATGCTATCCTGTTTCATTAGCCATCGTATATTTGAAATTATGTCTTGCTATTCTTTCTGGTTAGACAACATAAATGTGAATTATTTCATGCCCTGTTTTCTTCCCTACTATAAATTGCACATGTCTATCTTACAATGTCTGTACATTCAATTAGTTTTCTTGTTTATTAGCCATTTCAATTGGAGGGGGTGATTGCATTATCTGTGGGAGTAAAAACACGGTCTTCAGAAAAGATCGTGCTACCTGTCGATGGAGATAGAACCACGGTTGAACTTGCCCAAGAACCAGCCCCACCACACATAACCCAGACTCATGCAGATTGTACCCCTACCCAGTTGGACAGAGAACCAGCTACACCCCTTCTAACCCCAACCCCAGCAGATAGTAACCCAGTTCCCGTTGACACAACACCGTCTCCACCACAGAGCACCCAAACACGAGCCGTTAGTAAGGCAACTGCAGTGCCTAAAGCATGAGGACCACCACTCTAAACCCCAAGTCAACGCTTAAAGCAGAAGAAGAATTGTTCTCAGGTCAGGTTCCATAGCTATGGTTCATACTACTTTGCTCTTGCATCACTGTATTTACTCATACCAACTAATTTCAAATTTGAAGGATGCAATTGAAACTCCAATGGCGCAACAGGTTTGTTTTAAACCTGTTTATTTAACGTGTTTGCTATTGTAACTTGCTCTATGTTGATTTTAGTTTCAATTGAATAAACAATTATGTTCTCATACCATGCACATTACAAGTGTTGTTATTGCTATGTAGTTTCCCACACTTATATTTTGTCTATGTTGCTTTTTCTTAAATAGATATGATTCAAACTGTATCTATCTTGATTTGGCAACATAAACTAGAATGATACAGACCATACAGTGACCATACTACATAGTTATATGTTTGTTTCATGCTGTTATCCTGTCCACCTTACTACTGAACTGGTTTACCAAAATGAGTTTCATATACTACATTGTAAACCTGTGATGTGTTTGTTTGTTTCTCCTTTAGAACGCGGATAAAATATTGGAGAAGAGTACCCCGTTATGCAATGGTAAAGGAAGTAATGCAGATCAGGTTCAATATAGTGAGACATCCCTGTTGTTCTCCAAGAAAGCTAATAAAAACTATATTGATGACACTAAGACAACCCCAAAGTCCTATCTTGATGTAGTGTTCGAGTTACTGGCTACTACTGCTGGCACCAGCTCTTCGTACTCGCTGCCTGAATCAGTTCGGCTTCTTGAGTCTCAACTTCAAGTTGAAAGACATCGATCAGATATTATGCGACAGGAAGCCGAAGGACTGAGGAAGTCCCTGTAGAATTCAGATGCATACTTTTTAGTGCAACAGCAAGTGCTGGAGGATTTGAGCGCCAAATAAGAAAAAGTTAATAAGCTTGCTAAGCATCTTGCCAGCATTATGGGTACCCAGGATATTGTTTCTTGAGCTCTTCTGAAGTGGTTTCATTTCTGGACTTGTTTTGTTGCGGTGCTTATATGCTGCTTTGTTCCCTATATTTGCATTTGTGGCGAACTTTGATGCCCAGTGGATGTAAAATGTGTAATAGCCATGATAGCCTAGTGTAAGTTACTTGCTTATTTATTTCCGTTGTCTTGCTTATTTATTTTCTTGTAGTCAGTGCAGTTCTTTTTCCACGGTTTGCTAGTTGCTGGAATAACCTATTATTTTAAACTAGGCCACATTAACAATGGGCTACATATTTACTGTAGTTAACATGGGCCTCCTACGGGCCGTAGAAACAATGGGCCTTCTAAGGGCCGTAGACACAATGGTCCTACTACGGGGCGTAGACACAATGGGCCTTCTACGGGGCGTAGACAGAATGGGTCGTCTACGGGCCGTATCATCAATGGGTCTTCTACGGGCCGTATGATCGGTTGGCTAAACATGGGCTAATAACAGACCACATTATGGCCATAAATGGGCTAGAGTTGAAATCGTCCGTTCATGGGCCGACCATAATGGGCTGTCGTTAATAGGTCGTATTTGATGACGCTATGAAAACGGCCCAACGTACTAACGGGCCACAAACGGACCGACCGTAACCACGGGCTGTATTTGGCCCACAAGCTGAAAATGACAGTAACGGGCCGAAAGTAAATGAATGATGGAAATGAGCCCAAGAATAAATGGGCCCTAAGAAGGTCGGCATAAAATGGGCTGCAAACGGCCCAACAGAATAATGGGCTGTTAATGGGTATAAAGTGACACTGTTCATTACGGGTCAGTTTTACCACGGGCCGTTAATGGGCTGAGGGTTACTAAGGGCCTCATATGGGCCAAAAGACCTCATGGGCCATACATGGGCCGGAAGTTAAAACGGGCTGGAATTATATTGGACGGCCCAGATGACGCTACTGGGCTTAATTCGGATAGGCTGTTGATGGGCCCTAGGTTAGCGGGTTGTAAATGGGCTATATGCGAACAGGCCGTTAACAGGCTTGCCGTGGGCCGGGCTGCCACCTTTTGACCAAGTCAAACGGGCCGGTGAGGGAGTCCTGAATTAGGGGGTCCTCGGACAGCCAGACTAAATACTTTGGCCGGACTGTTGGACTATGAAGATACAAGATTGAAGACTTCGTCCCGTGTCTGGGTGGGACTCTCCTTTGCATGGAAGGCAAGCTTGGCAATTTGGATATGTAGATCTCCTCCCTTGTAGCCGACTCTGTGTAACCCTAGCCCCCTCCGGTGTCTATATAAACCGGAGGGTTTAGTCCGTAGGACAACAAAAATCATAATTATAGGCTAGCTTCTATGGTTTAGCCTCTACGATCTCGTGGTAGATCAACTCTTGTAATACTCATATCATCAAGATCAATCAAACAGGAAGTAGGGTATTACCTCCATCGAGAGGGCCCGAACCTGGGTAAACATTGTGTCCCCCGCCTCCTGTTACCATCCGCCTTAGACGCACAGTTCAGGACCCCCTACCCGAGATCCGCCGGTTTTGACACCGACATTGGTGCTTTCATTGAGAGTTCCACTGTGCCGTCACGATAAGGCTTGATGGCTCGTCTTGTTGTCAAGGACAATGTTACCTCTGGGGGAGCCCTGGCTGTAGGCCAAACTCTCCGACTAGGCGGCTTTGTCATGACCGCCCGTTCGGCCATCGCGCCGATGATGACTTCTCGGGTCATCAAAAACAGCCTCCACGTCGACTCGGGATTAACCGAGCAGATGGATCCAATGGAGCTCTCTTCTTTGAACGAGCTCTTGGATCGCATCACCGCCTTGGGAGTTGCTACGGACTATGATCCGATCGGGCTTAAACCCGATTGTCGGTGTCAAAACCGGCGGATCTCGGGTAGGGGGTCCCAAACTGTGCGTCAAGGTCGAATGGTAACAGGAGACAAGGGACACTTTGTTTTACCTAGGTTCGGGCCCTCTCGATGGAGGTAAAACCCTACTCCTGCTAGATTAATATTGATGATATGGGTAGTACAAGAGTAGATCTACCACGAGATCAAGGAGGCTAAACCCTAGAAGCTAGCCTATGGATGATTGTGTATGATGATGGTTCTGTCCTACGGACTAAAACCCTCCAGTTTATATAGACACCGGATAGGGTTAGGGTTACACAGAGTCGGTTACATTGGTAGGAGATCTTGAATATCCGCACGAATAGCTTGCCTTCCACGCCAAGGAAAGAACCTTCCGGACACGGGACGAAGTCTTCAATCTTGTATCTTCATAGTCCTGGAGTCCGGCTGAAGGTATAGTCCGGCTAGCCGAACACCCCCTAATCCAGGACTCCCTCAGTAGCCCCTGAACCAGGCTTCAATGACGACGAGTCCGGCGCGCAAATTGTCTTCGGCATTGCAAGGTGGGTTCCTCCTCCAAGTTCTTCAAGAAGATAATGAACACCAGAAAATAGTGTCCGGCTCTGCAAAACAAATTTCCACGTATTGCCATATAGAGAATAATACAAACACAAATCAAATCTGCTGACGTATTCCGCGGTGCGTCATAACACCACGACCAAGCCTTCTTTATGGATTACTTTTACTGTTCCACCGCAGCACGTTCAACGAGGCGGTTTCCTTGGCACGTCTTGTCGAAGCAGAGATCGTGTGCCCCCTTTAACGGGATTCTCATTAATACGGACGTGGGTAACCCAACCGCGCCATTTACCGCGGCGCTTGAGCGGCAAGCGAGTTTTATGAGGCAGGTGGGGACGCATAACGGCATCAGCCTATATAAGGGGATAAAGATCCTCCTTTTTCACCCACGCCTGCTCTCTCCTCTGCCTATCCATCTCTCGCGCACTCGAGCTCCAACGCCCAAGTCCGCCCTTTCGTCCTCAACCTACTCTAGCGATGTCCGGAGCAGGGGGCAAGTGGATGGCTTCCTCCGTCACGGAGGGGCAAATCAAAAAGCTTAGGAAGGCCGGATATCTGTCCAAGGACATCGCGCACCGGCTTCCTGAGGCGGGGCAACTCCTTCCCACCTGAGGAGAGGGTGGTTTTCCTCCCTCATTTCCTCCGCGGACTGGGCTTTCCACTCCATCCTTTTGTCCGGGGGCTCATGTTTTACTACGGCCTAGATTTCCACGATCTGGCCCCGAACTTCGTCCTCAATATCTCGACGTTTATCGTCGTGTGCGAGGCCTTTCTCCGCATCCGCCCCCAGTTCGGCCTCTGGCTGAAGACCTTTAGCGTCAAGCCTAAGGTGGTGTCCGGCACCCAGGCGGAGTGCGGAGGTGCTATGGCTGGCCGAATGGCCAATGCCATCTGGTTCGAGGGCTCCTTCGTAGAGATCTTGAAGGGGTGGCAGGTTGGGTGGTTTTACATCACCGAGCCACACGACGCAAAATGGGTCGCGGCCCCTGAATTTCGATCCAGGCCCCCACGCGCCTCAAGTCTTGGCAAGAGACGGGCTTATCGTGGGGTAACGAGAGCAAAGTGACCGGACTGCAGACCTGCATCCAGTCCCTGGTGAACAAGCCGACCCGGCATGTCAACATAATCCAGGTTATGCTCGTTCGCCTGATCCTCCCGTGTCAACAACGGGATTTCACTTTGTGGGAATACGACCCGGCGCAGCACCGAACCCTCGATAGGCTCTTCGATACGACGTATGAAGACGTCTGGAAGATGCTGACCAAAAGCGCCGAGTGCCCCACATCCGCCTCCGAAGATCGCGGATATAGCTCGCAGCGCGATGCTAAGAAGGTAAGCTATTTATACCTTTTACAGGTTCATTAAGCTCCTCTCTATGGATAACTCCATGCGGGGTCTAAAAAACTCCCTTTGTCTTTGACAGAAGTGGCTGAAGATAGCCGGACCAATTAACTGTCCGGCTCCTCTGCCCGAAGACCAAGCCCCAGCTCTTGTAGAGAAGCTGCTGGCTCCGGCGCCTTACGTGGTGCCGGAAAAGAAGGTCAAGAAGATCAAGACCACCGGGACTCGAAAGAGTGCCCATCATGTGGTGACGTCGGACTCATCATCTGATGAGTCCGCGACGCCCTCGGCTCGTGAAAACGAGGAGGAGGAAGAAGAAATCCCTCCCCCTCCGATGGGGGAAGGAAAGAAGAGGAAGGCCACCCCTGCGGGGGCAGTTAAGGGGTCCAAAAAGAGGAAGACCCCTCCGCCGGACTACTCCCCCGACGCCAACGAGGACGAGGAGGAGTGGCCGGAAAGGACCAAGCGTCCGGCGAAGTCGTAAGTATTCGGATACCAGAGTAACTCATGATATTCTTTTATTTGCACAGTTTTCCCTTACGTTGAAGATAATTGTGCAGGCCGCCCCGGGCCGCACTCGACATTTCGTCGAGCGGCTCCCTGGATTCGTCGGAGATGGACTCCGTCCCTCCCGCAGTCTCCCCCCGCATGTCCGGCGACGCCGAAGCGGCGTCCCGCCGAACAAGGCAGGAGGAGGCGGTCCTGGAGGAGCCGCAAGGCAATCCTCACGACCCCAGGAGTAAAGGGGATAAAACCCCCCAGGGCTCCCAGTCCGGCTTTGTGCCGGACACCGTGCCGGATTCAACTGTCCTGGTTCACGGTGGGCGAACTCCTTCCAAATGGAGTAAGCCATCCGATCCGGCGACCTCTGCCCAGCCAGAGGCGCTGGACAACCTGATGGAGGCACTTGAAGGTGCCACCATCGACGAGGAGCACCGTACTGTTATGAGTACGGTGGTTCAGAGGGTTCAATCCGCCAAAAATGGACTGAATGCAGCTTGCGTTAGCCTTCTAACAGGCTTCCAGGTAAGTAAAATAAATTCATTACCGCATAGACAGTAGCCCCTGATGCTCTGTTTGGTGTTCGGAAAGAAAAGCCGAATAGAGGATCTAATAATTTTCGCAGGAGTCTAACCATATAAAGTCAAATATGCGTATGCAGGCTTCCCTGCTATCCACCGCCGCACTAACTGCGCAGGTGGAAGTCCTGAAAAAGGACTTCGAGCGGTCCGAGCAAGAGCTCGGCCTTGCCAAAAGGCAGCTCGAGGAGAAGGAAGGTAAGATACCTCTTCAATAATAAAATATGCCTATAGAAAGGCTTGATTGCAAAAAATAACAGGATTGAACTGCCTATTGTAGGGGTCGCCACGGAGGTGGAAACCCTAAGGCAGACGCTTTCTCAGGCCGAGAAGAAGACGGCCGAGGAACGCACCGAGCGAGAGAGGCTTGGGGTCCAATGCGGGGAGGTGCAGCAGAAGCTGCAAGCTCTCATGGAAAAACATGAGGGTTTGGAGCTCGACGTGAAAACGCAAGCCACCGAACTCGCCTCTACCGTTGAGGCCACCAAGAGTGCCAAGGCCGAAGCCCAGAGGGCCCTCCAAGAGTTGGAGGATATGAAGAAGATAGCAGCGGGTAAGGCATTCTCAATGCAAAGTAGGAACATAAAAGTAAAGTACCTATTACTTACCCGAATCCGGAGTTCTCCAGGGGCGTTCTTCGATCTTCCCCGCAGTGCATCCGATGCTGCCGCATTCTTCCGGAGCGAAGAGAACAGCTCGACGGAGAGTGTGTTTTGGTCTCAGTATTCTGAGGCCGGACACCCTGTGCCTTTGAGCGACCAGCTGAAGCAGTTGGCCGAGCTCCACAAGGCGTCCGAACAGGCCATGAAGGGCTTACTAGTTCGGCTGTGGCCTGGAGAGGCCCTGCCTGGGAGCTACTTCGGGCTAGTGCGTCGGCTGGTGGAGGCCTGCCCATGACTTGAGGTCATCAAGTGCTCTGTCTGCATTGAAGGTGCCCGGAGGGCCCTTGCCCGTGTAAGGGTACACTGGGGTAAGCTGAACGGCGAGAAGCTGGTGAAGGACGGACCGCCGCAGGGGAAGGAGCATCGCAAACCCGAGAACTACTATGAGGAAGTTCTTGCCGGATCCCGCCTTATTGTGGATGAATGTACCAAGGATGTAATATTTCAATAAACTCGTTCGTTTGTATCCTGTGCGCTGAAAACTTGTTCATATGCGCTTTAAGCAATGCTTTGAATTTAAAATATTGTTTTCTGTGCGGCCGTTTATCAGTAATTGAGAGATGGCGAGTCGTCGGCTTCTACCCCCATGCAACTAGTGCTGAGGTGTTCGGGATAAACCTGCGGGCTCTTGTTCCCATAGTTGGGTCCTTCGAGGGAGGCCCGCAGCACAACGAACCAGGCAATCGGACTATAATGCTTGAACACTCTCACTTAGCCATAGAACTTTATAATTTTAAATTTCGGCGAAGCCCCTAGTTTGGAACGCCGAATTCAGGGCACTATCGACGCCTTTAGCCGGATTTAACCAGCTCTCCGTTCGAAAATGGCATAAGCCTTTAAGGACTCAAAAAACCTCTCGAACAGCGACCGGTCTCACGCCCTATCATGACAGTCTGTTTTAGCTTTCTCCACTGAGGCGCTCACCCACATGATCTGGGGCGCAATCGCAGCGGTTCTCCTAGTGCTACCTTAGCCGATAGAGCGGAACGTAAGGTACCAAAACATAGGAGCCGGGCAAACCCAACATATGACCAAAATCATGACTCGGAGCCGATGCATATAGTGCTATAAGTTCGGGGTGCCGCACTTGGGAAAGTGTGCGGACTTCTCACGACCAGATAAGAGGGTAATGAAGCCCCTGGCGTGGTTTGCCATATCATGGTATACATGTGTCGTCATGTTATAAAATAAACATATATATAAAAAGATGATAATGCAAAAAATAGACTAAAGCTATGCATTGTTTATAAGAAGGCTGTTTACTCAAGCCGAACGATACAAGTAGTGCAATAGGCAAAAAATACTAGACTATTTAACATGTCCTGACCAGGCGCAGGCCGCAGCGACTTAGAAACAGGTATATTGCTCGAAATAGAGACCACCTAAGAGTTCCATAATGCGGCGTTGTTTTGTCTGCTTTTCTGGGTCTTGTACCGTCTGTGCGGTAGCGAAGCCGAACAGTTTTTACAGAGTCCTGAAAAAAGGAAAAAAAAGAATTTGGCAGCCCCTAGTACGTTTGACGCCGTATTGCGGGCATGCCAGGAATATCCCCCTCCCCTGTGCCCATGGGATTTTTAGGGCGTAGTTGTGTACTCTAGGCACTGGCTCTGCTATGTAGCGATGGCTAGGGTTGGGGCGGTATTGCTACGCTTGCTCCGCACGCGCCAGTTGGTCATGCTGCAGATTACTCCGGGCGCGCTTTGCATTGTCCGGCTTTTTAGCAGCCGGACTGGAGAGTTGCCTTAAGAGGCTGCTTTGTACCTCCGCTGCGAGGGCCGCCGTGTGCTCCTCCGTACGGATGGAGCGCTCGGTGTTTCCGCTGAGAGTTATTACACCTCGAGGGCCTGGCATCTTGAGCTTGAGATACGCGTAGTGCGGCACCGCATTGAATTTAGCGAATGCGGTTTGTCCGAGCAGGGCATGATAGCCACTGCGGAACGGGACTATGTCGAAGGTTAACTCTTCGCTTCAAAAATTATCCGGAGATCCGAAGACCATATCAAGTGTTATCGAGCCTGTGCAATTGGCCTCCACACCTGGGATGACGCCTTTAAAGGTCGTCCTTGTGGGTTTGATCCTTGATGGATCTATGCCCATTTTCCGTACTGTATCCTGATAAAGCAGGTTCAGGCTGCTGCCGCCGTCCATGAGGACTCTTGTGAGATGAAATCCGTCCACGATTGGGTCGAGGACCAATGCGGCAAAACCGCCGTGACGGATGCTAGTGGGATGGTCCCTTCGATCGAAAGTGATCGGGCAAGAGGACTATGGGTTGAACTTTGGGGCGACTGGCTCCATCGCGTATACGTCCCGTAGCGCACGCTTCCTCTCCCTTTTGGGAATATGGGTCGCGTATATCATGTTCACCATCCGCACTTGTGGGGAAACCCCTTCTGTCCTTTGTTGTTCGGCAGCCTGGGCTCCTGCTCGTCATCGCTGTCCAACCCCTTATCTTTATGTTCGGCTCTCAACTTGCCTGCCTGCTTGAACACCCAACAATCTCTGTTGGTGTGATTGGCTGGCCTTTCGGGGGTGCCGTGAATCTGGCATGAGCGGTCGAGTATTCGGTCCAAGCTGGACGGGCCCTGGTTATTCTTTTTAAATGGCTTTTTCCGCTGACCGGACTTATAGCCTCTGAATCCGGCATTTACTGCCGTATCTTCATTGATGTCGCTGCTAACGCGGCGCTTTTGATTGTTTCGACGTGACCTGCCGCTTTTGTCCTTGGTATCTGGATTACCAGTCTTCTTCGATAAGTTGTTGCTACGAGCTAGCCAGCTGTCTTCGCCCGCGCAAAAGCGGGTCATGAGTGTCGTCAAGGCTGCCATGGATTTCGGCTTTTCCTGTCCTAGGTGCCGGGCCAGCCATTCGTCGCGGATATTATGCTTGAAGGCCGCTAGGGCCTCTGCATCCGGACAGTCGACTATCTGATTTTTCTTTGTGAGGAACCGTGTCCAGAATTGTCTGGCCGATTCGTCTGGCTGCTGAATTCTGTGGCTTAGGTCATCGGCGTCCGGTGGTCGCACATAAGTGCCCTGGAAGTTGTCGAGGAATGCGGCTTCCAGGTCCTCCCAAGAACCGATTGAATTTGCTGGCAAGCTGTTAAGCCAATGCCGAGCTGGTCCCTTAAGCTTGAGTGGGAGGTATTTGATGGCATGCAGATCATCGCCGCGTGCCATGTGGATGTGAAGGAGATAGTCCTCGATCCATACTGCCGGATCTGTCGTACCATCATACGACTCGATATTGACGGGTTTGAAACCCTCTGGGATTCTATGATCCATTACTTCGTCTGTGAAGCATAGCGGGTGAGCGGCGCCCCTGTACTGGGCTATGTCATGACGCAGCTCGGAAGAGCTGTGTTTGTTGTGTTCGGCCCGGCCGGATTTATTGTGTCCGGACTGAAAATCATCATGTGTTGGGCGTCCGCGCGATCCATAGATCGATCTTGTTTGCCTTGCTTTATCCTCCAGGACGTCTCGCAGGTCTGGTTCGTTTTCCCGTGCCTTGGTGAAGCGGCGGGGCATGGCTTGTTTGTTTGTTCGGCAGGTTTCTCTATCGCGGCCACGAGGTGGCCGATCTGCCATGTCTTGTGCTTCCTCCTCTGATAGGGGGAGCGGCCTGCGCTTAGGATAATTTTTGGAAGGGCGCCCGAGTTCATACTCTTCGGCCGCAAGGACTTCTGTCCATCTGTCAGCTAGCAAATCTTGATCAGCCCTAAGTTGTTGCTGCTTTTTCTTTAGGCTGTTCGCCGTGGCTATAAGCCTGCGTTGAAAACGCTCTTGTTCGGCAGGGTCTGATGGTACGACGAATTCGTCGCCGTCGAGGCTTGCCTCGTCTTCGGAGGGAGGCATATAGTTATCATCCTCAACCTCTTGTTCTGCCGCTTTCTCATGAAGGCTGGCTTCTCCATCTTCCTGTGCCGAATCTTGCTGGGGTTGGTGCTCTTCAGCGCTATCCGGGGTAGTATTATCCCCTGTGCCGGAATCACCATTCTTGCTTTGGCGGGATTTAGAGCGGCGCCGCTGACGCCGGCGTTTGGGAGGCTTTTTCGAAGTGCCATCCTCCGTTGTTCCATCGCTGTCTCCGTCTTTCGGAGCGTCCACCATGTATATGTAATATGACGAGGTGGCAGTCCAGCGCCCTGCAGGTGCTGGTTCTTGTTCGTCTCCTCCTTCGTCGTCCATACCGTCGAAGTCTTCGGAGCCGAAGTCAAGCATGTCGGTTAAGTCGTCGACAGTGGCTATTAAGTGGGTGGTGGGCGGGCTTTGAATTTCTTCGTCGTCCGAATCCCAACCTCGCAGGCCATAGTTCGGCCTGGGCTCCCCTGACAAAGAGAGAGACTTGAGAGAATTCAGTATATCGCCGAAAGGTGAATGCTGAAAAATATCCGCGGCAGTGAACTCCATTACAGGCGCCCAATCTGATTCGATCGGCAGGGGCGAGGGAGTTTCGGGGCTCGGCGAAGAGTCTGGTTCCTCGGAGTCACGGGCTATGCGGAGTGCGGGGCTGGCGTTCGGCTCGATCGCCTTTGAGATCGCAGCCCCTGAGGTGACGTCCAACCGTTCATCCTCAACGGACGCAACGGGCTCCGAATCGAGGGTCGGGGCCGGAGCGTATGCGGCCTCCAGGACACTATTCGGGGGCAGAGCTATATCATGTCCCTCGAGATAGTGCGGCGCGCCTGGCTGTGGCTCGAATCCGTCGAAGATCAAGTCTCCGCGGATATTTACCGTATAGTTTAAACTTCCAAACCTGACTTGATGGCCAGGGGCGTAGCTTTCGATCTGCTCCAGATGGCCAAGGGAGTTGGCCCGCAGAGCGAAGCCACCGAAGACAAAGATCTGGCCGGGGAGAAAAGTCTCGCCCCGGACCTCGTCGTTGCTGATGATCAAAGGAGCCATCGGACCCCAAGGCGACGACACAGAGGAACTCTCAATGAAAGCACCAATGTCGGTGTCAAAACCGGCAGATCTCGGGTAGGGGGTCCCGAACTGTGCGTCAAGGTCGGATGGTAAAACAAAGTGTCCCTTGTCTCCTGTTACCATCCGACCTTGACGCACAGTTCGGGACCCCCTACCCGAGATCCGCCGGTTTTGACACCGACACTGACCAAAGGGAGATTAACTCTCCGCCGGTCACCCATCAGATAGCGGTGGTGGAGGAGCAATGCAGCGATTCTTCCTCTATTTTGAGGACAAACTATGTCTGGATCCCCGAGCTCTCCGAGCCGGATACCCTTCTACGGGAGGACATGACCCAAGCTTCGAACCTAGAATCGGACAGTGGGCCAGAACTATTGGGCATCGTCCATGTCACACCCTGATTTTCATGCCACAACACTGAAGTCAATAAATCATGCTAAAATGTGGTTTGACAAAAACTTTGGAGTGTTTTGTCTTTGCTTTGATTGAATGTTTGACTGTTGTTTGCAAGTGCTCTAAAAATCAAATAAATTCTCCAACTCTTATACGCCTTATCCTTGATCCAAAAACCATTCCCAATGATCATGCCATGTGTATAGGACATAAAAATAATTTCTTACAAAAATAATTTGGCCAAATAGTATTTTCAAAAAATTAGTTTTCCAAAACCCCCTGAATTGATATTTGCACTGCAAGTACTTAATTAAGGGTAGTAAAAATCTTTCCAAAAATATATTTGACTCCTATTAGATATAGGACACCCAGAAACCACAAAAATATAATTTTAAAAGTTATTTTCCTATTTTATTTAAAGGCTTTTTCTTAAGTCCAGAAATGGTCTTTAATAGTTAAAAATTATTTTAATGCTTTACAAATATTTGGGAAAAACCTAGGGAAACTCAGTGGACATATATTGTCCATATATAAGAGTTTCAACACATGGTCATGTTCAAAATATTGGTCAAATCCCTCAAAAACCATTGCTGGATATTTCAAGCTTTTGAAATATTTACAAATGAAATATTCCCCAAAAATTTCAAGAAAATTCTAGCATGTCACATATGACATATTTGATGATCTTGCCAAGTCTTTTGTCATGGAGAATAGTATAACCCCATGAAATCTCCTCAAAACCATTTCTGTTCATTTTGAAGTTTGAGCAACTTTACATTGCCAAACATGTCCAAATGCTCTCAAACTTGGTGAACATGCTCAAATGGTGTAATTATTCATCTATACCAAATGTAACAAGTTGGAGAGAAAGATATCTTGATCAAGGTGCCCCAAAACCCTCTCTGTCTAGAACCAAATTTGAACAACTTTACATTGGCAACTTTCACCTTTTGATCTCAACCTTTGTGGACATGTTCCGAACCTCAATTGATGACGCTACACTAAGTGGTGCATCAAGGATAATAGATTTGCATGACTAAATCTTGGAAAGTCCATTTCTGTGGATTTCTAGGGTTTACAAAAGTTGCACTGGCAACTTTGCCCAAATGAACTCAATACTTGTGGAACCTCTTATTTTCTCATGCCATTTGACCCTGTCAAGCCCCATGACAAGGGAAGTCCATTTGCTTGCCCAAACCTACATCAAACACCTTCTGGCACAAATTTCAAATGCATGTTTTGTCCATTTCCACTCATCTCCGTGAGCTGAACTTTTTCCCAGGGCCTCACCTGCTCCTCCTCTAACTCCTACATGCTTTGCTGCCCAAGGAGCAAAGATTAAGGGGGGGTAGAAACCCATTTTTCTTCTCTGGACTGCCACTTTTCTCTCCCTTTCTCATCTCTCTCCCACTCCTGGCAAGTTCCAGAGCATCCAAAGCCTCCCTCCCTCTTGTTTACTCTTCCTGCAGACGCCGGACACAAGTGGACGCGTGGGTGCGTGTGAAAAACCGTGGACGCCGGCCATTTGCATGCTCTGGAGCGCGAGGCAGAGCAGGCGACAGTTGACGCCGCGTCCTTCGACTGCCTCGAGCCTCCCCCTTGCTCCAGTCGAGGTGCCTCGACGTCCGCAACACGCCACTGTGCTAGCCCCCTCCTTTCCCCTTTGTCTTGCCCATGTCGCGCGTGCCCAGAGCCGCCCGAGCCCGCCAATGTCGTGCGAGCTCGTGGCTCCACCCGGAGCTTGCCCCGCTCCCTCTCTCTCTTCGTGTCGCCCTACTCCACCCCCACTAACGCCAGAGACGACCCCTCGCCCTCTCTCTTGGCCGCCCGAGTCGTTGCCGCGGCCACCCGTGCGCCGCGTCCATGGTGAGCCATGGGTCGGCTACTTAAGGCCGCCCCCGAGCCCCCTCTCTACTCCTTTAGCTCTCTCTCCCTCCCGTGCAACCCCTGGAATGACCCACTTTCCTCCTCGCGCCCTCCATATCCCTCCATGGATGGAGAACCGCCGGCGGCCCCGTGCTAAATTCGGGCTATCCCGAGCCTCTCTTCTCTCCCTAGCCACTCCAGAGCCCCCTCACCACCATCGCCGACTCTCCCCACACCCCATTTCCTCCTCCCCCATGCCTGCCTCGTTGTGCCAAACCTCGCCGACAGCCTCCTCCGCGGCCATCCAGGCCACCGCCGCTCCAGAACTCCCAGGCGTGCGTGAAGCACATGGATGGGTGCGGCGTGGCCTCCTGAGCATGCCGGTGGGCGGAGCGTCGCCAGAGATGCTCTGTAGCCCCGGCAATCACCGGCGGGAGCCGGTCCTCCCCGCGACCGAAGCGCGCACGGGAGGTTGAAGACGGCCTGCTGCTGGGCCCCGTGCGTCAGCGTCCCAGCGGGCGGGCCCGACCGTTTAAGTGGAAACGACTTCGGCCGGATCCACCTCCCTTGCGCGAAGGCGCACCCCCGCGAAGCCGCCTTCGACATTACCACGTCTGCCCGCACAACCGAGCCGCTGGGCAGGCCCACGATCTATCTGTTGCCCCATGCGCAGGATAAGGTTAAAGCATTATTTCCTTTTTCTTTTTTCCAGTCAACTTCAAAAATCCATAAATAATTCAACAGAGCTCCAAATTTGATTATTCAAATTTTTAGTAGTTCATAGATTCATGATCTATCACATGGTGCTGTTTGCACATTTTCCTGGAAACTTTTCTTCAAACATATTTCGTAAAACCCTATTTTCCTATTTCTGTGATGAACTTTAGAAAATCACAGAGAGCTCAAAATTTATCCAAATGCCATGATTCAAATTTCTAGATGCTTCTAAGTTCATAACTTAGTTTATGAACATTTCTATTAATACTTTCTGTGCCAAACAATATAATGAGCCATTTCTTCATATTTCTCAACTTTGCAAATTCATAGGAAATTCATTTGAACTCCAAATCCAGTGAAACCAACTCCTACATGCTTCTAAAATCATGATTTGTAAAATGGGTTCCTTTGCTCATTTTTCAAAAATATATTTCTGTACACTTCTTGCAAATCCATAAATCCATTGATTCTATCATATTGAAATACTCAAAAATATCCACTAATCCAGTCCCAATGAAACCACTCTGATTATTTTCCATATAACCAGAGAAGTCCTAGAAAAGTCAACTTCATATTTTAGAGCACTTTTACTTTTGCCTTGTTGTGTTGCTTATTGTGTTTGTTTCCGATGTTAGTTGACGAAGTAGACGGAGTACTTGGAGAAGGACTAGAAGAATTCAAGACTCTGATGAAACCAGGCAAGCAGCCCTTTGACCATGTCTATGAAACCCTTTTTATGCATGTCATATAGCACCATATTGTTGTTGCAACGGAATCATGATGAGGTGGTAACCATCTTAATGGGTTGCCTCTGTTAGTTCCTCGTTGATACTTGCATGGTGCATGACCCTACCTCCTTATGAGGGTTACGCCGGTGGGAGTAGATAGGATGCTATAGTAGTGGCTACGCAAATGGGACGGGAATATGCATGGTGATGGAGACAAAGTATTTACAAAAGACTTTTCGAAAACCCTGTCGGGTGCCACTTATGCCCGAGGGAGATAATAAGTTGGGTAACCACTTTATGACAAAGTGGTGTACCGAGGCAAGTGTGTGTGTTGTTTTCAAAATGGATTGGTTTAAGTTGCGACCGTTATTCCAACCTTACATGCGCAACCACACTTCCCTTATATGGGAAAGGGCATTATTGATTACCTAGGTCGATACTAGCTTGGAGCCCGCATTACTAGTGACGGGAGAGTTGTTGTTGCGCTCTCTCGGGACGGGGTCGTGCCGGGAAGGGCGGCCAAGAACATTTTTATAGGGCACCGGACACACTGTTAGTACCCCGTGCCAGTGGTATGTGATGAATATGGGAGCGAGGCTCCACAATTTTAAGTTGTGAAATGTTGGGCACGGGGGTTACTACCAATCGAGTGGACTCAATGTTAGTGTCGTCTAGGGAAAGATAGTGATCGGGTGCTTACCCAGGGTACTTGAGGTACCGCGGGTCGTGGATGACACGGAAGTTCCCGAATCTTGTGGGTAAAGTGTGCAACCTCTGCAGAGTGTAAAACTATTCGAATAGTCGTCTCCATGGTCAAGGATAGTTGGGTAATAGCTCTTGGGCTACGTCCACATGTTTACAAACTAGTGTATGTGTTTGGGTAAGTGGGAAGAACTACTTGGGTCAAGTCAAAGGACTTGACATGATTGAGTTGGGTTGATGCCCACTCTATTTATGTTGATATCTGTAACCTGTCGTCATGGTTACTTGAATTCTCCTGATGCACGTCTTACAAGTTGTTGAACATGTCATTGCACTCAAAACTAGCTTTCTGCAAAAATTTACCTATATCATGCATTGTTGTATCTTGAACCAAAAATGGGTTGCTTGCGAGTACATTCAAAGTACTCATTGGCTTGCCGCTGGTTATTTTATTGGCCAGGCATGAAAGAACATGATATGAAGAATACTTCGGTGACGAACATGCGAGCTAGGACGCTTCCCAGTCAGAATGCATGTAGGGTTAAGGCAGATGGCATGGGTCCAAGTTATCAACGAAGATTTCCGCTGCGAAGTTATACTCAAGACTTGACCATAATGGTCATAACTTATGTAAGACGGTATGTATGGATGTAAGACTCTTGTTATTCAGCTTCTGTGTGTTCAGTGAGCATTGATCTCTGGGATCACTGTACATGTGCATTCGGTGATCACGACATATGAGTCGGGGTCCCCATAGAGCTGGTATCAGAGCCATCCTGACTGTAGGAAGCCTTAGTTAGCACTGTTGTTAGTTAGGGTGAAACTATCTCCAAAACTGTTACTAGTTTTCAAAAGTATCTATACTTCTCTTCCCTTCTCAGTTTTTGGAAAACTAAGGTATATTTTCCTTATTGATCTCTTCCCCTTCAAAACTTTTGGTCGCTACTACCCATATGCCCCTGACCACAGGATTCCTTGTAATCCTCGTAAATAACCTAGCAGGAGTATACCTTGCCAAACACTCACCCACCTCTTCTGAACACAAGATTGGCGACACCACAGCAAGACGATGCCAACAGAAGATACATATTCGAGGAATGAGGACATGAAGACCCAGAGGATGGTGATACCTTTGAATTTGCCCTAGAATGATGCAACCTTGTCCTATGACGATCAGGATGTAAGATATGCGAAATCACGATATACATCGCTAATAGAGCAACCATGTCCTTACCATTGTTGTATCGGCAACCACCGGTGGATGAGAACCTCGCCATTTGGTCCGCCTCATTATAGTGAGCAGGAAAACGGTTCCCTTCATCCCCTGCTCTCGGTGTCGATGTTGTCATCAACGTAACCGACATGTTGGACCTCTACTATGCCTTGTTAAGGTCATTGCATAAAGGATCACCTACTTGGTACCATCGATGCCTTAGAAGACAAAAAGGGATCGTCATGATTAAGAAGACAATAGAAGACCGAGTCAATGCCTACGAGAAGCCACCTTCACCCCACCATTTCAACAGGCGAGAAGTTGTTGAAGAATCTTCAGGCTCAACCCAGATTATTTCATCGAACAAAGAGACGTAGCAACACCTGAGGAAAACCCAGAAGACTGCACGAGGCATGGAGCAAAGCATGACAACTGAATCCGGGAAGCCCTAGGGTAGGATGAGTCGTGTACCCCCTATGCGCAGTCGAGTCCATATGATGGTTCAAATGGAACCATGATTGTGTGTTGCTTGTTTTTATTTGTTGGTGTTTTGATATCAGTCGCCCTTTTTGCCCTAGGCAACAAGTACGCATCTATATCACCTTCCTTATCTTAATGCTTGTGTTTGGCCCTTTTTGCACCTGTTTGTTTATACTTGCACTATAGAACCCGCTTTAGGCATCCCACCTCCTCTATGCTACTTTTCCCTCTCATCTCTCTCCTCAACTGAAGACCGGCAAGACAAGCTACACTAAGGATTCTGCCTCGGCAACCAACTAGCAATGAAGACTTCTGCTACAACCTCCACGACCAAGTGCAACCCCGTAGAATTATGATTTAACCCTCCAGACTAGAAACCCATTCCTAGACCCTTCGAGACTTCACAAGATACCCCAGCTCGAATCCTTAACCATGTGCTTAACCCACAGAATTGCAAGAGAACCAGTTAAGCCCCCGTAACCTTGCTTATCACCGAGTTCAATATGGGACTAGTGGACATAGTAAACTAGCACATTATGATCCTAATATAGCACGAGAACCAAGGATGCCATAGGGAAGACCAATTTGAGGATGTAGGAACAGAGGACAAATGACTTGATGAGTTTATATTAGTGACCTTGAGGAATTATCTGAGACTCTTGGGTGGATTGCAAGGCTTTCATATTGGTAGAAGAACTTGGCGGGATCTCGTTAATAAGATAGCATGACTTTCATTGCCCCTGAGTAAATTGGATTTAGTAGGACAACTATGATTGCAAGCTAGAATTCTTGAAGGTATAGGGATTTGTCTTGGCCAGGGGATATTGATAGGAGATAGTTGACATTATGATGATGACTTAGGGGAAACATGTAGGATTCCTCGTTGGACAAGAGATTGGGATTAAATGGGTGATCAGTAAGTCTACATGGTCCGGAGTAAATTGGATTTAGACTGAAGATCTCAATCACGAGACCATGTTTCTCGGTGGACGATAAACTAGGAGATTGGGTTAATTGTCGGAGTTGATTTAGGGGTCTATATAAAGCATGACCTTGGAGTTTACTCGACCCCGGTAGTGGGAATCGGTGGGCAGAATATAGCAAAGATAGACCTTTCAAGTTTCTGGGGATTATAGGACATTAGGAGATCATGTGGAACACCATAAACATTGGATTTGTAGAATTAATGGATTGTGTAGTGATTGATGGAAGTTAATGGGCTGTTGGAGTTGATTCATGGGAAGGCAACAAGATATTGGAGTGGCATACGACGTGTTTCCTTAGGATAGAGATGCACTACATTGGACCTTGGAAGAATGGGCTGAGCACTTGGATTGTCATGTTTAATTGAAGCTTAGTAGCTTGTATTCTCTACCCATGGATTTTTACATAGGGATAGCCATACATATGATTTTTGGGGATCGTATACATGTATAATTTTGTTAGACCTCCTCTTGGGAGTCATGAGGATATGAATAGCATGTGTGATGATTGGAGTTGACCTATGTGGGACGATTCTTTCGGTAATGTGATGTGATTTCTTTGGAAGACTAGATAGGACTGTTGGCGTCTCAGAATCTGTGCTCAAGGATAAGATGATAAACGTTCACTCGCACCCTAGAGTCCTTGAAACCCTAAAACCCTACCAAGCCATAACATGGTCGGATCCTGACCTTGGGCTTTTGCTCTAGATCAATAAGACCTTGGTCAATACTCAATCGTGACCACCACCAATGCCTCAGCCCACTCTACGTACCCCATATACTTCATAGAGTACTTGGGCAAGTTAGTTATCATCTTTATTTGACGACATGCATGTCCACCTGAAGACGGAAGAAGAGTTGTTGAGCTGGTTAGGGAACGTATGAAGACCGCCATGTCAAGGATGAAGAACTATACCAACCACTATCGTCAAGAAGTGAACTTCCTCGTCGAAGACCGCGCGTATCTGCAAACCACTCATATTAAAGAAACCGAGCATTTCCATGTCAAGCAGAAGCTCACTCCAAGATTTAACAACCCCCTCTGAGATCGCTAAGAGACGAAGAGAAGACAGTTACCAGCTGGAGTTACCACCTGAGTTACCCACTGTGCACAGCATTTTTCCATGCGACACACCCCGGAAGTATTTCCAACTTCCTAACTAGCCCGATCTCTACGAGGGCATCGATGACCGAGCCATCGACCCCCAACCCAATCTAACCTACCGCGAGCCACCCATTAGCAACCCGGATCAAGAAGAACGTCATACATGAAGCCACATCATCAAGTACTTCAAGTTCAAGGGAGCACCACACGGAAGCAGAAGCAACATGAGGACTTGAAGACTACCTCAGATCCAAGTTTCTGTATCCGTTTCCGCGCCTAGTCTGGGAATCTTGGGGACGAGATTCTTGTAAGGGGGGTACGTCTGTCACACCCTGATTTTCATGCCACAACACTGAAGTCAATAAATCATGCTAAAATGTGGTTTGACAAAAACTTTTGAGTGTTTTGTCTTTGCTTTGATTGAATGTTTGACTGCTGTTTGCAAGTGCTCTAAAAATCAAATAAATTCTCCAGCTCTTATACTCCTTCTCCTTGATCCAAAAACCTTTCCCAATGATCATGCCATGTGTATAGGACATAAAAATAATTTCTTACAAAAATAATTTGGCCAAATAGTATTTTCAAAAAATTAGTTTTCCAAAAACCCCTGAATTGAGATTTGCACTACAAGTACTTAATTAAGGTCAGTAAAAATCTTTCCAAAAATATATTTGACTCCTATTAGATATAGGACACCCAGAAACCACAAAAATATAATTTTAAAACTTATTTTCCTATGTTATTTAAACGCTTTTTCTTAAGTCCAAAAATGGTCTTTAATAGGTTAAAATTATTTTAATGTTCTAAAAATATTTGGGAAAAACCTAGGGAAACTCAGTGGACATATATTGTCCATATATAAGAGTTCCAACACATGGTCATGTTCAAAATATTGGTCAAATCCCTCAAAAACCCTTTCTGGATATTTCAAGCTTTTGAAATATTTACAAAGGAAATATTCCCCAAAAATTCCAAGAAAATTCTAGCATGTCACATATGACATGTTTGATGATCTTGCCAAGTCTTATGTCATGGAGAATAGTATAACCCCATGAAATCTCCATAAACCATTTCTGTTCATTTTGAAGTTTGAGCAACTTTACATTGCCAAACATGTCCAAATGCTCTCAAACTTGCTGAACATGCTCAAATGGTGTAATTAATAATCTATACCAAATGGCACAAGTTGGAGAGAAAGATATCTTTATCAAGGTGCCCCAAAACCCTCTCTGTCTAGAACCAAATTTGAACAACTTTACATTGGCAACTTTCACCTTTTGATCTCAACCTTTGTGGACATGTTCAGAACCTCAATTGTTGACGCTACACTAAGTGGTGCATCACGGAGAATAGATTTGCATGACTAAATCTTGGAAAGTCCATTTCTGTGGATTTCTAGGGTTTACAAAAGTTGCACTGGCAACTTTGCCCAAATGAACTCAATCTTGGTGGAACCTCTTATTTTCTCATGCCATTTGACCCTGTCAAGCCTCATGACAAGGGAAGTCCATTTGCTTGCCCAAACCTACATCAAACACCTTCTGGCAGAGATTTCAAATGCATGTTTTGTCCATTTCCACTCATCTCCGTGAGCTGAACTTTTTCCCACGGCCTCACCTGCTCCTCCTCTAACTCCTAAATGCTTTGCTGCCCAAGGAGCAATGATTAAGGGGGGAAGAAACCCATTATTCTTCTCTGGATAGCCACTTTTCCCACCCTTTCTCATCTCTCTCCCACTCCTGGCAAGTTCCAGAGCATCCAAAGCCTCCCTCCCTCTTGTTTACTCTTCCCCTTTGGATTTTTGAAGTTGACTGGAAAAAAGAAAAAGGAAATAAGGCTTTAACCTTATCCTGCGCACGGGGCGACAGATAGACCGTGGGCGGGCCCAGCGGCTCGGCTGCGCGGGCAGAGGTGGTGATGTCGAAGGCGGCTTCGCGGGGGTGCGCCTTCGCGCACGGGAGGCGGGTCCGGCCGAAGCCGTTTCCACTTAAATGGTCAGGCCCGCCCGCTGGGTCACTGACGCGCCTCGAGCCTCCCCCTTGCGCCAGTCGAGCTGCCTCGATGTCCGCAACACGCCACCGTGCTGGCCCCCTCCTTTCCCCCTCTATCTTGCCCATGCCGCACGTGCCCAGAGCCGCCCGAGCCCGCCAATGTTGTGCGAGCTCGTGGCTCCACCCAGAGCTCGCCCCATTCCCTCTCTCTCTCTCTTCCTGGCGCTCTACTCCACCCCCACTAACGCCACAGACGACCCCTCGCCCTCTCTCTTGGCTGCCCGAGTCGTTGCCGCGGCCACCCATGCGCCGCGTCCATGGTGAGCCACGGCTCGGCTACTTAAGGCCGCCCCCGAGCCCCCTCTCTACTCTTTGGCTCTCTCTCCCTCCTGTGCACCCCCTAGAATGACCCACTTCCCTCCTTGCGCCCTCCATATCACTCCATGGACAGAGAACTGCCGCCGGCCCCGTGCTAAATTCGGGCTATCCCGAGCCTCTCTTCTCTCCCTAGCCACTCTGGAGCCCCCTCACCACCACCGCCGACTCGCCCCACACTCCATTTCCTCCTCCCCCGTGCCTGCCTCGCTATGCCAAACCTCGCCGACAGCCTCCTCCGCGGCCATCCAGGCCACCGCCGCTACAGCCCTCCCCGGCGTGCGTGAAGCACATGGATGGGTGCGGCGTGGCCTCCTGAGCACGTCGGTGGGCGGAGCATCGCCGGAGATGCTCTGTAGCACCGGCAATCACCGGCGACAGCCGGTCCTCCCCGCGGCTGAAGCGCGCGCGGGAGGTTGAAGACAGCCTGCTGCTGGGCCCCGCGCGTCAGTGACCCAGCGGGCGGGCCCGACCATTTAATTGGAAACGGCTTCGGCCGGATCCACCTCCCCTGCATGAAGGCGCACCCTCGCGAAGCCGCCTTCGACATCACCACCTCTGCCTGCGCAGCCGAGCCGCTGGGCTGGCCCACGGTATATCTGTCGCCCCGTGCGCAGGATAAGGTTAAAGCCTTATTTCCTTTTTCTTTTTTCCAGTCAACTTCAAAAATCCATAAATAATTCAATAGAGCTCCAAATTTGATGATTCAAAATTTTAGTAGTTCATAGATTCATGATCTATCACATGGTGCTGTTTGCACACTTTTCTAGGAAACTTTTCTTCACACATATTTCGTAAAACCCTATTTTCCTATTTCTTTGATGAACTTTAGAAAATCACAGAGAGCTCAAAATTGATCCAAATGCCATGATTCAAATTCCTAGATGCTTCTAAGTTCATTACTTAGTTTATGAACATTTTTATTAATACTTTCTGTGCCACACAATATAATGAGCCATTTCTTCATATTTGTCAACTTTGCAAATTCATAGGAAATTCATTTGAACTCCAAATCCAGTGAAACCAACTCCTAGATGCTACTAGAATCATGATTTGTTAAATGGGTGCCTTTGCTCATTTTTCAAAAATATATTTCTGTACACTTCTTGCAAATCCATAAATCCATTGATTCTATCATATTGAAATACTCAAAAATATCCTCTGATCCAGTCCCAATGAAGCCACTCTGATTATTTTCCATATAACCAGAGAAGTCCTAGAAAAGTCAACTTCATATTTTTAGAGCACTTTTACTTTTGCCTTGTTGTGTTGCTTATTGTGTTTGTTTCCGAAGTTAGTTGACGAAGTAGATGGAGTACTTGGAGAAGGACCAGAAGAATTCAAGACTCTGATTAAACCAGGCAAGCAGCCCTTTGACCATGTCTATGAAACCCTTTTTATGCATGTCATATAGCACCATAGTGTTGTTGCAACATAATCATGATGAGGTGGTAACCACCTTGATGGATTGCCTCTGTTACTTCCTCGTTGATACTTGCATGGTGCATGACCCTACCTCCTTATGAGGGTTATGCCGATGGGAGTAGATAGGATGCTATAGTAGTGGCTACGCAAATGGGACGGGAATATGCATGGTGATGGAGACAAAGTATTTACAAAAGACTTTTCGAAAACCCTGTCAGGTGCCACTTATTCCCGAGGGAGATAATGAGTTGGGTAACCACTTGATGACAAAGTGGTGTACCGACGCATGTGTGTGTGTTGTTTTCAAAACGGATTGGTTTAAGTTGCGACCGTTATTCCAACCTTACATGCGCAACCACACTTCCCTTATATGGGAAAGGGCATTATTGATTACCTAGGCCGATACTAGCTTGGAGCCTGCATTACTAGTGACGGGAGAGTTGTTGTAGCACTCTCTCGAGATGGGGTCGTGCCAGGTAGGGCGGCCAAGAACATTTTTATGGGGCACCGGACACACCGTTGGTACCCCGTGCCAATGGTATGTGATGAATATGGGAGCGAGGCTCCACAATTTTAAGTTGTGAAATGTTGGGCACGGGGGTTACTACCAATCGATTGGACTCTATGTTAGTGTCGTCTAGGGAAAGATAGTGATCGAGTGCTTACCTCGGGTACTTGAGGTACCGTGGGTCGTGGATGACATGGAAGTTCCCCGGATCTTGTGGGTAAAGTGTGCAACCTCCGCAGAGTGTAAAACTATTCGAATAGTCGTGTCCACGGTCAAGGATAGTTTGGTAACCGCTCTTGGGCTACGTCCACATGTTTACAAACCAGTGTATGTGTTTGGGTAAGTGGGAAGAACTACTTGGGTCAAGTAAAAGGACTTGACATTATTGAGTTGGTTTGATGCCCACTCTATTTATGTTGATATTTGTAACCTGTCGTCATGGTTACTTGAATTCTCCTGATGCACGTCTTACAAGTTGTTGAACATGTCATTGCACTCAAAACTAGCTTTCTGCAAAATTTACCTATATCATGCATTGTTGTATCTTGAACCAAAACATGGCTTGCTTGCGAGTACATTCAAACTACTCATTGGCTTGCCACTGGTTATTTTATTGGCCAGGCATGAAAGAACATGATCTGAAGAAGAATAGTTCGGCGACGAATATGCGAGCTAGGACACTTCCCAGTCAGAATGCCTGTAGGGTTAAGGCAGATCGCATGGGTCCAAGTTATCGACCAAGATTTCCACAGCGAAGTTATACTCAAGACTTGACCATAATGGTCATAACTTATGTAAGACGGTATGTATGGATATAAGACTCTTGTTATTCAGCTTCTATGTGTTCAGTGAGCATTGATTTCTGGGATCACTGTACACGTGCATTCGGTGATCACGACATATGAGTCGGGGTCCCCATAGTCCCATATCTCGAACTGCCAAGCTCAGAAACTCCGCCCCTGGGTCTCAGATCGGGTCAGGGTTTGGACCTAAATCTACCCACCCACCCTCACATAAGTGATCTTTCCCACATTAGACAAGAGCCCCAAGAGACAGTACATCACTATTGGGCCAGATTCCTCCTTGTAATGAGCAAGTTTTAGGACTGTCGCGAGGAAGACGCAATTTCATTCTTTTGCAAAAATTGCACGGACTAGGGAATCCTCAACGCCATAAGTCGTCGTGACATAGTACACTTCGCTGACTTGGCGGCCTTAGTACACAAGTACTGTGCGATGGAAAGCACCTGGAAAACCCAAACAAAATTCTGGGATCCTCCGGCTCTCACTAAACCCACCGTCCGAACTAAAAGGGTGTACTCTCGTAAGTCAGGCGATCCAATTACAAAGAAACCAAAGCCCACGACAGGGCGAGGAACCGTATTGGAGGGATGGCTCAATGGACCATGCAAAATCCACAGTACACCGGATACCATGCCAACACATAGCCTTAGAGCATGTTGGATACTCCAGCAGGTGGCCAAAAGCGGCAAGGATCTCCTCATAAAAAATACCAGAGAGCACCATCCCGTGGAAAATAACAATACAGTACTTACAGTCTTCAAGACCTTCGCCTCAAATAATAGGTGCAAGCGAGCACTCCGCGGCGTCGCCGAAGTCTGCCACGTTGCAACAATAAATCCATGGGACGATACGTCTATAACCTTCAACGCCAGTGACGAACCTCAATTCCGAACAGCCAGAGCACCAGCTGCCTTGGTCCTTAGTCCAATTGTGGGCGGCTTACGGCTTACTAAAGTGCTCATGGACGGTGGCAGCGGATTAAACCTCATCTATGAGGAGACTCTTCGAAAAATGGAAATAGACAAAAGCCGCATTGAGCAAAGCAGCACGACCTTCAGAGGAATCATCCCTAGTCAGGAGGCACGATGCTGTAACGCCCCAAGACCGGAGCTTCAGATGCCTTCCATGGATTCCGGGTTTCGTCATGTGTTTTGTTTTGTTCGTTGCTTTCAATGCGGTTATGCCTCTAAGTCGTGCTTCGACACGTGGGAGATATAGCCGCAACGAGGGCGTTACAAGTTGGTAATCAGAGCCTTCCCCGACCTTAGGAGCCCCCACTGATTGATCGTTTTTAGCGGCCGAGTTGTGTCTAGAAAAAAAATGTTTTGAGTCATTTAGGAATTATATATCGGAGAGTTTAGGAATTCTTTTTACTCCCCAGTCTCCTCATCGCTCTGGTAAGGCATCCTGACATAGAGTTTTGACTCTTCTCTTCTCAAATTTCACTAAAAAAAAATTAGGATCACGCGGGTATCTTATAATCGTTCCGATGGTTTTATGATGACAACATTGTCTTGGTTGCCTCCTGACATTTAGGGGTTGTGGCAGTGTCCCGGGGAGTTGAGCTCCGAGGTGTTGTCATCATAATTTTATCGTTGCGGTTCTGGAATACCTGAGTTTAGTACGCCGACATCGAAAATCTCTTTTGTACAGTTGTTGGTGAGATAACCCTGATAGCCCAGTACTGTGGCGAGTGCGGGAGTATTGCCATGACTTGTATAACAGATGCTTTTTGAAGGTTGAGGTAGACGATTTCCGAAGGTTTCTTGGTTATGTGTTGAAGGATGGATACAGCTGGATCTAGGTATTGTTAGTTTGGGTGATATATTTTGTGTCCCCTGTATCCCCAACACCTGATTGCATAACCAGAAAGTTTCGGGAGTTTATAGGTGGGAATTCAAGTAGCTCCTAGATCATCTTCCCTACAGACACATGATACGATATGGGGTCTATCATATGTTTGTTTCCGGCTTATTCTACAAGCCAAATCATTTGTTTTTGTTTTGTTTTGCGGTAGTCGAGTTGCTTCGAATTCAAGTGTTGATCCATACCTTTCCTAAGCGGTGTTCTCATATTTCTGTGTGGATGCTAATCCTTCTTGATCATTGAGGTTGTTATGTCAATCCTTTTTCAACCGGTGTGCTTCTCTTCAAGTAGATCCGGTCATGTTCAACATCCGCTAGATCAACTCTAAGTATTCTCAACGGTGTTTGTTTCATTCGTCCCAAGTTGTCTTTGTTTTTCCCGCCCTCCCACACTTTTTCTTCAAGGACTTAGATTTCTTAATCAAGTATCCTTTTTATTGATGCGAAGTCTCTCCATTCTTTTCCGTCAATGTTCTTATCCGGTGATTCTCAGCAAGATACTAACGGAGCCTTAACTTCATCATTCTTCATTCTTTTCTTCTCCGGTGGATTTAATTCAAGATTTCGGTGTTGATCTTATCCCTTTTCCTCTTTTTTCACAATGCTTTCCAATTCCGGTGCACCAATTAATCATTCACTTCTCGCTAATCATTTGTTTCGGAGTGATGAAGATATCTCAGAAGATTCAAGTTTCCCTTCTTAATTCACTCAAGTTCTTTTGAGAATGCTATCTCATTCAAGCCATTTAATTCAACCGGTGCAATCTCTCTTTTCAAGCAATCGTTCAACGGTGGTTCTTTTGAGTGGGCCCTAACCCACAGGTCTTTTCCCAGGATCTTACCTGACTCTTCTAATTTTTCCGGAGTTATTCCCAAATTCATTTCAATGTGTGATGTAAGAATGGATTCCATCAGTCATATGTTTTTCCCCAAGAGCTTTCATATTCTTTTCATCATTGGTTCAACCGTTCTAATTTTCATTCCGGAGTGCCTCTACTATTCATGGTGGTGTTTCTCATCGTTCATTCTCAACATTTGAAGACCGAAGAAGAGTTTTCCTCTAAATCTTGCTCCGTTCTCTTAAGGATTCATGGTTCTAGCTTGATGCCGTCCTCTCATAATTGGTTTCGATTGTGAGAATTCTTTTCACCCATCCGGAGCATTTCAGGAGTCTTTTCAGTTTGATTCTTCGGAGCCCATCATCTCAGAATTATTCATTCCAGCTTTCAGCTCTCGTTCTCCAAATCTTACCGGTGCATCATTCAATATTCTCTAATCAGTTCATGATCTCTTCGTTCTCATGTATCTAAATCCTAGCAAGCATCTTTATTCGTTTTCTAATTCTTCAGGGTGAATTGTACCTTTGCTACTTTCATTTTCAATTCTTACGGTGGTTCGTTCAAGAGTTCTCTTTTCTTGGTTGTCATATCAATTCAATCGTTGTTCCAATCCTACCGGTGGTTTGTTGAAGACCTTCTCAAGTTTGCGCCATATCTATCTTGATCCTTTCTACGAGAATAAGTAGTATGCCAAATCCATTGCTTGTCATCAATTTAATTGGTGAAGGATGAGCATAATGTAATTCTTGTTCTTGTTTCATCGAGTAAATTCAATTCCTTATTCCGGAGGTTCTTCAAAATTCTTGTTTTCGTTGTTCATTTTTCTTTCCGGAGTTCAAAGTTTTCTCGGTTATATCATTTCAAAGCTTCATCTAATCATTTCAAGGCTTCTCCCGGAGTTCTTTTCAACTTCTCTTTCTTTTTATCATCCTTTCATTACCGGAGTTCTCCATGGAGGCTCTACTTGGTGGTTTATCAAGGACCCTTTTCATTCTTCAATTGTTCATCAAGATTTCTCTCGGAGTCAAGATGCGTCAAGCCATACTCTAAAATAAACATGGTGCTCAACACATGTTTGTTTTGAGGAGTTCAAATATTCTTCTTCCTGCATTCCAAAGTACAATTTGTTCTACCTTATCATTTGAGGTGGTGTTATGTCATTTTGACAGTTTCATTCATGTTTCATGATTCACTTGTTGTCAGGAATGAGATATTTAAATCCATCAATCGCTTCTTTGGAGTTGTCTTGGGTTATATTTCACCTTAAGCTTTCCCTAAGGATTGTTGCTATTTATGGTGCTTATAAATGACCCAAGTTCTTCATTTATTCTACCGGTGAAATAAGTTTCTCGTCTCCTTGTTGATATCAATCCAATCTATTGTTTCCGTTAGTGGTCGTTTGTCGCCTCATATTGTTGAGATGTTTTCATAAGCCCACTACAAGGTTATTCTTTTCGTTGTTGGTTTTCCAACAACTCCGTTATATCCTCCTTTTTAGGGGTGCTTTTACAAGCTCATTTGTGGCAGAAGTTGTCATTTTGTTCTTTGTCCCTTATCACAACGATCTATCTTCTATTCCTTCTTCCGGAGACATTGTGATATTGCTCTTTTCACTCATCATCTCGTTTTGCCAAGATCATGTTCTTTTCCTTGCTTATCCACTTAACCGGAGTGTTGTGCTCTCATTCAAGTTCTTTCATTTTATCAAGTTTTTGCCCCCTTCTCAACCGGAGTGCTGTCTGAAATCTTTCTTACCCCTTGCGCCATTCTTTCAATAGTTCCGGAGGCAGTGTGTTGTTGATTCCATCAAGTATCATCCAATCTTCTCAAGTTCATGTTCAATTCCTTCCATTTACAGTGCGGGAAAATCACACTTGATGTGGTATTCAGCACGTCGGAGAATTACAGGTCCGAAGAAATCACATTCCAAGTGGCCCCGTTTAGTAGCGGATACCACGCCCTTTTAGGCCGGGAGGCATTCACGATCTTCCAAGCTATACCCCATTACGGGTACATGAATGTCAAGATGCCCGGGCCCAATGGAATCATCACTCTAGCTAGTGATCCGGACATAGCACTACGTGCCGAAAATAAAACCGTCGCACTGGCCCTCGAAGCGTTATCCAAATCCCTTGCGGCCGAAGAACTAACTGCGCTGCGCTCCACAGTGCACAGGGACGACGTGATACTCGACAAAAGACCCAAGTCCACCTCTTTTAAACCAGCAGACGAAATAGTCAAATTCCACGTCCACCCAACGGACCCTACAAAAACAACATCCATCGGGGCACAGCTGAACCCCACAACAGACTCCGCACTGCGGGAGTTCTTGCGCGAGAATTGGGACATCTTCGCCTGGCATCCTTCAGACATGCCAGGAATCCCATGCAGGCTGGCCGAGCATAGCCTTAACATTCTAAAGGGGTTCAAGCCGGTCAAGCAGACTCTTCGGCGTTTCTCTGAGCCTAAGCGACAAGCCACGGGAGAAGAGCTAGCCAAGTTACTCGTGGCCGGATTCATTAGAGAAATAAAACATCCGGACTGGCTAGCAAACCTGGTGATGGTACCAAAGAAGGATAAATCCTGGTGCCTATGTGTCGATTTCAAGGACCTTAACAAGGCTTGCCCTAAGGATCCGGCCTCGAACGAATGGGGGGCAATTGAGAACGATAGGGGGTCCTGAACTGCCAAAAGGTCCCTAAAGAGCACGATGCGTACTCCAATTGGATCATGCACTTCAACGGCTCTAAGATGCTGGTTGGTCTAGGGGCAGGCATCATCCTGACATCCCCCACCGGAGATACAGTCCAATATGTACTCCAAATATTATACACAGACTCCAACAAGGCAGCATAATATGAGGCCCTGTTGCATGGTCTCCGGATGGCAGCCTCCATGGGCATTCAACGCCTAGAGGTGCGTGGGGATTCGAACCTCACAATATCTCAAATAAATGGAGACTTTGACGCCAAGGACCCAAAAATGGCGGCTTACCGCAATGCCGTCCTCAAAATGTCAGCTCGGTTCGAGGGGCTCGAATTCCACCATGTGGTCCGAGAAAACAATCAAGCGGCGGATATCCTCGCCCGCATCGGCGCTAAGCATGATCCAGTCCCACCTAATATCTTCTTATGAAGTCTGTTTAAGCCATCCATGGTGTGGGAAGGGGAGACCGGCAACAACAGTCCAGATTCGACTACAACGCCAGATCCCGAACACTCCGACGTAATCGGAGGCTCCGCAACCGAAATAACACCTTCGGCCCATGTGATTATGGCTGTCATTGCCTCGTGGACAGAACCCTTCTTGGCTTACCTAACTAGGCAAGAACTCCCTGAGGACCCAAACGAGGCATGCTGCATTGTGCGGCGGTCCAAAGCCTACAAGGTCCACGAGGGAGAGCTTTATAAGAAAAGCGCTACTGGAGTACTTCAAAGGTGCATTTCCGAAGAGGAAGGACGGCAACTTTTGGCAGAAATTCATGATGTACTCGGAGGCTACCACGCCGCAGCTCGGGCCCTTGTAAGCAAGGCCTTCCGTACAGGTTTCTACTGGACGACGGCCCAAGCAGACGCACAGGACCTCGTCCAACATTGCCTCGGTTGCCAGCTTTTTGCAAACCAAAGCCATATGCCACCTACCGCTCTCCAAACAATCCCCATTACTTGGCCCTTTGCGGTCTGGGGGCTTGATATGGTCGGACCCCTTAAAGGAGGAATCCATAAGAAATAATACCTATTGGTCATAGTGGATAAATTCACCAAATGGATAGAAGCCAAACCAGTTAAAACGGCCGAGTCCGGACTAGTGATAGACTTCATATCCGGGGTTGTACACCGTTATGGTGTCCCCCACAGCATCCTCACCGATAACGGCTCGAACTTTACAGCCGACGAGGTAAAAACTTGGTGCGGCAACATGGGCATTAAGCTCGATTATGCCTCCGTCTATCACCCCCAAACAAACGGTCAAGTCGAGCAAGCAAATGGTCTTATTATGAGCGCCATTCAACCCAGATTAGTGTGATCCTTGAAGGAATCAGATACGCACTGGGTTGAGGAGCTCGACTCCGTACTATGGGGGCTGCGGACCACACCGAATCGCACTACCGAATACACACCGTTTTTTATGGTGTACGGCGCAGAGGCGGTACTGCCCTGCGACATCATTCATGACTCACCTCGAGTGCGCATGTACGAATAGAAAGAAACCGAGCTTGATCCGCAGAACAGTTTGGATGCCCTGGAGGAGGAGCGTGACGTGGCAAAAGCCCACTCCGCATTCTATCAGCAACATGCTCGACGGTATCAAAGCAGAGAAGTACAGGCCAAAACTTATAACGTTGGCGAACTTGTTCTACGCCTGCCAAAGAAGAAAAAGGACAAGTTCAAGCCCAAATGGGAAGGTCCCTTCGTTAATGACAAAGTTCTAACCGGTGGAGCGTACCGTCTGCGGGATGCATCGGACAATCGACTCGAGCCAAACACATGGAACGCGGCCAGACTCCGAAGGTTCTACGCCTAGTGCCGGACTCTATGTTTGTCTCCTTACCTCCGTCCCTTTATATATATATATATCCGCTATCTGTCTTTCTTTCTTTCTTCCCTTTTTCTTCACGGTCTTAAAAGGTTAAAATGTGTCTTGACTACACAATCTTGACGTGCCAGGCGTGCTAATTATACCTGGGGGCTTCTTATACAGAAGCTTAATATAACTATGTTCCGGGCTCTATGCCCCCTGCACATGTGTTACTTTTCCACATGTACATTTTCTTCGCCATTATATGCATCGATATGACTTAAGTTTTGGCCAAGCTGGGTTGCCTGGCTCTTGTGTTTATGCCCTACGTTCCCATTAATTCGGCTAGGGCATAAGGGGAGCACCTCTGCGATTGTTACTGCCGGGTCAGCCGGGTGTGTACCTCAGACTGGGTGAAGCCGAAAGCTAGCATTCTTAAGGGAATATTCGGTCGGTGAACAAAAGATGACTATTACTTATTGCAATACATGACCCTAGATGTTTATATCCTGCGTCTCTCTTCGTAGTTCGGACATGCACATTAATGCATGCGTACCCAAGGAAAGGAACCCTTAACGAAACTATTCTCCCTGGAAGATGTTTCTTACTATATCCATGTAATATAACATAGCTAGTTGGGTACTTGTCTGTTCAAGCACTTATGACCCCTATGCCTGGTTTCCACGCGTACCCCGGTTTTCACATAACTGAGCGGGTATTCGGATACACTCCGGACTGTCGGGTCCGGAGGTCGAAGCGAAAAGGTCCGCCATGACAAATGATTCACAATCCGGCTAGGGACAAAATATGTCATTCGAAGTACACAGTCACTTAGACTGACTAAATTCTTCTTCTATACCATCCAACAGGCTGTCTAGCCTACAATCCTGTTGGGAATACTTTGCGGCTAATTTTACCTGGTCATATACCAGACTAACGGGAATCTCTTTCCCATCAGACCCTACAAATCCGACCTCGGCCATGTGGTTGGGTCAGCCTTGGTATATCGCGTCTTCACCATGGCCCAGGCTTCCCTTGCACCTTGTCGGCAGGCTGATATCTTCCATAATCATAAGCGCCGCCGCGCTCCCTTGAGCATCTCTATGAGCTCCGCCATGCCTCCTGGCAGGGAGGTGGATGGCCACAAGGCCTGGGCAATGCCCTGCATCACCTGCCGAACTTGTTCGTGCAGTTGTGAGAGCTCTTGCAGAAGATCGCCTGCAGATCCGGGCATCTCCTCTACGGGATGACCCGTCAGCATACCTACAGATATAACTCTGTTAGCCGGTTTCTTCGCCGAAATCTATAAAAGTTCATTCAAGCACTTGCTAAAAATTCCGCGTCGAAGCCTCTTATTCTCCTTTACAGAGTCAGCAAGCTGAGCCTGAACATCTTTCAGTTCAATGCCCAGCCGGGTATTGGCATCTTGGAGATCGTTTTTCTCCCGCCTAACCTGCGTAAGCACGCGCTCGCCAGCCTCTAGCTGTCGTTGAGCATGTTGCTCATCCCCTCGTACGACCTTCGGATTCACTCTGGGATCATCTGCAGAATCTATTGTTAGATTTTCATACATGCCGAATACTAACTGATATATGTCATTCTTTTTGATAGGAACAAGTGTTACGAGATGGGGCCTTCTTAGACTCCTTCATTGCGGCAACTGCGGCCCCTAGCTAAGCTTTGCACTCCTCCAGCTCTTGAGACAACTGGGTATTCTTCTCCGTAAGAACCTACGCAAATAATGATCCTTAAATCAGTTGTGCCAACTGTTTCAAGTCTCAGGGGCTACTGATATACATAATTATCAGATTTTCTTACCCGTATATCCTTTACATATTGGTCTGTGGCTCTGGCAAGACCATTTTGAGCAAGTCAGATGTACGCATCTCCTGAGTTGAATGCATCGAATGCCTCTTCACAGAAACCAGGGTCGCAGAGTACGGCCCAGCGACGCCTGTGATTCATGGCTCTCTCCACTTCGGAATTCGTAGCGGACAGCCTATCCACATCCTTTGTAGGAGGAACATCCGGTGTTGTCCCCATGTTAGCATCTGCCTCTAAGTCCGGCTCGGGAGCCCGGCTGGTGGAGGTGTGGCCGGCAGGCTCTCTGGATACGGTCCGCGAGCGTTTTTCCTGCCAGGAACCATGGACATTATTATATTTTAAAGACGACAACCTCGGAGCAGGGTTCTTTTTCATACCTCTGCGATGGCGTCTCAGTCCTGACCGCCTTCCTTTTAAACCTACCCGGCTTTGGTGCCCCTTGTTGGTGAGTCACCGCGGGTTCGGCATGGCGTCCCGAGGGCCTTCCCTGTAAGACACCATATGTGTGCGGTGGGTGAAGTGCAAAAAAGGGATCCTTCCTGGAAGTCGGGACTCCGGTTTTACTTACATGCGATGCAGGGAGTAGTCCTGGATAATCGTCTATGATGGCCACCAAGGCACCGTCGCAGCTTAACTGATAGAACGTCCTGTCGATAAGCTCCACAAATATGTCCAGATCTTCTTCGAGTCCGGGGTCGAGGGCCCGGTCAGGGTCCTCTGGCTGTGGGGACGGGCTGTGGACCTCCCTCACAGTTTTTCACAGTTCCTGCTATGAAATGGCAAGGTAAATATTTATGACGAAGAATGCGGGAAGGTCTGGAGTAAAAAGTAGCCGCTCGCCCAGTTTGGGGGGGGGGGGTTGTACATGGAGAATCCATCCAGTGGCTTAATGCGTGAGGGAGTCCCGGATTAGGGGGTATCCTGATAGCCGGACTATAACCTTTGGCCGGACTGTCGGACTATGAAGATACAAGATTGAAGACTTCGTCTTGTGTCCGGATGGGACTCTCCTTGGCGTGGAAGGCAAGCTTGGCGATACGGATATGTAGATCTCCTTCCCTGTAACCGACTCTGTGTAACCCTAGCCCCCTCCAGTGTCTATATAAACCGGAGGGTTTAGTCCGTAGGACCAACAACAATCATACCATAGGCTAGCTTCTAGGGTTTAGCCTCTTCGATCTCGTGGTAGATCAACTCTTGTAATACTCATATCATCAAGATCAATCAAGCAGGAGTAGGGTTTTACCTCCATCGAGAGGGCCCGAACCTGCGTAAAAACATAGTGTCCCTTGTCTCCTGTTACCATCCGCCTAGACGCATAGTTCGGGATCCCCTACCGAGATCCACTGTGCCGTCACCGCAAGGAAGGATGTCTCGTCTCGTCTTTAAAGACAACATTAACGCCGGGGGAGCCTTGGCTGTCGGCCAAACTCTCCGGCTGGGCGGTTTCGTCATGACCGCCAGTTCGGCTGCTGCACCGATGATGACTTCTCAGGTCATCGAAAACAGCCTCAACGTCAACTCGGAACTTGCCGAGCAGATGGATCCAATAGAGCTCTCTTCCCTAAACGAGCTCTTGGATCGCATCGCCGCCTTGGGAGTCGCTATGGACTATGATCGGATTGGGCTTAAACCCGATCAAAGGGAGATTAACTCTCCACTGGTCACCCATCACATTGCGGTGGTGGAGGAACAATGCGGTGATTCTTCCTCTATTTTGAGGACTAACTATGTCCGGATTCCTGAGCTCTCCGAGCCGGACACCCGTTTACGCGAGGACATAACCCAAGTCCTGAACCTAGAGTCAGGCAGCGGGCCAGACTTATCGGGCAACATCCCGGAACCCGAACTTCCAAGATTGGAAACTCCTCGGCCCCTGGGTCTCAGATCGGTTAAGGGTTCGGACTCAATTCCACCACCCACCCAAACATAAGCGATCTTTCCCACATCAGGCAAGAGCCCCAGGAAACAGTACATCATTATTGGGCCAGATTCCTCCTTGTGATGAACAAGGTTAAGGACTGTCGCGAGGAAGATGCAATCTTATTTTTCTGCAAATAATTGCATGGACAAGGGAATCCTTAACGCCATAAGTCGCCGTGATATATCATGCTTCACTGACTTGGTGTCCATAGTACGAAAGTACTGTGCGATGGAAAGCACTTGGAAAACCGAAACGAAATTTTGGGACAATCCGGCCCCGAATATACACCCAGTCCGAACCAAAAGGGTGCACTATCATAAGACACCCGAGTTAATCCCAAAAAAGCAAAAACCCTCTACAGGGCGTGGAACCGTATTGGAGGGATGGCTCGATGGACCCTGCAAAATTCATAGTACAGCGGATACCATACCAGCACACAGCCTTAGAGCATGTTGGATACTCCGGCAGGTGGCCAAAACTGGCGAGGATCTCTCATCTGAGATGCAACAGAGCACCATCCCAGGGATAACAATACGGTATTAACAGTCTTTGAGACCTTCGCATAAAATAATAGGAACAAGCGAACACTCCGCAACCTTGCCGAAATCTGCCACGTGGCAGCAATAAATCCATGGAGCGACACGGCTATTACCTTCAATGCTAGTGACGAACCTAAATTCCGAACAGCTCGAGCACCAGCTGCATTGGTCCTCACTCCAATTGTGGATGGCTTTCGACTCACCAAAGTGCTCATGGACGGCGGCAGCGGATTAAACCTCATCTATGAGGAAACCCTTCAAAAAATGGAAATAGACTGGAACTGCATTGAGCGAAGCAGCACAACCTTCAGATGAATAATCCCCAGTCAAGAAGCACGCTATGCTGGGAAAATCACACTAGATGTGGTATTCGGCATGCCGGAGAACTATAGGTCCGAAGAAATTACGTTCCAAGTGGCTCCGTTCAGTAGCAGATACCACGCCCTTTTAGGGCGGGAGGTGTTCACGATCTTCCAAGCCATACCCCATTACCGGTACATGAAGCTCAAAATGCCCGGGCCCAACGGAATCATCACTCTCGCTAGTGATCCGGACACAACAATCCGCGCCGAAAACAAGACAGCCGCATTCGCCCTCGAAGCATTATCCGAAGCCGTTGCGGCCGAGGAATTAACTGCGCTGCGCCCCACAGTGGATAGGGACGACGTGATACTTGATAAGAGATCCAAGTCCACCTCCTTTAAACCAGCGGATGAAATAGTCAAATTCCAAGTCCATCCAACGGACCCTACAAAAACAGCCTCCATCGGGGCACAGTTAAACCCCGACGTGGACGCCGCACTATGAGAGTTCCCACGCAAGAACTGGGACATATTTGCCTGGCATCCCTCAGATATGTCGGGAATCCCACGCAGGCTGGCCGAGCACAGCCTCAATATTCTAAAGGGATTCAAGCCGGTCAAGCAGGCTCTTCGGCATTTCTCTAAACCTAATAGACAAGCTATGGGAGAGGAACTAGGCAAGTTATTGGAGGCCGGATTCATTAGAGAAATAAAACACCCGGACTGGCTAGCAAACCTGGTGATGGTACCAAAGAAGGACAAATCCTGGCGCCTGTGCGTCGATTTCAAGGACCTCAACAAGGCTTGCCCAAAGGATCCCTTCCCCCTCCCCCACATCGATCAAATTATCGATGCTACCGCAGGACACGATTCATTGTGTTTCCCTGACGCATACTCCGGCTACCACCAAATTAAGATGGCGGAGCCTAACCAAGCCGCAACGACATTTATCACACCATACGGCCCCTTCTGTTTCAACACAATGCCTTTTGGGCTCAAAAACACCGGAGCAACATATCAGCGCATGATTCAGACATGTCTAGAGAACCAGATCGGCAAAACAGTGGAGGCATACATAGAAGATGTGGTCGTCAAAACCAAACACGTCGACTCTCTAACAGACGACTTGAGGCTCACATTCAACAACCTCTGAACATATGACATTAAGCTTAATCTAGAAAAATGCGTTTTCGGTGTACCAGCCGGAAAGCTCCTGGGCTTCATTGTCTCCAACAGAGGAATTGAAGCAAATCCGGCCAAAATCTGAGCTCTGTCACGGTTGGCTATCCCAACGGACCTCAAACAAATCCAGAAATTAACCGCATGTGTGGCGCCTCTAAGCCGCTTTATCTCCCGCTTAGGAGGAAAGGCATTACCCCTTTATCGCCTCCTTCGGCGCACCAAACACTTCGAGTGGACGGATGCTGCCACAGCCAGATTGGAAGAAATAAAAGCAATACTGGCAACCGACCCAATCCAGGCCGCACCAAACATCGGCGAACCAATGTTGTTACATTGCGGCAACTCATCAGGTTGTAAGAGCAGTGCTCGTGGTCGAACGAGAAACGGACGGACATAAATTCCCCCTCCAAAAGCCGGTTTATTATGTATCCACTGTCCTCACTCCATGAAAATCAAGGTACCCACATTATCAAAAGATAGCATATGCGGTATTCATGGCATCCTGGAAGCTGCGACACTACTTTCAAGAGTGTTCAATAACAGTGGCCTCGGAAGTGCCACTTAATGATATTATAAACAACTGCGGCGCCACGGGCCGGATTGCCAAATGGGCCATTGAGCTCCTCCCGTTTGACATAACATACAAACCTCGGCGAGCAATTAAGTCGCAAGTATTTGCCGACTTCATCGCCGAATGGACGGAAGCCGAACTCCCTAAAGAGTACGACGCATACTCCAATTGGATCATGCACTTCGACGGCTCCAAAATGCTGGCTAGTCTGGGGGCTGGCGTTGTCCTGACGTCCCCAACCGGAGATATAGTTCAATACGTACTCCAGATAATGTATACAGACTCCAACAACGCCGCCGAATACGAGGCCCTTTTACATGGTCTTCGGATGGCAGTATCCATGGGCATCCAACGCCTGGAGGTGCGTGGGGATTCGAACCTCGCAATATCCCAAATAAATGGAGACTTTGATGCCAAGGATCCGAAAATGGCGGCCTATCGCAATGCCATCCTAAAGATGTCAGCTCGGTTCGAGGGGCTCGAATTTTACCATGTGGCCCGGGAAAACAATCAGGCGGCAGATGTCCTCGCACGCATCGGCGCAAAACGCGATGCGGTCCCCCCTAACATCTTTTTGGAGAGGCTGTTTAAGCCATCCGTGGTATGGGAAGGGGACACCGGTAATAATAGTCCGGACCCGGCCACAATGCCCGATACCGAACACTCTGACATAATCGGAGGCTCTGCCACCGAAATAACACCTTCAGCCCACGTAATAATGGCCATCATCGCCCCGTGGACAGAACCATTCCTGGCCTACTTAACTAGGCAGGAACTCCCCGAGGACCAAAATGAGGCACGTTGCATAGTGCGGTGATATAAAGCCTATAGGGTCCATGAGGGAGAGCTTTATAAGAAAAGAACCACCGGAGTCCTTCAAAGGTGCATCTCTGAAGAGGAAGGGCGGAAGCTTCTGGTAGAAATTTATGCCGGACACGACGGCCACCACGCCGCAGCCCGGCCCTTGTAAGCAAGGCCTTCCGTACAGTTTTTTATTGGCCGACGGCCTGGGCAGATGCACCGGACTTGGTCCAACGCTGCGTCGGTTGCCAGCTTTTCGCAAACCAAAGCCATATGCCACCCACCGCCCTCCACACAATCCCCATTACCTGGTCCTTTGCGATCTGGGGGCTTGACATGGTTGGACCCCTTAAAGGGGGAACCCACAAGAAAAAATCTTACTGGTCATGATGGATAAATTCACCAAATGGATAGAAGCCAAACCTGTTAAAACGGCTGAATCTGGACCAGTGATAGACTTCATATCCGGGGTTGTACACCGTTACTGCGTCCCCCATAGCATCATCACTAACAACGGCACGAACTTCACTGCTGATGAGGTAAAACTCTGGTGCAAAAACATGGGCATTAAGCTCGATTATGCTTCTGTCTATCACCCACAAACTAACGGTCAAGTCGAGCGAGCAAATGGTCTTATCATGAGCGGCATCAAATCCGGATTAGTGCGGTCCCTAAAGGAATCTACCACTCACTGGGTAGAGGAGCTCGAATCCGTACTCTGGGGGCTGCGGACCATGCCGAATCATACTACCGGATACACACCCTTCTTTATGGTGTACGGCGCAGAGGCAGTTCTGCCCTGCGACATACTTCATGACTCACCTCGAGTGCGCATGTACGAAGAAAGAGAAGTCGAGCTCGATCAGCAGGATAGTCTGGACAGCCTGGACGAGGAGCGCGACGTGGCAAAAGCCCGTTCCGCATTCTATCAGCAACAGGCTCGAAGATACCAAAGCAGAGAAGTACGGGCCAAAACTTATAACATTGGCGAGCTAGTTTACGCCTCCCGGAGAAGAAAAAGACCAAGCTCGAGCCCAAATGGGAAGGTCCCTTCATCATTGACCAAGTTCTGACCGGTGGAGCGTACCGTCTGCGAGATGCATCGGATAATCGACTTGAGCCTAACCCATGGAACGCAGCGAGGCTCCGAAGATTCTACGCCTAGTGCCGGACTCTATGTTTGTCTCCTTCTGTCCATTTTTTGCACATACATTATCTGTCCTTTATTTCTCTCTTTCTTCTTTTTTTTCTTTCCCAAGGCCTTCATGGGCCAACTTGTGCCTTGCCTGCACACCATTGACGCGCTAGCCGCGCTCATTATACCTAGGGGCTTCTTACACAGAAGCTTAATTATTTAGCCGGGCTTCATGCCCAGCACATGTGTCATTCTTCCGCATGTACCTTTTCTTCGCCATTATATGCATCGATACGACTTAAGTTTTGGCCAAGCTGGGTTGCCTGGCTCTTGTATTTATGCCCTACGTTCCCGTTAATTCGGCTAGGGCATAAGGGGAGCACCTCTGCGATTGTTACTGCCGGGTCAGCCGGATGTGTACCTCAGACTGGGTGAAGCCGAAAGCTAGCGTTCTTAAGGGAATATTCGGTCGGTGAAAAAAAGATGATTGTTATTTATTTTCCATATGTGCCCCCAGATTTTTTTCCCTGCGTCTCTTTTCGCAGTCCGGACATGCACTTTAGGGCATGCGTACCCAGGGAAAGGAACCCTTAACGGAACTATTCTCCCTGGAAGATGTTTCTTACTACCCATGTAATATAACATAACTAGTTGGGTACTTGTCTGTTCAAGCACTAATGACCCCTACGCCTGGTTTCCACGCATGCCCCAGTTCTTATATAACCGAGAGGGTATTCGGATACATTCTGGACTGTCGGGTCCCGAGGTTGAAGCGAAAAGGTCCGCCATGAAAAATGATTTACAATCCGGCTAGAAGGCATTATACATGTCACTTTAATTACATAGTCACTTAGACTGACTAAATTCCTCCTCTATACCATCCAACAGGCTGTCTAGCCTACAATCCTTTTGGGAATACTTTGCGGCTAATTCTACTTGCCCATACACTAAGCTAACGGGGATCTCTTTCCCATCGAGCCCCACAGGTCCGACCTCGGCCATGTGGCTTGGGTCAGCCTTGGTATACCGCGTCTTCACCATGGCCCAGGCTTCCCTAGCACCTTGAGTGCAGGCCTATATCTTCCATAATCGGAAGCGCCGCCGCGCTCCCTCGAGCTTCTCCGAAAGCTCTCCAAGGCCTTCGGGCAGGGAGACGGATGGCCACAAGGCCTGGGCAATACCTTGCATCACCTGCCAAACTTGTTCGTGCAGTTGTGAGAGCCCTGGTAGAAGATCACCCGCAGACTCGGGCATCTCATCCGCAGGACGACCCGTCAGCATACCTACAGACATAACTCTGTTAGCTAGCTTTTTCACCGAACTCTTTTTAAAGTTTGCTCAAGCACTTACTAAAAATGCCGCGTCGAAGCCGCTGATTCTCCTTCATGGAGTCTGAGAGCTGGGCACGAACATCCTTTAGTTCCACGCTCAGCTGGGTGTTGGCATCCTGGAGATTATTTTTCTCCTGCCTAACTTTTGTAAGCACGCGCTTGCCAGCCTTTAGCTGCCGTATGGCATGTTGCTCTTCCGGATTCACTCCGGCGTCATCTGCAATATTTATTGTTAGAATTGTGTGCATGCCGCACCCTATATGGTGCCTACCATTCTTTAAAAAAGGTGTTACCGGAGGAGGCCTTCTCGGACTCCTTCAATGCGGCCATTGCGGCCTGCAGCTGGGCCTTGCACTTTTCCAGCTCTTGAGACAATTGGGTATTCTTCTCTGTAAGAACCTGCACAAATAATGATCCTTAAATCAGTTGTGCCAACTGATTCAAGTCTCAGGGGCTACTGCTATACATAATCATCAAATTTTCTTACCCGTATATCCTTTACATACTGATCCGTGGCTCTGGCAAGACCATTTTGAGCAGCACGGATGTACGCGTCTCCCGAGTTGAAGGCATTAGAAGCCTCTTGGGAGAAACAAGCGTCGCGGAGTATGGCCCGGCGACGCCTGTGATTCATGGCGCTCTCCACTTCAGAATTTGTGGCGGATATTTTACCGCATCCTCTGTCGGAGGAGCATCTGGCGGGTGCCCCGTGTCAGCTTCCGCCTCTGGGTCCGGCCCTGGAGCCTGGCTAGTAGAGGCGTGATCGGCGATCTCTCCGGATATAGTCCGGCGAGCGCTTTTCCTTCATCAAAACATGGGTATTATTGCGTTTTAAAATATGATGACCATGGAGTGAGGTTTTGTAAAATACCTCTCCGCCGGTGTCTCCGTCCAGACCGCCTTCCTTTTTATCCTGCCAGGCTTCAGCGCCCCTCGTTGGCGATTCACCACGGGCTCGGCATGGTGTTCCGAGGACCTTCCCTATAGAACACCGTACAGATATGGTGGGTGAAGGTCGCATAAAGGAATACTTCTCAAAGGTTGGGACTCTGCTCTCACTTACCTGCGAAACAGGGAGTAGCCCCGGATAGTTGGCTATAATAGCCACCATGGCCTCATCGCAGCTTAATTGATAAAATATCCTGTCAATCAGCTCCACGAATATGTCCGGATCCTCTTGGAGGCCGGGGTCGAGGGACCGTCCAGGATCCTCTGGTTGTGGAGGTGGGCTGTAGATCTCCCTTACTTCCTTACGCACCTCCTATGTTAAACGGGAAAAGTAAGACATTTGTTGCAAAAATATGGAAAGGAAGGGTACAAAAAGCGGCGTCTTACCCAGTTCGGAGGGTTGTATATGGAGAATTTGTCCCGTGGCTTGATGCGGAGGAACTCCTCTTCTTCTCCTTTGTACAAACCGGACAGAATTTTTGCTAGAGCGGCAATGGAGTCCGGTCCTTTACGACCACAGCGGATGGCATCATTTTCCCCGTTGAAGTCCCACATGGGGTGGCCTCGATATTGAAGTGGTTGCAACCCCCGCATAATGCATATTGCCATAACCTCGGGCATGGTCAGTCCTGATTGGGCCAACAACTTTATCTTGCCCATCAGATAAAATACGTCTCTATCGTCTTCTTCCTGAGGGCTCCGTGGGCGCCAGCTTAGGCGTTTCTTCAAAGGAGCGTTGTTGAACTCAGGAAGACCAATCCGGATAGGATCCGGGAGGGAATATCCTCCATATAAAACCACTCTGAAGGCAAGTCTTCGGACGTCTTCTTCGGGGTACCGGATAGTTATTCGGTCCCGACGATGCGCCATACTTCGGCTCCGCCCACTTGATATATTGATCCCCTCTGTGTACAGGGCACAAGGCAGAACAACTTTTTCCACAGCGCGAAATGAGCTTCGCAGCCCAGAAACAGCTCGCAAAGGGCTACGTAGCCAGCGATATGCAGAATGGAGGCAGGGGTGAGGTTGTGCAACTGGAGGCCATAGAACTCCAAGAGCCCTCGGAGAAACGGATGGATTGGAAATCCGAGTCCCCTTAACAAATAGGGGACAAGGCATACCCTCTCTCCCTTAGAGGGGTTGGGAAAGCTCTCCGCTTGCTCCCCGCCATTATAGGTGGCGAGCCCGGCTCGAACCGGGACCATATACGCTAGGGGGAGAAATCCCTGGGTCTGTAGCTTCACTAATTGGATGTGCAGGATGGAACACTTCTCCCAATCTCCGGGCTTGGGGCTGCGGGAGCGAGAAGAGGGGCTGCGCTGGCCGGCCATGCTGGAATGGATTTTTTCGGGTGCGCTCCGATGAATGCTCGCTAAGGGAGGATGGTGTGGTTTGGATCTGAGAATCCTCGTCTCTTTAATAACCAGTTCATTCACATAGCTAGGGGGTAAATGTAAAAACACCCCGTCTCCTCACATTCGCTTGACATGTGGAAGGTGGCCATTATTGGACGCGGAAGCCAAGAAGCACAACATTTACAAGAAGCTGGACACTATTTAACAGGTATTCGGAATTTGGAGAAGAACCCGCCTTGCAATGCCGAAGACAATCTGCGCGCCGGACTCATCATCATTGAAGCCTGGTTCGGGGGCTACTGAGGGAGTTCTGGATTAGGGGGTATCCGTACATCCGGACTATAACCTTTGGCCGGACTGTCGGACTATGAAGATACAAGATTGAAGACTTCGTCTCATGTCCGGATGGGACTCTCCTTGGCGTGGAAGGCAAGCTTGGCGATACGGATATGTAGATCTCCTTCCCTGTAACCAACTCTGTGTAACCCTAGCCCCCTCCGGTGTCTATATAAACCAGAGGGTTTAGTCCGTAGGACCAACAACAATCATACCATAGGCTAGCTTCTAGGGTTTAGCCTCTTTGATCGCGTGGTAGATTGTCAGGACCCCGATCCTAAGCCACATCGATCTAGCATGTAACACATCATATCACTTTGCGGCCTCACACATGGTATTCCCACGGGTGCCACCTTACCTGGCCCGGGATCGTTTGCGCCTTTTGGCTCACATATATGATAGTGTCGCTAGCATCTATATGACAGAGAACCCGGGCCGTCATGGCTAGTCGTGAACCCAAGGCGGCACTAACCCATGAGGACAGGCATACATGAATCACATCGAGCATGTCGGTCATCAACGTATAAATCCGGGCTGTAGCACTGGGCTAACAGGACTCCGGTAACCCGGGCTGTAGCAGGCTAGGCAGGACTCCGGAAAACACCGCGTGACATTTCCCCGAAGGGACAGACACAGGAACGAAGTGAATCACATGCCGGCCAGTCAAGTGTTCCGAGCAGTAGTGCTGGGCTAGCAGGACTCTGGTGAACCGGGCTGTAGCGGACTACTATCGCTCAGAAGCACTAGACTACATTTCCCCATATGATAGGCTGCCAAGGATAAACAACTAGATAGTCGGATCCCACACATACCAAGCATTTCAATCATACACACAATATGCTTGATATGTGTAAATACAACATGGCATCACAACATAACTCTACGACTCAAAGTATTTATTCATTAGGCTCCGAGGAGCGAGATATTACAAACATGGGTCTCATGACCCAACATACAGAGCATACAGGCAACATGCACATGCGGAAGCTTAACTTGTCTGAGTACAGACAACTACAAATGAAGAAGGCTGAGAAGCCTGACTATCTACCAGATCCTGCCGAGGGCACAAGATCGTAGTTGAGGTATCAAGCTAAACGTCGAAGCCCACACGGAACTACTAGTGAGACCGACGTCTCTCTGCAAAACATAAAATAGGCAAACGTGAGTACAAATGTACCCAGCAAGACTTACATCAGAACTAACTACATATGCATCAGTATCAATAAAGGGGTGGTGGAGTTTGACTGCAGCAAGCCAGCTTTGACTCAGTGGCTAACCTAAACTACGACTGCAAGTAACTCTTTTGAGGTGGCGCACACGAGTCCACTTATTCACCATATCAATACACCACTATGGATCCACTCCCGTCTCCCTACGAGAAGGCCATCCATAGCACTCACGCTTATCTTGCGCATTTTAGAGTATCCACTTTCACTTGTCTATGAACTGTTATAGGCAACCCAGAAGTCCATTACCGCGGACACGGCTATTCGAATAGATGATGTTAACCCTGCAGGGGTGTACTTCTTCATACATGTTTCCACCACTTAGCGTCTGCACACGACATGTGCTCGGCAGACTTCAAGCAAAAGCCGACGTGGGTGTAGACCACGACCTACCTAAACACTCAAGTCTCTAGTCCAGGTTTATCGCCTATTCAGGTTCCATCCGCAGGGAGTCCGGCCGAGGTTTCCACATACGGCCCCGAACGATGTGTACAGGGTTCCGAGACACCAAACGGGCGCCCGGCTGGCCCGGCCACGTACCTACCGCAACACAGCCCACCCCTACGGTCAGCGCTGCGTGCGGCCCCCAGCATACTACAAACACCAGAAACTACTTGCAACTCCTGGACAGAGGACAAGGGTGGTTAAGAAGTCGAGCGGGGTCATATTTCAGGGCCCAATGCATGGTAGTAGCTGTTTCATGGATCACAAACACAGAACTCAGTTCCTGAGGATGACTTCAATGAGACAACCCACCATGTACTCCTAAATGGCCTCTCACCGCTACCTTTACCAAATCGTGTTCACACACTTAGCTCACACACAGTAGGACATGTTCATCACCATTCCAATTCATTCCCGATGAATCAGACCCGACTCAACTCTAAGAAGTAGCAGGCATGGCAAACAAGCATGAATGAGTAGGCACATCAAGGCTCAAAGAACTCCTACTCATACTAGTGGGTTTCATCTATTTACTATGGCAATGACAGGTCATGCAGAGGATAAGGGGTTCAACTACCGCAGCAAGTAACAGTTGAATCGTTGTTGTCCTAATGCAGTAAAAGAGAGCAGGAGCGAGAGAGTGGGATTGTTTCGGAATGAACAAGGGGGTTTTGCTTGCCTGGCACTTCTGAAGATAGTATAGTTCTTCATCGGTGTCATCGATCACATCGCCGAAACCACGTCTACTGAGAGGGGACATATATCGGCAAACAAAGAGGAACACGATCAATGCAATGCAACAATTATGATGCATGATAATGTCATGGCAATATGCTGTTGATTGAGGTAATGCAACTAGCAACCATATTAAATGAAGTTGGTTTGAACCAAGGGTTCAAATTCAAACTCCGTATGTGCTTATTTAAATGTCAGTGTGGTTAGTTTAACGAAATTCGATTAGTACTAATCCTAACTAATTAACAGGGCTGGGGCCCACCTGTCATTGACCCAGGGGGTCAAACTGGGCCCACCCGTGGTCAAACGGGGTCAGCGGGGGTCAACTCGGCGGCGTTAAGCCGCCGGCGAGGCCAAACGAGGCGGGGCAGGTGCGGGTTTCACTCATAGGGCACCGTTCGGGGCGCCGTTGGGCTCTACGGGTAGCTGGCGCAACAGCGCGTCCGTTGGTGACCGTGGCTGGGCCTGGGGTGGCCGGAGTCGTCGCCGGCGTCGACCTTGGCGGTCGCCGGAGCTCGGGTGAGCTCGGGGTCGGCGTTTCAGGGTGCAAACGAGCGCGGTGTGGCGCTAGGGATGCTCTACGCGTGGTGGTGAGCATGTTGGACGCACGCCCGGGACCAAACGGTCACCGGAGCTGCGTCGGCGACGAGTGCGGGCGGCGGCGCAGTCGGGCGAGAGGGGTGCGGTGGCTACGGAGTGCAAAAGAGGAAACTGAGAGGGGGAGGATGGTCAGAAGCTCACAGTGAACATGAGGAGCGAGTCGGCGAGCTCGGGGAGGGGCTGAAGCGAGCGGGGTGGCGAGGGGGATCTCCGGCGTCCGACAGCGAGGATGAGGACGATGGCGTCGCTTGGGGCGTTCCGCGGGCGCGTGCTTCGTCTTGAGGCTCCATGGTGTCGAGGTGGAGCCTCTGGACAGCACGGAGAGGCGAGGGAGAGGCGATGGCCGCGGTTGCGCTCGTCGGCGGCGACGACAGCGCTCGGCTGTGGGGAGGAGAGCGAGACAGAGGAGGGGGAAAGCACGGGGGGAGAGTGAGAGGGAGATCGGGGGTGCGTGGCGTCGCGGGAGACGTCCAGGGGGGAGGAGGCAGCCAGGCAGGGAGGAGGTGGCCGGTGTGTGGCCACGCGCGCCGGGCACGCGCCCCTGCCTACTGGCGCGAGGAGGAAGGCGACAGGGAGCCAGGCGGTGGTGGGCTCGGCCGAAACAGGAGCTGGGCCGGTGGGCTGAGAGGTGAGCGCCAGGTAAGTTTCTGCTCTTCTCTTTTATTTCTGTTTTCCAATTCTTCTGCAACTTTAGGGCTTTATTTAAAATAGCTAGGCACTTTGAAAAATCACGAAACTGCTCCATGTCACTGTTTGGAATATTTCCACCAGTAAACATTTCAGCTTGTGATTATTTGAGCATTTAAAATATTATTAGCAATTAAATGCCCAAATGCAAATACTATATAATTTAATTCAAAAATCCAGGAATAGCCTATAAATATGTTCATCATATTTGGAAGAGGTTTTCACCTTTAACAGAAATCATGAACATTTCCAAAGGCATTCTGGGTTATTTGAAAATATTTTTATTGAAGCTAGTTAATTTCATTTGGTGCTAGGGTTTCAACAATCCCCATTTCAAAATTAAGAGAGATTGAAATATGATGCAAGATGATGATGCAATGACAAGCAAGGCCAAAGCTAGGGCTATGACATAGATCAACTCTTGTAATACTCATATCATCAAGATCAATCAAGCAGGAGTATGGTTTTACCTCCATCGAGAGGGCCCGAACCTGGGTAAAAACATTGTGTCCCTTGTCTCCTGTTACCATCCGCCTAGACGCACAGTTCGGGACCCCCTACCCGAGATCCGCCGGTTTTGACACCGACAATGCGGATGAACTCCTCTTCCTCTCCTTTATATAAATCGGATACTATTTTCACTAGAGCAGCGGCGGAGTCCGGACCTTTACGGCCACAGCGGGTGGCATCGTCTTCTCCATTGAAGTGCCACATAGGTTGTCCCCGATATTGAAGTGGTTGCACCCCCCGCATTATACATATTGATATAACCTCGATTATCGTCAGTCCTGATTTGGCCAGCGTTTTTATCCGGCCCATCAGGTAAAGGATCTCTCTGTTGTCTTCCTCCTGGGGGCTCCGAGGGCGCCAGCTGCATTGTTTCTTCAAAGGGACATTATTAAACTCAGGAAGGCCCATCTGAATAGGGTCCGGAAGGGGGACGTCCTCCATATAAAACCACTTCGAAGGCCAGTCTTCGGATGTCTTCTTCGGAGTACCAGACAGGTATCCGGTCCCGGCGATGCACCATATTTCGGCTTCGCCCACTTGATATATTGACCCCTCCTGTGTACGGGGTATGAGGCAGAATAGCCTCTTCCATAGCTCGAAATGAGCTTCGCAGCCCAGAAACAGCTCTCAAAAGGCGACGTAGCCAGCGATGTGTAATATGGAGGTGGGAGTAAAGTTATGCAGCTGGAGACCGTAGAACTCCAGGAGCCCGTGGAGGAATGGATGGATTGGAAATCCGAGTCCCCATAATAAGTAAGGGACAAGGCATACCCGCTCCCCCATGGATGGGTTGGGAAAGCTCTCCGCTTGCTCCCCGCCATTGTAAGTGGCTAGTCCGGCTCGGACGGGGACCATATACGCAGGAGGGAGAAACCCCTGGGTCTGTAACTCTACTAATTGGCTGTGGGGGACGGAACACTTCCCCCAATTGCCTGGCTTAATGCTACGGGAGCGAGAGGAGGAGCTAAGATGGTCGGCCATGATGGGATGGGCTTTTCCGGGCGCGCTCCGATGGATACTCGCTGTGGGAGGATGGTGTGATCTGGAACTGACAATCCCCGGCTCTTTAAATAGAAGATTTACTCACATGGTTAGGGTGGCAAGTGTAAAAATGCCCCGACTTCTCACATTCGCTTGACACGTGGAAGATAGCCATTATTAGGCGCAGAAGCCAAGGAGTGCAACATTCATGGGAAGCCCGACACTACTCGACAGGTACTCGGAATTTGGAGAAGAACCCGCCTTGCAATGCCGAAGACAATCTGCACGCCGGACTCATCGTCATTGAAGTTTGGTTCAGGGGCTACTGAGGGACTCCTGGATTAGGGGGTCCTCGGACAGCCGGACTATATACTTTGGCCGGACTGTTGGACTATGAAGATACAAGATTGAAGACTTCGTCCCGTGTCCGGGTGGGACTGTCCTTTGCGTGGAAGGCAAGCTTGGCAATTCGGATATGTAGATCTCCTCCCTTGTAACCGACTCTGTGTAACCCTAGCCCCCTCCGGTGTCTATATAAACCGGAGGGTTTAGTCCGTAGGACAACAACAATCATAATGATAGTCTAGCTTCTAGGGTTTAGCCTCTACTATCTCGTGGTAGATCAACTCTTGTAATACTCATATCATCAAGATCAATCAAGCAGGAAGTAGGGTATTACCTCCATCGAGAGGGCCCGAACCTTGGTAAACATTGTGTCCCCCGCCTCCTGTTACCATCCGCCTTAGACGCATAGTTCGGGACCCCCTACCCGAGATCGGCCGGTTTTGATACACACAGCCGGCCTTTTCACAGGAATGGGCCTCTGTTGGGCCGTGCCACGTGTCGATGTATCATAGGCGCTTAGGGTCCAATGAGTGGATGACGTCTGTCCCAACGGTGAGCTGACACGTGTTTCCTCCAGCCAATGATGATTTTACACGTGGAAAATCCCCATTGGTCGGGGCTGTTAACGGGTTATCGGATCCAAAACTGGACCCGATAGCTTAACGGCGTTCCGTTACGGTGGATGCCACGTGTCGGTCACCCTTGACGAAGGCACTTCTATGACGCGCGATTTATCTTCATGGAAGTGGACACTTGAGTGATGATAATTTTGGTAATGTCATGGAACACTTCTACGACAGCACAGGTATGACTATCTTGATTCTGTCATAAATTTGTCATGGATGTACATGCATGACAGAAAACATGACCTACTGTGACAAACACGTATCATCACGGAAGTGTATTTTTTTTTGTAGTGCCAGCTGGAATCCTTGCAGCTCGATGTTCCATTCAACGACTCTTCCAGTAGCATTGGGCCTCCTGAGTACCCCCTCTAGGGGGTAGGCCGAGGCGACCTTGATTGGGTGACCCTGGAAGTAGTGATGCAGCTTATGCGAGGCCACCAAGAGTGCTAGCAAGAGCTTTAGAGGCATGGGGTACCGTGCCCTCGCATCCCGCAGCACCATGCTGACGAATTACACTGGGTGCTCGACGAGGGCGGGAGCGTCAATGGAGCCTGCGTCTGCCGGGGGTTGGGGTGCCTCGTGAGGTGATGGGACCCCAAGAGCCTGGTCGCTCGTTGGGGCCTCTGTAGGCCCTGAGAACGTCGTCTTGCTGGGCCTGATCATTCGCTGTTGCGGCCCTTGCGGTATCCTCTAGGTGTCGCGCCGCCTCGGCCGGAGGTGCGGCACGGCGCGACGGACTCTTGGCCTGGCGCTCTTCCCGTACCGCCACTAGCACCGCACTGGCGGAGTAAGGGGTGGTGGCAAGGTAAAGCACCAGGGGCTCGAGGGGGCGAGGCGCCACCATCACCGGAGGGCTGATCAGGTAGCTCTTGAGGTCTTGAAACACTTGGTTGGCCTCCGGGGTCCACTCGAACGGGCCCTTCTTCTTCATCATCTTGAAGAATGGCAGGGCGCGCTCTCCCAATTTGGAGATGAAGTGCCCCAGCGAGGTCACGCAACCCGCAAGCTTCTACATCCCCTTGAGAGTTTGTGGTGGGCTCATGTCTTCTATGACCTTGACCTTCTCCGGGTTAGCCTCGATCCCCCTGTGGGACAAGAGGAAGCCCAGCAGCTTGCCGGAGGGTACACCGAACACACACTTCTCTGGGTTGAGCCACAAGTCGACCTGGCGCAGGCTCGCGAAGGTCTCCTCCAGGTCCTAAATCAAAGTTCTCGCCTCCCGAGATTTTATCACGATGTCGTCGATGCAGGCTTCAATGTTTCTCCCGAGCTGTTGACCCAGGGCGATGTGCATCAGCTGTTGGAAGGTCGCGTCTGTGTTGCACAACCCGAACGGCAAGCAAGTGTAGCAGTACACCCCACACGGGGTCAGGAAGGCGTTTAATCCACATCCTCCACTGCCATCATGATCTGGTGGTAGCCTGAGAAGGCGTCCATGAAGCACAGCAGGTCGCACTCGGCGGTAGAGTCAACAATCTGGTCGATGCGCGGAAGCGGGAATGGTTCTTGGGGACAGGCCTTGTTGAGGTTAGTGAAGTCGACACACATGCGCTCCTTCCCGCCTTTCTTCGGTACGACGACAAGGTTCGCCAGCCACTCAGGGTACCGAACCTCGTGAATGACACCTGCTGACTCCAGCTTGTGGGTTTCCTGGATGATGGACTACTTCTCCGTGGACTGTCGCCGCGCCTTCTGCTTCACAGGGCGCACATTGGGGCACACCCTCAAATGATGCTCGATCACCCCCCTCGGGACCCCTACTAGCTACTTGGGTTCCGAGGCGAACACATCCTTGTTCGTGCACAGGAACTTCCCCAACGCCTCCTATTGATCCGGGTCGAGGTTGGCGCTTATGGTGAAGGTGGCTCCTGAGGACCCATCTTCCTCGACCGACACCTTCTTAGTTTCAGCCTGATCTTGAGTGAACAACTGCTTCTTCTTCGCCGGCGCGGCCTCCTTGGCTCCAGGGGTGGCCTCGTCGGCTGGTCACGCGCCACGACGGTTTTGAGGGCAAGCTTGAGCACCGCTAGAGCCTCCTTGGTCTCTCCAACTACGGTGAGGACGTCCTTGCTCCTGGGCATCTTCATGAGGTTGTAGGCTGGATGAGTCACCGCCATAAACTGAGCCAGAGCCGGGTACCCGAGGATGGCATTGTATGGGAGGCCAATTCGGGCGATGTCGAAGTTGATCAGCTCGGTGTGGTAGTTGTCACGAGTGCCAAAGGTCACAGGAAGGCGGATCTGCCCCAGGGGCTGGCGGAGCCGCCGCCGACCCCGGAGAAGGGCTTGTTGGGGCAGAGCTGTTCGAGGGGCACGTGAAGAAGGCTAAAAGCCTCCACGGAGAGCACGTTGAGGCCGGCGCCGCCGTCGATGAGGGTCTTGGTGACAGCTACGTTGCAGATGGTGGGCGTGCAAAGCATTGGGAGCACGCCCGAGCCGACGGTGGTGGTGGGGTGATCCCCCGAGTCAAAGGTGAGGTCGGCTTCGGGCGCCGCCCAACCCAGGGGAGCTCCTTGCTGCACGGAAGCGATGCCGATCTGGCGTAAGAACTGCTAGGTGTGACGGTCTGAGGGCGGTCTTGCGAGCCACCGAGGAGGGCTGCGACGGCGAGGGGCGCCGGTGCCGCGAAGTGCGCGACGAAGAGGCCGTGCAACTCCTCCCAAGAGTCCACAGAGGATCCTGGGAGGGTGAGCAGTCAGGCGCGTGGTGCACTAGCGAGGGCCATGGGAAGCCAGTTGGCCATGACCTTGTCGTCGCCCCCAGCCTTCAGGACGGCCTCTTCATATGCCAGCAGGAAGGCTGACAGGTCCGCCGCGCCGTTGTAACGCGGCGGCATCTCCGGCTTGAACTTGGGCAGCCAATGTACCCGTCACAAGGCGGGGGCAAAGGCTCTGAGCCCCGTGGTGCCGTCGTGGGCGTTCGTCATCCTAGACGGAGGAGCAACGCCAGCCATGGGGACAAGGCACGAAGGTGGTGGATCGTGGATCGATGAAAGGAAACCTTCAGCGCACCCCTACCCGGCGTGCCAAATGTCGGATTTCAGGTTCCGGAAAAATCATTGAGGTTCGAAATCTGGGGTGCGCACGAACATCTCTCCCTTCCCTAGCTCACCCACTCCCCACGATCCCAAGGGTCATCACATCGAACTCAAAGAATAAGGGACACACGAGTTTATACTGGTTTGGGCCACCGATGTGGTGTAATACCCTACTCCAGTGTGGCGTGGTGGATTGCCTCGTAGGCTAGGGATGGACAAGTACAAGGGAAGAACAGCCTCCTGAGGAGAGGTGTTCTTGGCTCTATGAGCTTGTGTGGTTGAGGATGATCTGAATGATCCGTTCCTTGCTAAGGTGATGGCTAGTCCTATTTATAGAGGTCCGGGTCCTCTCCCCAAATATTTGGCGGGAAGGGATCCCACAACGGCCAATTTGAAGGGGGGCAACTAGTACAAGCTATCCTGACAAAAGGTGGTCTTCGTCTGCCAAAGGCTCTGGTGGTGACGCTGTCGTGGGCTCCGCGATGACCTCCGTCCTACTGGTCTTGGTCTTGTTGCATCGATATGGAAACCATTGCCTGATGCCTCGGGACTCCTCGCATGCGCTTGCCTCCTTAGCACCAAAGAGGCAATGGTTACTATGCGCCCGCTGGCACCTGCCTGGCCTTGATCGTCACGGCTCACGTCATGGGAACCTCGCGAGGTGCCCCTTGCCTTGATCTCTCCGCCCCTCGCGAGCCAGCCTGGTGAGGCCGCCCCTGAGGAGGTCTTGCATCGTCTGCCTCGCGAGGGTCTTGAGCGTTTGCTGATGAAGACGGGCCGTACAGGGCCGCTGGTGGAGCCACGCTATGGGCCGCAGGCAGGCAAGTCTGGGGACCCCCGTTCCCAGAATGCCGACATGCGTTGTTGCAGCCTTTGCGGTATCCTCTTGGTGTCGCATCGCCCCGGCTAGAGGTGCGGCACTGCGCGGCGGACTCTTGGCTTGGCGCTCTTCCCGGATCGCCACTAGCGTCGCGCTGGCAGTGTAGGAAGTGGCAGCAAGGTAAAGTACTAGGGGCTCGAGGGGACGAGGCACCACCATCATCGGAGGGCTGGTCAGGTATCTCTTGAGGTCTTGAAATGCCAGGTCGACCTCTGGGGTCCACTCGAACGAGCCCTTCTTCTTCATCAGCTTGAAGAATGGCAGGGCGCGCTCCCCCAGCTTGGAGATGAAGCGCCCTAGCGAGGTCACGCAGCCCGCAAGCTTCTGCATATCCTTGAGAGTTTGTGGTGGGCTCATGTCTTCTATCGCCTTGACCTTATCCGTGTTAGCCTCGATCCCCCTGTGGGACACGAGGAAGCCCAGCAGCTTGCTGGAGGGAACACCGAACAAACACTTCTCTGGGTTAAGCCACAGGTCCACCTGGTGCAGGCTCGCAAAGGTCTCCTCCAGGTCCTAAATCAGAGTTCTTGCCTCCCGAGATTTTACTACGATGTCGTCCATGTAGGCTTCAGCGTTTCTCCCGACCTGCTGACCCAAGGCGATGTGCATCTGCCGTTGGAAGGTCGCTCCCACGTTGCGCAGCCTGAACGACATGCAAGTGTAGAAGTACACCCCGCACAGGGTCACGAAAGCCGTCTTCTCCACATCCTCCACCGCCATCTTGTTCTGGTGGTAGCCCGAGAACGCGTCCAGGAAATACAGCAGGTCGCACTCGGTGGTGGAGTCGACAATCTGGTCGATGCACGGAAGCGGCAACGGATCTTGGGGATAGGCCTAGTTGAGGTTGGTGAAGTCGACACACATGCGCTCCTTCCCGCCCATCTTTGGCATGATGACGGGGTTCGCCAGCCACTCCGAGTACCGGACCTCGCGAATGACACCTGCCACCTCCAGCTTGCGGGTTTCCTGGACGATGAAGGACTGCTTCTTCGTGGACTATCGTCGTGCCTTCTGCTTCACAGGGTGCACACTGGGGCACACCCTTAAGTGATGCTCGATCACCCCCCCTCGGGACCCCTACCAGCTACTTGGGTTCCCATGCGAATACCTCCTTGTTCGCGCGCAAGAACTTCACCAATGCCTCCTGTAGATCTCGGTCGAGGTTGGAGCGTATGGTGAAGGTGGCTCCTGAAGGTCCACCTTCCTCGACCGACACTTGCTTCATTTCGGCCCGATCTTGACTGAACAACTACTTCTTCTTCACTAGTGCGGCCTCCTTAGCACCGGGGCTGGCCTCGTCGACCGGGCGTGCTGCCGCGGCGGCCTTGAAGGCAAGCTTGAGCGCCGTCAAAGCCTCCTTGGTGTCCCCTGCGATGGTTAGGACGCCGTTTCTCCCAGGCATCTTCATAAGGTTGTAAGCTGGATGGGTTGCCGCCATAAACTGAGCCAGCGCCGGGTACCCGAGGATGGCATTGTATGGAAGGCTGATGCGGGCGATGTCGAAGTCGATCAGCTCGATGCGGTAGTTGTCGCGATTGCCGAAGGTCACAGGAAGGCGGATCTGCCCTAGGCGGCAGGTGGGGCCGCTGCCGACTCCGGAGAAGGGCTTGGTGGGACGGAGCCGTTCATGCTGCACGTGAAGCAAGCCGAAAGCTTCCACGGAGAGCACGTTGAGGCCGACCCCGCCGTCGATGAGGGTCTTGGTGACAACTACGTTGTAGATGGTCGGCATGCAAAGCATTGGGAGCGCGCTTGAGCTGGCAGTGGTGACGGGGTGATCCCTTGAGTCGAAGGTGAGGTTGGCCTTGGGCGCCGCCCATCCTGGAGGAGCCCCTTGCTGCGTGGAGGCGGCGCCGATCCGGCGGAAGAACTGCTTGGCGTGACGGTCCGAGGGAGGTGCTTGCGAGCCGCCGAGGAGGGTTGCCACGGCTACGGGCGCCTGTGCCGCAAAATGCGCGACGAACAGGCCGCGCAGGTCCTCCCAAGAGGCCATGGAGGATCCTTTGAGGGTGAGAAGCCAGGCGCGCGGTGCGCCAGCAAGGGCCATGGGGAATCAATTGGCCATGACCTTGTCGTCACCACCAGCTTCCAGGACAGCCTCCTTGTACGCCAGCAGGAAGGCCAACGGATCCGCCGTGCCGTCGTAGCGCGGTGACATCTCCGTCTTGAACTTGGGAGGCCACTGCACCCGCCGCAAGGCGTGGGTAAGAGCTCGGAGCCCCTAGCGCCGTCGGGGGCGTCTGCTGACCCTGTCGGAGGAGCAACGTCGGCCATGGGGATAGGACGGGGAGGCGGTGCCGGCGGAGAGGTGAACTTCGGCGTACCCCTACCTGGCGCGCCAAATGTTGGATTACGGGTTCCGGCAAAACCCTTGAAGTTCGAACTCTGGGGTGCGCACATAGATCTCTCTTCCCCTAGCTCACACTCTCACCATGATCTCAAAGGTTAGCTCGCCGAACCCGAAGAACAAGGGACACAAGAGTTTATACTGGTTCGGGCCACCGATGTGGTGTAATACCCTACTGAAGTGTGGTGTGGTGGATTGCCTTGTAGGTTGGGGATGAACAAGTACAAGGGAAGAACTACCTCCTGAGGAGAGGTGTTCTTGAGCTCAGTGAGCTTGTGCGTGTGTGGATGGAATGGATCTGATCCAAGTTCGGTTGGGGCCGAATCAGTTGCCCCCTACGGTGGTGGCTAGTCCTATTTATAGAGGCCCGGGTCCTCTTTCCAAATGTTATGCGGGAAGGGATCCCACAACGGCCAATTTGAAGGGGGACAACTAGTACAAGCTATCCTGACAAAAGGTGGTCTTCACCTGCCAAAGGCTCTGGTGGTGATGCCGTCGCGGGCTCCGTGATGACCTCTGTCCTACCATCATGCTGGTCTTGGTCTCGTTGCACCGATATGGAAACCTTTGCCTGATGCCTCGGGACTCCTCGCCTGCGCCTTCTCCTTTAGCACCAAAGAGGAAACCAGTACTCTGCGCCCGCCTGTCCTTGGTCATCATGGCTCACATCACGGGAACCTCATGAGGTGCCCCTCGCGAGCCAGCCTAGTGAGGCTGCCCCTAAGGAGGTCTTGTGTCACCCGCCTCGCGAGGCTTGGCCCCTCGCGAGGGTCTTGAGTGTTTGCTGGTGAAGATGGGCCGTACCAGGCCATTAGTGGAGCCATGCCGTGGGCCGCAGGCAGGCAAGTCTGGGACCCCTGTTCCCAGAATGCTGATAGATGTGATATCCCCCCTTACGGATGAACGGGTTTTGTCGATGATGACTCCATGTAGGTGTTGAAGATGTGGATGCTCAATGTTGATGTAGATCATTTGGAGCAATCCATTGGAGTGAGTTGCACTTTCAATACCTACATGGGTTAGTCCCACAAGGAACACACAAGGATATCCATAGACATAGAGTGAAATGCACATATGATGATGTCCATGAAAGCATTAGGTTACCTTGTCCCTTGTCTTACCAACAAGAGGGTTTGTGACTCCTTGAACTAGTGCAAGATATGAAAGTTGATTGCACTTTTCCTTGCCAAGATGAATATGAGTGAAGTATATTGGCGGAGTCACCCTCAAGAACTCTCTAGTTCTTCTTCTTTGGAACCCACATCAACTTGATGGGAATCCTTGGAGTTGTAGTCGTACTTGATGAAGTAGAACTTGATGTAGTCTTGGGAACCAACTTTACCAAGGCCTTAGGAGCTTCTTCAAATGATTCAATCTCTTCTTGAAGCTTGTCCTTGCCTTTTAGCTTATGGTCTTGTGGTTGAAGATTATCTTGAGCTTGTGTTCCCTTGAAAGAAGTGGGGTCATACTTCTCTTGTTGAGGAACAAACTTCGTCTTGCGGTATTGGTCATCTTCCCACTCAACTTCATTGGCATTGAACTTTCGTTCAAAACCAACACCTTGATTCTACCGGTGCCTTCCTTGCTTGCGTATAATTTCAACAAATTGCTTACTTCCGGCAAGGCTCTTGTAAACACCTTTCTGTATAATTCCCTTCAATAAGCTATTTTATTGCTCAAGTGTAACTTGGCTAAGAGCATCATTATTGGAAAAAAGAGAACTACTAGATGCAACAATATTGGATTTAACATGATTATTGTTACTACTAGAAGAAGAATCTTTCTTGCTCTTGTTGCTAGATTTTACTTGTGGCATATAAGTAGACAAGAGTAAATGCTTGGCAATGTAAGAAGAACATTTCTTTCAAAGATCATCATTGATTGCTTTAAGAACCCATGCTCTTGCTCTGAATTGAGCTTCTTAGAGTGTAGCTTCTCATGAGTCTTTAAAATCTCTCGATGATCCTCTAAAGTAGTTTCATGAGCTAACTTAAGAGTGTTTAGTTCTTTAGTTAGACGTTCAATTTCCTTCTTATCATTGTCATTCATTTCATCTTGATTTGCATGATTAATAGCAATTTCATCATAGTTTTCATCAGTAGTGTTATCAACAAGTAAATCATCATCACTTACAAAATCATCTTCATCACTATTGAAATCAACAATACTCGGGGTGTGATACCTTTGGGCCTTTAGCCATGAAGCATCTTCCAATTCCCTCGGTTAGTGAGTCAAATATGTCGTAGGAGTTGGATGATACAAGTGCAGGACCGACAACACCTTCATCTTGAGTATATTCAGAGTCAGATTGATAACTTCTCTCGGAGTAGATCTCGGAGTCAGAACCGGAGACCCATTCACCAACATGAGCTTGATGAATTCGTCTTGTATAGCTCTTTGATGGCTTGTCCTTCCTTTCCAAATCCTTGCTTCTATGAGAGGGTCTTCGTTCATCATGATCATCTCTACTCCTTATCTCTTTTGGTGGTGATTCATCTCTTCTACTTCAACTTTTAGGTGAATCTTCTCTTCTTTTGTTGGGAGCCGTACACTCATTGGAGTAGTTGATACGTCTACAAAAGTATCTATAATTTATGAAGTATTCATGTTGTTATTGTATCATTCTTGTATGTTTTACAATCATTTTATAGCAACTTTATATCATTTTTTGGGACTAACCTATTGACCCAGTGCCCAGTGCTAGTTGCTGTTTTTTGCTTGTTTTTTACATCGCAGGAAATCAATATCAAACGGAGTCCAAACACCGCGAAACTCCACGGAGATTTTTTATGGACCAAAAGAAACCCAATGGGCCAGAGCTGCACCTGGGGGTGCCCCGATGGGGGCACAACCCACCAGGGTGCGCCAGGCCCCCCGCACCCCTTCTTTGCAATATAAATTCCCAAATATTCTGAAACCCATCGAGGTTAACCTAGATCAAAAGTTCCACCGCTGCAAAGCTCCGTAGCCACCGAAAACCAATCTAGACCCGTTCTGGCACCCTGCCGGAGGGGGAATCATCTCTGGTGGCCCTCTTCATCATCCCGGCGACCACCACGATGAGGAGGGAGTAGTCCACCCTCGGGGCTAAGGGTTTGTACCAGTAGCTATGTGTTTAATCTCTCTCTCTCTCTCTCTCTCTCTCTCTCTCTCTCTTGTGATTTCTATCATGGTCTTTGTTAATATAGTCGGATCATATGATGTTTCTCCCCACTATACTCTTGTGATGATGAATTGAATCTTTACCCTTTGAAGTTTTGTCTTTCGGATTGAATATTCAGAGATGAGAACACATGATATATGTCTTGCGGTATGAATACTTGAGGTGACAATTGAGGTATCTTATTGATTCACTTGATATATGTTATGGCACTGAACTCGCGGATTCCTGGGGTGATATTGGGGTAATCTATGCATAGGGGTTGATGCACGTGTTTCTCCAACGAAAACTTTAGGGTCTCTTTATAGTTCTTTTTGTGGATTGAGTATTATGAATATGAAATTGCTTTGGTGTTATCTTAGTACGAACTCTAGGATAGATCAAACGAAAAAAATAGCTTTGTGTTATTTTAGTGCGAACTCTTGAATAGATCGAACGGAAATAATAGCTTTGAGGTGGTCTCTGTGACAGCCTGGATTTTGCCTTCTCTCTTTTTCGGGACTTGGTTTTGCCTTTGCCTTGGATTTGGATTTTTGGAATCAATTCAGCTGGACTTATCACTTGGGCATGCCCTTGACTTTCACCCAAGTGACCTATATACTTCTCATTCAACCTTATTTCTCTGAAAAATCCCCAAAATAATAAAATGAATATTTTTCATAAAATAAAAATATTCATTTTCTCTTCTGAAACTTATTTCAGAAACTAGTGCTCCAAAGCAACCCCCATTTTTATTGCTCCCAAAATTCTGAAATAATTCCTGAATATTGTTTGAACCATGGCCCACCTTCCCAAGTAAAAATATTGCATGACTTTTTGTAATATTTTTGCTACAGAAAATAATTTCTCTTCTGGTCCTAAATTTCACATTGTGCGGCAAGTGTATTTTTCCTTGATCTTTTGGCCCTGATTTTTCTTGAGCCTCTTCACCCTCCTAAGAAAACCTTAACCCCACGAGATCAACCCTAATTGCCATATAGAAGCTATCCAAACATAGCAGCCAAGTTTCTATCCAGAAACTTGGCAAGATGGTTGAGTCACATCTGGTCGGCCTGGCGATGAGTCCTCAGCTTCCCTAGACCTATCACTGCATGGACTTTAGCCCAGACAAGGTTTGGTCGGTCGTGGGTGTCGTTTTGACCATGCCAGGGTGGTGACCGCGTGTGGACACGGGTTCTGGCTGGTGGTGGACGCGCTCTGAGTAGCGCCAATGCCTCTGTTCAGCGCGTGCTCGAGCCAGAGCTCGCCGATGACTGCCGCGCCGTGCCACCAGCCTCGACTTCATCACCATTGACCCCTCCCTGGCGCTCGCCGACGCCAAAGACGCAGCAGCGAGCACGGGCACGTCGCGACGAAAAGTCATACTGTGCTCGTGCCCTTGTCTTCTTCTCCCCTGCCTCATGTGCTCGTCCGCGAGCGTGGACAACTCCCGCCTACACACTGAGCCCTTGCCCCTCTCGCTGGTGCCTATCGTCGCCGTTCGCCGGTCTCTAGAGAACTCTGGCGGCGCCACATACCCTCTCTCTCGCTCTGGCTATATACAAAGCCATTCCCTCAACTTCGAAGCCTCACACCGCACCACACAACCACCATGACCTCGTAGAAGAGTCGTAGCCCGGTCGGGCAGGCCTTTGGCCATCGACCTCGACCAGAGATCGCCGGCGATCCCCGTAGCCCAACCACCCCGCTCAAGACCCCCTCGAGCTCAATAAACCTCTCAGGCGCATCGTTAGGGATCCTCTGGTGTCATCTGAACGCAGCTGAGCCCCTGGAGTCACCTCTCGCCGTCGCCTTCTTCCTCTCCGGCTAGCCCCGTTCACCACCGCCGCTTGCCAGCTTGATTGCGAGCAACTCCGGCCATCCCCCGGCAAACCACGGGTACGGGCAGGTGCGCCACGACCTCCTCTCCACTTCTATCCCTCTGGTTTTGCCCAAGACCCACTCATCGTCGGCGTAAGCTCCGGCGGAGTGCCACCGCGCTCTGTTTCCTCTCCCCCTCTCTCTCTCCTGACTGGTGGGGCCTGGTGTCAGCCTCTCCACTCGCACCCGAAGTGGTACGAGTGGAGGCGTATCCTGGCTTTACACCATCAACGTCACCCCCCAGGTTTTATAATTTATTCAAATTAATTCAAATATATTTGACCACAACTTTGACCAGTGATAACTCCTAGCCCATAAGTCCAAATGAGTTCTTTTTGCATTGTGTTTGTTTCAGAAAGCTCTAGCAGCACACCAAAATGTGGGAATTTTCCTTGCTGTCTAGAATTTCTGGTGATTTTCAGAATGGTTTTTGATATTTTGTTTTGTGGTTTTTAAATATTTTGAGAAGGAGGAACTTGCCTTGAAGATAACCAGGAGGAGTATGACCCTCCTCTGCACTAAGGCAAGCCACACCAGCATTTGGATGGTGTCATTTCAATATCTATGATTTTTCCACTTAAATATGAGTTCTTATATGCATTTAAAAATTTGTTAAACAAATATGGCTGCTTTCTAGTTACTTTGTCATGCTTGAAATGATTGTTTAAGTTACTGGTTGAATGCATGGACTAGTTTAATCTAGTAGAATAAAAGTTGCCTTAGTTATATTGCTTTGATAAATATTGATAGTTCTTTTCGTTAAGTGGTATTTCCATAAATTATGAGTTAATCAAAATATTGCATGATAATAAAAATGAGGTAGAACCAGTAAAGTTAAATCATGAGTAGTGCAAGCTAGTTATGTTGATAAGTTTGATCCGTACATAGGAGTTGCATGCTTTGCATGTCGATTAGTTGCATGATCATGGCATCGTATGACTTGGTAGATGAATTTTTATTTTTCAAGTTAAACTTGTTAATAAGTCCAACTTGAATATGACGTTGTTCAAGTCATGGTGCCACTAAATCGGGTTTGTCACAGTGCGACCACATTTACCTTGTGGGAGGTCTTGATTCGGTCCTTTGTAGTGCCTCTCGCCGGTGCCTCCAACGAGGGAAGGTTATGGGCGTGCATACCCTGGCCCGGTAAGCAGACATAGCCTTGTGTGCCCATTGATTTTTATGGTACCCTGTCCCCGTTTGGGACCGTTTTGCCACGACGGTGGCCATTGGTGTCTTTGGTAGACACAAGACCACCCAGGACATAGCCCTAAGAGGGAGCTTGTCGGAGTGGCCGGGAGAGTGTCATGACAAGGGGAGGGTTTCGTCGGAATGTCGTTGGTCCACCCAAATGGGAGTACGAGGCCTTGGATTCCGTGGTGTGGGTAAAGTGCGCTACCTCTGCAGAGTGTATTAAATCTATCGATAGCCGCGTCCTCGGTTATGGCACAACTCGGGAGTAAGTCACACCATGAATCAACTTTATAATTAATCTTGCACACTAAATAACTGTTGATGGCACTGACTTCGTGATGATTTCAGATATCGTGAGCTGATCATGAGTGATTGGTTCCAGTTGTGATCCGGGTACGATCACCATTTGGTTACGAGGTAACCAGTCTGGTAAGCGAGTCCGCGGGACTCGGTGTACATGTTGGTTTCACCGCATTAGTAGCATTACTTGCATTGCATTAACCTGATTAATTATCATGATATTATTTGGCATTGTGCTTATGTTTGTTGTGAGCTTGCAAGTACATTCAATGTACTGACCTGGCGTGTCATGCCAGCTTTCAGGCAAGTCGTTTCGCAATCGGAGAGCTTCCCGCGTCTAGGTCGTGTCCACGTTGGTGTCCCTATGCTATGGAGTTCCACTTCGCCGTTCTTCCCCTGCCGCGTAGTTCGTGTGATCGAGGCCCTTCATGTTCATTAATAATGTACATACTGTTCAGCCGCACCGTGTGTGCCGCTTGGCCTCTTATCTCGATGTAATATTAGACCGGTGTAATCCGCTAGCATCAATAAAGCGGTTGCTTCTGTACCATGTTGTTGCGTGTTGCCAGAGTATCAGGTGTATCGGGAGCATCTGGCCTGTTCGTTGCATGAGTATTATGTTGAGGCCACTCTACACCACAGTTCCCCTTCCGGCGCTTACACTCATTCTACTAAGGGTGGTCTCGCTTCTATGCCATCTAAGGCGGTCCATTTTGCTGCAATCGAAGCTCTTGTAGACTTGCGCCACAACGAGGTTCGCATGCACACCCACCCAGGTTTCTTTTACTACCCATCTCTGCACGAGAATGGGCGTATCCGCTTTCCTTTGATTAATCCGACGTGCGATCGTCCTACTAGCCACCTTTCCCATTATATCACTGCCAGTTATCTCTTGAACTACGAGTTAGCTCGGGAGCTAACCCGCGCCTGGATAGCTCTCGCCGCTACTCGTAATAGGAACCCCCTCCCTACTGTCGGTTTCACTCCATACATTCCTCAAGTCTCTGCCACAGCTCAGAGTACCACTACCCCTTTGGCAGTAGCCCCTTGCAGTGCTCCTGCTGCATGACTATGATTCCCCCACAAGTCGGGATGAGACTCCGAACGAAAAATAAAGAGTCCAAAAAAAAGAGAGAAGTCCCAAATAAAAAAATAAAAAATAAAAAGAGAGAAAAGAGAGAAGGGGCAATGCTACTATCCTTTCACCACACCTATGCTTCGGAGTAGCACCATGATCTTCATGATAGAGAGTCTCCTGTGTTATCACTTTCATATACTAGTGGGAATTTTTCATTATAGAACTTGGCATTTATATTCCAATGATGGGCTTCCTCAAATTGCCCTAGGTCTTCGTGAGCAAGCGAGTTGGATGCACACCCACTTAGTTTTGTTGAGCTTTCATAAACTTATAGCTCTAGTGTATCCATTGCATGGCAATCCCTACTCACTCACATTGATATCCATTGATGGGCATCTCCATAGCCCGTTGATACGCCTAGTTGATGTGAGACTATCTCCCTCTTTTGTCTTCTCCACAACCACCTTCTATTCCACCTATAGTGCTATATCCATGGCTCACGCTCATGTATTGCGTGAAAGTTGAAAAAGTTTGAGAACAACAAAAGTATGAAACAATTGCTTGGCTTGTCATCGGGGTTGTGCGTGATTTGGATATTTTGTGTGATGAAGATGTAGCATAGCCAGACTATATGATTTTGTAGGGATAAGCTTTCTTTGGACATGTTATTTTGAGAAGACATAATTGCCTTGTTAGTATGCTTGAAGTATTATTGTATTTATATCAATATTAAACTTTTGTTTTGAATCTTACGGATCTGAACATTCATGCCATAATAAAGAAAATTACATGGATAAATATATTAGGTAGCATTCCACATCAAAAATTCTATTTTTATCATTTACCTACTCAAGGACGAGCAGGAATTAAGCTTGGGGATGCTTGATACGTCTCCAACGTATCTATAATTTTTTATTGTTCCACGCTATTATATTATCTGTTTTGGATGTTTTATATGCATTAATATGCTATTTTATATTATTTTTGGGACTAACCTATTAACCTAGAGCCTAGTTCCAGTTCTTGTTTTTTCCCTGTTTTTGAGTTTCACAAAAAAGGAATACCAAACGAAGTCCAAACGGAATAAAACCTTCGCGATGATTTTTCTTGAACCAGAAGAAAACCAGGAGACTTGGAGATGAAGTCAGAGGAGCCACGAGGCAGCACAAGGACGGAGGGCGCCCCCACCCTTGTGGGCCCCTTGTGCACCTCCTGACCTAACTCTTTCGCCTATATATTCCCATATATTAATAAACTGTTGGGGAACGCAGTAATTTCAAAATTTTACCTAGGCACACACAAGATCCATCTAGGTGATGCATAGCAATGAGAGGGTAGAGTGTTGTCTATGTACCCTCGTATACCGAAAGCGGAAGCATTTAGTAACGCGGTTGATGTAGTTGAACGTCTTCGCGATCCAACCGATCCAAGTACCGAACACACGGCACCTCCGCGATCTGCACACGTTCAGCTCGGTGACGTCCCTCGAACTCTTGATCCAGCTGAGGCCGAGGGAGAGTTCTGCTAGCACGACGGCATGGTGATGGTGATGATGAAGTTGCTGGCGCAGGGCTTCGCCTAAGCACTACAACGATATGACCGAGGTGTGTAACTGTGGAGGAGGGCACCGCACACGGCTAAGAGATTGTCTGTTGTGCCTTTGGGTTGCCCCCTGCCCCCGTATATAAAGGAGGGGAGGAGGAGGCCGGCCAACAAGGGGCGCGCCAGGGAGATGGTTTCTGGAGGGCCGCTTGAATTCATGGTGTCCTCCGGAGATGTGACATCTTCAGCTGCACAACGCCGATCATCAAGACATCGGTGAGTAACTACAGAATAGATACCAAGGAAAATGTACATGAAATCCTTCAATTCTTTACCTCATTTCGGTGAAGGAGAGTCCAACAGAGTCATCTTTTTAGTTTTCCTAGGGTTGTTATCACGCGATCCGCCGTCTCGAGGCCTTGTTTCCTTCAGGAATAACTGATCATGAGATATACCCCCTTTTTGTACATTAGGAGTGTGGTTCATAACAATGCGGAATAAGCCCTCACAAAACGTATAAAGGGCAATATGGACTGATGTATCGTACAACGCCAAATATATACGGCCATACCTTAGCCTAGGTGTGAATCCAATGTTATTTGCTCCTTAGACGGGAATTAAACTACAAAAATATATGTTGTGCATTGCGGGGTTCGAACCCATACCGTCCACTCCCGTAGGGAGGCCGCTAACCACCAGGACACTTGAACTGTTGTGTTATAGAACTTCTTTCCTTCATCTTACCGAAATATAACGTTAAAAAAAGTTTTTTTTCAGTTTAGCCCGTGTTCTTTGTTATTTATTTATTTTTCATATTTCCTTATTTCTTTCTATTTTTGTTTTCTTTTCTTAATTTACAGACCTTTTTAAAATTCTTTAACTTTTTAAAATTTATCATTTGTTTTTTAAATGAACTTTTTCCAAACTCATGACCTTTTTCAAATTCATGATTTTTTTCGAGTGTGTGATTTTATTTCAAATTCATAAACTTTTTTGAGTCTGTGATTTTTTTTTCAAAATTTTCATTTTTTAGGAAAAAATCATGAGCACATGGAACTTTTTCAGTGGTTTCATGCTTGTAACCAAACACACCTTGCACAATCTGGTATGTTCGGGTAGGCCGGAAGGGCAAGTTTCGAACCACTTTTTTTCACCTCCTCCAAATGCCCCAATTTTTTTCCACACCTTGGCGTCATCATGCCCAACATGCATGCGAAGTTTCGTTGGTCTCCGACATTTCATGCATTTTCTAGGTTTTCCTGTCGGAAAACCCCTAAACACTAACCGGACGTGACGCAACGTGCGTTCGGTGTCCGAGTTCGTTCAAATTTGCGTGGGGGGAAACCTAGGGCATGCCCAACCACTGGCAAAATTTGGTGTCATTTCATGCTTGCAACCGAACACGGTGTGTACAATCTGGTACGTTCGGGTAGATCGAAAGGGCAAGTCTCGAACCAGTTTTCATGTCACCTCCTTCAAACGCGTCCAAATTGTTTCCACACCTTGGCATCACCATGGCTAGCATGCATGCCAAGTTTTGTTGGTTTCTGACATTCTATGCTTTTTCTAGGTGTTTTCGGTGAAAAGACTCTAAAACACAGGCGCCAAATTTGTTCAAATTTTGCATGGGGGACAACCTTGGGCATGCCCAACCGCTGGCAAATTTGGTGTCATATCATGCTTGCAACCAAACACACAGTGTACAACCTTGTACATTCGGGTAGACCGGAAGGGCAAGTCTCGAACCATTTTTTTTCACCTCCTCCTAACACACCCAATTTTTTTCCTCACATTGGCATTATCATGGACATCATGCATGCCAGGTTTCGTTGGTTTCATACATTCTATGTTTTTTCTAGGGTTTTCCTGATGAAAAAACACAAACATAGGTCAGACGTGACGCAACGTGCGTTAGGTCCGAATTCGTTCATATTTTGCGTGGGGGACAACGTTGGGCATGCCCAACTGCTGGAACATTTTGGTGGTTGACCCTTATACATTTCCTGCTTCTAAATATCACATGCGGTCGTAGTCGGATAGCAAGCAGTGTAATCAGGACGATGAGGTTACAAAATTTGTTCCCAAATTCTAAAACTATTCTTGATTTCGACAGTTGTTCGCAAATTCAATAAATGTTTGGGGAATTTCGAAAGAATGTTCACACTTTCAAACGATTCTTCGTAATTTAGAAAAATGTTTGAGTTTTCAGTTTAGTTCCTGTGTTTCAACAAATGTTCTCCTTTTCAATGTTTTTTTCCTTTGTAAAACGAATGTTTGAGAGTCTCATGTTTTCACAAAATATTTTAGTTTTTTTTTAAATCACAAATTTGAAATTGTTCGCACTACCCAAAAAAATTGTTCGCTATTCCAAAAAATATTATCATTTTCAGTTTTGTTCCTTTTATGATTCTCAAAAAACGTTCACGTTTTCACAAAATGTTGTAGTTCTTTTAAAAATATCACAAATTTTTAAATGACCGCGTTTCTAAAAATATTGAATTTTTCCATTAAGAAAATGAGGTCCGAGTTTTTTTAAAATAATTTCATGGCTTATGGTTCATATAGACTGGGCTGCCTTTTCGAACACCAAATCCCAGTTAGTATTATAGTGACTACTAACGTGGTTGACTGTTGTGATGTCCCTGATTTGATCCCTATTGCACACTTTGGTTTATCTTAATTTTTTGTACTTTTGTTTTAAATTTTGTCGCGACCTTTAGTTTCTTAATCATTTGCGCTAGCAATCTAACGTAGCAAGTTGGCAGTGTCAGTGGTTTTCTTGCGATTTTTGTCCCATTGAAAGGGGCGCACCTGCGAATGGGCCGGCCCAGGTGCAAAACGTTAACTTCATGTCGCTGCCAGCCCTCGTATCGTACGCAGGCCACGTGCCGGAGTTCTCAGCGCGGACGACGTACTTTAAAGAAAAGACCATCATGCCATTTATTATAAAGGGGTATGAAGTAATCTCAGCCATCAATGTGTTTAGAGGGGGTCTACCGAAGCAGAAGTGGCGGAATAATTCTTTCTCACAACCACTTGGGTCAAATATTAGGACTCTAAAGTGAGAGTTTCCAGTGTAACTGAACACCAGCAAGTCATGCTCTTTAGTTCATAAGCACTGGCAAATGCTGCCCATCCAGATCTAAGGGTTATCTTGTTCAGATCATTTGTAACCTGAATGTTGTATACATTTCCATCAGGAGCTTCTAGCTTCATAACTTTAGAGATCCTGCCTCTGAAATTGTTCACAAATTTCTCTGGTATGTTCTGCAAAAACAAACAACAAAGCAATCAGCAAATTACATATGTTGATCAAGAAGATATTTCATCAGGACGGCCGGAAGGGCATTGATTATCCAGGGTCTTACCATTTCGTGAAGGAAATCGCCAACCATGAACCTCAAGAAATGCTTCTGCCTATCATCCATGTGATGCCAGTAGAAATGCACATCGCAGTGCTCGCACCTTCGATGAGACTCACTGTTGCTTGATCCACCATTCTGGCATCGTCTTTCACCCAGTAGCGATCGATCAAGACGAGTGTCTTTTTCTTGGGCATTAGGACCGCAGTTCATGAGAACGTGGAACACTTCCTTCTCACAGCAACTTGCAAAATCAAATATCAGAACTTTGAAGTGAGAATCCCCGATGTACCTGAAGACCAGGAAGTAGCCCGCTTTTAGTTCGTAAAATCTTACAAATACCCCCCATCCAGACCCGAGGACTATCTTGTTTAGATCCTTGATAGCCTGAACATTGTATATGTTTCCATCAGGAGCTTCTAGCTTGATAACTTCAGAGATCTGACCTTTGAAATTCTGCACAAACTTCTGTGGAATGGCCTGCAGGAACAAGAAAACAACAAAATTATCATTCTGAGACTGGATAGCATTCCATCCGAAGGAGAGAAAGGGTATCGATGCACCAGGACTTGCCATTTTTTCTTGGAAATTGCCAACCATGCACTTGAAGAAATATTCTGGGTATCATCCATATGACACCAATAATAATGTGCATCGCAGCCCTCACATCTTTGAAAGGATTTGCTGCTGATGCTGTGACCACTCCTGTTACCTTGCTCATGGTCTTGATCCGGCGCCATGACAAATGTAATTAAAATTCTGGGGAGTCAAGGGAACAAGATACATCAGCTTAAAATTTGAAGATGTAGTAGTGTGTGTTATTATGAGCAGTCTGTTCCAACCTCACATGGGTGCATATATTTGATGTCAGATAAATCAAAGAAAGGTGTCCAATACTGGAGCAAGTTTTTTTCAGGACAAACAGAAAGTAAAGTATGCACTTCAGTCGATCTATAGATTTAGCAAGTTTATGATCTACTAGTAGAAAGACAAGAACATCTCTTATCTTTGCGAACAGCCAGTACTTCTTTCAGAGTAAAACAGGAAGATGTAGTAATATGTGTTAATATCATCAGTATGTTCTAACTTCACATGGATGCACATATTCCATGCCTAATAAATGACAGAAAAATGTCTAAACTAGAGCCATTTTTATTTCAGAACAAATAGAACATAAGGTATGCACTTTAGGTTCCTGTGTGCCATCATAAACATGATCTTAAGCTGCAGCAAGTTTGTGCTCTAAGGATGTAGAGAGTAGAAAGACCAGAAGGCTCTTACCTTTGCCAAGAGCCAATACTTCGGCAGAGAAGCAGCCACAATGCCAACGATGGGCAAGCCCAGAGCAAGAGGGCATACATATATGCAGATACACACCATACCAGCTGATACTTGTGGGCCTTGTTCTTGCAGTGCCATCATATCTTCGGTTGAAAACTGAGTCCCACTTGAAAAGTTTGTTCAGTAGATGCAGATGAAAGCATGACATGGTTCCAACAGAGAACTTTTGGAATCTGAGCAGAAGGAATCTACTGAGATATGCTAGGATCAGTTTTTTTCCCCTTCTTTTAGCAATTCCAAGGAGTAAAGACCCAGTGAGTGTTGGAGTACAGGTTAGATTCTGTCAGCATCTTTGGTGCAGCCGAGACTCCATAGCAAAAACGACAACATGGATCAAAACAAGGATGTTACAAGAAATTCTACATTGTAGCTTCAGTGCCACTGTTTCCATATTAGCTCAAAATGTACATCATTTATCACTCCAAAGAACAGAACAGCAAATAACAAACAGAGTAGAAACTTGACCTGGATTGAACCCGATTGTTCTATCTGGAACACTATGAAGAAAGGGGGAAGATTTAACTTTACAGTGTCGAATCGAGTGAACAGAGCAGGACACCACTCATCTGCTGCGGCAGAGCAAGCGGGTCTAATCAGCAAGAATCTTTCAGGGATGCTCTCGTTGCTAAAAAAGATAAGATCCGCCCGCCGCCTCCTGCCAGCGCCGGTATCGGCCTCGGATAACCCAGCGCCAGCGTGATGGGGGCCCCTTCGGATTCGGTGCGGCGCCGCCTCGATGAGGGCGACTCCGCTGCCACAGCGGCTGTAAAGGCCGGCGGGCTTCTCCAGGGCCCTGTATAGGGTACGGTACGGACGTAGTAGGAGTATGGTCGGTTCGTATGCGTACGGTAGACCAGGTGCTCATGGTAACTACTCCCTCCGTTTCTAAATATTTATTTTTCTAGACATTTCAATAAATGACTACATACGAAGCAAAATGAATGAATCTACACTCTAAAATATGTCTACATACATTCGTATATGGTAGTCATTTAAAATGTCTAGAAAGACAAATATTTAGGAACGAAGGGAGTAGTAACTTTGGAAATAAACGGATCGTTTTTTTCTCCTTCCTGGCGGCTTGTCGGGGGATGAACCCCGAGCAGGCAACGGAACTCAGGTGCTTTTCAAAAACATCGGGGTTAGTATCGCCTCTCAATCCGACTTATATTTGGTCGGGTCGCCCAGCCCGGCCAAGTCCTTCGACCCGGTCAGGACGGCAACTCGGCCCCAACGTTTGATGCAAGACGGTCGAACCTGGCACATCAATACTTCTCCAACAAGCCAGCTCCTCTATGGCGTGCTCTCCAATCCGGTAAGGATGAGCAAGGAGACAGTGCCCCACCAACTCCTCTGATCAGTCGAGGCGTGGCAACGGTGCTCCACCTACCAGGGCCGGCGTGCCTACAGTGCACCCGTTGTCGTGGTTCTAACTCTGACAGTGATGTAGGGGGTATGTATGGAGAGGCTAGATCTTAGCTATGGAGGAGTTGTAAGCACACGAGGATTTACGAGTTCAGGCCCTTCTCGGAGGAAGTAACAACCCTACGTCTCGGTGCCCGGAGGCGGTCGATTGAATTATGTGTGTGTGAATAACAGGGGTGCGAACCCTTGATACTGAGAAGGGGGGTGGCTTATATAGAGTTCGTCAGGCCCCTCTAGCCCTCAGTAATGCGGGGTTTAAAGTACATTAAGACTGGGAGTTACTGGTAACGTCCCTAATAAAGTGCTATGATGACCATAAAAGCTACTTAATGACCGATCGTTTATGTGCGGAGTGACTTTAGATCTCCTGGCAGTCGAGTGGTTGGCTTCGTGGTCGACTGATAGCTCCATGATCGAGTGTCTTGAATCCGTCGAGTGGGATACCTCCAAGTCGATTGAAAGGTGACTTCTTCTAGGGATGTCCTTGGGTAGGGCACCTAGGACAGGCCCATGCCCCTACCCTAGGTACATAGCTTCATCATTAGCCCCCGAATGGATCGAGGTTTGAGTGAGGAAGGAGTTGGGGACCCTTCCGACTGGTTCTCCGTGCTATATGAGCGCCTTGTTTCGGATCAATTGTCACGGATGACGTCATCAACTTCTTTCAGCCGCCTTGATCCATTCTAGGCCTCTTGTCGAGTGAATTTCTTTACTTGTGAAGTTCTGAGTGATGGTGTGAAAGGGATCTTCTGTCTGACGAGTTGTTCTGCAGTCCGCGGATTTTGCGGGATTTGAATTTCGGGAAGCGCGCGGGACGGGGGTGGCCGCAGTAATCGGATGGGATGAGACGAAAGCTCCTCGATCTCTGCGCCACCTTTTTCGCCACGTACCGCGCGCGCCTGTTGCGGGATTTGACGGGATTGCCCGGGCCTACCAGTCAGCCACTCAGAAGCGACCTCTTATAAGCTGCCGGCTCGGGACCTCCGAACAGTGCGCCCTCACTTTTCCTTCTCCCTTCACAAGTTCCTCCGCCATCTCTGCCCTCACCTTGGTGCCGTAGGCCTGTTCGAGCTTCGCCGGCGACGATGGTGAAGGAGAAGACGTCAGCTCTGGAGCGCGCGAAGAAGGCGGCGGTGCAGGGGAAGGGGAAGAAGTCCGCTCGGGGCGGATCTTCCTCGAGGACTGCTCTGCCCAAGGATTGGATCCAGACGACTGGATGCCATCGGTGATTCGGCAGGACGATCTTGATGATATGGTCGAGGGGGGATTCATTCCCCATGAAGCTGCGCGTCTCCCGAGGAAAGAAGTCGAACCCCAGCCTCTTGACGGTGAGTGCGTCCTCCTCGCCACCCATATCGATCGCAGATTTTCTCTGCCTCCTCATCCTTTTTTCCGGAGCTTTTTGAACTTCTTCGGAGCACAGCTCCATCACTTCACTCCCAATTCCATCGTGTATCTTGCTGCTTTCGTTTCCTTCTGTGAAAATTTCTTGGGTTGCCGCCCCCATTGGGGACTCTTCAAGCACATCTTCACTTGTCGCTCCCAATTGGTAAAGAAGGCCAAGTCGAGTGACGAACGGACGCAAGTGATACAGCTGTGCGGGGGCCTAGCGATCCAGATGAGGGGAAAAAGTTCTTTTCCGTCTATCACTTTTCCCGAGTCGGCCCGTGGTTGGCAGTCGACCTGGTTTTACTGTAAAGACCAGGCGACCCTAGGACAGTCGACTGGGCTTCCCCCTTTCTCTCTGAACCGAGCGCAAAAACCTGCCTCTCTGAAAGTGGCGCCGGAGGAAAGGGCGCAAGTCAAGGTGCTGGTTGGTCGAGTGGTTCAGCTTGTCCGCGAGGGCGTGACCGGCATGGACTTGCTGGAGGCTTCCTTCGGAGGCGCATCCAACCGCTTCAGGCTCGCGACCACCCAATGTGGCTGTACTCGGGTCTCGAAGACACCACTCGGATTCACCCGAAGGAGGTCACTGACGAGATGCTGGAAGGGTGGCTGTCGAGCATCACAGGGAACAAAGACAACCCCCGAGGAGCCAGGAGGATTCCTCCACTCGACAACACATGCGAAGTGGACCAGGTCTGACCTTGTGTTTCCGACTGAGATCTTGCTTTCTTTATTTGTTCTCTTTGAATCGGTCGGTTGACTTTTGTCTTGTCTGCTATTCTCCAGGTAACTACTAAGATGTACTCGACACCCAATGGAGCGCAGGAGCAGGCCGAGGAAGGGGAGACGAGCGGAGGCGAAAGTGGAGACGAACAAGGAGAGTGGGAATTTGACGGCGAAGGAGAGGGAGACGACGACGTCGACTCCAGCGAAGAGGAGGAGGAGGAAATTGAACCCCCCCCCCCCCCCGCTCGGAAAGGCGATCCAAGCTTACACACGACCCTGCGCGAGAATGTGGTAAGGCGACTTCCCCTGTTGGGCAGTCGTCGAAGCACCCTCGGACCTCTTCTCCAGTGCCGACTGAAAAGCTCCCAAGCATCCACGCACGATGCCGTCCAAGCCACCTAAGGCTCTGCCCAAGATGAAGATGACTGTCCCCACCATTTCTGGGTAATAGTAGAATTTGTTTTCCTTTGCTGAACGCGACTGACTCTTGGTCGACTCATTGAGAAAGCTGGCTGACTTTCGAAATTTGCAGAGCTGCCACCTCGGAGATCTCCGCCAAGGATGATGATCAAGAGATGGAAGACGCTGTTACCTCCAACCCTGGTATGATTACTGATGCTCTGCCTGGAGTCGACTGACAATTTGTTATAACTCCGGTCGATTGAATTTTTCTTGTAGCTCCTCCTCATGTTATTGACCTCCCTGATGACGACGACGAAGTGCCGCTGAGAGTGAGAAGAAACAGGAGGGCGTCAGCTGGCAAGACCCCACAAACTACCCCGGCGCCTGAGGCCGTAGTTCGGGATGGTGGTGATACCACTCAGGCTTCTATGACTTTCGCTGTTCCTCTGACGAGCGTGCGGCCTTCAACGTCGACTGCAAATCCGCCTTCGCTTTTTGCCACATACCCCGTCCCTGAGGACCAAGTGGGTGCCGCTAAAGAGGCTATACGCCAGGCGGGAATCATGATGGAGCAAGTGAAGGTGGTTCGGGAAGCCAGCCAAGCAGCTTATGACGTGAGTTCAACTCTTCAGAGCAACGTCCAGGTCAGTCGACTCAACACTTGTTCTGTTAGGATATGCTGTCTGGAGAATCTCTTTTCTGAAGATCTTTATTTCTGTACACCCACTGGGTGTGACTGCTAATTTTTGGACGAGTGGGGGCACGCTAAGTGCACCCACTGGGTGTAGTCCCCGAGACTACGGTGGACTGCTGGCAGTCGACTGTAGTCTTTACATTGTGTTCCTGTAGTTGTACTTCTTCACTCGGTCTGGTCAGGCCATGTCGAATGGAACTGTGTCCGGTCGACTGCGGGCAGTCGACTCTTTTTTTTTGGTCGAACCAGTGGGGGCACGCTGAGTGCACCCACTGGGTGTAGTCCCCGAGACTACTGTCGAATGTATTTGATTCGGCTGTAGTCTTAGAAACGCCATCATTGTCTCTTAGTTACTCGGAAGCAACTTATCTTGTACGTCTATCGACTGTTTTTTTTGCAGAAATCCTGCGAACTTGTGGCTCGCTACACTGAGTTGGAGAATAAGCAGATCCAGCTCAACCTTGGCTTGAAGCTTGCTCAAGAGAACTTGCAGAAGGCGCGAGAAGAAGCAAAAGGTATGGCTGGTGAGGTTCTCCATTCTTGACGAGTGACTTTTCTTTCTTGTCCATTCTTGATGTTGATCTCACTCGACGTTCCGTAGATAAACTGGAGGAAGCTCTGAAGAAGAAGGACCATGACCTCGCCGAAGCACAGAAGGAAGCTTTGAACAAGACCAAGCTTGCTGAAGAAAAGCTGACTTCAGTCGGAACTCTTGAAAAGGAGAACTCCAGACTGAAAACAGCTATTGATGCGGCTAACCAAGAAGTCAGCCGTCTGAAAAATGACAGGATAGCTCTGGGTGACAAGGCCAGTGAACTGGTGGGGAAGAAGAACGATCTTGAGGCTTATCTCGGGGGACTCGCCAAGAAGCTGTTCGTCATGCTTGAGGGTAACAATTTTCACTTGACTGGCTTGTCGTCACTAAGCTCATGCAGGGTCGTTGTCTTATCTTTGACTTGTGTTTACAGAATTCTGCTAGAACTTCGAGGAGGAGACCAGTCGATTGGAGAGAGATTTGGATCCCATTAACTCCCTAGTGAAAGATGAAGCTGCTATGAACGTGCTCCGACTGGAGTCTCGTGTTGCAAGTGTGGTTGATTATCTGGCCCGACTGAAGGTTGCGGTGTCGCGGATCGACACGTCGCTCTGGCCTAGGATGACGCTTCCGAATGACCACGAGTCTCTGATGACTCGACTGAATGACGTTCCTGGTCGAGTGGCGGAATGGGAGAAATCCTCCGCAAGGTGTGGTGCTGATGTCGCTCTGTCCCTGGTCCGCGTCCACTACAAGGAGGCGCGAGAGGAAAAGCTGGCTGCTATCCAAGTTGCCAATACCAGGAAGCACAACTTTCAAGACTTCATGGAGACTTTCATTGTTGCGGCCACTCGTATTGCAGACGGGATTGACTTGGACGAGTTCGTCGCCCCTTCCAGTCCTCCGCCACAGGAATAAGACTTTTATGCTTCACTTTAAATTTGCCTCGGAATGCCGAGTGGATTTTGTAACCGTTAAACTCTGTCGAGCTGAGGGGTCGAGTACTTTGATCTGAGGTCTGGGACCTTTGGGTCTTATCTGAGCTTGATTTATCGTCGAATATCTTCATGGATTATCTGTCGAGTGGAACTTGTTCCTCACTTGTAATAACTCCGTATTTGTGGTGTAGCTCCGAAGGAGAAGGTAGCAGTCGATTCACACCTCGTCGTCCTTGCGGATTGGGATGTGTTCCGTACTTAGGAGAGAGCTGGGCTACAGCTAAGCCTCCCGAGTGGGAGGTTTGCTCTCACTCGGTAGGATTTTTCCAAACTTAGGCGAGTACTGGACTGCAGCTAAGCCTCCGAGTGGGAGGTTTGCTCTCCACTCGGTAGGATTTTTCAAACTTAGGCGAGTACTGGAATGCAGCTAAGCCCCCGAGTGGGAGGTTCGCTCTCCACTCGGTAGCATTTTTTCAAACTTAGGCGAGTACTGGACTGCAGCTAAGCCCCCGAGTGGGAGGTTCGCTCTCCACTCGGTAGGATTTTTAAACACTTAGGCGAGCACTAAGCTGCAGCTAAGCCCCCGAGTGGGAGGTTCGCTCTCCCACTCGGTAGGATTTTTAAACACTTAGGCGAGCACAGGGCTGCAGCTAAGCCCCCGAGTGGGAGGTTTGCTCTCCACTCGGTAGGATTTTTTCACACTTAGGCGAGCACTGGGCTGCAGCTAAGCCCCCGAGTGGGAGGTTTGGTCTCCATTCGGTAGGATTTTTTAACACTTAGGCGAGTACTGGACTGCAGCTAAGCCCCCGAGTGGGAGGTTCACTCTCCACTCGGTAGGATTTTTAAACACTTAGGCGAGCACTGGGCTGCAGCTAAGCCCCCGAGTGGGAGGTTTGCTCTCTACTCGGTAGGATTTTTTCACACTTAGGCGAGCACTGGACTGCAGCTAAGCCCCCGAGTGAGAGGTTTGCTCTCCACTCGGTAGGATTTTTTGAACACTTAGGCGAGCACTGGGCTGCAACTAAGCCCCCGAGTGGGAGTCTGGCTCACCACTCGGTAGGATTTTTAAACACTTAGGCGAGCACTGGGCTGCAGTTAAGCCCCCGAGTGGGAGTCTGGCTTACCACTCGGTAGGATTTTTAAACACTTAGGCGAGCACTGGGCTGCAGTTAAGCCCCCGAGTGGGAGTCTGGCTTACCACTCGGTAGGATTTTTAAACACTTAGGCGAGCACTGGGCTGCAGCTAAGCCCCCGAGTGGGAGTCTGGCTCACCACTCGGTAGGATTTTTAAACACTTAGGCGAGCATTGGGCTGCAGCTAAGCCCCCGAGTGGGAGTCTGGCTCACCACTCGGTAGGATTTTTAAACACTTAGGCGAGCACTGGGCTACAGCTAAGCCCCCGAGTGGGAGTCTGGCTCTCCACTCGGTAGGATTTTTAAACACTTAGGCCAGCACTGGGCTACAGCTAAGCCCCCGAGTGGGAGTCTGGCTCACCACTCGGTAGGATTTTTTTTACAAACTTAGGCGAAACGGATTCACAGCTAAGTCACCCACTGGGGGGATTTCATACGTAAACAAAAGTGACATCAATTATAGGAGAAATTGGAACACTCTTGTCTTTGATAAATAAACTACAGAAGTTTTTCTTATTACATCTCATCCGAGTGAGAATTCAAGTGTAAAAGGGGCGGAGCAGTTCCGCATTCCAAGCTCGTGGCTCATCGATCTGGCGATCAACATTGTAAAGGTGATACGCTCCATTGTGGAGGACTCTGGTGACGATGAAGGGGCCTTCCCAAGTAGGAGCGAGCTTGTGTGGTTTCTGTTGATCCACTCGGAGGACCAAATCTCCTTCTTGGAAGGCTCGACTCTTCACATTTCTCGCATGGAATCGACGCAAGTCTTGCTGATAAATGGTCGATCTGATCATAGCCATTTCCCTTTCTTCTTCTAGGAGGTCGACTGCGTCTTGCCGGGCTTGTTCTGCTTCATCTTCGGTATAAAGCTCGACTCGGGGTGCATTGTGAAGTAGACCACTCGGCAGGACTGCTTTGGCTCCGTAAACCAGAAAGAATGGAGTTCTCCTAGTCGACCGGTTCGGGGTGGTCCTCAATCCCCACAGAACTGATGGAAGCTCGTCGACCCAAGCGCCTGCTGTCATGGTTCTAAGTCTGACAGTGATGTAGGGGGGTAAGTATGGAGAGGCTATATCTTAGCTATGTAGAAGCTGTAAGGACACAAAGATGTACGAGTTCAGGCCCTTCTCGGAGGAAGTAAAAGCCCTACGTATCGGTGCCCGGAGGCGGTCGACTGGATTATATGTGTGAGAATGACAGGGGTGCGAACCCTTGATACTGAGGAGGGGGTGGCTTATATAGAGTTTGCCAGCCCTCTCCCGCCCTCAGTAATGCAGGGTTTAAAGTACATTAAGGCTGGGCGTTACTGGTAACGCCCCTAATAAAGTGCTATAATGACCATAAAGGCTACTTAATGACCAACCGTTTGCCTGCGGAGTGACTTTAGATCTCCTGGCAGTTGAGTGGTTGGCTTCGTGGTCGAGTGATAGCTTCTTGGTCGAGTGTCTTGAACCCGTTGAGTGGGATACCTTCAAGTCGATTGAAAGGTGACTTCTTCTAGGGATGTCCTTGGGTAGGGCTCTTTGGACAGGTCCGTGCCCCTACCCTAGGTACATAGCTTCATCATTAGCCCCTGAATGGATCGAGGTTAGAGTGGGAAAGAGTTGGGGATCTTTCCGACTGGTTCTTTGTGCTACATGAGTGCCTTGTTTTGGGTCAATCGTCACGGATGACGTCGTCAACCTTTTTCAGTCGCCTTGATCCATTCCAGGTCTTTCGTCGAGTGAAATTCCTCGCTTGTGAAGTTCCGAATGATGATGCAAAAGGGATCTTCTGTCTGACGAATTGTTCTGCAACCCGCGGATTTCGTGGGATTTGATTTTCGGGAAGCGCGCGGGACGGGAGCGGCCGCAGTAATCGGATGTGATAAGGCGGAAGCTCCTCGATCTCCGCGCCACCTTTTTCGCCACGTACTGCGCGCGCGTCTGCTGCGGGATTTGGTGGGATAGCCTGAGCCTACCAGTCAGCCACTCGGAAGTGGCCTCTTATAAGCCGCCGGCTCGGGGTTTCCAAACAGTGTGCTCTCTCCTTTCCTTCTCCCTTCGCAAGATCCTCCGCCACCTCCGCTCTCACCCTAGCACCGCAGGCTCGTTCGAGCTTTGCCGGCGACGATGGTGAAGGACAAGACGTCCGCTTTGGAGCGCGTGAAGAAGGCGGCGGCGCAGGGGAAAGGGAAGAAGTCCGCTCGGGGCGGATCTTCCTCAAGGACTACTCTGGCCAAAGGCTGGATCTAGGGCGACTGGATGCCGACGGTGATTCGGCAGGAAGATCTCGATGATATGGTTGAGGGGGGAGTCATTCCTCACAAAGCTGCGCGTCTCCCGGGGAGAGAAGTCGAGCCCCAACCTCTTGATGGTGAGTGTGTCCTCCTCGCCACCCATATCGATCGCGGGTTTTCTCTGCCTCCTCATCCTTTTTTCCGGAGCTTTCTGAACTTCTTCGGAGCGCAGCTCCACCACTTCACTCCCAATTCTATCGTGATACTAGCTGCTTTCATTTCCTTGTGTGAGGGTTTCTTGGGTTGCCGCCCCCATTGGGGACACTTTAAGCACATCTTCACTTGCCGTTCCCAATCGGTCAAGAAGGCCAAGTCGAGTGACGAAAGGACGCAGGTGATCCAGCTGTGCGGGGGCCTTGCGATCCAAACGAGGGGAAAAAGTTCTTTTCCATCTATCACTTTCCCTGAGTCGGTCCATGGTTGGCAGGCGACCTGGTTTTACTGTAAAGACCAGGCGACTCCAAGACAGTCGACTGGGCTTCCCCCTTTCTCTCTGGACCGAGCTCAAAAACCTGCTTCTCTGAAAGTGACGCCGGAAGAAAAGGCCCAAGTCAAAGTGCTGGTCGGTCGAGTGGTTCAGCTTGTCCGCGAGGGCGTGACTGGCATGGACTTGCTGGAGGTCTTCCTTCGGAGGCGCATCCAACCGCTCCAGGCTCGTGACCACCCGATGTGGCTGTACTCGGGTCTTGAAGACACCACTCGGATCCACCCGGAGGAGGTCACTGATGAGATGTTGGAAGGATGGTTGTCGAGCATCACAGGGAACAAAGACAACCCCCGAGGAGCCAGGAGGGTTCCTCCACTCGACAACACATACGAAGTGGACCAGGTCTGACCTTACGCTCCTGACTGAGATCTTGCTTTCTTCATTGGTCTTCTTTGAATTGGTCGATTGACTTTTGTCTTGTCTGTTGTTTTCCAGGCAACTACTGAGATGTACTCGACACCCAACGGGGCACAGGAGCCGACTCAGGAAGGGGAGGCGAGCGAAGGTGAGAGTGGAGACGAACAAGGCGAGTGGGAATCCGATGGTGAAGGAGAGGGAGACGACGACGTCGACTCCAGCAAAGAGGAGGAGGAGGAAGTTGAAACCTCCCGCTCGGAGAGGCGATCCAAGCTTCCGCATGATCCAGCGAGGGAACGTGGTAAGGCGAGTGCTCCTGTTGGGCAGTCGTCGAAACGCCCTCGGACCTCTTCTCCTACACCGACTGAAAAGGCTCCCAAGCACCCACGCGCGACGCCGTCCAAGCCGCCCAAGGCTCTACCCAAGATGAAGATGACTGTCCCCACCATTTCTGGGTAATAATAAAACTTGTTTTCCTTTGTCGATCGTGGACAGATCCTTGGTCGATTCATTGAGCCAACTGACTGACTTTTGAGATTTGCAGTGCTGCTACTTCTGAGCTTTCCGCCAAGGACGACGATCAAGAGATGGAGAATGCTGTTACCTCCAACCCTGGTATGATTACTGATGTTCTGACTTGAGTCGACTGGATATTTATTGCAGCTCTGGTGGATTGAATTTTTTCTTGTAGCTCCTCCTCATGTTATCAACCTCCCGGATGACGAGGATGACGTGCCGCTGAGAGTGAGAAGAAACAGGAGGGCGTTGGCTGGCAAGACCCCCCAATCTGCTCCGGCGTCTGAGGCCGTAGCTCGGGATGGCGGAGACACCACTCGGGCTTCTGTGACTTTCGCTGTTCCTCTGACGAGCGTGCGGCCTTTAACGTCGACTGCAAATCCTCCTTCGCTTTTTGCCACGTACCCCGTCCCTGAGGACCAAGAGAGTGCCGCGAAAGAGGCTATACGCCAGGCGGGGATCATGATGGAACAAGTGAAAGTGGCTCGGGAGGCCAGCCAAGCAGCTTATGACGCGAGTTCGGCTCTTCAGAGCAACGTCCAGGTCAGTCGACTCAACACTTGGTCTGTTACGATATGCTGTTCGAAGAATCTCTTTTCCGAAGATCTTTATATCTGTACACCCACTGGGTGTGTCTGCTAATTCTTGGACGAGTGGGGGCACGCTAAGTGCACCCACTGGGTGTAGTCCCCGAGACTACGGTGGACTGCTGGCAGTCGACTGTAGTCTTTATACTGTATTGCTGCAGTTGTACTTCTTCACTCGGTCTGGTCAGGCCATGTCGAATGGAACTGTATCTGGTCGACTGCGGACAATCGACTTTTTTTTTTGAAAACCAGTGGGGGCACTCAGTCCCCGAGACTACTGTCGAATGTTTTTGATTCGGCTGTAGTCTTAGAAGCGCCATCATTGTCTCTTAGTTACCCGGAAGCAACTTATCTTGGATGCCTGTCGACTGATTTTTTTTCTTTTGCAGAAATCCTGCGAACTTGTAGCTCGCTATACTGAGTTGGAGAATAAGCAGATCCAGCTCAACCTTGACTTGAAGCTTGCTCAAGAGAACTTGAAGAAGGCGCAAGAAGAAGCCAAAGGTATGGCTGGTGAGGTTCTCCATTCTTGACGAGTGACTTTTCTTTCTTGTCCATTCTTGATGTTGATTTCACTCGACGTACTGCAGATAAACTGGAAGAAACTCTGAAGAAGAAGGATCAAGATCTTGCAGAAGCGCAGAAGGAGGCCTTGAACAAAATGAAGCTTGCTGAAGAAAAGTTGGCTTCAGTTGGTACTCTTGAACAGGAGAACTCCAGACTGAAGGCTGCTCTTGACATAGCTAATCAGGAGGTCAGCCGTCTGAAGAACGACAAGATTGCTCTGAATGACAAGGCAAGTGAGTTGGTGGGGAAGAAGAACGATCTTGAGGCTTATCTCGGGGGACTCGCCAAGAAGTTGTTCGTCATTCTTGAGGGTAACAATCTTCATCTGACTGGCTTGTAGTAACCAAACTCGTGTAGAGCCACTGTCTTATTCTTGAATCGTGTTCACAGAATTCTGCCAGAACTTTGAAGAGGAGACCAGTCGAGTGGAGCCAGGCTTGGACCCCGCCAATTCTCTCATGAAGGACGAGGCTGCAATGAACGTGCTCCGTCTGGAGTCTCGCGTTGCCAGCGTGGTTGACTATCTGGCTCGGCTGAAGGTTGCGGTGTCGCGGATCGACACGTCTCTCTGGCCCAGGGCGACGCTTTCGAATGATCTCGAGTCTCTGATGACTCGACTGAATGACGTTCCTGGTCGAGTGACGGAATGGAAGAAGTCCTCCGCAAGGTGTGGTGCTGATGTCGCTCTGTCTATGGTCCGCGTCCATTGCAAAGAAGTGCGAGAGGAGAAGCTGGCTGCCATCCAAGTTGCCAATACCAGGAAGCTCAGCTTCCAAGACTTCATGGAGACTTTCATTGCCGCTGCCACTCGTATTGCGGACGGGATCGACTTGGAAGAGTTCGTCGCCCCTTCCAGTCCTCTGCATGAGGAATGAAAAACTTTGATGCTTCACTTTAAATTTGCCTCGGAATGTCGAGTGGATTTTGTAACCGTTAAACTCTGTTGAGCTGAGGGCTCGAGTACTTTGATCTGAGGTCTGGGACCTTTAGGCCTTATCCGAACTTGATTGATCATTGAATATCTTCGTGAATTATCTGTCGAGTGGAACTTGATCTTCACTCGAAATAACCTCGTATTTGTGGTGCAGCTCCAAAGGAAAAGGTAACAGTCGATTCGCATCTTGCCGTCTTTGCGGATTGGGACGTGTTCCGTACTTAGGCGAGCACTGGGCTACAGCTAAGCCCCCGAGTGGGAGGTTTGCTCTCCACTCGGTAGGATTTTTATACACTTAGGCGAGCGCTGGGCTGCAGCTAAGCCCCCGAGTGGGAGGTTTGCTCTCCACTCGGTAGGATTTTTATGCACTTAGGCGAGCACTGGGCTGAAGCTAAGCCCCCGAGTGAGAGGTTTGCTCTCCACTCGGTAGGATTTTTATGCACTTAGGCGAGCACTTGGCTGCAGCTAAGCCCCCGAGTGAGAGGTTTTCTCTGCACTCGGTAGGATTTTTATGCACTTAGGCGAGCACTAGGCTGCAGCTAAGCCCCCGAGTGAGAGGTTTGCTCTACAGTCGGTAGGATTTTTATACACTTAGGCGAGCGCTGGGCTGCAGCTAAGCCCCCGAGTGGGAGGTTTGATCTCCACTCGGTAGGATTTTTATACACTTAGGCGAGCGCTGGGCTGCAGCTAAGCCCCCGAGTGGGAGGTTTGCTCTCCACTCGGTAGGATTTTTATGCACTTAGGCGAGCACTGGGCTGCAGCTAAGCCCTCGAGTGAGAGGTTTGCTCTGCACTCGATAGGATTTTTATACACTTAGGCGAGCACTGGGCTGCACCTAAGCCCCTGAGTGAGAGGTTTGCTCTACACTCGGTAGGATTTTTACACACTTAGGCGAGCACTGGGCTGCAGCTAAGCCTCCGAGTGAGAGGTTTGCTCTACACTCGGTAGGATTTTTATACACTTAGGCGAGCACTTGGACTGCAGCTAAGCCCCCGAGTGGGAGTATGGCTCACCACTCGGTAGGATTTTTAAACACTTAGGCGATTACTTGGACTGCAGCTAAGCCCCCGAGTGGGAGTCTGGCTCACCACTCGGTAGGAATTTTAAACACTTAGGCGAAACGGATTCGCAGCTAAGCCCCCGAGTGGGAGTCTGGCTCACCACTCGGTAGGGTTTTTTTTGAAAACTTAGGCGAAACTTGTGAATTACGGGATACTCAGGCAAGGGGAAATAACAGAATGTAGTGCTAGAATGACTTAGTTGTCTGAAGGCGCGCAAGTGGCCGAGTGGTGATGAGGCGACCAACCGAGTGGCGACGCGCGGGGCGGCTGAGTGATGACGAGGCGATGGTGAGAGTCGACCTTCGTCTCGGTGTCTTTGCGGATAGGGATGGAGCGCACATTATACTTGTGATGCAGCTCCTTGAATTAGAGGTTGGCTCTTGTCTCAGTCGGATTTTGGCTACATAGGCGAGTCCTTGGACTGCAGCTAAGCCTTCGAGTGGGAGGCTTGCTCTCCACTCGGTAGGATTTCAAACACTTAGGCGAGTACTGGATAGCAGCTAAGCCCCCGAGTGGGAGGTTTGCTCTCCACTCGGTAGGATTTTCTTCAAACTTAGGCGAGTTCTGGACTGCAGCTAAGCCCCCAAGTGGGAGGTTTGCTCTCCACTCGGTAGGATTTTTTTCAAACTTAGGCGAGTACTGGACTGCAGCTAAGCCCCCGAGTGGGAGGTTTGCTCTCCACTCGATAGGATTTTTTAAAACTTAGGCGAGTACTGGACTGTAGCTAAGCCCTCGAGTGGGAGGTTTGCTCTCCACTCGGTAGGATTTTTTCAAACTTAGGCGAGTACTGGACTACAGCTAAGCCCCGGAGTGGGAGGTTTGCTCTCCACTCGGTAGGATTTCTTGAACTTAGGCGAAACAGATTCGCAGCTAAGTCACCCACTGGGGGATTTTGGCGATGGCGCCGTGCGGGGCGGCCGAGTGGTGATGAGGTGACCAACCGATGGCGACGCGCGGGGCGGCCCGGTGGTTATGAGGTGACCAACTAATGGCGAGGCACGGGGCGGCCGAGTGGTTATTGTTGGAAATATGCCCTAGAGGCAATAATAAAATATTATTATATTTCCGTGTTCATGATAATTGTCTATTGTTCATGCTATAATTGTATTGTCCGGAAATCGTAATACATGTGTGAATACATAGACCACAATGTGTCCCTAGTGAGCCTCTAGTTGACTAGCTCGTTGATCAACAGATAGTCATGGTTTCCTGGCTATGGACATGGGGATGTCATTGATAACGGGATCACATCATTAGGAGAATGATGTGATGGACAAGACCCGAACCTAAGCATAGCATAAAGATCGTGTAGTTCGTTTGCTACAAGCTTTTGCAATGTCAAGTATCATTTCCTTAGACCATGAGGTTGTGCAACTCCCGGACACCGTAGGAGTGCTTTGGGTGTGCCAAACGTCACAACGTAACTGGGTGGCTATAAAGGTACGCTATGGGTATCTCTGAAAGTGTCTGTTGGGTTGGCACGAACCAAGACTGGGATTTGTCACTCCGTATGACGGAGAGGTATCTCTTGGGCCCACTCGGTAATGCATCATCATAATGAGCTCAATGTGACTAAGGGGTTAGTCACGGGATCATGCATTACGGTATGAGTAAAGTGACTTGCCAGTAACGAGATTGAACAAGGTATTGGGATACCGACGATTGAGTCTCGGGCAAGTAACGTACCGATTGACAAAGGGAATTGAATACGGGATTGATAAGTCCTCGACATCGTGGTTCATCCGATGAGATCATGGAGGAGCATGTGGGAGCCATCATGGGTATCCAGATCCCGCTGTTGGTTATTGACCGGAGAGGTGTCTCGGTCATGTCTGCATGTCTCCCGAACCCGTAGGGTCTACACACTTAAGGTTCGGTGACGCTAGGGTTGTAAAGATATGAATATGCAGTAATCCAAAAGTTGTTCGGAGTCCCGGATGAGATCCCGTACGTCACGAGGAGTTCCAGAATGGTCCGGAGGTAAAGAATTATATATAGGAAGTGCAGTTTCGGCCATCGGGAAAGTTTCGGGGGTCTCCGGTATTGTACCGGGACCACCGGATGGGTCCCGGGGGTCCACCGGGTGGGGCCACCCATCTCGGAGGGCCCCATGGGCTGAAGTGGGAGGGGGAACCAGCCCTTAGTGGGCTGGTGCGTCCCCCTAGGCCCACCCCCTGCGCCTAGGGTTGGAACCCTAGGGTGGGGGGTGGGGCGCCCCACTTGCCTTGGGGGCACTCCACCCCCCTTGGCCGCCGCCTCCTTGGGATATTGGATCTCCCAGGGCCGGCGCCCCCCAGGGGGCCTATATAAAGGGGGGAGGGAGGGGCAGCCGCACCCTACAGCCTTGGCGCCTCCCTCTCCCCTGCTACACCTCTCCCTCTCGCGCAGACGCTCGGCGAAGCCCTGCTGCACGTGACAACTGCATCCACCACCACGCCGTCGTGCTGCTGGATCTTTATCAACCTCTCCTTCCCCCTTGCTGGATCAAGAAGGAGGAGACGTCATCCGCTCCGTACGTGTGTTGAACGCGGAGGTGCCGTCCGTTCGGCGCTGGTCATCGGTGATTTGAATCACGGCGAGTACGACTCCATCATCCACGTTCTAGTGAACGCTTCCGCTCGCGATCTACAAAGTATGTAGATGCAATCTGAATACTTGTTGCTAGATGAACTCATAGATGGATCTTGGTGAAACCGTAGGAAAATTTTTGTTTTCTGCAACGTTCCCCAACAGTGGTATTAGAGCTAGGTCTATGCGTAGTTCTCTTTGCACGAGTAGAACACAATTGTTGTGGGCGTAGATGTTGTCAACTTTCTTGCCGTTACTAGTCTTATTTTGCTTTAGCGGTATTGTGGGATGAAGCGGCCCGGACCAACCTTACACGCACGCTTACGTGAGACCGGTTCCACCGACTAACATGCACTAGTTGCATAAGGTGGCTGGCGGGTGTCTGTCTCTCCCACTTTAGTTGGAGCAGATTCGACGAAAAGGGTCCTTATGAACGGTAAATAGAAGTTGACAAATCACGTTGTGGCTTTTACATAGGTAAGAAAACGTTCTTGCTAGAATCCTATTTCAGCCACGTAAAACTTGCAACAACAATTAGAGGACGTCTAACTTGTTTTTGCAGCAAGTGCTTTGTGATATGATATGGCCAAAGTTGTGATGAATGATGAATGATATATATGTGATGTATGAGATCATGTTCATGTAATAGGAATCACGACTTGCATGTCGATGAGTATGACAACCGGCAGGAGCCATAGGAGTTGTCATTATTTTTTTATATGACCTGCGTGTCATTGGAAACGCCATGTAAATTACTTTACTTTATTGCTAAACGTGTTAGCCATAGTAGTAGAAGTAATAGTTGGCGAGCAACTTCATGGAGACATGATGATGGAGATCATGATGATGGAGATCATGGTGTCATGCCAGTGACAAGATGATCATGGATCCCCAAGATGGAGATCAAAGGAGCTATATGATATTGGCCATATCATGTCACTATTATTATTTGATTGCATGTGATGTTTATCATGTTTTTGCATCTTGTTTACTTAGAACGACGGTAGTAAATAAGATGATCCCTTATAACAATTTCAAGAACGTGTTCCCCCTAACTGTGCGCCGTTGCAACAGTTCGTTGTTTCGAAGCACCACGTGATGATCGGGTGTGATAGATTCCAACATTCACATACAACTGGTGTAAGACAGATTTACACATGCAAACACTTAGGTTGACTTGACGAGCCTAGCATGTACAGACATGGCCTCGGAACACAAGAGACCGAAAGGTCGAACATGAGTCGTATGGAAGATACGATCAACATGGAGATGTTCACCGATGATGACTAGTCCGTCTCACGTGATGATCGGGCACGGCCTAGTCGAGTCGTATCATGTTTCACTTAGATGACTAGAGGGATGTCTAATCGGAGTGGGAGTTCATTTTATAATTTGATTAGATGAACTTAATTATCATCAACTTAGTCTAAAATCTTTGCAATATGTCTTGTAGATCAAATGGCCCACGCTAATGTCAACATGAACTTCAACGCGTTCCTAGAGAAAACCAAGCTGAAAGATGATGGCAGCAACTATACGGACTGGGTCCGGAACCTGAGGATCATCCTCATAGCTGCCAAGAAATATTATGTCCTAGAAGCACCGCTAGGTGAAGCACCATTCCCGGCAAACCAAGACGTTATGAACGCCTCTCAGTCTCGTGCTGATGATTACTCCCTCGTTCAGTGCGGCATGCTTTACAGCTTAGAACCGGGGCTCCAAAAGCGTTTTGAGCAACACGGAGCATATGAGATGTTCGAGGAGCTGAAAATGGTTTTCCGAGCTCATGCCCAGGTCGAGAGATATGAAGTCTCTGACAAGTTCTTTAGTTGTAAGATGGAGGAAAATAGCTCTGTCAGTGAACACATACTCAAGATGTCTGGGTTGCACAACCGCTTGACTCAGCTGGGAGTTAATCTCCCGGATGACGCGGTCATTGACAGAATCCTTCAGTCGCTTCCACCGAGCTACGAGAGCTTTGTGATGAACTTCAATATGCAGGGGATAGAAAAGACCATTACCGAGGTATATTCAATGCTGAAATCAGCGGAGGTGGAGATCAAAAAGGAACATCAAGTGTTGATGGTCAATAAAACCACCAAGTTCAAGAAAGGCAAGGGGAATAAGAACTTCAAGAAAGACGGCAAGGATGTTGCCGCGCCCGGTAAGCAAGTTGCCGGGAAGAAGTCAAAGTATGGACCCAAGCCTGAGACTGAGTGCTTTTATTGCAAAGGGAAGGGTCACTGGAAGCGGAACTGCCCCAAGTACTTAGCAGATAAGAAGGCCAGCAACACTAAAGGTATATGTGATATACATGTAATTGATGTGTACCTTACCAATGCTCGTAGTAGCTCCTGGGTATTTGATACCGGTGCTGTTGCTCATATTTGTAACTCAAAACAGGAGCTGCGGAATAAGCGGAGACTGGCGAAGGACGAGGTGATGATGCGGTTGTCGGGAATGGTTCCAAGGTCGATGTGATCGCCGTCGGCACGCTACCTCTACATTTACCTACGGGATTAGTTTTAAACCTCAATAATTGTTATTTAGTGCCAAGTTTGAGCATGGACATGGTATCTGGATCTCGATTAATCAGAGATGGCTACTCATTTAAATCCGAGAATAATGGTTGTTCTATTTATATGAGTGATATGTTTTATGGTCATGCTCCGATGGTTAATGGTTTATTCTTAATGAATCTCGTACGTGATGATACACATATTCATAGTGTGAATACCAAAAGAATTAAAGTTGATAACGATAGTCCCACATACTTGTGGCACTGCCGCCTTGGTTACATTGGTGTCAAGCGCATGAAGAAGCTCCATGCTGATGGACTTTTAGAGTCTCTCGATTACGAATTGTTTGACACATGCGAACCATGCCTCATGGGCAAAATGACCAAGACTCCATTCTCCGGGACAATTGAGCGAGCAACCAACTTGTTGGATATCATACATACTGATGTGTGCGGTCCAATGAGTGTTGAGGCTCGTGGAGGATATCGTTATGTTCTCACTCTCATTGATGACTTGAGTAGATATGGGTATGTCTACTTGATGAAACACAAGTCTGAGACCTTTGAAAAGTTCAAGGAATTTCAGAATGAGGTAGAGAATCAACGTGACTGAAAAATAAAGTTCTTACGATCAGATCATGGAGGAGAATATTTAAGTCACAAATTTTGCACACACTTAAGGAAATGTGGAATCTTTTCACAACTCACGCCGCCTGGAACACCTCAACGTAAGGTGTGTCCGAACGTCGTAATCGCACTCTATTGGATATGGTGCGATCTATGATGTCTCTTACTGATTTACCGCTATCATTTTGGGGATACGCTCTAGAGACAGCCGCATTCACTTTAAATAGGGCACCATCTAAATCCGTTGAGATGACACCGTATGAATTATGGTTTGGGAAGAAACCTAAGTTGTCGTTTCTAAAAGTTTGGGGATGCGATGCTTATGTCAAGAAACTTCAACCTGAAAAGCTCAAACCCAAGTCGGAAAAATGCGTCTTCATAGGATACCCTAAGGAAACCATTGGGTATACCTTCTACCTCAGATCCGAAGGCAAGATCTTTGTTGCCAGGAATGGATCCTTTCTAGAGAAAGAGTTTGTCTCGAAAGAAGTAAGTGGGAGGAAAGTGGAGCTTGATGAAGTAATGCCTCTTGAAACGGAGAGTAGCGCAGCTCAGAAAAATATTCCTGTGGTGCCTGCACCGATTAGAGAGGAGGTTAATGATGATGATCAAGATGCTTCGGATTAAGCTCCTACTGAACTTCGTAGGTCCACAAGGACACGTTCCGCACCAGAGTGGTACGGCAACCCCGTCCTGGAAATAATGTTGTTAGACAACGGTGAACCTTCGAACTATGAAGAAGCGATGGCGGGCCCGCATTCCAACAAATGGCTAGAGGCCATGCAATCCGAGATAGGATCCATGTATGAAAACAAAGTATGGACTTTGGCAGAATAGCCCGATGATCGGCGAGCGATAGAAAATAAGTGGATCCTTAAGAAGAAGACGGACGCGGATGGTAATGTCACCATCTATAAAGCTCGACTTGTCGCTAAGGGTTATCGGCAAGTTCAAGGGATTGACTACGATGAGACTTTCTCTCCCGTAGCGAAGCTGAAGTCCGTCCGAATCATCTTAGCAATTGCCGCATACTATGATTATGAGATATGGCAAATGGACGTCAAAACGGCATTCCTTAACGGCTATCTTAAGGAAGAACTGTATATGATGCAGCCGGAAGGTTTTGTCGACCCCAAGAATGCTAACAAAGTATGCAAGCTCCAGCGATCCATTTATGGGCTGGTGCAAGCATCTCGGAGTTGGAACATTCGCTTTGATGAGATGATCAAGGCGCTTGGGTTTATGCAGATTTATGGAGAAGCCTGCGTTTACAAGAAAGTGAGTGGGAGCTCTGTAGCATTTCTCATATTATATGTAGATGACATACTTTTGATGGGAAATGATATAGAACTTCTGGACAGCGTTAAGGCCTACTTGAATAAGAGTTTTTCAATGAAGGACCTTCGAGAAGCTGCTTATATATTAGGCATCAAGATCTATAGAGATAGATCGAGACGCCTCATCGGTCTTTCACAGAGTACGTACCTTGACAAGATATTGAAGAAGTTCAATATGGATCAGTCCAAGAAGGGGTTCTTGCCTGTATTGCAAGGTGTGCGATTGAGTGTGACTCAATGCCCGACCACGACAGAAGAAATAGAAGAGATGAGTGTCATCTCCTATGCCTCAGCCATAGGATCTATTATGTATGCCATGCTGTGTACCAGACCTGATGTAAACCTTGCCGTAAGTTTGGTAGGTAGGTACCAAAGTAATCCCGGCAAGGAACACTGGACATCGGTCAAAAACATCCTGAAGTACCTAAAGAGGACCAAGGATATGTTTCTCGTTTATGGAGGTGCCGAAGAGCTCGTCGTAAAGGGTTACGTCGACGCTAGCTTCGACATAGATCTGGATGACTCTAAGTCACAAACCGGATACGTGTATATTATGAATGGTGGGGCAGTGGCGGGATCTACATGTGAAGCGGAATATATGGCAGCCTCGGAGGCAGCACAAGAAGCAATCTGGATGAAGGAGTTCATTACCGACGTCGGAGTCATACCTAATGTGTGGGACCCGATGACTCTCTTCTGTGACAACACTGGAGCTATTGCCCTTGCGAAGGAGCCCAGGTTTCACAGGAAGACCAGGCATATCAAGCGTCGCTTCAACTCCATTCGTGAAAGTGTTCAAAATGGAGACATAGAGATTTGTAAAGTACATACGGACCTAAATGTGGCAGATCCGTTGACTAAACCTCTCCCTAGAGCAAAACATGATCAAGACCAAAATTCCATGGGTGTACGATTCGTCACAATGTAACTAGACTATTGTCTCTAGTGCAAGTGGGAGACTGTTGGAAATATGCCCTAGAGGCAATAATAAAAGATTATTATATTTCCGTGTTCATGATAATTGTCTATTGTTCATGCTATAATTGTATTGTTCGGAAATCGTAACACATGTGTGAATACATAGACCACAATGTGTCCCTAGTGAGCCTCTAGTTGACTAGCACGTTGATCAGCAGATAGTCATGGTTTCCTGGCTATGGACATGGGGATGTCATTGATAACGGGATCACATCATTAGGTGAATGATGTGATGGACAAGACCCAAACCTAAGCATAGCATAAAGATCGTGTAGTTCGTTCGCTAGAAGCTTTTGCAATGTCAAGTATCATTTCCTTAGACCATGAGGTTGTGCAACTCCCGGACACCGTAGGAGTGCTTTGGGTGTGCCAAACGTCAGAACGTAACTGGGTGGCTATAAAGGTACGCTACGGGTATCTTCGAAAGTGTCTGTTGGGTTGGCACGAACCAAGACTGGGATTTGTCACTCCGTATGACGGAGAGGTATCTCTTGGGCCCACTCGGTAATGCATCATCATAATGAGCTCAATGTGACTAAGGGGTTAGTCACGGGATCATGCATTACGGTACGAGTAAAGTGACTTGCCGGTAACGAGATTGAACAAGGTATTGGGACACCGACGATCGAGTCTCGGGCAAGTAACGTACCGATTGACAAAGGGAATTGAATACGGGATTGATAAGTCCTCGACATCATGGTTCATCCGATGAGATCATCGAGGAGCATGTGGGAGCCATCATGGGTATCCAGATCCCGCTGTTGGTTATTGACCGGAGAGGTGTCTCGGTCATGTCTGCATGTCTCCCGAACCCGTAGGGTCTACACACTTAAGGTTCGGTGACGCTAGGGTTGTAAAGATATGAATATGCAGTAATCCGAAAGTTGTTCGGAGTCCCGGATGAGATCCCGGACGTCACGAGGAGTTCCGGAATGGTCCGGAGGTAAAGAATTATATATAGGAAGTGCAGTTTCGGCCATCGGGAAACTTTCGGGGGTAACCGGTATTGTACCGGGACCACCGGATGGGTCCCAGGGGTCCACCGGGTGGGGCCACCCATCCCGGAGGGCCCCATGGGCTGAAGTGGGAGGGGGAACCAGCCCTTAGTGGGCTGGTGCGCCCCCCTAGGCCCACCCCCTGCGCCTAGGGTTGGAACCCTAGGGGGGCGCCCCACTTGCCTTGGGGGGCACTCCACCCCCCTTGGCCGCCGCCCCCTTGGGAGATTGGATCTCCCAGGGCCGGCGCCCCCCAGGGGGCCTATATAAAGGGGGGGAGGGTGGGGGGCAGCCGCACCCTGCAGCCTTGGTGCCTCCCTCTCCCCTGCTACACCTCTCCCTCTTGCGCAGACGCTCGGCGAAGCCCTGCTGCACGTGACAACTGCATCCACCACCACGCCGTCGTGCTACTGGATCTTCATCAACCTCTCCTTCCCCCTTGCTGGATCAAGAAGGAGGAGACGTCATCTGCTCCGTACGTGTGTTGAACGCGGAGGTGCCGTCCGTTCGACGCTGGTCATCGGTGATTTGAATCACGGCGAGTACGACTCCATCATCCACGTTCTAGTGAACGCTTCCGCTCGCGATCTACAAAGGTATGTAGATGCAATCTGAATACTCGTTGCTAGATGAACTCATAGATGGATCTTGGTGAAACCGTAGGAAAATTTTTGTTTTCTGCAACGTTCCCCAACAGTTATGAGGTGACCAACCGAGAGGCGACGCACGGAGCGGCCGAGTGGTTATGAGGTGACCAACCGAGAAGCGAAGCACGGAGCGGCCGAGTGGTTATGAGGTGACCAACCGAGAGGCGACGCACGGAGCGGCCGAGTGGTTATGAGGTGACCAACCGAGAGGCGACGCACGGAGCGGCCGAGTGGTTATGAGATGACCAACCGAGAGGCGACGCACGGAGCGGCCGAGTGGTTATGAGGTGACCAACCGAGAGGGACGCACGGAGCGGCTGAGTGGTTATGAGGTGACCAACCGAGAGGCGACGCACGGAGCGGCCGAGTGGTTATGAGGTGACCAACCGAGAGGCGACGCACGGAGTGGCCGAGTGGTTATCAGGTGACCAACCGAGAGGCGATGCACGGAGCGGCCGAGTGGTTATGAGGTGACCAACCGAGAGGCGACGCACGGAGCGGCCGAGTGGTTATGAGGTGACCAACCGAGAGGCGACGCATGGAGCGGCCGAGTGGTTATTAGGTGACCAACCGAAAGGCGACGCATGGAGCGGCCGAGTGGTTATGAGGTGACCAACCGAGAGGCGACGCACGGAGCGGCCGAGTGATGTCGACGTGTCCCACGCGGAGTGACGATGCGCGGGGCCTGCGAGTGAAGTAGAGGCGTCCCGTGGAGGGGCGACGCGCGGGGCGTCCCGTGGAGTGACGATGCGCGGGGCGTCAGGGTAATGTAGACGCGCGCCGCGGAGTGACGACGCGGAGGACGTCCGAGTGGTGATGAGGTGACCAACCGATGGCGATGCGCGGGGCGGCCGAGCGGGCAAGTTGATGAAGACGTGCCTCACTGAGCAACGGTGCATGGGCAGCTGAGCGATGAAGATGTGTTCTGCTGAGCGACGACGCGTAGGCGGCCGAGTGAGCTAGGGTCGATGGCCTAGTGAACTTGAGTCTGCATCCGAATGGATTCATCTGTGAATTCTGGACGAATCGGGTTCGCAGCTGTCCGAGTGGAGTGATGGTGGCATGACCAGCTGAGCGACTTGGCGTGCAGGCGGCCGAGTCACTGTATTTGCCTGAACGAAACGTCCGTCCGAGTGGACTACTATCGGTGGACAACGACAGGACCAGTGACCCTGCAAGTTAGTAGCAAGTATAGCCACGAATATTCTTTTGCCGTCTCAGCACTTTCCTGCAAGTTAGCAAGTATAGCCAGCATAGCCATGGAGTTAACGGCATGCATGCATGCACTAATTAGCTAGGGCCAGAGCAATGCACTTATGACCGCAGTAATTAGGTAACTGACGATTGTAAATCCTCACCAATTGGTCGCTTAATGAGGCGATTATACCTTGATAAAGCGGAGCCAGCGAGGTTGCCTGTTGGTGGGAATCGCCCTTCCATTTCCTTTTTTTTCTGCATGCAGTTAATTAATCATGGAAGTGACCGTATTATGCATGCACTTACGAGAGAGTTTAGGAGGCATTGACTCCTTTGAACCTGAACGGCCAGGTTGCAGGTTGCGAGTTGTGGCTGTTTTGTAGGTCGCCGCCGCAGCGCGCCTCCGTCGCGGAGACCGTCGCTGACGTCTGGCGCCGGAGGAAGGAGCGACGCGCGCCTGCGCCGCGTCGGGCCTGCGCTTCCACTGCGGAGGCCGAGAACACGAGGTGGAGTCGGCAGCCGTGCGTTGGGCTCATCGACAAGGTTGAAGACGACGATGAAGCGGACGACGCCGGCGCCCGTGCGTGACGACGATGAGGCGGACGGCGCCGGCGGCCACATGTGGAGGCTCATCGACAACTTCGCAGACGAGGCGCAATCGGTCGTGCCGAGGTCGTTGACAACAACAACGGAGATGGCGCCGATGGCCGCACACGCACTCGGCTGTACCGAGGTTGGAGACGACGACGGGGCGGACGGCGCCGGTGGCCGTGTGCAGAGGTGCAGCCAGTTTCTTGTAAGTGCTTGGATTGATGCATGTTTCCTTCGGCGGGAATCGATCTGCCGCCGGTGGTTGAAAAAATAACCATTTGCATCATGGCTCGATAGACGCAATGCCCACGGTCGGCGCCAAGTGTCGTGGTTCTAAGTCTGACAGTGATGTAGGGGGGTAACTATGGAGAGGCTAGATCTTAGCTATGTAGAAGCTGTAAGCACACAAAGATGTACGAGTTCAGGCCCTTCTCGGAGGAAGTAAAATCCCTACGTCTCGGTGCCCGGAGGCGGTCGACTGGATTATATGTGTGAGAATGACAGGGGTGCGAACCCTTGATACTGAGGAGGGGGTGGCTTATATAGAGTTCGCCAGCCCTCTCCCGCCCTCAGTAATGCAGGGTTTAAAGTACATTAAGGTTGGGCGTTACTGGTAACGCCCCTAATAAAGTGCTATAATGACCATAAAGGCTACTTAATGATCGACCGTTTGCCTGCGGAGTGACTTTAGATCTCCTGGCAGTCGAGTGGTTGGCTTCGTGGTCGAGTGATAGCTTCTCGGTCGAGTGTCTTGAACCCGTCGAGTGGGATACCTTCAAGTCGATTGAAAGGTGACTTCTTCTAGGGATGTCCTTGGGTAGGGCTCTTTGGACAGGTCCGTGCCCCTACCCTAGGTACATAGCTTCATCACCTGCCGCGTGCTTGAGATCACGCATCAGTCGAGGCTTTAGTCCTTTGAGAATCAGACCATTTGCCCTTTCAGCTTGTCCATTCGACTGGGGATGAGCGACCAATGCGTAGTCGACTCGCGTGCCTTGCGAGGCGCAAAAAGCTCTGAACTTGTCTGAATCAAAGTTTGACCCATTGTCAGTGATGATGCTGTGCGGGACTCCATATCTGAATGATAACTCCCTGATGAAACTGATAGCAGTGCAAGCATCAAGATTCTTGATGGGCTTAGCTTCAATCCATTTGGTAAACTTGTCGACTGCCACAAGCACATGTCTGAAACCGCTCCTTCCCGTCCTCAACGGACCAACCATGTCCAGTCCCCAAACAGCGAAGGGCAGACGAGTGGAATGGTCTTCAGGGCTGATGCTAGTTTGTGCGACATGTTGGAGTAGAACTGGCAGCCTTCACACTTGTCGACTATCTCTTTCGCCATTTCATTTGCTATTGGCCAGTAAAAACCCGCTCGGTATGCTTTAGCCACAATGGTCTGAGAGGACGCATGGTGACCACAGGTCCCCGAGTGGATATCATCAAGGATTATCTGACCCTCTTCTGGTGTTATACACTTCTGACCGACTCCCGTCGCGCTTTCTCTATACAACTGTCCCTTTATGACTGTAAAGGCCTTGGATCAATGGACGATCTGTCGAGCCTCTTCCTCGTCCTCCGGGAGTTCTTTTCTCAGGATATACGCGATGTACGGTATCATCCAATCGGGGGTGATTGCCAAGACTTCCATGATTAGGTCGACCACCGCTGGAATTTCGACTTCAGTCGGATCCGTGGCACTCTTTGGCTGCGGGGCCTCATCTGTAAAAGGGTCTTCTTGGACTGATGGCGAGTGGATGTGTTCCAAAAACACATTGCTGGGGATGGCTTCTCTCTTGGAGCCTATCTTTGCCAAATCATCAGCCGCTTGATTTTTCATTCGGGGGATGTGATGAAGTTCTAACCCCTCGAATTTCTTCTCTAACTTTCTCACTGCATTGCAATAACCGGTCATAGCTGGACTTCTGACGTCCCACTCCTTCATCACCTGATTAACCACCAAATCTGAGTCGCCATAGACCATGAGGCGACGGACGCCGAGTGAAATGGCCATGCGCAACCCATACAAAAGTGCTTCATATTCTGCTTCGTTATTGGAGGAATCGAAATGAATCTGGAGAACATATCTGAGCTTATCTCCTCAGGGGGAAACCAGTACTACCCCAGCACCGGAACCATTCAGCATTTTAGATCCATCGAAGAACATGGTCCAGTGCTTCGAGTGAACTTGAGTCGGAAGTTGCTGTTCGATCCACTCGGCGACGAAGTCTGCAATTGCTTGGGACTTGATAGCCTTCTTTGCCTCAAACTTGATATCTAAGGGAAGAAGTTCAATTGCCCATTTGGCCACTCGACCAGTTGCATCTCTGTTGTGCAAAATCTCTGATAGTGGAGCATCGCTGACTACTGTAATGGAATGATCAGAGAAGTAATGTGCAACCTTCTTCATGGTCATATAAATCCCATAAAAAAGCTTCTGGTAATAAGGATATCTTTGTTGGGGAACGTTGCAGAAAACAAAAAATTTCCTTCGGTTTCACCAAGATCCATCTATGAGTTCATCTAGCAACGAGTGATTTGATGCATCTACATACCTTTGTAGATCGCGAGCGGAAGCGTTCAAAGAACGTGGATGAGGGAGTCGTACTCGACGTGATCCAAATCACCGATGACCAAGCGCCGAACGGACGGCACCTCCGCGTTCAACACACGTACGGAGCGGATGACGTCTCCTCCTTCTTGATCCAGCAAGGGGGAAGGAGAGGTTGAGGAAGATGGCTCCAGCAGCAGCACGACGGCGTGGTGTTGGTGGAGAAGCAGTACTCCGGCTGGGCTTCGCCAAGCACGTGACGGAGGAGGAGAGGTGTTGCAGGGGAGAGGGAGGCGCCAGGGGTTCAGGGTGTGGACGCCCCTCCCTCCCCCCTTTATATAGGCCCCCTGGGGGGGCGTCGGCCCTGGAGATCTAATCTCCCAAGGGGGCGGCGGCCAGGGGGGTGGAGTACCCCCCAAGGCAAGTGGGCGCCCCCCCACCCTAGGGTTCCAACCCTAGGCGCAAGGGGCGGGCCAAGGGGAGCGCACCATCCCACTATGGGCTGGTTCCCCCTCCCACTTCAGCCCATGGGGCCCTCCGGGATGGGTGGCCCCACCTGGTGGACCCCCGGGACCCATCCGGTGGTCCCGGTACAATACCGGTGACCCCCGAATCTCTCCCGTTGGCCGAAACAGCACTTCCTATATATAATTCTTTACCTCCGGACCATTCCGGAACTCCTCGTGACGTCCGGGATCTCATCTGAGACTCCGAACAACTTTCATATTACTGCATATTCATATCTTTACAACCCTAGCGTCACCGAACCTTAAGTGTGTAGACCCTACGGGTTCGGGAGATATGCAGACATGACCGAGACGCCTCTCCGGCCAATAACCAACAGCGGGATCTGGATACCCATGTTGGCTCCCACATACTCCTCGATGATCTCATCGGCTGAATCACGATGTCGAGGATTCAATCAATCCCGTATACAATTCCCTTTGTCAATCGGTATTTTACTTGCCTGAGATTCGATCGTCGGTATCCCAATACCTCGTTCAATCTCGTTACCGGCAAGTCACTTTACTCGTACCGTAATGCATGATCCCGTGATCAAACACTTTGATCACATTGAGCTCATTATGATGATGCACTACCGAGTGGGCCCGGTGATACCTCTCCGTCACACGGAGTGACAAATCCCAGTCTCGATCCATGTCAACCCAACAGACACTTTCGGAGATACTCGTAGGATACCTTTATAGTCACCCAGTTACGTTGTGACGTTTGGTACACCCAAAGTACTCCTACGGTATCCGGGAGTTACACGATCTCATGGTCTAAGGAGAAGATACTTGACATTGGAAATAGCTCTAGCAAACGAATTATACGATCTTGTGCTATGCTTAGGATTGGGTCTTGTCCATCACAGCATTCTCCTAATGATGTGATCTCGTTATCAATGACATCCAATGTCCATAGTCAGGAAACCATGACTATCAGTTGATCAACGAGCTAGTCAACTAGAGGCTTACTAGGTACATGTTGGTGTCTATGTATTCACACATGTATTACGATTTCCGGATAACACAATTATAGCATGAATAAAAGACAATTATCATGAACAAGGAAATATAATAATAATGCTTTTATTATTGCCTCTAGGGCATATTTCCAACAGTCTCCCACTTGCACTAGAGTCAATAATCAAGTTACATTGTGATGAATCGAACACCCATAGAGTTCTAGCGTTGATCATGTTTTGCTCTAGGGAGAGGTTTAGTCAATGGATCTGCGACATTCAGATCCGTATGCACCTTGCAAATTTCTATGTCTCCATCTTGAACATTTTCACGAATGGAGTTGAAGCGACGCTTGATGTGCCTGGTCTTCTTGTGAAACCTGGGCTCCTTGGCAAGTGCAATAGCTCTAGTGTTGTCACAGAAGAGTTTGATTGGCCCCGACGCATTAGGTATGACTCCTAGGTCGGTGATGAACTCCTTCACCCAGATTTCTTCATGCGCTGCCTCCGAGGCTGCCATGTACTCCGCTTCACATGTAGATCCCGCCACGACGCCCTGCTTGCAGTTGCACCAGCTTACTGCTCCACCATCCAACATATACACATATCCGGTTTGTGACTTAGAGTCATCCAGATCTGTGTCGAAGCTAGCATCGACGTAACCCTTTACGACGAGCTCTTCGTCACCTCCATAAACGAGAAACATGTCCTTAGTCCTTTTCAGGTACTACAGGATATTCTTGACCGCTGTCCAGTGTTCCTTGCCAAGATTACTTTGGTACCTTCCTACCAAACTTACGGCAAGGTTTACATCAGGTCTGGTACACAGCATGGCATACATAATAGACCCTATGGCCGAGGCATAGGGGATGACACTCATCTCTTCTATATCTTCTGCCGTGGTCGGGCATTGAGCTGAGCTCAATTTCACACCTTGCAACACAGGCAAGAACCCCTTCTTGGACTGATCCATATTGAACTTCTTCAATATCTTTTCAAGGTATGTGCTTTGTGAAAGACCTATGAGGCGTCTTGATCTATCTCTATAGATCTTGATGCCCAATATATAAGCAGCTTCTCCAAGGTCCTTCATTGAAAAACTCTTATTCAAGTAGGCCTTAATGCTGTCCAAAAGTTCTATATCATTTCCCATCAAAAGTATGTCATCTACATATAATATGAGAAATGCTATAGAGCTCCCAATCACTTTCTTGTAAACACAGGCTTCTCCATAAGTCTGCATAAACGCAAACGCTTTGATCATCTCATCAAAGCGAATGTTCCAACTCCGAGATGCTTGCACCAGCCCATAAATGGATCGCTGGAGCTTGCATACCTTGTTAGCATTCTTGGGTTCGACAAAACCTTCCGGCTGCATCATATACAGTTCTTCCTTAAAATAACCGTTAAGGAATGCTGTTTTGACGTCCATTTGCCATATCTCATAATCATATTATGCGGCAATTGCTAACATGATTCGGACGGACTTCAGCTTCGCTACAGGAGAGAAAGTCTCATTGTAGTCAACCCCTTGAACTTGCCGATAACCCTTAGCGACAAGTCGAGCTTTATAGATGGTAACATTACCATCCGCGTCCGTCTTCTTCTTAAAGATCCATTTGTTTTCTATCGCTCGCCGATCATCGGGCAAGTCTGTCAAAGTCCATACTTTGTGTTCATACATGGATCCTATCTCGGATTGCATGGCCTCTAGCCATTTGTTGGAATCTGGGCCCGCCATCGCTTCTTCATAGTTCGAAGGTTCACCGTTGTCTAACAACATGATTTCCAGGACAGGGTTGCCGTACCACTCTGGTGCGGAACGTGTCCTTGTGGACCTACGAAGTTCAGTAGTAACTTGATCTGAAGTTTCATGATCATCATCATTAACCTCCTCTCTAACCGGTGGAGGCACCACAGAAACATTTTCTTGAGCTGCGCTAATCTCCGGTTCAAGAGGTAATACTTCATCAAGTTCCACTTTCCTCCTACTTACTTCTTTCGAGAGAAACTCTTTCTCCAGAAAGGATCCGTTCTTGGCAACAAAGATCTTGCCTTCGGATCTTAGGTAGAAGGTATACCCAATGGTTTCCTTAGGGTATCCTATGAAGACGCATTTTTCCGACTTGGGTTCGAGCTTTTCAGGTTGAAGTTTCTTGACATAAGCATCGCATCCCCAAACTTTTAGAAACGACAGCTTAGGTTTCTTCCCTGTCGGGGGAAATCGGCCTCCTCGAACACCTATGGGGACGGAGCCCCTTTCTCGGTTCGGCGGGGGGCGGAGGCTGCACGAAGAGCAGGTCGAGGCGACACACGCACAAACGATTTTACCCAGCTTCGTGCCGCACGGATGCGTAAAACCCTACTGCTGCTTGTCTGATTGTATTGGGTTCTTGCCTGAGAGCGCAAGATGCTACAGTAAGCTTGAAGCTGGACGTGGATCGATGGCTACTGGGTTCCTCCCCCCTCTACGTGCGCATGGGCCTCCTTTTATAGCTCAAGGGGTTACCCATAGGTGGCAGTGCAGATGAGGGAAAAAAGGGAAAAGAACTGCGTGTACAGTGGCTGCACAGTGCTATCGCACCTAACTCTGACGGCAGGGGACAAAGGCATTGAATGCCCGTCTGGGTCGCCCGAACAGTGCCGAAGTGGACCGTTAGGGGCGCCCCCGTTTGCCACGATGGCGATCTTGTCAGCGTTGCATGGCACCGCATGCCCCTCGCTGCGCAGTGCCCCGCCACGTGCCTCTGGGGAGAGCCTTAGGGCGACGCGTGGGCGGGTGAGCTGGAGCGCAGGCCTGGGGTGGTGACTTGCCGCGCCTGGAAACTTGTCGCTCGCCAGGCCTTGCCGGGGCGCGTGGTGCGTCGCGGCGAGCTTCTCTTAGGATGCCTTGGTTGGCCTTCCCGGCGAGCTCCTCTCGCCGGGGCCTCTGTGCTGCGGCTTGGTCGTCCCGGCAAGCTCCTCTTGTCGGGGCCTTGCCTCTCCGGCCCGGCAAGCTCCTCTTGCCGGGGTCTTGGCTCAAGCACTTGGTCTTCGTTCGGCCCCAAAGGGGGCCGTGGAGGTTCTTGGCGTTCCCCTGGCAAGCCTTTGCCGCAGGGTGCTGCGACTGCCCGTGCACGAGTTCGGGGTACTAAGGTAACCCTACTTTAGTACACCGACAGGAGCCCCCGGGCCTGGGCCATACACGGTGCCGAGCGTTGTTGGGCCAGGCCCAAACAGTGCACGGGCACGCGCGGCCTGGGTCACGCTGCATCTTAACTCCGCGCCCTTCGCGCTTTCCCCAGGTGGCATGCGTCGAACGCGGCGGCGTGGGGAGTGCCGTGCATGACGTGGGTGGCGTGCGCGGGGCTGAGGCCCACAGGCATGCGTCACGTCGCAGCCGAATTCTTTATTTGGAAAGGCGAAATGCCCGCTCCCCCCTTATAAGCGGAGGGAACAGGGGCAGTTTGCCATTCCGCCAGTTGCCGTTCCTCAAAAATCTCCGCCGCTTCCTTCTTCCCCAAAGAAGCAGCGCTCCGCCCCCGTCGCCTCCAGCACCGCCATCGCCGACGACTTCCCTCCCGCCTCCGCCATGGCTCCGAAGAGCGACAAGTGGAAGGGGAAGGCCGTGAAGTCGGCCGAGGCGCTGCGGCTCGAAGCGCTGCGGAGGGAGCGGGCGACTTTTCCTCCTCGGCTCGACGCGTTGGAGTTGTGGAATAGATTCTACCTCTTCTGGTCGACGGTGACGCGAGCGCATCCGCGCACGCGAGTTCTTCCCGCCGTTGCTCAGGAGAGGTACCCGACCGGGTACCCTTTCTTTGCTGTGTTCTTCCATTGCGGGCTTTGCCCGCCTTTTTCTGAGTTCTTCTGCGACATCATGAACACCTACGGTCTCCATCTCCTTGACTTCACCCCCAACGCTGTTCTGACAATGGCGGTTTTCGCACACCTCTGCGAGAACTTTGTCGGAGTCCGTCCCAGCGTAGCCCTCTTCCGCCATTTCTTTACTCCTCGTGTGGAGAAAGGGGAGCCCCTATCCGGCGGGTTCGCCTGGATTTCCAGGATCGGCAAGAAAGAGGCCTATCTGGAAGGGGAGCTCCGTAGCAGGTGGGAGGAGTGGAGGGCGGACTGGTGTTTGATTGTCGAGGAGAGGCCGCAGCCATTCACTGTCGTGCGCCAAACTCCAATGGTGTGCGGCCGTGATTGGAGTGACGTGGCACCGGACGACGCCAAGCTGAAGATTGCCGTCACCCGGATTCTGCGCCTCAGGCTTGCCGGACTCACCGTCGGCGCCGTTGGCGCGGACTTCCTTCGCCGCCGCATCGCCCCCCTGCAGAAGAAAGGGAGATCTGCGTTGGAGTTCCAGAACGCGGCGGACATCATGAGGCTGCGTCCGGGCCTCAATTTCAATTTCACCGTTCTGGAGCTCGCCGGGATGCTGAAGGAGCTGTTCAAGCACGATCCCGAGCACCCCGAATGGTTCAGGCTGCCGCAGGGCGTCGTCCCCTTGTGCAACAACTCGTCGCTCAGCCGCATCCTCGCAATGATGCCGCTGTGCGACTCGCACGGGATCGACGTGACCTGGCGGGAGCCGGCGGACGACGTCGTGCAGGCCTTCTTCGACGACTTGGTGGAGGTGCCAGTCAACGCCGACGAGAAGAAGGGCCTCACTCGAGACACCACCCCCGACGAGATGGCGTACATCGCCTCCAGGATGGAGGAGGCGGCGGCCGCCGCGGCCGCAGGCGAATTTGGTTTCACCGAGGCCGAGGCAGACGCGGCGGAAGTGGCGAGCCTCGCCGAGCAAGCGGAGCTCGTCGGCGAAGAAGAACCAACCAAGCACGGCGGCGAGGGCGAGCCCGCCCAGGACACGAGCGGCTTGCCGGAGGTTGACGCCTCCTCCTCATAGCTCCCGGGCAGCTCGTCGCAGGTGGAGCCCCCGGCCCAGCCGAGGAGGCGTCTCCGCAAGGCCGGGGAGGTGGTGCGGCAGGCGAGCCAACAACTGCAGCGCCGCATGACACGCTCCTCTGAGGCAGCAGGAGCGGGGTCTTCGCGGGCCGCGGCTTCTGCTCCTGCCGCTTCTCGCGCTGCGGCGGCAGCGGGAGCGAGGCCGCCCACTGCCCCCGCCAAGCGGTCGCGGGAGCCCACTCCCCTGTCTCCTCGCGCCAGGAGCAAGCCGGTCTTTGATTTCTCCGCGCTTAGCCCCGACGACGAAGAGGAAGAAGAGTAAGTTCCTTGTCGAGCTTGTATCCTTTCGATTTCCTGTTGTTGTTTCGTCTTGTCTTACAGCTCATTCGCCCTTCTCCGAATTCGTTCCCTTTCAGGACTCTGGCCCAGAGAACGGCGAAGAGGGCCAAGGTCCCGCTGGTCGACCTCGAGGACGAACCCACCCCCACAACAGGGGATGCACCTGAGACGGCCTTGCTGGACCTGGCAGCTGGTCTTCAGAGCAGCCCCCAGCGCAGCCCCCTGCGTAAGTATATGGTCCACTTTCGCTGTTTGGCGCGCGTGGGAGCTCTTTTTCTTTTTTGTTATTGATATCTAGCTGTTGCTTTGGGTAGGAGTAGAGCAGCCCCAGCAGGAGCGCCCGGAGAGCACTCCCGTTGTGCCGTCTGCGTCGGCTACACCGCCAAGGGAGAAATCTCCGGCGAGGGACGAGCTCCCGATGGGGGAAATTTCTCCGGCAAAGGGGAGTTCTCCGGCAAGGGAGGATTCCTCGGCGAGGGACAGCACCAACAACCCCCCGGCAACGGAGGCCGCGGCCGCAGACCCCGCCACCGGTAACCCTTCCCGCGCGAAAACTTCCCTTGGTTCTTCATTCGTTCGATTTTCTTGTTGGGTGGTTGCTTGATTCTTCTCCCTCCTTCCGGCCACCAGACCCGCCCTCCACGGACTCGATGGAGACCGAGGTCGTCGTCGAGGAGGGCGAGCGTTGTGATGCCGATGACGTTGTCGTCACCGAGGAGGCGGACGACGCTAATGATCCCGTCGGCGACGGAGATGCCGAGGCTACCAAGGGCGCCGCTGCAGCAGCTGGCGAGGGGACCAGCGACCGTACTGACGGCCCTGAGGTTGCGGGAGCGTCGAGCGTTCCTCCGACCGGTGATCCCGCCGCTGCCGCCACGTTGGCCCCCGAGGAGCCCCAGCCAGGTGTCTACCTGAAGGCCGGCGACGACGTCTTCATCAAGCTTCCCTGGGAGTCGAGCTCCAGGGCACCGGTCGAGGGAGAAGTCTTGGACGGGGAGGTGCTCGCCTCTGCTGGGCTGACATTGGTCGACGCGCCAAGCAGCAGCAGCGGCGAGCCCGAGGAGGAGCGGCTGCTCCGAAAGCTTGTGTCGCTCTACCGCGCCCGGCAAGCTAAGGTGGAGCGCCAAGAGGCGCTCGTCGCGAAGGCGGGCGCGGACATGGAGAAGCGTGCCGGGGAGCTCCGGGAGCTCAACCAGGAGGCTCTCCAGTCCTTGGCGGAGGAGCGGAGGCAGCTCGACGAGGCGCGGACGGCCTTCATCCTCGAGAAGGCAGAAGCCGAAGAGCAGCAGAGGCTTGCCGCTGCGGGGCTATCTGCGCGGGAAGGTGAGCTGGTGCAGCAGAAAGCCAGCCTCGCCAGCCACGAGGAGGAAGTTGCCGCGCGCGAGCAGGCGCTCGGTGGGACCCTCAAGAAGGCGCAGGATGCTGCCGCGGCCGCCGAGACCGCCAAGAAGGAGCTGGAGGCGAAGGTGGCGCAGCTCGTCATCGATCTCAAGGCGAGCGGCGAGGAGCTTGCCGCGCTCAAACAGGAGCGTGAGAAGGGTGCCCACACCCTCGGCGAGCTGCAGGACCGCTTTGCTGAGAAGATCCAGGAGCTCAATGCTGCCAAGGACTCCAACGCCGACCTCGAGCTGAAGCTGGGCACCTTGACCAAGGCGCTGGACAGCGCCAAGGAGCGGGAGGCGGCCCTGCGGAAGGAGGTTACGGACAACAAGGCGCTACTAGAGAGCGCCGCCGTTACCCAGAACACTTTCAGGGCGACGGTGGAGCAGTGGATCGAGGGGCTCGTCGACATCGCCGCCGCCATTGACAAGGAGCTGACGCTGCTGGGGATGGAGGGCCATGAGTACCCCTCCGGCGGAAACGTCCCGCCCAGCGTCAAGCTCACTTCATTCTTCAAAGGCGTGGTGGCAGCGCTCCAGCATCTCCGGAAAGCGATCCCGGAGCAGCTGGCCAACGAGACGCGCGAAGCCATATCCGGGGCCCTTGAGAAGGTGTTGGTGAAGATTGTCTTCCGCAACCCCACCATCAGGCTCACCAACGTCCTCAAGTCCCTGCCGGAAGACGCTGATCTGGAGGAGATCAGGGCCCTCGTCGCACCCATCGTGGAAAGGGTGGCCGGGATCAAGAGGATCAAGGGCGACCGCGTGGATTAGGCCGCTCATTCCTTTCTTTTCTTTCCTTGTCGCTGCTAGACGTGTCACAGAAACAGCTGGTTAGAGCAGCGGCAAGTTATACTGTAATATAACTTTTATCTTAGGTAGTTGATTGCACTGTTATTTCCTCTACTTGATTCCGCGCTTTGTATGCTTTTGCCCTACGCTTCTGGGGACTTGCCGGCGTAGGCCTCCGCCTTGCCGCGGGCGCTGAGTGCGGGACGTCAGCAGCCCGCCAGCGGTGCTACTACCGGCAAGAAGCCTTGCCGCGGCTAGCTGCAACTCACTTAGATTGTTGAGCAGGCTCAGGACAAAGTAAGTGTTGCGACTGCAGACGCAGCACACTTAAGCTGTCGAGCGAGCTCGAAACAAAGTAAGGACGCTACTCTGGGTGTAGCACACTTAAGTCGTTGAGCGGACTCGAAACGAAATAAGGGCGCAACTAGCCACGAGCCGGTCCCTCCGCGCACAGGTTTTCCATACAAAGCTTGGTCGTTCAAGGAAGATAACTTAAGAACTTAAAGACTCAATTGCTCAAACTTTGGCAACTTAGCTTTTTTTTTGTCGCTTGCTGCCCGACAAGGCGAGGCTTTCTTGGGCGACGTCTGGCCCATACCGTTATCTTCTCCTCCCCCCTCCCCGGTAATCTTGTGGGCGAGGGGCCCTCCCTTTTTCTCGAAAGAAAAGAGAAGTGAGGGAAAATAAAGGCGCGGGGCTTCGCGGCTCGCCATTGCTCGCCGGGGGTAAGTGCTGCACAACGTGTCAGATAATACATGCGCAAAGTAGAGAGGCATGAAACCGACAAGATGCGCGAGGCGCATGAGCTATGCTTGGGATCTGCGCTCGACTTTGTGCCAAGGATTACATGCAGCTGCGGCAAGACTTGGACAAAGAGGGTGGTTGACGGAACGGGTTCCGACAACCGCGCTGGCAAGGATTTCCCCACGGTCGGCGTCGACTTGTTGGAATCTTGGCGGACTGAGCGCGCCGAAGAACAAGGTCGCCTTCCTCGCGGCTTCTGGCGCTAACTTTTGCGGCTACAGGAGCGGCGCAAAGCTTGCTGGAAGCAAGGAACCCGCTCAGCGGCCTGAAGGCGGTCCTCCTCAAGGAGCAGCTGCTCTTGCTCGGGCTCAGCGTGAGCGAGTACTCGAGGAGGGCCATGCGCGAGTCCGTGAGGAGAAATGCCTCCGCTCCACGGACTGGAGCGGAAATGTACCTGGCCATACCTGAGCTTACCTTTGGCCACTAGACCAGGTTCACACAACCTCGACGCCCCCTACCTGGCGCGCCAAAGATGTCGGGGGAAATCGGCCTCCTCGAACACCTATGGGGACGGAGCCCCTTTCTCGATTCGGCGGGGGGCGGAGGCTGCACGAAGAGCAGCTCGAGGCGACACACACACAAACGATTTTACCCAGCTTCGGGCCGCACGGATGCATAAAACCCTACTGCTGCTTGTCTGATTGTATTGGGTTCTTGCCTAAGAGCGCAAGATGCTACAGTAAGCTTGAAGCTGGACGTGGATCGATGGCTACTGGGTTCCTCCCCCCTCTATGTGCGCATGGGCCTCCTTTTATAGCTCAAGGGGTTACCCACAGGTGGCAGCGCAGATGAGGGCAAAAAGGGAAAAGAACTGCGTGTACAGTGGCTGCACAGTGCTATCGCACCTAACTCTGACGGCAGGGGACAAAGGCATTAAATGCCCGTCTGGGTCGCCCGAACAGTGCCGAAGTGGACCGTTAGGGGCGCCCCCGTTTGCCACGATGGCGATCTTGTCAGCGTTGCATGCCACCGCATGCCCCTCGCTGCGCAGTGCCCCGCCACGTGCCTCTGGGGAGAGCCTTAGGGCAACGCATGGGCGGGTGAGCTGGAGCGCAGGCCTGGGGTGGTGACTTGCCGCGCCTGGAAACTTGTCGCTCGCCAGGCCTTGCCGGGGCGCGTGGTGCGTCGCGGCGAGCTTCTCTTGGGATGCCTTGGTTGGCCTTCCCGGCGAGCTCCTCTCGCCGGGGCCTCTGTGCTGCGGCTTGGTCGTCCCGGCAAGCTCCTCTTGGCAGGGCCTTGCCTCTCCGGCCCGGCAAGCTCCTCTTGCCGGGGTCTTGGCTCAAGCACTTGGTCTTCGTTCGGCCCCGAAGGGGGCCGTGGAGGTTCTTGGCGTTCCCCTGGCAAGCCTTTGCCGCAGGGTGCTGTGACTGCCCGTGCACGAGTTCGGGGTACTAAGGTACCCCAACTTTAGTACACCAACATTCCCAAACCATAATTCATACGGTGTCGTCTCAACGGATTTAGACGGTGCCCTATTTAAAGTGAATGTAGCTATCTCTAGAGCGTATCCCCAAAATGATAGCGGTAAATCAGTAAGAGACATCATAGATCGCACCATATCCAATAGAGTGCGATTACGATGTTCGGACACACCGTTATGTTGAGGTGTTCGAGGCGGCGTGAGTTGTGAAACGATTCCACATTTCCTTAAGTGTGTGCCAAATTCGTGACTTCAATATTCTCCTCCACGATCTGATCGTAAGAACTTTATTTTTCGGTCACGTTGATTCTCTACCTCATTCTGAAATTCCTTTAACTTTTCAAAGGTCTCAGACTTGTGTTTCATCAAGTAGACATACCCATATCCACTCATGTCATCCGTGAGAGTGAGAACATAACGATATCCTCCGCGAGCCTCAACACTCATTGGACCGCACACATCAGTATGTATGATTTTCAATAAGTTGGTTGCTCGCTCCATTGTTCCGGAGAACAGAGTCTTTGTCATTTTGCCCATGAGGCATGGTTCGCATGTGTCAAATGATTCATAATCGAGATACTCCAAAAGTCCATCAGCATGGAGCTTCTTCATGCGCTTGACACCAATGTGACCAAGGCGGCAGTGCCACAAGTATGTGGGACTATCGTTATCAACTTTACATCTTTTGGTATTCACACTATGAATATGTGTATTATCACGTACGAGATTCATTAAGAATAAACCATTAACCATCGGAGCATGACCATAAAACATATCACTCATATAAATAGAACAACCATTATTCTCGGATTTAAATGAGCAGCCATCTCGAATTAAACGAGATCCAGATACAATGTTCATGCTCAAACTTGGCACTAAATAACAATTATTGAGGTTTAAAACTAATCCCGTAGGTAAATGTAGAGGTAGCATGCCGACGGCGATAACATCGACCTTGGAACCATTCTTGACGCGCATCGTCACCTCGTCCTTCGCCAGTCTCCGCTTATTCCGCAGCTCCTGTTTTGAGTTAAAATATGAGCAACGGCACCGGTATCAAATACCCAGGAGCTACTACGAGCACTGGTAAGGTACACATCAATTACATGTATATCACATATACCTTTACTGTTGCCGGCCTTCTTGTCTGCTAAGTATTTGGGGCAGTTCCACTTCCAGTGACCCTTCCCTTTGCAATAAAAGCACTCAGTCTCAGGCTTGGGTCCATGCTTTGACTTCTTCCTGGCAACTTGCTTACCGGGCGCAGCAACATCCTTGCCGTCCTTCTTGAAGTTCTTCTTACCCTTGCCTTTCTTGAACTTAGTGGTTTTATTGACCATCAACACTTGATGTTCCTCTTTGATTTCTACCTCTGCTGATTTCAGCATAGCAAATACCTCAGGAATGGTGTTTATCATCCCCTGCATATTGTACTTCATCACAAAGCTCTTGTAGCTAGGTGGGAGCGACTGAAGGATTCTGTCAATGACCGCCTCGTCTGGGAGGTTAATCTCCAGCAGAGGCAAGCAGTTGTGTAACCCAGACATCTTGAGTATGTGTTCACTGACAGAACTATTTTTCTCCATCTTACAACTGTAGAATTTGTCGGAGACTTCATATCTCTTGACCCGGGCATGAGCTTGGAAAACCATTTTCAGCTCTTCGAACATCTCATATGCTCCGTGTTGCTCAAAACGCTTTTGGAGCCCCGGTTCTAAGCTGTAAAGCATGCCGCACTGAACGAGGGAGTAATCATCAGCACGCTGCTGCCAAGCGTTCATAACGTCTTGGTTTTCCGGGACGGGTGCATTACCTAGCGGTCTTCTAGGACATATTGTTTCCTGGCAGCTATGAGGATGATCCTTAGGTTCCGGACCCAGTCCGTATAGTTGCTTCCATCGTCTTTCAGCTTGGTTTTCTCTAGGAACGCGTTGAAGTTCATGTTGACATTAGCGTGGGCCATTTGATCTACAAGACATATTGCAAAGATTTTAGACTAAGTTCATGATAATTAAGTTCATCTAATCAAATTATAAAATGAACTCCCACTCCGATTAGACATCCCTCTAGTCATCTAAGTGAAACATGATACGACTCGACTAGGCCGTGCCCGATCATCATGTGAGACGGACTAGTCATCATCGGTGAACATCTCCATGTTGATCGTATCTTCCATACGACTCATGTTCGACCTTTCGGTCTCTTGTGTTCCGAGGCCATGTCTGTACATGCTAGGCTCGTCAAGTCAACCTAAGTGTTTGCATGTGTAAATCTGTCTTACACCAGTTGTATGTGAACGTTGGAATCTATCACACCCGATCATCACGTGGTGCTTCGAAACAACGAACTGTTGCAACGGCGCACAGTTAGGGGGAACACGTTCTTGAAATTGTTATAAGGGATCATCTTATTTACTACCGTCGTTCTAAGTAAACAAGATGCAAAAACATGATAAACATCACATGCAATCAAATAATAATAGTGACATGATATGGCCAATATCATATAGCTCCTTTGATCTCCATCTTGGGGATCCATGATCATCTTGTCACTGGCATGACACCATGATCTCCATCATCATGATCTCCATAATCATGTCTCCATGAAGTTGCTCGCCAACTATTACTTCTACTACTATGGCTAACACGTTTAGCAATAAAGTAAAGTAATTTACATGGCGTTTCCAATGACACGCAGGTCATATAAAAAAATAATGACAACTCCTATGGCTCCTGCCGGTTGTCATACTCATCGACATGCAAGTCGTGATTCCTATTACATGAACATGATCTCATACATCACATATATATCATTCATCATTCATCACAACTTTGGCCATATCATATCACAAAGCACTTGCTGCAAAAACAAGTTAGACGTCCTCTAATTGTTGTTGCAAGTTTTACGTGGCTGCAATAGGGTTCTAGCAAGAATGTTTTCTTACCTACGTAAAAGCCACAACGTGATTTGTCAACTTCTATTTACCCTTCATAAGGACCCTTTTCGTCGAATCCGCTCCAACTAAAGTGGGAGAGACAGACACCCGCCAGCCACCTTATGCAACTAGTGCATGTTAGTCGGTGGAACCGGTCTCACGTAAGCGTACGTGTAAGGTTGGTCCGGGCCGCTTCATCCCACAATACCGCTGAAGCAAAATAAGACTAGTAGCGGCAAGAAAGTTGACAACATCTACGCCCACAACAAATTGTGTTCTACTCGTGCAAAGAGAACTACGCATAGACCTAGCTCATGATGCCACTGTTGGGGAACGTTGCAGAAAACAAAAAAATTCCTACGGTTTCACCAAGATCCATCTATGAGTTCATCTAGCAACGAGTGATCGGATGCATCTACATACCTTTGTAGATCGCGAACGGAAGCGTTCAAAGAACGTGGATGAGGGAGTCGTACTCGACGTGATCCAAATCACCGATGACCAAGTGCCGAACGGACGGCACCTCCGCGTTCAACACACGTACGGAGCGGATGACGTGTCCTCCTTCTTGATCCAGCAAGGGGGAAGGAGAGGTTGAGGAAGATGGCTCCAGCAGCAGCACGACGGCGTGGTGTTGGTGGAGAAGTAGTACTCCGGCACGGCTTCGCCAAGCATGTGACGGAGGAGGAGAGGTGTTGCAGGGGAGAGGGAGGCGCCAGGGGTTCAGGGTGCGGCCGCCCCTCCCTCCCCCCTTTATATAGGCCCCCTAGGGGGCGCCGGCCCTGGAGATCTCATCTACCAAGGGGGCGGCGGCCAGGGGGGTGGAGTACCCCCCCAAGGCAAGTGGGCGCCCCCCACCCTAGGGTTCCAACCCTAGGTGCAAAGGGTGGGCCAAGGGGGGCGCACCAGCCCACTATGGGCTGGTTCCCCTTCCCACTTCAGCCCATGGGGCCCTCCGGGATGGGCGGCCCCACCCGGTGGACCCCCGGGACCCATCCGGTGGTCCCGGTACAATACCGGTGACCCCCGAATCTCTCCCGTTGGCCGAAATAGCACTTCCTATATATAATTCTTTACCTCCGGACCATTCCGGAACTCCTCGTGATGTCCGGGATCTCATCCGGGACTCCGAACAACATTCGGATTACTGCATATTCATATCTTTACAACCCTAGTGTCACCGAACCTTAAGTGTGTAGACCCTATGGGTTTGGGAGATATGCAGACATGACCGAGACGCCTCTCCGACCAATAACCAATAGCGGGATCTGGATACCCATGTTGGCTCCCACATACTCCTCGATGATCTCATCGGATGAATCACGATGTCGAGGATTCAATCAATCCCGTATACAATTCCCTTTGTCAATCGGTATTTTACTTGCCCGAGATTCGATCGTCGGTATCCCAATACCTCATTCAATCTCGTTACCGGAAAGTCACTTTACTCGTACCGTAATGCATGATCCCGTGATCAAACACTTTGATCACTTTGAGCTCATTATGATGATGCACTACCAAGTGGGCCCAGTGATACCTCTCCGTCACACGGAGTGACAAATCCCAGTCTCGATCCGTGTCAACCCAACAGACACTTTCGGAGACTTGTAAACCCAAAGTGATGCTTTACTCATGAAATACCTGCACAAATTCTATAATCATTGGGATCTGCCATGGGTTGACTTGATTTGGTCTACTTATTGCAATAACAAAATCCCACACGCCTCAGACCCATGTGGATCATTCTGGTGGAAAGATGTGCTCAAACTCACACCTATCTATAGAGGCATCTCACAAGTGATCGTTCGCAAAGGAGATACTGTGCTAATGTGGAAAGACCTTTGGTTGGATGAGGTCCTTGCCGATTCGCACCCCGTGCTTTTTCTTATGCCAAACTTGAAGATATTTCTGTCAGGGACTTTCTTGAGTGTACAAATCTCAATGAAACCTTTCACCTACCACTATCCATGCAAGCACACAATGAGCTACGTCATATCCAGGAACTCACAGCGCATATTGGCAATGATGAGGGCGAGGACAGGGACTCCTGGATTTACGAGTGGGGCTCTGAGATATACACCGCCAAAGGATATTGCAATTTCTACTTCCGCGAGGCCACTGCACACATTAGCTACAAATGGCTCTGGAAATCCTTGGCCACAATGAAAATCAAAGTCTTCGGGTGGTGTCGTGGTTTTGTCACGGCAGATGTCCTTAGTGTCAGGACTTAGTCGCGAGGCCAACGCATCTATGTGGTAGCTTGAGAGGGGTTGAGTGGGACGAGAGACGCAGGGCGGATCAACACGCAAGACAAGGGTTTAGACAGCTTCAGGCCCCGGGAAACATCATCCGGTAATAACCCTACATGCTGTTTGAGGTTAGGTCTCATTATCATCACGAGGGAGACGCCGTAAACCGGCTCTTGTGTCTAGCCCTAGAGATTATTGATTGTTCTCTCTAGCTTCTAACTTGTCCCTCTTTGGGGAGCCCTGCCCCTCCTTATATATGTTGAAGGGGCGGGTTACATGTGGAGTCCTATTAGGATTAGGACTAGTCTATCTCTAATACAAACCGGATACAAGTCTCGGTCTTAACTCCTTGTAAGGTAAATATTCCTTTCCTCTTAAACCGGCCCACCATAGTTGAACCGGCCTTCTGGGCCTTGGGCCTTGTCATCCGTCTTAATCCGCCCGCCGGGTTACCAATGAGTCATAACGACCAAGCGGGCTGCTTGTAAACCGCCAAGGTCAGGGCGGGTCTTCAGATAAACCACCAAGTCCGGCCGGGTTAACTTCCGACCGGTTTACACCGCGGGGTATATCCCCGACATTAGCCCCCAAGTTTAGCTTGGATTTATCCATGGTAAACTTATGCTGCAAATAAACATAAGAACAAATTTGACAGGTTTGCGCTCCGGGTTAAGAATTCTTGTAAACCGACACCTGATCATCCTTAAGTCCTTGTCATTCCTCCTTCTAGAAAATCCGGGTTAATAACCAGCTTCACACTCAAATTGCTGACATTGGTTTCTCATAGAAAAATACTGTGAAGAATAATCCACTTGAGTCGGCTTCCGAAGCGCCGGTTTTAAGAAAATATTGGTCTTGAAATATTCATCTGATATTCAGCTGGTTTGAAGATGATCCCGGTCTTGAAAACTTGCCGGTTTAACATTACCAAATGGCCGGGTTATAAAAACTGATGATCCCGGATTATGATTGTTGCAGACACCGGGTCATAATGATTGGCTCAAAACAGAAAATTGGGAGATATTTCTCCCTTATATCCATATTACCTGTAGCCCCCAAGTGCCGGGTTGTCATGCTTGCAGCAACCTGGGACATGTAATTGACTGATGCCCATAAAACTTCAACCAATGTAGCCCCCAAGGGCCAGGTCAATAAGATAATATTGAGCTGGGACTTTGATATACACTTCAATGAAAATAACATCATATGATGTAACCCCCATCATGGGGCTTGAATCCATGTCCACAGGGTTAAGAGCCTTTGTGCTTTACCAACTGAGCAGTGGACCCTTCAATATAATGGATAAAAAACTTTGTACCTTGAATAGTTGACAGGAGCAATTGGTAGCCCCCAAGGGCCAGCTCATTACAATGTGATGAGTTGGGTCTTTCAATAAAATGAGCAAAAATGACTTTGCGTTAGCCCCCAAGTGTCATGGTGCATGCTTGCAGCGACATGAGACTTGCATATTTGATATAATCTCAACTTTGAATAATGTAGCCCCCAAGTGCCGGGTTGTAAGCCTGCAGCGACTTGGGACTATTCCTTCAATTATAGAAAATGATAACCATTGCGCTAAAGCGACTTTGAAAACCTTAATCATAATATTAATAACCATAATAAAAATCCAGCCATGTTGGCTATTTGAATAATATAATCCGGTATGAAAACATCATTCATTCAATACCATAATCAAAATTTAGCCAAGTTTGGCTATTTGAATAACCCAATGATTTATAAGCGCAGAATTCCAATGGCGCAATCCAAATATATACTGGCGACTTATAGTCCAAAGCCAGGCCGGTTTAATAAACACCGGAGAATTTCTCATCATAGACTCGCGATTTAGCGTCTTAAAGCCAGGCCGGTTTAACAAACACCGGAATTTATCATCATATTTTATTCAACCTGTTTCTGCATACAACAAGGTTAAAGTGTCCTGGCGGTTTACCGCCGGACGGGTCATAATGCCCAATATATAACCTGGGTTTATAACCAAGGCTGCACTTAAAAATATGAAATATATCATACCTGTGACATTGAATCACATCGTTGGTTTACCAACTTTTGTAGTAAGAGTGATAATCCCAATCTTGAGTACTGATAACTCCTTCCATATTGAGCCAGTTCATGATAAACCGTACCGGGTTGTGATAGACACCGGATTATCCATATATAATACTGGCAACTCGTAGTCAAACCAGACCGGGTTAATAATCGCCGGATTATAATTTGATCATGTACTGACAACTTGTAGTTGAAAGCCGAGCCGGGTTGATACACACTGGTTTACTCCATAATAGGATGGTAACAAAAATCAAACCGGGCAGATAGCCTCAGGTTTTGAAACGAAGACCGTGTTCCGCCAAATTGGCTATGTTGAACCGGTGCAAAATATTGTCGGTTTAAAAACGCAACCAGATAAAATAGCAACTCTTTAAGAAAAGATAATGAAGCAAAAGCGGTGACAAAGACTTTTTGCAAAAGAAGAGCTCTACTGAGCTTGGTCAGATGGAATTATCATGGTCAGACGCAACCAAGCCCCCCGAAGGTGTAGCGATGGTGCCAGTCAGCCAGGACCCCAAAATGACGCGTGGCATTACGCCAGCCAAGTGGCATTGCTATGGTTTGGGTTCGACCAAGCCCCCAAATGACTCTAGGCCCGGAGGCCGACCAAGAGGCGTGACCGGTTCAGACGTGACCGTGTCCCCAAATGATTCTGGTGGCTTTCGCCGGCCAAGAGGTATTGCATCCGTTCGGACACGACCGAGCCCCCAAATGACTCTGATGGCTTTCGCCGGCCAAGAGGTATTGCATCGGTTCAAACATGACCGAGCCCCCAAATGACTCTGGTGGCTTTCGTCGGCCAAGAGGTATTGCATCGGTTCAAACATGACCGAGCCCCCAAATGACCTTATAAGGATAGCTATGTTCTCTTTGGTTCGAATACGACCTATGTTTGAAGAAGAAGCCCCATGTTTGAACCGCGCATCATGGCAGCAGGTCCTCTTCAGTAATTTTTAACCTTTTTGCAAGAGATAAATTCTTCTTGAACCGGGATCTTGAACCGGATATTAAGAGCTTCAAAGCTTTGTGGGAGACATCTTTCCCTTGAACTGGATTTTAAACCTGAATCTTCATTTTCAGCCGGAAATTTTCTGACGGCCTTTAAACTCGAACTTGCGAGAAGTTAATTCCTTTTTGAACCGGACATTGCTAAACCGGATTTGAGAGCTTCAGAGCTTTGTTGGAGAACAAATTCCCTTGAACCGGATTGTAAACCGGATATTTGAGAGCTTCAGTGAGACTGGCTTCCCTTGAGCCGGATTTTGAACCGGAATCCTTTCTGATGACCCGGATCTTCTTCATTGAACCGGGATTTTGTAACTGTCATATACTTTCTAAGCCGGAAATTTTCGGACGGCCTTTAAACTTTCATCAATATAACAGTAGCCTCCAGGACCGGGTTATCTTTTCCTCCATTGTCCTGGGTTTCTTAAACCGGCTGAAACTGGCAAGACTTGCTGCGTCATATCATCATAGCCCCCGAGTCTTAAGATGACTCAAGGAGTTGTCTTGAGATTCTCTGTACTTGACCATAGCAGAAGGTATATATCATCGGTGTTAATAACGCGATGTAAATCCACAGAAGATTGAGGTGATTGCGGCGGGTTATAACTGATCCCATATGAGCCGTGTCAGCAACTCGGCCAATGGTTCCTTCCAACTGGCGATTTGAAGTTTAACCAAACTGTAGTGACGACGACTTGTGCGCCTGCCCGTTGAGCCATCCAGTGCAGACGGCGGCCGATAGTATATGATAATTTGCCTCCAATTAGTTGAAAGAAAACCGCGCTACCCAAGTTGTGACTTGCTCCTACTCAATAAATGGCTCATGCAGACAGATGCGGCCCGGTATGTTGATGTAAACCGGACTGCGGGCGATGACAGCCTGCGCACACGCTGTTGGGTAATTCGCATGGTCCTGACGAGTTGACGCGGGCTGGACCGCAATATAAACCGGCATGGGTTATCCAATAGCTCAGCGATATAATAATCCCTTTTTGCATGAACCGATGGCCAGGGCGGACGGGCGAGTCAACCGGAGTGTCGACGTAAACCGGACCGCGATACTCGTGTCCATGAATGGCATAAAAATTGTCCTGTGCAAAAATATTACAGGACAGAGTAATTGTTCTTTGACAAAAACAATAAGTATTTAATACATAAATTTAGATGGATACCACCTGATTTTTTGGGCGGACAGTAAAACCACCGCAGCATCAGAGGCGGCTCAGACAGATAAGCCGGCAGCGGCATTGTACGCCGGTGCAGACGGGAGAATCGGCACCGTGTTGTAAACCGGCACAGACGGGCGAGTTAATCACGGGCGCAGTCCCGGCAAGCTGATGTAAACCGGGCCACAGGGACGACGACTTGTACGCGTCCATTCAACGGGTAATATCTCACGGACTATCGCCGGGCGGAGTATTATCAGCCCGTGCTCCATACCGTGGTATAAACCACATTTATAGTGAATAATTATCCTGTATACAAAAATATACAGATCAAAGTAATTGTCTTTTGACAAAAATAATATGCACTAATAAAGAAATTTAGATGGATATCACCTGATTTTTATTTGTCGGATGAACGTGGATACTGGGATCAAAACATATCAAAGGTCTGATGTCTCCACGTGACCTTCTCCTCTTGTCTTAATCTCTCATGGAGGACCTGATTGACGTGAAGTCTCCATACAAACCAGCAACTCAAATTGTCCTTTTTTTTATTCTTTTGTCTCGGGTTGTGGAGGAGACAGTAGTAGCAACAGGGTCGCGCTCGGATGGTTTGGAGGCGGAAAACAGCGGCGACTCGGCTCGAGCTCGACGGAGACTGGCAACTCGGCCGCGGAGTCACACAACCAGCGGCGAAGCAGTCCGGATTCATCCCCCATCCGGCGACGATTTAGCAGAAAGCGGCGACTCGGCGATGACGACTCGAAAACGCCGGGCGGACCATTGAGACGGTCCAGCGAGGAGGCGACCCAGCAACATGGAATTGTTCCCTTTCCTTTTTTAGAACCAGGACTCGATGAACACGGCCATCAGATTGCTGATCGCTCTGGACACCGCGGATAAAAAACACTCTTTATCCATGATCTGGTAGGTGCCTTCGTGGCTGTAGATGTAGTAGTACTTAAATAATGCGGCACCCAATTAGTACTAGTCTTGGTCACGTACTAGTGCAAGTACTAGTTGATTCCTTGGATTTTTTGCAGCCGGATTAAACACTCATTATCATCCTTCATCCGTATTGATGTGGACACAAAGAAGCGGTTTGACCCGGATACTGATTACTTGGTGACATCGAATCAGACTCTTGTCCGGTCTCATCTGTAACGAACAAAACGATATGTGCTCGAATCCAATGGGTCGCCGTGCAACGCGTGAGGCGCCGCAGCCAAACCCTAACAACTCTACGGATCTTGTATCTGCTGGCTTCAAAAAATTTAACCATAATTCTGATCTCCCAATAATAAATTTGCCGACTCTGTCCATGGTCGTCCGGATTGATCATGAACCTCTCGATCCCTGAGAAAAATCCCTCCAAGAACTCAACACCACCGTGCGCAGGCCCCACGGTGGGCGCCAACTATCGTGGTTTTGTCACGACAGATGTCCTTAGTGTCAGGACTTAGTCGCGAGGCCAACGCATCTATGTGGTAGCTTGAGAGGGGTTGAGTGGGACGAGAGACGCAGGGCGGATCAACACGCAAGACAAGGGTTTAGACAGCTTCGGGCCCTGGGAAACATCATCCGGTAATAACCCTACATGTTGTTTGAGGTTAGGTCTCATTATCATCACGAGGGAGACGCTGTAAACCGGCTCTTGTGTCTAGCCCTAGAGATTATTGATTGTTCTCTCTAGCTTCTAACTTGTCCCTCTTAGGGGAGCCCTGCCCCTCCTTATATATGTTGAAGGGGCGGGTTACATGTGGAGTCCTATTAGGATTAGGACTAGTCTATGTCTAATACAAACCGGATACAAGTCTCGGTCTTAACTCCTTGTAAGGTAAATATTCCTTTCCTCTTAAACCGGCCCACCATAGTTGAACCGGCCTTCTGGGCCTTGGGCCTTGTCATCCGTCTTAATCCGCCCGCCGGGTTACCAATGAGTCATAACGACCAAGCGGGCTGCTTGTAAACCGCCAAGGTCAGGGCGGGTCTTCAGATAAACCGCCAAGTCCGGCCGGGTTAACTTCCGGCCGGTTTACACCGCGGGGTATATCCCCGACAGGTGGCTTCTTCTCTCTGATCGCCTTAACACCAGAAACATGCTAAAGATAAGACACTACAACATCGGGGACAATTATGGCTGCATTCTATGTGGCAGCACTGAGGAAGAAACGGTTGAACATATGATCTTTACTTGCCACTTCAGTTCAACCTGTTGGGACACCTTGAATATCCAATGGACAACTAATGGAGATCGCCTAAACTGGATCAAGGAAGCCAAATCAAGATGGGACAACCAAATATTTATGGAGATTTTTCTATATACCTCCTGGAGTTTGTGGAAAGAACGAAATAACAAGCACTTTAGGAGAATTGACCCCACGATTGGCTCTTGGGCAAGGAGATTGAAAGAAGACCTCTCTCTACTCATACATAGAGCTAAAGAGAAACACAAGCCGTTCCTCTCAACTTTTATCCACACCTTTGTTGTCCCATAGTCTTCTACTTAATTAGGCTACCTACATATACCCTTATTTTTAGCATGGCTATGGATGTAAGGTTACGACCTTGTACAAAACTTTTTGATACTTTAATTCAATATATACAGTAGGAGCCTCTCCTACTGTTTCAGGTGTCAAAAAAAAACAGACACTTTCGGAGATACCCGTAGTATACCTTTATAGTCACCCAGTTACATTGTGACGTTTGGTACACCCAAAGTACTCCTACGGTATCCGGGAGTTACACGATCTCATGGTCTAAGGAAAAGATACTTGACATTGGAAATAGCTCTAGCAAACGAATTATACGATCTTGTACTATGCTTAGGATTGGGTCTTGTCCATCACATCATTCTCCTAATAATGTGATCTCGTTATCAATGACATCCAATGTCCATAGTCAGGAAACCATGACTATCAGTTGATCAACGAGCTAGTCAACTAGAGGCTTACTAGGGACATGTTGGTGTCTATGTATTCACACATGTATTACGATTTCCGGATAACACAATTATAGCATGAATAAAAGACAATTATCATGAACAAGGAAATATAATAATAATGCTTTTATTAATGCCTCTAGGGCATATTTCCAACAATCTTTGCTTTGAAGGAGTCAAAACTTCAGAAACATAATACACTGGGCACTAAACTTTGAAGGCCTTTCCTTCTTCTTCCCGCTCGACCGTAAGTACTGTACTGACAACTTGTCCTGTAGCTGCAATGTAAAGCAGCAAAGGCTCCTTGCTGATTGGGGAAGCAAGCACCTGCTGGGTGGATAGCAGAGCTTTGAGCTCTGTAAACGCTGCATCAGCTTCTGGAGTCCACTCGAACTTGTCGAACTTCTTCATCAGTCGGTAAAGAGGCAACGCCTTTTCACTGAGGCGAGAGATGAATCGACTTAAAGCGGCCAAGCATCCTGTAAGCTTCTGGACGTCATGCACACGCACAGGACGTTTCATCCGGAGAATAGTACCAATTTTTTCAGGATTGGCGTCGATTCCCTGTTCGGAAACGAGAAAACCGAGTAACTTCCCACTTGTAACTCTAAATATGCACTTTGATGGATTGAGCTTGATATCATACCTCCTGAGGTTGGCAAAGGTTTTAGCAAGGTCAGTCAGCAGCTCGGAACCCTTCCATGACTTAACCACAATGTCATCCATGTATGCCTCCACATTCCGACTGATTTGAGTGAGCAAACACTTCTGAATCATTCTCATGACCGTGGCTCCGGCATTCTTTAGGCCGAAGGGCATGGTGACATAACAGAAGCACCCGAATGGAGTGATGAAAGTTGTCTTGATCTCGTCGGGCCCGTACAGACAGATCTGATGGTACCCTGAATAGGCGTCTAGAAAAGACAAACGCTCACACCCCACGGTCGAGTCGACTATCTGATCGATGCGGGGGAGAGGGAAATGATCTTTCGGTCAGGCCCGATTGATATGTTTAAAGTCAATGCACATGCGAAGTGACTTGTCCTTCTTGGGGACCATGACAACATTGGCGAGCCACTCGGAGTGGTAAATTTCTCGGATGAACTCTGCTGCCAAGAGCCGAGCCACCTCCTCGCCAATGGCCTTCCTCTTCTGAACGGCGGACCGTCGAAGATGTTCTTTCACAGGCTTAAATTTTGGGTCGACTCGTAGACGGTGCTCAGCCAGCCCCCTGGGAACTCCAGGCATGTCAGAAGGTTTCCATGCGAAGATGTCCCAGTTCTCATGGAGGAACTGGATGAGCGCTTCTTCCTATTTGGAGTCGAGCGTTGTTGAGATGTGAGTCGGAGCAGCATTTGGATCGGTCGGGTGAATATGAACTGGCTTCATTTCACCGGACGACTGAAAATCTGACTCTGAAGCAGGCTTCTTGGCTCGTAGCAACTCACTCGAATCTGCAGTCTTCTGATACTCTTGCAGCTCGACCACTGCCATCTGAGCGTCAGCAATCTTTGAGCCTTTCTGAAAACACTCTTCTGCTTTCTTCCGATTGCCTGTAACAGTGATCACACCTTTGGAACCTGGCATCTTCAATTTGAGATACACATAACATGGTCGAGCAATGAAGCGTGCATAAGCTGGCCTGCCCAAAATGGCGTGGTAAGCACTTTGGAAATCCACAACTTCGAATGTCAACTTTTCCTTGCGGTAATTCTTGGAATCGCCAAAAACCACATCAAGAGCAATTTGGCCGAGTGACTCGGCTTTCTTCCCAGGAATGACTCCATGGAAACTCATGTTACTGGTACTGAGTCTGGACATCGGAATGCCCATCCCTTTTAATGTTTCTGCATAGAGTATGTTAAAACCACTGCCACCATCCATCAGGACTTTAGTCAGTCGAGTGCCTTCGACAACTGGGTCGACCACCAAAGCTTGCCTCCCAGGGGTGGCAATGTGCGTAGGGTGATCAGACTGGTCGAATGTGATGGCAGTCTAAGACCACTTCAGATAACTCGGTGTTGCCGGAGCAACCATATTCACCTCGCGGTTAATGACTTTCAGTCGACTTTTGCTTTCAACATCAGCAAAAATCATCAAGGTGGAATTGACCAGGGGGTATCCATCGTCACTATCTTCCTTGCCCTCAACTTTGTCCGACTCCTTTTCCTTATCTTTGGACTGTTTGCCCTGAAACTGCTGGATCAGCAGCCGACACTGTCGAGTGGTATGCTTTGGGTAAATGAGTTTACCCTCTTCGTCTTTCTTGGTGTGGATGTGACATGGCAGATCCAAAACATCATTTCCATCTTGGTCCTTAACTTTCTTGGGGTTCCAAGGCCCCTTGGGTTTTCCCTTAAATTTTCCCTGGGTCACGGCCAGGGCCTCTCCAGGAGCGGCTGGCTCGGCCTTCCGCTTCTGTTTCCGACTGGAATTTCCTCCGGTTTCCTAGGCGACTGCCTTGAGCTTGCCACTCCGGAGTCGATCCTAATCTTCACCATTAGCGTATTTGGTGGCAATCTCCATCATCCGATTCAGAGACATTTCTCCGGTTCGACCGAACTTCAGATTCAACTCTCTGTACTTAACGCCTTCTTTAAAGGCACAAACTGCTTGATGATCTGGAACATTTTCAACTATGTGATGCAAAGTGATCCATCTCTGGATGTAATCCCTCAGAGTTTCATTCGGCTTCTGCACGCAAGACCGCAATTCTGTAAGACCTGCAGGTCACTTGCATGTTCCTTCAAAGGTTGTGACAAACACTCGGGAGAGGTCCTCCCAAGTGTAGATGCTGCTGGGTGCTAACTGATTTAGCCACGCTCTGGCTGAGCCTTCTAACATGAGAGGCAAATGCTTCATAGCTACCTCATCATTGCCACCACCAATCTGGACAGCCACTCGGTAATCTTCGAGCCAAGTGTCAGGCTTAGACTCACCGGTGAACTTACTAACTCCAGTCGCCAACCTGAAGTTGGGAGGAATCACAGCGGCTCTCATTGCTCGACGGAAACATTATGGTCCTGAAACATGTACTCTGCTACTGGCAGGAGCATCTCTGTCATGGCCTTCTCGGTGAGCTCTGTTCCTATCGACCAAACCTTGAACGAGAATGGATCTCGCATCAAAGCCTGGTTCTCTGGGGTCGACTGGAATTCTCCGCCCAACACTGTGAGGACGCCTGTCATCCTGCTGTCGAGGCGCATATGATTCGCTCCTCGGGGGAGGGGTTGGCACTCGACGTCGATCATCATGATCGAATCGGTGATCATACTGCTCGTTCCTTCTGTACTGATCATGCCGGTCTCCACGTCCCTCACGCCTCGGGGCCGATCTTGGGCTGTGAGCCGACTTGACTGTATTCGCTGCAACGGATCGACTATGGATCCTATTCCGCGACTGAGAAACAGCGGAATTCTGGTTTCCCGCTGCCCGGAGCAACGCTCTGATTTGCAACAAGCCCCTACCAGCCTCTGACTGGGAGGGCTGAATCGACTCTGCTATACGGGCCGCGGCCGCCAAATTCTGAACCGGAGTTCGATATACCTGCGTAGGTGGGAAGAGTTGACGTCGACTGGATTCGGGAGCCCGTTGACGCGCTCGCTCGTCGAGTACTCGCTGGAGATTCTCCAATCGAGTGCACTCGGCCAAGTTAGCCAAGCGCGCGTCCTCCAAGGCCCGGGCCTCGGGGGTTTCTCCAACGATAGGAGTGTGAAGTGCATCCATGTTCCGGCAGCGAAGCTCCTCTCGTTGCACTAACGTGAGAGGCTCGGGGAGATACTCCTCGTGGAGATGCGACGGGTCGCCCCCGCCCGCGCCTCCGTCGGTGCGGGGAAAACCGGGAGGATCGCGGGGCCCATCGATCACCAGGACCTCCGCCGCTGGGTCACTGTTGTCGCATTCGGATGCGGTCTCTGCGGAGCCAGTCGACAGGTCGAACAGGCCGTAGAGGGACTCGTCGGGCTCGATTGCCGCAACTTGTGGGGTGGCTGACTGGCGAGCCACTGGATGCCTCACCCACCTCTGAAGCCTCGATCGACCAGAGTGCTTGCGCCGGCGAGAGACAAGGCGGGGAGATGACACGGGAGCCGACCGATACTGGGTCGACGGCTGCTGCAGGAGGACGCCACGGACACATGCGCGAAAGTGAGTCGCACCGTGAACGGGGAGCGCGTCGATGTCGAGTGGAGCCTCCTGAAGCCAAGCGGAGTCATCGGCGATGAACGTGAGCACGCCGAGACGGATCTCGCGGCCCTCCACCAAAACTCCGCACGAAACCATGATCAAAGGGATCGGAAAAATCGCAACTTCTCCAACTAGGCGCTAAGACTCCTAGCCCCAAGGTGGGCGCCAACTGTCGTGGTTCTAACTCTAACAGTGATGTAGGGGGTATGTATGGAGAGGCTAGATCTTAGCTATGGAGGAGTTGTAAGCACACAAGGATTTACGAGTTCAGACCCTTCTTGGAGGAAGTAACAGCCCTACGTCTCGGTGCCCGGATGCGGTCGATTGAATTATGTGTGTGTGAATAACAGGGGTGCGAACCCTTGATACTGAGAAGGGGGGTGGCTTATATAGAATTCGCCAGGCCCCTCTAGCCCTTAGTAATGCGGGGTTTAAAGTACATTAAGACTGGGAATTACTGGTAATGTCCCTAATAAAGTGCTATGATGACCATAAAAGCTACTTAATGACCGACCGTTTGTGTGCGGAGTGACTTTATTTCTCCTGGCAGTCGAGTGGTTGGCTTCGTGGTCGACTGATAGCTCCATGGTCGAGTGTCTTGAATCCGTCGAGTGGGATACCTCCAAGTCGATTGAAAGGTGACTTCTTCTAGGGATGTCCTTGGGTAGGGCACCTAGGACAGGCCCATGCCCCTACCCTAGGTACATAGCTTCATCACCCGTCGTCACTGCTGACGCCAGTGGGCGGCGACCTGGCGGTGCGCCACTGTAGCAGACTCAACCCGGCCACTCCGTGACGACCTACAAGACGCAAACAGTGCCCCCTGGCGCACGGGGTCTGCGCACAGAGAACCCGGCAAGCCCTGGCATCCGGTGGGTCCCAGCGGCGGCTCCCAGGACAATGACAACCCGGCCCTACGGCCTTGTAACTTTACCATTGTAACTCTGGGGGTTGACCTATAAAACCCCCAGCAGCCCTCATGTACACGGGCAGAGCCACCGCATGCACACCACACACGATCAGACTAGCCACACCCACACACAAGGAGAAGGAGCAGTCTAGAATTTTTGTCCAAAAGGACTACCTGCCCAACAAAATTTACAAAAAAGACTACCTTCGGGTGAAATTGACAGAAGAGACCAGCCCAGCCGTGGCGGCAGGCGTGCCAGCCGACGCGTGGCACCTGCCGCCACGCCGGCAGGCGGCAGCCCCTTCCACCACATGGGCGTGGCGACAGCAGGCGCATAATACCCAGCAAGCCCCAAGAATGGAACAGGGGGCTGCATGTGCTCCCTGCTGCTTAGTGGGGTGGCGGCAGGACTGTTTGTCTGGTGCTAGTTTCATCTATGTTTTGTTTCGTCTACGTTTCGTTTTGTCTGACGAATAATACCACATATTCGTATGTTTCTGCTATTGATTGCTAGGTATGCCGTGCACTATTTTTTACAAATAATAATCATTTATTTATAAATAATAATACGAGCCTCCATCGCGGGCCTCATCATCGGCCTTCTTGCACCGGCCGAAACGCCCCGCGGAACATCACCGCCACAGGCCTCACCGTCGGCCTCCTCGCGTCGGGTGATTCACCCGGCGGACCTTCACCGCCGCGCGTTTCATCGTCGGCCTCATCGCGCCGACCTCCTCGCCCGGCGGACCTGCTCCACCGCGTGCCTCATCGCCGGCCTCTTCGCACCGGCTTCGTCGCCTGGCAGACCTTCGCCGCCGCAGGCCTCATCGTCGGCCTCCTCGCCCTAGCCTCATCGCCCAGCGGACCTACTCCGCCGCGGGCCTCATCGTCGGCCTCTTCGCATAGGCCCCATCGCCTGGCGGATCTTCGCTGCCGCATGCCTCATCGTCGGTCTCATCGCCCAGCAGATCTTTGCCACCGGAGGCCGGCGACGAGCCCCACGATGGAGCAGGTCCGCTTGGCGATGAGGCTGGCGCGAGGAGGCCGGCAATGAGGCCCGTGGCGGTGAAGGTCTGTCGGGCGATGATGTTGGTGCGAGGAGGCCCATAATGAGGCCTGCGGCGGGGAAGGTACACGAGGATGCAGATGGGCGTTGAGGCTGGCGTGAGGAGGCCGACGATGAGGCCTGCGATGGAGCAGGTCTGCCGGACGATGATGCCCGCGACAGTGAAGGTCCACCTGGCGATGATGTCAGCGCGAGGAGGCCGGCGATGAGGCCTGCGGCGACGAAGGTTTGCCATGCGATGAGGCCGACGATGAGGCCCGCGGCGGAGTAGTTTCGTCGGGCGAGGAGGCCGACGATGAGACCGCGACGGTGAAAGTCCGCCGGGTGAATCCCGACGTGAGGAAGCCGACAATGAGGCTTGCGATGGTGATGTTCCGCCGGGCATTGAGGCCGGTGCGAGGAGGCCGATGATGAGACCCGCGACGGAGGCTCGTATTATTATTTGTAAATAAATGATTATTATTTGCAAAAGTAGTGCACTATATGTATAGGAATCAACAATATGGACATACGAATCTATGGCATTATTCGTCAGACGAAACAAAACACATACGAAACAGAACACAGTCGAAGCATCATTATTCATCAAACAAAACAAAATGCAGACGAAACGAAACGTAGGCAAACAGTCATGCCACCAAGCCACTAGGCGGTAGGGATCACATGCAGCCTCACGTTCCGTTTTGGGCGTTGGTTGGCTGTTATGCGCCTGTCGCCGCCTGGCCTTGTAGCGGCAGGGCTGCCGCGTGCCGGTGTGGCGGCAGGTGCCACGCGTTGGCTGCCGCGCCTGCCGCCACGGCTGGGGTGGTCTTTTCTATCAATTTCATTTGAAGGTGGTTTTTTTGTCAATTACGTTGGACAGGTGGTCCTTTTGGACAAAAAATCAGCAGTCTAAGCTTTGGTCTGCCCTCCTTCTTCCTCCATACAACTCCAAGAGCAGCTTTGTTTTGATACATATAAACCAAACTCGACAGGACTAGGGGTGTTATCTCTCCGGAGAGCCCCGAACCTGGGTATGTGTTGCGTCCCACGCTCACTCATGCCGACCTCGCGTATGGAGCCCACCGGTGCCCTCTAGCCTCCTCCTCTCTTTAGCCATCCCTTGGATCTATCGTGCACCCACCACGACAGTTGGCGCCTACCATGGGGAAGCTCGAGATCCCGGCCGGAGACATGTTTTAGACGGGGCTCCTCTCCGACTCTGACGAGCCCGTGACGCTGGAAGAGGACGTCATCGGCGCGCTCGCCGCCTCCTTCGCCGCGCCGCGCATCTCCGATGCGCCCACAGCCGATGAGTACCCTAGCGGGGTGCTTGACATCTCCGACTCCCCCATTTCCCTCGGCGACGGTGCTCCCACCAGGGCGATGGGCCTTTGCGTGGAGGTATTCGTCATCGACACCAGCACCTCTTCTTCGTCCAGCGCGGCGAGGAAGGCCGCCGAAGCCAGGGACACAGTGGATCGTGCCAACGCGCCCAACCCGTTGCGCGCCACGATGCAGAGCCTTCGCGTCCCCATCGCCACCAACGTCGACGCCTCCAACGTCGCCGAGACTCGGGCTCGGCTCGAGGAAGACCACCAGCGCTTGCTGGACCTGTCCGAGATGCTCGCTGGGATGGTAGCTACTGGCCTGGGTGTGGCGAATAGCCGGTTGTCGATTCATTGACAAACTAATTAGAGCCCATCAATAGCAATTGATGAGCCGCCTGATGATAACTGCAGGCCAGTTACGAATGCCCTTTCATGCTTTTCATTTATTCACGCACGCCCATATAATCCCCACGACGGGGTTGCTCCTTCTCCACTGACCTCACTTCCGCAAACCATCATCAGACAGCCATGGGTGATTCTTAGGTCTCTAATTCAATCTGATCCTATTTTCCTTCCTAATCCTACACCCCCTCTGTCCCCAATTCTATCTAGATTTAGACTTTGGTTCATACTGTTCTTTCTGCTCACAAACAGGTTCTCTAGGTTGATGTATTTCAGCTCCGTTCTGCTGGATAGAAGATTTACGCCTTACCCATTTGGAAGGTGATGCATGAACTAGGAAAATTTGAATTATGCAAGTAGATCTCATTTTTATTACAGCTATGTGTTCCTTCTGAAAAATATAAACTACAGATTCTCCATAAGACGAACTTTTCGACTGTGTAGGGAATTTGATAAGACTTCAATTTTCACCAATTGCAAAATCTGCAACGATCTTTTTTCACCAAATAAATATTTATGTTGCTCAAATGGTGCTCGACCACTTCTTTGATAGTGAATAGGGGAAAACTTATTTAGTTGGTTATACTGTTATTCAAAATGGCATCTAACATTTTTGTTAAACCAGGGGATTCAGTTCTATCTTGAATTTCAAATAAATTTTATTTCCCTTGTGTGACATAACTGCGGATGAAACTACTCGTGAGGACTACCTCCAAACTAGAGATTAATCATGTTATTTTAGGAGTGAATACGAGACTCCATCGAATTAAACAGGTGTGATGCTGTCGAGAGGGAACAGGTCCTTCTACTTCATCAACTGTGTCTTCGGAGCTTATAGAGCAACATATAAGATATACTGTAAATTCGCCTTCATCTTACAGAAAAATCTCCGCTCCATTGACTTTACTATTCGGGTTACTTAACAAATTATCTCACCAAATGTGATGCAGAGGATGAAGGGTTGTGTATTTATTTCCGAAAGTCTAGGTAAATTATTTTTACTAGATTTTTCAACTGTCTGCTACCCTCTCTTCAATAGATGAACTTCCTTTCACTAGTGCTCGCCTATTCCTGCCCATAGCTAAAACTGGAGTATAGATGAAGCGATAGCTATAGAAGCTGGAGTTGGTGGATGATATTGCTTTATTTAAAAACAACATGGTAATTTATGGGGCATGAAAAATAGATGGCATGCATCCCATGATGGACCTTTAAGGAATGTGATGGCACTGAGGAGAACCACCACCATTCTGTGTCATCGCTAATGATTGTGCAACACATGTGCTTCAAGCACTCCAGTGAAAAGCATTGATCGATGATAACAGTAGTATAGGTAAGAGTTCACCACAAGTCTTTGTTTCATTGTTTGTGCATATCATTTTGTCTTTTGAAATTATTTTACGTTTTCTTTTCTGGTTATGCAAGCCATGTATTATTTGCAAGAAATTATAGTCCAATTATTATTGCTTATGTTGCAGCCATCATTAGGACGCCATAACGAAAATGGCGTGTGCCAAGATAGGCAGGTGAAACGACAGCGAGCTTGAGAGAAGTTTCCATTACGTAGATAATATGTATTCTAGTCCTTTTCCTCTTAACATTTTTCTCTGGTCTACCTTCCTCTAAATTGAGTTGTTTGGAATTGGCTGACCACATGCCAAAAGAAGTGATACTTGGAGTTAAGCAATATTTGCAACTTGGTGACAAACCGCCCATTAGATCCAGCTGTGTGTCTCCACATAATTACACAAATTTCTACCAATTTACTACAAAAATGGATGGGTGCGGCAACGCACACCATCATGATCTAGTATGAGTTATTACCAACAGTCTGTTCCAACTTCACATGGATACGCATCCATCATGCCAGAGCAGATAAATCAAAGAAAAGTGTCTAATACTAAGAACCATTTTTAATTTCAGGACAAGTAGAACGTAAGCTATGCACTTTAGGTTCCTGTGTGCCATCATAAACATGATCTAAAGGTATAGCAAATTTATGATCTAAAGATGTTGCAAGTACAAAGACAAGAAGCCTCTTACCTTTGCCCAGAAGCTCTTTGAGCAAGCCAATACTTTTGCAGAGAAGCAGCCTATACGCCAAGGATGCCTAAAATACTTTTGCAGAGAAGCAGCCCCAAGCCCAGAGAAAAAGAGCAGCCTAAAACAGGATCAGAAGACCATAAACATGATCTTAAGCTGCAGCAAGTTTATGCTCTAACTCTAAAGGATGTAGAGAGTAGAAAGACCAGAAGGCTATTACCTTTGCCAAGAGCCAGTACTTCTGCAGAGAAGCAGCCACAATTTTTAGAAAAGGAGGATGACCCCCGGCCTCTGCATCTGGGCGATGCATACAACCACTTTATTAATTATTTTCACAAGACCTTACAAAGTAATACAACAGTAAGACTAAAGCCGCCGTCTAAGCACCTCTATCCAGCTGATGAAGGGGCGCAGATAGTCTGGGCCTAATACCAAACAGACATTGCAGCCAAACCTAACATCTAAGACCTGAGAACCCATCCAGGACGCCTGCCGGGCATGGGTCTCACCGGTCCGGCGTGCACTCAGATGTCGTCGCCGCCAACTGCCACCGCTCCATCTTCAGAACTTTACTGATGCATCAACCTTGCTCGGTCTAGCTATCGTCGACGCCACCATGGCGCCAAACGACACCTCCTCCCTGCGCGCAAACAGCTGAGCACGTCGCGGTTGCCACTGATACACCTCAGCGCCATGCTGCCAGGTATCACCAGCCGACACGGCTTGAAGTCCTTGGAAGATCTGTCGTGCGTAGCACCTGCCGACCAGGCATGACAAAGTGTAGCACCTGTCGGTCAAGCATGACTTGACATCACCACCGAAGCTCCGTGCAAGACGAAGCCGCTCCACCTCCTGCCTCTGACATCCAGCGCTGCTCCGCAAACGATGCTCCCAAGAGAGAAACGACACTGCAGTGCTGCCATCGTCCGATCTGGAACACCAGATCCTAGGGTTTCCCCCGGAGCAGCACGAGTGGGTTGACAATAGTTACACGACGATGCCTTCATCAAGGTAACGGCGAGAACGCCGCCATCGCCTGCCGTCGGCTCGGTTTTCACCGGCAACCATGTCTCCCCTACTCGCACCCGGGACAAGATGATGTATCTCGAGATCCGATCACCAAGCCTCTGGCCGGCCATCTCGAGAAGAAGATGACCACCACGTCCACCAGTGTCACCACGCCGGGCACGCGTTGCCGCCGGCACCCCCATGGTGCCTAGAGGCCGACAAGCCCCGACGAATCCCGTGCCTCGCCAGCTGCCATGGCCCGGACCCTGGCACCACCAGATCCAGATCGGATCGGGGTCCAGGGCCCCAAGCCGCAATCGCCGCTGAGGCAGCACCACTGGACGGTGCCTAGCCCTCCAGCCCGCCGCCGAGTCATCGCCGAAGCTCCGCCGCGCCACGCCGCCAAGCCGCCGCCTGGATAACTCGCGCCGCCACCAGAGAAGCCACAGCCGCCACGCGTTGGAGAGGCCTCAAGCCGCAGCTGCACCGCCGCTAGGCAGGGGCGCCGCCACCCGGCACGCCCTCCGCCGCTCCGCTGGGCCCCGCCCAGCCCAGCGCCGTCTCACGCCACGCCGTCCCGTGCCGGACGCCAACCGCAAGGAGAGGGGCAAGATCCCCGCTGCCACCAACGTCGGCCGGTCTTTGCCCGGCGGCGCTGTGCGGTGGCGGCGGGGGGAGAGAGATCGACGAGGGAGGACGAGGGGCGGCGGCTAGGGTTTCCCCCGAGGACGCTCGCGGGAGCGGCTTGGGGGTCGGGCCTACCTGAGGCTTTGCGCTAGAGGCCTTCAAGAAGCAGCCACAATGCCAACAATGCCCGAGCCCAGAGCAAAAGGGCATATATATGTGCAGACACACACCACACCAGCTGATACTTGTAGGAGATCTACTTCGGTACCACCCCCCCGCTTAACGTATAAGGGCATTTTGGGCATACGGTGCTTAACGTATCCTGCGCCGTATGCGGCGTGACCATACAGGTAGAGCCGAGCGCACGGCTCGAGCCGATACGGCCGACTTGCAACTACCCTCTCCCCGTCGGGCGAAAAAACCCACGACCTGCGCTGATCACGCGGCCCATTCCAACGTCGCCCCGCCCCGCCGATCGCCGCCCTTACCCGCCAATAGCCGCCTTTCCTTGCCGATCTAGCCGTGATCACGCTGCCAATTCCAACGTCTTCCCGTTCGGCCGATCGCCGCCTTCTCCCCGTCTTCACCCGGGATCTGGCCGGCGCGGACAGATCTTGGAGTCGCCCGCCGTACGTGATGTCGCCTCCGTGGAGGTCGTCGCGGTGACGTGGCCTACGTGGACGCCGTCGCCGCCCGCAACTCCGTGATCAACCTCTCCGGGAACGCCCTCGCCGTCCGGAGCCACGCCAGGCCGGCCGAAGTGCACGTGCATGCCATGTAAGCCGTCTAGTTTGTCAAAAAATTGAATTTGTAAATAATTATGTGCAATCAATTGTTAGATAAGAATTTCTCATCTGTATGATCGTAGTACATTTAATTTGATTTAAAATTGATAGATCAATTTTTATTATAATATTGCAGTGTTGGTTGAGAGATCATTTAATGGATAAAGAAACTGGATTTACGAATCTGTTTTTGGACACGAGTGAGTGGGATGGTAGCGATAGTGTTGATCGTACGAATGGTAATGATAGTAACGATGATGATGATGGCAGCGATAATGAATCCTGGTCGTCGTACGATAATTTACCTGAGGAGGATTTTGAAAAGAAGGAGGAGGGTGCTTGTAGTGAAAACGTAAGTGTCGTGTACATTCTTTTCGTCGGATGAAGAACCATATGGTACTTACACGTGCATATGATTTTTTTATGTGCAGGAGGATATTGACGTTCAGAACGAGGAAAATCATGGTGTTGAATCTTTCGGGGATAACATAAGCCAGGTTCGGTCCAAAATTTAAGATGTCATTGAATAATAAAAACTTGGTAATGACAACTTACACTTTCTTATGTGGAATATTGTAGGCTAACTTTGATGGTTGGAGTGGTGAAGATGGATATGAGCATGAGGATGGAGCTAATATGGACATTGAGGAAGCTGAAATCTAGCAACGTGCGCTGGAGACACAGTTGAAGGTTATGGGTATGACATTTGCATCACAATGGGAGGCTCACATGTTCTATAATAACTACGCCAAAAATCGTGGATTCAGTATCAAAAAAGATACGGTGAAATGAGGAAAAGGACTTTCAATCACTATTCGGTATAGGAGATACGTTTGCTCGAGGGCAGGAAAATGTCTCAGTAAATTTTTAAACCCGGAGGGCCGTACCCGCAGGCTAAGACCAGAGACTCGTTGCGAGTGTGGCGCACATTTAGTCGTGAAGTTGGACAAAGGACGTGGAGTTTGGTTTGTGGCAGCTTTTATGGATGATCACAACCATTTGTTGGCTAGACCAGATGAGGTGGTATTTCTGCGGTCACATCGAGTGATGGGAGATCACCAGATAGCTGAGATCTTGGCGATGGAAGGAGCTGGGATCAGAAAGCATATCATCGTCGACAACTTCATTAGCAGGTATGGCTCGTATGATAAGTGTGGGTTTCTGAGACGAGACGTGTACAACCTATGTTGCCGAGAAAAAAAGAAGTTGATTGCTAAGGGTGATGCTAACACGACAATCGGGATTATGAGGAGCAGAAAGGAAAAGGATCCAGAGTTTTTCTTTGAGTACGTGCTCGATAAGGAGGGCCGTTTGAAGAGCATGTTCTGGTGCGATGCACAGTCGCGGCGGGACTATCAGTTGTATGGAGATGTGACGGTGTTCGACAGCACGTATAAGATGAACAGATATGGTATGCCGTTCATTCCCTTTGTTGGTGTAAATAATCACCGTTGCACCACAGTTTTTGGTTGTGCCATTGTGTCCGACGAGACCAAAGCGACGTATGTGTGGCTGCTCCAGACATTCCTGAAGGCCAATTGTCAGAAAAAGGCAAGGTCAATCATCACAGATGGAGACGATGCAATGATACGAGCTATTTGGTTGGTTTTGATTGATGTGTTGCACCGTCTCTGCTCATGGCACGTGGAAAAAAACATGTAGAAGCACCTTAATTACAAATCGCTAAATGAGTTCAGGGCACTCTTGTACTACTCCACCTCTCCAGCCAACTTTGAGGCGAGATGGCACGCTTTCGTCCGTAAATGGAAGACTGATAAAACAGAAGATTGGGTGAGTAGGATGTACAGGAAGAGGAGTCTGTGGGCAGCATCAATATCTGTCAGATGGTTTTTTTCTGGGTATGCGCAGTAATCAGAGGAGTGAAAGTCTTAACTCTTGTCTTCACCTGCACTTGGACGGCGGTATGGCTATTGTTGACCTAGTTGTGCATTATGAGAATTGCACAGTCCGACTACGTGAGAATGAGGCGCATAATGACTGTGTTTCAAATCAGTCATTGCCACCATCGGTCACAGAATATAAGGATATTGAGAAGCATGCCGCCGAAGTATTCACTCATTCCAATTTTTATATTCTTCAACAAGATCTGAAGAAGATGGGAGAGCTTGAGATTTTTGAGACGCTAGTGGGAGTTGACTGCCACACCTTCATCATGACATGGAGAAATAACCGCAAATTTCAGTTCAGCGTGAATTATCGAGCTGAAAACTCTGAGAATACGATAGACTGCAGTTGTGGACGAATGCTTCAGAAAGGATTGCCTTGCAAACACATTCTGTATGTGTTGGTTCATCTCAAAATATCTAAAATACCTAAGTGTTGCATCCTTAAGAGGATGTCGAAAGTTGCGAGAGGTGGGCTGCCTGCACAGCGAAAGAGTGACTTGTTTGGCTGGGGTTGGACAGGGGCAGAGCAGCGTGCTCGCTATAGTCAACTCAGTATAACAGGAGCTGAAGCTTTTCATGTTGCTTCAAATGATCCATTCGTGTATGATGAGTTGATGCAGTGTCTGCAGAATATAATAGCGAAGAAAAAGGTCCCTGATGATGATGCTGTTGGTAGTAGAAGAAATGTGCATGAGGAGCCACGTCAGCCGGAACAACATGTTGATGTCATAGGTGATCCCGTGAAAGTTTCCATGAAGGGCGCCCCTAAACAGAGCAGGACAGGGCGGGCAAAGAAAGATCCAAATGTTACAAAAAATGGAAGACCAAAATCTTTTTCTGAGAAAAAACCCGGTCCTCTTTGTGGCATTTGTAAGAAAGAGGGCATAGATGGCAAACGTGCCCTCAGAATGAAAAGTAAGTTTTTCATTATTTTAATTATTTTTTGGTTCTCTCTTTACAATTGTCTGATGAGTTGTTTACAATTTGTTATGTAGGAACCGGGCATAAAGATGAAGTATTTATAATCAATTGAAGGCACTGGCAATTTCAATTTATTTGTTTAAGGATAAGAGACATGGCACTTTGAGTTTATTCTTTAAGCCACGTTGTTCGACGAAAGTCAGTAGCACTTTCAGTTTATTGGTTTACGAATAATAGACATGGCACTTTGAGTTAATGTTTATGCCACCTTGTTCGATGTTATGAGACATGCGATTTATATTATTATGTGTGAAACATAATATATTTGTATGAATGTGTTACTACTGTCATGACTTAGTCAACTTATAAACATTTTTAAAATTTAATGTATGTGACAAACTTTTTTTTAAAAAGCCCCAGCCGTGGCCGGGCGCGCGGACAGTAAACTACAACGCCTTCTGGCGAGGCCTTTCGGCCGCCGAGCGGGGAGGCCAAGGCGTACAGCAGGGCATTCATTAGTGTTCTGTAGCGAGCTTGTGAGAAGGCGAAGACGCGGGTATGTAAACCGGTCGGCGCGTCTCTCCGCGGGCGAGGTGGGACTAAACCTACTCGGCACAACGCGCCAGCGTCCCTATCCGCACACGAAGAGTATCAGCCCACGCGCCCGATGCGCGTCGTTTATGGGCCGACAGATCGCCATATTCCCCCGTCGGAATCGTTGCATGTGTCCGCTGGCTGGGGCGGGACGAGACGTGTGCCACCGGGCGCGCGGCTGTCGGTCGGCCGGCTGCTGGGCCAGCAGACCCGCGCATGGCGCATGGCGAATGGTGCGAGCCCACACTAGCTGGACTGCGCGGGCCCGCCACTTCCTCGGTTGTCGGCCACCACACGGGCTGGGCTGGAATATTCATCGGATCCAGCGCCGCTGTTGCCACCAGAATCGATGTGGGAAATTGTGCAGGTTTTATCCACATCGCGCCAACTCAGGACGGCGAGTAGGAACAACAACAACAATACATGTAATATCGCAGAGGCAAACTGATACATTTTAGGACAGAAAAAAATATTGCTTGCCCACACGCATTTAAATGTGTAGTGTCACACGAAAGCAATAAATAAAACGTGAAAAACTGTCGAAATCTATCCCAGTGCCATGTCACATTACAATCGATCAAAGTATCCAACAACGGTAGGGAAACCTTCTACGGGACTAAAACCCTACCGATGCTAATACCTATTCCTTCTCCATGATTTTAACAATTTTCATCTTCACTTTCTCTAATTTGTTGACCTCAGAAAAAATGATTTCCACGACAATATGTGGCCTTGACTCATTAATCTCTTGCTGGTCAAATTCATGTGTCCAGCGATCTCCGTCCCAGTATTTTATGCACCACATCACAAAAAGTCCACAAGACACTCTACAATAAACATGTGTGATCAGCTTAGGATATAGCATGCACTTCCTTGTACTCATTTAACTTACCCTTCATTTTATCTCGGCATTTTATACTCATTAATTGGCCATGATGAGACATCTGGAATTTTTTTTGATTCAAGAATTGAGTTGACCTCCATAATATCCTTAGAAATTTCAGCTCTCTGAAACAAATTAACAAACCATAATTTAATGTATGACTCAACAATTTTCTGAATGCGAGTGTGAAAATTATAGCGTACCAGGGTGGCAATCATATTGCGAATTCTTTGGCTAATTGCGCCTTTAGAATTTGAGTCAAGAACTTGAAACTCCTCCTTGACGGTGTGCATCACTATGGTTATCCAATGATTATCATTAACGTGCATAGGAAAATACGCCTATATAGTAACCAAATGATGTTAGTGCAATTAAATAGTAATTGAAGGAAATATGCCCTAGAGGCAATAATAAAGTTATTATTTATTTCCTTATTTCATGATAAATGTTTATTATTCATGCTAGAATTGTATTAACCGGAAACATGATACATGTGTGAATACATAAACAAACAGAGTGTCACTAGTATGCCTCTACTTGACTAGCTCGTTGATCAAAGATGGTTATGTTTCCTAGCCATAGACATGAGTTGTCATTTGATTAACGGGATCACATCATTAGGAGAATGATGTGATTGACATGACCCATTCCATTAGCTTAGCACCCGATCGTTTATTATGTTGCTATTGCTTTCTTCATGACTTATACATGTTCCTATGACTATGAGATTATGCAACTCCCGTTTACCAGAGGAACACTTTGTGTGCTACCAAACGTCACAACGTAACTGGGTGATTATAAAGGAGCTCTACAGGTGTCTCCAAAGGTACATGTTGGGTTGGCGTATTTCGAGATTAGGATTTGTCACTCCGATTGTCGGAGAGGTATCTCTGGGCCCTCTTGGTAATGCACATCACATAAGCCTTGCAAGCATTGCAAATAATGAGTTAGTTGTGAGACGATGTATTACGGAACGAGTAAAGAGACTTGCCGGTAACGAGATTGAACTAGGTATTGAGATACCGACGATCGAATCTCGGGCAAGTAACATACCAATGATAAAGGGAACAACGTATGTTGTTATGCGGTCTGACTGATAAAGATCTTCGTAGAATATGTAGGAGCCAATATGAGCATCCAGGTTCCCCTATTGGTTATTGACCGGAGACGTGTCTCGGTCATGTCTACATTGTTCTCGAACCCGTAGGGTCCGCACGCTTAAGGTTTTGATGACAGTTATATTATGAGTTTATGAGTTTTGATGTACCGAAGGAGTTCGGAGTCCCGGATGAGATCGGGGACATGACGAGGAGTCTCGAAATGGTCGAGACATAAAGATCTATATATTGGACGACTATATTCGAACATCGGAAAAGTTCCGAGTGGTTCGGGTATTTTTCGGAGTACCGGGGAGTTACGGGAATACGGGGGAAGAAGTATATGAGCCTTATTGGGCTTTAGGGGAGAGGGAGAGGCAGGCCGCGCGCCCCCCCCATTGACTAGTCAGAATTGGACTAGGGGGAGGGGCGGCGCCCCCTCCTTCCTTCTCTTCCCTCTTCCCCTTCCTTGTCTCCTACTGCTACTACTTGGAAGGACTCCTAGTTGGACTAGGAAAAGGGGAATCCTACTCTCGGTGGGAGTAGGACTCCCCTAGGGTGCGCCATAGAGAGGGCCGGTCCTCCCCTCCTCCACTCCTTTATATACGGCGGCAGGGGGCACCCCATAGAGACACAAGTTGATCTTCGTGATCGTTCTCTTAGCCGTGTGCGGTGCCCCCCTCCACCATACTCCTCGATAATATTGTAGCGGTGCTTAGGCGAAGCCCTGCGATGGTAGAACATCAAGATCGTCATCACGCCATTGTGCTGACGGAACTCTTCCCCGACACTTTGCTGGATCGGAGTCCGGGGATCGTCATCGAGCTGAACGTGTGCTAGAACTCGGAGGTGCCATAGTTTCGGTGCTTGATCAGTCGGGACATGAAGACGTACGACTACTTCAACCGCGTTGTCATTTCGCTTCCGCTGTCGGTCTACGAGGGTACATAGACAACACTCTCCCCTCTCGTTGCTATGCATCACCATGATCTTGCGTGTGCGTAGGGAAATTTTTGAAATTACTACGTTCCCCAACAGTGGCTTCCGAGCCAGGTTTTATGTGTTGATGTTATATGCACGAGTAGAACACAAGTGAGTTGTTGGCGATATAAGTCATACTGCTTACCAGCATGTCATACTTTGGTTCGGCGGTATTGTTGGATGAAGCGGCCCGGACTGACATTACGCAAGACTGGTTTTACCGCCGTGTTATGCACACAGGTGACTAGCGGGTGTCAGTTTCTCCAACTTTAGTTGAACCGAGTGTGGCTACGCCCGGTCCTTGCGAAGGTTAAAACAACACCAACTTGACAAACTATCGTTGTGGTTTTGATGCGTAGGTAAGAACGGCTCTTGCTAAGCCCAGTAGCAGCCACGTAAAACTTGCAACAACAAAGTAGAGGACGTCTAACTTGTTTTTGCAGGGCATGTTGTGATGTGATATGGTCAAGATGTGATGAGATATAAGTTGTTGTATAAGATGATCATGTTTGGTTGGAGTTATCGGCAACTGGCAGAAGCCTTATGGTTGTCTCTTTATTGCATAAGATGCAAGCGCCAAATAATTGCTTTATCGCTATGCGATAGCAATAGTTGCAAGAGCAATAGTTGGCGAGACGACCATGTGACGACACATTGATATAGATCCAGATGATGGAGATCATGGTGTCATGCCGGTGATGATAGAGATCATGATGGTACTTTGGAGATGCAGATCAAAGGCGCAAGATGATCATGGCCATATCATGTCATATATTTTGATTGCATATGATGTTTATCTTTTATACATCTTATTATGCTTAGTTCGACGGTAGCTTTATAAGATGATCTCTCACTAAATTTCAAGATAAAAGTGTTCTCCCTGAGTATGCACCGTTGCCAAAGTTCGTCGTGCCCAGACACCACGTGATGATCGGGTGTGATAAGCTCTACGTCCATCTACAACGGGTGCAAGCCAGTTTTTGCACACGCAGAATACTCAGGTTAAACTTGATGAGCCTAGCATATCCAGATATGGCCTCGGAACACTGAGACCGAAAGGTCGAGCGTGAATCATATAGAAGATATGATCAACATAGTGATGTTCACCATTGAAAACTACTCCATTTCACGTGATGATAGGTTATGGTTTAGCTGATTTGGATCACGTGATCACTTAGAGGATTAGAGGGATGTCTATCTAAGTGGGAATTCTTAAGTAATATGATTAATTGAACTTTAATTTATCATGAACTTAGTCCTGGTAGTATTACCAAATCTATGTTGTAGATCAATAGCTCGCATTGTTGCTTCCCTATGTTTTATATATGTTCCTAGAGAAAACTAAGTTGAAAGATGTTAGTAGCAAAGATGTGGATTGGATCCGTGATTTGAGGATTATCCTCATTGCTGCACAGAAGAATTATGTCCTTGATGCACCGCTAAGTGACAGACCTATTGCAGGAGCATATGCAGACGTTATGAACGTTTGGCTAGCTCAATATGATGACTACTTAATAGCTTAGTGCACCATGCTTAACAGCTTAGAATCGGGACTTCAAAGACGTTTTGAACGTCATGGACCATATGAGATGTTCCAGGAGTGGAGGTTAATATTTCTAGCAAATACCCGAGTTGAGAGATATGAAGTCTCCAACAAGTTCTATAGCTAAAAGATGGAGGAGAATCGCTCAAGCAGTGAGCATGTGCTCAGATTGTCTGGGTACTACAATCGCTTGAATCAAGTGGGAGTTAATATTCCAGATAAGATAGTGATTGACAGAATTCTCTAGTCACCATCACCAAGTTAGTAGAACTTTGTGATGAACTATAATATGCAAGGGATAACGAAAAAGATTCCCAAGCTCTTCGTGATGTTGGAATCGACGAAGGTAGAAATCAAGAAAAACATCAAGTGTTGATGGTTGACGAGACCACTAGTTTCAACAAAACGGCAAAGGCAAGAAGGGGAAATTCAAGAAGAACGGCAAGCAAGTTGCTGCTCAAGTGAAGAAGCCCAAGTCTGGTCCTAAGCCTGAGACTAAGTGCTTCTACTACAAAGGGACTGGTCACCGGAAGCGGAACTACCCCAAGTATTTGGCGGATAACAAGGATGGTAAAGTCAACAAAGGTATATTGGATATACATGTTATTGATGTGTAATTTACTAGTGTTTATAGCAACCTGAGGGAGTCCTGGATTAGGGGGTGTTCGGCTAGCCGGACTATACCCTCAGCCGGACTCCAGGACTATGAAGATACAAGATTGAAGACTTCGTCCCGTGTCCGGAAGGTTCTTTCCTTGGCGTGGAAGGCAAGCTAGGCGTGCGGATATTCAAGATCTCCTACCAATGTAACCGACTCTGTGTAACCCTAACCCTATCCGGTGTCTATATAAACCGGAGGGTTTTAGTCCGTAGGACGAACAACATTATTCATCATCATACCCATAGGCTAGCTTCTAGGGTTTAGCCTCCTTGATCTCGTGGTAGATCTACTCTTGTACTACCCATATCATCAATATTAATCCAGCAGGAGTAGGGTTTTACCTCCATCGAGAGGGCCCGAACCTGGGTAAAATAAAGTGTCCCTTGTCTCCTGTTACGATCCGACCTTGACGCACAGTTCGGGACCCCCTACCCGAGATCCGCCGGTTTTGACACCGACATTGGTGCTTTCATTGAGATTTCCTCTGTGTCGTCGCCTTCGGGTCCGATGGCTCCTTTGATCATCAGCAACGACGAGGCCCAGGGTGAGACTTTTCTCCCCGGACAGATCTTCGTCTTCGGTGGCTTCGCTCTGCGGGCCAACTCCCTTGGCCATCTGGAGCAGATCGAAAGCTACGCCCCTGGCCATCAAGTCAGGTTTGGAAGCTTAAACTACACGGCAAATATCCACGGAGACTTGATCTTCGACGGATTCGAGCCACAGCCAGGCGCGGCGCACTATCTCGAGGGACATGATATAGCTCTGCCCCCGAACAGTGTCCTGGAGGCCGCATACGCTCCGGCCCCGATCCTCGATTCGGAGCCCGTTGCGTTCGTTGAGGATGAACGGTTGGACGTCACCTCTGGGGCTGCGATCTCAAAGGCGATCGAGCCGAACGCCAGCCCCGCACTCCGCGTGGCCCATGACTCCGAGGAGCCGGACTCTTCTCCGAGCTCTGAAACTCCCTCGCCCCTGCCGATCGAATCAGATTGGGCGCCTGTAATGGAGTTCACCGCCGCGGATATCTTTCAGCATTCACCTTTCGGTGATATACTGAATTCTCTCAAGTCTCTCTCTTTGTCAGGGGAGCCCAGGCCGAACTATGGCCTGCGAGGTTGGGATTCGGACGACGAAGAAATTCAAAGCCCGCCCACCACCCACTTAATAGCCACTGTCGACGACTTAACCGACATGCTTGACTTCGGCTCCGAAGACTTCGACGGTATGTACGACGAAGGAGGAGACGAGCAAGAACCAGCACCTGCAGGGCGCTGGACCGCCACCTCGTCATATGACATATACATGGTGGACGCTCCGAAAGACGGAGACGGCGATGGAACAGCGGAGGATGGCACCTCGAAAAATCCTCCCAAACGCCGGCGTCAGCGGCGCCGCTCTAAATCCTGCCAAAGCAAGAATGGTGATTCCGGCACGGGGGATAATACTACCCCGGATAGCGCCGAAGAGCACCAACCCCAGCAAGATTCGGCACAGGAAGATGGAGAAGCCAGCCTTCATGAGAAAGCGGCAGAACAAGAGGTTGAGGATGATAACTATATGCCTCCCTCCGAAGACGAGGCAAGCCTCGACGACGATGAATTCGTCGTACCATCAGACCCTGCCGAACAAGAGCGTTTTCAACGCAGGCTTATAGCCATGGCGAACAGCCTAAAGAAAAAGCAGCAACAGCTTAGGGCTGATCAAGATTTGGTAGCTGACAGATGGATAGATGTCCTTGCGGCCGAAGAGTCTGAAGTCGGGCGCCCTTCCAAAAATTATCCTAAGCGCAGGCCGCTCCCCCTATCAGAGGAGGAAGCACAAGACATGGCAGATCGGCCACCTCGTGGCTGCGACAGAGAAATCTGCCGAACAACCAAACAAGCCATGCCCCGCCGCCGCTTCACCAAGGCACGGGAACACGAACCAGACCTGCGAGACGTCCTGGAGGACAAAGCAAGGCAAACAAGATCGATCTATGGATCGCGCGGACGCCCAACACGTGATGATTTTCAGTCCGGACACAATAAATCCGGCCGGGCCGAACACAACAAGCACAGCTCTTCCGAGCTGCGTCATGACATAGCCCAGTACAGGGGCGCCGCACACCCACTATGTTTCACAGACGAAGTAATGGATCATAGAATCCCAGAGGGTTTCAAACCCGTCAATATCGAGTCGTATGATGGTACGACAGATCCGACAGTATGGATCGAGGATTATCTCCTTCACATCCACATGGCACGCGGCGACGATCTGCACGCCATCAAATACCTCCCACTCAAGCTTAAGGGACCAGCTCGGCATTGGCTTAACAGCTTGCCAGCAAATTCAATCGGTTCTTGGGAGGACCTGGAAGCCGCATTCCTCGACAACTTCCAGGGCACTTATGTGCGACCACCAGACGCCGATGACCTAAGCCACATAATTCAGCAGCCAGACGAATCGGCCAGGCAATTCTGGACACGGTTCCTAACAAAGAAAAATCAGATAGTCGACTGTCCGGACGCAGAGGCCCTAGCAGCCTTCAAGCATAATATCCACGACGAATGGCTTGCCCGGCACCTAGGACAGGAAAAGCCGAAATCCATGGCAGCCCTCACGACACTCATGACCCGCTCTTGCGCAGGCGAAGACAGCTGGCTAGCTCGTAGCAACAACTTATCGAAGAAGACTGGTAATCCGGATACCAAGGACAAAAGCGGTAGGTCACGTCGAAATAATCAAAAGTGCCGCGTTAGCAGCGACAGCAATGAGGATACGGCAGTAAATGCCGGATTCAGAGGCTATAAATCCGGTCAGCGGAAAAAGCCATTCAAAAAGAATAACCAGGGCCCGTCCAGTTTGGACCGAATACTCGACCGCTCGTGCCAGATTCATGGCACCCCCGAAAGGCCGGCCAATCACACCAACAGAGATTGTTGGGTGTTCAAGCAGGCAGGCAAGCTGAGAGCCGAACATAAAGACAAGGGGCTGGACAGCGACGACGAGCAGGAGCCCAGGCCGCGGAACAACAAAGGACAGAAGGGGTTTCCCCCACAAGTGCGGATGGTGAACATGATATACGCGACCCACATTCCCAAGCGGGAAAGGAAGCGCACGCTACGGGACGTATACACGATGGAGCCAGTCGCCCCAAAGTTCAACCCATGGTCCTCCTGCCCGATCACTTTCGATCGAAGGGACCACCCCACCAGCATCCGTCACGGCGGTTTTGCCGCATTGGTCCTCGATCCAATCGTTGACGGATTTCATCTCACAAGAGTCCTCATGGACGGCGGCAGCAGCCTGAACCTGCTTTACCAGGATATAGTGCGGAAAATGGGCATAGATCCATCAAGGATCAAGCCCACAAGGACGACCTTTAAAGGCGTCATCCCAGGTGTAGAGGCCAATTGCACAGGCTCGATAACACTTGATGTGGTCTTCGGATCTCCGGATAACTTCCGAAGCGAAGAGTTAATCTTCGATATAGTCCCGTTCCGCAGTGGCTATCATGCCCTGCTCGGACGAACTGCATTCGCTAAATTCAATGCGGTTCCGCACTATGCATATCTCAAGCTCAAGATGCCAGGCCCTCGAGGAGTAATTACGGTCAGCGGAAACACCGAACGCTCCATCACTACGGAGCAGCACACGGTGGCCCTTGCAGCGGAAGTACAAAGCAGCCTTTCAAGGCTACTCTCTAGTCCGGCCGTTAAAACGCCGGACAATGCAAAGCGCGCCCGGAGTAACCTGCAACAAGACCGCTTGGTACGATCGGAGCAGGCGTAGCAATACGGCCCCAACCCCAGCCATCGCAGCATCGCGGAGCTAGTACCTCGAGTGCACAGTTATGCCCTTAAAATTCCATGGGCACAGGGGAAGGGGCACGTTAACGGCACGCCTACAATGCGGCGTCAAACGTACTAAGGGCTGCCGGATTCTTCCTTTTTATTTTCAGGACTCCATATTCTGGACAACCTGTTTGGCGATGTTGCCGCACAGACGATGCAAGACCCAGGAAAGCAGACAAAGCTACGCCGCAATGCAGAACTCTCAGGTGGTCTCTATTTCGAGCGATATATCTGTTTCTAAATTTCCGCGGCCTGCACCTGGTAAGGACATGTTAAATAGTCTAGTATTTTTTGCTTATCGCACTACTTGTATCGTCCGTCTTCGAATAGCCTCTTTATACACAATGCATAGCTTTGTGTCTATTTTTTGCATTATCTTCCTTGAGTACATATGTTTATCCAGTAACATGATCGCACCCGTACACCATGGTACGGAAAATCACGCCAGGGGCGTTATTACCCTTTTATCTGGACGTGAGAAGTCCGTACACTTTCACAAGTGCGGCACCCCGAACTTATAGCACTATATGCATCGGCTCTGAGTCATGATTTTGGTCATATGTTGGGTTTGCCCGGCTCCTATGTTTTGGTACCTTACGTTCCGCTCTATCGACTAAGGTAGCACTAGGAGAACCACTGCGATTGTGCCCCAGATCATGTGGGTGAGCACCTCAGTGGAGAAAGCTAAAACAGACTGTCATGATAGGGCGTGAGACCGGTCGCTGTTTGAGAGGTTTTTCGAGTCCTTAAAGGCTTATGCCGCTTCGAGCGGAGAGCTGGTTAAATCCAGCTAAAGGCGTGGATAGTGCCCCGAATTCGGCCTTCCGAACTAGGGGCTTCGCCGAAATTTAAAATTATAAAGTTCTATGGCTAAGTGAGAGTGTTCAAGCATTATAGTCCGATTGCCTGGTTCGTTGTGCTGCGGGCCTCCCTCGAAGGACCCAACTATGGGAACAAGAGCCCTCAGGTTTATCCCGAACACCCCAGCACTAGTTGCATGGGGGCAGAAGCCGACGACTCGCCATCTCTCAATTACTGATAAACGGCCGCACAGAAAGCAATATTTTAAATTCAAAGCATTGCTTAAAGCGCATATGAACAAGTTTTCAGCGCACAGGATACAAATGAACGAGTTCATTAAAATATTACATCCTTGGTACATTCATCCGCGATAAGGCGGGCTCCGGCAAGAACTTCCTCATAGTAGTTCTCGGGCTTGCGATGCTCCTGCCCCGGCGGCGGCCCGTCCTTCACCAGCTTCTCGCCGTTCAGCTTACACCAGTGTACCCTTACACGGGCAAGGGCCCTCCGGGCACCTTCAATGCAGGCAGAGCGCTTGATGACCTCAAGTCATGGACAGGCCTCCACCAGCCGCCGCACCAACCCAAAATAGCTCCCAGGCAGGGCCTCTCCAGGCCACAGCCGAACTAGTAAGCTCTTCATGGCCTGTTCGGCCGCCTTGTGGAGCTCGGCCAGCTGCTTCAGCTGGTCACTCAAGGGCACAGGGTGTCCGGCCTCAGAATACTGAGACCAGAACACACTCTCCGTCGAGCTGTTCTCTTCGGCCCGGAAGAATGTGGCGGCGTCGGATGCACTGCGGGGAAGATCGAAGAACGCCCCTGGAGAACTCCGGATTCGGGTAAGTAATAGGTATTTTACTTTTATGTTCCTACTTTGCATTGAGAATGCCTTACCCGCTGCTATCTTCTTCATATCCTCCAACTCTTGGAGGGCCCTCTGGGCTTCGGCCTTGGCGATCTTGGCGGTCTCAAGGGCAGAGGCGAGTTCGGTAGCTTGCGTTTTCGCCTCAAGTTCCAAACCCTCATGTTTTTCCATGAGAGCTTGCAGCTGCTGCTGCACCTCGCCGCATTGGACCCCAAGCTTCTCTCGCTCGGCGCGTTCCTCGGTCGTCTTCTTCTCGGCCTCAGAAAGCGCCTGCCTTAGGGTTGCCACCTCCGTGGCGGCCCCTACAATAGGCAGTCCAATCCTGTTATTTTTTGCAATCAAGCCTCTCTATAGGCACATTTTATTATTGAGGGGGTATCTTACCTTCCTTTTCCTCGAGCTGCCTTTTGGCAAGGTCGACCTCTTGCTCGGACCGCTCGAAGTCCTTTTTCAGGACTTCCACCTGCGCAGTCAGTGCGGCGGTGGACAGCAGGGAAGCCTGCATACGCATATTTGACTTTTTATGGTTAGACTCCCGCGAAAATTATTAGATCCTCTATTCGGCTTTTCTTTCCGAACACCGAACAGAGCATCAGGGGCTACTGTCTATGCGGTAATGAATTTAGCATATTTTTTGCTTACCTGGAAGCCTGTTAGAAGGCTAGCGCAAGCTTCATTCAGTCCGCTCTTGGCGAACTGAACCCTTTGGACCACCGTACTCATAACAGTACGGGGCTCCTCGTCGATGGTGGCACCTTCAAGCGCCTCCAACAGATTATCCGGCGCCTCTGGCTGGACAGAGGTCGCCGGCTCGGATGGCTTACTCCTTTTGGAAGGAGTTCGCCCACCGCGAGCCAGGACGGTTGAGTCCGGCACGGTGTCCGGCACAAAGCCGGACTGGGAGCCCTGGGGGGTTTCATCCCCTTTACTCCTGGGGTCCTGAGGATTGCCTTGCGGCTCCTCCAGGACCACCTCCTCCTGCCCTGTTTGGCGGGACGCCGCTTCGGCGTCGCCCGCCCTGCGGGGGGAGACCGCGGGAGGGACGGAGTCCATCTCCAACGAATCCAGGGAGCCGCTCGACGAAACGTCGAGTGCGGCCCGGGGCGGGCTGCACAAGTAATGTTTGACGTCAGGGAAAGCCGCGCATCAAGAGATACTAGGAGTCATTCTGGTATGCAAACACTTACGATTTCGCCGGACGCTTGGTCCTTTCTGGCCACTCCTTTTCGCCCTTTTCGGCGTCGTTGGAGTAGTCCGGCGGAGGGGTCTTCCTCTTCCTCGACCCCTCGGCCTCCCCCGTTGGGGCGGCCTTCCTCTTCTTCTTCTCTCCCCCCACTGGGGGGAGAGCTTTCTTCCTCCTCCTCGTTCTCACGAGAGGAGGGCGTCATGGACTCGTCAGATGACGAGCTCGACACCACCACATTACGGGCACTCTTTCGAGTCCCGGTGGTCTTGTTCTTCTTGACCTTCTTTTCCGGCACCACGTAAGGCGCTGGAGCCAACAGCTTCTCTAGAAGAGCTGGGGCTTGGTCTTCGGGCAGAGGAGCCGGACAGTTAATTGGTCCGGCTATCTTCAGCCACTTCTGTCAAAGACAAAGGGAGTTTTTAGATCACGCATGGAGTTAATCTATAAAGAAGAGCTTAATGAACCTGTAAAAGTTATAAATGGCTTACCTCGCCAGCATCACGCTGCGAGCTGTATCCGTGATCTTCGGAGGCGGATGTGGGGCACTCGGCTCTTTTGGTCAGCACCTTCCAGACGTCTTCATACGTCGTATCGAAGAGCCTATCAAGGGTTCGGTGCTGCGCTGGGTCGTATTCCCACAAAGTGAAATCCCGTTGTTGGCACGGGAGGATCAGGCGAATGAGCATAACCTGGATTATGTTGACATGCCGGGTTGGCTTGTTCACCAGGGACTGGATGCAGGTCTGCAGTCCGGTCACTTCGCTCTCGTTGCCCCACGATAAGCCCGTCTCTTGCCAAGACTTGAGGCGTGTGGGGGGTCCGGATCGAAATTCAGGGGCCGCGACCCATTTCGCGTCGCGTGGCTCGGTGATGTAAAACCACCCAGCCTGCCACCCCTTCAAGGTCTCTACAAAGGAGCCCTCGAACCAGATGGCGTTGGCCATTCGGCCAGCCATAGCACCTCCGCACTTCGCCTGGGTGCCGGACACCACCTTGGGCTTGACGTTAAAAGTCTTAAGCCAGAGGCCAAAGTGGGGGCGGATGCGGAGAAAGGCCTCGCACACGACGATGAACGTCGAGATATTAAGGATGAAGTTCGGGGCCAGATCGTGGAAATCCAGGCCGTAATAAAACATGAGCCCCCGGACAAAAGGATGGAGCGGAAAGCCCAGTCCGCGGAGGAAATGGGGAAGGAAAACCACCCTCTCATCAGGCCTAGGGGTGGGAAGAAGTTGCCCTGCCTCAGGAAGCCGGTGCGGGATGTCCTTGGACAGATATCCGGCCTTCCAAAGCTTTTTGATTTGTCCCTCCGTGACGGAGGAAGCCATCCACTTGCCTCCTACTCCGGACATCGCTGGAGTAGGTTGAGGACGAAAGGGCGGACTTGGGCGTTGGAGCTTGAGTGCGCAAGAGATGGATAGGCAGAGGAGGAAGAAGGCGTAGGTGAAAGAGGTGGATCTTTATCCCCTTATATAGGCTGATGCCGTTATGCGTCCCCACCTGCCTCATAAAACTTGCTTGCCACTCAAGCGCCGTGGTAAATGGCACGGTTGGGTTACTCACGTCCGTATTAATGAGAATCCTGTTAAAGGGGGCACACGATCTCTGCTTCGACAAGACGTGCCAAGGAAACCGCTTTGTTGAACGTGCTGCGGTGAAACAGTAAAAATACTCCATACAGAAGGCTTGGTCGCAGTATTATGACGTACTGCGGAATACGTCGGCAGATTCGATTTGTGTTCGCATTATTCTCTATATGGCAATACGTGGAAATTTGTTTTGCAGAGCCGGACACTATTTTCTGGTGTTCATTATCTTCTTGAAGAACTTGGAGGAGGAACCCGCCTTGCAATGCCGAAGACAATTTGCGCGTCGGACTCGTCATCATTGAAGCCTGGTTCAGGGGCTACTAAGGGAGTCCTGGATTAGGGGGTGTTCGGCTAGCCGGACTATACCCTCAGCCGGACTCCAGGACTATGAAGATACAAGATTGAAGACTTCGTCCCATGTCCGGAAGGTTCTTTCCTTGGCGTGGAAGGCAAGCTAGGCGTGCGGATATTCAAGATCTCCTACCAATGTAACCGACTCTGTGTAACCCTAACCCTATCCGATGTCTATATAAACCGGAGGGTTTTAGTCCGTAGGACGAACAACATTATTCATCATCATACCCATAGGCTAGCTTCTAGGGTTTAGCCTCCTTGATCTCGTGGTAGATCTACTCTTGTACTACCCATATCATCAATATTAATCTAGCAGGAGTAGGGTTTTACCTCCATCGAGAGGGCCCGAACCTGGGTAAAATAAAGTGTCCCTTGTCTCCTGTTACCATCCGACCTTGACGCACAGTTCGGGACCCCCTACCCGAGATCCGCCGGTTTTGACACCGACACAACCCCTCGGCATTTGATTCTGATTCAGTTGCTAAGAGTAGTAACTCGAAACGGGAGTTGCAGAATGAACAGAGACTAGTTAAGGGTGAAGTAACGATGTGTGTTGGAAGTGGTTCCAAGATTGATATGATCATCATCGCACACTCCCTATACTCTCGGGATTAGTGTTGAACCTAAATAAGTGTTATTTGGTGTTTGCGTTGAGCATGAATATGATTTGATCATGTTTATTGCAATACTGTTATTCATTTAAGTAAGAGAATAAATTGTTGTTCTGTTTACATGAATAAAACCTTATATGGTTACACACCAAATGAAAATGGTTCATTGGATCTCGATCGTAGTGATACACATATTCATAATATTGAAACCAAAAGATGCAAAGTTAATAATGATAGTGCAACTTATTTATGGCACTGCCGCTTAGGTCATATTGGTGTAAAGCGCATGAAGAAACTCCATGCTGATGGGATTTTGAATCACTTGATTATGAATCACTTGATGCTTGCGAACCATGCCTTATGGGCAAGATAACTAAAGACTCCGTTCTTCGGAACAATGGAGCGAGCAATTGACTTATTGGAAATAATACATATTGATGTATGCAATCCAATGAGTGTTGAGACTCGCGACGGGTATCATTATTTTCTGACCTTCACAAATGATTTGAGCAGATATGGGTATATCTACTTGATGAAACATAAGTCTGAAACATTTGAAAAGTTCAGAGAATTTCATAGTGAAGTGGAAAATCATCGTGACAAGAAAATAAGGTTTCTACGATCTGATCGCGGAGACAAATATTTGAGTTATGAGTTTGGTCTTCAATTAAAACAATGTGGAATAGTTTCACAAATTCGTGCCACCTGGAACACCACAGCATAATGGTGTGTCAGAACGTCATAATCATACTTTATTGGATATAGTGCAATCTATGATGTCTCTTACCGATTTACCACTATCGTTTTGGGGTTATGCATTAGAGACAACTGCATTCACGTTAAATAGGGCACCATCTAAATCCGTTGAGACGACACTATATGAACCGTGGTTTAGCAAGAAACCAAAGTTGTCGTTTCTTAAAGTTTGGGGTTGTGATGCTTATGTGAAAAAGTTTCATCCTGATAAGCTCAAACCCAAATCGGAGAAATGTGTCTTCATAGGATACCCAAAGGAGACAGTTGGGTACACCTTCTATCACAGATCCGAAGGCAAGATATTCGTTGCTTAGAATGGATCCTTTCTAGAGAAGGAGTTTCTCTCGAAAGAAGTGAGTGGGAGGAAAGTAGAACTTGATGAGGTAACTGTACCTGCCCCTTATTGGAAAGTAGTTTATCACAGAAAACTGTTCCTGTGACTCATACACCAATTAGTGAGGAAGCTAATGATGATGATCATGTAACTTTAGATCAAGTTACTACCGAACATCGTAGGTAAACCAGAATAAGATCTGCACCAGAGTGGTACGGTAATCCTATTATGGAGGTCATGTTACTTGACCATGACGAACCTACGAACTATGAGGAAGCGATGATGAGCCCAGATTCCACGAAATGGCTTGAGGCCATGAAATCTGAGATGGGATCCATGTATGAGAACAAAGTGTGGACATTGGTTGACTTGCCCGATGATCGGCAAGCCATAGAAAATAAATTGATCTTCAAGAGGAAGACTGACGCTGATAGTAGTGTTACTATCTACAAAGCTAGACTTGTCGAAAAAGGTTTTTGACAAAGTTCAAGGTGTTGACTACGATGAGATTTTCTCACTCGTATCGATGCTTAAAGTCTGTCCGAATCATGTTAGCAATTGCTGCATTTTATGAAATCTGGCAAATGGATAACAAAACTGCAATCCTTAATGGATTTCTTAAAGAAGAGTTGTATATGATGCAACCAGAAGGTTTTGTCAATCCTAAAGGTGCTAACAAAATATGTAAGCTCCAGCGATCCATTTATGGACTGGTGCAAGCATCTTGGAGTTGGAATATACGCTTTGATCAAAGCATATAGTTTTATACAGACTTGCGGTGAAGCCTGTATTTACAAGAAAGTGAGTGGGAGCACTACATCATTTCTGATAAGTATATGTGAATGACATATTGTTGATCGAAAATAATGTAGAATTATTCTGCAAAGCATAAAGGAGTGTTTGAAAGGAGTTTTTCAAAGAAAGACCTTGGTGAAGCTGCTTACATATTGAGCATCAAGATCTATAGAGATAGATCAAGACGCTAGATAAGTTTTTTCAATGAGTACATACCTTGACAAGATTTTGAAGTAGTTCAAAATGGAACAGTCAAAGAAAGAATTCTTGTCTGTGTTACAAGGTGTGAAATTGAGCAAGACTCAAAGCCCGACCACGACAGAAGATAGAAAGAGAATGAAAGTCATTCCCTATGCCTCAGCCATAGGTTCTATAAAAGTATGCCATGCTGTGCACCAGATCTATTGTATACCCTACATTGATTTTGGCAAGGGAATACAATAGTGATCTAGGAGTAGATCACTGGACAGCGGTCAAAATTATCCTTAGTGCAATAAGGATATGTTTCTCGATTATGGAGGTGACAAAAAGGTTCATCATAAAGGGTTACGTCGATGCAAGTTTTGACACTAATCCAGATGATTCTAAGTCTCAATCTGGATACATATTGAAAGTGGGAGCAATTAGCTAGAGTAGCTCCATGCAGAGCATTGTAGACATAGAATTTTGCAAAATACATACGGATCTGAATTTGGCAGACCCGTTGACTAAATTTCTCTCACAAGCAAAACATGACCACTCTTTGGGTGTTAATCACATAGCGATGTGAACTAGATTATTGACTCTAGTAAACCCTTCGGGTGTTAGTCACCTGAAGATGTGAACTAATCACATAAAGATGTGAACTATTGGTGTTAAATCACATGGTGATGTGAACTAGATTATTGACTCTAGTGCAAGTGGGAGACTGAAGGAAATATGCCCTAGAGGCAATAATAAAGTTATTATTTATTTCCTTATTTCATGATAAATGTTTATTATTCATGCTAGAATTGTATTAACCGGAAACATGATACATGTGTGAATACATAGACAAACAGAGTGTCACTAGTATGCCTCTACTTGACTAGCTCGTTGATCAAAGATGGTTATGTTTCCTAGCCATAGACATGAGTTGTCATTTGATTAACGGGATCACATCATTAGGAGAATGATGTGATTGACATGACCCATTCCATTAGCTTAGCACCCGATCGTTTATTATGTTGCTATTGCTTTCTTCATGACTTATACATGTTCCTATGACTATGAGATTATGCAACTCCCGTTTACCCGGAGGAACACTTTGTGTGCTACCAAACGTCACAACGTAACTGGGTGATTATAAAGGAGCTCTACAGGTGTCTCCAAAGGTACATGTTGGTTTGCCGTATTTTGAGATTAGGATTTGTCACTCCGATTGTCGGAGAGGTATCTCTGGGCCCTCTCGGTAATGCACATCACATAAGCCTTGCAAGCATTGCAACTAATGAGTTAGTTGTGAGATGATGAATTAAGGAACGAGTAAAGAGACTTGCCGGTAACGAGATTGAACTAGGTATTGAGATACCGACGACCGAATCTCGGGCAAGTAACATACCAATGATAAAGGGAACAACGTATGTTGTTATGCGGTCTGACCGATAAAGATCTTCGTAGAATATGTAGGAGCCAATATGAGCATCCAGGTTCCACTATTGGTTATTGACCGGAGACGTGTCTCGGTCATGTCTACATTGTTCTCGAACCCGTAGGGTCCGCACGCTTAAGGTGTCGATGACAGTTATATTATGAGTTTATGAGTTTTGATGTACCGAAGGAGTTCGGAGTCCCGGATGAGATCGGGGACATGACGAGGAGTCTCGAAATGGTTGAGACGTAAAGATCTATATATTGGACGACTATATTTGGACATCGGAAAGGTTCCGAGTGGTTCGGGTATTTTTTGGAGTACCGAGGAGTTACGGGAATACGGGGGAAGAATTATATGGGCCTTATTGGGCTTTAGGGGAGAGGGAGAGGCAGGCCGCGCGCCCCCCCATTGACTAGTCAGAATTGGACTAGGGGGAGGGGCGGCGCCCCCTCCTTCCTTCTCTTCACTCTTCCCCTTCCTTGTCTCCTACCGCTACTACTTGGAAGGACTCCTAGTTGGACTAGGAAAAGGGGAATCCTACTCCTGGTGGGAGTAGGACTCCCCTAGGGCGCGCCATAGAGAGGGCCGGCCCTCCCCTCCTCCACTCCTTTTTATACAGCGGCAGGGGGCACCCCATAGAGACACAAGTTGATCTTCGTGATCATTCTCTTAGCCGTGTGCAGTGCCCCCTCCACCATACTCCTCGATAATATTGTAGTGGTGCTTAGGCGAAGCCCTGCGATGGTAGAACATCAAGATCGTCATCACGCCGTTGTGCTGACGGAACTCTTCCCCGACACTTTGCTGGATCGGAGTCCGGGGATCGTCATCGAGTTGAACGTATGCTAGAACTCGGAGGTGCCATAGTTTCGGTGCTTGATCAGTCGGGCCATGAAGACGTACGACTACATCAACCGCGTTGTCATAACGCTTCCGCTGTCGGTCTACGAGGGTACGTAGACAACACTCTCCCCTCTCATTGCTATGCATCACCATGATCTTGCGTGTGCGTAGGGAAATTTTTGAAATTACTACGTTCCCAACAGTGGCTTCCGAGCCAGGTTTTATGTGTTGATGTTATATGCACGAGTAGAACACAAGTGAGTTGTGGGCGATATAAGTCATACTGCTTACCAGCATGTCATACTTTGGTTCGGCGGTATTGTTGGATGAAGCGGCCCGGACTGACATTACGCATACGCTTACGCGAGACTGGTTTTACCGCCGTGTTATGCACACAGGTGACTAGCGGGTGTCAGTTTCTCCAACTTTAGTTGAACCGAGTGTGGCTACGCCCGGTCCTTGCGAAGGTTAAAACAACACCAACTTGACAAACTATCGTTGTGGTTTTGATGCGTAGGTAAGAACGGCTCTTGCTAAGCCCAGTAGCAGCCACGTAAAACTTGCAACAACAAAGTAGAGGACGTCTAACTTGTTTTTGCAGGGCATGTTGTGATGTGATATGGTCAAGATGTGATGAGATATAAGTTGTTGTATAAGATGATCCTGTTTGGTTGGAGTTATCGGCAACTGGCAGAAGCCTTATGGTTGTATCTTTATTGCATAAGATGCAAGCGCCAAATAATTGCTTTATCGCTATGCGATAGCAATAGTTGCAAGAGCAATAGTTGGCGAGACGACCATGTGACGACACATTGATATAGATCAAGATGATGGAGATCATGGTGTCATGTCGGTGATGATAGAGATCATGATAGTACTTTGGAGATGCAGATCAAAGGCGCAAGATGATCATGGCCATATCATGTCACATATTTTGATTGCATATGATGTTTATCTTTTATACATCTTATTATGCTTAGTTCGGCGGTAGCTTTATAAGATGATCTCTCACTAAATTTCAAGATAAAAGTGTTCTCCCTGAGTATGCACCGTTGCCAAAGTTCGTCGTGCCCAGACACCACGTGATGATCTGGTGTGATAAGCTCTACGTCCATCTACAACGGGTGCAAGCCAGTTTTTGCACACGCAGAATACTCAGGTTAAACTTGATGAGCCTAGCATATCCAGATATGGCCTCGGAACACTGAGACCGAAAGGTCGAGCGTGAATCATATACAAGATATGATCAACATAGTGATGTTCACCATTGAAAACTACTCCATTTCACGTGATGATAGGTTATGGTTTAGTTGATTTGGATCACGTGATCACTTAGAGGATCAGAGGGATGTCTATCTAAGTGGGAGTTCTTAAGTAATATGATTAATTGAACTTTAATTTATCATGAACTTAGTCCTGGTAGTATTAGAAAATCTATGTTGTAGATCAATAGCTCGCGTTGTTGCTTCCCTATGTTTTATATATGTTCCTAAAGAAAACTAAGTTGAAAGATGTTAGTAGCAAAGATGCGGATTGGATCCGTGATTTGAGGATTATCCTCATTGCTGCACAGAAGAATTATGTCCTTGATGCACCGCTAAGTGACAGACCTATTGCAGGAGCATATGCAGACGTTATGAACGTTTGGCTAGCTCAATATGATGACTACTTAATAGCTTAGTGCACCATGCTTAACAGCTTAGAATCGGGACTTCAAAGACGTTTTGAACGTCATGGACCATATGAGATGTTCCAGGAGTGGAGGTTAATATTTCTAGCAAATACCCGAGTTGAGAGATATGAAGTCTCCAACAAGTTCTATAGCTAAAAGATGGAGGAGAATCGCTCAAGCAGTGAGCATGTGCTCAGATTGTCTGGGTACTACAATCGCTTGAATCAAGTGGGAGTTAATATTCCAGATAAGATAGTGATTGACAGAATTCTCTAGTCACCATCACCAAGTTAGTAGAACTTTGTGATGAACTATAATATGCAAGGGATAACGAAAACGATTCCCAAGCTCTTCGTGATGTTGAAATCGACGAAGGTAGAAATCAAGAAAAACATCAAGTGTTGATGGTTGATGAGACCACTAGTTTCAACAAAACGGCAAAGGTAAGAAGGGGAACTTCAAGAAGAACGGCAAGCAAGTTGCTGCTCAAGTGAAGAAGCCCAAGTCTGGTCCTAAGCATGAGACTAAGTGCTTCTACTACAAAGGGACTGGTCACCGGAAGCGGAACTACCTCAAGTATTTGGCGGATAAGAAGGATGGTAAAGTCAACAAAGGTATATTGGATATACATGTTGTTGATGTGTAATTTACTAGTGTTTATAGCAACCCCTCGGCATTTGATTCTGATTCAGTTGCTAAGAGTAGTAACTCGAAACGGGAGTTGCAGAATGAACAGAGACTAGTTAAGGGTGAAGTAATGATGTGTGTTGGAAGTGGTTCCAAGATTGATATGATCATCATTGCACACTCCCTATACTCTCGGGATTAGTTTTGAACCTAAATAAGTGTTATTTGGTGTTTGCGTTGAGCATGAATATGATTTGATCATGTTTATTGCAATACTATTATTCATTTAAGTAAGAGAATAACTTGTTGTTCTGTTTACATGAATAAAACCTTATATGGTTACACACCAAATGAAAATGGTTCATTGGATCTCGATCGTAGTGATACACATATTCATAATATTGAAACCAAAAGATGCAAAGTTAATAATGATAGTGCAACTTATTTATCGCACTGCCGCTTAGGTCATATTGGTGTAAAGCGCATGAAGAAACTCCATGCTGATGGGATTTTGGAATCACTTGATTATGAATCACTTGATGCTTGCGAACCATGCCTTATGGGCAAGATGACTAAAGACTAGGTTCTTCGGAACAATGGAGCGAGCAATTGACTTATTGGAAATAATACATATTGATGTATGCAATCCGATGAGTGTTGAGACTCGCGACGGCTATCGTTATTTTCTGACCTTCACAGATGATTTGAGCAGATATGGGTATATCTACTTGATGAAACATAAGTCTGAAACATTTGAAAAGTTCAGAGAATTTCAGAGTGAAGTGGAAAATCATCGTGACAAGAAAATAAGGTTTCTACGATCTGATCGCGGAGACAAATATTTGAGTTACGAGTTTGGTCTTCAATTAAAACAATGTGGAATAGTTTCACAAATTTGTGCCACCTGGAACACCACAGCATAATGGTGTGTCCGAACGTCATAATCATACTTTATTGGATATAGTGCAATCTATGATGTCTCTTACCGATTTACCACTATCGTTTTGGGGTTATGCATTAGAGACAACTGCATTCACGTTAAATAGGGCACCATCTAAATCCGTTGAGACGATACTATATGAACTATGGTTTAGCAAGAAACCAAAGTTGTCGTTTCTTAAAGTTTGGGGTTGTGATGCTTATGTGAAAAAGTTTCATCCTGATAAGCTCAAACCCAAATCGGAGAAATGTGTCTTCATAGGATACCCAAAGGAGACAGTTGGGTACACCTTCTATCACAGATCCGAAGGCAAGATATTCGTTGCTTAGAATGGATCCTTTCTAGAGAAGGAGTTTATCTCGAAAGAAATGAGTGGGAGGAAAGTAGAACTTGATGAGGTAACTGTACCTGCTCCCTTATTGGAAAGTAGTTTATCACAGAAAACTGTTCATGTGACTCCTACACCAATTAGTGAGGAAGCTAATGATGATGATCATGTAACTTTAGATCAAGTTACTACCGAACATCGCAGGTAAACCAGAATAAGATCCACACCAGAGTGGTACGGTAATCCTATTATGGAGGTCATGTTACTTGACCATGACGAACCTACGAACTATGAGGAAGCGATGATGAGCCCAGATTCCACGAAATGGCTTGAGGCCATGAAATCTGAGATGGGATCCATGTATGAGAACAAAGTGTGGACATTGGTTGACTTGCCCGATGATCGGCAAGCCATAGAAAATAAATGGATCTTCAAGAGGAAGACGGACGCTGATAGTAGTGTTACTATCTACAAAGCTAGACTTGTCGAAAAAGGTTTTTGACAAATTTCAAGGTGTTGACTACGATGAGATTTTCTCACTCGTATCGATGCTTAAAGTCTGTCCGAATCATGTTAGCAATTGCTGCATTTTATGAAATCTGGCAAATGGATAACAAAACTGCAATCCTTAATGGATTTCTTAAAGAAGAGTTGTATATGATGCAACCAGAAGGTTTTGTCAATCCTAAAGGTGCTAACAAAATATGTAAGCTCCAGCGATCCATTTATGGACTGGTGCAAGCATCTTGGAGTTGGAATATACGCTTTGATCAAAGCATATAGTTTTATACAGACTTGCGGTGAAGCCTGTATTTACAAGAAAGTGAGTGGGAGCACTACAGCATTTCTGATAAGTATATGTGAATGACATATTGTTGATCGAAAATAATGTAGAATTATTCTGCAAAGCATAAAGGAGTGTTTGAAAGGAGTTTTTCAAAGAAAGACCTTGGTGAAGCTGCTTACATATTGAGCATCAAGATCTATAGAGATAGATCAAGACGCTTGATAAGTTTTTTCAATGAGTACATACCTTGACAAGATTTTGAAGTAGTTCAAAATGGAACAGTCAAAGAAAGAATTCTTGTCTGTGTTACAAGGTGTGAAATTGAGTAAGACTCAAAGCCCGACCACAGCAGAAGATAGAAAGAGAATGAAAGTCATTCCCTATGCCTCAGCCATAGGTTCTATAAAAGTATGCCATGTTGTGCACCAGATCTATTGTATACCCTACACTGATTTTGACAAGGGAATACAATAGTGATCTAGGAGTAGATCACTGGACAGCGGTCAAAATTATCCTTAGTGCAATAAGGATATGTTTCTCGATTATGGAGGTGACAAAAAGGTTCGTCGTAAAGGGTTACGTCGATGCAAGTTTTGACGCTAATCCAGATGATTCTAAGTCTCAATCTGGATACATATTGAAAGTGGGAGCAATTAGCTAGAGTAGCTCCATGCAGAGCATTGTAGACACAGAATTTTGCAAAATACATACGGATCTGAATTTGGCAGACCCGTTGACTAAATTTCTCTCACAAGCAAAACATGACCACTCTTTGGGTGTTAATCACATAGCGATGTGAACTAGGTTATTGACTCTAGTAAACCCTTTGGGTGTTAGTCACCTGAAGATGTGAACTAATCACATAAAGATGTGAACTATTGGTGTTAAATCACATGGTGATGTGAACTAGATTATTGACTCTAGTGCAAGTGGGAGACTGAAGGAAATATGCCCTAGAGGCAATAATAAAGTTATTATTTATTTCCTTATTTCATGATAAATGTTTATTATTCATGCTAGAATTGTATTAACCAGAAACATGATACATGTGTGAATACATAGACAAACAGAGTGTCACTAGTATGCCTCTACTTGACTAGCTCGTTGATCAAAGATGGTTATGTTTCCTAGCCATAGACATGAGTTGTCATTTGATTAACGGGATCACATCATTAGGAGAATGATGTGATTGACATGACCCATTCCATTAGCTTAGCACCCGATCGTTTAGTATGTTGCTATTGCTTTCTTCATCACTTATACATGTTCCTATGACTATGAGATTATGCAACTCCCGTTTACCCAGAGGAACACTTGTGTGCTACCAAACGTCACAACGTAACTGGGTGATTATAAAGGAGCTCTACAGGTGTCTCCAAAGGTACATGTTGGGTTGGCGTATTTCGAGATTAGGATTTGTCACTCCGATTGTCGGAGAGGTATCTCTGGGCCCTCTCAGTAATGCACATCACATAAGCCTTGCAAGCATTGCAACTAATGAGTTAGTTGTGAGATGATGTATTCCGGAATGAGTAAAGAGACTTGCCGGTAACGAGATTGAACTAGGTATTGAGATACCGACGATCGAATCTCGGGCAAGTAACATACCGATGATAAAGGGAACAACGTATGTTGTTATGCGGTCTGACCGATAAAGATCTTCGTAGAATATGTAGGAGCCAATATGAGCATCCAGGTTCCACTATTGGTTATTGACCAGAGACGTGTCTCGGTCATGTCTACATTGTTCTCGAACCCGTAGGGTCCGCATGCTTAAGGTTTCGATGACAGTTATATTATGAGTTCATGAGTTTTGATGTACTGAAGGAGTTCGAAATCCCGGATGAGATCGGGGACATGACGAGGAGTCTCGAAATGGTCGAGACGTAAAGATCTATATATTGGACGACTATATTCGGACATCGGAAAGGTTCCGAGTGGTTCGGGTATTTTTCGGAGTACCTGGGAGTTACGGGAATACGGGGGAAGAAGTATATGGGCCTTATTGGGCTTTAGGGGAGAGGGAGAGGCAGGCCGCGCCCCCCCCCATTGACTAGTCCGAATTGGACTAGGGGGAGGGGCGGCGCCCCCTCCTTCCTTCTCTTCCCTCTTCCCCTTCCTTGTCTCCTACTCCTACTACTTGGAAGGACTCCTAGTTGGACTAGGAAAAGGGGAATCCTACTCTCGGTGGGAGTAGGACTCCCCTAGGGCGCGCCGTAGAGAGGGCCGGCCCTCCCCTCCTCCACTCCTTTATATACGGGGGCAGGGGGCACCCCATAGAGACACAAGTTGATCTTCGTGATCGTTCTCTTAGCCGTGTGCGGTGCCCCCCTCCACCATACTCCTCGATAATATTGTAGCGGTGCTTAGGCGAAGCCCTGCGACGGTAGAACATCAAGATCGTCGTCACGCCGTCGTGCTGACGGAACTCTTCCCCGACACTTTGCTGGATCGGAGTCCGGGGATCGTCATTGAGCTGAACGTGTGCTAGAACTCGGAGGTGTCGTAGTTTCGGTGCTTGATCGGTCGGGTCATGAAGACGTACGACTACATCAACCGCGTTGTCATAACGCTTCCGCTGTCGGTCTACGAGGGTACATAGACAACACTCTCCCCTCTCGTTGCTATGCATCACCATGATCTTGCGTGTGCGTAGGGAAATTTTTGAAATTACTACGTTCCCCAATAGTAATGACTAACAAAAACAAATAAATATGAAAGGAATACCTTGTCCCGTCTGAAATACTCATCCATTACTCTTGCGAGGAATTTTGCTTTCTTTGTAACATGTTCTGAATCTAAATCATTAATTGACTTGGTCTTTCCCCTATCCCTACCCAACATAAATTTGGGGAACCACGTTGTTGATATGAAACGATCAGAGAAATCACGGTGTTGTAGGTGTTTACAATATGCATTGATGATCTGCATACATAAACAAAAAATTTCTATCAACTTGTGAAGTACAAATGAGAGTTTTGTTAAAACCAAACTCATACTTATAGCGCCATTCAACCATTTAAACGCCAGCACATCATGAAGCATAGCTGGCGTGCATATGTCCCCATTTGGTGGCGGCATATCGACCACGGTTCGGTGTGCATGCTTCTTTGTCGATGCGAGAGTCTCAACAAAAACTCTGGCTGCCTCTATGTGATCCGGAGTCATATTAAGGGAACTTGCTAGAATTGAATGTGGTGACGATGCAAACAGATCTAAAACAATGCAGCTACAGTCGTTAAAAATAATAAAAAATTTACATAACACGTGAATGAATTATAAAGTAGTACTTGACTTACTTTTTTTAATATGTTTCTTGCGGGTAATGAGAAGATCGTACAGGGATTGACAATATTTCGACGGATTTCGTTTGCGTTTACCTTCATTGTCCTGACTGCCTTCACCATTACCTATGTTGCTCTTTGCCGGGAAACTCTCAAACATGTCTTCGGACTTTGTTGGTGACAAACCACCCATAGACTCACCAGAAATATCAGCATTCTGCGGGGTTTGGGACATAGACGGGAAGTCTTTTGTACGTACAGTTGATGACGAACATGGAGACTTTCCATTATCGTCTATAATGAAAGGATTAGTAGTGTCACCTTTACCCGGTGTCGTCGCCGGAGCACCCGTGTCATCAACGGGCACGTAGGTATCATTGAAACCCGTTAAAGATGTTACTAGCTCCACGTCGGTAGGTGAATCAATATCTGGCCAATATTTTGATGACTTGTACTGGCCATTCTCCATCCCAACTCCTTCACCTACATTATCAAATTCGTCATTGGTGTCCCTCTTATTGGGTTTGTACAGTACACCTTCCGTGTTCAACCTTTCCATTACCATCTACAAACACAAATGAAACACGATAAGTACTTGAACAACTAAAACATGTTCAATATAACTTCTAAATTACCTGTGCACATCTTTCGGGTATATTGAGAACCTCCTTGTGAAGCAGCTTTATGTATGTCATCACACGGTCCATACTATTAGCCGTGTTTGATGAAACCCCTGATGTGCTTGGCTTTCTACTCCTGCCACCACCTTTCCGTTTAGGTTTCTTTGTTTCTTCATCTGGGACAGTCCCTTCACGTGCTACCTTAGCACGTCTGTACTCTTCGCTAACGCAGTTTTCAAGCTGTACAACAAACAAAAAAATAAATTAAATAACAACTATACTTAATTACTATGTGCAACCAATAAGGACAATACTTATTGACTTACATTGCCGGTGCCACACCCGTGCATGTTGTCATAGTCGTCTCTCTTTTTCCCTTCCGTTTCTGGCCAGTTAACCATTAGTGGGTATTCACGAGACAAAGGATCAAATGTATCCACACCAATTGGCTCAACTTTTTCCCAGTATATATACTACATGATAGTAAACACAACTAGTCAGACACATAGATCACATAAAAATTATATGTACATACAACTATTACGAAATGACTTGTACCTGAAGAAGAGCCAAGTTCCCGATAGGCCACTTGAATTTTTCAAGATCTTCGACCGATTTTTTAGTAGCATCCATGCATACCCCCAACGTGAAATCGTTCCAATTGTATGACTTGATAGCGTTCACGTCCTCCACCATTTTGTAATAACGATAAGGAACAAACTTGGTGGATTATGGTGCTAAGACTGTACCCATAAGAACCAGTACGACCCTTCTCACAAAATCATCATCATATGACTGAGTATCAACAATATTTTTTATCAACTCATCGATGAGGATTAGGCCTGTTCTTTTGTCTAGAAACCAATTCGGAACAATTTTTTTGGCATCCAGTTGTACTGTTGCTATCATGCTACTGACATCATCACCCTCGTTACGTACCCCGAATATGGCGTAAACATCTTCATTAAGCACACTGATGCCGTCAGTATTTGGCCGAATAATAAATCGCTTTCTAGTACTGTCATACGTTGTAATCATAAATTCCAATAAATTTTTCCTCATTTTCACGGAAGGAATTCTCAACATACATTCCAAATTTGTGCCACGTAGCATCATGCGCTTTTTGGGTGTGAATTTTCCCACCAATTCGCACCACTTCTCAACCGAACAGTACACATCTCCCAATTCTTGCATTCCAAATAAGATGCCAGTTATCTAACTAGTTACAAGATTCAAAAAAGATTACATATGAGAGATGGTTTAATACCATACCTTCCAGCGTCTCGACGTGCACCGGCAGCCCCCGTTGCCAAACCCCACCCGGTGTGGGTTAGTCGTGGCAGCCGCGCGCCCTCTGCCCACACGAGCGCGCTGGCCGACGACCCATCCTAGGGTTTAGGGTGCCGGCGAATTTGCCGAGACGGCACGGCCGGGCCTGAGATCCAAGTCGCGCGCGCAGATGCCGAATTGTATGGCCGCCGTCAGGCCGGCGGGGAAGGGAGTTTGGATGGCCACGGCGGTGCGACCGTCGGATCGGGGACGGGTGAGGACGTGCGTGGAGGCGGCGAGGCTAGGCGGTCCTGGGGCGAGGTAATGGTGGCGTGGTTTCCATGCCATGCACGCACGTACGGCGTCATAGACGTGGTCACGCCATAGTGGACCACTTGGCCCGTCCCGTAAAACTACCGCCGGCTGGCCCACGATGCATTTATTATAAACATGCATTGTAGTTTAATACCACATCGCTAAGCCGGCGCGCCGTTGACTCCTTTATATAATTTCCTTTAATGCACAAACATCTCAGTTTGTGGGACTCTATTTGGAGGATATGCAGGATCGATGTGAGTCTTCACCTGCTCAGAGCTTGTGAAGGTTCACATGGATCATGCATATTCTTCAAAAAGAGAGCCATTATCTTTGATTTTTTTAACGTCAGAAATTATTAATGCATTTTTTAATGCAACCATTCAAATTTTTTGGACACACACCCATCGCCAGGTCCATCATGCGTCTAAGTTTTCATAATTTTCCGGCATAGTATGAATTTCCTATGATTTTCTTCGTGAAACGCACCGAAAACACTGACCAGGCGTGACGCAACGTGCGTATAGTGTCTGAATTCGTTCAACTCTTGCGTGGGGCCCTAAGATGGGCATGCCCACTGCCACCCAAAATTGGGTCACGTTTCGTGCATGCCACCTCGTACCACCAATACACCCGGCACTGATCTGATATGACCGATGTCAGCCCCGTACTGCGTTCTCTTTTCTGACTCAGCCGGTGGACCCCAAACTTTTTGGACACGCACCCATCGCCAGTTCCATCTTGCGTGCAAGTTTTCATAATTTTCCGGTACAGTATGAATTTCCTATGGTTTTCTTCGTGAAACGCACCGAAAACACTGACCGGGCATGCCGCAACGTGCGTATGGTGTCCGAATTCGTTCAACTCTTGCGCGGGGCCCCAAGATGGGCATGCCCACTGCCTCCCAAAATTGGGTCACGTTTCGTGCATGCCACCTCGTACCACCAATACAACCGGCACTGATCTGATATAACCGATGTCAGCCCCGTACTGCGTTCTCTTTTCTGACTCAGCCGGTGGACCCCAAACTTTTTGGACACGCACCCATCGCCAGGTCCATCATGCGTGCAAGTTTTCATAATTTTCCGGCACAGTATGAATTTCCTATGGTTTTCTTCGTGCAACGCACCGAAAACACTGACCGGGCATGACGCAACGTGCGCATGGTGTCCGAATTCGTTCAAATCTTGCATGGGGCCCTAAGATGGGCATGCCCACTGCCTCTCAAAATTGGGTCACATTTCGTGCATGCCACCTCGTACCACCAATACAACCGGCACTGATCTGATATGACCGATGTCAGCCCCATACTGCGTTCTCTTTTCTGACTCAGTCGGTGGACCCCAAACTTTTTGGACACGCACCCATCGCCAGGTCCATCATGCGTGCAAGTTTTCATAAATTTCCAGCACATTATGAATTTCCTATGGTTTTCTTCGTGAAATGCACCGAAAACACTGACCGGGCGTGACGCAACGTGCGTATGATGTCCGAATTTGTTCAACTCTTGCATGGGGCCCTAAGATGGGCATTTCCACTGCCTCCCAAAATTGGGTCACGTGTCGTGCATGCCATCTCGTACCACCAATACAACCGGCACTGATCTGATATGACCGATGTCAACCCCGTACTGCGTTCTCTTTTTTGACTCAGCCGGTGGACCCCAAACTTTTTGGACACACACCCATCGCCAGGTCCATCATGCGTGCAAGTTTTCATAATTTTCCGGCACAATATGAATTTCCTATGGTTTTCTTCGTGAAACGCACCGAAAACACTGACCGGGCGTGACGCAACATGCGTATGGTGTCCGAATTCATTCAACTCTTGTGTGGGGCCCTATGATGGGCATGCCCACTGCCTCCCAAAATTGGGTCACATTTTGTGCATGCCACCTCGTACCACCAATACAACCGGCACTCATTATTATTATGAAAAACAATTAGTCATTAATGCAATACACATTACAGTACTAAACTTTGCATATATTTTAATTACTTTTTAGACATTAATTAACATTACATAAATATAAAAAATGTAATTACTAATTTACATAAATAACTGAACATAATATTCATTATAAAAGTACTCATTATCAATTAATTATCAAAAAACTCAGTATTGTTTTAGTAATTAATTATAAAGAACTTATTTTTTTCTATAAAGTATAATAAAGAACTCATTATTATTGTAATAAATCTAGTTAACGAATGACATAAATAACTAAAAAAACTTAATACTATTTAAAAAAAAGTGTTGACTGTGCGCGACGCCGCGCGTGGGCCGCGCGTGGGCTGTGCATGACACTGTGGGCGCGGTGCGGGGGGGGGGGGCAGGGTCGGCTGGGGTGAGGACTAAAGTTTAGTCCCACCTTGCCCGCCGAGAGACGCCGCGACCACCTTAAATACCTGCCTCCCACAGCACTTTCGAACTCCTTTGATTCCCGCCTCGTCCCGCCACTGCCCCGTTTGCCTGTGCTGCAGGCTGTAGCTGGGCCGAAAGGCCGGCCCTTTCGCTGCCCGGCTTGATCGGGCCGGACCGATTAAGCGCAGTTGTGGCGTGCAAGCACAGGCATGCATATTTTTTTATCAGTTTTTTTCCTTCTAAGAGTCCCGGCGCGGGGGGAGGTGGAAGGGGCGCTTTTTTAGTCCCACCTCGCGCGCCGAGGGACGCCATGACTGGCTTATATAGCCGCCTTTGTGCTATTTGTTGAATAAAATACTAATAATGTCAGTTGACAATGTCAGTTGTCAACTGACATTATTAGTATCTTATTTTTTAGTATCAACTCATATGTATATAGTAAGTTAGTGCTTTGTATGAACTCATCAAAAAATTAAAACACAACTAGTAATTTTTACCTATAAATTGCAATAAAAAACTCATTATTCTTACTTATAAATTATAACAAAAAACTCATTATTATTATAAATAAACACATTACAGTACTAAACTTTGCACATATTTTAAGTATTTTTTAGACATTAATTAACATTACATAAATATTAAAAATGTAATTACTAATTTACACAAATAACTGAACATAATATTCATTATAAAAGTACTCATTATCAATTAATTATCAAAAAACTCAGTATTGTTTTAGTAATTAATTATAAAGAACTTATTATTTTGTTCTATAAAGTATAATAAAGAACTCATTATTATTATAATAAATCTAGTTAACGAATGACATAAATAACTAAAAAAACTTAATACTATTTAAAAAAAGTGTTGACTGTGCGCGACGGCCAAGTGACTGTGCGCGACGTCGCGCGTGGGCCGCGCATGGGCTGTGCGTGACACTGTGGGCGCGGTCGGGGGGGGGGGGCAGGGTCGGCGGGGGTGAGGACTAAAGTTTAGTCCCACCTCGCCCACCTTAAATACCTACCTCTCACAGCACTTTCAAACTCCTCTGATTCCCGCCTCGTCCCGCCACTGCCCCGTTTGCCTGTGCTGTAGGTCGTAGCTAGGCCGAAAGGCCGGCCCTTTCGCCGCCCGGCTTGATCGGGCCGGACTGACTAAGCGCAGTTCTGGCCTGCGAGCACATGCCGGGCATTTTTTTTCATCAGTTTTTTCCCTTATATGAGTCCCGGCGCGGGGGGAGGTGGAAGGGGCGCTTTTTTAGTCCCACCTCGCGCGCCGAGGGACGCCACGACCGACTTATATACCCGTGTTCGTGCATATTGCTATATGAGACAGTTAGTACTAATTTGGTTTGACTTTGCACTGCTAGGGGCGGCACGGCCGCACTGCCCGGACAGAGTAAGCTCATTACTCTATCTGGACAGTGCGTCCGTACTGCAAGTAGTGTAAACTCAAATCATATCATTACTATCTGTCTTATTTTGTTTATTTGCCACAGTATGCAAATTTGAAAGTGCGACTATCCCTAGGTGGTTTTGGTAATTCATAACAACATATAGCTCATTGAGCTAATGATATTCCAAGACAACTGTTTCAGGAAAGCTCAATGATTGGCATGGCATGGATGGTGAAAGTGGAACCCTCAAAATGCTAAGGACAAAGGATTGGCTCAAGCTCAAAAGCTCAAGACTCTTCATTTTACATTTTAGTGATCCAAGATCACATTGAGTCCATAGGAAAAGCCAATACTATCAAGGAGGGATGAGGTGTTGCTTAATGAGCCCTTTGCTTTATGTGCTTAATGATATGCTCCAAAATCCTCAACTACTTTCTCATATCCACAAATGACCTAAACCCTAAGCCAAACTCGGTCATACCGATTCTTTCTATCCGGCGCCACCGAGTTTCATATGTCATAAGCCACTGCCAAAACCCTAGCAAATCGGTTTCACCGATAGGGATCTCGGTCTCACCGAGATGGGATTGCAACCTCTCTGTTTCCTTTTCGTAACTTTTCGGTCTCACCGAAAGAGCGGATCGGTCCCACCGAGATTGCAATGCAAACTCTCTATTTCCCTTTTGTAACTTTTCGGTCTCACCGAAAGAGCAAATCGGTCCCACCGAGTTTGCCTGACCAACTCTCTGGTTAGCTAATTACCAAATCGGTCTCACCGAGTTTGTGTAATCGGTCTCACCGAGATTACGTTATGCCCAAACCCTGACCACATCGGTCCTACCGAGATGCATGTCAGTCCCACCGAAAAACTCTAACGGTCACTAGGTTTACTATTTCGGTTCGACCGAGTTTGTTGATTCAGTCCCACCGAGATTGGTAAATTGTGTGTAACGGTTGGATTTTAAGTGGAGGCTATATATACCCCTCCACCTCCTATTCACTCATGGAGAGAGCCATCAGAACACATCTACACTTCCAACCCATATGTTCTGAGAGAGAACCACCTACTCATGTGTTGAGACCAAGATATTCCATTCCTACCATATGAATCTTGATCTCTAGCCTTCCCCAAGTTGCTTTCCACTCAAATCTTCTTTCCACCAAATCCAAATCCCGTGAGAGAGAGTTGAGTGTTGGGGAGACTATCATTTGAAGCACAAGAGCAAGGAGTTCATCATCAACACACCATTTGTTACTTTTTGGAGAGTGGTGTCTCCTAGATTGGCTAGGTGTCACTTGGGAGCCTCCGACAAGATTGTGGAGTTGAACCAAGGAGTTTGTAAGGGCAAGGAGATCGCCTACTTCGTGAAGATCTACCGCTAGTGAGGCAAGTCCTTCGTGGGCGATGGCAATGGTGGGATAGACAAGGTTGCTACTTCGTGGACCCTTCGTGGGTGGAGCCCTCCGTGGACTCGCGCAACCATTACCCTTCGTGGGTTGAAGTCTCCACTAACGTGGATGTAGGATAGCACCACCTATCCGAACCACGGGAAAAACATCCGTGTCTCCAATAGCGTTTGAATTCTCCAAACCCTTCCCTTTACATTCTTGCAAGTTGCATGCTTTACTTTCCGCTGCCTATATACTCTTTGCATGCTTGCTTGAATTGTGTGATGATTGCTTGACTTGTCCTAAAGTTGCTAAAACCTGCCAAGAACTAAAATGGGGAAAAGGTTAAGTTTTTATTTGGTCAAGTAGTCTAATCACCCCCGCTCTAGACATACTTCCGATCCTACAAGTGGTATCAGAGCTTTGGTCTCCATTTGCTTTGATTCCCATAGCTTTTGGTGGTCATAGCCTTGGTTTCACAACCTAGGAGAGTATGGTGTCTAGTGAGGGAAATTATCACCATAGAGGTCCTTACTTTGATGGAACTAACTTTGCTAGTTGGAAGCATAAAATGAAAATGCATATTCTTGGACATAACCCTGCCGTTTGGGCTATTGTGTGTGTTGGCTTGCAAGGTGACTTCTTCGATGGGAAAGAAACAAACCGTGAAGCTACCGCAGATGAGTTGAAGATGCTACAATACAATGCTCAAGCTTGTGATATTCTCTTCAACGGATTGTTCCCCGAAGAATTCAACAAAATCAGCCGTCTTGAGAATGCAAAGGAAATTTGGGATACTTTGATTGATATGCACGAGGGTACCGACTCCGTCAAGGAATCCAAATTGGATGTGCTTCAAAGTCAACTTGACAAGTTCAAAATGAAGGATGGTGAAGGTGTCGCTGAAATGTACTCTAGGCTTGCTCTCATCACAAATGAGATTGCCGGGTTAGGGAGTGAAGAGAGGATCGACAGATTCATCATCAAGAAGATCCTAAGAGCCTTGGATGGAAAATATGATACCGTGTGCACATTGATCCAAATGATGCCCAATTACAAAGATCTCAAGCCAACGGGAGTCATTGGAAGAATTGTTGCTCATGAGATGTCACTCAAAGATAAAGAGGAACTTCACAACAAATCAACTGGTGCTTACAAAGCCTCATGTGAATCCCCCACATCATCAAGTGAGAAACAAAACTTCAATGAATAACTGAGCTTAATGGTGAAGAACTTCAACAAGTTCTACAAGAGTAGAAGCAAAGATAGAAGCTCCAAGTCAAGGTCCTATAATGACAAAAGATCTTCTAGTCGAGAGCGAAACTGCTACAATTGTGGAAGACCCGGACACTATTCCAATGAGTGTACGGCACCCTACAAAAGAAGAGAAGATTCTCCAAAAAGAAGAAGCAAAAGAGAGGAATCACCATCACGAGAGAGAAGGAGTATAGATGATCGTTATGAACGAAGATACTCACGGAGAAGCAAGGATTCGGAAAGGAAGGAAAAATCATCAAGGGGCTACACAAAATGAAGACATCAAGCTCATGTTGGTGAATGGGTATCCGGCTCCTACTCCGACAACCACTCCGAGAGAAGTTATCACTCCGACTCCGAATATACTCAAGATGAAGGTGTTGCCGGTCTAGCACTTGTGTCAACCAACTCCTACGACATATTTGATTCACCAAATGAAGGAATTGGAAGATGCTTCATGGCCAAAGGTCCTAAGGTAACTCATCCTGAGTATGTTGATTTTAATAGTGATGAAGATGACTTGTTAGGCGATGATGATTTACTTGTTGACAACTCTAGTGATGAATCCTATGATGAAACGTCAATTAATCATGCTAAAACGAATGACAATGATAAGGAGAAAATTGAGACTCTAACTAAAGAACTAAACACTCTTAAGTTAGCTCATGAAACTATCTTCGAAGATCATCGAGAACTTTTAAGGGCTCATGAGAAGTTACGCTTTGAAAAGCTCATTCTTGAGCAAGAGCATGAGCTTTTAAAGGCAATCAATGATGATCTCCGCAAGAAAAGTTCTTCTTACATTGCCAAACGTTTACTCTTATCCACTTACATGCCTCAAGTCAAGTCTAGTAACAAGAACAAGAAAGATTCTTCCTCTAGTAGTAACAATGATCATGTCAAATCCAATATTGTTGCTCCTAGTAGTTCTCTTGATTCCACTAATGATTCTCTTAGCCAAGTTACACTTGAGCAAGAAAATAGTATATTGAAGGAAATCATAGAGAAAGGTGTGTACAAAAGCCTTGCCGGAAGTAAGCAATTCGAGGAGATTGTACGCAAGCAAGGAAGGCACCGGAAGAATCAAGGTGTTGGTTTTGAACGAAAGTTCAATGCCAATGGAGTTGAGTGGGAAGAAGATCAATACCCCAAGACAAAGTTTGTCCCTCAACAAGAGAAGTATGATCCAACTTCTTTCAAGGGGACACAAACTCAAGATGATCTTCCACCACAAGACTACAAACAAAAGGCAAGGACAAGCTTCAAGAGGAAATAGATGCATTTGAAGAAGCCCCTAAGACCTTAGTCAAGTGGATTCCCAAGACTACTTCAAGTTCCACTTCATCAAGTACGACTACAACTCCAAGGATTCCCATCAAGATGGTGTGGATCCAAAAGAAGAAGAACTAGAGAGTTCTTGAGGGTGACTCCGCCAACAAACTTCACTCTTATCATTTTGGCAAGAACAAGTGAAATCAACTTCCACATCTTGCACTAGTTCAAGGAGTCACAAACCCTCTTATTGGTAAGTCAAGGGACAAGGTAACCTAAAAGCTTTCATAGACATCATTTTGTATGTGCATCACTCTATGTCTATGGATATACTTGTTTGTTCCTTGTGGGAATAACCCATGTAGGTATTGAAAGTGCAATTCACTCAAAAGGATAGCTCCAAGTGATCTACATCAACATTGAGCATCCACATCTTGAACATCTACATGAAGTCATCATCGACAAAACCCAAGGTTACTTCATCCCTCTTAGGGGGGATATCACATCTAGGGGGAGCTTTACTCTAAGATTTGAGCTAAAGCAACTCTTATGATGTGAACACAACAATGCTTTATGTAAAAGTGGTAACCCCACTTGAGCTTAAACGATGAGTATGACCTATGATCAAATGTTCTCATTTGACTCCTAAGTCAATATACTCATATACAGATGACCTAGTCATCGCCAATTGCTTGACAGATGCTAGAATTGGTTGTGCATGCTTTGTCACATATTTCAATTGCCATTTTATTGTGTGAGCATGTTGGTTGCATATTTTACTCATTCAAGGACATCCACTTGTTGTTTTGATTATTTGGTTTTATTGTTCTTTTGCCAAGTGGATGGACAACAATGCCTAAGAACCCCCTCTAGCTATCTATGCTTTTCTCGTCTCAAACTCTATTCATGCTACATCACAAAATTGATCAAGTCAAATTCGAACCACTCTGTGTGAGGAGCACTCGGAGTCCCCGATTCGTCATAGACTTAAACTTCCAAAACCTCTTTGTGATTCTCGGTCTGACCGATACCACACTTTCGGTCCTACCGAGATCATCAAGTTGATCTAAGTTTTCAATCTCGGTGCAACTGATTTGAACCATTCGGTCACACCGAGTTGCAATAACTGTACACAGTTTTGCATCTCGGTGCCACCGAGTTGTTCCACTCAGTCACACCGACAGGGTCGGGCTATATATAGACACGGGCAAAATTTTGGAAATTTCTCCGAACCCTTCGCCCGCGCCATAGCTCGCTCTGCCAATGAGGTCTCCGGATCATCTCCTCGCCGTCAGCCGCCTCCAGTCGCTGGTCTCCGTCGCCGTCAACGGGAATCAACCCTGCCGTTGCCGCCGTAGCGAGTCTCCGCCGAACTAGGGTATGGACTCGATCTTTGTGCTATTCCCAATCCGATTCCTAGCACATTGTGATCATAATGATTCTTGCCACGATTGATAAACTTCTATCCAGTCAAAGAACTCGTAGATTAGGTCTGATTCAAAAATTTTAGGGTTAGGTTTCCGCCGGAACCATCTCGGACCCACCGAGTTGAAAAACTCGGTCCCACCGATTTGGCCTATGCCATTGCACAAGTGAAACTCGGTCTGACCGAGTGTAACTGATCGGTGTGACCGATTTTGGAACTTTGTGAAACCCTTGCAGTCTCGGTGCCACCAAACTGTGACTCGGTCTGACCGAGTTCACTAGTTTAGGTTCCAAATGCTGCTTCGGTATCATCGAGTTTAGAAATCGGTAGATCGGAGATGCTTTCAGTGGGAAACTAAAACTAAGTTTTTGAATCATTCTTTTGCAAAAATCTCTGCATTTTGTGATGCTCATCCACTCTACCTTATCTATAAAATATTCACAGGGTCAGCAGTAAACCTGTTCATCATGTCAGATCAAAGTGATAGTGAGAATCAGTCAGAGCAGCCTATGCACATGAGTGAGGGCACTAGTCCCTCCAGTTCCTCAGATGATGGCAGCAGGAGCACTCCTAGCAATCTGCCAAAAGCTGCCACAAGACAGAGAAAGAAGAAAACCTCAGATTCAGAGGATGAAGATTATGTGGCAGAGGAGGAGGCAACCTCCAAGAGAGTTGTGCTAAAGAAGGAATATGGCTCAGCTGCAGCCACCAAGCCTGGATTGAAGATCAAAAGGGCAGTAGGCAGGCAGCCAATGCCAAAGGCCAGAGCCTCAACCAAGATTCCTGAAAAGCCCACTCTCAAGGAGCCAGTGGTTGCAGAAGAGAAGAAAGAGAGGAAAAGAGGCAGATGGTGCAAGAAAGTAGATCCTATGGCTGAATTTGAACAACATTCTTCTGATGAAGAAGAAGAAGAGGAAGAGGAAGGTGCTGCACCAGCACCCAAGGCACCCAAGCTGATGGGTGAGGCCATTAGATCAGGGGCAGCTACATCCAAGCCCAAGGAAGCCCCCAAGACAACTCCAAAGCCAAAACCCAAGAGGAATGCAAGAAGCATCCCAGCTGCTGAAAAGAACAAGGCCCCAGTGCCTGAGCCTGCTGAAGAAGAGGAAGGCCAAGTGTTGAGAAAATTGAAGCCCAAGATCCCAGACCACAATGATGCTCATCCTGTGGCTGAGGATATGAATATCAGGAGAGACTCTGGATTAAGAAAATGGAGAGCAGAGGATCCCTATGCTACCAGGAGAAGGACTGCTGTAGACTACAGGTTCCATACTAAGGAACAGCAGGACTTCTATGAGACAATCTTGTTAGACAAGAAGCCCATTGTTTGTGACATGAGATGGGTCGATTGGAAATACATCAAGGAGAACGAAGAGCACTACCTAGGAGTGCAGGACAGCTTCAAGGCGTGTGGAGTAGCAGACTTTGTTGGGCAAAAGCTCACAAAGTGGAATGAGGAACTTATCATGCAGTTCTACTCCACAGCACACTTTTACCCAGATGGGAGGATTGTCTGGATGTCTGAAGGTACGAGGTACCAGTCAACAGTTGCTGAGTGGGCACAGCTGATCAATGCCCTAGAGGAAAGTGAAGATGACTTGGATGTCTATTCCAAGAAGAAGATGGACCACAACTCCATGATCAACATGTACAAAGAGATCCCTGACAAGGCACTTGAAACTTTCAAGTATGGATCTGTACACTATCTTCTGTCAGGATTGCCAACAATCAATTGGATCTTAAGGCACACTCTGTTGCCCAAGTCAGGTGATCACAAGATGATCAGAGGCCATGCAATCAATTTGCTTCATATCTTTGATGTGCCTCAGAAGTTCAAGGTCATGAGCCTTATGATAGAGACAATCAAGAGGACTGCAGCAGACCAGAAGAGGAGCTGTGGATATGCCCCTCAGATCCAGGAACTGATCAACTCCAAGATGGGCACAGGAATATATCTTTTGGATAAGGAACATCTGCCTATTCATCCGGATTTTGAAGGCAATGAGGTTGTGATGAATAAAGATGAACCATCTTTAGCCCATGCACAAGCACAAAAGGAGAAGGCAAGAAAGGAGAAAGCTGCAAGGATGCCAACTCAAGAGGAGGCATCAGAATACTTCTTGAAAACCAAGCAAGAGCAGCTCAGTTACCTTATTGCATCCACCCTGCGGATTGAGAAAGGTTTGGCCAACCTAACTCAGAACCAGGCAAGCTTAGAGAGAATCATAGAACAGAAGTTCTATGACTTGGATATCAAGGTGACAAAGATTCAGACAGTAGTGGAGCAGCTCCAAGATGACATGCATGAGAGGAGAGGGAAGACAACCACTGATGCATTTGCCCGAGTGCCACGAGCTCAGAGGTCCAGTGCAGTGCCAATTCCTGACACAAGAGCCACCGCCTCAGCTCCAGCCGCAGCACCAGCCCAATCTGCTCCAGCATCCACTTCAGCTCCAGCTCCAACTACGTCTACGGAAGCCTTCGTCCTTGGAGTGATCCAGACTCCACCACCACCTGAAGATCAAGCCTGAGTGTCGCTCTAGCACTATGCATTTTCTAGGAACTTTTTGGTAACTTGTTGCCAAAGGGGGAGAAAAATGTATAGATCATAGGCTTCGAGAGAGAGTGTGTTGCTTTTCTCTCTTGTTTTTATTTGGTGGTCTTTGATACTTTGTTTGCTTTTGGTTGAGATACTTTGATATGCGCTTGTGAGACACTGATGATCATTTGTTTGATCATAAGCTACACTTATGCATGCTTGCTATATCTTATCTATCTTATGTGGTCATTCACTTTTGCCTTGGTGATGAGTGCATGTATTTCATTATTAATCATTTTGAGCGCTCCACCAGGATGTATGTGACATGGAAGAGTAACCCATAATTCTAACTCTTTGTGCATTTGCAGTCCGAAGCAAATTTTATATATGCACAAATTTAGGTGGAGCTCTTACTTATCACATACTTCTCAAAGCGACGATGTAATTCATTCTTATTATCATTTGTCGAAGCTTTGATCTATATGTTGTCATCAATTACCAAAAAGGGGGAGATTGAAAGTGCAACTATCCCTAGGTGGTTTTGGTAATTCATAACAACATATAGCTCATTGAGCTAATGATATTCCAAGACAACTGTTTCAGCAAAGCTCAATGATTGGCATGGCATGGATGGTGAAAGTGGAACCCTCAAAATGCTAAGGACAAAGGATTGGCTCAAGCTCAAAAGCTCAAGACTCTTCATTTTACATTTTAGTGATCCAAGATCACATTGAGTCCATAGGAAAAGCCAATACTATCAAGGAGGGATGAGGTGTTGCTTAATGAGCCCTTTGCTTTATGTGCTTAATGATATGCTCCAAAATCCTCAACTACTTTCTCATATCCACAAATGACCTAAACCCTAAGCCAAACTCGGTCATACCGATTCTTTCTATCCGGCGCCACCGAGTTTCATATGTCATAAGCCACTGCCAAAACCCTAGCAAATCGGTTTCACCGATAGGGATCTCGGTCTCACCGAGATGGGATTGCAACCTCTCTGTTTCCTTTTCGTAACTTTTCGGTCTCACCGAAAGAGCGGATCGGTCCCATCGAGATTGCAATGCAAACTCTCTGTTTCCCTTTTGTAACTTTTCGGTCTCACCGAAAGAGCAAATGGGTCCCACCGAGTTTGCCTGCCCAACTCCCTGGTTAGCTAATTACCAAATCGGTCTCACCGAGTTTGTGTAATCGGTCTCACCAAGATTACGTTATGCCCAAACCCTAACCACATCGCTCCTACCGAGATGCATGTGAGTCCCACCGAAAAACTCTAACGGTCACTAGGTTTACTATTTCGGTCCGACCGAGTTTGTTGATTCGGTCCCACCGAGATTGGTAAATTGTGTGTAACGGTTGGATTTTAAGTGGAGGCTATATATACCCCTCCACCTCCTCTTCACTCGTGGAGAGAGCCATCATAACACATCTACACTTCCAACCCATATGTTCTGAGAGAGAACCACCTACTCATGTGTTGAGACCAAGATATTCCATTCCTACCATATGAATCTTGATCTCTAGCCTTCCCCAAGTTGCTTTTCACTCAAATCTTCTTTCCACCAAATCCAAATCCTGTGAGAGAGAGTTGAGTGTTGGGGAGACTATCATTTGAAGCACCAGAGCAAGGAGTTCATCATCAACACACCATTTGTTACTTCTTGGAGAGTGGTGTCTCCTAGATTGGCTAGGTGTCGGGGATATACCCCGCGGCGTAAACCGTCCGGAAGTATAACCCGGCCGGACTTGGCGGTTTACTTGAGATCCGGCTGACACTTGGCGATTCACTGGGTACCCGCCCTGACCTGGCGGTTTACAAGCAACCCACCTGGTCATTATGACTCATTGGTGATCCGGCGTGCGGGACAGATGGATGACAAGGCCCAAGGCCCAGAAGGCCGGTTCACGTTTAATGGTGGACCGGTTTATGAGGAAAGCGTAAGGACTATTCTCCTACAAAGGAAGCAAGACTAGGACTCCACTTGCAATAGAGTAATCCTAATCCAACGAGGACTAGTCATGTAAACCGCCCCTTCAACATATATAAGGAGGGGCAGGGCTCCCCAAAGAGGGACAAGCTACAAGCAAGAAGAAACAATCTCTAGGGCTAGACACAAAGAGCCGGTTTACGGCGTCTCCCTCATGATGATAATGAGACCTAGCCTCAAACAACATGTAGGGCTATTACCGGATGATGTTTCCCGGGGCCCGAAGCTGTCTAAATCCTTGTCTTGCGTGTTGATCCGCCCTGCGTCTCTCGTCCCACTCAACCCCTCTCAAGCTACCATATAGATGTGTTGGTCTCGCGACTAAGTCCTGACACTAAGGACATCTGATGTCTACACACGCTTCTACTCTTGTAGACTATGTTGGGCCTCCAAGCGCAGAGGTTTGTAGGACAGCGGCAATTTCCCTCAAGTGGATGACCTAAGGTTTATCGAACTCAGGGAAGTAGAGGTTGAAGATGGTCTCTCTCAAGCAACCCTGCAACTAAGATACAAGAAGTCTCTTGTGTCCCCAACACACCTAATACACTTGTCAGATGTATAGGTGCACTAGTTCGGCGAAGAGATGTTAAATGGCAAGTGATATGGATGGCAAAACAAAGTAATATAAATCTGTAATAAAAAGTGCAGCAAGCAAACAAGTGGTAAACGTGAGCACAAATGGTATTGCAATGGTGGAAACAAGGCCTAGGGTTCATACTTTCACTAGTGGCAACTCCCAACAACATTAACATAATCGAATCACATGATATTTCCCATAAAACATGCAAAGGGGACGCACCCGGAGGTCATTCCTTCGTGGTCAAGAGAGGACGAGAATTATGTAGGGCTACAAAAGCACACCTCAAAGTTCGTAGTTCTCATCTAAGGATTTCCCAATGTCACCGCGGCCATCCAAAGAGAGTCCCACAATCACCACAACATATCTAAAGGATAGTCAAAGACAAGCACCAAGAGACTCTCAATCTTCAATCAACACACAAGAGACGAAATTACTCATGAAAATACTTTGCTAATCCATGTCCAATAGACCGCTGTCACCTTGGTCTCGGGGATTATACTAGATAAAGACAAGTGAGTACATCAATCCAATACATAGAGGAAGGGGAAATATCATGGGATCACCCTAGATTAACATAGCCTATGATCACAACGAAGATCACATCATGGGAGAGAGAATTAACCACATAGCTACTGGTAGAAACCTCAGCCCCGAGGAGGAACTACTCGCGCGTCATGGAGGGAGGAAGCAACGTCGATGGAGATGAATCCGGGGGCACTTCCCCGTCCCGGCAGGGTGCCGGCACAGGAATTCTGGTCCCCCGAAGCTTGATGGCGATGGCGGCGGAGATCGGAATTGCGTCTGGAGAAAAGGGGTCCCGAATCAGGGTTTCTGGAACGCGTGTTAAATATAGGCCAGAGGAGGTCACCAGAGGAGGCCTGGGGGGCCCAGGCCCCCCCCCCCGGGGCGGTCAGGGGGGCGCGCGGGCAAGCCGCCTGGGCTGCCCCTGGCTCCCCTCTGGCCCTCCTTCGGGTGCCGGGAGTCTTTTGGAACGCTGATTTTTTATATATTTTTTCTGGAATTTTTCTGGCAGTTTTCGTAAAGGGAAAACCTGAAATACAAAAACAGCAGAAAACAGAAACTGGCACTGGGGCGCACTGAGTTAATAGGTTAGTCCAAATATGATCAAAAGTGTATGGAAGTGTATAAATATCATAGCAATATCACCCAAAAGAGGCATGGAGCAAGCAGAAATTATAGATACGTTTTGGACGTATCAACATCCCCAAGCTTAATTCCTGCTCGTCCTCGAGTAGGTAAATGATAACAAGAATAATTTCTGTGGTGACATGCTATTAACCATATAGGACTTTTTCATAGTCACATGACAAAAGCTTACTGAGACAATGATTCTATAGTAATTAAGTTGCCTCATGAGAAAATCACAAAGGACTAAAAGTTTTACAATATGAAACTGAAACATCAAATGGATTTGTAATGAGCATGGTGTGTAAATATGATAAAGTGATATCTCGCTTGCCCCCTTTAGTGAAGCAAAACATAAATGCAGGGGCACCTCCAAGGTTTAAGTGACGACTAGATACAATGATTTCAGAATAAACGATATCACAATCATGCAAAAGACAATGCTACTTTGGGACAATGCACATTACACTCAGAATGACAATCATGCTCTCAGTAGTTGGTGCTTTTTAAAAGAAGGTGGAGACTCTCGAACAGTGGCTTTTGTTGGCAAGGTTGAAAACCCGTAGTCGGAAACAAAGACAAAGCATGTACCAGAGCTCTTGGTTTTGAAAACAGAGGTAATAATTATTTTTTTGGATATGCATGTTTTGTCAACGAATGCTAGCAGCTAACCCAATTACTTCTTGAGCTGGACAAGTTTCGAGGAATGGCTCCCGAATGAGGATCATAACATCCTCTTAATCTCCTTTGTTTATCACTGCCAAAGTTTTCTGATTTCTCATGAACAAAGCGTGAAGGAGGGTTCGTTTGTTATATTAATTTTTAATGAGCCGGGTGCACTCTATGCCAATTCCTTCTCATATTATGGGTTGCACATTATACATGCAATCCCGGGGTGAAGCTTGTCCAACTTAAAAAGATCATGAATTAACCACTACTTCCTCATGAACTAAAACAGAGGCACAAAATAGGAATGCTTTATTTTAATATTTCGAGATGGCACATGAAAGTCTTCGTTAGGAATGGCAGGTAAATACCATGTATAGGAAGGTATGGTGGACTCATATGGCATAACTGGTTTAAAGGATTTGGATGCACAAGCAGTCAGTCCGCTTAGTACAGGCGAAGGTTAGCAAAAGACTGGGAGCGACCAACTAAGAGAGCAATGACGGTCATAATCATGCAGAGCGACAAAGCAACATTGAATCAGGCATGGAAGTTATATCGCTACTCAGAAATAAAAGATCATCAAGGCTTGACAGACTTTCTTTACAGTCTTAAATATGCGTGAGCATACGCCAAGTCAATCAGAATAAATTCTCGAAGGAAGATATCACTAAACCATACCACATCATATTCAAACAAATCATGTTGGTACTCCAATAACACATTGGAAACCCTCCAGCTATTTGAAACTAACCATAAGTAAACATGAATTACCAAGCAACATCATGCACGTAGCATCTTTATCATGGACATATCAAACAATGCAATAGAAGCAAACTCTCTTAATAAGATAATCATGATGATAAAGAGAGTTCAAGCAACCAACTAAACAAAAGCTCTTTAAAACGATAAGCATGAAAACTAAGAGCTAAGCATGAAAGTAGCTATTGAAAGACAAAGAACACACACAACAAAGATAGACATGAAAATTCCATGTTATGTTCTAGGTAGAAGTGGAGCGTGTTTCTCTCCCACATAAAGAAAGCTGAGTTCTGACTCGTTATGAAAAGCTAAGGAAAACTAAAAAGGAAAACTAAAAGCAAGACGCTCCAAGCATAGCACATAACACATGAAGTGATAAAAATATAGTGGAACGAAAGACGAACTGATAATGTTGATGGAGAAGGGGATGCACGGGGGCATCCCCAAGCTTAGACGCTTGAGTCTCCTTGAATATTTCTTGGGGGTGCACAGGTGCATCCCCAAGCTTGAGCGTTTGACACTCCTGAATCTTTTCATCATCTTCCCTCGCACTCTTGAAAACTCCCTTCATACATAACTCATCATAATCTGATTAGCGAGGTTAGTACCCATAATAGTATAATTGTTCCTTGCTGGAAATAAAGATATTCTTGAAAGTATACTGTTTCTCTAGATTGCCATAAGGTTTTTCCAAAGAAAAAGCAAGCTCAAGGTTCGCAAAATGAAGGAAAGGCAAAACAGGACAGAATCTGTGAAAAACAGACCAGCAGGCAGTAAATGATTTTTTCGGGGCACTTCTGTAACTCCAATCAAAAAACTCAGAACAGACGCCTGAAAGACAATTGTATAGAGCACTCTGTGGAAAAAATTCAGACCAAAAAGATGATCTGGTGATTTTATACGAATTTTTCTGTGCAAGGACAGAATCTGTTTCCTGGACAGCACGTCACAACTTTTGAACTTTCTTGCAATCAGAGGCTACACTTGGCACAAAGCTGAAAAGTAAAGATACAATGATGATGCTACTGTAGTAACAAGCATCAAGACCACTAAAAACTGAAAGAACAAACTGAAAGTAAAGATAACAGGGGTTGTCTCCCTAGAGCTCTTTCTTTATAGCCATAAAGATAGGCTTAAGATTTTAATGATGCTCTCGTAGGGATAAGAGTTGAAGAACAAAAGAGAGCATCAAGAAGAAAATACCAAACACATTTAAGCCTAACATGCTTCCTATGCATAGGAATATTGCAATAGAATAATTCATTGAAGCACAAAGCAATAAGCATAGGAAGACAAAATAATTGCAGCTTCAAAACCTTCAACATAAAGAGAGGGAACTTAATGTTATTGAAATATCTATAAGCATATGTTCCCTTCTCATAATAATTTTCAGTGGGATCACGAATAAACTCAACAATATAAGCATCACATAAAGCATTGTTACCATGATCCATATGCAAAAAGGTACTCTTACTCTCCACATAAGCATCTTTGGGGAGCCCATGGTTAGGACTTTTTAGCATTAACGTTTTCAGTCTCCCCCAAGCTTGAGCAATGCTTTCTCCGTCACGAGACCTAAAGTTATAGATATAGTTCCTGTCTCGATGAATTTCATGAAGAGGATAAAACTTAGTATAAAAGAGAGTCATAAGCTCTTGCCAATCAAGCAAGTGCGAGTTATCGAGAAGCTTATACCAATCTGAAGCTTTATCTATAAGTGATACGGCGAACAATTTACTCATGACAAACTCCCTTGATACACCTGCGAGCTTAAATAATGAACATAATTGTGACAGATATAGCAAGTGTTCACCGGGATGTCTGTCTCCTGCATAACGATTAGCCAAAACATAATTGATAATACCAGCTGGTATTTTATAGGGCACAATTTCAGTAGGGGGAGGAGCAACCACCACAGGTGTGGGGCGTCTTCCCGCAAGCAACGATCCAATAACAGGGTTGTCCATAAGCATAACTAGTGAAATAAAAACAAGAAACAAAACGATTTAATTGCAAGATCTAAAGATATACCTTCAAGCGCTCACCTCCCCGGCAACGGCGCCAGAAATAGCTTGATGTCTACACACGCTTCTACTCTTGTAGACTATGTTGGGCCTCCAAGCGCAGAGGTTTGTAGGACAGCGGCAATTTCCCTCAAGTGGATGACCTAAGGTTTATCGAACTCAGGGAAGTAGAGGTTGAAGATGGTCTCTCTCAAGCAACCCTGCAACTAAGATACAAGAAGTCTCTTGTGTCCCCAACACACCTAATACACTTGTCAGATGTATAGGTGCACTAGTTCGGCGAAGAGATGTTAAATGGCAAGTGATATGGATGGCAAAACAAAGTAATATAAATCTGTAATAAAAAGTGCAGCAAGCAAACAAGTGGTAAACGTGAGCACAAATGGTATTGCAATGGTGGAAACAAGGCCTAGGGTTCATACTTTCACTAGTGGCAACTCCCAACAACATTAACATAATCGAATCACATGATATTTCCCATAAAACATGCAAAGGGGACGCACCCGGAGGTCATTCCTTCGTGGTCAAGAGAGGACGAGAATTATGTAGGGCTACAAAAGCACACCTCAAAGTTCGTAGTTCTCATGTAAGGATTTCCCAATGTCACCGCGGCCATCCAAAGAGAGTCCCACAATCACCACAACATATCTAAAGGATAGTCAAAGACAAGCACCAAGAGACTCTCAATCTTCAATCAACACACAAGAGACGAAATTACTCATGAAAATACTTTGCTAATCCATGTCCAATAGACCGCTGTCACCTTGGTCTCGGGGATTATACTAGATAAAGACAAGTGAGTACATCAATCCAATACATAGAGGAAGGGGAAATATCATGGGATCACCCTAGATTAACATAGCCTATGATCACAATGAAGATCACATCATGGGAGAGAGAATTAACCACATAGCTACTGGTAGAAACCTCAGCCCCGAGGAGGAACTACTCCCGCGTCATGGAGGGAGGAAGCAACGTCGATGGAGATGAATCCGGGGGCACTTCCCCGTCCCGGCAGGGTGCCGGCACAGGAATTCTGGTCCCCCGAAGCTTGATGGCGATGGCGGCGGAGATCGGAATTGCGTCTGGAGAAAAGGGGTCCCGAATCAGGGTTTCTGGAACGCGTGTTAAATATAGGCCAGAGGAGGTCACCAGAGGAGGCCTGGGGGGCCCAGGCGCCCCCCGGCGCGGCCAGGGGGGCCGCGCGGGCAGGCCGCCTGGGCTGCCCCTGGCTCCCCTCTGGCCCTCCTTCGGGTGCCGGGAGTCTTCTGGAACGCTGATTTCTTATATATTTTTTCTGAAATTTTTCTGGCAGTTTTCGTAAAGGGAAAACCTGAAATACAAAAACAGCAGAAAACAGAAACTGGCACTGGGGCGCACTGAGTTAATAGGTTAGTCCAAATATGATCAAAAGTGTATGGAAGTGTGTAAATATCATAGCAATATCACCCAAAAGAGGCATGGAGCAAGCAGAAATTATAGATACGTTTTGGACGTATCAACATCTGTCGTGACAATTCCATGACAGTTGGCGCCCACCGTGGGGCCTGCGCACGGTGGTGTTGAGTTCTTGAAGGGATCTCTTCAGGGGTCGAGAAGTTCGCAATTTTCCGGATGAGCCGGTTTGGAAGGATCTACATCTAACTCCCGAGAGAATTGAATCATTGCTGCTGCTACACTCACGGAAGTGATGGCCAAGTACTAGTAGTTGCACAGTTTATGAGATCTGATGGATTTTGGAATAGTACCATGGGCTACTTCAAGTATGTGAGTTCTAATGAGAGGAAGTTTTGACTAAATCAACTCCGATGCATCACGCGAAGACGTTTGAAGCATTAAGGGAAGATTCCAGCGCGTTAGGCCACCCTCCGAGTCGACCCGCCTCGTCGCTGCTGAAGAAAAAAAAACAGGGCGATCTGGATGTGTATCGGTCAAATTGGCTACGACCTGGACTTCGCTATCGCTGCCTGTGAAGCGCCTAGCCTCCTGCGCCACCCCGTGCTGTTTCCATCCTCGCTCTGGAGAAGAAAAGTCAAACCAGCAACAAATCGGAGGAGGATTTGGTGATGGATGTATACCGACTCCGAGTCGTTTCCAATTTCGCTCTGGTCGTACCTGCTTCGCTCCACCTCCGCTGTCGCCGGTTTGCGCATCCAACTCACCGCTGCCGCCTCGTCTCGCCTCTGCCTCTGCCGGTTGCCGTGAAGTCGCCTACCACCGGCTCTAAACCGGTCACGCCGACCACTTCCGAGTCGCCCCGCGTCCTCGCCTACAAACCGCCACCGCGCCCGTCAGCCCGCCTGCTTGCTCCTTCCATGACCCGTGTGCCGCATCGCGAGCACGCTGCTCTCGGGCTGCCGCGGACGCCGTCCACCTCCGCTATGAACCGGCTATTGTGTCTACTACCGGAGCCATGCCGCTTGCTGGTTCCGCTCCGCCGCGCCGTGCTGCTCTTCCCCTGGCTGTTGAGCCACTCTGTGCGCGACCCTGCCTCTGGATCACATCTAGTCCAAGCTGTCGTGCCTCCGGGTTAGGATCTGAGCCTGGTCGCGGCCCCGCTGTACCGGCCAAATCGCCGCCGCCTCATCAAAATTGTTGTCGCAACCAGGCCAAATCACCAACAGCCATCCACCACATCCACAGCTATAACAAGTCGCAGTCAAGTCTCACCTGGGAGCCAGCGGCCAGCCTCGCCTTGTCTGTTGTGGCTCGGTCGAGCCGCCGCCTGCCTCGAGCCGCTGCATCCACCTCTCGCCGGCGTCGCCCTTTTTTGGCCGTGGCTCGTCTTCACTCCAAGTCACCGATGCCAAGGTCGCGTTGCTATAGCCTGCTTTGGTCTCACTCCCGCCGTGCTGCTGACTGCTGAGCCGTCGCCGTCTTCAATTACATCAAGGCTGATTTGACTATTTATTGGTGGACTACTACCTCACGTGGAGCTCTTGGAGGATTTGATCTAAGTTCAAAACATGAACCCCTGCTTCTTGCCAGCAAAACGCTGATCTGAACCACCTACGGTGTTGCATGAAGATACAATTCTGAAACAGTGCAAAGCAATTTTGAGAAGGCTTCGCCTCAAGTCGCCGTCACCTCCGCGTCCAAACCGTCGTCGCCACGTTGAGCCGGCCTACTGATTTTTTCGACGCTACACTGTTGACGAGCCTCTACAATTGCTGGAGGTGTTTGAAGCACTGTATGATGGATGCGTGCAAGGCCTTTCAGTATTTGCAAGCATCTGAGAACAGAGAAGAGGTTTCAAGACTTTCAACTGCACCTTCAGAGACTCAGTTATCAAATTACAATGATCAAAATTCTCAAAGGATATCTCCTGACGCTACTTATGAATCATCGGTCATATGGATAAATGAGGATAGTTATTTATGACAAGGGCATTGTTATACCACGGACATGGAGCGCGTGCCAGCATAATTTTGTACTAGCATTCCTCCGGGCCATGCTGCTCGACGGATACACGTGCAAATCGCCGCCCACGCTGTACGGTTTACATCCGTCCGCGCATGTGGCCGGCTCATTGTCCGCGCCGACTTACAAAACGTCACGGCCGAGTCACCAGTCCGCACCGATTTACCACACTGCGGCCGGTTCACCCGTGACTGATTACAGTTTCATCTAATGATCATCAACTTCATGGCGGATTATTTCCGGCCTAAACGAATCAGGTGCTATCCATTTAAAGTCTATTTTATTAGCACGTATTATTTTTTGTCAAAGAACAATTACTTTGGTCTGTGTATTTTTATATACAGGATAATCATTCACGACAAATATGGTTTATACCATGGGTATGGAGCATGGGCTGACAATATTCCGCCCGGCGATAGTCCGTGACATAACCCGAGGAGTGGACTCGCAGAAGCTGCCGTCCGTACGGCCTGGTCTACATCAACATACTGGGCCGCACCTGTCTGCATGAGCTGTTTGAGCAAGTCACAGCTTGGGAAGCCCGGTTTTCTTTCAACATAATGGAGGCAAATTATCATATACTATCAACAACCGTCTGCACTGGGTGGTTCAATGGGCAGGCGCACAAGTCGCCGCCGCTATAGTTTGGTTAACTTCAAATCACCAGTTGGAAGGAACCATTGGCCGAGTTGCTGACACGGTTCATACGGGATCATTTACAACCCGCCGCAGTCACCTCAACCTTCTGTGGATTCACATCGTGTTATCAACACCAATGATATACAAGTTATGCCGGTTTATATCACGGTCAAATATGGAGAGTTTCAAGCCAACTCCTCGAGTCACCTTGAGACTTGGGGGCTACGATGACATGACTCAGCAAATCTTGCTAGTTTCAGCCGGTTTAAGACCCCCAGGACGATGGAGGGAAAGATAACCCGTCCCGGAGGCTACTGTTATATTGATGAAAATTTAAAGGCCGTCAGAAAATTTCCGGTTTAGAAAGTATATGACAGTTATAAAATCCCGGCTCAATGAAGAAGATCCGGGTCATCAGAAAGGAATCCGGTTTAAAAATCTGGCTCAAGGGAAGTCAGTCTGACTGAAGCTCTCAAATATCCGGTTTACAGTCCGGGTCAAGGGAAATCTGTGCTCCCACAAAGCTCTGAAGCGCTCAAATCTGGTTTAACAATGTCCGGTTCAAAAAGGAATTAACTTCTCACAAATTCGAGTAAAGGCCGTCAGAAAATTTTCGGCTAAAAATGAAGATTCCGTTTAAAATCCGGTTCAAGGGAAAGATGTCTCCCACAAGGCTTTGAGGCTCTCAATATCCGGTTCAAGATCCCGGTTCAAGAAGAATTTATCTCTTGCAAAAAAGTTAAAAATTACCGAAGAGGACCTGCTGCCATGATGCGTGGTTCAAACATGGGTATCCTGCCTTATTGGCCTAACATATTATTGATCATATGGGGGCTTCTGCTTCATAGAGCGGGGTCTCTGTTCTTTTTTACATCATGCGTGGTTACACGGAGGTTCTGTCTTAAAGCGGCCTCCGGTTTACCCCTTGGGTTAGCTTTTCAAAGCACCATGTTATGTCACTTGGGGGCTTGGTCGTGTCCGAACCAACGCAACACCTTTTGATAGGCGAAAGCCACCAGATCACTTGGGGGCTCGGTCATGTCCGAACCGATGCAACACCTTTTGATAGGCGAAAGCCACCAGATCATTTGGGGACATGGTCAAGTCTGAACCAGTCGCGCCTCTTGATCGGCCTAAAGGCCATAGAATCACTTGGGGGCTTGGTCGAACCCGAACCATTGCCATGCCACTTGATCGGCAGAATGCCACGGTTTCATTTGGGGACCTGGCTGACTTGAACCATAGCTACACCTATTGGGAGCTTGGTCGTGTCCGACCATGGTAACACCATCTGATCGGCTCAATAAAGCCTCTTTTTACAAACGGTTTTATCATTGCCTTTGATTCAATATTTTCCTTAAACTGTTGCTTTATTTTTGTTGCGTTTTTTTAAACTGACAACTTTTAATCCGGTTCAACTGTCAATTACAAATTGACAGAACACGGTCAAATCTTAATCCGGAGGCCACCTGCCCGGTTTGATTTTCTGTTACCATCCTATTATGGAGTAAACCGGTGTTTATCAACCTGGCTCGGCTTTCAACTACAAGTTGTCAGTACACGATCAAGTTATAATCCGGAGATTGTGAGCCCGGTCTGGTTTGATTACAAGTCACCAGTATTATATATGGTTAATCCGGTGTTTATCACAAACCCGGTACGGTTTTATCATAAACCAGCACAATATGGAAGGAGTTATCAGTACTCAAAGTTTGGGTTATTACCCCTATTACAAAAAATTGGTAAACCAACGATGTGATTCAATGTCACAGGTATGATATATTTCATATTTGATTATTCTTAAGTGCAGCCTTGGTTATAAACCTGGGTTATATGTTGGGCATTATGACCCGTCCGGCGGTAAACCGCCAGGACACTTTAAACTTGTTATATGCAGAAACAGGTTGAATAAAGTATGATGATAAATTATCCGGTGTTTATTAAACCGGCCTGGCTTTCGACTATATGTCGCCAGTATGATGATAAATTATCCGGTGTTTATTAAACCGGCCTGGCTTTCGACTATATGTCGCCAGTATGATGATAAATTAGCTGGTGTTTTTTAAACCGGCCTGGTTTTAAGACGCTAAATCGCCAGTCTATGATGAGAAATTGTCCGGTGTTTATTAAACCGGCTTGGCTTTGGACTGTAAATCGCCAGTATATATTTGGATTGCGCCATTGGAATCATGCGCTCATAAATCATACCAGATTATATTATTCAAATCTTGAATAGCCAACATGGCTGGGTTTCTACTGTGATTATCAATAACGAGTGTTATGATTGAGGTTTTCAAAGTCGCTTTAGCGCAACGGCTATTATTTTTATCAATGGATATGACTTATTTTACAATTGAAGGAATAGTCCCGAGTCGCTGCAGGCTTACAACCCGGCACTTGGGGGCTACATTATTCAAAGTTGAGATTATATCAAATATGCAAGTCTCATGTCGCTGCAAGCATGCACCATGACACTTGGGGGCTAATGCAAAGTCATTTTTGCTCATCTTATTGAAGACCCAACTCATCACATCGTAATGAGCTGGACCTTGGGGGCTACCAATTGCTCCTTTCAACAATTCAAGGTACAAAGCTTTTTATCCATTACATTGAAGGATCCACTGCTCAGTTGGTAAAGCACAAGGCTCTTAAATTGTGGACATGGATTCAAGACCCATGATGGGGGTTACATCATATGATGTTATTTTCATTGAAGTATATATCAAAGTCCCAACTCAATATTATTTTACTGAGCCGGCCCTTGGGGGCTACACGTTGCTGTTCAAATCTATATGATCATATCTACAAAGTCCCTGCTCATTATTGCATAATAACCTGGCCCTTGGGGGCTACATTGGTTGAAGTTTTTATGAGTATAAGGCAATTACAAGTCCCAGGTTGCTGCAAGCATAACAACCCGGCACTTGGGGGCTACATATGTGGAATATTCAGTTGTGACTAGTAACTGAGATGAACAATCTGGATTTCTTCAAGGTTGAAACATTTATATTGACACAAGTCTTAAGCTATCATTATGTTCTCCTCTTAAGACTTGGGGGCTACAGGTAATATGCATATAAAGGAGGAACATCTTCAAATTCTCAGTTTTTGGCAAATCAGGAAGATTAATTGTGTGATTCGGCGTTGGCAACAATCATAACCCGACATCTATAAACGGTCATAATCCGGGATCATCCGTTTTTATAACCCGGCCATTTTGGTAATGTTAAACCAGCAAGTTTTCAAGACCAGGATCATCTTCAAACCGGCTGAATATCAGATGAATATTTCAAGACCAATATTTCTTAAACCGGCGCATTGGAAGCCGGCTCAAGTGGATTATTCTTCACAATATTTTTCTGCGAGAAACCAATGTCAGCAAATTGAATCTGACGCTGGCTTATTGACCTGGATTTTCTAGAAGGAGGAAATGAAAAGGACTTAAGGATGATCAGGTGCCGGTTTACAAGTATTCTTAACCTGGAGCATAATCTATCAAATTTGTTCTTGTATTTGTTTTACAGGATGAGTTATGTCGAAAAATTGACCTCCTTCACCGGAGACCGTTCGGGCAGGACTGAAGGACCCGTCCGAAAGGAGTTTTTGTTCGACATCCTTGAAATGAACTCAAATTTTTTTATAGTGTTCCACAATCATCACTAGGATGCATGCCAAGTTTTCTATCTTTTTTATCACTTTATGAATTTTCTATAATTTTTCGGTGAAAACAGCACATAACACACCCCGGACGTGACACCACATGCTTTTGGTGTTCAAATACGTTCAATTCTGGAATTGAATGTCAGGGTGACCATACCAACTCACTTGCAAAAGTTGAGGTCATTCCGAATATGTTGGAAAATTTACCTCCTTCTCCGGATACCGTTCGGGCAGGACTGAAGGACCCGTCCGAAAGGAGTTTTATTTCAACATCCTTGAAATAAACTCAAATTTTTTCCATAGTTTTCCACCATCATCACTAAGATGCATGACAAGTTTTGTGGCTTTTTCTTACTTTATGAAATTTCAATAATTTTTTCGGTGAAGACACCACATACCACACCCCCGAACATGACGCAACATGTTTATGATGTCCAAATACGTTCAATTCTTGTATTGTAACACCCTCGATGCGGCTATATCTCCCACGTGTCGAAGCACGACTTGGAGGCATAACCGCATTGAAAGCAATGTCGCAAGTGAGGTAATCTTCACACAACCCATGTAATACATAAGGGAAAGAGATACATAGTTGGCTTACAATCACCACTTCACACAATACATGTGTAAAGCATTACATCATACAGATACAATCAAGGTCCGACTACGGAACCAAAATAAAAGAAGAATACCCCAAATGCTACACAGATCCCCGATCGTCCCAACTGGGCTCCACTACTGATCAACTGAAATGAAACAACACAATGAACAAGATCTTCATCGAGCTCCTCCTTGAGCTCGGGTGCGTCATCTGCACGGTTTTATCGGCACCTGCAAACTGGTTGTTGGAAGTATCTGTGAGTCACGGGGACTCAGCAATTTCACACCCGCGAGATCAAGACTATTTAAGCTTATGGGTAGGAGAAGGTTGTGAGGTGGAGCTGCAGCAAGAGACTAGCATATCTGGTGTCTAACATACGCAAATGAGAGCGAGAAGAGAAGGCAAAAGCACGGTCGAACAACTATGATCAAGAAGTGATCCTGAAACTACTTACGTCAAGCATAACTCCAACACCGTGTTCACTTCCCGGACTCCGCCGAGAAGAGACCATCACGGTTACACACGCGGTTGATGTATTTTAATTAAGGTCAACTTCAGGTTTTCTACAACCGGAAATTAACAAATTCCCATCTGCCACATAACCGCGGGCACGGCTTTCGAAAGTTCAAACCCTGCAGGGGTGTCCCAACTTAGCCCATTATAAGCTCTCGCGATCAACGAAGGATATTCCTTCTCCCCGGGAAGACCCGATCAGTCTCGGAATCCCGGCTACAAGACATTTCGACAGTAATAAAACAAGTCCAGCAAGACCTCCCGGCGTGCCGACACCCTGATAGTAGCCGCGCGTATCTCGTCTCAGGCCACGACCGGATGAGCAGTACGTACAGCTAGAACCAGACCTCAAGTTTCCCCGAGGTGGCGCTGCAAGTGGCTCTAGTTTGGACCAACACTTAGACAAGCATTGGCCCGGGGGGGCTAAAATAAAGATGACCCTTGGGATGCGCGACTCCCAAGGGAAAAAGGTAATAGGTGAGGCAAATGGTAAAACCAATGTTGGGCCTTGCTGGAAGAGTCTTATTCAAAGCGAACTGTCAAGGGGGTCCCATAAATCACCCAACCGCGTTAGGGACGCAAAATCTGGGAACATAACACCGATATGACGGAAACTAGGGCGGCAAGAGTGGAACAAAACACCAGGCATAAGGCCGAGCCTTCCACCCTTTACCAAGTATATAGATGCATTAATTAAATAAGAGATATTGTGATATCCCAACAAGTAAACATGTTCCAACAAGGAACAACATCTCCATGTTCCAACAAGGAACAAACTTCATCTTCACCTGCAACTAACAACGCTATAAGAGGGGTTGAGCAAAGCGGTAACATAGCCAAACAACGGTTTGCTAGGACAAGGTGGTTAGAGGCTTGGTTTAACAATATGGGAGGCATGACAAGCAAGTGGTAGGTATCACAACATAGGCATAGCAAAAGAGCGAGCAACTAGCAAGCAAAGATAGAAGTGATTTCGAGGGTAAGGTCATCTTGCCTGAAATCCCGCAAGGAAGAAGAACTAGTCCACGAAGAAGACAAACGGATGTAGTCGAACGAATCCTCACAACTCCGGAACGAAACCGAAGCTAACGAGAGAAGCAACCCGGAAAGAAACAAACAACATAGTGAACCAACACGCACCAACATGGCATGATGCAGTGATGCACAATCAAATATGATGCATGTCCGGTTTAATGAGGTATGGCATGGCAAAATGCAACAGACAATTCTACAAATTAAGTGGAGTTCAATATGCAACTCCGTTGCATATTGACGAAACACCACATCAATTATTTAGTTCTCTCTCGGTTATGTACCCAACAATATTAAATGTTATTAAACATGGCAAGGGGTGAAGCATAATAAAACTACACATCTAGGCAAGTTTAAATGAGGCCGGAACAACAAACAACAATTCCGGAAAATCCCCATGAATAATATTCGAATTTGGTACTGTTCTGCCCTAAATCATATTTTTAATGTTGTTAAACAGCAAAATAAAGTGCACCATGTTAAACTAGGCATTTTTCTACCCCATTTACATATATAAATTATTAAATTCCGAGTTACGGTTATTTAGTTATGAAATAAATCATTTTAACATGGCATTTAAGCAAATTAAAGCAAACAGCGAGTTAAACATTTTTAACATGGATGAAAGTTGGATATTATGAAACTAGACAAAATTCTAAGCATTTCACATGTATAAAACATTTTAAACCGATGCATGGTTAATTAGTTATTACATGCATGAACAACAAGGGGAAATCTTCAAATCTGTAAAACTCTGGATAATTGGCAAAATTCGCAGGACCAGGAAAAAAACATATCGAGCCGAATTAGAGCTACAGGCTGAAACATGACATGGGCGCTGGGGGGGTTCTCACCATGGGCCAAATCGGCCTGAGGTGGAGCTGGGCTGGATTTGGAGGTGCGCTGGGCCTAGCGCAGATCTTGGCCGAGCGGGCGAGGGCCGCGGTCAACGGGGCGACCGGCTGCGCGTCCATGCGATCGAAGCAGAGGGCGGGTCGTCCTTGTTCGTCCCTGAGATAGAGAGACAGCGATTGAGAGAGAGGAAAACAGAGGAGGAGCGGAGGACGGAGGGAAGGGGTTGGCGACCTGCGGGGTCTGGCGGCACGGGAAGCAGCGGGTCGGCGAGGAGGCTTCGGAGATGGCCGGATCGGGCCAGTTCGTGTCGGGGAGGCGAGGAGGCAGGGTCGGCTCGTGGCTGGGTCAACAGGGACGAGCGGGCGAAGCAGAGCAGCACGACAGGGGCCAGCAGGCGCGGCGGCGCGATGCAGAGCAGCGCACGAGCTCCGGCGAGCGGGCAAGGCGGAGGGAGAAGGGCGGCTCAGGCCGGCCGGCGCTCCATGCGGATCCTGGCAGAGAAGGAAAATGCATGGAGAGGGAGAAGGATTAGAGAGAGAGCACGGGAGAGAAAATAAAGGGGAGGGAGGAGGAGAAAAACGAGACGACGACCTGACGGCGTGCGCCGACGAGGCGAGGAGGAGGCCGGGGTCCATCGGGAGGCTTCCATGGCGCTGGTGTGCTCCTGGTGCTGCTGTTGGTGGACGACGTGAGGGAGACGAGGTGAAGAGGAGGCGCTCAGCTGGAGGGTTCGAGCGACGGGAGGAGCGGGCGGTGGATCGATGGAGGCTGAGGCTGGTGGATTGGATCGGGGGGGGGAATGAGGGGATCCCGAGGAAGAAAGGTAGGTGGGTGGCGGCGGCTCGGGAATGGGTGGATGGATGGGACAGGATCCCTAATTTCTAGGGTTAGAGTAGACTGATATTTATATCAAATAAATTTAGGTTAGGGGATATCACGAACCTACGATCGGAATCGGACGGCTGGGACAAAAATAGGTTAGAAAGACCAATCAAGAAAACGGAGATGTTTTGTAGACGTTAGGGGATGATCCGGACACAACGGTAGCGACAGTCCGGTTCGGGTCCGGGACAACTTTCGGACGCACGCGCAAGGAGTTCCGCGGGCTGACGAGAGAGGTTAGGTTGGGTCTGGCAGATTGTGAAGAGCGGGTTGGTCTGAGAGAAGAGGGGAGAGATGCAGCCCCGCACGGTTTCCGGAGACCGAAAACGTCCGACGTTAGACCGGCTATAATGCCGCTATATTTATTCGTTGGGGCGTCAAACAGACTCCGAATGCGATGAAACTTGGCAGGCGGTCTACTGACATCAAAACAACAACGCACGCCAACTTTCATCCCATTCCGAGAACATTTTCAGGACACTTATAAAATACTATTTCGGACATGTCGCGGGCGCGTGCAAGTGTGGTTGGTCTCAGAACGGACAAGGGAGAGAACTCGGAGAACCCGGACGGATGCAAGTTTCGAAAACATGATGATGCAATGCGGATGATGACATGGCAAGATGCGACACGCAAGCAAATGACAAAGCAACAACAGCGAATAACAGGAGGACAACTGGCACATCGGTCTCGGGGCGTTACAACACTCCACCACTACGAGAGGATCTCGTCCCGAGATCTAGGATGGCACCGGATAGAAAACGGAAGAAGAAAGAGGTAAAACTAAGTTGCTTCTTTGACAAAAGAGTGAAACCAACGAACCTTGAGAGGTTGACAAAATTGAAAGAAAAAAAATCAATGAAGATGATGAGATTAAAAACACTACATAAGATAAGAAGAACATGGGATACAATGAGAACCATGAGGTTAAGTGACAAGATAGATATTGACACCACTCCGGTTAAAACAATATAGAGAAGGAATAAGAATGATATAATTTGGGCAGCACTCCGACTGAAAATGGAAGGAATTGAACATGAACTTGACAAGATGAGAGGATACTTGAAGAGATCAACAACACACTGCCTCCGGAAGAAGGAATAGAAGATAGATCATTAGAATAAAAGAATGGAGAAGGAAATGCCAACTCTTGCCACAAATGAACTAGGAAAGCCTCCTTGCAAGAAGGTTAGAACGGAGTTGTTGGAAAACCAATAACGAAAAGAATAAGCTTGTAGTGGGCTTATGGAAACATCTCAAAATTATGAGTTGACAAACGACCACTAACGGAAACCATTGATTTGAGTGAGAGCACCAAAGAGATGAAAAACTTCTTTCACCGCGAGAATAGGAGGAAACTTGGATCGTTGAAGAGCACCACAAGTAGCAACATTCCCAAAGGAAGGCTTTAGGTGCAATCTATACCAAGATAACTCCAATGAAGAGATTGATGGATTTAAATACCTCATTCTTGACAACATGTGAATCATGAAGCACGAGGAGAAATTGCCAAGGATGACATAACACCATCTCAAAAGATAAAGTAGAAAGAATTGCACTTCGGAATGCAAGATGAAAAATGCTTGAACTCCTCAAAACAAAACATGTGTTGAGCACCATGTTTATTTTGAAGTATGGCTTGACGGATCTTAACTCCAAGAGAAATCTTGAAGAACAATTGAAGAATGAAAAGGGTCCTTGATAAACCACCATGTAGATCCTCCATGAAGAACTCCGGTAATAAAAGGAAGATAGAAAGAAAGAGAAGTTGAAAATACAAGGTGAAGCCTTGCAATGATTTAGATGGAGCTTTGAAATGATATAACCGAGAAAACTTGGAACTCCAGAAAGAAAAAATGAACAAATGAGATCAAGAATTCTGATAATCTCCGGAATAAGGAATTAATCACTTGGGTGAAACAGGAATAAGAATTATGTTATGTGTATCCTTCACCAATTTAAATTGATGACAAGCAACGAATTTGGCATACTACTTATTCTCATAGAAAGGATTAAGAGAGACATAGCGCAAACTTGGGAAGGAACCACCGGTGGGATTTGGAAACAACGAATGAATTGATATGATAACCAAGAAAGAGAACTCTTGAACAAACCACCGTAAGAACTGGAAATGACTGAAGAAAAGAGAACGAATCACCGGGAGGAATTAGAAAATGACGTGGATACTTGAGGGAATTTAGATACATGAGGGCGAAGAGATCATGAACTCATTAGAGGATATTTGAACGATTCACCGGTATGATTTGGAGAACGAGATCTGAAAGTTGAGAATGAATAATACTGAGATGATGGGCTCCAGAGAATCAAACTGAAAAGACTCCCGAATTGCTTCGGATGGGTGAAAATAATTCTCACAATCAAAAACAATTATGAGAGGATGGCGACAAGCTAGAACCATGAATCTTTAGAAGAACGGGTAAGGATATAAGAGGAACTCTTCTTCGGTCTTCAAAATCCGAGAATGACGATGAGAAACACCATGAATTGTTGAGATACTCCGGGATGAAAATTAGAAAGGTTGAATCAATGATGAACGAATTTGAAAGATCTTGGAGAAAGACATGATGATAACCCATTCTTACGTCAAACATTGAAAAGAATTTTAGAAGCTCCGGGAAAATTAGAAGAGTCAGGTAAGATCCTGGGAAAAGACCTGTGGGTTAGGGCCCACTCAAAAGATACACCGTTGAATGATTAAAAGAAAGATTGCGCCGGTTGAATTAAATGGCTTGAATGAGATCATAATTTCCAAATAGCTTGAACGGATCTTGAATGAAAAGACGAGCCTTCTGAGATATCTTCAGCACTCCAGAACAATTGAATAGCGATAGGTGAAAGATTAAAAGGTGCACCGGCATGAGAAAACATTTGAAAAGAGGAAAAGGGATAAGATCAACACCGAAATCTTGAATTAAATCCACCGGAGAAGAAAAAGAACGAAGATTGATGAACTTGAAGCTCCGTTAGAATCTTCATGGGAAATCACCGGATAAGAACATTGAAAGAAAAGAATGAAGAGACTTCTCACAAATAAAAGGATACATGATCGAGAAATCTGAGTCCTTAAGGAAAAGGGTGGGAGGGCGGGAGAACAAAGGCCACTTGGGTCGGATGAAATGAACACCGTTGAGAAAACCAAGAATTGGTCTTGCACAAATTGAAAGGATCGGGTTAACTTGAAGAGAAGCACGCCGGTTGCAAAAGGATTGAAAAGACAACCTTGATGAATAAGAAGGATTAGCATCCACATAGAAATATGAGAACACCGCTTAGAATAAGGTATGGAATCCACATTTGGCATTGAAGCAACTCGAATACCACAAAACAAAACAAAAACAAAGGATTTGGCTTGCAGAATAAGCCGGAAACAAACATATGATAGATCCCATATCGTATCATGTGTCTATTAGAAAGATATTCTAGGAGCTACTTGAATTCCCACCTATAAACTCCCGAAACTTTCTGGTCATGCAATCAGGTGTTGGGGATACAGGGGGCACAAAATATATCACCCAAACTAACAATACCTAGATCCAGCTGTATCCATCCTTCAACACATAACCAAGAAACCTTCGGAAATCGTTTACCTCAACCTTCGAAAAGCATCCGTTATACGAGTTATGGCAATACTCCCGCACTCGCCTCAGTACTGGGCTATCAGGGTTATCTCACCAACAACTATACAAAAGAGATTTTCGATGTCGGCGTACTAAACTCAGGTATTACAGAACCGCAACGATAAAATTATGACGACAACACCTCAGAGCTCAACTCCCCAGGACACCTCCACTAAACCCCTGCTAACAGGAGGCACCAAGACAATGTTGTCATCACAAAACCATCGAAACGATTCTAAGATACCCGCGTGATCCTAAAAAAATTTAGTGAAATTTGAGAAGAGAAGAGTCAAAACTCTACGTCAGGATGCCTTACCAGAGCGATGAGGAGACTGGGAAGTAAAAAGAATTCCTAAACTCTCCGATACATAATTCCTAAATGACTCAAAACATTTTTCTAGACACAACTCGGCCGCTAAAAACGATCAAATAGTGGGGGCTCCTAAGGTCGGGGAAGGCTCTGATTACCAACTTGAAACGCCCTCGACGCGGCTATATCTCCCACATGTCGAAGCACGACTTGGAGGCATAACCGCATTGAAAGCAATGTCGCAAGTGAGGTAATCTTCACACAACCCATGTAATACATAAGGGAAAGAGATACATAGTTGGCTTACAATCGCCAATCACACAATACATGAGTAAAGCATTACATCATACAGATACAATCAAGGTCCGACTACGGAACCAAAATAAAAGAAGACTACCCCAAATGCTACACAGATCCCCGATCGTCCCAACTGGGCTCCACTACTGATCAACTGAAATGAAACAACACAATGAACAAGATCTTCATCGAGCTCCTCCTTGAGCTCGGGTGCGTCATCTACACGGTTTTATCGGCACCTGCAAACTGGTTGTTGGAAGTATCTGTGAGTCACGGGGACTCAGCAATCTCACACCCGCGAGATCAAGACTATTTAAGCTTATGGGTAGGAGAAGGTAGTGAGGTGGAGCTGCAGCAAGCGACTAGCATATCTGGTGTCTAACATACGCAAATGAGAGCGAGAAGAGAAGGCAAAAGCACAGTCGAACAACTATGATCAAGAAGTGATCCTGAAACTACTTACGTCAAGCATAACTCCAACACCGTGTTCACTTCCCGGACTCCGCCGAGAAGAGACCATCACGGTTACACACGCGGTTGATGTATTTTAATTAAGGTCAACTTCAGGTTTTCTACAACCGGACATTAACAAATTCCCATCTGCCACATAACCGCGGGCACGGCTTTTGAAAGTTCAAACCCTGCAGGGGTGTCCCAACTTAGCCCATTATAAGCTCTCGCGATCAACGAAGGATATTCCTTCTCCCCGGGAAGACCAGATCAGTCTCGTAATCCCGGCTACAAGACATTTCGACAGTAATAAAACAAGTCCAGCAAGACCTCCCGGCGTGCCGACACCCTGATAGTAGCCGCGCGTATCTCGTCTCAGGCCACGACCGGATGAGCAGTACGTACAACTAGAACCAGACCTCAAGTTTCCCCGAGGTGGCTCTGCAAGTGGCTCTAGTTTGGACCAACACTTAGACAAGCATTGGCCCGGGGGGGGCTAAAATAAAGATGACGCTTGGGATGCGCGACTCCCAAGGGAAAAAGGTAATAGGTGAGGCAAATGGTAAAACCAATGTTGGGCCTTTCTGGAAGAGTCTTATTCAAAGCGAACTGTCAAGGGGGTCCCATAAATCACCCAACCGCGTTAGGGACGCAAAATCCGGGAACATAACACCGATATGACGGAAACTAGGGCGGCAAGAGTGGAACAAAACACCAGGCATAAGGCCGAGCCTTCCACCCTTTACCAAGTATATAGATGCATTAATTAAATAAGAGATATTGTGATATCCCAACAAGTAAACATGTTCCAACAAGGAACAACATCTCCATGTTCCAACAAGGAACAAACTTCATCTTCACCTGCAACTAACAACGCTATAAGAGGGGCTGAGCAAAGCGGTAACATAGCCAAACAACGGTTTGCTAGGACAAGGTGGTTAGAGGCTTGGTTTAACAATATGGGAGGCATGACAAGCAAGTGGTAGGTATCGCAGCATAGGCATAGCAAAAGAGCGAGCAACTAGCAAGCAAAGATAGAAGTGATTTTGAGGGTAAGGTCATCTTGCCTGAAATCCCGCAAGGAAGAAGAACGAGTCCACGAAGAAGATAAACGGATGTAGTCGAACGAATCCTCACAACTCCGGAACGAAACCGAAGCTAACGAGAGAAGCAACCCGGAAAGAAACAAACAACATAGTGAACCAACAAGCACCAACATGGCATGATGCACAATCAAGTATGATGCATGTCCGGTTTAATGGGGTATGGCATGGCAAAATGCAACAAACAATTCTACAAATTAAGTGGAGTTCAATATGCAACTCCGTTGCATATTGACGAAACACCACATCAATTATTTAGTTCTCTCTCGGTTATGTACCCAACAATATTAAATGTTATTAAACATGGAAAGGGGTGAAGCATAATAAAACTACACATCTAGGCAAGTTTAAATGAGGCCGGAACAACAAACAACAATTCCGGAAAATCCCCATGAATAATATTTGAATTTGGTACTGTTCTGCCCTAAATCATATTTTAATGTTGTTAAACAGCAAAATAAAGTGCACCATGTTAAACTAGGCATTTTTCTACCCCATTTACATATATAAATTATTAAATTCCGAGTTACGATTATTTAGTTATGAAATAAATCATTTTAACATGGCATTTAAGCAAATTAAAGCAAACAGCGAGTTAAACATTTTTAACATGGATGAAAGTTGGATATTATGAAACTAGACAAAATTCTAAGCATTTTACATGTATAAAACATTTTAAACTGATGCATGGTTAATTAGTTATTACATGCATCAAAAACAAGGGGAAATCTGCAAATCTGTAAAACTCTGGATAATTGGCAAAATTCGCAGGACCAGGAAAAAAACATATCGGGCCGAATTAGAGCTACAGGCTGAAACATGACATGGGCGCTGGGGGGGTTCTCACCATGGGCCAAATCGGCCTGAGGTGGAGCTGGGCTGGATTTGGAGGTGCGCTGGGCCTGGCGCAGATCTTGGCCGAGCGGGCGAGGGCCACGGTCAACGGGGCGACCGGCTGCGCGTCCATGCGATCGAAGCAGAGGGCGCGTCGTCCTTGTTCGTCCCTGAGACAGAGAGACAGCGATTGAGAGAGAGGAAAACAGAGGAGGAGCGGAGGACGGAGAGAAGGGGTCGGCGACCTACGGGGTCCGGCGGCACGGGAAGCAGCGGGTCGGCGAGGAGGCTTCGGAGATGGCCGGATCGGGCCAGTTCGTGTCGGGGAGGCGAGGAGGCAGGTTCGGCTCGTGGCTGGGTCAACGGGGACGAGCGGGCGAAGCAGAGCAGCACGACAGGGGCCAGCAGGCGCGGCGGCGCGATGCAGAGCAGCGCACGAGCTCCGGCGAGCGGGCAAGGCGGAGGGAGAAGGGCGGCTCAGGCCGGCCGGCGCTCCATGCGGATCCTTGCAGAGAAGGCAAACGCATGGAGAGGGAGAAGGATTAGAGAGAGAGCACGGGAGAGAAAATAAAGGGGAGGGAGGAGGAGAAAAACGAGACGACGACCTGACGGCGTGCGCCGACGAGGCGAGGAGGAGGCCGGGGTCCATCGGGAGGCTTCCATGGCGCCGGTGTGCTCCTGGTGCTGCTGTTGGTGGCCGGCGTGAGGGAGACGAGGTGAAGAGGAGGCGCTCAGCTGGAGGGTTCGAGCGACGGGAGGAGCGGGCGGTGGATCGATGGAGGCTGAGACTGGTGGATTGGATCGGGGGGGAATGAGGGGATCCTGAGGAAGAAAGGTAGGTGGGTGGCGGCGGCTCGGGAATGGGTGGATGGATGGGACAGGATCCCTAATTTCTAGGGTTAGAGTAGACTGATATTTATATCAAATAAATTTAGGTTAGGGGATATCACGAACCTACGATCGGAATCGGACGACTGGGACAAAAATAGGTTAGAAAGACGAATCAACAAAACGGAGATGTTTTGTAGACGTTAGGGGATGATCCGGACACAACGGTAGCGACAGTCCGGTTCGGGTCCGGGACAACTTTCGGACGCGCGCGCAAGGATGTCTACGGGCTGACGAGAGAGGTTAGGTTGGGTCTGGCGGATTGTGAAGAGCGGGTTAGTCTGAGAGAAGAGGGGAGAGATGCAGCCCGGCACGGTTTCCGGAGACCGAAAACGTCCGACGTTAGACCGGCTATAATGCCGCTATATTTATTCGTTGGGGCGTCAAACAGACTCCGAATGCGATGAAACTTGGCAGGCGGTCTATTGACAGCAAAACAACACCGCACGCCAACTTTCATCCCATTCCGAGAACATTTTCCGGCCACTTATAAAATACTATTTCGGACATGTCGCGGGCGCGTGCAAGTGTTGTTGGTCTCAGAACGGACAAGGGAGAGAACTCGGAGAACCCGGACGGATGCAAGTTTCGAAAACATGATGATGCAATGCAGATGATGACATGGCAAGATGCGACACGCAAGCAAATGACAAAGCAACAACAACGAATAACGGGAGGACAACTGGCACATCGGTCTCGGGGCGTTACATGTATTGACTATGGGGGTGGGCATACCAACTCACTTGCAAAAATTGAGGTCATTCCGAATATGTCGACAAGTTGGCCTCCTTCTCCGGACACCGTTTGGACAGGACTGAAGGCCCCGTCTGAAAGGAGCTTTTTCCGACAGCCTTCAAATGTACCCACATTTTTTTATAGTGTTCCACGATCATCATTAGGATGCATGAAAAGTTTTCTGGCTTTTTTATCGCTTTAAGAATTTTTTTCTAATTTTTTGGTGATAACACCACATACCACACCCCGGACATGACGCAATATGTTTTTGGTGTGCATGCATGATAAGTTCTCCAGAGACCGTTCGAGTATGAGTGAAGGCCCCACGCATGCGTAACCGAACACTGATTTTTCTCGTAACGTTGAAATGCATGTTTCCGTTTATTTTTTGAAGTTGCACGACTAACATCAAATTAAACATACGTTTTTTTTTTCAAATAAGCCATTCCGAGTTCATTCATAAATCAAACTACCTTACATAACACTAAACATAACCGAGCACTGCTCTTACTTAACTTAGACCGAAATTTAAATAAAAACCCTAAAACTAGACTACTCGTCGTCGCTAGCGCCGGTGAAGTCAACGACTGGCCCCATACCACCGGCCTCTCCTTCACCGCCGTCGCCACCATCGTCGTCGTCGTCGTCGCTGAAATCCCACCAGTTGTCTTCCCGCGCCTGCTGCTCCTGCACCGACGCTATGGCCACCAGCCGCTCTCGTTCCTCACGAGTGGCCGCCGCCGCCTCCTCCTCTGCCGACTGGGCCAGCCCGCAAGTAGGCCCGGCGTGTCGTCGGGGTCTCCGTCTTGCGTGAGGGAGTCCTTCGCCAGCGGGATCTCGACCAGCGCCGGGTCAGGGGTCGCCTGCTGTGCCGGGGCAGTGGGGGCGGCTGGAGGTGGGCCGTGGCGGCGGCGACCACGGGAAGTGCCGGCCTCGCCGGTAATGTCCCCGACGGTGCGGCCGGCGGCCGCGTCCCTAAACGCGCCGAGGACGATGTCAAATTTCTTCCCGCGCCAGAACCTGCGCCGGGCCCTCCGGTTGTACCGTCCGCCAGGGAACGCGTGGAGCTGCTGCCTCATCAGCGGCGGTCCCATGGTGGGGATGCCGTCCGCCCCGATCCGCCATGGTCGCGACACTTTGGCTGCCGGCGGCACCATCAAGCCGTACCGAGCCAGATCCTCCGTGTCGCCGACGGTGAGGCTCAGCGGCCAAACACCGGTCGGCCACGCGCCCTCGTCGGAGTCGCTGGAAGACATTGCCGGCGAGGAGAGGGAGATGGGCGGGCGAGGAGAGGAAGAGACATGGGCGGGGCGAGGGAGATAGCACGGCCTGGTCAGGGCTGGCGCGGCCTTTTATAGACGGCGGGGGAGGGAGGGGGCGGACGAGCCGTCGGTGGCGCGCGCCCCGAGGAAGAGGCGGGCGGCTGGCGGCACGCGCGACAGCGGTGGCGTGTGAAAGCGAGGCAGCGGCGGCGTGTGAAGGCGCGACGCGGCAGGCGAGGCATCGTGGCGTCTGGGCGCGGCAACGGTGGCGTGGGAATGCGCGGGGACGGCACACGCGGCAATCGAAGCGTTGGTGGCGTCTCAAGGCGGGCGGGCGATCGCCGCAGCGGCGGCAGCCGACCGGTCGCGTGAACTGCCGGCCCGAGGCGGAAGGCGCCCGGTCGCCGCACGCGCGGCAATGGAGGGCACAGACTACAACGGCAGAAGGCTGGCGGCAGGAGATCGGCCGCGAGCGGTTAGCACCGCAATTAGTGCGCAGTTAACTGCACGACCGCGCCACGACAACACGTACGCCCCCACCGACACGCCCTGCATCTGACATTGTGCGCCCATGGATGCTAACGGCTCGGCTCGGCTCGCGTCCTCACGGCTGCCAAGCGGCTCGGTTCGTGCGGCAGCCCCGTATACACAGGCGCGCGGGGGGTATCGGCGTGGATGCGGGGGGGGGGGGATTTTTTACATAAGACGATCATGCCCCTGACAGCGAAGGGGTATGGGCAGATCTCAGCCCTTGATGTGTTTAAGGAGGGTGTATCGAAGCAGAAGTGTGCTTGTAGTGCCATCATATCTTCGGTTGAAAAAAGAGTCTCGTTTAAAAAGTTGTTCAGAGAGATGCAGATGAAATCATGACATGGTTCCAATCAAGAACTTTTGGAATCTGAGCAGAAGGAATCTAGTGACATCTGCTAGAATCATTTTCTGACCTTTAGCAATGCCAAGGAGAGCATAGCAATACCTAGAGGGTGTTGTACAAGTTAGATTCTGTCAGTATCTTGTGGTGCAGTGCAGTGCAGCTGAGCCTCCATGGCAAAAACGACAAAGAGAGATCAAAACAAACAAGTATGTTACAAGAAATTCTACACTGTAGCTTCAGTACCAATGATTCAGGAGCTCATAATGTACATCATTTATCACTGCAAGGAACAACAAATAGCAAGTAGAGCTTGTTAATGACACGAGAAGCGGGGAGAGGAATTTTTTTCGACATGGATTTCACTTACAGTGTGGAATCGAGTGAACAGAGTAGGGCATCACTAATCAGGTCAGTGCAAGCCAGGTCTAATCAGAAAGTGTTAGACTTATAGACTTGTACGTATTGTAATCTCTGTACAATGTATATACCCGATGAGGTACCCCCTTGTTATATATATAGGTTATCGTGGTCGACCCTCTCAGGTGTCGAAGCCCATAACCCCAAAACCCTTTGTCTATCATGGTATCAGATGCGATCTAGCGATCCTGACCTAGCCATGTCGTCTTCCGCTGCTTCCTCCGAGGCCGCTGCCGCTGCCCTCTCCGGCGCGGCCACCCTCGCTGCCCTCTCCGGCGCGGTGACTATCTCCGCCGCCACCACCTTGCTCGCCGATCCCTACTCGGCCCCTGCGTCGCTCACCGATCAGATCGGGACGGGTGCGTCCTTCTTCGCCCCGCCGTTCCTGTCCAACCTGCTCCAAGGGAGTAGATCGACAGGAGCCTTGTTCTCCGGGGCGACATCCTCGGCTCCTCCTGGCTCACCGGCTCTACGGTCCAACTACGGCACGATGGCACCCTACGCGCCGCCGCCGTCGTATGCGTACGACCCCGCCGCCCACGGTGCCTTTTACGGCGCTCCCTACGGTGCTCTCTACGGCGCCCCCTACGGCACTTCCTATGCTGGTCACGGCGCCGGCTATGGTGCACCTCCAGCTGCCGGCTATGGAGCTCCATATGGCTCTGGCTACGCGGGGTTCCCGCGGCCTGCACCTCACGGTGCGTCACCACAGGCGCCTCCTGTTGCGCCGCACTCCTCGCCTGCGGTGGATGTCGCCTCCTCCGGGGCGGTTCCTGTGCCGCCCTATGACTTCGCCCTCGATGTCATCACGACTCCGCCGTTCTACTTCAGCTATCTTCTACCGGTGAAACTGAAGATGGACAATTATCTGTTCTGGCGTGCACAGATTCTTCCTCTCCTTCGTAGTCACTACTTGGAATGTTTTGTGGATGGTACTCTGCCATGTCCACCGCCGGATCATCATCTGTACCGGCCTTGGATTGCTCAAGATCAAGCGATTCTCTCGGCGATTCAGTCCTCTCTCACAGAGGGCGTCGTCGGCTTGGTTCTCTTTGCTACTACGTCTCATGAGGTATGGGATGCGCTGGAATCCAGTTTCTTCGCACAATCCTCGTCTCAGCACATGGCTCTTCGTACACAGCTTAATGAGACCCGCAAGGATCATCACTCTGTCACCGTTTTCTTCAACAAGATCAAACGCCTCGCTGATCAGCTTGCCTCCATCGGCGAGCCACTTCATGACACAGAGTTTACCACATATGTTCTCCAAGGTCTCGATGCCGAGTACGACTCTCTCGTGGAGGTGATCCAGGAACGCAAAGTTCCCATCAAGCCGCGGGAACTTTTTCAGCGCCTCCTCTCAACGGAGCAACGCCTTGCCAGTCGCCATCAGGATGAGGCCCCTTCGGTCAATGCTGCTGTCCGTGGTGGGAAGGGGCGTCCTGGTGCCCGTCCTGCTCCTTCTCCTTCAATCCCTCCTACGGGAGGCAAGGGTGGTGCTCCTCCTGCTGCACCTTCCCAGTCGCGTCCCACCATCGCCGTCGAGAATGGGCGCCCATGTGCCTGTTGTGCAGCCTGTGGAGCTGCTGCCCCATGTCAGCTATGTGGAATTCCTCGCCACGTTGCGTCTCGCTGTCATCGTCGTTTTTAGCCTGATTTTTTGGGTCTTGGCAACAACGGCAAGGGCAATGAGCGTCAAGTCAACATGATGCAGCATCAAGGAAAAACTCAGTCTTATAATGTTGATCCCACTTGGTACATGGACACTGGCGCCACAGAGCACGTGACAAATGAGTTGGACAAGCTTGCTATCCGGGAGGCCTACCATGGTCCTGACAAGGTTCACACAGCAAATGGGGCAGGTATGCACATCTATCATGTTGGTCAAGCATCTCTTCTTACACATACATCTCGACAGTTGCGTCTTAAGAATGTTCTTCAAGTTCCCCCGGTTGCCCGTAACTTACTCTCCGTTCCTAAACTTACTTATGACAATAATGTGTTTTGTGAGTTTCACCCGTTTCATCTTTTTATCAAGGACCGGGCCACACAGGACGTACTTCTTAGAGGGCGCCTTCGTCATGGACTATATGCTCTTGATGTGCCACGATCTGTCCCTCAAGTCTTCAGTGCTGTTCGAGTGTCTCCCTCGCAGTGGCACTCTCGTCTTGGCCATCCGGCTACACCCATTGTTCGACATATTCTTCATCGTCATGAGTTACCGTCACTATCTAGTAATAAAGATGTCTCAGTTTGTGATGCTTGTCAGCAGGGAAAGAGTCATCAGTTACCTTTTTCTGTTTCTAGCCATGTAGTCAAAACTCCTCTCGATCTTGTGTTTTCCGATGTTTGGGCCCCTGCTCAGATGTCTGTTAGTGGTCATGAGTACTATGTCAGTTTTATTGATGCTTATAGTCGCTTTACCTGGATTTATCTTCTTAAACATAAGTCTGATGTGTTCGATGTTTTTCTGAAATTCCAAGCACATGTTGAGCGTCTCCTACAACACAAAATTATTCATGTACAATCGGATTGGGGGGGGGGGTGAGTACCGCAATCTAAATACCTTCTTCGAGAAGCTTGGGATTTCGCATCGTGTGTCTTGTCCCCATACACATCAGCAGAATGGTTCAGCTGAATGTAAGCACCGTCATCTTGTTGAGACCGTCTTAACCTTACTAGCCCATGCCTCTGTTCCTTTTCGTTTTTGGAGTGATGCTTTCACTAATGCCTGTTTTCTCATAAACAGACTTCCATCACGACTCCTTGGCATGGAAACTCCGCTTGAACTCTTGCTTCATGAGACTCTTGATTATACTTTTCTCAAAGTCTTCGGTTGTGCGTGTTGGCCGCATCTCCGTCCTTACAATAATCGTAAGCTTGAGTTCCAATCTAAAAAATGTGTCTTCCTTGGGTATAGTCCGTTGCACAAAGGTTATAAATGCCTTCATGTTCCAACAAATCGTGTATATATTTCGCGTGATGTTGTCTTTGATGAGCATGTTTTTCCTTTTTCTAATCTTCCAACTCCTGTCACCACACCTAATGAACCTGTGCATTCATCTCCTCTATTGCCTGATCAATTTGTAGATGCTGCACACTCGCCTCTTTTGTTGTCTAACCATGGTGCAGGAATTGGTAGAGGTGCTCGGCTTGTTCTCTTGGAGGATTCCTCCGCTGCTCCGACGGCTTCTCCGACGGATTACGTCGATCATGCCGCTGTGGCCTCTTGCATGGGGCATGCAGGGTCTCCTGCACCTGCGCCCGCCATGCGTTTGGATCCGGCTCCGGTAGCAGCGGGTTCGCGCTCGATGGATCACATTGATCTCGCGCCCTCTTCCCCCTGCATGGGCCATGCAGGGTCAGGTGCGCTCCCGCCCACTATACGCTCGGCCCCGGCTCGGCTGGAGCTGGATCTCCCTGTGTCGCCTGGTTTCGCCTCGCCCGTGACCGTGCCGGTCTCGCCTGCATCGCCAGGTCTCGCGACGCCCGCGCCTACTGACTCGCCTCCTGGCAGTCCGTCATCGTCGCGGTCACCATCACCCGCCATGTCTTCTTCTCAGGAGATGCGGGCCTCTCCATCGATGGTTCCTGTGACTTCGATCGCGCCAACTGCTCCGGTTGCTCAGCGACCACACACTCGCAGCAAAAGTGGTATTTTTAAACCGCTCCAACGCACTGATGGCACAGTTGCCTGGCTCGCGGCCTGTATAGCTCATTCTGCAACTGATCCTTCTGCTAAACCCCGTCATTATCAAGCAGCTCTGGGTATTCCTCACTGGAGATCTGCAATGGAACAAGAGTATCAGGCATTGCTCAAAAATGGTACATGGCGTCTTGTTCCGCCGCACAGTGGTGTCAATATTATTGATTCTAAGTGGTATTCAAAGTTAAGCGACATGCTGATGGCTCTATTGAACGGTATAAGGCTCGGCTTGTTGCTCGTGGGTTCAAACAACGTCAAGGTCTTGATTATGATGATACCTTCAGTCCTGTGATCAAGCCTACGACTATTCGTCTGCTCTTGTCTCTTGCAGTTACTCGTGGGTGGTCTCTTCGACAGCTCGATGTTCAGAATGCTTTTCTGCATGGTGTTCTTGATGAAGAGGTCTATATGCGTCAGCCGCCTGGTTTTGTTGATCCTGCCCGTCCGCACCATTTGTGTCGCTTGGTGAAGGCTCTTTATGGTCTTAAACAGGCACCACGTGCTTGGCATGCGCGCCTAGCTTCTGCTCTCCGTGCACATGGATTTATTCCTTCGACAGCTGATACGTCCTTGTTCATGCTACAGCGTCCTACGGTCACTATGTACCTGTTGGTGTATGTCGATGACATCATATTGATCAGCTCGTCGGCTCTTGCTGCGGATCGTCTTGTTTCTGCTTTGAGTGGTGATTTTTCCATTACAGATCTTGGTCGGCTTCATTACTTCCTTGGTTTGGAGGTCTATCATTCTGATGCCGGTCTGACTCTCACTCAGCAGAAGTACTCTCTGGATTTGCTTCGTCGTGCTGGTATGCTTCAGTGTAAGCCTGCTATTACTCACATGTCAGCTTCTGATAGACTCTCTGCACTTGCTGGTACCCTTCTTCCTTCGGATAAGGCTACAACGTACCGCAGTATTGTTGGTGGCTTACAGTATTTGACGATCACTCGTCCTGATATATCTTATGCGGTGAACAGTGTGTGCCAGTTTCTTCATGCTCCTCGAGATACTCACTGGACTGCTGTAAAGCACATTCTGCGCTATGTTTGCTCGACTGCTGCTCTGGGCCTGCATCTTCGGTCTGCTCCTTCCGGTGCTCTCTCTGCTTTTTCTGATGCAGATTGGGCTGGTAGCCCCGATGACAGGCGATCCACGGGGGGATATGCAGTGTTTTATGGTCCTAATTTGATCGCCTGGAGTGCTCGTAAACAAGCTACAGTGTCTCGTAGTAGTACTGAAGCAGAATACAAAGCAGTTGCCAATGCCACCGCTGAACTTATCTGGGTTCAGTCCTTGCTTCGAGAGTTGAGAGTCTCTCAGCATCATCCACCTGTTCTTTGGTGTGACAACATCGGCGCTACGTACCTTTCTTCAAATCCGGTATTTCATGCCCGAACGAAACACATCGAAGTTGACTATCACTTTGTCAAAGAACGAGTTTCATAGAAGTTGCTTCAGATCAAGTTCATCCCATCAAAGGATCAACTTGCGGACATATTCACGAAACTGTTGCCACTACCTCAGTTTGAGGGATGTCGTCGCAATCTTAACCTTCTGAATTCTTCAGATCACGGTTAAGATTGAGGGAGGGTGTTAGACTTATAGACTTGTACGTATTGTAATCTCTGTACAATGTATATACCCGATGAGGTACCCCCTTGTTATATATATATGTTATCGTGGCCGACCCTCTCAGGTGTCGAAGCCCATAACCCCAAAACCCTTTGTCTATCAGAAAGAATCTTTCAGGGATGCCCTCCGTCGGCTGAATTTGCTGTTTTGACCCTTTTTGTAAACTTTAACACGATTTGACCTTGGTTCGAAATTTTTTCGTGATCTGACCCTTTTCCTACCGCCATCGTCTTTGGCAGTACGTTAACACAGCCTACCGCCAAGGGCTATGGTGGTAGGACTTGACGGTGCCGTAACAATCGTATGCTACCGCCATAGTCTTTGGCGGTAGGGTGTAGAAGGAGCATGTGGCACATATCAGTACTGAATTCGATTGCTGGCGAGTTGGCTAGGATGAGTATGCATTCTTTGGTTCGTCTCGGGTTCGAGCCTTGATGAGGCCATTTTTTTGTTAATGTTTATTTTGCCTCGCAGAAAATAAACAAGTTGTCCAATTAACGGTAGGATATGGATTGTTGATAAAAACAACTTTTTACTTATTTATGACTGTTTTATATAATTTACGCAAAGATGTAAACGAATATTGATCTGCAAATATCTAAGCTAAAGCTCAGTCTAGGAAGTGTATTTACCGGCATCTTTTGCATTTTCTTTGCTACAACAATTCATATGGTTTGGTTTGTTAAATCTCTAACCTATCTCTCCAATGATTGAACTAATCTGTGACTGAACACTGGTAGAAAAAGAGGCTTCCGTCCAGCCCCATTAGTCGCGGAACTGTAGGAACCGCGACTAATGAAGTCTTTAGTCCCGGTTCGGCAGAAGAACCGCGACCAAAGGCCTGCGCCCAGGGCGCTCGCTGGCCAGCTGGTGCACGTGAGGGGCTTTAGTCGCGGTTGGCCAGGCCAACCGCGACTAAAGGTGCCCAAAGGCCTTTAGTCGCGGTTGGCCAGGCCAACCGCGACTAAAGCTCCTCCCCTATATATACCAGTTCAGCGCACTCACTTAGCCATTTGGTGCCACTTCTCTTCACAAGCTTCACAAGGGGGTGTAGGTTTGCTTTTGGTTCCTCTTATGCACACAAGGTGTTTGATGAAATGCCCCAAGAGCCACACTTGAGGTTCCTCATTCATTTTTTTCCTCCTCGATCGCGGTTAGCAACTTGAACCTTTCATGCATGTGTGTCATTGATAAAATATGCATGTGTGTTGTTCATTGTTTAATTTCTATTGTTTATAGCTAGTTAGTTTAACAAATGCATGATGGTTAATTATATATTTTATATTATAATAATGCAGATGAATCGGCAATGGATGTACGGTAACCGACTCTCCCGCGAGTTCACTACGGGTTTGAAAGATTTCCTCGTAGTGGCTAATGCGAACAAGCAGAAGGGTTTTGTTATCTGTCCATGTGTTGACTGTAAGAATCAGAAGGGTTACTCTTCCTCAAGAGAAGTTCACCTGCACCTGCTTCGGCACGGTTTCATGCCAAGCTATAATTGTTGGACCAAGCATGGAGAAAGAGGGGTTATAATGGAAGAAGATGAAGAAGGGGATGATTTCATCGATGAAAGCTATCTTGCTGATTTCGGTGATACTTTCATGGAGGATGCTGAAGGTGAAGGGGAAGGTGAAGGGGAAGGTGAAGGGGAAGAAGAGGCACGTGATGAGACCGTTGATGATCTTGGTCGGACCATTGCTGATGCACGGAGACGCTGCGAAACTGAAAAGGAGAGGGAGAATTTGGATCGCATGTTAGAGGATCACAGAAAGTCGTTGTACCCCGGATGCGATGATGGTCTGAAAAAGCTGGGCTGCACACTGGATTTGCTGAAATGGAAGGCACAGGCAGGTGTAGCTGACTCGGCATTTGAAAACTTGCTGAAAATGTTGAAGAATATGTTTCCAAAGAATAACGAGTTGCCCGCCAATACGTACGAAGCAAAGAAGGTTGTCTGCCCTCTAGGTTTAGAGGTTCTGAAGATACATGCATGCATCAACGACTGCATCCTCTACCGCGGTGAATACGAGAATTTGAATGAATGCCCGGTATGCACTGCATTGCGTTATAAGATCAGAGGCGATGACCCTGGTGACGATGTTGAGGGCGAGAAACCCAGGAAGAGGGTTCCCGCCAAGGTGATGTGGTATGCTCCTATAATACCACGGTTGAAACGTCTGTTCAGGAACAAAGAGCATGCCAAGTTGTTGCGATGGCACAAAGAGGACCGTAAGTCGGACGGGGAGTTGAGACACACCGCAGATGGAACGCAATGGAGAAAGATCGACAGAGAGTTCAAAGATTTTGCAGCTGACGCAAGGAACATAAGATTTGGTCTAAGTACAGATGGCATGAATCCTTTTGGCGAGCAGAGCTCCAGCCATAGCACCTGGCCCGTGGCTCTATGCATCTACAACCTTCCTCCTTGGTTGTGCATGAAGCGGAAGTTCATTATGATGCCAGTGCTCATCCAAGGTCCTAAGCAACCCGGCAACGACATCGATATGTACCTAAGGCCATTAGTTGATGAACTTTTACAGCTGTGGGGCAGACCTGGTGTCCGTGTGTGGGATGAGCACAAACAAGAGGAATTTGACCTACGAGCGTTGCTTTTCGTAACCATCAACGATTGGCCTGCTCTTAGTAACTTTTCGGGACTGTCAAATAAAGGATACAATGCATGCACGCACTGCTTACATGATACTGAAAGTGTACATTTGCCAAATTGTAAGAAGAACGTGTACCTTGGGCATCGTCGATTTCTTCCGAAAATTCATCCAGTAAGAAAGAAAGGCAAGCATTACAACGGCAAGGCAGATCACCGGCCGAAGCCTGCAGAACGCACTGGTGCTGAGGTATTTGATATGGTCAAGGATTTGAAAGTCATCTTTGGAAAGGGTCCTGGCGGACAATCAGTTCCGAAGGGAGCTGACGGGCACGCAGCCATGTGGAAGAAGAAATCTATATTCTGGGAGCTAGAATATTGGAAAGTCCTAGAAGTCCGCTCTGCAATCGACGTGATGCACGTTACGAAGAATATTTGCTTGAACCTCCTAAGCTTCTTGGGCGTGTATGGGAAGACAAATGATACAAAGGAAGCACGGCAGGACCAGCAACGTTTGAAAGACCCTGATGACCGGCATCCGGAATGGTTTCAAGGTCGTGCCAGCTACGCTCTGACCAAAGAAGAGAAGGTCATCTTTTTTGAATGCCTGAGCAGTATGAAGGTCCCGTCTGGATTCTCGTCCAATATAAAGGGAATAATAAACATGGCGGAGAAAAAGTTCCAAAACCTGAAGTCTCACGACTGCCACGTGATTATGACGCAATTGCTTCCGATTGCTTTGAGGGGGCTCCTGCCGGAAAATGTTCGAGTAGCCATTGTGAAGCTATGTGCATTCCTCAATGCAATCTCTCAGAAGGTAATCAATCCAGAAGATCTACCACGGTTACAGAACGATGTGGTCCAATGTCTTGTCAGTTTCGAGTTGGTGTTCCCGCCATCCTTCTTCAATATTATGACGCACCTCCTGGTTCACCTAGTCGAAGAGATTTTCATTCTCGGTCCTGTATTTCTACACAATATGTTCCCCTTCGAGAGGTTCATGGGAGTATTAAAGAAATATGTTCGTAACCGTGCTAGGCCAGAAGGAAGCATCGCCAAGGGCTATGGAAATGAGGAGGTAATTGAGTTTTGTGTTGACTTTGTTCCTGACCTTAAGCCGATTGGCCTTCCTCGATCGCGGCACGAGGGGAGACTAAGTGGAAAAGGCACGATCGGAAGGAAATCAACGATATGTATGGACGGCCATTCTCTGACTGAAGCACACCACACTGTACTGACCAATTCCAGCTTGGTGGCTCCGTACTTTGAGAAACACAAGAATATTTTACGCTCGGACAACCCGGGGAAGCTTGAATCCTGGATTAGGAAGGCCCACATGGAGACTTTCGGCAGTTGGTTGAGAAAACATTTAATGAATGACAATGATGTTGTAGATCAGCTGTACATGTTGGCCAAGACACCATCTTCGACTATAACGACTTTCCAAGGGTACGAGATAAATGGGAATACATTTTACACGATCGCCCAAGATAAAAAGAGCACCAACCAAAACAGTGGTGTCCGCTTTGATGCAGCAACCGAGAATGGGCAAAAGGTCACATATTATGGTTACATAGAGGAGATATGGGAACTTGACTATGGACCCTCCTTTAAGGTCCCTTTGTTCCGGTGCAAATGGTTCAAGCTAACAGGAGGTGGGGTAAAGGTGGACCAGCAATACGGAATGACAATGGTGGATTTCAACAATCTTGGTTACCTTGACGAACCATTCGTCCTAGCGAAAGATGTCGCTCAGGTTTTCTATGTGAAGGACATGAGTAGCAAACCGAGGAAACGGAAAGATAAGAAAACGATCAGTACATCATGCGATGATCCAAAGCGCCACATTGTTCTTTCAGGGAAAAGAAACATCGTGGGAGTGGAGGACAAGACAGACATGTCAGAAGATTATAATATGTTTGCTGAAATTCCGCCCTTCAAAGTGAACACCGACCCAAGCATTAAGTTAAATGATGAGGATGCTCCATGGATACGGCACAATCGTAAGCAAGCAGGGACACAAGGGAAGAATTGATGTGTAATAATTTATTGTACCAAACTTTGTATTTGGTCGATGAACTGAATGATGTATCAAACCTTTTGTCAAACCTTCAAGGGATTAGTTTTATTTTTCTGATTTTTTTGTTATATAATTGTATTTTTAAGATTTTAAAATGAATTAGTTTTATTTTTCTGATTTTAAAAGGAAAAAGGAAGAAGAAGAAAGAAGGAAAAAGGAAAAAAACAGAAGAAAAAAGGAAAAACAGAAGAAAAAAACAAACAGAAGAAAAAAGGAAAAACAGAAGAAAAAACAAACAGAAGAAAAACATAAGAAAAAACAAACAGAAGAAAAACAGAAGAAAAAAGGAAAAAGGAAGAAAGGAAGAAAAAAAAGAAGAAAAACAAGAAAAAGGAAGAAAAAAACAGAAGAAAAAAATAGAAGAAAAAAGGAAGAAAAAAAACAAGAATTTAAAATGAATTAGTTTTATTTTCTGATTTTTTTGATATATAATTGTATTTTTAAGATTTTAATAACATAAATAAATAAGTAATTAGAAACTTTAATAGCAAAAATAATTATCATAAAGTAAAATAAATAAGTAATTAGAAACAAAATAAAATAAAATAAAATAAGCTTTTTGTTGTAAGTAGAAACAAAACAAAATAAATAAAGCAAAAATGAAAACAAAAAACAGGCAAAAAATAAAAAATATGCCACCTACTGGGCCACCACGGCCTGAATACGACTAGAAACCCATTATTGGGCCAGAATTCAGGCCCGCAGGAAGGCCCAGTAGGCCCACAGGCTAATAGTAACAGAATAGGCCCGTAAGCCTGCATTTGAGAGGAGCTCGAAGTGGTGAGCGCAGCCGCGCTTATAAACCACTGTCGAAGCCTCTCGGCTAGCGAGGTGGGACTAAACATCCCACCGCACCGCGCCAGTGCCAGCACAGACCTTTAGTCGCGGTTGGTGTGGCGGACCGCGACTAAAGGGTAGCTTTAGTCGCGGTCCGCCTCCCCAACCGCGACCAAAGGCTCTTCCTGCGCGGGAGCGAAAGCGGCGCCAAAACCCTTTAGTCGCGGTTGGTGTGGCGGACCGCGACTAAAGGTAGCCTTTAGTCGCGGTTGGTGTGGCGGGCCGCGACTAAAGGGTCCGCCTCCCCAACCGCGACTAAAGGTGCGTCTATAAATACTGCACTTGGCAGTTTTGCCACTTCCCATTCTCCTCTCTCTCGACGCCGAAGCGCTGCCCCGACGCCGATCGACGCCGACGCCGACGCCGAAGCCCTGCCCCGACGCCGAAGCCCTGCGCGCCGCCGCCCCCGTCCCCAGTGAGCGCCGCCTCCGCCCGTGCCTGCCCTTGCCCGCCGCCCGTGCCCTGCGCCCTTGCCCGCCGCCCGACGCCCTGCCGCCCGCCGCCCGACGCCCTGCCGCCCGCCGCCCGCCGCCCGCTGGCCCTGCCTGCCGTCCTCCGCGCGCCGCCCGCCGCCCGCTGGCCCTGCCGTCCTCCGCCGGCAGAAGAAGATCAGAAGAAGAAAAAGGAAGAAGAAGAAGAAAGAAAAAGGGAAAAGGAAGAAGAAGAAAAAGGAAAAAGGAAAAAGGAAAAAAGGAAAACACAAAAAAAACAAATTAAACAGAAGAAAAAACAAAAGAAAACAAAAAAACAGAAGAAAAACAAAGGAAGAAGAAAGAAAAAGGAAGAAGAAAAAAAACAAGAAAGAAAAAGAAAGAAGAAAAAAGAAAGGAAGAAGAAAAACAAAGGAAGAAGAAAAAAAGAAAGAAGAAAAAGGAAGAAGAAAAAAAGAAAGAAGAAAGAAAGAAGAAAGAAAAATGAAGAAGAAAAAACAAGAAAGAAAAAGGAAGAAAAAAAATGAAAACCAAATAAAAACCAAATGAAAACCAAAAGAAAGAAGAAAGGAAAAGGAAGAAGAAAAAAAGAAGAAGAAAGGAAGAAGAAAGGAAGAAGAAGAAAGAAAGAAAAAAGAAAAAGGAAAGAAGAAGAAAGAAAGAATAGAAAGGAATAAGAAGAAAAGGAAGAAGAAGAAAGAAAGAAGAAAGGAAAGAAGAAAGAAAGAAGAAGAAAGGAAGAAGAAGAAAGAAAGAAGAAGAAAGGAAAAAGGAAGAAGAAAAAAAGTAACTTAAAACTTGATAATTAACAAAAAACCGTAAAATTTGATAATTAACCAAATGGCGAGGGTTATACATGTGTGTTGTCCTCGCCTCCCTCTCCGTGGCGCCGTCGTCTGCCGCCCCGTCTCGCGCTCTACCGCGACACCCTCTCCCACCCCTTCCTCGCCCCCTCCTTTTACCACCGCCCTTTCGCCACCGCCACCGCCACCGCCCCCCTTCTTCACTTAATTAATTTGTTTTTACTACATGTTTTCAGGACTGACATAATGGCGGACGATAGAGCTGACCCGATTATGGACAACTATGATCCGGACGGTGAAGCACATATGTTCGGCATCATAAACGGCGATATTCAATATGTGCCGACCGGACAAGAAGAAGATGATGTCTCTTCTTATCTGAACCTTGACGGTGAAGATGAAGGGCGCCGTCAGCAAGATGATGCCGAACAAACGTCGATAAACGACGATCTTCAAATGGAAGTAGCAACCACCTCCGGCGCCGAGGTATATATATACATTGAGCCTCTGGTGATACAAACTAACTGATTTGAATAAATATGTGTGTACTAACGGGCGCGACTCTCTTTCTTATTTTAGCCCTCGGCCGGATCGTCGAAACAATCGAGTACGTCGTCAAAGCGTGGCGCAACCAAGACGATGAAACAAGGGGAAACATGCACCATCGAGGTTGTCGACAGTGCAACCGGCAGGCCGCTGGAGCCCCGCAAAAACGCCATCAAGTTTGTCAGCCAATGCGGAGCCGTTGTTAGAGACAACGTCTCGATCACCGTCCAGGAGTGGAATGAGCCAAAGAAGGCACGAATTGCTGGTTTCACTTTTGTCGATAAGAGAACAAAAAAAGATTGCTTCAAGAAGCTTATGGAACATTTCGTTCTACCTCCGGAATACAACAAATTCGATGAGGAGGGTAACAAGATTGAGGAAAACAAGGAGAGGAGGAGGCTAGTCAAACAGTTCGCTCTTCATAAGATGGCCGACTCATTCCGGAAATTCAAGCAAAATCTAAACCATGACTTTGTCAAGCAGAACAAGACTCTGGATTTCAAAGGACAATATGAGAAACTGAAACATGATTGGCCAGAATTTGTGAAGCAAAAGAAATCGGAGCAGTTCATTCAAATATCAAAAAAAAATAAGGAAAATGCGGCTAAGAAGGAGTACAATCATATTATGGGGCCAGGAGGGTATCGCCTTTGGCAGCCTAGGTTGGAGAAGATGGAGAACGAGCTGAGGGCGCGAGGAATCCGTCCAGGTACGGAGGGATGGGACCCAAGGGCCAAAAGCTGGTGGTACGGGCATGGGGGAACGCTGAACCCGGAGACAGGGGAGTGTGTTTACCAGGGCAAAATAATGAAACCCACCCAAGCCCTTATTGACACAATGAGGGATGCTCAAGAGGGGAAGATCAAGTTCAACAGAGAGAACGACGCACTGACAAAAGCCCTCGGGAATCCTGAACACGGAGGACGTGTACGAGGCATGGGGCACATTCCGTGGAAAATAGGGTTCCCCCAGAACGATGACCCGTACGGTTACAGAAGCCGTAAGAGAAAGATGGATCGGGAAGCAAATGTTGTGGCGCGGTTGGCATCGGAAATGGATGTGATGAAGAAAACCGTGAGTGTACTAGTAGCCGAAAGAGATGCAGCTTGGGCGCAGCATGAAGATCATCCAGCGGATCTCGATAGCCAGCAGCGGAGAAGCAGCGTGGCTTCCACGGAGGCCCCACCGGCTGGTGCAGATGCACCGACGATCGAAATTACTGCACCGGAGCCTCTGGTGGTCGAAATTACTGCACCAGAGCCTCCTCGCTACCCCGTGGACGATATAAAGGAGAGGAAAGAATGTCATCTGTATTATCCTATCGGGAACATGTCCATGAAGGTAGCCATCGGCAGTGCTTTACCATGTTTACCTGGAGCACTCCACCACAACAACCCCATTCAAGATGGCTATGCTCGTGTCACGGTGGAGGACATAGTCCAAGGGTTTGAGGACCTGGAGATTGACATTGCTACACCTGAAGGGGAGAAAAGACTTGGAGATGTCAAGCGCCATTTCATTCTATGGCAAAAGAAGTTTATCAAGTTTCTAGGCGAGGCGCCAAGGACAACAAGTCCACCCCCCTACGGTGGTGGTGGTGGCGGTGGCGGCGGCGGCGGCGGCGGTGGTGGTGGCGGTTCACCTACACCTCCGTCACGTCAGCCGACGCCTCCCAGTCCACAACGTCCGGCGGGTGATCAGACGCCGCCCCCCAGTCCTCGTCCGGCGGGTGATCAGACGCCGCCCCCCAATCCACCTCCGGCAAAGAAGCAGAAGCAGTCCTGCATTATTAACCCGGACCCTTATGTACCTAAGACCACAAAGGTACCGGAGCCATCACTGAAGCCTCTCCCCACAAGGCCTTGGGAACGTAGTGCCGAGGAAACTGCCGCGGCCGCGGCTGCTGATCTTGAGAAATGGAAGGCGGACTGCAAGAAGAAAAGAGAGCCCGAGCCCAAGCCAGTATTTTCTGATGAGCAAAAGAAGTGGGCTAAGTCATTTTTGAGCACACCGTCCCAAGCCGCGAAGAATCTGCCTGAGGACTATGCACGTGAACTTCGTAGGCAGGCACTCATGTTGAAGGAGAAGAAAGGGCGGGCGGATGACCCCGATCCGGAACAAAGTAAACGAGTTGCCCAGCTCGGGGAACAAAGTAAACAATCGATTGCCCCGCTTATAGTGAAAGCTGCCGGTCCGGATGACCCCGATATCATAGCAGCTGCGGCAGCACTTGGATTGACTGCAACGAGTGCCAGAGAACAAGCGGCCAACTTAGGTATTACTCTTCGTGAACTGTTAGGCCTTGATGAGGCGCCAATGAAGGAGGTAGTAATTACATATGTGAAGAATGGGCCTCTCGTCGAGCCTGCGCAGGAACAGGATCTACCTCCACAAATGAAAGGTCTGCTGAAATGGTACAAGGGTTACATAAAAAATAAAAACGCCAACGAATATATTTATGCGGAAGTTAGATATGAGCATCACTTCAAACATTACTATGTACAAATTCATCTGAGTGAATTGTTCCAGCTTTTCAATCTGCGCGAGCTCGACAAATCTATCATCAGTTGCTACATTCTGTAAGTGATTTATTTCTACCCCATCTCGTTCATATTGCCTGCACTATATATATGTCCTAACTATATTGTTGTGTCCGCTATTATACATGCAGAATGAAGATTAAGGAATGCAGAGTAAGGAACATCCATGATGTTGGGTTCATTGACCCACACATCGTTAATGGATATGTGTTGCGGCATCACCCCGACGACATGGAGGCAGACCTGTGGCAGTTTCTTATAAAGCAGGAACTCAAAAGTGATATTCTATTTCCTTACCATTTTGGGTGAGTGTTTCTGTCTTGAGCACATTCTCTTTTGTTTACTCCATGCATGGTATGTGGCCGGCTAATCGATGAGTTATGCATGACGTACTGTGCATGTATCGTGTCCGCAGGTTCCACTGGATTCTGCTAGTAATTAAAGTTGACACCTCAGAATGTCTCGTCCACGACTCTCTGAATATGGATCCAAAGCTTTGGGGCGACCTAAGAAAAATGCTGCAGAAGTAATTATTTTCATTCATTTGCGCTCTATATCGATCGGCCTATTTCGTTCATTTCCTAATATCAAGTAACTAATAACTCTCTTGTTCATTTAATTTTCTTTGCCTCATAGGGTTTGGAGATGGTTCGTAGATACAAAGGTCGGTGAATTCAAAAAAGAGCTAGAATTCAAAAAGTCAAAGGCTAAGAATGCTGGGGATATTCAGCCAGCGGGGACCAATCTATGTGGATACTATGTCTGTGAGATGATCCGGAGATACACCTCTGAGCGGGTTCCGAGTGATACCAATGCTCAGAGGAATAACCTCCGGATGATGCTTAGTCCAGAAGCTCGCTTCCGACTACTTCAAGAGGAACTAGCTGGATGGTTCAGGAGGGAAGCCCTCCATCCTAAAGGAGAACACCATTACGAGGACGTAGAACTTTATATGCCTTAAATTATGTATGGAAACTTGTTCAAAATTGTATATGGTCATCCGATGATATTTAATATATACTGTATATTCCTCTTGAATTCTTTTTGTTCTAATTTCAAATTTGTTTGAAATTGTACATTCATATGCATGTATGTAGTAGCGTAGAATATGTGAAACTCCTTCAAAATTAAAATAAAGCATAAAAGAAATAAAACAATACAAATTAAACAGAAAACAGGTTTAGGGGGGGGGCAGGTTTAGGGGGGGGGCTAAAACCCTAAACCTGCGGCGATCTTTAGTCGCGGTTGGCCAGAAGAACCGCGACTAAAAGTCCTCCGCCCCGGCGGCCACCTGGCGCCCACGTGGACGGGCCTTTAGTCGCGGTTCTTAAGCAACCGCGACTAAAGGGTGGAGCCTTTAGTCCCGCCTGTTTGGTCGCGGTTGCGCAACCGCGACTAATGGCAGTTGCGAACCGCGACCAAAGGCCCTTTTTCCACCAGTGGAAGGTCCAGTAATTAGCTATTAACTTGTGTTATTGCAGGCTAATCTTGAAATGACTTGTTCGTATGTATCTAAGTCTTCAAATAACTTTGTTGAAAGACTTGAGCTTAATATACAAATAAACCTAGAGCTTGTTATAAAAAAGACTTGAGCTTAAGCACGTTACCTGTGATTCCTAGTTTGATGATGGGTTGTCAATACAGTTGAAATTTACAGAAATAGACTCATGTTCATCGTTAATGTTTATTTTGTTAATGTTTATTTTGCCTCGCAGAAAATAAACAAGTTGTCCAATTAATGTTAGGATATGGATTGTTGATAAAAACAACTTTTTACTTATTTATGACTGTTTTATATAATTTACGCAAAGATGTAAACGAATATTGATCTGCAAATATCTAAGCTAAAGCTCAGTCTAGGAAGTGTATTTACCGGCATCTTTTGCATTTTCTTTGCTACAACAATTCATATGGTTTGGTTTGTTAAATCTCTAACCTATCTCTCCAATGATTGAACTAATCTGTGACTGAAGGTCCAGTAATTAGCTATTAACTTGTGTTATTGCAGGCTAATCTTGAAATGACTTGTTCGTATGTATCTAAGTCTTCAAATAACTTTGTTGAAAGACTTGAGCTTAATATACAGATAAACCTAGAGCTTGTTATAAAAAAGACTTGAGCTTAAGCACGTTACCTGTGATTCCTAGTTTGATGATGGGTTGTCAATACAGTTGAAATTTACAGAAATAGACTCATGTTCATCGTGGGACTGCCAATACTGTCTTTCTATTTTGAGATATGATGGCCCAAGGTGGGTACTTGTTGCATAATGACTCCATAATCTGGGTAAATAACCATGCTGGTGCTGCATAGTAAGCTCAGAAGTCTAAGCCGACTTGCTTCATATATGAACATGGCGAGCACTACAAATAATTGAGAAACTCTTGTCCATCAGATATTTCAAAACAAAGTCAAGCCTGTCAACAAACTTATACTAGACATTGGGGAAGCTTACAGAATATATTCAGTTCAAGAATATATTTTCCCAAAACTTACACAAGTATACTATCTTCCTTTCTATACAAGCTATGCTCATCATATACAGTAGCACTCTGATAATCTTTTTTTTTTTGCATGGAACTCTGATAACCTTTTTTTAACGAGTAACAGTTTTTTCCTGAGTGGCATAACTATGAATTCTAGTATAGTGTTAGCAAGTTTTAATGTGCATCCCCAAAAATAATATTCAACAAACCATGCTGGTTTTGAGCACATTTATTTCCTCCCTCCTGGCCGTAGACAGCACTGGAAATGCATAAGTTTTTTTGTGTGTATGCGTGTAGCATACATCTCCTACAATTTTCCAGCACCGGTGAGCTCAAACCACAAGACAATGATACAGGAGACGTTTGACCCATCATGTTCGTTTACATCTTTGCGAAAAATTTATAAAACAGTTACAGATAAGTAAAAAAAATCATTTTTACCAACAATCCATATCCTAACATTAATTGGACAACTTGGTGATTTTTTACTAGGGAAAATACAAATTAACAAAAAAAATGGCCGACAACGATACAGGAGACGTTTGACCCATCATGTTCGTTTACATCTTTGCGAAAATTTTATAAAACAGTTACAGATAAGGAAAAAAAATGTTTTTACCAACAATCCATATCCTAACATTAATTGGACAACTTGTTGATTTTTTACTAGGGAAAATACAAATTAACAAAAAAAAATGGCCGACAACAATACAGGAGACGTTTGACCCATCATGTTCGTTTACATCTTTGCGAAAATTTTATAAAACAGCTACAGATAAGGGAAAAATTGTTTTTACCAACAATCCATATCCTAACATTAATTGGATAACTTGTTTATTTTTTACTAGGGAAAATACAAATTAACAACAAAAAAATGGCCGACAACAATATAGGAGACGTTTGACCCATCATGTTCGTTTACATCTTTGCGAAAATTTTATAAAACAGCTACAGATAAGGGAAAAAAATTGTTTTTACCAACAATCCATATCCTAACATTAATTGGAAAACTTGTTTATTTTTTATTAGGGAAAATACAAATTAACAAAAAAAGGGGTCTCATGAAGGCTCGAACCCAAGAACAACGCAAACATGCCTGCACGCCATAGCCAACTTGCCAGCAGATACAATCCGTATTTGCACGCGCCACACATTATTTATATCCTCTACACCCTACCGCCAAAGACTACGGCGGTAGGGCGTTTTCAACATCAAACGGTCGTCACTTCACCGTCAAGTCCTACCGCCGTAGACCTTGGCGGTAGGCTGTGTTAATCTACCGCCAAAGACAATGGCGGTAGGAAAATGGTCAAATCACGAAAAAATTTTGAACCAAGGTCAAATCACAATAAAGTTTACAAAAAGGGTCAAAACAGCGAATTCGGCCCCCTCCGCCAGTCCGCCTCCTGCCAGCGCCAGTACGGCCTCGTATAACCCAACGCCAGAGTAATGGGGGGCCTCGGTGCGGCGGCGCCGCAGTGGGTCGCCTCGATGAGGGTGACCCCACGGGCACGTGGAAGGCGGCGGTCAGTCTGTTCCCTGACGCGCCGGCGCCAGTGCCAGTGAAGGCCGGCGGGCGGCGGCAGAGCTTCGTGGGTATGGTAAGATCGGTTGGTGCACGTAGGGTAGAACAGGTGCTCATCAAACTTTGGTCATTTGCCTCAAAAAAAGAAAATCAAATTTTGGTCATTGGGACTCATGGACTCACGAAAAAGTGTTGGCATTGTGGATTAGCACCTCCAATAATTACGAAAACTATTGAATGTTTCTCTGATTTGCAGACATATGAAAACACAAGATTGTAAATGCCATGCTTATTCTAATCCTGCATGATTTTCTTTGTGCCAAAATTTTATTTTATTCACCATAGGAAAATAAAAAACAAAGGATTCTCACTAATAGGTTTGAATAAGGAAACTTTTATAATGTGGAGAAATCCTAAGAAAAATTCATATATATCTAATTATACAAATCAAACACCCAATACAGAATAATTTGGTAAGGATTCCAATCCTCCAAAATTCTTAGAAAATTCATTTGGATCCAAGAAGCCCTAGACTTTTTTGACAATATAGATCTACCATTTCTCAAAACTTCATATCCAAATTTTGTTCATCGACCGAGAAACAAAAATGAAGTGCACCAATATGATATTATTCAACCCGAATGCATATTTGGCACCATTCATTGTCTAATTTGGGTTATTTTTTTCAAGTTGTAGATGGATTTGAGTTTGAAATTTTATATCATAATTGATGTGCATGGTACCTATATCGTGATTTTTTCAGAATTTTTCATTATCTTGAGGTGTGTTTTCTAACAACTTATTGTATTGGTACGACTAAAGATGCCTAATACACCCATAGCCACGAGAGAAGGCAAAATTGTATGTTTCCTAGTTTACAAACATCTAAATTGCGATCATGGTGTCATGTGATATTTTTCAATCTCCTCCAAGTGTAATAAAGTTTCATGCTATAACCCTTCCAAATATCATAATTAGTACTTCTACCCATAACTTTAGTGAGCTATCACGAATTCACAAAATAAAATGTTCATCAATTTCATAAAATATTCAAGAAATGAATAAATTTAATCAAATTTAAAAAAATGTGAATTAAAAAAAGTTCAGAAATTTCAGAACTTGTTCGCCCATTCAACAAAAGTTTGTGAATCTGAAAAAATGTTCATGAATTTTAAAAAATACAATAAAACTTGAAAAATTATTCCAAATCGAAAAATATTTAGGGATTCAAAAACTGTTCATGAATTTGAAAATTCATCAAATAAAAAAAAGTTCACGAATTTTTAAAACATTTAAAATTCCAAATTTGTTGCAGATTCACATAATATTACCAAATCAAAAGGTTCGCTAGTTTCAAAAACACAAAAAGAGAAAGGAAAAAAAGAAATCTAGAAGAAACCCAACAGAAAGAAACAGAAAAACCGGTTCAGGGAATATTCTAAAACCTTCCCCAACCGGTGGAGAAAAACACATCATATAGAATAAGCCCGTAAATGGCTCGGCCCATATGGCATCGTTAGCACTTCATGAGGCACACGTTTGCGTGGTATTCAACACCGCACACGTGAATTAGGAATCATCATTGTAAGGACATGTATAGTGGTTGATAAGACAGTCTTATCTTAAGTTCGCCACGTAATTAAGAGAAGGCAATAAAAATGGTGTACAATGGGTTGTTTTCTAGTCTTTTGATAACTAGATATCCCGGAATATGTGGTGAGACATATTGTTGCTAAGAGATCGTCTCTTAATTAAGAGAAGGCAAGCCCTTTCTCATAGTTTCTCATTCCTCCACCACAATAGTAAACCTATGTGGCACTCCAGTATATGGCTTAATCGGTCGATTACAATCGCTTTCCAATTGGATTCCATATGAAACCATTACTATGGGCTGCCCCGGTGACCCTCAAGGGCGAACTTGATGACATGTGGTAGGAGACATATATTGTGTGAGGTGTGGCAAGCTTGTCGCATTGGCACCAGGGTGGGGCTTGACAGGTCGGCATGTTGCACTATTTAGAACACCTTTCTGCATATATGCTCGAAGCGGTCAAACTATACGAGCGTGTTTGGTATAACGTGTGCGGCTGGGCTTGCATAGCAAGGTACTGAAAGCAGCCCATACCCTGGCTCTGGAGGAATGGACAAATCTACTATTTCCACTGAGCTAGGCCTGAGCGAGCAAAAGAGGGCGCACAACTGCATGCATGGGGACTCATGGGAGTTACCACGTTGTTTCCTAAAGTGGCACAATAAATCTCATCACACCTCTCTCACCGCTCACTCTACACTTCCATTGTCTCTCACCAGCAGTGCGGCGAGCAACGGCGACGGGAAGATTTGGACGGCAAGCACTGGCGGCGGTAAATATAGACGGCGACTGCCGACTTCATCACTCCTTCGTCAATGGAGGTAAGCACTTCTATGTCTAATTTAGGGATCGATGTAGGCATCGAGGCTTCAATTTATGGTTTGATAGGGCTTGACATGCATGTCCATTTGGGTGCGCTTTTAGGCTTCGGTGTAGTGTTCGATTAGCGATAGATTTAGGGAAGATTAGATTGATTTGGCGGTAGATCAGTCGGATTTCATTGTAGACCAGTTACATTTCGTGGTAGACCAGTCGATTTGCTCGTACATCATTGATTTAGTTGTAGATCAGTGTCATGTTCATTGATGTATAGTCCATGTATTTGGGTGATCGTTGGTACTTGGGTTGGTTCTACACATGGTAATTCCGATCCTTATACCAGATGTCCCCTTCTACATGATAGCATGAAGTGAAGATCATCATCGTTGTCCTTTCCTTCCATGTGTAATATGCCTATGGTCTTCGTTGCAGTGCTCTGCAGGGACGTTGGTCCTCAGCAATGCTGCAAAGGGCAATTGCTCCAGGGGCAAGGAGGTAGCAAAAAGGGCAGTGCTCCTCAAAGAGGCGCCAGGGGAGGCCGATGAATGTTGGCCATTTCCATTAGTACGGAGGTCCAAGTCACTTCTGCATCGTGATTTTAGCACCTGGGTTGGAGTTACTTCAGACCCCCGATGCCTTCCATTAGCACATGGGCACCATCCCAATGGGAGACGTTCCAAGCATGAACATTGGTTGCACCTAGAGGGTTAAACTCCAGGATGTGAACGTGAGGCTATGAAGGAAATATGCCCTAGAGGCAATAATAAGTTGTTATTTATATTTTCTTATATCATGATAAATGTTCATTATTCATGCTAGAATTGTATTAACCGGAAACTTAGTACATGTGTGAATACATAGACAAATAGAGTGTCCCTACTATGCCTCTACTTGACTAGCTTGTTAATCAAAGATGGTTAAGTTTCCTGACCATAGACATGTGTTGTCATTTGATCAACGGGATCACATCATTAGAGAATGATGTGATGGACAAGACCCATCCGTTAGCTCAGCATAATGATCGTTTAGTTTTACTGCTATTGCTTTCTTCATGACTTATACATATTACTTTGACTATGATATTATGCAACTCCCGAATACCGCAGGAACACTTTGTGTGCTATCAAACGTCACAACGTAACTGGGTGATTATAAAGATGCTCTACAGGTGTCTCCGAAGGTGTTTGTTGAGTTGGCATAGATCGAGATTAGGATTTGTCACTCTTTGTATCGGAGAGGTATCTCTGGGCCCTCTCGGTAATGCACATCACTATAAGCTTTGCAAGCAATGTGACTAATGAATTAGTTATGGGATGATGCATTACGGGACGAGTAAAGAGACTTGCCGGTAACGAGATTGAACTAGGTATGATGATACCGATGATCGAATCTCGGGCAAGTAACATACCGATGACAAAGGGAATGACGTATGTTGTTATGCGATTTGACCGATAAAGATCTTCATAGAATATGTAGGAGCCAATATGAGCATCCAGGTTCCGCTATTGGTTATTGACCGGAGATGTGTCTCGGTCATGTCTACATAGTTCTCGAACCCGTAGGGTCCGCACGCTTAATGTTCGATGACGATTTGTATTATGAGTTGTGTGTTTTGGTGACCGAAGTTTGTTGCGGAGTCCCGAATGCGATCACAGACATGACGAGGAGTCTCAAAATGGTCGAGAGGTAAATATTGATATATTGGAAGGTTATAGACGGACACCGGAATGGTTCCGATAAGGTTCGGGGATTTTTTGGAATACTGGCAGGCTACCGGAACCTCCCGGGAAAGTTATTGGGCCTAATGGGCCATAGTGGAGGAGAGGAGGTAGGCCACGGGAGGTGGCGCGCCCCCCCTTGCCAAAATCTGAACTGGACAAGGGGCGGGGGCGCGGCCCCCCTCTTTCCTTCTCCCTCTCCAATCTTGGATGTTTTATAGTCATTTTATATCATTTTTGGTACTAACCTATTGACATAGTGCCAAGTGCAAGTTGCTGCTTTTTCCATGTTTTTTACATCGCAGAAAATCAATATCACACTGGGTCCAAATGCCACGAAACTCCACGGAGAATTTTTATGGGCCAGAAGGAACACAACGGGCCCTGGCTGCGCCTGGGGGGTGCCCCAAGGGGGGCACAACCCACCAGGGCATGCCAGGAGGCCCAAGCGCGCCCTGGTGGGTTGTGCCCACCTCAGGTGCCCCCTGGACCGCCTCTTTGCTCTATAAATACCCAATATTCCAGAAACCGTAAAGGCATCGACGAAATATTCATCCAGCCGCCGTAGAGTCCAGAACCACCAGATCCAATCTAGACACCATCTCGGATGGGGTTCACCACCTCCATTGGTGCCTCTCCGATGATGCGTGAGTAGTTCTTTGTAGACCTTCGGGTCCGTAGTTAGTAGCTAGATGGCTTCCTCTCTCTCTCTCTCTCGCTGAATTCTCAATACAATGGTCTCTTGGAGATCCATATGATGTAAATCTTTTGCGGTGTGTTTGTTGGGATCGATGAACTTTGAGTTTATGATTAGATCTATCTTTTTATATCCATGAAAGTTATTTGAGATTTTTTATCTCTTATATGCATGATTGCTTATAGCCTCGTATTTCTTCTCCGATATTTGGGTTTTGTTTGGCCAACTTGATGTATTTATCTTGCAATGGGAAGATGTGCTTTGTAGTGGGTTCGATCTTACGGTGCTTGATCCCAGTGACAGAAAGGGAAACTACACGTATGTATCACTGCTACTAAGGATAAAAGAATGGGGTCTATCTCTACATAGATAGATCTTGTCTATATCATGTCATCGTTCTTATTGCATTACTCCATTTTTTTCATGAACTTAATACACTAGATGCATGCTGGATAGCGGTCGATGTGTGGAGTAATAGTAGTAGATGCAGGCAGGAGTCGGTCTACTAATCTTGGACGTGATGCCTATATAATGATCATTGCCTGTATATCGTCATGATTATTCGAAGTTCTGTCAATTGCCCAACAGTAATTTGTTCACCCACCGTTTGCTATTTTTCTCGAGAGAAGCCACTAGTGAAACCTAAGGCCCCCGGGTCTTCTTTCTCATATATTTTCCTTTGCGATCTACTTTTCTCTTGCATTTATTTTCAGATCTATTAAACCAAAAATACTTTGCTGCATTTTATTTCTATTTATTTTATTCGTGATCTATCTTTCAATCTACTACAAATTTATCTCACGTCCGTTTGCCTATCTTGAGGCGCCGTACCCCGGAAGGGATTGACAACCCCTTTAACACGTCGGGTTGTGAGGATTTGTTATCTGCGTGCAAGGGCTGTTTATGTTGTGTTGCTTGGTTCTCCTACTGGTTCGATAACCTTGGTTCCATATCTGAGGGAAATACCTACCGCCGCTATGCTGCATCATCCCTTCCTCTTTGGGGAAATACCGATGTAGCTTCAAGCGACATCAAAAGGAATTTCTGGCGCCGTTGCCGGGGAGGATCTTCAACATATACCAGGTTCCTAATCACAAATCTCATATCCTTGCAATTTACATTATTTTCCATTTGCCTCTCGTTTTCCTCTCCCCCACTTCACAAAAAATTGTCGTTTTATTCGCCTCTCTTTTCCGTTCGCCGTTTTCTTGTCAGATATGTTTTTTAGTACAATCTTGTTGTGTGTTCATCTGGACTCAAGAGAACACCAAGTTATGTGATTTCCCAAATACCAACAACAATGATTTTATTGGCACTCCGCTTGCTCCTCCCGCCACTAGTGCGGAGTCTTGTGATATAAATACTGCTTTGTTGAATCTTGTTATGAAAGATCAATTTTCCGGTACTCCTAATGAGGATGACGCGTCCCATCTTAATACCTTCGTGGAATTATGCGATATGCAAAATAAAAAAGATGTGGACAATGATGTTGTGAAGATGAAATTATTTCCGTTTTTTTGCGTGATTCTGCAAAAATTTGGTTCTCTTCTTTGCCTCGCAATACTATTGATTCTTGGAATAAGTGCAAAGATGCTTTTATCACTAAGTATTTTCCTCCGGCAAAAATTATTTCCCTTAGAACCCAAATCATGAATTTCAAGCTACTTGAACATGAGCATGTTGCACAATCTTGGGAAAGGATGAAAATGATGCTAAGGAATTGCCCAACTCATGGGTTAAATCTTTGGATGATCATACAAACAATTTATGCAGGATTGAATTTTGTTTCTCGTAATCTTTTAGATTCCGCCGCGGTTGGTACTTTTATGAAAATTACTTTGGGTGAAGCCACCAAATTGCTTGATAATATCATGGCAAATTATTCACAATGGCATACCGAAAGGGCTCCTACTAGTAAAAAAGTTAATTCGGTTGAGAAAATTTCTTCTTTGAGTGAAAAGTTCATGCTCTTATGAAATTGGTTTCTAGTAAAAGTGCTCCTATTGATTTTAATGATAGGCCTTTGTCTACTTTTATTGAGCAAAATGGTGATGCCATAGATGTGAATTTTGTCACTCAAAATAATTTCGACAACAATGCTTATAGACGTAATTTTAATCCTAGGCCTTATCCTAGTAATTCCTATAATAATTATGGTAATTCCTATGGAAATCAATCTTATAATAATAATAGGAACACCTCTCATATTGAGATAATATTAAAGAATTTATCAACACACAAAAAGTTTTCAACACTTCCATAGAAGAAAAGTTGAGTAAGATTGATGATTTTTCTAGAAGTGTTGATAGAATTGCTTATGATGTGGAAAATCTCAAGATGAAAATTTTTGTTCCTAAATTAGATGAATCAATTAAAGCTCTTTATGTTTCTATGTATGAAAGTAAGGAAAGAACCGCTATGCTTAGAGCTAAAAGAGAATTTTTAGAAAAAGCGTTTTCTAGTGATTTCTTTCGCAAAAGTGATGAATATCTTAAAATGATTGGTGTTTCTTCTATTTATTCCTTGTTTACTAAAGTTAAATTTGATAAAAAAAAAGGGACTGGAGAAGATTCAACTTTAGGTAGTAGGAGTCCCAATATTTCGGAGGGTGAAAATCTTGTTGAGAAAATAATGAAAGTGGGTTTGGAGAGGTCAAAACTTTAACTAGTGATGTGCCCACTCTTTTGGATTACGAAGACTTTAATTATGATATTTGATCTTTGATTGATATTATTTCTTTGTTGAAATTCATGATAAATTCACCCCATGCCTATGAACAAAATAAAGCTTTTACTAAACATATTGTTGTTGCCATGATGAAAGCTTTTGAAGAAAAAATGGAATTAGAAGTATCAATTCCTAGAAAATTGCATGATGAATGGGAACCTACTATCAAAGTTAATATTAAAAATTATGAGTGTTTTTCTTTGTGTGACTTGGGTGCTGGTGTTTCTACAATTCCGAAATCTTTATGTGATGTGCTTGGTCTTACTAATCTTGAAGAATGTTCTTTGAATTTGCACTTGGCCGATTCTACTATTAAAAAGCCTATGGGAAGAATTAATGATGTTATTATTCTTGCAAATAGGAATTGTGTGCCCACAGATTTTATTGTTCTTGATATTGATTGCAATCCGTCTTGTCCAATTATTCTTGGTAGACCATTTTTACGCACTATCGGTGTCGTGATTGATATGAACGAAGGCAATATTAAGTTCCAATTTCCTTTGAGGAAGGGTATGGAACACTTTCCTAGAACAATAATTAAGCCACCTTATGAATCAATCATGAGGGCATCATATGGATCTTGAACCAAAGATGAGAAAACTTAGATCCTTGCTTTAGGACTAGCTAAGGGCGTAAAACTATAGCGCTTGTTGGGAGGCAACCCAATGAATAAATTTTATTTTTGCTTTTTTCCTTTCTGTTCTTGAGTGTTAGCACAATTATGCTACTGTTATGATTGTGTTTTTTGTGTTTTAATTACTGTTTGTGCCAAGTAGAACCAATAGGATCTTCTTGGGTGATAGTTGTTTGATCTTGCTGAAAAAGACAGAAACTTTGCGCTCACGAAAACAATTCTCATTTTTTATCAGAAAGAGATTTTTCCATGATTATTTTTTCAGAAGATTAATATACAAATTTCCCTGGTCATCCTAGTTTTTCAGAATTTTTAGAGTTCCATAAGTATTCGAACAAATCAGATTGCTACAGACTGTTATGTTTTGACAGATTCTGTTTTCTTTGTGTTGTGTGCTTATTTTGATGGATCTATGGTTTTCTTTGATGAGTTTTTGCCATAGAAAAGTTGGAATACAGTAGATATAATACAAAAACAAAATATGAATTGGTTTGATACAACACTTATAATAGTGATTTTTTTTTTACACTAACGGATCTCACAAAGGTTTTGTTGAGTTTTGTGTAATTAAAGTTTTCAAGTTTTGGGTTATCTTACGTTGGATGAAGGAAGGATAGAAGAGCCTAAGCTTGGGGATGTCCCAGCATCCCAAGATATTATCCAAAAATGAGCAACCAAATAATCTTGGGGATGCCCCCGAGTGGCATCCCCTCTTTCTTCCAACGACTATCGGTATTTTACTCGAAACCATATTTTTATTCGTCACATGATATGTGTTTTGCTTGGAGCGTCTTGTATGATATGAGTCTTTGGTTGTTTTATTTTGTGTTTTAAGTAATTAATCCTTTCTGGACACACCTATTTAGGAGAGCTAAAATAATGTCATGACTTGTTAGAATTGCTCTCTATGCTTCACTTAAAGTTTTATGACCTGTGGACTTGCTCTAGTGCTTCACTTATATCTTTTTGAGAACGGTGTGCTTAGTGTTTTTTAAGAAATGCTCTCTTGCTTCACTTAGATTTATTTGAGAGATAGTAAATTTTCAAGAAATTCTCTCTTGCTTCACTTAAATTATTTTGAGAGAAAGAAAAAGAATTATGCTCATGATCTTCACTTATATTTGTTTGAGTTTATGAAAAGAAAATTAGTCCCAATGTGATAGATATCCAAGAAGGATATAATAAAAACTTTCATGAAGATCATTGGACAAAATAAACTTGACTCTTAGTAATAGTTTTGAGATATGATGATGTGATATGTGAGTTATGTTGATGAGTAATTATGCTTTAGTAAGAATATTGGTGTTAAGGTTTGTGATTCCCTATGCAAGTACGAAAGTCAATAGTCATGCAATGAAATTATATCCTACTTGTGGTGCATTATTCGGTATTATTTATGCTTAATGCTTGCTTATGAGATTATCCATTTCTTGGTTGGTCGCTTCTCAATCTTTTTGCTAGCCTTCATTTTGCACCAAGTATGATCTCTACTTGTGCATCCAAAATCTTTTAAACCAGTTTTGCCACATGAGTCCACTATATCTACCTATATGCGGTATTCTTTTGCCGTTCTAAGCAAATTTGCTTGTTCCATCTCTAATTTTCAAAATAAACTTCTCTTTTGTGTGTTTGTTTCGCTCGCGGAGCAGTGAGGGCTGGCTAATATTTTCCACGCTGGATGTGTTGTTCTCACGATGAGTGTTTATTCACTTATCATTGCACGAGAGTAAGGGAAAGGTTTTAGGGATGCCCAGTCCCTAAATGCAAAAATGAATTTACTTTATGTTTTCAAATAATAAATTCCTTGGAAGTGTTGCTATGGAGGGCACCCGTGGATACGGTTAGCCATGGAAAGTGAAAGTATGGTGGAAAAAGGAATAAACTTTATTTTCTGTTTGGGAACCGCCTATGGCATATCTAGCATGGAAAGTGTTGGGAACTCTAAGTCATTTTCGTTGGTGGGATGGATACTGGTGTCTACTACGCAACTTTATTCTTGTAGACACGTGTTGGGCCTCCAAGCGCAGAGTTTTGTAGGACAGTAGCAATTTTCCCTCAAGTGGATGACCTATGGTTTATCAATCCATGAGAGGTGTGGGATGAAGACGGTCTCTCTCAAACGACCCTGCAACCAAATACAAGAAATCTCTTGTGTCCCCAACACAGCCAATACAATGGCAAATTGTATAGGTGCACTAGTTCGGCGAAGAGATAGTGATAAAAGTGAAATATGGATGGTAGACATATATTTTTATAATCTGAATAAATAAAAACAGCAAGGTAGCAAATAGTAAAGGGGCACAAAAATGATATTGCAATGCTTCAAAACAAGGCCTAGGGTCTGTACTTTCACTAGTGCAATCTCTCAACAGTGCTAACATAGTTGGATCATATGATTATCCCTCAAAGTGCAATAAAGAATCACTCCCGAGTTCCTATTAGCGAAGAACAAAAGATAGAAATTGTTTTTAGGGTAAGAAACCACCTCAAAGCTATTCTTTCCGATCGGTCTATCCTAGAGTTCGTTCTAAAATAACGCAACATATTCTTCCCGATCGATCTAATCAAGAGTTCGTACTAAAATAACACCAAAGCAAATCATATTCATAATACTCAATCCACACAAAGAACTACAGAGAGACCCCAAAGTTTCTATCGGAGAAAAGATAATAAAAATGTGCATCAACCCCTATGCATAGATTACCCCAATATCACCACGGGAATCCGTGAGTTGAGTTCCAAACATATATCAAGTGAATCAATACATGAAGGAAATATGCCCTAGAGGCAATAATAAAGTTATTATTTATTTCCTTATATATCATGATAAATGTTTATTATTCATGCTAGAATTGTATTAACCGGAAACATAATACATGTGTGAATACATAAACAAACAGAGTGTCACTAGTATGCCTCTACTTGACTAGCTCGTTAATCAAAGATGGTTATGTTTCCTAACCATGGACAAAGAGTTGTTATTTGATTAACGGGGTCACATCATTAGTTGAATGATCTGATTGACATGACCCATTTCATTAGCTTAGCACCCGATCGTTTAGTATGTTGCTATTGCTTTCTTCATGACTTATACATGTTCCTTTGACTATGAGATTATGCAACTCCCGTTTGCCGGAGGAACACTTTGGGTGCTACCAAACGTCACAACGTAACTGGGTGATTATAAAAGAGTACTACAGGTGTCTCCAAAGGTAGATGTTGGGTTGGCGTATTTCAAGATTAGGATTTGTCACTCCGATTATCGGAGAGGTATCTCTGGGCCCTCTCGGTAATGCACATCACATAAGCCTTGCAAGCATTGCGACTAATGAGTTAGTTGCGAGATGATGTATTACGGAACGAGTAAAGAGACTTGCCGGTAACGAGATTGAACTAGGTATTGAGATACCGACGATCGAATCTCGGGCAAGTAACATACTGATGACAAAGGGAACAACGTATGTTGTTATGCGGTCTGACCGATAAAGATCTTCGTAGAATATGTAGGAGCCAATATGGGCATCCAGGTCCCGCTATTGGTTATTGACCGGAGACGTGTCTCGGTCATGTCTACATTGTTCTCGAACCGTAGGGTCCGCACGCTTAAGGTTTCGATGACAGTTATATTATGAGTTTATGAGTTTTGATGTACTGAAGGAGTTCGGAGTCCCGGATGAGATTGGGGACATGACGAGGAGTCTCGAAATGGTCAAGATGTAAAGATCGATATATTGGACGACTATATTCAGAGTTCGGAAAGGTTCCGAGTGATTCGGGTATTTTCCGGAGTACCGGAGAGTTACGTGAATTCGTATTGGGCCTCATTAGGCCATACGGGAAAGGAGAGAAAGGGCCAAAAGGGTGACCGCACCCCTCCCCTTGGACTAGTCCGAATTGGACTAGGGAGGGGGGGCGCCCCCTTCCTTCCTTCTCCTTCTCTCTTCCCTTTCCTTGTCTCCTACTCCTACTACATGGAAGGGCTCCTAGTTGGACTAGGAAAAGGGGAATCCTACTCCCGGTGGGAGTAGGACTCCCTAGGGCACGCCATAGAGAGGGCCGGCCCTCCCCTCCTCCACTCCTTTATATACGGGGGCAGGGGGCACCCCATAGACACACAAGTTGATCTTCGTGATCGTTTCTTAGCCGTGTGCGGTGCCCCCCTACACCATATTCCACCTCGAATATATCGTTGCAGTGCTTAGGCGAAGCCCTGCGCCGGTAGAACATCAAGATCGTCACCACGCCGTCGTGCTGACGGAACTCGTCCCCGAAGCTTTGCTGGATCGGAGCTAGGGGCGCGTCATCGAGCTGAACGTGTGCCAAGAACTCGGAGGTGCCGGAGTAACGGTGCCTGGATCGGTCGGATCGGGAAGACGTACGACTACTTCCTCTACGTTGTGTCAACGCTTCTGCTTCGGTCTACGAGGGTACGTAGACAACACTCTCCCCTCTCGTTGCTATGCATCACCATGATCTTGCGTGTGCGTAGGAATTTTTTTGAAATTACTACGTTCCCCAACAGTGGCATCCGAGCCTAGGTTTTTATGGTTTGATGTTATATGCACGAGTAGAACACAAGTGAGTTGTGGACGATATAAGTCATACTGCCTACCAGCATGTCATACTTTGGTTCAGCGGTATTGTTGGATGAAGCGGCCCGGACCGACATTACGCGTACGCTTACGCGAGACTGGTTCTACCGCCGTGCTTTGCACACAGGTGGCTGGCGGGTGTCAGCTTCTCCAACTTTAGTTGAACCGAGTATGGCTACGCCCGGTCCTTGCGAAGGTTAAAACGGAGTCTATTTGACAAACTATCGTTGTGGTTTTGATGCGTAAGTGAGATTGGTTCTTGCTTAAGCCCGTAGCAGCCACGTAAAACTTGCAACAAACAAAGTAGAGGACGTCTAACTTGTTTTTGCAGGGCATGTTGTGATGTGATATGGTCAAGACATGATGCTAAATTTTATTGTATGAGATGATCATGTTTTGTAACCGAGTTATCGGCAACTGGCAGGAGCCATATGGTTGTCGCTTTACTGTATGCAATGCAATCGCCCTGTAATGCTTTACTTTATCACTATGCGGTAGCGATAGTCGTAGTAGCATAAGATTGGCGAGACGACAACGATGCTACGATGGAGATCAAGGTGTCGCGCCGGTGACGACGGTGATCATGACGGTGCTTCGGAGATGGAGATCACAAGCACGAAGATGATGATGGCCATATCATATCACTTATATTGATTGCATGTGATGTTTATCTTTTTATGCATCTTATCTTGCTTTGATTGACGGTAGCATTATAAGGTGATCTCTCACTAATTATCAAGAAGTGTTCTCCCTGAGTATGCACCGTTGCCAAAGTTCATCGTGCCCAGACACCACGTGATGATCGGGTGTGATAAGCTCTACGTCCATCTACAACGGGTGCAAGCCAGTTTTGCACACGCAGAATACTCCGGTTATACTTGACGAGCCTAGCATATGCAGATATGGCCTCGGAACACGGAGACCGAAAGGTCGAGCGTGAATCATATAGTAGATATGATCAACATAATGATGTTCACCATTGAAGACTAATCCATTTCACGTGATGATCGGTTATGGTTTAGTTGATTCGGATCACGTGATCACTTAGAAGATTAGAGGGATGTCTATCTAAGTGGGAGTTCTTAAGTAATATGATTAATTGAAATTTAATTTATCATGAACTTAGTCCTGGTAGTATTAGCATATCTATGTTGTAGATCAATAGCTCGCGTTGTTGCTTTCATATGTTTATTTTGATATGTTCCTAGAGAAAATTGTGTTGAAAGATGTTAGTAGCAATGATGCGGATTGGATCCGTGATCTGAGGTTTATCCTCATTGCTGCACAGAAGAATTATGTCCTTGATGCACCGCTAGGTGACAGACCTATTGCAGGAGCAGAAGCAGACGTTATGAACGTTTGGCTAGCTCAATATGATGACTACTCAACAGTTTAGTGCACCATGCTTAACGGCTTAGAATCGGGACTTCAAAGATGTTTTGAACATCATGGACCATATGAGATGTTCCAGGAGTTGAAGTTAATATTTCAAGCAAATACCCGAGTTGAGAGATATGAAGTCTCCAACAAGTTCTATAGCTAAAAGATGGAGGAGAATTGCTCAACTAGTGAGCATGTGCTCAGATTGTCTGGGTACTACAATCGCTTGAATCAAGTGGGAGTTAATCTTCCAGATAAGATAGTGATTGACAGAATTCTCTATTCACCATCACCAAGTTAGTAGAACTTCGTGATGAACTATAGTATGCAAGGGATGACGAAAACGACTCCCGAGCTTTTCATGATGATGAAATCGATGAAGGTAGAAATCAAGAAAGAGCATCAAGTGTTGATGGTTAACAAGATCACTAGTTTCAAGAAAAGGGCAAAGGAAAAAAGGGGAACTCCAAGAACAACGGCAAGCAAGTTGCTGCTCAAGTGAAGAAGCCCAAGTCTGGTCCTAAGCCTGAGACTAAGTGCTTCTACTGCAAAGGGACTGGTCACTGGAAGCGGAACTACCCCAAGTGATTGGCGGATAAGTAGGATGGCAAAGTGAACATAAGTATATTTGATATACATGATTATTGATGTGTACTTTACTAGTGTTTATAGCAACCCCTCAGTATTTGATACTAGTTCAGTTGCTAAGAATAGTAACTCGAAACAGGAGTTGCAGAATGAACAGAAACTAGTTAAGGGTGAAGTGACGATGAGTGTTGGAAATAGTTCCAAGATTGATATGATCATCATCGCACACTCCCTATACTTTCGGGATTAGTGTTGAAACTAAATAAGTGATATTTGGTGTTTGCGTTGAGCATGAATATGATTTGATCATGTTTATTGCAATACGAATATTCATTTAAGTTAGAGAACAAGTGTTGCTCTGTTTACATGAATAAAACCTTATATGGTTACACACCCAATGAAAATGGTTCGTTGGATCTTGATCGTAGTGATACACATATTCATAATATTGAAACCAAAAGATGCAAAGTTAATAATGATAGTGCAACTTATTTGCGGCACAGCCGTTTAGGTCATATTGGTGTAAAGCGCATGAAGAAACTCCATGCTGATGGGATTTTGGAATCACTTGATTATGAATCACTTGATACTTGCGAACCATGCCTCTTGGGCAAGATGACTAAAACGCCGTTCTCCGGAACAATGGAGCGAGCAACAGATTTGTTGGAAATCATACATACTGATGTATGTGATCCGATGAATATTAAAGCTCGCGACAAGTATCATTATTTTCTGACCTTCACAGATGATTTGAGCAGATATGGGTATATCTACTTGATGAAACATAAGTCTGAAATGTTTGAAAAGTTCAAAGAATTTCAGAGTGAAGTGGAAAATCATCGTGACAAGTAAATAAAGTTTCTACGATCTGATCGCGGAGACAAATATTTGAGTTACGATTTTGGTCTTCAGTTAAAACAATGTGAAATAGTTTCACTACTCACGCCACCTGGAACACCATAGCATAATGGTGCGTCCGAACGTCATAACCGTACTTTATTGGATATAGTACAATCTATGATGTCTCTTACCGATCTACCACTATCGTTTTTGGGGTTATGCATTAAAGACAGCTGCATTCACGTTAAAAAGGGGCATCATCTAAGTCCGTTGAGACAACACAATCTGAACTGTGGTTTGGCAAGAAACCAAAGTTGTCATTTCTTAAAGTTTGGGGTTGCGATGCTTATGTGAAAAACTTTCAACATGATAAGCTCAAACCCAAATCGGAGAAATGTGTCTTCATAGGATACCCAAAGAGTCAGTTGGGTACACCTTCTATCACAGATCCAAAGGCAAGACATTTGTTGCTAAGAATGGATTCTTTCTAGAAAAAGAGTTTCTCTCGAAAGAAGTGAGTGGGAGGAAAGTAGAACTTGATAAGGTAATTGTACCTTCTCCCTTATTGGAAAGGAGTTCATCACAGAAATCTGTTCATGTGACTACTACACCAATTAGTGAGGAAGCTAATGATGATGATCATGTAACTTCAGATCAAGTTACTACCGAATCTCATAGGTAAACCAGAGTGAGATCCGCACCAGAGTGGTACGGTAATCCTGTTCTGGAAGTCATGTTACTAGACCATGACGAACTTGCGAACTATGAGGAAGCGATGGTGAGCCCAGATTCCGCGAAATGGTTTGAGGCCATGAAATCTGAGATGGGATCCATGTATGAGAATAAAGTGTGGACTTTGGTTAACTTGCCCGATGACCGGCAAGCCATAGAAAATAAATGGATCTTCAAGAGGAAGACGGACGTTGATAGTAGTGTTACTATCTACAAAGCTAGAATTGTCGCAAAAGGTTTTCGACAAGTTCAAGGTGTTGACTACGATAAGAGTTTCTCACTCGTATCTATGCTTAAGTCTGTCCGAATCATGTTAGCAATTTCTGCATTTTATGAAATCTGGCAAATGGATACACAAAACTGCATTATTTAATGGATTTATTAAAGAAGAGTTGTATATGATGCAACCAGAAGGTTTTGTCAATCCTAAAGGTGCTAACAAAATATGCAAGCTCCAGCGATCCATCTATGGACTGGTGCAAGCATCTCGGAGTTGGAATATACACTTTGATAAGTTGATCAAAGCATATAGTTTTATACAGACTTGCGGTGAAGCCTGTATTTACAAGAAAGTGAGTGGGAGCACTACAACATTTCTGATAAGTATATGTGTATGACATATTGTTGATCATAAATAATGTAGAATTATTCTGCAAAGCATAAAGGAGTGTTTGAAAGGAGTTTTTCAAAGAAAGACCTCGGTGAAGCTGCTTACATATTGAGCATCAAGATCTATAGAGATAGATCAAAACGCTTGATAAGTTTTTTCAATGAGTACATACCTTGACAAGATTTTGAAGTAGTTCAAAATGGAACAGTCAAAGAAAGAGTTCTTGCCTGTGTTACAAGGTGTGAAATTGAGTAAGACTCAAAGCCCGACCACGGCAGAAGATAGAAAGAGAATGAAAGTCATTCCCTATGCATCAGCCATAGATTCTATAAAGTATGCCATGCTGTGTACCAGATCTATTGTATACCCTGCACTATGTTAAGCGAGGGAGTACAATAGTGATCTAAGAAGTAGATCACTGGACAGCGGTCAAAAATTATCCTTAGTGAAATAAGGATATGTTTCTCGATTATGGACGTGACAAAAAGGTTCGTCGTAAAAGGTTACGTCGATGCAAGTTTTGACACTAATCTAGATGACTCTAAGTCTCAATCTAGATACATATTGAAAGTGGGAGCAATTAGCTAAAGTAGCTCCGTGCAGAGCATTGTAGACATAGAAATTTGCAAAATACTTACGGATCTGAATGTGGCAGACCCGTTGACTAAGATTCTCTCACAAGCAAAACATGATCACACCTTAGTACTCTTTGGGTGTTAATCACATAGCGATGTGAACTAGATTACTGAATCTAGTAAACCCTTTGGGTGTTGGTCACATAGCGATGTGAACTATGGGTGTTAATCACATGATGATGTGAACTATCGATGTTAATCACATGGTGATGTGATCTAGATTATTGACTCTAGTGCAAGTGGGAGACTGAAGGAAATATGCCCTAGAGGCAATAATAAAGTTATTATTTATTTCCTTATATATCATGATAAATGTTTATTATTCATGCTAGAATTGTATTAACCGGAAACATAATACATGTGTGAATACATAAACAAACAGAGTGTCACTAGTATGCCTCTACTTGACTAGCTCGTTAATCAAAGATGGTTATGTTTCCTAACCATGGACAAAGAGTTGTTATTTGATTAACGGGGTCACATCATTAGTTGAATGATCTGATTGACATGACCCATTTCATTAGCTTAGCACCTGATCATTTAGTATGTTGCTATTGCTTTCTTCATGACTTATACATGTTCCTTTGACTATGAGATTATGCAACTCCCGTTTGCCGGAGGAACACTTTGGGTGCTACCAAACGTCACAACGTAACTGGGTGATTATAAAGGAGTACTACAGGTGTCTCCAAAGGTAGATGTTGGGTTGGCGTATTTCGAGATTAGGATTTGTCACTCCGATTGTCGGAGAGGTATCTCTGGGCCCTCTCGGTAATGCACATCACATAAGCCTTGCAAGCATTGCGACTAATGAGTTAGTTGCGAGATGATGTATTACGGAACGAGTAAAGAGACTTGCCGGTAACGAGATTGAACTAGGTATTGAGATACCGACGATCGAATCTCGGGCAAGTAACATACCGATGACAAAGGGAACAACGTATGTTGTTATGCGGTCTGACCGATAAAGATCTTCGTAGAATATGTAGGAGCCAATATGGGCATCCACGTCCCGCTATTGGTTATTGACCGGAGACGTGTCTCGGTCATGTCTACATTGTTCTCGAACCGTAGGGTCCGCACGCTTAAGGTTTCGATGACAGTTATATTATGAGTTTATGAGTTTTGATGTAACGAAGGAGTTCGGAGTCCCGGATGAGATCGGGGACATGACGAGGAGTCTCGAAATGGTCGAGACGTAAAGATTGATATATTGGATGACTATATTCGGAGTTCGGAAAGGTTCCGAGTGATTCGGGTATTTTCCGGAGTACCGGAGAGTTACGTGAATTCGTATTGGGCCTCATTGGGCCATACGGGAAAGGAGAGAAAGGGCCAAAAGGGTGACCGCACCCCTCCCCTTGGACTAGTCCGAATTGGACTACGGAGGGGGGGCGCCCCCTTCCTTCCTTCTCCTTCTCTCTTCCCTTTCCTTGTCTCCTACTCCTACTACATGGAAGGGCTCCTAGTTGGACTAGGAAAAGGGGAATCCTACTCCCGGTGGGAGTAGGACTCCCTAGGGCGCGCCATAGAGAGGGCCGGCCCTCCCCTCCTCCACTCCTTTATATACGGGGGCAGGGGGCACCCCATAGTCACACAAGTTGATCTTCGTGATCGTTTCTTAGCCGTGTGCGGTGCCCCCCTACACCATATTCCACCTCGAATATATCGTTGCAGTGCTTAGGCGAAGCCCTGCGCCGGTAGAACATCAAGATCGTCACCACGCCGTCGTGCTGACGGAACTCGTCCCCGAAGCTTTGCTGGATCGGAGCTAGGGGCGCGTCATCGAGCTGAACGTGTGCCAAGAACTCGGAGGTGCCGGAGTAACGGTGCTTGGATCGGTCGGATCGGGAAGACGTACGACTACTTCCTCTACGTTGTGTCAACGCTTCCGCTTCGGTCTACGAGGGTACGTAGACAACACTCTCCCCTCTCGTTGCTATGCATCACCATGATCTTGCGTGTGCGTAGGAATTTTTTTGAAATTACTACGTTCCCCAACAATACAATACCCCATTGTCACCTCAAGTATTCATACCGCAAGACATACATCATGTGTTCTCATATCTGAATATTCAATCCGACAAGACAAAACTTCAAAGGGTAAAGATTCAATTCATCACAACAAGAGTATAGAGGGGAGAAACTTCATATGATCCATCTATATTAACAAAGCCCATGATATAGATCACGAGAGAGAGATAGAGAGAGAGATTAAACACATAACTATTGGTACAAACCCTCAGCCCCGAGGGTGCACTACTCTCTCCTCATCGTGGTGGCCGCCGGGATCATGAAGATGGCCACCAGAGATGATTCCCCCCTCCGGCTGGGTGCCGGAACGGGTCTAGATTGGTTTTTGGTGGCTACAGAGCCTTGTGGTGGCGGAACTTCTGATCTAGGTTAACCCCGATGGTTTTTGTGACGCCCCCGATTCAATCGTACACTAATCATACACGCAAACGTGTACGATCAAGACCAGGGGCTAACGGGAAGATATCACAACACAACTCTAAAAATAAAATAAGTCATACAAGCATCATAATACAAGCCAGGGGCCTCGAGGGCTTGAATACAAGTGCTCGATCATAGACGAGTCAGCGGAAGCAACAATATCTGAGTACAGACATAAGTTAAACAAGTTTGTCTTAAGAAGGCTAGCACAAATGGGGATACAGATCGAACGAGGCGCATGCCTCCTGCCTGGGATCCTCCTAACTACTCCTGGTCGTCGTCAGCAGGCTGCACGTAGTAGTAGGCACCTCCAATGTAGTAGGAGTCGTCGTCGACGGTGGCGTCTGGATCCTGGGCTCCATCGTCTGGTCGCAGCAATCGAGTATAGAAAAGGGGAAAAGGGGGAACAAGGCAACCGTGAGTACTCATCCAAAGTACTCGCAAGCAAGGAGCTACACTACATATGCATGGATGTATGTGTAAAGGGCCATATCGGTGGACTGAATTGCAGAATGCCAGAATAAGAGGGGGATATCTAATCCTATCGAAGACTACGCTTCTGGCAGCCTCCGTCTTTCAGCATGTAGAAGAGAGTAGACTGAAGTCCTCCAAGTAGCATCGCATAGCATAATCCTACCCGGCGATCCCCTCCTCGTTGCCCTGTTAGAGAGCGATCACCGGGTTGTATCTGGCACTTGGAAGGGTGTGTTTTATTAAGTATCCGGTTCTAGTTGTCATAAGGTCAAGGTACAACTCCGGGTCGTCCTTTTACCAAGGGACACGACTATTCGAATAGATAAACTTCCCTGCAGGGGTGCACCACATAACCCAACACGCTCAATCCCATTTGGCCGGACACACTTTTTTGGGTCATGCCCGGCCGTGGAAGATCAACACGTCGCAGCCCCACCTAGGCACAACAGAGCGGTCAGCACGCCGGTCTAAATCCTATGCGCACAGGGGTCTGGGCCCATCGCCCATTGCACACCTGCACGTTGCGTACGCGGCCGGAGAGCAGAGCTAGCAACCTCCATTACAAAGGAAGTCACGTTACGCGGTCCAACCCGGCGCGCGCCGCTCAGTCGCTGACGTCACGAAGGCTTCGGCTGATACCACGACGTCAAGTGCCCATATCTTTCCCACGTAGTTGGTTAGCGCATATAGACCAAATGGCCAGCCTCAGATCAAATACCAAGATCTCGTTAAGCGTGTTATTTTGAAATAACCGCGAATGCCGACAGGGCCAGGCCCACCTCTCACCCAGGTAGTCTCAACCTGCCCTATCGCTCCGCCACTGATGGCTTCTCGCCCCTCGTTGGTTACCCCAAGTGTAAGGTTTGAGATGCAGCATAGCGGTAGTTTTCCCTTGGCAAAGATACCAAGGATCGAATCCCCGGAGACTCCAAGTTTCAACGAGAAGGTGTCAATCGCTAACGGCACCGTGGATTAGCAATCAACGTGGACCTGCACACAAAACAAATAACTTTGTCCCCAACGAGTACAGAGAGGTTGTCAATCCCTCCGGCCTTGTAGTTTACAAAGGGTCAAAACGCAAGTGATAATGGTGATGGATATTGCTGCGGAAAGTAAAAGCGGAAAGTAAAAGCAACGGAAAGTAAATAGCGATGTGATCAATGATGTGAATATGGACCGGGGCGCCATGACGTTCACTAGTGATGTCTCTCCCAAAAGACGATAAAACAACTATGCGAGGTAAACAAATTACAGCTGGGCAATTGACAGGATTATGTGCGCAAACCAATGCTAACTATATTGCAAGATTGGTTGAGGTTCAGAGCATGGGCAGTACGCCAAGGTAAGTAGACCGAAATCCATCTGCATCTACTACTAATCATCCACCTTGAGATATCTATCCAGAACATCTCGCTGGTATTAAGTTGCGAGCCCCACCCAAAGTGTAAACTCAAAGCAACAGACAACTGCATTAAAATACTTTGCGTAAAGTAAACAGTCCTTGCACCCGCGGGCACAAGCACCGTTGTTTTCCCCCTTGTGGCAACAACACATCCCCTAGACTCATGTTTCTGTCACTCAAGCTAGTCATCGAGGGGCATGAACCCACAATCGAGCATAACGTTCCCTCTTGGAGTTACTATCTACTACTCGGCCAAAGCAATAAACAGTAACGGAGAACATGCAAGAATTACTCACGAACACAAATATAAAAGAGGTAAATCAAATATATTACTCAAACACAATCTGAACATAATCTCACAATCCATCGGATCCCAGCAAACTCATCATAGCAACAGCATAAGAATTACATATGTGCCTCGATCATGTAGGGCAGCTCACGAGGACTAATTAGTGAAGCAAAAGAACGGGAGGAGAACATCACATAGCTACTGGTCATGGACCCATGGTCCAAGGGAGACTACTCACGCATCGTCCGGGAGGCGTCCATGGTGGTGGAGAAGGTCCCGGTGATGATCCTCCCCTCCGGCAGGGTGCCGGGAAGAGTTCTCCTGGCGCTCCCGATCTTGGGAGCACGGTGGCGGCGGAACAGAGATGAGATCACGAAAAAGGGCTCCCGTCTCGAGGGTTTCGAGACGCGCTTTAAATATAGGCCAAAGGGTGGCGTCGGAAGGGTCCTGGGGGGCCCAGGCGCCCCCCCCCCGGCGCGGCCAAGGGGGGGGGGCGCCACCAGGGCGCCTCAGCCCCTGGTGGCCCCCCTCCGGCTGCACTTCGGGGTCCTGGAAGGTTCCGGAACGCTGATTTTTTATATATTTTTTCCGGAATTTTTCTGACAGTTTTCGTAATGGAAAAACCTGAAATACAAAAACAGCAGAAAACAGAAACTGGCACTGGGGTGCACTGAGTTAATAGGTTAGTCCAAATATGATCAAAATTGTATGGAAGTGTATAAATATCATAGCAATATCACCCAAAAGAGGCATGGAGCAAGCAGAAATTATAGATACGTTTTGGACGTATCAACATCCCCAAGCTTAATTCCTGCTCGTCCTCGAGTAGGTAAATGACAACAAGAATAATTTCTGTGCTGACATGCTTTCAACCATATAGGACTTTCTCATAGTCTCATGACAAGAGCTTACAGAGACAATGATTCTATAGTAACTTAGTTGCCTCAAGAAAATCTCAAAGAACTAAAAGTTTTTCAACATGAAACTGAAGCATCAAATAGATTTGCAATGAACATGGTATGTAAATATGATCAAGTGATATCTAGCTTGCCCCCTTTAGTGAAGCAAAACATAAATGCAGGGGCACCTCCAAGGTTTAAGTGACGACTAGATACAATGACTTCAGAATAACGATATCACAACCATGCAAAAGACAATGCTACTTTGGGACAATGCACATTACACTCAGAATGACAACCATGCTCTCAGTAGTTGGTGCTTTTAGAAGAAGGTGGAGACTCTCGAACCGTGGCTTTTGTTGGCAAGTTGAAAACCCGTAGTCGGAAACAAAGACAAAGCATGTACCAGAGCTCTTGGTTTTAAAAACAGGGGTAATAATTTTTTGGTATGCATGTTTCATCAACAAATGCTAGCAGCTAACCCAATTACTTCTTGAACTGGACAAGTTTCGAGGAATGGCTCCCGAATGAGGATCATAACACCCTCTTAATCTCCTTGGTTTATCACTGCCAAAGTTTTCTGATTTCTCATGAACAAAGCGTGAAGGAAGATTCGTTTGTTATACTAATTTTTAATGAGCCGGGCGCACTCAATGCCAATTCCTTCTCATATTATAGGTTGCACATTATACATGCAATCCCAGGGGTGAAGCTTGTCCAACTCAAAAAGATCATGAATCAACCACTACTTCCTCGTAAACTTACAACAGAGGCACAAAATAGGAACTTTATTTGAATATTTCGAGATGGTACACGAAAGTCTTCGTTAGGAATGGCAGGTAAATACCATGTATAGGAAGGTATGGTCGACTCATATGGCAAAACTGGTTTAAAGGATTTGGATGCACAAGCAGTCAGTCCGCTTAGTACAGGCGAAGGCTAGCAAAAGACTGGGAGCGACCAACTTAGAGAGCAATGACGGCCATAATCATGCAGGGCGACAAAGCAACATTGAATCAGGCATGGAAGTTATATCACTAGTCAGAAATAAAAGATCATCAAGGCTTGACAGACTTTCTTTATAGTCTTGAATATGCGTGAGCATACGCCAAGTCAATCACAATAAATTCTCGAAGGAAGATATCACTAACCATACCACATCATATTCAAACAAACCATGTTGGTACTCCAATATCACATTGGAAACCCTCCAGCTATTTGCAACTAACCATAAGCAACCAGAATTACCAAGCAACGTCATGCATGTAGCATCTTTATCACAGACATATCAACATTGCAACAGAAGCAAACCCTCTTAAAATGGTAAACAAGATAATAAAGAGAGTTCAAGCAACCAACTAAACAAAAGCTCTTTGAAAAGATAAGCATGGAAGCTAAGAGCTGAGCAAGGTAGTAGCTACTGAAAGACAAAGAACACACACAGCAAAGTTAGACATGAAAACTCCATGTCGTGTTCTAAGTAAAAGTGGAGCGTGTTTCTCTCCCACAAAAAGAAAGCTGAGTTCCGACTCGTTATTGAAAGCTAAAGAAAACTAAAAGGAAAACTAAAAGCAAGACGCTCCAAGCATAGCACATAGCACATGAAGTGATAAAAATATAGTGGAACGAGAGACGAACTGATAATGTCGATGGAGAAGGGGATGCACGGGGGCATCCCCAAACTTAGACGCTTGAGTCTTCTTGAATATTTCTTGGGGGTGCACGGGGGGCATCCCCAAGCTTGAGCGCTTGACACTCCTGAATCTTTTCCCTCGCACACTTGAAAACTCCCTTCATACAAAACTCATCATAATCTGATTAGCGAGGTTAGTACCCACAATATTATAATTGTTCCTTGCTGGAAATAAAGATAAACTTGAAAGCATACTGTTTCTCTGGATTGCCATAAAGTTTTTGCAAAAAAATAAACAAGCGCAAGGCTCGCAAAACGAAGAAAAGGCAAAACAGTACAGAATCTGTGAAAAACAGACCAGCAGGAAGTAAATGATTTTTTCAGGGCACTTCTGCAACTCCAATCAAAAAACTCAGAACAGACGCCTGAAAGACAATTATATAGAGCACGCTGTGGAAAAAATTCAGACCAAAAAGATGATATGGTGATTTTATGCGAATTTTTCTGTACGAGGACATAATCTGTTTCCTGGATAGCACGTCACAACTCTTGATCTTTCCTGCAATCAGAGGCTATACTTGGCACAAAACTGAAAAGCAAAGATACAATGATGATGCTACTGTAGTAACAACATCAAGACCACTAAAAACTGAAAGAACAAACTGAAAGCAAAGATAACAAGGGTTGTCTCCCTAGAGCTCTTTCTTTTATGCCTTTAAGCTAGGCATAATGCATTGAGATCAAGTCTTATCAAGAGTAAGAGCATAGCTAGTCCGTGTAACGGACTCAAACGGTAACTTAATCTTTTTTCGAGGGAAGTGTTCCATACCTTTCTTGAGAGGAAACTGGAATCTTATATTCCCCTCTTTCATGTCAATGATGGCACCAACGGTGCGAAGAAAAGGGCGTCCCAATATAATTGGACAAGAAGGATCACACTCAATGTCCATAATAATAAAATCAACAGGAACATAATTATCATTGACAACAATAAGCACATCATCAATCCTCCCCAAAGGTTTCCTCAAGGAAGAATCAACAAAACGAATACCAAAAGGACAAGGATCATAAGGTTTCAAATTAAGCATGTCATATATCCTTTTGGGCATAACGGAGGTACTAGCTCCAACATCACATAAAGCATTGCAAGAGAAGTTATTCAGTTTAATTTTAATCGTAGGATCCCAACCATCTTCTAGCTTTCTAGGAATGGAGGCTTCTAACTTAAGTTTCTCCTCCCTAGCTTTGACGAGAGCATTAGTGATATGCTATGTGAAGGCAAGGTTAAGCGTGCTAGTGTGGGGATCTTTGGCCATCCTTTGTAGAAAGGTGACAACTTCTGAGATAATACAATTATCAAAATCAATTTTATCATTATTGAGCAGCAATGTAGTGTCATCTTCTTCGTTTGAATTGCTCTCTATTATAAGAGCTTGAACGTCTTCCCATGTTTGGGGAAGCACAGGAGCAACTTTTAACTGAGGCTCATACTCTTTTCCTGGGAGACCATGCCACGGGCACAATTCTCCATTAAGGCTATAGTAATCACAAGGTTTATTACTTTTGTAAATTCCGACAGTGGTGATTGGCACAATGGAAGAAGGGGTATACTCCTCCCACTTGGTGTTCTTGGTGGAACCCATAGCAGCAGGCAAGCAAGACACTATTTTTGTGATTTTCGGTGAAGGACACTAAAGCAAAAACTGAAAAGCAAACTAACAAGACTAAAAAACAAAGGTAAAGGAAAGCGTGCAACTCCCCTATCTCGAAGAGCGGAGTCCCCGGCAACGGCGCCAGAAAACACCCTTGATGGCTTCTCGCCCCTCGTTGGTTACCCCAAGTGTAAGGTTTGAGATGCAGCGTAGCGGTAGTTTTCACTTGGCAAAGATACCAAGGATCGAATCCCCAGAGACTCCAAGTTTCAACGAGAAGGTGTTAATCGCTAACGGCACCGTGGATTAGCAATCAACGTGGACCTGCACACAAAACAAATAACTTTGTCCCCAACGAGTACAGAGAGGTTGTCAATCCCTCCGGCCTTGTAGTTTACAAAGGGTCAAAACGCAAGTGATAATGGTGATGGATATTGCTGCGGAAAGTAAAAGCGGAAAGTAAAAGCAACGGAAAGTAAATAGCGATGTGATCAATGATGTGAATATGGACCGGGGCGCCATGACGTTCACTAGTGATGTCTCTCCCAAAAGACGATAAAACAACTATGCGAGGTAAACAAATTATTGCTGGGCAATTGACAGGATTATGTGCGCAAACCAATGCTAACTATATTGCAAGATTGGTTGAGGTTCAGAGCATGGGCAGTACGCCAAGGTAAGTAGACCGAAATCCATCTGCATCTACTACTAATCATCCACCTTGAGATATCTATCCAGAACATCTCGCTGGTATTAAGTTGCGAGCCCCACCCAAAGTGTAAACTCAAAGCAACAGACAACTGCATTAAAATACTTTGCGTAAAGTAAACAGTCCTTGCACCCGCGGGCACAAGCATCGTTGTTTTCCCCCTTGTGGCAACAACACATCCCCTAGACTCATGTTTCTGTCACTCAAGCTAGTCATCGAGGGGCATGAACCCACAATCGAGCATAACGTTCCCTCTTGGAGTTACTATCTACTACTCGGCCAAAGCAATAAACAGTAACGGAGAACATGCAAGAATTACTCACGAACACAAATATAAAAGAGGTAAATCAAATATATTACTCAAACACAATCTGAACATAATCTCACAATCCATCGGACCCCAGCAAACTCATCATAGCAACAGCATAAGAATTACATATGTGCCTCGATCATGTAGGGCAGCTCACGAGGACTAATTAGTGAAGCACAAGAACGGGAGGAGAACATCGCATAGCTACTGGTCATGGACCCATGGTCCAAGGGAGACTACTCACGCATCGTCCGGGAGGCGTCCATGGTGGTGGAGAAGGTCCCGGTGATGATCCTCCCCTCCGGCAGGGTGCCGGGAAGAGTTCTCCTGGCGCTCCCGATCTTGGGAGCACGGTGGCGGCGGAACAGAGATGAGATCGCGAAAAAGGGCTCCCGTCTCGAGGGTTTCGAGACGCGCTTTAAATATAGGCCAAAGGGTGGCGTCGGAAGGGTCCTGGGGGGCCCAGGCGCCCCCCCCGGCGCGGCCAAGGGGGGGGGGGCCGCGCCACCAGGGCGCCTTGGCCCCTGGTGGCCCCCCTCCGGCTGCACTTCGGGGTCCTGGAAGGTTCCGGAACGCTGATTTTTTATATATTTTTTCCGGAATTTTTCTGACAGTTTTCGTAATGGAAAAACCTGAAATACAAAAACAGCAGAAAACAGAAACTGGCACTGGGGTGCACTGAGTTAATAGGTTAGTCCAAATATGATCAAAATTGTATGGAAGTGTATAAATATCATAGCAATATCACCCAAAAGAGGCATGGAGCAAGCAGAAATTATAGATACGTTTTGGACGTATCAGCCACAAAGATCCACCCAGAGGGCCGTCGGGACAAAGGTCCTTTCAGCCCCCAATCCATGAATCACTCGCGGGTACTCCTCGAGCCAACCCGACTTTAGTCACCACATGTATCATGTATAAAGTATAGTATATACCCGTGATCACCTCCCGAGTGATCACGGCCCGATAGTATAGCACAGAAGACGGACGAGAATGTAGGGCCACTGATGGAAAATTAGCATCCTATACTAAGCATGTAGGATTGCAGGTAAAGGTAACAATAGTAGTAGCAAGGACAGGCTATGCATCAGGATAGGATAAACGGAAATCAGTAACATGCTACACTACTCTAATGCAAGGAGTATAGAAGAGAATAGGTGATATCTGGTGATCAAGGGGGGAGGGGCTTGCCTGGTTGCTCAGACAAGAAGGAGGGGTCGTCGACACCGTAGTCGTACTGGGTAGCAGCGGTGTCGGTCTCGGTGTCTAGCAGAAGAAGAGGGGGAAGAAACAATGAATACAATGCAAACAGATGCATAACGATGCATGACAAAACAAAGCGTGATGTTAGGCGTGCCCCAACGCGGTATGAGGTGATACCGGTGAAGGGGGGAAACATGCGGGAAAGTATCCCCAGTGTTTCGCGTTTTCGGGCAGAGGAGCCGGAGGGGGAAAGTTGCGAGTTTGCTATGCTAGGGATGCGTGGCGAACGAACGGGTTGTGTATCCGGGTTCGTCTCGTCGTTCCGAGCAACTTTCATGTACAAAGTATTTTCATCCGAGCTACGGATTATTTTATATTAATTTTTAAAGATTTAATTATTTTTAGAATTAACAGAATTAATTTAAATAGAAAATGCAATTATGACATCAGCATGATGTCAAGGGTATGTCAGCAGTCAACTAGTCAGTTGACCTAGTCAAACTGACATGTGGGTCCCACTGTCATTGTCTAAGACTAACTAAGCAGGTTTAATTACTTTAGTTAATTGATTAGGTTAATTAAACTCAAGTAATTAAGTTAATTAATTTAGTTAATTAATTATTATTATTATTTTCTATTTGTTATTTTATATCTTTTTTTAAAACGTTTTCGGGGTGGGACCCCTTTGTCATAGGGACAGGGGCCTTAACGGGTGCGGTGGTAACGGGTGGGAGCCCACGGGGAGCAGGCGTAGCCCGCCCGAGTGGGACGAGGCCACCGGGCGCCGCGGGCAATCGTGGAGGGGAGCGGGCGGCAGGAGGCCGTGGATGGTGCGGCGACGAGCCGCGCGGACCGGGGAGTAGGGCGCCGTCGGGCGGCTGGCGGGACGCAGGCGAGGAAGCGGCGCCGATGAGGGGATGGTGGTGGGGCGGCAGGGCACGCCGAGACGTGGCCACGGCGGTCGGGCGGGAGCCCCAACGAGGCGGGCACGCGAGCGAGCGCCGGTGGGGCGCATCAGAAGCAGCTGGTCATGCGTGGCAGTGGCAGCACGGCGAACAGCGGGGTTTGCGGAAGCGAGGCCGGAGTAGCCAGGGCGTGCACGGGCGGTGATGGGTGCGGTCGGCGCGGGTGTGTGCGCACGATGCGCTGCAACAGCGGGGAGGAGAGGAGGAGGGGAACGGCGACTCACGGCCGTTGACGGAGAGCGGGGCGGCGAGGCACGGTGGAGAGCCGCGGGGAGGAGGTCGGGGAGGATGTCCGGCGGCGTTGGGCGAAGCAGAGGCGGGGGAACGGGGCAGCCCGACGAGGTGGGCTTCGGGATCCACTAGGCCAGCTTGGCCCGCTGGCGGTCGAAGGGGCGCGCGCGAGGAGGCCCGAGGCGGTCGCTAGCGGCCATGGGGATCGGGACGAGGAGCTCCTCTCCCCTGTGTGTGCCATGGGGCCATGGGGATCGCTAGCGGCCATGGGGATCGGGACGAGGACGAGGGAGGGAGAGGGGAGACGAGTGGGGGAAGTGGGGGTCGTGGGATGGGGTTAGGGTTAGCGGGGCGTGGCCTATAGGCCAGGCGGGCGTGCGGCGAGTGGGCCGGCCCGTTTGGACGGCGGAGGCCAGCTGGGCCACTTGGCCCAGCGGGGTGGGGGGGCTTTCTCTTTGTTTTTTTGTTAGTTTAGTTTTTCTCTTGTATTTTCTTTTCTTTTATTTATTTACTTTTTTTGTTTTAAATCATTTTAAATTATTTAGGCCTTTTATAAAAATGTGTTTACTACACCATATTTATCTATGTAATATTTAGTACAACCCGAACATTTTTGTTTTAATGTTTGAAAACTTTTATTATTTACCAAACTTTGAATTTGAATTTTGGACCGGTTTTGATCTAACAATAGATTAGCAGCAGTAACCGTGGTGATGTGGCACCATTAGCATGGGATCACTGTAGCTTAATTATACGGGCGTCACAATTCTCCTCCACTACAAGAAATCTCGTCCGGAGATTTAGGAGCGGGAGTAAGGGGGAAGGGATTTGGTTACGAAATTCTAACGAATCTTCTCGTTATTGGTTGCTATTCTCGAAGAGGTCGATCCATTACACTGTGGTCTTCATTCCACTACTTCAGGTCATCATTATGAAGTCGTCATCCTTTCTTCGGGGGCTCCATCGTACTTACGAATAGGTAACGGGGCAGATCGGCAACAACAGAATGTTATAGGGTAATAATCTGGGATTAACCCATGAATGAGCCTATGAGTACCTCTCGAGTTGAACAAATAAAACAAATCGAGAGTTAAGTTCGAAGGTGCAATAAGAAGTTTCAAGTGACAGGCAAACGTTCGATGCCTGAAACAAAGTGTGAAAGGGGTCCAGAGCAACGAGAATAAGTATTGTGTCTGATACCATAATAGATCACTAGGAAGGTGGCTCGTGATCTTTCATACGAAGCCAAGCGTGAGGAATGACTTTAGAAACAGGGGTGTACAGGAGAGTCAGGTTTCGATCCTGTGGAACTGTGGGTTATGGTCCCACCATGTGGGTTGAAAGTAGGAAGGGTGTTGACATCTTGCACAGTCATGTAAGCAAGGCATGTCAGAGGTTAGTCTACCGGTTACGTCAACAACCACATCGGTACCAAGGGCGAGGGACGAAGAGAACCATTTTTCCTGCTCGTTGAACGAGGCGGACCAATAGGCAAAGTTCTCATCCATCGGTGGTTACCGGAATGTCATCAACAATAGAAACAAGGTCTCCCTAACAGAGGTGTACACCGAGGTGTTTACATAAGCAGTGAATTATTACTGCTTAGATTATATAGATCACAAGAAAGGTCGATCAAACCAATGGAAAGGAAAACGTGATCATCAGGTTAAACAGAACAATGGAAAGGAAAAATGTGTTTAAACACATATTTCAGGGGTATATCCTTCGCTAAGGACAAACAGAGCATGATAGCCATGACAGGATATAACGTAGAAAAACCTTTAGGAAAGGGAAGAGAAATTTCATGAAATTACCCATAAAACGGTGTTTGGATAATTGATAAAGAGAATTTAGCATTGTGCTTAAAATGCTCTTATTGAAAATCGGAGTACCACAGCCATGCTTCGAGATAGCATTGACATGGTCATCAAGTAAGGGTCAGATTTTTGGACACACAAAGGATCCATCAGGAACAACTTATAGAATAAGTCTTATGATTTCCCCATGGAAAAATCGCTAACCTTGCTAAAAAGGAAACTAGTTCATTCGGCCAGGTGTGCTAGGCATGACATCACCTTACCGGGCCGTATAAAGACCAACATTTATAACTCTTGGAAATATGTTCCAACCATCATATCTGAACGAGATTTAGATCTGATTAGTGTCAGGATACCTCAGACTCATGTTGCCTGAGAAGAAAAGGTGCAACACAATTGATGAGACGACATTGTAAGATTCTCGGGAAATGTACTATGGTAGCGAGTTCCGAAACAAGAGTTCATCATTAAAACCAAGGAGAGGATGAAGAGGTGGCTGATGAACTCGGCGACAATTCATTGAGATTTTCAAAAGATGGATTTCCGCAACTATGTGAACAATGAGATAACATTAGCCAGATCAGATGACTTAATGATGTATGCTGGAGGAAAACACACACAATTAAACATGGGTTGAAAGGTGCACTCGAAATATGGGTTGGGTTGCACGCCCAACGTCGGAATGGCGATTGAGCAACCAGCACACTAAATTGGAATTATTGCCCAATAACTCTGAAGCAATAGGGTTGCTAGAGATATTAAATTTGCACAACAGAGTTCACTCAACACGGGGACCAAGAAAAGAATGGTGATGGTGAGAAGCATCACTGTATCACAAATTCTTAAGAGGTGGTGTAATTCTCACAACATTGATGACATAAGAGATGGTAGTGTTCCAAGTAAAGAAGAACAATTGCTGGATGGCAGGGAACTCAAGGTATAACACCAAACACGAACAAGTTGTGTTGGTGGGAAGGCAATAAAGTGGTCGATGATAATAAAATTCATCGAGGGCAAGGATGCTATTTCTCATCGTGAATTCAATTGATATCCAGGAAGGAGTCAAGATGTTGATGATGATCACGACAAATTTTGTCGAGAGGCTCCACGAAGATGTAATAGATCGTCGATGACATCAAGTCAAAGGAATGATGAAGCGAAAGGTTATTGGAACCAAGGGTACGACACAAACTCCAAACCAAGTTTGCTGTTCAAGGCGAAATGACATGATGAGGAAGATCAACTTAAGCTTAGCTCATCATCGAAAATTGTGCTCCGGGAAGAAGGACCAGGTAGCACAGTTAAAATTTAGCACAATAATGATATAGCCGATCAGGCTAGGAATGACGTGATGGAGTATTAAAATCCTCAACAACAAAGTACTAGAAGGTACTGAATTGTAGTGCAGATTCGATTCACTAATCGGCATTCGTGATTGACGACAACCCAGAACCCGTGGAGTGATTATGGCGGGGAAAGGTACTACTTCATCAGAATTCATAAGATGAAGTGCAATGGGTTGATATCCTCGAGATACCAGGGGGTAATACTCGAAGGTAGAACAAAATAGAGGTTGGGCAGGCGTACTGATCAGTAGGAGACAAGTACTTTAACTTGTCCGAGAAATAGAATCAAAGGAGAACAATCATGGTCAGATCCACGGTTCCACAGGGTCAATTCACAGATACCGGACGATACTTATCAAGGAAATAGTTATTATTACAATAAGCTTCCATGATAGGATCTACATCGTGTCCATGGGCATGAACACAAAGTTCAAGGTCGACTCCCACTTCTTCAATGTATAACCTTCCATTCACTTTTCGCTTTGATAAAGGCATTAGTGTTGAAAGTTTTACCTAGTGAAATACCAAATGAGTATGACTCGTGAAAACTTCCGAGTTCACACATATTAAGGAAGGCATAGGTTCAACCCATCAGGGCATCTTAGGAACATATACCACAAACTTCGGAGTAAATAATACAAGCTCGAAAGTAGAGCATTGTTCAAAAGCAGATGATACAATTTACCAAAGGCATTATATACCCATGGAAAGGCTCTCAAGGTTATTCAATATGAAGGACACTGTCGGATAAAATCCAACAAAGGAACCGATGGTCCACAAGGGATCTGATGTGAGGATCGGTACTCAAAGGAAGAAGAATGCACGGGCATCATATTATAGAACATCTGAATAATTCGATGCTTAGATAACAAAGGAATTATGATTTCCAAAACAAAGGATCAGAAGCAGACGCTCTGATCAAGGATGGATAAGTTGGATAGACCAGAGGCACAATTGACGACAAATAGTTTGGTCGAGAACCAGCTCATGTTCAAAAATGATGTTTGAGCCGGAAAGATAATTTAGAAGGGTTGATAGATGATTGTGTGCATTCGCACACATGTTGAATCAATAGGATCAAAATGACGGTGTCAAAAGATACTATTGAATATTGCCAGATATATGGGAAGCATCCATAATGCAAGTAGACAAGTATTTGCGGAGCAATAAACCTGCTAAGGATTTTCGGAGGATTGAACAGTATTTCAAAGGCTTTGGTGAAACACCTGAACAACTGGGGATGAGCGGATACTCGAAAAGTGCGAGAAATTATTCTTAGGGGTATTCAGGTGGCAAAGAACTGCAAGGCAGTAGGCACAAAATATTCTCGGGGTATCTTGTAATAACAAGAACGACTAGGAATAAAAGTAAGCATGACAGGTGTAAGTATTTATCCATAGGGTTATTTCGGTGGAAGGGAATTGCAAAAGCAACGGGCACAAGGTCTCGAGAGAATATCGGAGAGTATCTTTGAAATCTTCTGGTGCAGCCGGCGATCATCTGGACTGAAGGGGCTCTCCGGAAGAAAGTGTTTTCGAGAACCTAAAGTTATATTTTTAGAAAATCATTTAACCAGATTAGAAGAGAGATCAGAGTCCCAGAGTATAGACAAGGAATAAAAGATCCTAATACGACCCAATGGCAACATGGGCCCATAGGCCACACAGCCATGTTATTAAAAGTTTTGCAATGTCTAGACTCGACTTCGGCCAAGGAGTGTGGAAGGGGGATTACTACAGGCAGTCAGCTCTGATACCAACTTGTGACGCCCCCGATTCAATCGTATACTAATCATACACGCAAACGTGTACGATCAAGATCAGGGGCTCATGGGAAGATATCACAACACAACTCTAAAAATAAAATAAGTCATACAAGCATCATAATACAAGCCAGGGGCCTCGAGGGCTCGAATACAAGTGCTCGATCATAAACGAGTCAGCGGAAGCAACAATATCTGAGTACAGACATAAGTTAAACAAGTTTCACTACAGGAATCAGTTATTTTGCCGTCTGGCAGTTACAGACGGCAAAGAGCGAAATACAGACGGCAAAGAGTTTGCCGTCAACCGGCTGACGGCAAACATAGACGGCAAAGAGGATGCCGGCAAAGACCGCTTTGCCGTTAGCTTTTAATCGGGCAAACGGCAAAGATTTTGCCGTCAGCCGAACCACCTTTGCCGTCCTGCACATATACCCCAGATGGCAAAGAAAAGCGTCGTTGCCGTTAGCTAGAATCTGTGTCTTTGCCGTCTGCCTCAAAAATCACTAACAGCAAAGAATTTTTTATGTTAAAAAAATAGACCACGACTAAAACCACAATATCCATACACTTGTTGACTCCACGGATGAATTTCACAATACAAAATTGTTCCATTTCACAAAAAGTAAACAGATTACACACGAACGGATTACACAGATTAGATGCAAATGAATTAGTACACACAAATGAATTACAGAGAATACAAGAGGGATATCTCACAAAAAAATTACAAGAGGAATGGGGCACAAGGCGTCCGCCGCCGCAACGGAGCTTGCCACGCTCATCCGCGAGGTGGTGCGGCGCTGCAGCATCGAGGGATGGGGCCGGCGGTCGGGGGGGCGAAGCGGGACGGTGCGGCCTTGGCGGCGCCGGAGGCGGAGAGGAAAGGGGCCAGCGGCCGACGGGGGACGGGGCGGCGGCCGACGGAGCCTGCGGGGGACGCGGCCGGAGCCTGCGGGGGACGGAGCCAGGAGCCTGCGGGGGACGGAGCCGACGGCCTGCGGAGGACGGGGCCGGAGCCGGCGGCCGACGAGGGCGACGGGGTAGGAGCGCTGAGATCGGCCGTGGCGGGCTCCGATGGAGAGGCGGGAGGAGGCATGGGCGCGGCGGCGTCCGTACGGTGAGCAGCGGAGCTGCGGCCGGGCCAATGGGGCGAGCGGTGGCCGGGGCCAGTGAGGCGAGCGGCGGCAAGGGCCGGGGCAGCGAGCGGCGAAAGGTACCTGCGCGAAGAGAGACATGTACGAGAAAGAGAGAGGTGCGAGAGGATAACACATAGCCAAGGGGTTTGTGGTGGGGATGGATCGTGGTGAGTGGTGGGGCCGCGAGAGAGATCATGGTGTGGCCTTGGTTGGGATTTCTGGGTGGGACGCGGATCTGCTGCCACATCATCGATCCACGAGATCGATTCGTGGGTTGTGCTTTCTCTTTGCCGTCTGCGATTTTATTTACAAACGGCAAAGAGCATACTTTGCCGTCTGCAAAAAAACCACACACGGTAAAGACACTTTGCCGTCTACAATTTTATGTACAGACGGCAAAGTATCTGATTTGCCGTCTATACAAAAATGTGCAGACGGCAAAGTGTTTTCGCCGTCTGTTATTTTGTTTGCAGACGGCAAAGTATGCGATTTGCCGTCTACAAAAAAATGTGCAGACGGCAAAGTGTATTCGCCGTCTGTTATTTTTTTTGCAGACGGCAAAGTATGTGTTTGCCATCATCCATTATTTTCCGTCAGCCGCTGTCGGTAAAATGTCTCTTTGTCGTCTGCCCCGATGAAATGCTGATGGCAAAGAGCAGTACAGACGGCAAATCTCATGTTTCCTGTAGTGTTTGCCTTAAGAAGGCTAGCACAAATGGGGATACAGAACGAACGAGGCGCAGGCCTCAAGCCTGGGATCCTCCTAACTACTCCTGGTCGTCGTCAGCGGGCTGCACGTAGTAGTAAGCACCTCCAGTGTAGTAGGAGTCGTCGTAGACGGTGGCGTCTGGATCCTTGGCTCCATCATCTGGTCGGAGCAATCGGGTATAGAAAAGGGGAAAAGGGGGAACAAGGCAACCGTGAGTACTCATCCAAAGTACTCGCAAGCAAGGAGCTACACTACATATGCATGGATGTATGTGTAAAGGGCCCTATCGGTGGACTGAACTGCAGAATGCCAGAATAAGAGGGGGATATCTAATCCTGTCGAAGACTACACTTCTGGCAGCCTCCGTCTTTTAGCATGTAGAAGAGAGTAGACTGAAGTCCTCCAAGTAGCATCGCATAGCATAATCCTACCCGGCGATCCCCTCCTCGTTGCCCTGTTAGAGAGCGATCACCGGGTTGTATCTGGCACTTGGAAGGGTGTGTTTTATTAAGTATCCGGTTCTAGTTGTCATAAGGTCAAGGTACAACTCCAGGTCGTCCTTTTACCGAGGGACACGGCTATTCGAATAGATAAACTTCCCTGCAGGGGTGCACCACATAACCCAACACGCTCGATCCCATTTGGCCGGACACACTTTTCTGGGTCATGCCCGGCCGTGTAAGATCAACACGTCGCAGCCCCACCTAGGCACAACAGAGCGGTCAGCACGCCGGTCTAAATCCTATGCGCACAGGGGTCTGGGCCCATCGCCCATTGCACACCTGCACGTTGCGTACGCGGCCGGAGAGCAGACCTAGCAACCTCCATTACAAAGGAAGTCACGTTACGCGGTCCAACCTGGCGCGCGCCGCTCAGACGCTGACGTCACGAAGGCTTCGGCTGATACCACGACGTCAAGTGCCCATATCTTTCCCATGTAGTTGGTTAGTGCGTATAGACCAAATGGCCAGCCTCCGATCAAATACCAAGATCTCGTTAAGCGTGTTATTTGAAGTAACCGCGAACGCCGACAGGGCCAGGCCCACCTCTCACCCAGGTAGTCTCAACCTGCCCTATCGCTCCGCCACAAAGATCCACCCAGAGGGCCGTCGGGACAAAGGTCCTTTCAGCCCCCAATCCGTGAATCACTCGCGGGTACTCCTCGAGCCGACCCGACTTTAGTCACCACATGTATCATGTATAAAGTATAGTATATACCCGTGATCACCTCCCGAGTGATCACGGCCCGATAGTATAGCACAGTAGACGGACAAGAATGTAGGGCCACTGATGGAAAATTAGCATCCTATACTAAGCATGTAGGATTGCAGGTAAAGGTAACAACAGTAGTAGCAAGGACGGGCTATGCATCAGGACAGGATAAACGGAAAGCAGTAACATGCTACACAACTCTAATGCAAGCAGTATAGAAGAGAATAGGCGATATCTGGTGATCAGGGGGGGCTTGCCTGGTTGCTCAGACAAGACGGAGGGGTCGTCGACACCGTAGTCGTACTGGGTAGCAGCGGCGTCGGTCTCGGTGTCCAGTGGAAGAAGAGGTGGAAGAAACAATGAATACAATGCAAACAGATGCATAACGATGCATGACAAAGCAAAGCATGATGTTAGGCGTGCCCCAACGCCGTATGAGGTAATACCGGTGAAGGGGGGAAACATCCGGGAAAGTATCCCCGGTGTTTCGCGTTTTCGGGCAGAGGAGTCGAAGGGGGAAAGTTGCGAGTTTGCTATGCTAGAGATGCGTGGCGGATGAACGGGTTGCGTATCCGGGTTCGTCTCGTCGTTATAAACAACTTTCATGTACAAAGTATTTTCATCCGAGCTACGGATTATTTTATATTAATTTTTAAAGATTTCATTTATTTTTAGAATTAACTTAATTAGAAAATGCAATTATGATGTCAGCATGATGTCAGGGGGATGTCAGCAGTCAACTAGTCAGTTGACCTAGTCAAACTGACATGTGGGTCCCACTGTCATTGTCTAAGACTAACTAAGCAGGTTTAATTACTTTAGTTAATTCATTAGGTTAATTAAACTCAATTAATTAAGTTAATTAATTTCGTTAATTAATTAATTAATATTTTTTATTATTATTTATTATTTTATATCTTTTTTTAAAACGTTTTGGGGGTGGGACCCCATTGTCATAGGGACAGGGGCCTTTTACGGGTGCGGTGGTAACGGGTGGGAGCCCACGGGGAGCGGGCGTAGCCCGCCCGAGTGGGACGAGGCCACCGGGCGCCGCGGGCAATCGTGGAGGGGAGGGGCGGCAGGAGGCCGTGGATGGTGCGGCGACGAGCCGCGCGGACCGGGGAGTAGGGTGCCGTCGGGCGGCTGGCGGGACGCAGGCGAGGAAGCAGCGCCGATGAGGGGGTGGTGGTGGGGCGGCAGGGCGCGCCGGGACGTGGCCACGGCGGTCGGGCGAGCAGGTCGGGCGGAAGCCGCAGCGAGGCGGGCACGCGAGCGAGCGCCGGTGGGGCGCATCAGAAGCAGCTGGTCGTGCGTGGCGGTGGCAGCACGGCGAACAGCGGGGTTTGCGGAAGTGAGGCCGGAGTAGCCAGGGCGTGCACGGGTGGTGATGGGTGCGGTCGGCGCGGGTGTGTGCGCACGATGCGCTGCAACAGCGGGGAGGAGAGGAGGAGGGGAACGGCGACTCACGGCCGTTGACGGAGAGCGAGGCGGCGAGGCACGGTGGAGAGCCGCGGGGAGGAGGTCGGGGAGGATGTCCGACGGCGCTGGGCGAAGCAGAGGCGGGGGAACGGGGCAGCCCGGCGAGGTGGGCTTCGGGATCCACTAGGCCAGCTTGGCCCGCCAGCGGTCGAAGGGGCGCGCGCGAGGAGGCCCGAGGCGGTCGCTAGCGGCCATGGGGATCGGGACGAGGAGCTCCTCTCCCGTGTGTGTGCGCTGTGTGGTGGCGGCGGTGTGGGAGGACGAGGGAGGGAGAGGGGAGACGAGTGGGGAAGTGGGGGTCGTGGGATGGGGTTAGGGTTGAGACCCCCTCCTTGGCGCCTTCAGCGCCCGATAGGGAATCCAGCGATCGCTGCTTCGCTTGCATGGGCCTGGCCCAGCAACGTTCGTTGGCTTCCGCCGCTCGATCGCTCTCTCGCTCGATCGTCTGCTCCCACGGCTCGCTCGCTAGCTGCTGCGTCGCTTGCTCAAAAAAAAAGCTGCCCGCTCGATCATTTTTTTTCTTCACTCAAAAAATGCTACAGTATGTACTGATTTTCTTGGACAAAACAAACCAGTTTGCTACAGTATGTACTCTTGTCCTTCAAAAACAGTTTATTGAATTCAAAAAAAGTTCATCAAATTCGAAAAAAGTTCACCGAATTCGAAAAGACGTTCACCCATTCAAAAAAAGTTCATTGAATTTGAAAAAAAGTTCACCGAATTTAAAAAAAGTTCATCGAATTCTGAAAAAAGTTCAACGAATTCAAAAAAGTTCATTGAATTCATAGAAAGTTCATCGAATTCTGAAAAAAGTTCATTGAATTCAAAAAAAGTTCATCGAGTTCTGAAAAAAGTTCACCGAATTCAAAAAAGTTCATTGAATTCATAGAAAGTTCATCGAATTTTGAAAAAAGTTCATCGAGTTCAAAAAAAGTTCACCTAATTTGAAAATAGTTCATCGAATTTGATAAAATAATTCATCATTTTTAAATAAGAAGTTCACGGATTGAAAAAAGTTCATCGAACCTAGGAAGAAGAAAAAAAAGGAAAAAGGAAATAGAAAAACGAAAACAGGAAAACACAAACAGGAGAAACAAAAGAAGGAAGAAAAGATGTAAAAATATAAAAGTTAGCACGTAATGGATTATGGCGCTGTGGTTACCGCAGCTTACTAGTGAGCAGGACGTCCACGGTTCGACTCCCCGTACTAGCAGAAGTTTTAGTGGCGTTTTGTAACACAGGGGAAACAATCAAGATGGGCCGGCCCAGCGGAGCGGGGGGGTATGCGCCCATTTGCGGATTGTGCTGTATCGGGCGCAGAGGGCGCCGAATAGGATCCAGCGTTAGGGTTAGCGGGGCGTAGCCTATAGGCGAGGCGGCCGTGTGGGGAGTGGGCCGGCCCATTCGGACGGCGGAGGCCAGCTGGGCCACTTGGTCCAGCGGGGGGGGGGGGGATTTCTCTTTGTTTTTTTTGTTAGTTTAGTTTTTCTCTTTTGTATTTTCTTTTCTTTTATTTATTTAGTTTTCTGTTTTAAATCATTTTAAATTATTTAGGCCTTTTATAAAAATGTGTTTACTACACCATATTTATCTATGTAATATTTAGTACAACCAGAACATTTTTATTTTAATGTTTGAAAACTTTTATTATTTGCCAAACTTTGAATTTGAATTTTGGACTGGTTTTGATCTAACAATAGATTAGCAGCAGTAACCGTGGTGACGTGGCACCATTAGCGTGGGATCATTGTAGCTTAATTATCCGGGCGTCACAGTTTCCGGAATATTTCGGAATTTATAGTGCAAAGAGGGGGTGCTGGAGGCCACCTAGGTGGGCACAACCCACCTGGGCGTGCCAGGGGGCCCTGGCGCGCCCTGGTGGGTTGTTCCCCCCTCGGGGCCCCCAGGGGCTGCTCTGGCCCAATGGATGTCTTCTGGCCCACAAAAAATCCCCGTGGACGTTGTGTTTGGACTCCGTTTGGTATTGATTTCCTGCGATGTAAAAAACAAGCAAAAAAACAACAACCGGCATTGGGCCCTGGGTCAATAGGTTGGTCCCAAAAAATGATATAAAATTGATCTAAAATGATTGTAAAACATCCAAGAACGATAAAATAATAGCATGAATACTTCATAAATTATAGATACATTGGAGACGTACCAGATACACCTCCCAAAATGTTTCTATCTCTAAGTTTTTTCTCTTTGAGCTCTGGCACCGCTTCAAATCCCTACTTCCCTCTGCGAAGGGCCTTTCTTTTACTTTATGCAATTTTTATTTTGAATTTTGAGTCTCCATCTTCTCTCATAAAAAGCACCAACTAGGAGGAAATATGATCGTACTTAACTATTGGGTGTAGTTACTATTCGAGTGTGTTTCATGAATGGATCAATGGTTGAGAATGATGGGCTAGGGGTAACTTATTTTAGCGTTGATATTTTGGAAGACATGGTTGCTTGTTGATATGCTTGAGTATGTAAATTATTATGTCAAAACTAGACTATTGCCCTGGTGGGTTGTGCCCCCCTCGGGGCACCCCCCAGGCGCTGCTCTGGCCCAATGGATGTCTTCCGGCCCATAAAAAATCTCCGTGGAGTTTCGTTGCCTTTGGACTCCGTTTGGTATTGATTTCCTGCGATGTAAAAAACAAGCAAAAAACAACAACTGGCACTGGGCCCTGGGTCAATAGGTTTGTCCCAAAAAATGATATAAAGTTGCTATAAAATGATTGTAAAACATCCAAAAATGATAGAATAACAACATGAATACTTCATAAATTATAGATACCTTGGAGACGTATCAGCATCCCCAAGCTTAATTCCTACTCGTCCTCGAGTAGGTAAATGATAGAAGAAATAATTTATGAAGTGTGAATGCTAGCAAAGTGCATAAGTTTGATCAATGACAATTTCAATCACTTTTCCTAGCATCATAACAACAATTCTTTCTTATAAAACTTCTCATGTTATAGTAGCAACCAATTCACATGTTAAGGTTCAAACAATGAACTCTCTTGAAACTCAACAACCTATGTTCTTGGTCACCAAGCAATTGCAATTCAACTTATTCAATAGAGTTTAAGTAAGACCTCCACATACTCAACTATCATATAGTCTTCTATGATTGCTAACACTCACCGCATACACATGAGCAAAACATTCCAACTGGACACATAGAAAGATAGGGGCTTATTGTTTTTCCTCCCAACGTATTCACCTCAAGGGTGATGTCAACAATAATAACTCATGCTACCCATATTCAACTGGACATATGTGCCTAGATCTTTCCTCACCACATGATGCTTGCCAAAAGAGAAAAATAAAAAGGAATAGAGAGAATAACTTTGACTCTTTGCATAAAAATAAATACTGAAAAGTAAAAGATAGGCCCTTTCGCAGAGGGAGTGATACGTCTCCAACGTATCTATAATTTTTGATTGCTCCATGCTATAGTATCTACTGTTTTGGACCATATTGGGCTTTATTTTCCACTTTAATATTATTTTTGGGACTAACCTATTAACCGAAGGCCCAGCCCAGAATTGCTGTTTTTTTGCCTATTTAAGAGTTTTGTAGAAAAGGAATATCAAATGGAGTCCAAACGGAATGAAACCTTCGGGAACGTGATTTTCTCACCGAACGTGATCCAGGAGACTTGGACCCTACACCAAGGAAGCTTCGAGGAGGGCACGAGGTAGGGGGCGCGCCCACCCCCCAGGGCGCGCCCTCCACCTTCGTCGGCCCCACCTTGCTCCACCGACGTACTTCTTCCTCCCATATATACCTACGTACCCCCAAACGATCAGATACGGAGCCAAAAACCTAATTCCACCGCCGCAACCTTCAGTACCGACGAGATCCCATCTTGGGGCCTGTTTCGGAGCTCCGCCGGAGGGGGCATCCACCACGGAGGGCTTCTACATCATCACCATAGCCCCTCCGATGAAGTGTGAGTAGTTTACCTCAGACCTTCGGGTCCATAGTTAGTAGCTAGATGGCTTCTTCTCTCTTTTTGGATCTCAATACAATGTTCTCCCCCTCTCTCGTGGAGATCTATTCGATGTAATCTTCTTTTTGTGGTGTGTTTGTTGAGATCGATGAATTGTGGGTTTATGATCAAGATTATCTATGAAAAATATTTGAATCTTCTCTGAATTCTTTTATGTATGATTGGTTATCTTTGCAAGTCTCTTCGAATTATCAGTTTGGTTTGGCCCACTAGATTGGTTTTTCTTGCAATGGGAGAAGTGCTTCGCTTTGGGTTCAATCTTGCGGTGTCCTTTCCCAGTGACAGTAGGGGCAGCAAGGCACGTATTGTATTGTTGCCATCGAGGATAACAAGATGGGGTCTTTATCATATTGCATGAATTTATCCCTCTACATCATGTCATCTTGCTTAAGGCGTTACTCTGTTTTCTTGAACTTAATACTCTAGATGCATGCTGGATAGCGGTCGATAAGTGGAGTAATAGTAGTAGATGCAGGCAGGAGTCGGTCTACTTGTCTCAGACGTGATGCCTATACACATGATCATACCTAGATACTCTCATAACTATGCTCAATTCTGTCAATTGCTCAACAGTAATTCGTTCACCCACTGTAAAATACTTATGCTCTTGAGAGAAGCCACTAGTGAAACCTATGGCCCCGGGGTCTATCGCCATCATATCAATCTTCCATCACTTTATTATTGCCTTTACTTTTTTACTTTGCTTTTATTTTACTTTGCATCTTTATCACAAAAATACCAAAAATATTATCTATCACTCTATCAGATCTCACTCTCATAAGTGACCGTGAAGGGATTGACAACCCCTTATCGCGTTGGTTGCGTGGAGTTATTTGTTTTGTGTAGGTACGAGGGACTCATGCGTAGCCTCCTACTGGATTGAAAACTTGGTTCTCAAAAACTAAGGGAAATACTTACGCTACTTTGCTGCATCATCCTTTCCTCCAAGGAAATCCAACGCAGTGCTCAAGAGGTAGCAAGAGGAATTTTTGGCCCCGTTGCCGGGGAGTCTATGCAAAAGTCAACATACGAAGTACCCATCACAATCCCTTATCTCCCGCATTACATTATTTGCCTTTTGCCTCTCGTTTTCCTCTCCCCCACTTCACCCTTGCCGTTTTATTCGCCCTCTCATTTCCGTTTGCCTTTTTCTCGCTTGCTTTTTGTTTGCTCGTGTGTTGGATTGCTTGTTTGTCACGATGGCTCAAGATAACACCAAATTGTGTGACTTTACCAATACCAACAATAATGATTTCCTTAGCACTCTGATTGCTCCTCTTACCAATTATGAATCTTGTAAAATCAATACTACTTTGTTGAATCTTGTTAAGAAAGATCAATTCGCCGGCCTTCTTAGTGAAGATGCCGCCACTCATCTAAATAGCTTCGTGGATTTGTGTGATATGCAAAAGAAAAAAGATGTTGATAATGATATTGTTAAATTGAAGCTATTTCCTTTTTCGCTTAGAGATCGTGCTAAAGCTTGGTTTTCGTCTTTGCCTTAAAATAGTATTGATTCTTGGAACAAGTGCAAATATGCTTTTATCTCTAAGTATTTTCCTCCCACTAAGATCATCTCTCTTAGAAACGATATTATGAATTTTAAGCAACTTGATCATGAACATGTTGCACAAGCTTGGGAGAGAATGAAATTAATGATACGTAATTGCCCTACTCATGGTTTGAACTTGTGGATGATTATACAAAAAAAATTATGCTGGATTGAATTTTGCTTCTAGAAATCTTTTAGATTCGGCTGTGGGAGGCACTTTTATGGAAATCACTTTAGGAGATGCTACTAAACTCCTAGATAATATTATGGTTAATTATTCTCAATGGCACACTGAAAGATGTACTAATAAAAAAGTGCATGCGATAGAAGAAATCAATGTTTCGAGTAGAAAGATGGATGAACTTATGAAATTATTTGCTACTAAGAGTGTTTCTTCTGAGCCTAATGATATTCCTTTGTCTACTTTGATTGAGAATAATAATGAATCTATGGATGTGAATTTTTTGGTAGGAATAATTTTGGTAACAATGCTTATAGAGGAAACTTTAATCCTAGGCCTTATCCTAGTAATCCTTCTAATAATTATGGAAATTCCTACAACAACTCTTATGGAAATTTTAATAAGATGCCCTCTGAATTTGAGACTAGTGTTAAAGAGTTAATGAATTCGCAAAAGAATTTCAATGCTTTGCTTGAAGAGAAATTGCTTAAAGTTGATGAATTGGCTAGGAACGTTGATAGAATTTCTCTTGATGTTGATTCTTTAAAGCTCAGATCTATCCCTCCTAAGCATGATATCAATGAGTATCTCAAAGCCATGAGAATTTCCATTAATGAGTGCAAGGAAAGAACCGCTAGGATGCGTGCTACGAAAGATGCCTTTATTAAAGCGTGTTCTTCCAATTCCTACGAAAATAAAGATGAAGATCTAAAAGTTATTTATGTGTCCCCTATTAAATCTTTGTTTTGCAATATGAATCTTGATAATGACGGGACTGAATATGATCCACCTTTACCTAGAAGGCGTTCCAAAAATTCGGAGTTTTAGATCTTGATGCTAAAATTGATAAAAGTGGGATTGAAGAAATCAAAACCCTAGATGTTGCTAAACCCATTATTTTGGATTTCAAGGAATTTAATTATGAAAGTTGCTCTTTAATTGATTGTATTTCCTTGTTGCAATCCGTGCTAAATTCTCCTCATGCTTATAGTCAAAATAAAGCCTTTACCAAACATATCGTTGATGCCTTGATGCAATCTTATGAAGAAAAACTTGAGTTGGAAGTTTCTATCCCTAGAAAACTTTCTGATGAGTGGGAACCAACTATTAAAATTAAGATTAAGGATCATGAATTTTATACTTTATGTCATTTGGGTGCTAGTGTTTCCACTATTCCCAAAACTTTGTGCGATTTGCTAGATTTCCGTGATTTTAATGATTGCTCTCTAAATTTGCACCTTGCAGATTCCACTATTAAGAAACCTATGGGAAGAATTAATGATGTTCTTATTGTTGCAAATGGGAATTATATGCCCGTAGATTTTATCGTTCTTGATATAGATTGCAATCCTTCTTGTCCTATTATCCTTGGTAGACCTTTCCTTAGAACGATTGGTGCAATTATTGATATGAAGGAAGGGAATATTAGATTCCAATTTACATTAAATAAAGGCATGGAATACTTCCCTAGGAAGGAAATAAAATTACCATATTAATCTATCATGAGAGCCACTTATGGACTGCCTACCAAAGATGGCAATACCTAGATCTATCCTTGCTTTTATGCCTAGCTAGGGGCGTTAAACGATAGCGCTTGTTGGGAGGCAACCCAATTTTATTTTTAGTTTTTCTGATTTTGCTTCTATTTAGGAATAAATCTTTTATCTAGCCTCTGGTTAGATGTGTTTTAATGTTTTAGTTAGTGTTTGTGCCAAGTTAAACCTATAGGATCTTCTTGGATGATAGTTAGTTGATCTTGCTGTAATTTCCAGAAACTTTCTGTTCACAAAAACAATTGTTAAAAATCACCAGAACGTGATAAAATACTGATTCCAATTTATTATGATCAATAAACAAATTTCCTAGGTCTTCGTATTTTGGATGAATTTTTGGAGTTCCAGAAGTTTGCGCTAGTTATAGATTACTACAGACTGTTCTATTTTTGACAGATTCTGTTTTTCGTGTGTTGTTTCCTTATTTTGATGAATCTATGGCTAGTAAAATAGTTTATAAACCATATAGAAGTTGGAATACAGTAGTTTTAACACCAATACAAATAAATAATGAGTTCATTACAGTACCTTGAAGTGGTCTTTTGTTTTCTTTCGCTAGCGGAGCTCACAAGATTTCTGTTGAGTTTTGTGTTGTGAAGTTTTCAAGTTTTGGGTGAAATCTTTTGATGGATTATGGAACAAGGAATGGCAAGAGCCTAATCTTGGGAATTCCCATGGAACCCCCAAGATAATCTAAGGACAGAAAAAGTCAAAGCTTGGGGATGGCCCGGAAGGCATCCCATCTTTCGTCTACTTCCATCGGTAACTTTACTTGGAGCTATATTTTTATTCACCACATGATATGTGTTTCGCTTGGAGCGTCTTGTATGATTTGAGTCTTTGCTTTTTAGTTTACCACAATCATACTTTCTGTACACACCTTTTGAGAAAGCCATACATGATTTGGAAATTATTAGAATACTCTTTGTGCTTCACTTATATCTTTTAGAGCACGGTGGTGGATTTGTTTTATAGAAACTATTGATATCTCATGCTTCACTTAGATTATTTTGAGAGTCTTAAATAGCATGGTAATTTTCTTAAATAATCTTAATACACTAGGTATACAAAAATAGTAAAAACTTTATTATGAGTGTGTTGGATACTAAGAAAAGTTTGATGCTTGATGATTGTTTTGAGATATGGAGGTAATAATATCAAAGTCGTGCTAGTTGAGTAGTTGTGAATTTGAGAAATTCTTGTGTTGAAGTTTGCAAGTCCCGTAGCATGAACGTATGGTAAACGCTATATAACAAATTTGAAACATGAGGTGTTATTTGATTGTCCTCCTTATGAGTGGCGGTGAGGGACGAGCGATGGTCTTTTCCTACCAATCTATCCCCCTAGGAGCATGCGCGTAGTGCTTTGGTTTTTGATGGCTTGTAGATTTTTACAATAAGTATGTGAGTTCTTTATGACTAATGTTGAGTCCATGGATTATACGCACTCTCACCCTTCCATCATTGCTAGCCTCTTCGGTACCGTGCATTGCCCTTTCTCACCTTGAGAGTTGGTGCAAACTTCACCGGTGCATCCAAACCCCGTGATATGATACACTCTTTCACACATAAACCTCCTTATATCTTCCTCAAAACAGCCACCATACCTACCTATTATGGCATTTCCATAGCCATTCCGAGATATATTGCCATGCAACTTTCCACCCTTCCGTTTATCATGACACATTCATCATTGTCATATTGCTTAGCATGATCATGTAGTTGACATAGTATTTGTGGCAAAGCCACCGTTCATAATTCCTTCATACATGTCACTCTTGATTCATTGCATATCCCGGTACACCGCCGGAGGCATTCATATAGAGTCATATTTTGTTCTAAGTATCGAGTTGTAATTGTTGAGTTGTAAGAAAATAAAAGTGTGATGATCATCATTTTCTAGAGCATTGTCCAAAGTGAGGAATAAAAAAAGGCCATAAAAAAAGATAAGGCCCCAAAAAATAGAAAGGCCATAAAAAAAAGAGAAGGCCCAAAAAAATGAGAGAAAAAGAGAGAAGGGACAATGCTACTATCCTTTGCCACACTTGTGCTTCAAAGTAGCACCATAATCTTCATGATAGAGAGTCTCTTGTTTTGTCACTTTCATATACTAGTGGGAATTTTTCATTATAGAACTTGGCTTATATATTCCAACAATGGGCCTCCTCAAGTGCCCTAGGTCTTCGTGAGCAAGCAAGTTGGATGCATACCCACTTAGTTTTTTTTGTTGAGCTTTCATACATTTATAGCTCTAGTGCATCCGTTGCATGGCAATCCCTACTCCTTGCATTAACATCAATCGATGGGCATCTCCATAGCCCATTGATTAGCCTCGTTAATGTGAGATCTTCTCCTTTTTTGTCTTCTCCACATAACCCCCATCATCATATTCTATTCCACCCATAGTGCTATGTCCATGGCTCGCGCTCATATATTGCATGAAAGTTTATAAGTTTGAGATTACTAAAGTATGAAACAATTGCTTGGCTTTTCATCGGGGTTGTGCATGATGAGAGCATTCTTGTGTGACGAAAATGGAGCATGACTAAACTATATGATTTTGTAGGGATGAACTTTCGTAGGCCATGTTATTTTGAGAGGACATAATTGCTTAGTTAGTATGCTTGAAGTATTATTATTTTTATGTCAATATGAACTTTTATCTTGAATCTTTCAGATCCGAATATTCATACCACAATTAAGGAGAATTACATTGAAATTATGCCAAGTAGCACTCCGCATCAAAAATTCTGTTTTTATCATTTACCTACTTGAGGACGAGCAGGAATTAAGCTTGGGGATGCCAGATACGGCTCCAACGTATCTATAATTTTTTATTGCTCCATGGTATATTATCTACTGTTTTGGATCATATTGGGCTTTATCTTCCACTTTTATATTATTTTTGGGACTAACCTATTAACCGGAGGCCCAACCCAGAATTGCTGTTTTTTGCCTATTTCAGAGTTTTGCAGAAAAGGAATATCAAACGGAGTCCAAACGGAATGAAACCTTCGGGAACGTGATTATCTCACCGAATGTGATCCAGGAGACTTGGACCCTACGCCAAGGAAGCTTCGAGGAGGGCACAAGGTAGGGGGCGCGCCCCTCCCCGCAGGGCGCGCCCTCCACCCTCGTGGGCCCCACCTTGTTCCAGCGACGTACTTTTTCTTCCTATATATACCTACGTACCCCCAAACGATCACATACGGAGCCAAAAACGTAATTCCACCACCGCAACCTTCTGTACCCACGAGATCCCATCTTGGGGCCTATTCTGGAGCTCCGCCGGATGGGGCATCCACTACGGAGGGCTTCTACATCATCACCATAGCCCCTCTGATGAAGTGTGAGTAGTTTACCTCAGACCTTCGGGTCCATAGTTAGTAGCTAGATGGCTTCTTATCTCTTTTTGGATCTCAATACAATGTTCTCCCCCTCTCTCGTGGAGATCTATTCGATGTAATCTTCTTTTTGCGGTGTGTTTGTTGAGATCGATGAATTGTGGGTTTATGATCAAGATTATCTATGAACAATATTTGAATCTTCTCTGAATTCTTTTATGTATGATTGGTTAGCTTTGCAAGTCTCTTCGAATTATCAGTTTGGTTTGTCCCACTAGATTGGTTTTTCTTACAATGGGAGAAGTGCTTAGCTTTGGGTTCAATCTTGCGGTGTCCTTTTCCAGTGACAGTAGGGGCATCGAGGCACGTATTGTATTGTTGCTATCGAGGATAACAAGATGGGGTTTTATCATATTGCATGAACTTATCCCTCTGCATCATGTCATCTTGCTTAAGGCGTTACTCTGTTTTCTTGAACTTAATACTCTAGATGCATGTTGGATAGTGGTCGATGAGTGGAGTAATAGTAGTAGATGCAGGTAGTAGTCGGTCTACTTGTCTCGGACGTGATGCCTATACACATGATCATACCTAGATACTCTCATAACTATGCTCAATTCTGTCAATTGCTCAACAGTAATTCGTTCACCCACCGTAAAATACTTATGCTCTTGAGAGAAGCCACTAGTGAAACCTATGGCCCCGGGGTCTATCTCCATCATATCAATCTTCCATCACTTTATTATTGCCTTTGCTTTTTTACTTTGCTTTTATTTTAATTTGCATCTTTATCACAAAAATACCAAAAATATTATCTATCATCTCTATCAGATCTCACTCTCGTAAGTGACCGTGAAGTGATTGACAACCCCTTATCGCGTTGGTTGTGAGGAGTTATTTGTTTGTGTAGGTATGAGGGACTCGCGCGTAGCCTCCTACTGGATTGATACCTTGGTTCTCAAAAACTGAGGGAAATACTTACGCTACTTTGCTGCATCATCCTTTCCTCTTCAAGGAAATCCAACGCAGTGCTCAAGAGGTAGCAGGGAGTAGAGGTTGCCATGCGCTGATGTCTACACACGCTTCTACTCTTGTAGACTATGTTGGGCCTCCAAGCGCAGAGGTTTGTAGGACAGCAGCAGTTTCCCTCAAGTGGATGACCTAAGATTTATCGAACTCAGGGAAGTAGAGGTTGAAGATGGTCTCTCTCAAGCAACCCTGCAACTAAGATACAAGAAGTCTCTTGTGTCCCCAACACACCTAATACACTTGTCAGATGTATAGGTGCACTAGTTCGGCGAAGAGATGTTAAATAGCAAGCGATATGGATGACAAAACAAAGTAATATAAATCTGTAATAAAAAGTGCAGCAAGCAAACAAGTGGTAAACGTGAGCACAAATGGTATTGCAATGGTGGAAACAAGGCCTAGGTATCATACTTTCACTAGTGGCAACTCCCAACAACATTAACATAATCGAATCACATGATATTTCCCATAAAACATGCAATGGAGACGCACCCGGAGGTCATTCCTTCGTGGTCAAGAGAGGACGAGAATTATGTAGGGCTACAAAAGCACACCTCAAAGTTCGTAGTTCTCTATCTAAGGATTTCCCAATGTCAGCGCGGCCATCCAAAGAGAGTCCCACAATCACCACAACATATCTAAAGGATAGTCAAAGACAAGCACCAAGAGACTCTCAATCTTCAATCAACACACAAGAGAGGAAATCACTCATGAAAATATTTTTCTAATCCATGTCCAATAGACCGCTGTCACCTTGGTTTCGGGGATTATACTAGATAAAGACAAGTGAGTACATCAATCCAATACATAGATGAAGGGGAAATATCATGGGATCACCCTAGATTAACATAGCCTATGATCACAACAAAGATCACATCATGGGAGAGAGAGATAATCACATAGCTACACGTACGAGCCCTCGGCCCCGGAGAAGACTACTCACACACGGACATGATGAGGAGGAGGTTGATGATGGTGTTGATGGAGAGGTGCAGCCCCGCGAGGAGGAGACGGCCGGCGGCAGCCCTCGGGGCGGCGGCTCCTTGGCCCCCCTTCTTCCTTGTGGATGGTGCTGCAATGGTGCTGGTCCTCCCATCCAAGACGGCGGCTCGGGAGGAGGAAAATTCGTGGCCCTTGGTGACCTAGGTTTCCTCTCTTTATATAGACTCTCGGATTCCTGTCATCAGATTTTGGGCCTCAGTAAAACGGGCTTTACTCGGCCGTCCGGACTCCGATTTGGACGAATTTTATATCCAGAAGCATCGCCTCGAAATTACCCATAACTTTCGCAACTAGACTTTTCCGTTCGACGTCGTCTTCGGGCCGGAACGTGACCATCTTTAAAAAACGTTCTCACACAGATTTCAGGAAAGTCAGAGTCCTACTCCAATACGACTCTTTTTGCGTTTTTGTCAAATTTCCAAGTAATTCCTACACAATAGTGTAAAACAAGAACATTGTGCACTTTTGCAACCATTAATAGGTTAGTCCAAATATGATCAAAAGTGTGTGGAAGTGCATAAATATCATAGCAATATCACACAAAAAGGGCATGGAGCAAGCAGAAATTATAGATACGTTTTGGACGTATCAACATCTCCAAGCTTAATTCCTGCTCGTCCTTGAGTAGGTAAATGATAACAAGAATAATTTTTGTGGTGACATGCTATTAACCATCTAAGGACTTTTCATAGTCATATGACAAAAGCTTACTGGGACAATGAATCTGTAGTAATTAAGTTGCCTTGTGAGAAAATCACAAAGAACTGAAAGTTTTACAACATGATACTGAAACATCAAATAGATTTGTAATGAGCATGGTGTGCAAATATAATAAAGTGATATCTCGCTTGCCCCCTTTAGTGAAGCATAACATAAATGCAGGGGCACCTCCAAGGTTTAAGTGACGACTAGATACAATAATTTCAGAATAAACGATATCATAATCATGCAAAAGACAATGCTATTTTCGGACAATGCACATTACACTCAGAATGACAATCATGCTCTCAATAGTTGGTGCTTAAAGAAGGTGGAGACTCTCGAACCGTGGCTTTTGTTGGCAAGGTTGAAAACCCGTGGTCGGAAACAAAGACAAAGCATGTACCAGAGCTCTTGGTTTTGAAAACAGAGGTAATAATTATTTTTTTGGATATGCATGTTTTGTCAATGAATGCTAGCAGATAACCCAATTACTTCTTGAGCTGGACAAGTTTCGAGGAACGGCTCCCGAATGAGGACTATCACATCCTCTTAATCTCCTTTGTTTATCACTGCCAAAGTTTTCTGATTTCTCATGAACAAAGCGTGAAGGAGGGTTTGTTTGTTATATTAATTTTTATGAGCCGGGCGCACTCTAAGCCATCTCCTTCTCATGTTAAGGGTTTGCACATTAGACATGCAATCCTGGGGTGAAGCTTGTCCAACTTAAAAAGATCATGAATTAACTACTACTTCCTCATGAACTAAAACAGAGGCACAAAATAGAAATGCTTTTTGAATAATTTCGAGATGGTACATGAAAGCCTTCGTTAGGAATGACAGGTAAATACCATGTATAGGAAGGTATGGTGGACTCATATGGCATAACTGGTTTAAAGGATTGGATGCACAAGCAGTCATTCCTCTTAGTACAGGCGAAGGTTAGCAAAAGACTGGAAGCGACCAACTAAGAGAGCAATGACGGTCATAATCATGCAGAGCGACAAAGCAACATTGAATCAGGCATGGAAGTTATATCGCTACTCAGAAATAAAAGATCATCAAGGCTTGACAGACTTTCTTTACAGTCTTAAATATGCGTGAGCATACGCCAAGTCAATCAAAATAAATTCTCGAAGGAAGATATCACTAAACCATACCACATCATAGGCAAACAAATCATCTTGGTACTCCAATAACACATTGGAAACCCCCCAGCTATTTGAAACTAACCATCAGAAAACATGAATTACCAAGCACCATTATGCACGTAGCATCTTTATCATAGACATATCAACCAATGCAACAGAAGCAAACTCTCTTAATAAGATAAGCATGATAAATAAAGAGAGTTCCAACGACCAACTAAACAAAAGCTCTTCAAAAAGATAAGCATAAAAACTAAGAGCTAAGCATGACAGTAGCTATTGAAAGACAAGGAACATACACAGCAAAGATAAACATGAAAACTCTATGTTGTGTTCTAGGTAGAAGTGGAGCGTGTTTCTCTCCCACACAAAGAAAGCTGAGTTCCGACTCGTTATGAAAAGCTAAGGAAAACTAAAAGGAAACTAAAAGCAAGACGCTCCAAGCATAGCACATAACACATGAAGTGATAAAAATATAGTGGAACGAAAGACGAACTGATAATGTTGATGGAGAAGGGGATGCGCGGGGGCATCCCCAAGCTTAGATGCTTGAGTCTTCTTGAATATTTCTTGGGGGTGCATGGGGGCATCCCCAAGCTTGAGCATTTGACACTCCTGAATCTTTTTATCATCTTCCCTCGCACACTTGAAAACTCCCTTCATACATAACTCATCATAAACTGATTAGCGAGGTTAGTTCCCATAATAGTATAATTGTTCCTTGCTGGAAATAAGGATATTCTTAAAATTCTACTGTTTCTCAAGATTGCCAAAAGGTTTTTGCAAAGAAAAAGCAAGCTCAAGGTTCGCAAAATGAAGGAAAGGCAAAACAGGACATAATCTGTGAAAAACAGACCAGCAGGTAGTAAATGATTTTTTTCGGGGCACTTCTACAACTCCAATAAAAAAACTCAGAACAGACGCCTGAAATAAAATTGTATAGAGCACGCTGTGGAAAAAATTCAGACCAAAAAGATGATCTGGTGATTTTATACGAATTTTTCTGTGCGAGGACAGAATCTGTTTCCTGAACAGCACGTCACAACTCTTGATCTTTCCTGCAATCAGAGGCTACACCTGGCACAAAGCTGAAAAGTAAAGATACAATGATGTTGCTACAGTAGTAACAAACATCAAGACCACTAAAACTGACAGAACAAACTGAAAGCAAAGATAACAAGGGTTGTCTCCCTAGAGCTCTTTCTTTATAGCCATAAAGATAGGCTTAAGACTTTAATGATGCTCTCGTAGGAATAAGAGTTGAAGAACAAAAGAGAGCATCAAGAAGCAAATACCAAACACATTTAAGCCTAACATGCTTCCTATGCATAGGAATATTGCAATAGAATAATTCATTGAAGCACAAAGCAATAAGCATAGGAAGACAAAACAAGTGCAGCTTCAAAACCTTCAACATAAAGAGAGGGAACTTAATATTATTGAAATATCTATAAGCATATGTTCCCTTCTCATAATAATTTTCAGTGGGATCACGAATAAACTCAACAATATAAGCATCACATAAGGCATTATTTCCATGATCCAAAAGCATAAAAGTGTCATTACTCTTCATATAAGCAAAATCTTTCTTATTAAGAATAGTGAGAGTAAGACTATCATAACCATCATGGTAATCATCGTATTTAGGAGGCATATCATAATCATAATAAATTTTATCCTCAATAGTAGGTGGACTGAAAATATCATATTCATCATTGTAATCATCATATATAGGAGGCATAGTATCATCAAAGTAAATTTTCTCCTCAAAAGTTGGGGGACTAAAAATATCATGTTCATCAAACGTGTCATCCCCAAGCTTAGAGCTTTCCATGTCATTAGCAATATTGATATTAAAAAAAACATACTAATAACATCACCACCATCATGATTGTTATGCAAATAATAAAGTTCCAAAGGTTTTTAATTTTCTCGTCGAACACATCATGTCCAAGTTCAAGGTAGAGCTTATAAAGCTCTCTCATATTTTTGTTGTTTTCCATTAAGCAAAACTAGTGAAAATAAAAACAAGAAACAAAAATATTTAATTGCAAGATCTAAATATATACCTTCAAGCACTCACCTCCCCGGCAACGGCGCCAGAAATAGCTTGATGTCTACACACTCTTCTACTCTTGTAGACTATGTTGGGCCTCCAAGCGCAGAGGTTTGTAGGACAGCAGCAGTTTCCCTCAAGTGGATGACCTAAGGTTTATCGAACTCAGGAAAGTAGAGGTTGAAGATGGTCTCTCTCAAGCAACCCTGCAACTAAGATACAAGAAGTCTCTTGTGTCCCCAACACACCTAATACACTTGTCAGATGTATAGGTGCACTAGTTCGGCGAAGAGATGTTAAATAGCAAGTGATATGGATGACAAAACAAAGTAATATAAATCTGTAATAAAAAGTGCAGCAAGCAAACAAGTGGTAAACGTGAGCACAAATGGTATTGCAATGGTGGAAACAAGGCCTAGATATCATACTTTCACTAGTGGCAACTCCCAACAACATTAACATAATCGAATCACATGATATTTCCCATAAAACATGCAATGGAGACGCACCCGGAGGTCATTCCTTCGTGGTCAAGAGAGGACGAGAATTATGTAGGGCTACAAAAGCACACCTCAAAGTTCGTAGTTCTCTATCTAAGGATTTCCCAATGTCACCGCGGCCATCCAAAGAGAGTCCCACAATCACCACAACATATCTAAAGGATAGTCAAAGACAAGCACCAAGAGACTCTCAATCTTCAATCAACACACAAGAGAGGAAATCACTCATGAAAATATTTTTCTAATCCATGTCCAATAGACCGCTGTCACCTTGGTTTCGGGGATTATACTAGATAAAGACAAGTGAGTACATCAATCCAATACATAGATGAAGGGGAAATATCATGGGATCACCCTAGATTAACATAGCCTATGATCACAACGAAGATCACATCATGGGAGAGAGAGATAACCACATAGCTACACGTACGAGCCCTCGGCCCCGGAGAAGACTACTCACACATGGACATGGTGAGGAGGAGGTTGATGATGGTGTTGATGGAGAGGTGCAGCCCCGCGAGGAGGAGACGGCCGGCGGCAGCCACGGAGGCGGCGGCGGCGGCCCTCGGGGCGGCGGCGGCCCTAGGGGGCAGCGGCTCCTTGGCCCCCCTTCTTCCTTGTGGATGGTGCTTCAATGGTGCTGGTCCTCCCCTCCAAGACGGCGGCTCGGGAGGAGGAAAATTCGTGGCCCTTGGTGACCTAGGTTTCCTCTCTTTATATAGACTCTCGGATTCCCGTCATCAGATTTTGGGCCTCAGTAAAACGGGCTTTACTCGGCCGTCCGGACTCCGATTTGGACGAATTTTATATCCAGAAGCATCGCCTAGAAATTCCCCACAACTTTCGCAGCTAGACTTTTTCCGTTTGACGTCGTCTTCGGGCCGGAACGTGACCATCTTTAAAAAACGTTCTCACACAGATTTCAGGAAAGTCAGAGTCCTACTCCAATACGACTCTTTTTGCGTTTTTGTCAATTTCCAAGTAATTCCTACACAATAAAGTGTAAAACAAGAACATTGTGCACTTTTGCAACCATTAGTAGGTTAGTCCAAATATGATCAAAAGTGTATGGAAGTGCATAAATATCATAGCAATATCACACAAAAAGGGCATGGAGCAAGCAAAAATTATAGATACGTTTTGGACGTATCATGCGCTCATTTGTTTGTATGCTCAACCCCTTAGTGCAAAAGGACGTCACTTTATTGAAGAAAATATGCCCTAGAGGCAATAATAAAGTTGTTATTTATATTTCCTTATTTCATGATAAATATTTATTTTTCATGCTAGGATTGTATTAACCGGAAACTAAGTACATGTGTGAATACATAGACAAACAGAGTGTCACTAGTATGCCTCTACTTAACTAGCTCGTTGAATCGAAGATGGTTAAGTTTTCTAGCCATAAACATGAGTTGTCATTTAATTAACGGGATCACATCATTTGACTTGACCCATTCCATTAGCTTAGCACTTGACCATTTAGTATGTTGCTATTGCTTTCTTCATGACTTATACATGTTCCTGTAACTATGAGATTATGCAACTCTCGAATACCGGAGGAACACTTTATGTGCTACCAAACGTCACAACATCCATGGGTGACTATATAGGTGCTCTACAGGTGTCTCCGATGGTGTTTGTTGAGTTGGCATAGATCGAGATTAGGATTTGTCACTCCGATTGTCGGAGAGGTATCTCTGGGCCCTCTTGGTAATGCACATCACTATAAGCCTTGCAAGCATTGTGACTAATGAGTTAGTTGCGGGATGATGCATTACCCAACGAGTAAAGAGACTTGTCGATAACGAGATTGAACTAGGTATAGTGATATCGACGATCGAATCTCGGGCAAGTAACATACCGATGACAAAGGGAATAACGTATGTTGTTACGCGGTTCGACCGATAAAGATCTTCGTAGAATATGTAGGAGCCAATATGGGCATCCAGGTTCCGCTATTAGTTATTGACCATAGAGGTGTCTCGGTCATGTCTACATAGTTCTCGAACCAGTAGGGTCCGCACGCTTAAACGTTCGTTGATGATATAGTAATATATGAGTTATGTATGTTGGTGACCGAATGTTGTTAGGAGTCCCAGATGAGATCACGGACATGACGAGGAGCTCCAGAATGGTCTGGAGGTAAAGGTTGATATATAGGATGATATGGTTCGGCCAAGAGGTGAAGCCCACGAGGCTTTAGGTCGGCGCAAAAGGAGTTTTGCGGAGGCCAGGGGGCCAAACGCCGGAGACCCTGGCGTCTTGCCCTGGGCCAGACATCGAGGCCCATGGCGTCTGGGCCATACGCCAAGGATTGTGGCGTTTGGTCCAGGAGTCCGAGTGGGACTCTTGCCTTTCGGGCAAAACTGACTTTGAGGAGGCTTTTGCTCCAAGTTTTGACCCCAGGGCTCAGCATATAAATAGAGGGGTAGGGCTAGCACCAAAGACACATCAAGAAACACCAAGCTGTGTGCCGGCAACCCCGTCCCCTCTAGTTTATCCTCCGTCATAGTTTTCGTAGTGCTTAGGCAAAGCCCTGCGGAGATTGTTCTTCACCAACACCGTCACCACGCCGTCGTGCTGCCGGAACTCATCTACTACTTCGCCCCTCTTGCTGGATCAAGAAGGCGAGGACGTCATCGAGCTGAACGTGTGCTGAAGGCGGAGGTGCCGTATGTTAGGTACTTGATCGGGACGGATCATGAAGGTGTACGACTACATCAACCGCGTTGATAAACGCTTCCGCTTACGGTCTACGAGGGTACGTCGACTACACTCTCCCCTCTCGTTGCTATGAATCACCATGATCTTGCGTGTGCGTAGGAAAATTTTGAAATTACTGCGTTCCCCAACAGTGGCATCCGAGCCAGGTCTATGCGTAGATGTTATATGCATGAGTAGAATACAAGTAAGTTGTGGGCGATAATAGTCATACTGCTTACCAGCATGTAATACTTTGATTCGTCGGTAGTGTTGGATGAAGCGGCCCAGACCGACATTACGCGTACTCTTATGCGAGACTGGTTCTACCGACGTGCTTCACACACAGGTGACTGGCAGGTGTTAGTTTCTCCAACTTTAGTTGTATCGAGTGTGGCTACACCCGGTCCTTGTTGAAGGTTAAAACAACTCATACTTGACGAAAAATCATTGTGGTTTTGATGCGTAGGTAAGAATGGTTCTTGCTCTGCCCGTAGCAGCCACGTAATACTTGCAACAACGAAGTAGAGGACGTCTAACTTGTTTTTTCAGGGCATGTTGTGATGTGATATGGTCAAGACATGATGCTAAATTTTATTTTATGAGATGATCATGTTTTGTAACGGAGTTATCGACAACTGGCAGGAGCCATCTGGTTGTCGCTTTATTGTATGCAATGCAATCGCCCTGTAATTGTTTTTACTTTATCACTAAGCGGTAGCGATAGTCGTAGAAACAATTGTTAGCGAGAAGACAACGATGCTTCGATGGAGATCAAGGTGTCAAGTCGGTGACAATGGTGATCATGACGGTGCTTTGGAGATGGAGATCAAAGGCACAAGATGATGATGGCCATATCATATCACTTATATTGATTACATGTGATGTTTATCCGTTATGCATCTTATTTTGCTTAGTTCGGCGATAGAATTATAAGATGATCTCTCATAAATTTCAAGGTACAAGTGTTCTCCCTGAGTATGCACCATTGCAAAAGTTCATCGTACCGAGACACCACGTGATGATCGGGTGTGATAAGCTCTACGTTCACATACAACGGGTGCAAGCCAGTTTTGCACACGCAGAATACTCGGGTTAAACTTGACGAGCCTAGCATATGCAGATATGGCCTCGGAACACTGGAGACCGAAAGGTCGACCGTGAATCATATAGTAGATATGATCAACATAGTGATGTTCACCATTGAAAACTACTCCATCTCACGTGATGATCGGACATGGTTTAGTTGATTTGGACCACGTGATCACTTAGATGATTAGAGGGATGTCTATCTAAGTTGGAGTTCTTAAGTAATATGATTAATTGAACTTTAATTTATCATTAACTTAGTCTTGGTAGTATTAGCATATCTATGTTGTAGATCAATAGCTCGCCATATAGCTCCCCGTTTATTTTTATATTTTCCTGGAGAAATATAAGTTGAAAGATGATAGTAGCAATGATGCGTACTTGGTCCGTGCTACACAGAAGAATTGTGTCCTTGATGCACCGCTAGGTGACAGACCTATTGCAGGAGCAGATGCAGATGTTATGAACATTTTCACAAAAGCTTGGTATGATGACTACTTGATAGTTTAGTGCACCATGCTTTACGGCTTAAAAGCGGGACTTCAAAAATGTTTTGAACGTCATGGAGCATATAAGATGTTCCAAGAGTTGAAGTATTTCAGACTCATGCCCGTGTCGAGAGGTATGAGACCTCTGACAGTACTTTGCCTACAAGTTGGGGGAGAATTGCTCAACCAGTGAGCATGTACTCAGATTGTCTGGGTACTACAATTGCTTGAATCAAGTGGGAGTTAATCTTCCAGATAAGATAGTAATTGACAAAGTTCTCTAGTCACTATCTGCAAGTTACTAGAACTTCGTGATGAACTATAATATGCAAGGGATGACGAAAGTAATTCCCGAGCTCTTCGCAATGCTGAAATCGACGAAGGTAGAAATCAAGAAAGAGCACCAAGTGCTGATGGTTAACAAGACCACTAGTTTCAAGAAAAGGGCAAAGGGATAGAAGGGGAACTTCAAGAAGACTGGCAAGCAAGTTGCCACTCCCATGAAGAAGCCCAAAGCTAGACCCAAGCCTGAAACTGAGTGCTTCTACTACAAAGGAAATGGTCACTGGAAGCGGAACTGCCCCTAGATACTTGGCGGATAAGAAGGATGGCAAAGTGTACAAAGGTATATCTGATATACATGTTATTGATGTGTACTTTACTAGTGTTTATAGCAACCCCTCGGCATTTGATACTAGTTCAGTTGCTAAGAGTAGTAACTCGAAACGGGATTTGCAAAATAAATAGAGACTAGTTAAGGGCAAGGTGATGATGTGTGTTGGAAGTGATTCCAAGGTTGATAAGATCACTTTCGCACACTCCCTTTACCTTCGGGATTGGTGTTGAACCTAAAATAAATGTTATTTGGTGTATGCGTTGAGCATGAATATGATTGGATCATGTTTATTGCAATAAGGTTATTCATTTAAGTCAAAGAATAATTGTTGTTCTGTTTACATGAATAAACCTTCTATGGTCATACACTTAATATAAATGGTTTATTGAATCTCGATCATAGTGATACACATAATATTGATGCCAAAAGATGCAAAGTTGATAATGATAGTGCAACATACTTGTGGCACTACCGTCTAGGTCATATTGGTGTAAAGCGCATAAAGAAACTCCATGCGGATGGACTTTTGGAATCACTTGATTATGAATCATTTGATGCTTGCAAACCATGCCTCATGGGCAAGATGACTAAGACTCCGTTCTCTGAAACAATGGAGCGAGCAACTGACTTATTGGAAATAATACATATGGATGTATGCGGTCCGATGAGTGTTGAGGCTCGCGGCGGGTATCGTTATTTTCTAACCTTCACAGATGATTTGAGCAGATATGGGTATATCTGCTTGATGAAACATAAGTCTGAAACATTTGAAAAGTTCAAAGAATTTCAGAGTGAAGTGGAAAATCATCGTAACAAGAAAATAAAGTTTCTACGATCTGATCGCGGAGGCGAATATTTGAGTTACGAGTTTGGTCTTCATTTGAAACAATATGGAATAAGTTTCGCAACTCACGCCACCTGGAACACCACAATGTAATGGTGTCCGAACATCGTAACCGTACTTTATTAGATATGGTGCGATCTATGATGTCTCTTACCGATTTACCACTATCATTTTTGGGGTTATGCATTAGAGACAGCTGCATTCACGTTAAAAAGGGCACCATCTAAATCCATTGAGACGACACCATATGAACTGTGGTTTGGCAAGAAACCTAAGCTATCGTTTCTTAAAGTTTGGGGCGGCGATGCTTATGTGAAAAAGTTTCAACCTGATAAGCTCGAACCCAAATCGGAGAAATGTGCCTTCATAGGATACCCAAAGGAGACAGTTGGGTACACCTTCTATCACAGATCCGAAGGCAAGACATTCGTTGCTAAGAATGGATCCTTTCTGGAGAAGGAGTTTCTCTCGAAAGAAGTGAGTGGGGGGAATGTAGAATTTGATGAGGTAATTGTACCTTCTCCCGAATTGGAAAGTATTTCTTCACTGAAATCAGTTCAAGTGATTCTTACACCAATTAGTGAGGAAGTTAATGATGATGATCGTGAAGCTTCGGATCAAGTTACTACCAAACCTCGTAGGTCAACCAGAGTACGTTCCGGACCAGAGTGGTTCGGTAATCCTATTCTGGAGTTCATGTTACTTGACCATGACGAACCTACGAACTATGAGGAAGCGATGATGAGCCCAGATTCCGCCGAATGGCTTCAGGCCATGAAATTTAAGATGGGATCCATGTATAAGAACAAAGTGTGGACTTTGGTTGACTTGCCTAATGAGCGGCAAGCCATAGAAAATAAATGGATCTTCAAGAGGAAGACGGACGCTGATAGTAGTGTTACTATCTACAAAGCTAGACTTGTGGAAAACGGTTTTTGACAAAGTTCAAGGTGTTCACTACGATGAGATTTTCTCAATCGTAGCGATGCTTAAGTCTGTCCAAATCATGTTAGCAAATTGCCCCATTTTATGAAATCTGGAAAATGGATGTCAAAACTACATTCCTTAATGTATTTATTAAAGAAGAGTTGTATATGATGCAACAAGAAGATTTTGTCAATCCTAAAGGTGCTAACAAAGTGTGCAAGCTCCAGCGATCCATCTATGGACTGGTGCAAGCATCTCGGAGTTGGAATACATGCTTTGATGAGTTGATCAAACCATATAGTTTTATACAGATTTGCGGTGAAGCCTGTATTTACAAGAAAGTGAGTGGGAGCAGTACAACCTTTCTGATAAATATATGTGAATGACATATTGTTGATCGGAAATGATGTAGAATTTTTTCTGGAAAGCATAAAGAGGTGTTTGAAAGGAGTTTTTCAAATAAAGACCTCGGTAAAGCTACTTACATATTGAGCATCAAGATCTATAGAGATAGATCAACACGCTTGATAAGATTTTTTCAGTGAGTACATACCTTGATAAAATTTTGAAGTAAGTTCAAAATGGAACAGGCAAAGAAGGAGTTCTTGCCTGTATTGCAAGGTGTGAAGTGATACGTCCATTTTTCATCATGCTTTTATATCGATATTTATTGCATTATGGGCTGTTATTACACATTATGTCACAATACTTATGGCTATTCTCTCTTATTTTACAAGGTTTACATAAAGAGGGAGAATGCCGACAGCTGGAATTCTGGGCAGGAAAAGGAGCAAATATTAGATACTTATTCTGCACAACTCCAAAAGTCCTGAAACTTCACGGAAGTTATTTTTGGAAATAATAAAAAATATTGAGCGGAAGAAATACCAGAGGGGACCCACACCCTGGGCACGAGGATGGGGGCGCGCCCCGTGCCTCGTGGGCCCCTGGTGGCCCTCCGGTGCCCATCTTCTGCTATATGAAGTCTTTCGTCGGAAGAAAAATGATAAGCAAGCTTTCGGGACGAGACTCCGCCGCCACGAGGCGGAACCTTGGCGGACCCAATCTAGGGCTCTGGCGGAGCTGTTCTGCCGGGGACACTTCCCTCCGGGAGGGGGAAATCATCGCCATCGTCATCACCAACGCTCCTCTGATCGGGAGGGGGACAATCTCCATCAACATCTTCACCAGCACCATCTCCTCTCAAACCCTAGTTCATCTCTTGTATCCAATTCTTGTCTCTAAGTCTGAGATTGGTACCTGTAGGTTGCTAGTAGTGTTGATTACTTAGTTGATGCTAGTTGGTTTGTTTGGTGGAAGATCATATGTTCATATCCTTTATGCATATTAATACTCCTCTGATTATGAACATGAATATGCTTTGTGAGTAGTTACGTTTGTTCCTGAGGACATGGGAGAAGTCTTGCTATTAGTAGTCATGTGAATTTGGTATTCGTTCGATATTTTGATGAGATGTATGTTGTCTCTCCTCTAGTGGTGTCATGTGAACATCGACTACATGAAACTTCTGTGGGGAACGTTGCAGAAAAACAAAAAATTTCCTACGGTATCACCAAGATCCATCTATGAGTTCATCTAGCAACGAGTGATCGGATGCATCTACATACCTTTGTAGATCACGAGCGGAAGCGTTCACTAGAACGTGGATGATGGAGTCGTACTCGCCGTGATCCAAATCACCGATGACCAAGTGCCGAACGGACGGCACCTCCGCGTTCAACACATGTACGGAGCGGATGACGTATCCTCCTTCTTGATCCAGCAAGGGGGAAGGAGAGGTTGATGAAGATCCAGCAGCACGACGGCGTGGTGGTGGATGCAGCAGTCACCGCAGCAGGGCTTCGCCGAGCTTCTACGAGAGAGAGGTGTAGCAGGGGAGAGGGAGGCGCCAGAGCTTCAGGGTGCGGCTGCCCCCTCCCCCCCTTTATATAGGCCCCCTGGGCGGCGCCGGCCCTTGGAGATCAGATCTCCCAAGGGGGGCGGCGGCCAGGGGGTGGAGTACCCCCCAAGGCAAGTGGGGCGCCCCCCCCCCCCACCCTAGGGTTTCAACCCTAGGCGCAAGGGGTGGGCCAAGGGGGGCGCACCAGCCCACTACGGGCTGGTTCCCCTCCCCACTTCAGCCCATGGGGCCCTCCGAGATGGGTGGCCCCACCCGGTGGACCCCCGGGACCCATCCGGTGGTCCCGGTACAATACCGGTGACCCCCGAATCTTTCCCGATGGCCGAAACTGCACTTCCTATATATAATTCTTCACCTCCGGACCATTTCGGAACTCCTCATGACTTCCGGGATCTCATCCGGGACTCCGAACAACTTTGGGATTACTGCATACTCATATCATTACAACCCTAGCGTCACCGAACCTTAAGTGTGTAGACCCTACGGGTTCGGGAGATATGCAGACATGACCGAGACGCCTCTCCGCCCAATAACCAATAGCGGGATCTGGATACCCATGTTGGCTCCCACATAATCCTCGATGATCTCATCGGATGAACCACGATGTCGAGGATTCAATCAATCCCGTATGCAATTCCCTTTGTCAATCGGTATTTTACTTGCCCGAGATTCGATCGTCGGTATCCCAATACCTCGTTCAATCTCGTTACCGGCAAGTCACTTTACTCGTATCGTAATGCAAGATCCCGTGATCAAACACTTTGATTACATTGAGCTCATTATGATGATGCATTACTGAGTGGGCTCAGTGATACCTCTCCGTCATACGGAGTGAAAAATCCCAGTCTCGATCCGTGTCAACCCAACAGACACTTTCGGAGATACCCGTAGTATACCTTTATAGTCACCCAGTTACGTTGTGACGTTTGGTACACCCAAAGCAATCCTACGGTATCCGGGAGTTACATGATCTCATGGTCTAAGGAAAAGATACTTGACATTGAAAAAGCTCTAGCAAACGAACTATACGATCTTGTGCTATGCTCAGCATTGGGTCTTGTCCATCACATCATTCTCCTAATGATGTGATCTCGTTACCAATGACATCCAATGTCCATAGTCAGGAAACCATGACTATCTATTGATTAACGAGCTAGTCAACTAGAGGCTTACTAGGGACATGTTGGTGTCTATGTATTCACACATGTATTACGATTTCCGGATAACACAATTATAGCATGAATAAAAGACAATTATCATGAACAAGGAAATATAATAATAATCCTTTTATTATTGCCTCTAGGGCATATTTCCAACAGTCTCCCACTTGCACTAGAGACGATAATCTAGTTACATTGTGACGAATCGAACACCCATAGAGTTCTGGTGTTGATCATGTTTTGCTCGCGGAAGAGGTTTAGTCAATGGATCTGCGACATTCAGATCCGTATGCACTTTGCAAATTTCGATGTCTTGATGGCTTCTCGCCCCTCGTTGGTTACCCCAAGTGTTAGGTTTGAGATGCAGCGTAGCGGTAGTTTTCCCTTGGCAAAGATACCAAGGATCGAATCCCCAGAGACTCCAAGTTTCAACGAGACGGTGTCAATCGCTAACGGCACCGTGGATTAGCAATCAACGTGGACCTGCACACAAAACAAATAACTTTGTCCCCAACGAGTACAGAGAGGTTGTCAATCCCTCCGGCCTTGTAGTTTACAAAGGGTCAAAACGCAAGTGGTAATGGTGATGGATATTGCTGCGGAAAGTAAAAGCAACGGAAAGTAAATAGCGATGTGATCAATGATGTGAATATGGACCGGGGCGCCATGACGTTCACTAGTGATGTCTCTCCCAAAAGACGATAAAACAGCTATGCAAGGTAAACAAATTACAGCTGGGCAATTGACAGGATTATGTGCGCAAACCAATGCTAACTATATTGCAAGATTGGTTGAGGTTCAGAGCATGGGCAGTACGCCAAGGTAAGTAGACCGAAATCCATCTGCATCTACTACTAATCATCCACCTTGAGATATCTATCCAGAACATCTCGCTGGTATTAAGTTGCGAGCCCCACCCAAAGTGTAAACTCAAAGCAACAGACAACTGCATTAAAATACTTTGCGTAAAGTAAACAGTCCTTGCACCCGCGGGCACAAGCACCGTTGTTTTCCCCCTTGTGGCAACAGCACATCCCCTAGACTCATGTTTCTGTCACTCAAGCTAGTCATCGAGGGGCATGAACCCACAATCGAGCATAACGTTCCCTCTTGGAGTTACGATCTACTACTCGGCCAAAGCAATAAACAGTAACGGAGAACATGCAAGAATTACTCACGAACACAAATATAAAAGAGGTAAATCAAATATATTACTCAAACACAATCTGAACATAATCTCACAATCCATCGGATCCCAGCAAACTCATCATAGCAACAGCATAAGAATTACATATGTGCCTCGATCATGTAGGGAAGCTCACGAGGACTAATTAGTGAAGCACAAGAACGGGAGGAGAACATCACATAGCTACTGGTCATGGACCCATGGTCCAAGGGAGACTACTCACGCATCGTCCGGGAGGCGTCCATGGTGGTGGAGAAGGTCCCGGTGATGATCCTCCCCTCCGGCAGGGTGCCGGGAAGAGTTCTCCTGGCGCTCCCGATCTTGGGAGCGCGGCGGCGGCGGAACAGAGATGAGATCGCGAAAAAGGGCTCCCCTCTCAAGGGTTTCGAGACGCGCTTTAAATATAGGCCAAAGGGTGGCGTCGGAAGGGTCCTGGGGGGCCCAGGCGCCGCCCCAGCGCGGCCAAGGGGGGGCCACGCCACCAGGGCGCCTCGGCCCCTGGTGGCCCCCCTCCGGCTGCACTTCGGGGTCCTGGAAGGTTCCAGAATGCTGATTTTTTATATATTTTTCCGGAATTTTTCTGACAGTTTTCGTAATGGAAAAACCTGAAATACAAAAACAGCAGAAAACAGAAACTGGCACTGGGGTGCACTGAGTTAATAGGTTAGTCCAAATATGATCAAAATTGTATGGTAGTGTATAAATATCATAGCAATATCACCCAAAAGAGGCATGGAGCAAGCAGAAATTATAGATACGTTTTGGACGTATCATGTCTCCATCTTGAACATTTTCACGAATGGAGGTGAAGCGACGCTTGATGTGCCTGGTCTTCTTGTGAAACCCGGGCTCCTTGGCAAGTGCAATAGCTCCAGTGTTGTCACAGAAGTGTTTGATCGGCCCCGACGCATTGGGTATGACTCCTAGGTCGGTGATGAACTCCTTCACCCAAATTGCTTCATGCGCTGCCTCCGAGGCTGCCATGTACTCCGCTTCACATGTAGATCCCGCCACGACGCTCTGCTTGCAGCTGCACCAGCTTACTGCTCCACCATTCAACATATACACGTATCCGGTTTGTGACTTAGAGTCATCCAGATCTGTGTCTAAGCTAGCGTCGACGTAACCCTTTACGACGAGCTCTTCGTCACCTCCATAAATGAGAAACATGTCCTTAGTCCTTTTCAGGTACTTCAGGATATTCTTGACCGCTGTCCAGTGTTCCTTGCCGGGATTACTTTGGTACCTTCCTACCAAACTTACGGCAAGGTTTACATCAGGTCTGGTACACAGCATGGCATACATAATAGACCCTATGGCCGAGGCATAGGGGATGACACTCATCTCTTCTATATCTTCTGCCGTGGTCGGGCATTGAGCTGAGCTCAATTTCATACCTTGCAACACAGGCAAGAACCCCTTCTTGGACTGATCCATATTGAACTTCTTCAATATCTTTTCAAGGTATGTGCTTTGTGAAAGACCTATGAGGCGTCTTGATCTATCTCTATAGATATTGATGCCTAATATATAAGCAGCTTCTCCAAGGTCCTTCATTGAAAAACTCTTATTCAAGTAGGCCTTAATGTTGTCCAAAAGTTCTATGTCATTTCCCGTCAAAAGTATGTCATCTACATACAATATGAGAAATGCTACAGAGCTCCCACTCACTTTCTTGTAAACGCAGGCTTCTCCATAAGTCTGCACAAACCCAAATGCTTTGATCATCTCATCAAAGCGAATGTTCCAACTCCGAGATGCTTGCACCAGCCCATAAATGGATCACTGGAGCTTGCATACCTTGTTAGCATTCTTAGGGTCGACAAAACCTTCCGGCTGCATCATATACAGTTCTTCCTTAAGATAGCCGTTAAGGAATGCCGTTTTGACGTCCATTTGCCATATCTCATAATCATAGTATGCAGCAATTGCTAACATGATTCGGACGGACTTCAGCTTCGCTACGGGAGAGAAAGTCTCATCGTAGTCAACCCCTTGAACTTGCCGATAACCCTTAGCGACAAGTCGAGCTTTATAGATGGTAACATTACCATCCGCGTCCGTCTTCTTCTTAAAGATCCATTTGTTTTCTATCGCTCGCCGATCATCGGGCAAGTCTGTCAAAGTCCATACTTTGTTTTCATACATGGATCCTATCTCGGATTGCATGGCCTCTAGCCATTTATTGGAATCTGGGCCCGCCATTGCTTCTTCATAGTTCGAAGGTTCACCGTTGTCTAATAACATGATTTCCAGGACAGGGTTGCCGTACCACTCTCGTGCGGAACGTGTCCTCGTGGACCTACGAAGTTCAGTAGTAACTTGATCTGAAGTTTCATGATTATCATCATTAACCTCCTCTCTAACCGGTGGAGGCACCACAGAAACATTTTCTCGAGCTGCGCTACTCTCCGGTTCAAGAGGTAATACTTCATCAAGTTCCACTTTCCTCCCACTTACTTCTTTTGAGAGAAACTCTTTCTCCAGAAAGGATCAGTTCTTGGCAACAAAGATCTTGCCTTCGGATCTTAGGTAGAAGGTATACCCAATAGTTTCCTTAGGGTATCCTATGAAGACGCATTTTCCGACTTGGGTTCGAGCTTTTTAGGTTGAAGTTTCTTGACATAAGCATCGCATCCCCAAACTTTTAGAAACGACAGCTTAGGTTTGTTCCCAAACCATAATTCATACGGTGTCATCTCAACGGATTTAGACGGTGCCCTATTTAAAGTGAATGTAGCTGTCTCTAGAGCGTATCCCCAAAATGATAGTGGTAAGTCTGTAACAGACATCATAGATCGCACCATATCCAATAGAGTGCGATTACGATGTTCGGACACATCACTACGTTGAGGTGTTCCAGGCGGCGTGAGTTGTGAAACAATTCCACATTTACTTAAGTGTGTACCAAGTTCGTGACTTAAATATTCTCCTCCACGATCTGATCGTAAGAACTTTATTTTTCGGTCACGTTGATTCTCTACCTCATTCTGAAATTCCTTGAACTTTTCAAAGGTCTCAGACTTGTGTTTCATTAAGTAGACATACCCATATCTACTCAAGTCATCAGTAAGAGTGAGAACATAACGATATCCTCCGCGAGCCTCAACACTCATTGGACCGCACACATCAGTATGTATGATTTCCAATAAGTTGGTTGCTCGCTCCATTGTTTCGGAGAACGGAGTCTTGGTCATTTTGCCCATGAGGCATGGTTTGCATGTGTCAAATGATTCATAATCGAGAGACTCTAAAAGTCCATCAGCATGGAGCTTCTTCATGCGCTTGACACCAATGTGACCAAGGCGGCAGTGCCACAAGTATGTGGGACTATCGTTATCAACTTTACACCTTTTGGTATTCACACTATGAATATGTGTATCATCACGTACGAGATTCATTAAGAATAAACCATTGACCATCGGAGCATGACCATAAAACATATCACTCATATAAATAGAACAACCATTATTCTCGGATTTAAATGAGTAGCCATCTCGTATTAAACGAGATCCAGATACAATGTTCATGCTCAAACTTGGCACTAAATAAAAATTATTGAGGTTTAAAACTAATCCTGTAGGTAAATGTAGAGGTAGCGTGCCGACGGCGATCACATCGACCATGGAACCATTCCCGACGCGCATCGTCACCTCGTCCTTCGCCAGTCTCCGCTTATTCCGCAGCTCCTGTTTTGAGTTACAAATATGAGCAACGACACCGGTATCAAATACCCAGGAGCTACTACAAGCACTGGTAAGGTACACATCAATTACATATATATCACATATACCTTTAGTGTTGCCGGCCTTCTTGTCCGCTAAGTATTTGGGGCAGTTCCGCTTCTAGTGACCCTTCCCTTTGCAATAAAAGCACTCAGTCCCAGGCTTGGGTCCATTCTTTGACTTCTTCCCGGCAACTTGCTTACCGGGCGCGACAACATCCTTGCCGTCCTTCTTGAAGTTCTTCTTACCCTTTCCTTTCTTGAACTTGGTGGTTTTATTGACCATCAACACTTGATGTTCCTTTTTGATTTCTACCTCCGCTGATTTCAGCATAGCAAATACCTCAGGAATGGTCTTTACCATCCCCTGCATATTGTAGTTCATCACAAAGCTCTTGTAGCTAGGTGGGAGCGACTGAAGGATTCTGTCAATGACCGCCTCATCTGGGAGGTTAATCTCCAGCTGAGTCAAGTGGTTGTGCAACCCAGACATCTTGAGTATGTGTTCACTGACAGAACTATTTTCCTCCATCTTACAACTGTAGAACTTGTAGGAGACTTCATATCTCTCGACCCGGGCATGAGCTTGGAAAACCATTTTCAGCTCTTCGAACATCTCATATGCTCCGTGTTGCTCAAAACGCTTTTGGAGCCCCGGTTCTAAGCTGTAAAGCATGCCGCACTGAACGAGGGAGTAATCATCAGCACGCTGCTGCCAAGCGTTCATAACGTCTTGGTTCTCTGGGACGGGTGCATCACCTAGCGGCGCTTCTAGGGCATATTGTTTCCTGGCAACTATAAGAATGATCCTCAGGTTCCGGACCCAGTCCGTATAGTTGCTGCCATCGTCTTTCAGCTTGGTTTTCTCTAGGAACGCGTTGAAGTTGAGGTTGACATTAGCGTTGTCCATTTGATCTACAAGACATATTGCAAAGATTTTAGACTAAGTTCATGATAATTAAGTTCATCTAATCAAATTATTTAATTGACTCCCACTCAGATTAGACATCCCTCTAGTCATCTAAGTGAAACATGATCCGACTCGACTAGGCCGTGTCCGATCATCACGTGAGACGGACTAGTCATCATCGGTGAACATCTCCATGTTGATCGTATCTTTCATACGACTCATGTTCGACCTTTCGGTCTCTTGTGTTCCGAGGCCATGTCTGTACATGCTAGGCTCGTCAAGTCAACCTAAGTGTTTGCATGTGTAAATCCGTCTTACACCCGTTGTATGTGAACGTTGGAATCTATCACACCCGATCATCACGTGGTGCTTCAAAACAACGAACTGTCGCAATGGCGCACAGTTAGGGGGAACACTTTCTTGAAATTTTTATGAGGGATCATCTTATTTACTACCGTCGTTCTAAGTAAACAAGATGCAAAAACATGATAAACAACACATGCAATCAAATAATAATAGTGACATGATATGGCCAATATCATATAGCTCCTTTGATCTCCATCTTGGGGCTCCATGATCATCTTGTCACCGGCATGACACCATGATCTCCATCATCGTGTCTCCATGAAGTTGCTCGCCAACTATTACTTCTACTACTATGGCTAACACGTTTAGCAATAAAGTAAAGTAATTTACATGGCGTTTCCAATGACACGCAGGTCATACAAAAATAATGACAACTCCTATGGCTCCTGCCGGTTGTCATACTCATCGACATGCAAGTCGTGATTCCTATTACATGAACATGATCTCATACATCACATATATATCATTCATCATTCATCACAACTTTGGCCATATCATATCACAAAGCACTTGCTGCAAAAACAAGTTAGACGTCCTCTAATTGTTGTTGCAAGTTTTACGTGGCTGCAATAGGGTTCTAGCAAGAACGTTTTCTTACCTACGTAAAAGCCACAACGTGATTTGTCAACCTCTATTTACCCTTCATAAGGACCCTTTTCGTCGAATCCGCTCCAACTAAAGAGGGAGAGACTGACACCCGCCATCGACCTTATGCAACTAGTGCATGTCAGTCGGTGGAACCGGTCTCACGTAACCGTACGTGTAAGGTTGGTCCGGGCCGCTTCATCCCACAATACCACTGAAGCAAAATAAGACTAGTAGCGGCAAGAAAGTTGACAACATCTACGCCCACAACAATTGTGTTCTACTCGTGCAAAGAGAACTACGCATAGACCTAGCTCATGATGCCACTGTGGGGAACGTTGCAGAAAAACAAAAATTTTCCTACGGTTTCACCAAGATCCATCTATGAGTTCACCTAGCAACGAGTGATCGGATGCATCTACATACCTTTGTAGATCGCGAGCGGAAGCGTTCACTAGAACGTGGATGATGGGGTCGTACTCGCCGTGATCCAAATCACCGATGACCAAGTGCCGAACGGACGGCACGTCCGCATTCAACACACGTACGGAGCGGATGACGTCTCCTCCTTCTTGATCCAGCAAGGGGGGAGGAGATGTTGATGAAGATCCAGCAGCACCACGGCGTGGTGGTGGATGCAGCAGTCACCGCAGCAGGGCTTCGCCGAGCTTCTACGAGAGAGAGGTGTGGCAGGGGAGAGGGAGGCGCCAGAGCTTCAGGGTGCGGCTGCCCCCTCCCTCCCCCCTTTATATAGGCCCCCTGGGGGGGCGGCGGCCCTTCGAGATCAGATCTCCCAAGGGGGGCGGCGGCCAGGGGGTGGAGTACCCCCCCAAGGCAAGTGGGGTGCCCCCTCACCCTAGGGTTTCAACCCTAGGCGCTAGGGGTGGGCCAAGGGGGGCGCACCAGCCCACTATGGGCTGGTTCCCCTCCCCACTTCAGCCCATGGGGCCCTCTGGGATGGGTGGCCCCACCCGGTGGACCCCCGGGACCCATCCGGTGGTCCCAGTACAATACCGGTGACCCCCGAATCTTTCCCGATGGCCGAAACTGCACTTCCTATATATAATTCTTCACCTCCGGACCATTCCGGAACTCCTCGTGACGTTCGGGATCTCATCCGGGACTCCGAACAACTTTGGGATTACTGCATACTCATATCATTACAACCCTAGCGTCACTGAACCTTAAGTGTGTAGACCCTACGGGTTCGGGAGATATGCAGACATGACCGAGACGCCTCTCCGGCCAATAACCAATAGCGGGATCTGGATACCCATGTTGGCTCCCACATACTCCTCGATGATCTCATCGGATGATCCATGATGTCGAGGATTCAATCAATCCCGTATGCAATTCCCTTTTTCAATCGGTATTTTACTTGCTCGAGATTCGATCGTCGGTATCCCAATACCTCGTTCAATCTCGTTACCGGCAAGTCACTTTACTCGTACCGTAATGCATGATCCCGTGATCAAACACTTTGATTACATTGAGCTCATTATGATGATGCATTACCGAGTGGGCCCAGTGATACCTCTCCGTCATACGGAGTGACAAATCCCAGTCTCGATCCGTGTCAACCCAACAGACACTTTCGGAGATATCCGTAGTATACCTTTATAGTCACCCAGTTACGTTGTGACGTTTGGTACACCCAAAGCAATCCTACGGTATCCGGGAGTTACACGATATCATGGTCTAAGGAAAAGATACTTGACATTGAAAAAGCTCTAGCAAATGAACTATACGATCTTGTGCTATGCTCAGGATTGGGTCTTGTCCATCACATCATTCTCCTAATGATGTGATCTCGTTACCAATGACATCCAATGTCCATAGTCAGGAAACCATGACTATCTATTGATTAACGAGCTAGTCAACTAGAGGCTTACTAGGGACATGTTGGTGTCTATGTATTCACACATGTATTACGATTTCCGGATAACACAATTATAGCATGAATAAAAGACAATTATCATGAACAAGGAAATATAATAATAATCCTTTTATTATTGCCTCTAGGGCATATTTCCAACAACTTCACCATTATTTGGGCATAGAGGAAGGCATTGGGAAGTAATAAGTAGATGATGGGTTGCTAGAGTGACAGAAGCTTAAACCCTAGTTTATGTGTTGCTTCGTAAGGGGCTGATTTGGATACATATGTTTCATGCTATGGTTAGGTTTACCTTAATACTTCTTTTGTAGTTGTGAATGCTTGCAATAGGAGTTAATCATAAGTGGGATGCTTGTCCAAGTAAGGACAGCACCCAAGCACCGGTCCACCCACATATCAAATTATCAAAGTGCCGAACGCGAATCATATGAACGTGATGAAAACTAGCTTGACGATAATTCCCATGTGTCCTCGGGAGCGCTTTTCTCTATATAAGAGTTTGTCCAGGCTTGTCCTTTGCTACAAAAAGGATTTGGCCACCTTGCTGCACTTTATTTACTTTTGTTACTTGTTGCTCGTTACAAATTTTCTTATCAACTATCTGTTACCTATAATTTCAGTGCTTGCAGAGAATACCTTGCTGAAAACCGCTTATCATTTCCTTCTGCTCCCCGTTGTGTTCGACACTCTTACTTATCGAAAGGACTACGATAGATCCCCTATACTTGTGGGTCATCAAGACTCTTTTCTGGCGCCGTTGCCGGGGAGTGAAGTGCCTTTGGTAGGTGGAATTTGGTAAGGAAAATTTTACATAGTGTGCTGAAATTTACTGTCACTTGTTACTATGGGAAGTAATCCTGTGAGGGGCTTGTTCGGGGTATCTTCACCCCGACCAGTAGAGCAAAGAGTTTCTCCTCAACCTACTGAACCTACTGAAAATGAAAATGTCTACTATGAAATTCCTTCGGTATGATAGAAAAACTGCTAGCTAATCCTTTTGCAGGAGATGGAACATTACATCCTGATGAGCACCTAATATATGTGGATGAAGTTTGTGGATTATTTAAGCTTGCATGTATGCCCGATGATGTTATCAAGAAGAAGGTCTTCCCTTTATCTTTGAAGGGATATGCATTGACATGGTATAGGCTATGTGATGATATGGGATCATGGAACTACAAGCGATTGAAATTGGAATTTCATGAGAAGTTTTATCCTATGCATCTTGTTCATCGTGATCGTAATTATATATATAATTTTTTGCCTCACGAAGGAGAAAGCATCGATCAAGATTGGGGGAGGCTTAAGTCAATGTTATATTCATGCCCCAATCATGAGCTTTCAAGAGAAATGATTATTCAAAAAATTTATGCTCGACTTTCTGACAACAATCGCACCATGCTCGATACTTCTTGTACTGGTTCTTTTATGATGAAGACTATTGAATTCAAATGGGATTTATTGGAAAGAATTAAACGCAACTCTGAAGATTGGGACCTCGATGAAGGTAAGGAGTCAGGTATAACACCTAAGTTTGATTGTGCTAAATCTTTTATGGATACCGATGTTTTCGTAAATTTAGCACTAAATATGGACTTGACTCTGAGATAGTAGCTTCCTTTTGTGAATCTTTTGCTACTCATGTTGATCTCCCTAAGGAGAAGTGGTTTAATTATCATCCTCCCATAGAAGTAAAAGTAGTTGCATCTATTAAAGTTGAATAAAAGACTATCACTTATAATGATCCTATTGTTCCTACTGCTTATGTTGAGAAACCACCTTTCCCTGTTAGAATAAAGGATCATGCTAAAGCTTCAACTGTGGTTCGTAAAAGCAATATTAGAACTTATACACCTCTTGAGAAAGTTAAAGTTGAACCTAATATTGCTATTGTTAAAGATCTCTTGGCTGATAATATTGATGGGCATGTTATTTATTTCTGTGATGAAACTACTAGAATTGCTAAACCTTGTGCTAAAGATAAACATAGACCTGTGGTAGGCATGCATGTTATTTCTGGTAAAATACGAGATCATTGTTATCATGGCTTATGTGACATGGGTGCTAGTGCTAGTGCAATACCTATCGACTTATACAAAGAAATTATGCATGATATTGCACCCGCTGAGTTAGAAGAAATTGATGTTACCATTAAGCTTGCCAATAGAGATACTATATCACCAATTGGGATTGTTAGAGATGTTGAAGTCTTGTGTGGGAAAACTAAATATCCTGCTGATTTCTTGTTCTTGGTTCCCCACAAGATAGCTTTTGTCCCATTATATTTGGTAGACCCTTCTTGAACACTGTTAATGCTAAGATAGACTGCGAAAAGGATGTTGTTACCATTGGTCTAAGTGATATGTCTCATGAGTTTAACTTTTCTAAATTTCGTAGATAACACCGTGAAGAGGAATTGCCTAGTAAATATGAAATTATTGGTCTTGCTTCTATTGCCGTACCTCCTAGTGATCCTTTAGAACAATATTTGCTAGACCATGAAAATGATATGTTTATGAATGAAAGAAGGGAAATAGATGAAGTGTTCTTTAAACAGGGACCAATTCTAGAACACAACTTGCCTCTTGAAATCCTAGGGGATCCTCCTCCACCCAAGGGTGATCCCGTGTTTGAGCTTAAACCATTGCCTGATACTCTTAAATATGCTTATCTTGATGAAAAGAAGATATATCCTGTTATTATTAGTGCTAACCTTTCAGAGAAGGAGGAAGAAAAATTATTGAAAATTGTGAAGAAGCACCGTGCTGCTATTGGATATACTCTTAATGATCTTAAGGGCATTAGTCCCACTCTATGTCAACACAAAATAAATTTGGAGAAAGACGCCAAACCAGTTATTGATCACCAACGACGGCTGAATCCTAAAATGAAAGTAGTGGTAAGAAAGGAAATACTAAAGCTCCTTGAGGCAGGTATAATTTATCCCGTTGCTGATAGTCAGTGGGTAAGTCTTGTCCATTATGTCCCTAAGAAGGGAGGTATGTAACGCCCTCGATGTGGCTATATCTCCCACGTGTCGAAGCACGACTTGGAGGTATAACCGCATTGAAAGCAATGTCGCAAGTGAGGTAATCTTCACACAACCCATGTGATACATAAGGGAAAGAGATACATAAATGGCTTACAATCGCCACTTCACACAATACATGAATAAAGCATTACATCATACAGATACAATCAAGGTCCGACTACGGAACCAAAATAAAAGAAGACTACCCCAAATGCTACACAGATCCCCGATCGTCCCGACTGGGCTCCACTAATGATCAACTGAAACGAAACAACACAATGAACAAGGTCTTCATCGAGCTCCTCCTTGAGCTCGGTTGCGTCACCTGCACGGTATCATCGTCGGCACCTGAAACTGGTTGGTGGAAGTATCTGGTGAGTCACGGGGACTCAGCAATCTCACACCCGCGAGATCAAGACTATTTAAGCTTATAGGTAGGGTAAAAGGTATGAGGCGGAGCTGCAGCAAGCGACTAGCATATATGGTGGCTAACATACGCAAATGAGAGCGAGAAGAGAAGGCAAAAGCACGGACGAACAACTATGATCAATAAGTGATCCTGAACTACTTACGTCAAGCATAACTCCAACAACCGTGTTCACTTCCCGGACTCCGCCGAGAAGAGACCATCACGGTTACACACGCGGTTGGTGTATTTTAATTAAGGTCAACTTCAGGTTTTCTACAACCGGACATTAACAAATTCCCATCTGCCACATAACCGCGGGCACGGCTTTCGAAAGTTCAAACCCTGCAGGGGTGTCCCAACTTAGCCCATTATAAGCTCTCGCGATCAACGAAGGATATTCCTTCTCCCCGGGAAGACCCGATCAGCCTCGGAATCCCGGCTACAAGACATTTCGACAGCAATAAAACAAGTCCAGCAAAGCTGCCCGATTGTGCCGACAAATCCTGATAGGAGCTGCACATATCTCGGTCTCAGGGCACATCCGGATGAGACAAGCTACGAGTAAAACCAGGCCTCGAGTTTCCTCGTGGGGGCCCCGCAGGCTGCTCGGTTCGAACCAGCACTTAGAGAAGCACTGGCCCGGGGGGGGGGGGCTAAATAAAGATGACCCTCGAGAGCGCGACTCCCAAGGGAAAAGGGATAGGTGGTGGTGAGGCAAATGGTAAAACCAATGTTGGGCCTTGTTGGAAGAGTCTTATTCAAAGCGAACTGTCAAGAGGGTCCCATAAATCACCCGACCGCATTAGGGACGCAAAATCCGGGAACATAACACCGATATGACGGAAACTAGGGCCGCAAGAGTGGAACAAAACACCAGGCATAAGGCCGAGCCTTCCACCCTTTACCAAGTATATAGATGCATTAATAATATAAGAGAATATTGTGATATCCCAACAAGTAAACATGTTCCAACAAGGAACAACATCTCCATGTTCCAACAAGGAACAAACTTCATCTTCACCTGCAACTAACAACGCTATAAGAGGGGCTGAGCAAAGCAGTAACATAGCCAAACAACGGTTTGCTAGGACAAGGTGGGTTAGAGGCTTGGTTTAACAATATGGGAGGCATGATAAGCAAGTGGTAGGTATCGCAGCATAAGCATACCAAAAGAGCGCACAACTAGCAAGCAAAGATAGAAGTGATTTCGAGGGTATGGTCATCTTGCCTGAGATCCCGCAAGGAAGAAGAACGAGTCCATGAAGAAGACAAACAGACATAGTCGAACGAATCCTCACAACTCCAGAACGAAACCGAAGCTAACGAGAGAAGCAACCCGGAAACAAACAAACACATAGTAAACAACCAACACATGAACATGGCATGATATGCGAGATGTGGTATGCAATGCATATGCGTGCTCCTGAAGGAAAAAGACGAACCAGGCATAATCTTGGCAAACCAAGTATGCCGCTGGAAAGATGAGGTGATTTCGGTTGAAATCGATATAAAGATCACCGGAATCGGATGCACGGATTGCAAAAGACAAGCAAAACAAGAATGACAAGATTCTGCCATTAACAGCATGATGCCACTTAGCAAGTAACAAGAAATTAAGCTACTGCATCCAAACGTACCAACAAAGAACATTACAGAGATCTACTCAAGATTCTTGACAAAAGATGAACAATGAGCTACGGCTAAATCACACCACAAGAGGTTCAAACAAGCATGGCAAAAGTGCAAAAGATAACAGGTTCACAGACTTAGTGAAATTAACATCAAGCCAGAAATTAACAACAGGATGACATGTTTATAGCAGCCAAACAACATGCTACAGGAACATAATATAGCAAAGAAAGGCATGGAATGAATCTACTCAAGGCACTTAAAAAAAGTCCCTTACTGACCATAAGCCAAAAAGGATAAGAAAATATAATAATACCCATGTCAATTAAGCAAGTTTTGTTACAGGTTTCAGACTTAGCAGAAAACTGGACATGTCAGAAACAGATAACAAGTAGGCATGTTCACGAGCTCGATGCACTCACTACAGAGCATTGCATGATAAATTAAGCATACATACATTAAGAAGACATGGCATAGAAGCTAGTCATGGCAAGATCAACATCATAGCATGCAAGGATCAGCAACAACAAGCTTGGCAAAATTGAATAACATGTAAACAATCTGCCAGTAACATTCTATAGCAAAAGTAGAGCTCCATTCACTCAACCTAATGCACTCCATAAATACAAACAAAAGCATGGATGGATATAGCAAATCCATATGCTTAAAATGCCCTTACTGATCATGCTCAAAAGAGGCATAGATCTCTCTGAAACAACATGAACACATGGCATAAAAATAACAGCAGGGCATGACTTAGTGAAAATACCAAGTCCCTGAAATCAGCAACATTATGATCCCTAGTTTGCATGCTTGTGCTAGTCACCACAGAGATCACAAAAATACATAGCAAAAATCACTGTAAAGATGGCATGGCATATAACAAAGCACATGTAGGACTCAACTTCATAGGATGCACACATCAATCATGGCAAAAAATGGCAAAAGTATATGTTCTGATAATAATCTGGAACTAACATCACATAGCCCTCTTCCAACAGCATTTCGGGCATCAAGATGAGCTCAAATGAAAATTCTGCAATGAGATGAAATGATGTACTCGACGAGACGAACATTTTGATATGCTAAACACCCAAAACGGACCCACGGATACAAAGTTACGGTGCGATGAACATGCAACAATATAATCACAGAAAAGGACTTAGACGAAAAACGAGGGGGGAAATCAACCTCTCCGGATCTGGATCGGGGACGCGCGGGTCCCGAGGCGGGCTGGGCTCGCCGGAGTTCATCGGGGGCGGCGGCCGTGGGAGGGAGGCGCGGAGGGCGGCGGGGCGGCGCCGGCAAGCGCGCGGGGCGGCATCGGGGCGGCGCCGCGGCGGAGGGCGGCGGGGCGGCGCCGGCGAGCGCGCGGGGCGGTGGCGGCGGCGCTGGCGAGCGCGCGGGGCGGCGGCGGCGGGCGAAAGCGGCGAGGCAGCGGGCGGAGGCCCTGGCGGCGGCGGGGATCCGGCGAACGGGCGGCGCAGCGCTGGGGCGCTCAGGCGGCGCGCGGGCCTGGGCGGGCCTGACCCGGGCCCCGGCGGGCCGCGGCGGCGCTGGAGGAGAGATAGAGGGCGCGGGGCTGAGGTGGCGGCTCCGGAGTGGACGGTGGCGGCAGCGGGGTGACGTGTCACGTCGTGGTTGGTCCGGGCGACGTGGCCGGCGGACATGTCCGGCGCGGTTGGACATGTCCGGCGGCGCGAGGAGGAAGACTGCTAGGGTTAGGGTGGAATTCATCCGCGAATTTCGGGAGGGGAGCTGTTTATATAGGTAGAGGGAGCTAGGATGCTCCAAATGGAGTGCGGTTTTCGGCCACGCGATCGTGATCCGACGACCGAGAGGATGGAGATGACTTAGATGGGTTTTGGGCCACTTTGAAAGGGTGTTGGGCTGCATTACAAAAGAGGCTTTATCGATTACTCGGTTAACCGTTGGAGTATCAAACGAAGTCCAAATGATACGAAACTTGACAGGCGGTCTATCGGTGCTAAACCAAGGCCGCATGTCAAGCCTCGGTCCATTCCGAGAAAGTTTAATACCCGCACACGAAAGAAAGGTAGAAATGACCACCGGAGGAGAACGTAGTGCCAGAATGCAAAACGGACAACAGGGAAAATGCTCGGATGTATGAGACGAACACGTATGTAAATGAAATGTGCATGATGACATGATATGAAATGCAGATGATGACATGGCAACGACGGCGAATAACGGGAGGACAACTGGCACAACGAATCCGGGGCGTTACAAGGTATTACTGTCATTCCTAATGATAAAGATGAACTGATTCCTCAAAGAATTATTACAGGTTATAGGATGGTAATTGATTTCCGCAAATAAAATAAAGCTACTAAAAAGATCATTACCCCTTACCTTTTATTGATCAAATGCTAGAAAGATTATCCAAACATACACATTTTTTGCTTTCTAGATGGTTATTCTGGTTTCTCTCAAATACCTGTGTCAGCTGATGATCAAGCTAAGACCACTTTTACTTGCCCTTTCGATACTTTTGCTTATAGAAGTATGCCTTTTGGTTTATGTAATGCACCTGCTACCTTTCAAAGATGCATGATGGCTATATTCTCTGACGTTTGTGAAAAGATTTGTGAGGTTTTCATGGACGATTTCTCCGTTTATGGATCCTCTTTTGATGATTGCTTGAGCAACCTTGATCGAGTTTTGCAGAGATGTGAATAAACTAATCTTGTCTTGAATTGGGAGAAGTGCCACTTTATGGTTAATGAAGGTATTGTCTTGGGGCATAAAATTTCTGAAAGAGGTATTGAAGTTGATAGATCCAAAGTTGATGCTATTGAAAGGATGCCATGTCCCAAGGACATCAAAGGTATAAGAAGTTTCCTTGGTCATGCCGGTTTTTATAGGAGGTTCATTAAGGACTTCTCAAAAATTTCTCGGCCTCTGACTAATCTATTACAAAAAGATATACCTTTCATTTTTTATGATGATTGTGTAGAAGCATTTGAAATACTTAAGAAAGCATTGATTTCTATACCTATTGTTCAGCCACCTGATTGGAATTTACCCTTTGAAATTATGTGTGATGCTAGTGATTATGTTGTATGTGTTGTTCCATGGCAAAGAGTTGATAAGAAATTAAATGTTATTCAATATGCTAGTAAAACTCTAGACAGTGCTCAGAGAAATTATGCTACTACTGAAAATGAATTCTTAGCAGTTGTATTTGCTTGTGATAAGTTCAGACCTTATATTGTTGATTCTAAAGTAACTATTCACATGGATCATGCTCCTATTAAATATCTTATGGAAAAGAAAGATGCTAAACCTAGACTTATTAGATGGGTTCTCTTGCTACAAGAATTTGATTTGCATATTATTGATAAAAAGGGAGCTGAGAACCCCGTTGCAGACAACTTGTCTAGGTGTCAGGGAAACCGATCCACGAGCACCTATGGGGACCGGCGGACCGAGCCCCTTTCGGTTCGGCCGGGGCGGAGGTCGCACGAAGAGCAGATCGAGGCGAAGCACACGAGCAGTTTACCCAGGTTCGGGCCGCACGAATGCGTAAAACCCTACTCCTGCTTTGTGGTTTGTATTGAGTTCTTGCTCGGGAGCGCCGAGTGCTACAGTACACACCAGCAGCTAACGAGACCGAGCGTGAGTGTCCTTATGTTCCTCTTTTTTCCCTCTACGTTGCGCATGGGCCTCCTTTTATATGCTCAAGGGGTCACCGACAGGTGGCAACGTAGACAAGGGTAAAAATGGAAAGGTGTTGTGGTTGGTACAGCTACCTGTACAGTGTATCATAACTAACCCTGATGGCAGCGGACAAGGGCATTAAATGCCCATCTGCGTCGCCCAAACAGTGCAAAAAGGGACTGTCAGGGACGCCACCGTTCGCCACGATGGTACTCTTGTCAGCACCGCTTGCCACCGCGTACCGCTGGCTGCACAGCCTCTCGCCACGTACGCCTGGAAGGGTCCCAGAGCGACACGTTGGTGGATGTGCTGGAGCATGGGTACGGAGTGGTAGCTTGCCGCGGCAAACGCCTTGCCGCGGTCGTTGTCTTGTCGCATCCGGGAGCTCGCCGCTCACCGGGCCTCGCCGGGACGCGTGGCGCGTCGCGGCAAGTTCCTTGAGATGTCTTGGTTGGCCTTCCGGCAAGCTCCTCTTGCCGGGGTCTTGTGCCTTGAGTGGACTTCCTGGCAAGCTCCTCTTGCCGGGGCCTTGTCTCCTTGGCTTGAATACTTTGTTCTTGAATGGCTCCAAAGGAACCACGGAGGACCTTGGCGGTCACCCGACAAGCCTTGCCGCGGGGTGCTGCGACTGCCCGTGCACAAGTTCGGGATACTAGGGTACCCCTACTCTAGTACACCGACAGGAGCCCCCGGGCCTGGGCCATACACGGTGCCGAGCGCTGTTGGGCCAGGCCCAAAACAGGGCACATGCGGCCTGGGTCACACCGTATCTCACTCTGTATCCACCGCGCCCTCCCCGAACGGCACGCGTTGATTGCGGCGTCTTGGGAGAGATCGTGGGTGGTTTCTTTATTCGGAAAGGCGAAACGTCCGCCCCCTCCCTCCTTATAAGCAGGGGAAACAGGGGCAGTTCGCCCATCCGCCGGTTGCTATTCCAACCTCGAAAATCTCCGCCGCTCCCCTTCTTCCCAAAGCTGAAAGAGAGCAGCGCTCCGCCCCCATCGCGACCAGCACCACCAACGCCGTCGACCTCCCTCACCACCTCCGCCATGGCTCCGAAAGCCAAGAAGGAGAAGGTCATGAAGTCGGCCGAGGCGCAGCGGCTCGCGGCGCTGCGAAAGGAGCGGGAAATCTCCCCCCCCCCAAGCTCGCCGCGAGGGAGCTGAGGGAGTACTACTACCTCTTCTGGTCGACGGAGACGCGGGCGCACCCGCGCACGAAGGTACTTCCAGCCGTCGCTTGGAAAACGGCTCCAACTGGATATCCCTTCTTCGCCTTGTTCTTCTACTGCGGGCTCTGCCCGCCTTTCTCTGAATTCTTCTGTGATATTATGAACACCTACGGGTTCCGCCTCCTTGACTTTACCCCCAATGCTGTCCTGACCATGGCAGTTTTCGCACATCTCTGCAAAAACTTTGTCGGAGTCCATCCAAATGTAGCCCTTTTTCGCCACTTCTTTATGCCCCGAGTTGAGAAAGGAGATCCCTTATCCGGCGGAATCGCCTGGATCTCCAAAGCCGGCAAGAAGGAAGCTTATCTGGAGGGAGAGCTCCGCAGAAAGTGGGAGGAATGGAGAGCAGACTGGTGCTAGATTGTTGAGGAGAACCTGCAGCCGTTTACCGCCTGGCGCCAAACTCCAGTAGTGCGCGGCAGCGATTGGAGCAACGTGGCCCCGGAAGACGACAGGCTGAAGATTGCCGTCGCCCGGATCCAACGCCTCAGGCTTGCCGGGCTCACTGTAGGCGCCGTTGGCGCAGATTTCCTTCGCCGCCGCATCGCCCCCCTACAGGAGAGGAGGAGACCCGCCTGGGAGTTCAAGAATGCGGCGGATATCATGAGGCTGCGTCCGGGCCTCAACTTCAACTTCACTGTTCTGGAGCTTAACAACGATGCTCCAGGAGCTGTTCAAGTGCGACCCTCAGCATCTCGAAGTGTTCAGGTTGCCGAAGGACGTCGTTCCACTGTGCAACAACTCCTCGCTCAGCCGCATCCGTGCAATGATGTCGATGTGCGACTCGCATGGAATTGACCCAACTTGGCAAGAGCCTGCAGACGACGTCGTGCAGGCGTTCTTCGATGGCTTGGTAGAAATGCCAATCCGCTCCGACGAGCAGAAGGGCCTCACTCGCGCCACCATCGATGAGGAGGTGAAGCGCATCGCCACTAGGCGGGAAGAGGCGGCGGCAGTCGCAGCCGCGGGCGAGTTTGGATTCACCGTGGAGGAGGCAGAGGCAGCAGAGGCGGCAAGCCTTGCCGAGCGAGAGGGGCTTGCCGACGAGGAGGAGCTTGCCGGGCATGACGTCGAGTCGAGCGAGCCCGTCGAGAATACGAGCGGCTCATTGGAGATCGACTCCTCTTCCTCCTTATCTTCGGGCAGCTTGCCGCAAGAAGAGCCCCCGGCTCCACCAAGAAGGCGTCTCCGCAAGGCCGGGGACGTAGCGGAGCGGCAGACGAGTCGACAGCAGCCGCGCCGCGCGACACGCTCCACCGCAGCAAGTTCTGTTGCCGCGGGAGCACCTCACGCTGCTGCGGCAACTGGAGCGGGGTCTTCCCGGACCGCCGCTTCTGCTCCTGCCGCTTCTCATGCCGCGGCGGCAGCTGGAGCGGGGTCGTCTCAGACCACCGTCACTGCTCCCGCCAAGCGGCCAAGCGAACCTACTCCTCCGCCTCCTCGCGCCGGAGGTGGGCCAGGCTTTGACTTCTCCGCGCTCAGCTCCGACGAGGAAGAAGAAGAGTAAGATTCTTGTTGTTTTTGTATTTCTTCAATTCTTGCTGTTCTGTCTTGTATCTCATTTGCTTTACTCTGAACTTATTCCTTTTTAGGACCCTGGCCTAGAGAGCGGCAAAGAGAGCCAAGGTCCCGGTGATTATCATCGAGGACGACCCCACCGCGACAGCAGGGGGTGCGTCCGAGACGACCTTGCCGGACCCGGCAACTGTTCTTCAGAGCAGCCCCCAGCGCAGCCCCTAGCGTAAGTATATGGTTTGCTTCCCGCTGTTAGGCGCGCATGGATACTCTTTGTTTGCTGATATCTGACTGTTGGTTTGTGTAGGAGCAGAGCAGCCCCACCAGGAGCGTCCGGAGACCGCCCCTGACATGCCATCTGCTTCGACTACACCGCCAAGGGATAGTTCTCCGGCAAGGGAGAATCCTCTGACAAGGGAGAGCTCTCCGTCAAGGGGGAGTTCTCCGGCAAGGGAGAAGTCTCCGGCAAGGGACAGCACCAGCGGCCCCCCGGCGACGGAGACCATAACTGCAGAGCCCGGTACAGGTAAACCTCTTGCTTCGAAACTTCCCTTGGGTTCTTCTTCGTTTGATCTTCTTTTTGGATATTTGCTTGACTTTTCTTCCTTTTCCGGCCGTCAGATCCATCTGCTGCGGAGCCGATGGAGACCGACGTTGCTGTCGACGATGTCGCTGCCAATGAAGAAGCGGCGGGCGCTGATCATCCCGCCGGCGAAGAGGCCGCCAAGGCTGCCGCCGCAGCAGCTGGCGAGGGGTTTGGCGATCGCATTGACGGCCCTGAGGCCACAGGAGCGTCAGGCGCTACACCGACCGCCGACCCTTGCGCCGCTGCCGCAGCGTCAGGCTCCGAAGAGCCCCAGCCAGGCGTCTACTTGAAGGCTGGCGATGGCATCTTCATCAGCCTCCCCTGGGCGTCAATGTCCAGGGTGCCGGTCGAATGAGAAAGCTTCGACGAAGAGGTGCTCGCCTCCGCTGGGCTGACGCTGGTTGACGCGCAAAGCAGTAGCAGCGGCGAGCCCGAGGAGGAGCGGCTGCTGCGGAAGCTGTTGTCGCTCTACCGCGCTTGGCAAGCCAAGCTGGAATCCCGCGAGGCGCTTGTCGCGAAGGCGGGAACAGACATTGAGAAGCGCGCGGAGGATCTCCAAGGTCTCAACCAGGCAGCTCTCCGGTCCCTGGCGGAGGAGCGGGAGCAGCTCGCTGAGGAGCAGAACACCTTCCTCCTCGAGAAGGCTGACGTCGAAGAGCAGCAGCGGCTTGCCGCTGAGAAGCTGTCTGCGCAGGAGGGCGAGCTGGCGCAGTGGAAGATCAGCCTCGATAGCCACGAGGAGGAGCTTTCCGCGCGCGAGCGAACATTCGGCGGAGCTCTCAAGCAAGCAGAGGACGCTACCGCAGCTGCCGAGGCCGCCAAGAAGGAGCTGGAGACGAAGGTGGCGCAGCTGGAGGCCGATCTCAAGGCGAGCGGCGAGGAGCTTGCCGCGCTCAAGCGTGAGCGGGAGAAGGACGCCTACAGCCACTCAGAGCTGCAGGTCCGTCTCGCCGAGAAGGGCAAGGAGCTCAGCACCGCCAAGGACTCCAACGCAGATCTTGAGTTGAAGCTGACCACTTTGACCAAGACGTTGGACGGCGCCAGGGAGCAGGAGGTGGCCTTAAAGAAGGAGATCAAGGCCGACAAGGCGCTGCTGGAGAGTGCTGCTGCCGCCCAGAACACTTTTAGGGAGACTGTGGAGCACTGGACGGAGGGTCTTGTGAATGTTGCCGCAGACATTGACAGGGAGCTGGTGCAGCTGGGGATGGAGGATCTCGGGTATCCCTCCGATGAGAACCTCCAATCCAGCGCCAAGCTCACCTTGTTCTTCAAAGGCGTGGCGACGGCCCTCCAGCGACTCCCGGAGAGGATCCCAAAGCAGCTGGCCGACGAGTCGCGCAAGATCTGCGCGGGAGCTCTTCAAAAGGTGTTGGTGAAGGTGGCCTTCCGCAACCCGGGCCTCAACCTCACCAACGTCCTCAAGACCCTGCCGCCGGATGCTGATCTGGAGGCGCTCAAGGCCCTTGTCGCACCCATTGTGGACAAGGTGAGCGGGATCAAGAGGGTTGAGAGCGATCGTGTAGACTAGGCCGCCCGTTTTCTTCTTCTCTTGTCGCTGCTGGTCATGTTATGAAAACAATCTATTAGAGCCGCGACAAGCTATCTTGTAATATAACTCTATTTTGGGTAGTGATTGCAATGTTATTTCCTTTACTTGATTCCTTCCTTTGTATGTTTTGCCCTACGCTTTTAGGGAACTTGCCGGCGCAGGCACCTTAGCCGCGAGCGCTGAGTGCGGGACGTCAACAGCCTACTGGCGGTGCCGTTACCGACAAGAAACCTTGTCGCAACTAGTCGCAGCTCACTTAAGTTGTTGAGCGGACTCAAAACAAGCAACTCTAGTCGCAGCACAGTTAATTTGTTGAGCGGACTCGAAACAAAGTAAGGGCGCAACTAGCCACAAGCTGGTTCCTCCGCGCACAGGTTTTCTATACAAAGCATGGTCGTTCAAGGAAGGTAACTTAAAATTTTAAAAAATCTGATTGCTCAAACTTTGGCAACTTAGCTTTTCTGTTGTTTGCTTTCCAGCAAGGCGAAACTTTCTTGAACGACGCCTGGTCCATACCATTATCTTCTCTCCCCCCCCCCCGGCAAACTTGTGGGCGAGGGAACCTTCCTTTACCTTGAGAAAGAAGAAAGAAGAGAAAATAAAGATATGGAGCCTTATGGCTCGTTATTGCTTACCGGGGGTTGGCGCTGCACAAAGTGTCAGATGACTCATGCAAAAAATAAAAAGCATGAAATTGACAAGATGTGCGGAGAACATGAGCTTTACTTATGCACAGGGTCTGCGCCTGGCTTTGTACAAAGGATTACATGCAACAGCGGCAAGACTTGTACAAAAGGTGGTTGCCGGAACAGGGTCCGGCAACCGCGCCTTACGGGTAAAACTTACGAAGATGCTCAATGTTCCAGGAGTTGCTCACTGGAATGCCATCTTCGGTCTCAAGGCGGACAGCGCCAGGCCTAGTGACTCGTTTCACCTGGTAAGGGCCTTCCCACTTCAGCGTCAACTTGTTGGAACTCTTGGCGGACTGAACGCGCCGAAGAACAAGGTCGCCTTCCTCGAGACTTCTGGCGTTAACTTTGCGGCTATGGTAGCGGCGCAAAGCTTGCTGGTAGCGAGCAGCTCGTACAGCAGCCAGAAGACGGTCTTCCTCGAGGAGCAGCGCGTCGTCTTGTTGCAGCTGCTCTTGCTCAAGCTCATCATAAGCGAGCACTTGAGGTGACCCGTATACGAGTTCCGTGGGGAGAACTGCCTTTGCTCCATAGACTAGAGCGAAAGGTGTCTGGCCAGTGGCTCGATTTGGCGTCGTCCTGATCGACCAAAGAACCACCGGCAGCTCCTCAATCCAGTTTCTTCCGCACTTGTGCAGCCTGTCGAAAGTCCTGGTCTTGAGCCCACGCAGCACTTCAGCATTTGCCCTCTCTGCTTGACCGTTGCTTCTGGGGTGAGCAACAGAAGCGAAGCGGACCTTGGCACCAAGATCTTGGACATACTGCATGAAGGTGCGGCTCGTGAATTGCGTACTGTTGTCGGTGATGATCCTGTTAGGGATCCCGAAGCGGCAAACAATCGACCTGAAGAACTTGACTGCTGACTGTGCTGTCACCTTCCTCACTGCTTCCACTTCCGGCCACTTTGTGAACTTGTCGATTGCAATGTACAAGTACTCAAAGCCCCCGACTACTCGGGGGAAGGGGCCGAGGATGTCGAGCCCCCAGACCAAAAATGGCCAGGATAAAGGGATCGTCTGGAGAGCTTGAGCTGGCTGGTGTATCTGCTTGGAATGGAACTGGCACGCTTCACACTTGGTTACTTGTGCAGTTGCATCCTGGAGGGCTGTCGACCAAAAGAAACCTTTCCAGAATGCTTTGCCAGCAAGTGCTCTTGCGCCAATGTGGTGACCACATATGCCTCCATGTATCTCTGCCAACAGCTTTTGTCCGTCTTCCCGGTGAATACACTTCAATTTCACACCGTTGAGTCTTCTTCTGTATAGTGTGTTGTCGACAAACTGGTACATACTTGACTGCCGGGCTACTCTTTCCGCTTCTTCTTGCTCTTCGGGAAGTTCTCCTGTCTGAAGGAAACGGACAATCTGTTGTGCCCATGCTGGAGCTTGCGGCTCGACAACAAGGACTAAAGGCACATCTGCTGCTGCGGGAACATCCGCTTCTACGGCGAGAGCCTGCGGCTCAGTCGGAGCTTGACGTTCCCCGGCAAGCTTGCCGGAGCAAAACTTGTCGGGAGCGTCTGCTTCAACGGAACAAACCTTGGGGCTTGCCGGAGCAGACTGCTCCCCAGCACTCTTGGTGTTGATCTTAGGGACCTTCTTGGCAGCGGCTTCGGGAAGCCCTGCCGGAAAATAGTCACCAGAAATCAACTTCCTCTTCTTGCTCTGTCCAGTTGATGGCGTTACAGACGGTTGAGTCAGCTTGAGCACAAACATCCCTGTTTCCACAGGTAACTTAAGTGTTGCGCACTTTGGCAGGCCATCGGCAATGTCGTTCTGAGCTCTTGGAACATGTTCCATCTGTAGGCCGTCAAAGTGCTCTTCTAGCTTTCTCACTTCATCAACGTAGGCTTCCATCAACGGACTCTGATAACTCTTATTAACTTGGCGGACGACAAGCTGCGAGTCACCCCTGACAATGAGCTTCTTGATCCCAAGGTCTGCCGCGGTCTTGAGACCGGCAAGCAAACCTTCATACTCTGCAGTATTGTTTGTTGCTTGCTCCTTGGGAAAGTGCATTTGGACTATGTACTTGAGGTGCTCTCCGGTGGGTGCGACAAGCAGCACGCCAGCACCGGCGCCTTGCAGCGAGAAGGCACCATCAAAGTACATCAGCCACTCTTTGCTTGCTTCCTTGACGGGGATGCTCGTTTCTGGAATTTCTTCATCTGGTGTTGGCGTCCACTCTGCTATGAATTCTGCCAATGCTTTGCTTTGGATAGTTGAAGTGCTCTCAAACTTGAGGCCAAAGCTTGACAGTTCCAGTGCCCACTCAACAATCCTGCCTGTTGCTTCTGGATTCTGCAGTATCCTCTTCAGCGGAAAACGAGTGACAACTGTGATCTCATGTGCTTGGAAGTAATGGCGCAGCTTTCTCGAGGCCATGAGAAGGCCGAAAAGCAATTTCTGCACACCAGAGTACCTTGACCTAGCCCCTTGCAGAAGGGAACTGACAAAGTAGACTGGGCGCTGCACCATTCTCTTCTGTATCTCCTCACACGCCTACGCAGATCCATCTTTGTCGGGACCAGAGCTTGTCGGGGAAGCCCCCTGCTTGTCGCTGGATGCGCCTGTCGTGGTTGCTGGCTCATCATCTGCCTCCCTCTCCGCTACTAACGCAGCACTAACCACTTGATTGGTTGCCGCCAGATACAGCAGCAACTTCTCTTGTGGCTTAGGTGCGACAAGTACTGGAGTGGAGGACAGGTATCTCTTTAAGTCTTGCAGTGCAGCCTCCGCTTCCGGAGTCCATTTCATTGGACCTGTCTTTTTCAATATTTTGAAAAACGGCAGGGCGCGCTCAGCAGACTTAGAGATAAACCTGCTGAGAGATGCCACGCAACCGGCAAGTCTTCGTACATCCTTGACACGCTTTGGTGCTTCAATCTGCTCAATGGCCTTGATCTTGTCGGGATTGGCTTCAATTCCCCGCTGAGACACGAAGAACCCGAGAAGCTTGCCGGAAGGGACTCCAAACACACACTTCTCGGGGTTGAGCTTGAGGCTGATCTTGCGCAGATTTGCAAAAGTCTCGTCTAAATCTTGAATCAGAGTTGCCTTGTCCTTGCTCTTGACCACAATGTCATCCATGTAGGCTTCCACATTTCTGTGTATTTGTGGCTCAAAAGCGGCATGGACTACCCTTGCGAATGTTGAACCAGCATTCTTTAAGCCGAAAGGCATCCGTATAAAACAGTACGTGCCACATGGCGTGATGAATGCGGTCTTCTCCTCATCCTCTTCTGCCATGAAGATCTGATGGTATCCTGAGTATGCGTCAAGAAATGAAAGCAAGTCACATCCGGCCGTGGAGTCAACAATCTAGTCAATGCGCGGCAAGGGAAATGGGTCTTTAGGACAAGCTTTGCTAACATCGGTAAAGTCGATACAAAGCCTCCATTTCCCGTTTGCCTTGCGCACGACTACAGGATTGGCCAACCACGTAGGATGGAGCACTCCTCTGACAAGGCCTGCCACTTCCAACTTCTTGATCTCTTCTGTGATGAATTCCTGGCGCTCCACTGCTTGCTTCCTGACTTTCTGCTTGACGGGCCGCGCATGAGGACAGACGGCAAGGTGGTGCTCAATTACTTTCCTGGGAACACCGGGGATGTCAGATGGTTGCCATGCAAACACATTGACGTTCGCCCGCAGGAAAGCAATGAGCGCGCTTTCCTATTTAGGGTCGAGAGTGGCACTGATGATAAAAGTACCACCAGTGTCGTCCTCCTTGGCGGACACCTTCTTGGTCTCTGGCAGAGCTGCCATTGTCTTCTTACACTTGCCGGTGGAGCTCGATGGTGCGTCCTCGATGGTAGCGCAGTACTCCGAAGAGGTGCGCTTGCCGGAGTGGGCATCAGAACTCTTGCCGGACTTGGTCTTCTTCTTCCCCCCGGGAGCTTCAGCGGCAAGTGACTTGTGATCCGTTGCGGCTGCCGCTTCCCGGTAAATCTTGTCGGCACAGATAAGAGCATCCTTCTTGTCGCCAGGGACAGAGATGACACTTATCGGGTCTGGCATCTTCAGCATGTTATACGCATAGTGAGAGGCCGCCATGAACTTGGCGAGCGCTGGACGGCCGAGAATCCCATTGTAAGGCAATGGAAAATTGGCAACGTCAAAAGTGACCCTCTTAGTTCTGAAGTTCAACTCGCTGCCAAATGTCACCGGCAACGTGATCTTCCCCTTCGGCTTGCTCCTTCCCGGGTTGATTCCTTGGAATGTGCCGGTCTCTTCGAGCTCGCTGTCAGGGACCTGGAGTTTCTGGAGCACAGCGGAGGAGATCAGGTTCAAGCCGAACCCACCGTCAACTAGCATCTTAGTGACCTTGAGGTTGCGGATAGTTGGTAAAACCAACATCAGCAAGCACCCGACCGCAGTTGTGCGATCAGGGTGGTCCTCAATATCAAAGATGATAGGCGTGCTGGACCATTTCACAAGCTTGCGTGACTCGACGGGTGGTTCTGCCGCATTGACTTCCCGCACCCACTGCTTGAGTTGGCGGTGTGAAGTATGCAGAGAAGCACCGCCGTCAACGCACAAGACCTCTGTGGCTTTCTGGAACTCCTGCTCACTGGTCTCGACATCATCCATGTCTTCGTCGTCGTCGTCATCTTCATCATTGTCGCGGCCGCGGGGAGGTCTGTCTCCTTGTCGCTGCTTGGCCTTGCCGCGGCGTCCTCCCCGGCCGGGGCGCTTCATGCCGGATCCTCCAACACCTCCTTGGGCTTTCTCCTTGTCGTGTCGCTTGTATTCGGCCTTTTGCAGCTCGACAAGCTGCTCGACCTTCTTGTAGCTCTGGAGGTCATGGCCCTTGGTGCGGTGGATCTTGCAGTACTGTTTGTTGGTGTCGTCCTGCTTGTCGGCGACCGCCACAGCCTGGCAGTTAGTGCATGCGGCAACCTCCTTGCCAGAGCTACCAGCTTTGGCTCTCTTGGCGCCACCTTCGTTGCCGGACTGCTCAACAACTAGCACATCTTTGCCTTTCTTCTTCCTGTTGTTCCGCCGCCAGTTTTTCTTTGCCGGGGCAGCATCCTCGCTGTCAGATCCTCCTGCTCCCATATTCTCTCCGAGGAGTTTCCTCCCTTCCTCAGCACGTGCACACTTGTCGGACAGGGCATACAGCTCACTGACGTCTCTGATCTTGCACATCGCCATCTCCTCCCGCATCCTGCGGTTACGCACGTTCTGATGGAACGCGCTGATGACCGCGGCAGGGTGGACATCCGGGATGTTGTGTTGTACACGGCTGAATCTCTGGATGAACTTGCGCAGGGGCTCTCCTTCCTTCTGGGCGAGCAGATAAAGGTCACTCTCCTGGCCATGAGGTTTGTGGCCGCCTGTAAAGGCACCGACAAACTGATGGCATAGGTCTGCCCAGGAAGATATGGAGTTGTCCGGCAAGTGCATGAGCCAGGACCTGACGTTGGGTTTGAGCACCAGCGGGAAGTAGTTGGCAAGGATCTTGTCATCCCGCCCCCCGGCAGCTTGCACCGCGATGGTGTAGATGCTGAGGACCTCCGACGGGTGCGACATGCCGTCGTACTTCTCGGGTACGTCTGGCTTGAAATTCTTCGTGCTGGGCCACTGGACTTGCCGCAGCTCATGGGTAAACGTAGGGCAACCTACTGCGTACGGCAGGTCGCCTGGTTCCCCTGGCGCATGCATGTCGACAGAGGGCCCAGCGCGCTGGTCTGATTGATGTCGCGCTTCTCTTCGGCGCTTGATGTGAGTACGGGCGTCTTCTTGCTGTCGTTCGTGAAGAACTTGGCGCTGATCGCGACGAGCTCGCGGATCTGATGACGCGGTGGAGTCGCTGTCGAGGTGGATCCGGCGAGTCGGCGATCTTGGCCTTCGGGACGGAGAGTGCATGGTGGTTGCACCCCCACTGGTCTTGTCGCCATCGGCTCATGCCTGGCTGACTCGCCGCGGCTGTGATGTACTCGGCTGCCGTGGAGTGTCGCCGTTGGAAAATCCGATGAGACTCTGAATGGTGGCCCTCCAGTTCTCGATCTTGTCCGTCGTTGGAGGGTAGTCTAGGAGCAGTTGAGCTCGCGCCAAAGCTTCCGCTGGAGTGGCGGGTAGCGGTGGCGAACGGTGTGAGGAGCGGGATATGCTCGGACTTCTAACTATGTTAGAAGGAGCAGTATCCCGTCCATGCGACCGTGCCTCGCTCGCGCCAGCATGTTGGCGCGCATGCTGGTCTTGAGCATTCTGGGATCCACCAGCTCGATCTGGGTCCAGCAAGCGTATGGTACCGTGAGTACCATGACGCTGCCGGTCCCGCGCCTCCTGAGATGGGCGCGGTGCATCTACGGACGCCCGGTCGTTGTGGGAGCCGGCTACGCTGCCGATGGGCAGCGCAGCCTTGTCCTTGGACCTGGCGGCACCGTGAGCTCCCTCATCGACGCCCGTTCTTCCGCCGGCGTCTACCCCACCAGCCGTTTGCTCCGGCGGTGGTGGGTTTGTCGCGGACGGAGCAGCCGCCTCCGAAGCCTTCTTCTTCGGCGGCATGTCGATGAAGATGATGAAGATCTAGCTCGTGTGAACGCCGGATCAGGTTCACAAAACCTTGACGCGCCCCCTACCTGGCACGCCAAAGATGTCGGGGAAACTGATCCACGAGCACCTATGGGGACCGGCGGACCGAGCCCCTCTCGGTTCGGCGGGGGCGGAGGTCGCATGAAGAGCAGATCGAGGCGAAGCACACGAGCAGTTTACCCAGGTTCGGGCCGCACGGATGCGTAAAACCCTACTCCTGCTTTGTGGTTTGTATTGAGTTCTTGCTCGGGAGCGCCGAGTGCTACAGTACACACCGGCAGCTAACGAGACCGAGCGTGAGTGTCCTTCTGTTCCTCTTTTTTCCCTCTACGTTGCACATGGGCCTCCTTTTATATGCTCAAGGGGTCACCGACAGGTGGCAACGTAGACAAGGGTAAAAATGGAAAGGTGTTGTGGTTGGTACAACTACCTGTACAGTGTATCATACCTAACCCTGACGGCAGGGGACAAGGGCATTAAATGCCCATCTGCGTCGCCCAAATAGTGCAAAAAGGGACCGTCAGGGACGCCACCGTTCGCCATGATAGTACTCTTGTCAGCACCGCTTGCCACCGCGTACCTCTGGCTGCACAGCCTCTCGCCACGTACGCCTGGAAGGGTCCCAGAGCGACACGTTGGTGGATGTGCTGGAGCGTGGGTACAGAGTGGTAGCTTGCCACGGCAAACGCCTTGCCGCGGTCATTGTCTTGTCGCGTCCGGGAGCTCGCCGCTCACCGGGCCTCGCCGGGACGCGTGGCGCGTCGCGGCAAGTTCCTTGAGATGTCTTGGTTGGCCTTCCGGCAAGCTCCTCTTGCCGGGGTCTTGTGCCTTGAGTGGCCTTCCCGGCAAGCTCCTCTTGCCGGGGCCTTGTCTCCTTGGCTTGAATACTTTGTTCTTGAATGGCTCCAAAGGAACCACGGAGGACCTTGGCAGTCACCCGGCAAGCCTTGCCGCGGGGTGCTGCGACTGCCCGTGCACAAGTTCGGGATACTAGGGTACCCCTACTCTAGTACACCGACACTAGGTTAGAAAATGTTCTTGATGACCCACTACCTATTGATGATAGCTTTCCCGATGAACAACTAAATGTCAGAAATGCTTCTCGTACTGCTCCATGGTATGCTGATTATGCTAATTACATTGTTGCTAAATTTATACCGCCTAGTTTCACATACCAGCAAAAGAAAAAGTTTTTCTATGATTTGAGGCATTACTTTTGGGATGACCCACATCTTTATAAATAAGGAGTAGATGGTGTTATTAGACGTTGTGTACCTAAGCATGAACAGGAACATATCCTATGCAAGTGTCACTCCGAGGCTTATGGAGGACACCACGCTGGAGATAGAACTGCACATAAGGTATTGCAATCCGGTTTTTATTGGCCTACTCTCTTCAAGGATGCCCGTAAGTTTGTCTTATCTTGTGATGAATGTCAAAGAATTGGTAATATTAGTAGACGTCAGGAAATGCCTATGAATTATTCACTTGTTATTGAACCATTTGATGTTTGGGGATTTGATTATATGGGACCGTTTCCTGCCTCTAATGGATATACACATATTTTAGTTGCTGTTGATTACGTTACTAAGTGGGTAGAAGCTATTCCAACTAGTAGTGCTGATCATGACACCTCTATTAAGATGCTTAAAGAAGTTATTTTTCCGAGGTTTGGAGTCCCTAGATATTTAATGACTAATGGTGGTTCACATTTTATTCATGGTGCCTTTCGTAAAATGCTTGCCAAGTATGATGTTAATCATAAAATTGCATCTCCTTATCACCCACAGTCTAATGGTCAAGTAGAATTAAGTAATAGAGAACACAAATTAATTTTGCAAAAGACTATTAATAGATCTAGAAAGAATTGGTCCAAGAAACTTGATGATGCATTATGGGCATATAGAACTGCATATAAATTGATGACAAACAATGGACTTGGCATACCACTTATTCTCATATAAAGGATCAAGAGAGATATAGCACAAACTTGGGAATGTCTTCAATGAACCACCGGTAACAACGGAAGAGAACTTGGAAAGAACGAATGAATTGATACGACAACAACGGAAGAGAATTCTTGAATGAACCACCGTAAGAATTGAAAATGGATGAAGAAAAGAGAACGAATCACCGGGAAGAATTAGCAAATGAACGAAGATGCTTGCTAGGATTTAGATACATGAGAACGAAGAGATCATGAACTGATTAGAGAATATTGAATGAAGCACCGGTAAGATTTGGAGAACGAGATCTGAAAGTTGAGAATGAATAATACTGAGATGATGGGTTTCGGAGGAAAGAAATGGGAACAACTCATGAAATGCTCCGGATGGGTGAAAAGAAATTCTCACAATCGAAAACAATTATGAGAGGATGGCATCAAGCTAGAACCATGAATCTTGAAGAGGATGGAGCAAAATTTAAGAGAAACTCTTCTTCTGTACCGCCCTCGATGCGGCTATATCTCCCACGTGTCGAAGCATGACTTAGAGGCATAACCGCATTGAAAGCAATGTCGCAAGTGAGGTAATCTTCACACAACCCATGTATTACATAAGGGAAAAAGATACATAGCTGGCTTACAATCGCCACTTCACACAAAACATGAATAAAGCATTACATCAAACAGATACAATGAAGGTCCGACTACGGAACCAAAATAAAAGAAGACTACCCCAAATGCTACACAGATCCCCGATCGACCCCGACTGGGCTCCACTACTGATCAACTGAAACGAAACAACACAATGAACAAGATCTTCATCAAGCTCCTCCTTGAGCTCGGGTGCGTCACCTGCACGGACTCATCGGCACCTGCAAACTGGTTTTGGAAGTATCTGGTGAGTCACGAGGACTCAGCAATCTCACACCCGCGAGATCAAGACTATTTAAGCTTAAAGGTAGGGTAAAAGGTATGAGGTGGAGCTGCAGCAAGCGACTAGCATATATGGTGGCTAACATACGCAAATGAGAGCGAGAAGAGAAGGCAAAAGCACGGTCGAACAACTATGATCAATAAGTGATCCTGAACTACTTACGTCAGACACAACTCCAACAACCGTGTTCACTTCCCGAACCCAGCCGAGAAGAGACCATCACGGTTACACACGCGGTTGGTGTATTTTAATTAAGATCAACTTCGGGTTTTCTACAACCGGACATTAACAAATTCCCATCTGCCCATAACCGCGGGCACGGCTTTCGAAAGTTCAAAAACCCTGCAGGGGTGTCCCAACTTAGCCCATGATAAGCTCTCGCGATCAACGAAGGATATTCCTTCTCCCCGGGAAGACCCGATCAGTCTCGGAATCCCGGCTACAAGACATTTCGACAGCAATAAAACAAGTCCAGCAAAACCGCCCGATGCGCCGACATCCTGATAGGAGCTGCACATATCTCGGTCTCAGGGCAACACCGGATGAGTCAAGCTACGAGTAAAACCAGCCCTCGATTTTCCCCGTGGTGGCCCCGCAGGTTGCTCGGTTCGAACCAACACTTAGACAAGCATTGGCCCGGGGGGGCTAAATAAAGATGACCCTCAGGTTGATCAGACCCAAGAGAAAGGGGTAGGTGGTAGGCAAATGGTAAAACCAATGTTGGGCCTGCTGGAAAAGTCTTATTCAAAGCGAACTGTCAAGGGGGTCCCATAAATCACCCGACCGCGTTAGGGACGCAAAATCCGGGAACATAACACCAATATGACGGAAACTAGGGCGGCAAGAGTGGAACAAAAACACCAGGCATAAGGCCGAGCCTTCCACCCTTTACCAAGTATATAGATGCATTAACTAAATAAGATATATTGTGATATCCCAACAAGTAAACATGTTCCAACAAAGAACAACATCTCCATGTTCCAACAAGGAACAAACTTCATCTTCACCTGCAACTAACAACGCTATAAGAGGGGCTGAGCAAAGCGGTAACATAGCCAATCAACGGTTTGCTAGGACAAGGTGGGTTAGAGGCTTGGTTTAACAATATGGGAGGCATGATAAGCAAGTGGTAGGTATCGCAGCATAGGCATAGCGAAAGAGCGAGCAATCTAGCAAGCAAAGATAGAAGTGATTTCGAGGGTATGGTCATCTTGCCTGAAATCCCGCAAGGAAGAGGAACGAGTCCATGAAGAAGACAAACGGACGAAGACGAACGGATCCTCACAAACGCGATGATAACGGAATCAACCCGAAGAAGCAACACCGGAAAGAAGCACACAACATAGTAAACAACCAGCACATGAATATGGCATGATGCACAATCAAGTATGATGCATGTCCGGTTTAAAGATGCATGGCAGGGCAAAGTGCAACAAACAACACTACAAATTAAGTGGAGCTGAATATGCAACGAGTTGCATATTGACAAAACACCACAACAATTAATTTAGTTCTCTCTTGTATATGTACCCAACAATATTAAATGTTGATTAACATGGCAAGGGGTGAAGCACAACAAAACTATCTATCTAGACAAGTTTAAATGAGGCCGGAAATAACAAACAACAATTCCGGAAAAACCTCATGAGCATATATTAGATTTGGTACTGATCTGATCTAACGCATATTTTAATGTTGTTAAACAGCAAAATAAAGTGCAACATGTTAAACTAGGCATTTTTCTACCCCATTTACATATAAAGTTTATTAAAATCCGAGTTACGGTTATTTAGTTATGAAATAAAGCATTTTAGCATGGCATTTATGCAAGTTTAAACAAACAGCATTTTAAACATTTTAATTGTTGTTATCATGATGCGGATGACATATGCAAGCTTTAAGCAATTTTATGAAAATGTTGACAAGAGCATTATGAAGCATTTGTCGTCGTGGCGGAAACGAAAAAGGGTGCCACGGCAGCGAATCCGAAAATGGTGCCACGGCAACATAACGGTTTTCGATACTCGATTGAGATACCGGTGCAAAAGGAAGCGTGCGGATGCGAGTTGGGCAAGATGGTGGGGTGATCCCGGATACCGGATTCCCACGAGACGATGGCATGGCAACGAGTGACAAATTGGACATGGTGAAAACGGTGCATCTCATTCAACACATGCATTCGTTCACGGATGACGACTCGGTGGTTATACCTTCGAAGCGTACAATCGGGACGGTGCTCGTACGGTGCAAAGTAGAGGAAGTAGACGTTCTCGGACGTAGAGGGAAGTAGTGGTTCACGCGACGATAGTGGTTCACGGTCTTGGCGGGTCATCATGTAGCCATACATGCCCGTCGTGGTACACCGTTCGTAGATGTTCGGGCGGCGGTAGTGGTTCACAGTGTCGAAGAGGTACTTGACGCATTCGGGGTCTTCGGGTTCGTAGTTGTACTTGGCATTTGAAGAGGTACTCTCGATCTTGGCGACGGTAGGCGAACTTGGTGGTCCTCTCGGCCTGGTACTTGGCGTCAAAGGATGAGCGGCGTCTGGTGAGGCAGAGGAAACGGCGCCTCCGGCGATTTGCCCATGAATCGGGACGAGGAGGCCATGGCCTCGGGCGCAGATGCAGGGGAGCACCGACGCAGGTGGAGGGGTTGATGGCGACGGGCGGCGAGGTCGGCTGCTGGTGGCGCTCATGGCCATGGGACGCGGAAGCCGAGGACGAGGCGCAGGGCGGTCCGGGCGCAGCGACGGTCGCCGGAGATGAGGACGCGGGGCGGCGGCCTGCTGTATCCGGCGGAGATGCTCGAGCAGAGGCGCACGCGAAGGAGAGGAAGAGGGGGCCGGCGCTGGGAGGAGCGACGCTGAGGGAATCGGGCGCGGGGCTCCTCCCCTGGCTCGAGGTCGCGCGCGGGGTGGCTCTCATGGCGGTCGCCGACGGCGGCGGGTCTCGGCGCGAGGTTGCAAGGAACGGAGGACGGAGAAGCTTGGCGCGACGGCGAGGAACTTGGCGGACGGCGGCGAGGCAGAGATGGCTCGGGCGAGGGGATGCGGGCGTGTGGCGGCGTCGCACAGGGAGAGAGAGAGAGAGAGAGAGAGAGAGAGAGAGAGAGAGAGAGAGAGAGGAGGGGGGAAAGGGATCGAGCGATGGGAGCTGCGGGTGCGGGTGCCTGGCGGCGCTGTGGGAGGAGAACGAAGGAGAGGGGGGTTCGGGCCTAGGGTTAGGAAGCAGGGGCGCGGCTGGGCCTTGGGAGGCCGGCCCAGTGAAGAGGAAAATGGCCAGAGGCCTGGTGGGCTGGCAGAGGCCTAGCTGGGTCTCTCCCTTCTCTTCTTTAGCTATTAAGCAGAAAAGAAATAAGAGGAAAGAAAAAGAAAGAGAGGGTTAGGGAAAGAATTTCAGAACAAAGACAACTTTTCTGGACTCATAAAAATGAGCTTGTTCCAAGAAAAATAGAAGTGAGCATGATTGCAAGATTTAAATTCAAATTCATTTGAATTTAATTCAAATGGTTTGAATAGGAAGTGAGGGTTGGAAAGGTCCAAAAATGTTGATCATTTAGGAAGAGCTCCGGAAAATGATGAAAGAAATTATGGGCAAGGTTAGAGGCCAAGAATTGATATAACAAAGGCATTGGGATTTTGCAAGTGTGTTATGGTTAATTCCAAATAAATGGAATATTTATTATAGCTCTCTAAATATCGAGAGGATAAGTTTTAAAGAGAATCACCATGTGAATTCCCTCGATTTAAATGGATCAAAGATCCATATGGTTTATTTAGGAGAGTTATAAAAAAATTAATGATATGATGGCATGATGACATGATGCAATGCAAGAGATGGCATGACGAAAGCAACGAACAGCACAAAACACATGACGAAACCCGGAATCCATGGAAGGCATCTGAAGCTCCGGTCTTGGGGCGTTACAACACTCCACCACTGCGAGAGGATCTCGTCCCGAGATCTAGAATGGCACCGGAGGGGAAAATGGAAGAGGAAGAGGTAAAACAAAGTTGCTTCTTTGGCAAACGAGTGAAACCAACGAACCTTGAGAGGTTGAGCAAAATGAAAGAACGAAAACAACGAAGATGAACAAAGATGAAAACACTCTGTTAGAAAAGATGAACGTTGGATATGACGAGAACCCAGAGGTTAAGTGACAAAATAGATGTTGAAACCACTCTGGTTAAAACACGATAGAGAAGGAATAAGAATGATATGATTTGGGCAGCACTCCGACTGAAAAGAGAAGAAAAACTTGATGAGATGAAAAGATATTGAAGAGATGATACAACACTCCGGTTAAAACGAGATGTACAAAGAACGATAATGATCAATTACGATAACGCTCTGGTTGGAAAATGGAAGGGATCGAATATGAACTTGGGAAGATGGGATGATACTTGATGAAATCGACAACACACTGCCTCGAAAACAATTATAAGAATGACACAAGGGGTAAGAATGATTCCAAACAGCACTCCGGTTGAGAAGAGAGGATAAACTTGATAAGATGATAGAACTTGAATGAAGGACACGACACTCCGGTTAAAATGGATAATGCAAGAAAAAGGACACGATCCTCACAATTTGAGAAGAAGAGTGAAGGGAGCAACATCACAATGCCTCCGGAAGAAGAAATAGAAGATAGATCATTGGAATAAAGAATGGAGAAGAAAATGTGCCAGAAATGATCTTGGAGAACACCCTTCCAAGAAGGTTAGAACGGAGTTGTTGGAAAAACAACAACGAAACGAATAAGCTTGATGTGGACTTATGGGAGACATCCCAAAATTATGAGGTGATAACCTGCCACTAACGAAAACCAACGATTGGATTGATATCACCAAGGAGACGAGAGACTTATTTCACCGGGAGGATAAATGAAGAACTTGGATCATTTATAAGCACCATAAATAGCAACAATCCTTAAAGAAAGCTTTAGGTGAAATATAACCGAAGATAACTCCAATGACGAGATTGATGGATTTAAATATCTCATTCTTGGCAACATGTGAATCATGAGACATGAACTCAAATTATCGAAAAAGACATAATACCACCTCGAATGATACGGTTCGAAAGAATTGCACTTTAAAATGCAAGATAAGGAATGCTTGAGCTCGTCCGAGAAGAATCTTGAAGAACGTTTCGAACCTGAATTAATCCTTTAGGAACCACCATGAAGAAACTTCATGAAGAACTCCGGTAAACAAAAGGATGATAAAAGAAAGAGAAGTTGAAAACACAAGGTGAAACCTTGCAATGATGAGATGGATCTCCGTGGTGATATAATTGCGAGAGCTTGGAACTCTGAGGAAGACAAGATGAAACAATTGAAATCAAGAATTTTGACGAATCTCCGGAATAGGGAATAGAATTTACTCGATGAAAAAGAATAAGAATTACATTATGCTTATCCTTCACCAATTAAATTGATGACAAACAATGGATTTGGCATACTACTTATTCCCATAGAAAAGATTAAGATAGATATGGCGCAAACTTCAGACGGTAATGAGGGAACCACCGGTAGGATTGAAACAACGAATAGATTGATATGATAACAAAGAAAGAGAACTCTTGAACGAACCACCGTAAGAATTGAAAATGAACGAAGAAAAGATAAGAAACACCGGTAAGAATTAGAAAACGAATAAAGATACTTGACAGAATTTTGATACGTGAGAACGAAGAGATCATGAACTGATTAGAGTATATTTGAACGATGCACCGGTAAGATTTGGAGAACGATAGACGAAGCTGAGAATGAATAATTCTGAGATGATGGGCTCCGAAGAATCAAACTGAAAAGACTCCTGAAATGCTCCGGATGGTTGAAAAGAATTCTCACAATCGAAAACAATTATGAGAGGGTGGCATCAAGCTAGAATCAAGAATCTTGAAGGGAATGGACCAAGATTTAAGAGAAACTCTTCTTCGGTCTTCAAATGTTGAGAACTATGATGAGAAACACCACCAAGAATTAGTTGAGACACTCCGGAATGAAAATTGGAAAAGTTGAACCAACGATGAAAGAATTTGAAGCGATCTTGGAGAAGGACATTTGACTGATGATAATTCATTCTTACGTCAAACTTTGAAAAAAAAATTGGGAATAGCTTCGGGATGATTAGAAGAGTCAGGTAAGATCCTGGGAAAAAAAACCTGTGGGTTAGGGCCCACTCAAAAGAAACACCGTTGAACGATTACTGGAAAGGAGAGATTGCACCGGTTGAATTAAATGGCTTGAATGAGATAGCATCCTCAAAAGAAATTGAGTGAATTGAGAATAGAAACTTGAATCTTCTGAGATATCTTCATCACTCCGGAACAAATGAATAGTGAGAGGTGAAAGATTAAGAGATACACCAGCATTAGAAAACATTAGAAACGAGGAAAAGATATGATCAACAAAGCTTGAATTGAATCAACCGGAGAAGAAAAGAATGACGAATGATGAACTTGAAGCTCCGTTAGAATCTTCATGATAAACACCGGATAAGAACATTGAAGGAAAGAATGAAGAAACTTCCATCAATAAGGATACATGATTTTGAAATCTGAGTCCTTGAAGGAATAAGGGTGGGAGGGCGGGAAAAACAAAGACAACTTGGAACAGATGAAGCAAACACCGTTGAGAAGAACTGATACTTGATCTTGCGAATGTTGAAGTGATCGGATCCACTTGAAGAGAGACACACCGGTTAGAAAAGAATTGGCATGATAAACTCGATGATCAAGAAGGATTGGTATCCACATAGGAATATGAGAACACCATTTAGGAAAGGTATGGATTCAACATTTGACTTCGAAGCAACTCGAATACCACAAACCAAAACAAAACAAAGGATTGGCTTGCAAAATAAGACGGAAACAAACATATGATAGATCCCATATCGTATCATGTGTCTGTTGGAAAGATATCCTACGAGATACTTGAATTCCCACTTATAAACTCCCGAAACTTTCTGGTTATGCAATCAGGTGTTGGGGATACAGGGGAAGCATAATATCTCACCCAAACTAGCAAATCCTACAACCAGCTGTATCCATCCTTCAACACATAACCAAGAAATCTTCGGAAATCATCTACCTCAACCTTCGAAAACACATCCGTTATACAAGTCATGGCAATACTCCTGCACTCGCCACAGTACTGGGCTATCAGGGTTATCTCACCAACAACTGTACAAAAGAGATTTTCGATGTCGGCGTACTAAACTCAGGTATTCCAAAACCGCAACGATAAGATTATGACGACAACACCTCGGAGCTCAACTCCCCGGGACACTGCCACAACCCCTAAATGTCAGGAGGCAACCAAGACAATGTTGTCATCATAAAACCATCGGAACGATTCTAATATACCCGCGTGATCCTAAAAAAAATTCTAGTGAAATTTGAGAAGAGAAGAGTCAAAACTCTACGTCAGGAAGCCTTACTAGAAGGTCGAAGGGACTGGGGAGTAAAAAGAATTCCTAATCTCTCCGATATATAATTCCTAAATGACTCAAAACATTTTTCTAGACACAACTCGGCCACTAAAGACGATCAATCAGTGGGGGCTCCTAAGGTCGGGGAAGGCTCTGATTACCAACTTGTACCGCCCTCGATGCGGCTATATCTCCCACGTGTCAAAGCACGACTTAGAGGCATAACCGCATTGAAAGCAATGTCGCAAGTGAGGTAATCTTCACACAACCCATGTATTACATAAGGGAAAAAGATACATAGCTGGCTTACAATCGCCACTTCACACAAAACATGAATAAAGCATTACATCAAACAGATACAATGAAGGTCCGACTACGGAACCAAAATAAAAGAAGACTACCCCAAATGCTACACAGATCCCCGATCGACCCCGACTGGGCTCCACTACTGATCAACTGAAACGAAACAACACAATGAACAAGATCTTCATCAAGCTCCTCCTTGAGCTCGGGTGCGTCACCTGCACGGACTCATCGGCACCTGCAAACTGGTTTTGGAAGTATCTGGTGAGTCACGAGGACTCAGCAATCTCACACCCGCGAGATCAAGACTATTTAAGCTTAAAGGTAGGGTAAAAGGTATGAGGTGGAGCTACAGCAAGCGACTAGCATATATGGTGGCTAACATACGCAAATGAGAGCGAGAAGAGAAGGCAAAAGCACGGTCGAACAACTATGATCAATAAGTGATCCTGAACTACTTACGTCAGACACAACTCCAACAACCGTGTTCACTTCCCGGACCCAGCCGAGAAGAGACCATCACGGTTACACACGCGGTTGGTGTATTTTAATTAAGATTAACTTCGGGTTTTCTACAACCGGACATTAACAAATTCCCATCTGCCCATAACTGCGGGCACGGCTTTCGAAAGTTCAAAAACCCTGCAGGGGTGTCCCAACTTAGTCCATGATAAGCTCTCGCGATCAACGAAGGATATTCCTTCTCCCCGGGAAGACCCGATCAGTCTCGGAATCCCGGCTACAAGACATTTCGACAGCAATAAAACAAGTCCAGCAAAACCGCCCGATGCGCCGACATCCTGATAGGAGCTGCACATATCTCGGTCTCAGGGCAACACCGGATGAGTCAAGCTACGAGTAAAACCAGCCCTCGAGTTTCCCCGTGGTGGCCCCGCAGGTTGCTCGGTTCGAACCAACACTTAGACAAGCATTGGCCCGGGGGGCTAAATAAAGATGACCCTCAGGTTGATCAGACCCAAGAGAAAGGGGTAGGTGGTAGGCAAATGGTAAAACCAATGTTGGGCCTGCTGGAAAAGTCTTATTCAAAGCGAACTGTCAAGGGGGTCCCATAAATCACCCGACCGCGTTAGGGACGCAAAATCCGAGAACATAACACGGATATGACGGAAACTAGGGCGGCAAGAGTGGAACAAAAACACCAGGCATAAGGCCGAGCCTTCCACCCTTTACCAAGTATATAGATGCATTAATTAAATAAGATATATTGTGATATCCCAACAAGTAAACATGTTCCAACAAAGAACAACATCTCCATGTTCCAACAAGGAACAAACTTCATCTTCACCTGCAACTAACAACGCTATAAGAGGGGCTGAGCAAAGCGGTAACATAGCCAATCAACGGTTTGCTAGGACAAGGTGGGTTAGAGGCTTGGTTTAACAATATGGGAGGCATGATAAGCAAGTGGTAGGTATCGCAGCATAGGCATAGCGAAAGAGCGAGCAATCTAGCAAGCAAAGATAGAAGTGATTTCGAGGGTATGGTCATCTTTCCTGAAATCCCGCAAGGAAGAGGAACGAGTCCATGAAGAAGACAAACGGACGAAGACGAACGGATCCTCACAAACGCGATGATAACGGAATCAACCCGAAGAAGCAACACCGGAAAGAAGCACACAACATAGTAAACAACCAGCACATGAATATGGCATGATGCACAATCAAGTATGATGCATGTCCGGTTTAAAGATGCATGGCAGGGCAAAGTGCAACAAACAACACTACAAATTAAGTGGAGCTCAATATGCAACGAGTTGCATATTGACAAAACACCACAACAATTAATTTAGTTCTCTCTTGTATATGTACCCAACAATATTAAATGTTGATTCACATGGCAAGGGGTGAAGCACAACAAAACTATCTATCTAGACAAGTTTAAATGAGGCCGAAAATAACAAACAACAATTCCGGAAAAACCTCATGAGCATATATTAGATTTGGTACTGATCTGATCTAACGCATATTTTAATGTTGTTAAACAGCAAAATAAAGTGCAACATGTTAAACTAGGCATTTTTCTACCCCATTTACATATAAAGTTTATTAAAATCCGAGTTACGGTTATTTAGTTATGAAATAAAGCATTTTAGCATGGCATTTATGCAAGTTTAAACAAACAGCATTTTAAACATTTTAATTGTTGTTATCATGATGCGGATGACATATGCAAGCTTTAAGCAATTTTATGAAAATGTTGACAAGAGCATTATGAAGCATTTGTCGTCGTGGCGGAAACGAAAAAGGGTGCCACGGCAGCGAATCCGAAAATGGTGCCACGGCAACATAACGGTTTCCGATACTCGATTGAGATACCGGTGCAAAAGGAAGCGTGCGGATGCGAGTTGGGAAAGATGGTGGGGTGATCCCGGATACCGGGTTCCCACGAGACGATGGCATGGCAATGAGTGACAAATTGGACATGGTGAAAACGGTGCATCTCATTCAACACATGCATTCGTTCACGGATGACGACTCGGTGGTTATACCTTCGAAGCGTACAATCGGGACGGTGCTCGTACGGTGCAAAGTAGAGGAAGTAGACGTTCTCGGACATCGAGGGAAGTAGTGGTTCACGCGACGATAGTGGTTCACGGTCTTGGCGGGTCATCATGTAGCCGTACATGCCCGTCGTGGTACACCGTTCGTAGATGTTCGGGCGGCGGTAGTGGTTCACAGTGTCGAAGAGGTACTTGACGCATTCGGGGTCTTCGGGTTCGTAGTTGTACTTGGCGTTTGAAGAGGTACTCTCGATCTTGGCGACGGTAGGCGAACTTGGTGGTCCTCTCGGCCTGGTACTTGGCGTCAAAGGATGAGCGGCGTCTGGTGAGGCAGAGGAAACGGCGCCTCCGGCGATTTGCCCATGAATCGGGACGAGGAGGCCATGGCCTCGGGCGCAGATGCAGGGGAGCACCGACGCAAGTGGAGGGGTTGATGGAGACGGGCGGCGAGGTCGGCCGCTGGTGGCGCTCATGGCCATGGGACGCGGAAGCCGAGGACGAGGCGCAGGGCGGTCCGGGCGTAGCGACGGTCACCGGAGACGAGGACGCGGGGCGGCGGCCTGCTGTATCCGGCGGAAATGCTCGAGCAGAGGCGCACGCGAAGGAGAGGAAGAGGGGGCCGGCGCTGGGAGGAGCGACGCTGAGGGAATCGGGCGCGGGGCTCCTCCCCTGGCTCGAGGTCGCGCGCGGGGTGGCTCTCATGGCAGTCGCCGACGGCGGCGGGTCTCGGCGCGAGGTTGCAAGGAACGGAGGACGGAGAAGCTTGGCGCGACGGCGAGGAACTTGGAGGACGGCGGCGAGGCAGAGATGGCTCGGGCGAGGGGATGCGGGCGTGTGGCGGCGTCGCACAGGGGGAGAGAGAGAGAGAGAGAGAGAGAGAGAGAGAGAGAGAGAGAGAGGAGGGGGAAAGGGATCGAGCGATGGGAGATGCGGGTGCGGGTGCCTGGCGGCGCTGTGGGAGGAGAACGAAGGAGAGGGGGGTTCGGGCGTAGGGTTAGGAAGCAGGGGCGCGGCTGGGCCTTGGGAGGCCGGCCCAGTGAAGAGGAAAATGGCCAGAGGCCTGGTGGGCTGGCAGAGGCCTAGCTGGGTCTCTCCCTTCTCTTCTTTAGCTATTAAGCAGAAAAGAAATAAGAGGAAAGAAAAAGAAAGAGAGGGTTAGGGAAAGAATTTCAGAACAAAGACAACTTTTCTGGACTCATAAAAATGAGCTTGTTCCAAGAAAAATAGAAGTGAGCATGATTGCAAGATTTAAATTCAAATTCATTTGAATTTAATTCAAATGGTTTGAATAGGAAGTGAGGGTTGGAAAGGTCCAAAAATGTTGATCATTTAGGAAGAGCTCCGGAAAATGATGAAAGAAATTATGGGCAAGGTTAGAGGCCAAGAATTGAGATAACAAAGGCATTGGGATTTTGCAAGTGTGTTATGGTTAATTCCAAATAAATGGAATATTTATTATAGCTCTCTAAATATCGAGAGGATAAGTTTTAAAGAGAATCACCATGTGAATTCCCTCGATTTAAATGGATCAAAGATCCATATGGTTTATTTAGGAGAGTTATAAAAAAATTAATGATATGATGGCATGATGACATGATGCAATGCAAGAGATGGCATGACGAAAGCAACGAACAGCACAAAACACATGACGAAACCCGGAATCCATGGAAGGCATCTGAAGCTCCGGTCTTGGGGCGTTACATCTTCGGTCTTCAAATGTTGAGAATGACGACGAAAAACACCACCATGAATTGTTGAGGCACTCCGGAATGAAAATTGGAAAGGTTGAACCAACGATGAAAAGAATTTAAAAGCGATCTTGGAGAAGGAATATGACTGATGAAAATTCATTCTTACGTCAAAGTTTGAAAAGAATTTTAGAAGCTCCGGGAAAATTAGAAGAGTCAGGTAAGATCCTGGGAAAAGACCTGTGGGTTAGGGCCCACTCAAAAGAAACACCGTTGAAGTGATTTAAAAGAGAGATAGCACCGGTTGAATTAAATGGCTTGAATGAGATAGCATCCTCAAAAGAACTTGAGTGAATTGAGAATGGAAACTTGAATCTTCTGGGATATCTTTAGCACTCCAGAACAATTGAATAGCGAGAGGTGAATGATTAAGAGGTGCACCGGTACAAGAAAACATTTGGAACGAGGAAAAGATATGATCCATAAAGCTTGAATTGGAACCACCGGAGAAGAAAAGAATGACGAATGACGAACTTGAAACTCCTGACCATCTTCATGATAATCACCGGATAAGAACATTGAAGGAAAGAATGAAGAAACTTCCCATCAATAAAAAGATTACTTGATTACGAAATCTGAGTCCGTAAAGAAAGAGGGTGGGAGGGCGGGAAAAACAAAGACCATTTGGGACGGTTGAAACAAGCAACGTTGGGAAAACTGAGAGGTGATCTTGTGAATGTTGGAATGATCGGATTTACTTGGAGAGAAGCACACCGGTTGAAAAAGGATTGACATGACAACCTCAATGATCAAGAAGGATTAGTATCCCCATAGAAAAAATGAGAACATCGTTTAGGAAAGGTATGGATTCAACATTTGACTTCGAAGCAACTCGACTACCACAAAACAAAACAAAAACAAAGGATCTGGCTTGCAGAATAAGCCGGAAACAAACATATGATAGATCCCATATCGTATCATGTGTCTGTTGGAAAGAATTCCTGCGTGATACTTGAATTCCCAATTATAAACTCCCGAAACTTTCTGGTTATGCAATCAGGTGTTGGGGATACAGGGGACACAAAATATATCACCCAAACTAACAATACCTAGATCCAGCTGTATCCATCCTTCAACACATAACCAAGAAACCTTCGGAAATCGTCTACCTCAACCTTCGAAAAGCATCCGTTATACAAGTCATGGCAATACTCCCGCACTCGCCTCAGTACTGGGCTATCAGGGTTATCTCACCAACAACTGTACAAAAGAGATTTTCGATGTCGCGTACTAAACTCAGGTATTCCAGAACCGCAACGATAAAATTATGACGACAACACCTCGGAGCTCAACTCCCCGGGACACTGCCACAACCCCTAAATGTCAGGAGGCAACCAAGACAATGTTGTCATCATAAAACCATCGGAACGATTATAAGATACCCGCGTGATCCTAAAAAAAATTTAGTGAAAATTTGAGAAGAGAAGAGTCAAAACTCTACGTCAGGATGCCTTTCCAGCGCGATGAGGAGACTGGGAAGTAAAAAGAATTCCTAAACTCTCCGATATATATAATCCTAAATGACTCAAAACATTTTTCTAGACACAACTCGGCCGCTAAAACAATCAATCAGTGGGGGCTCCTAAGGTCGGGGAAGGCTCTGATTACCAACTTGTAACGCCCTCGATGCGGCTATATCTCCCACGTGTCGAAGCACGACTTGGAGGCATAACCGCATTGAAAGCAATGTCGCAAGTGAGGTAATCTTCACACAACCCATGTAATACATAAGGGAAAGAGATACATAGTTGGCTTACAATCGCCACTTCACACAATTACATGAATAAAACATTACATCATACAGATACAATCAGGGCCCGACTACGGAGCCAAAATAAAAGAAGAAACCCCAAAAGCGACAAAGGTCCACGATCGACCCCAACTGGGCTCCACTACTGATCGACTAGAACGAAACAACACAAAGAACAAGGTCTTCATCGAGCTCCTCCTGAGCCTGGTTGCGTCATCTGCTTGGTCTCAACGGCACCTGCAAGCTGGTTTGGAAGTATCTGGTGAGTCACGAGGACTCAGCAATCTCACACCCGCGAGATCAAGACTATTTAAGCTTATAGGTAGGGGTAAAAGGTATGAGGTGGAGCTGCAGCAAGCGACTAGCATATATGGTGGCTAACATACGCAAATGAGAGCGAGAAGAGAAGGCAAAGCACGGTCGAGCAACTATGATCAAGAAGTGATCCTGAAACTACTTACGTCAAGCATAACTCCAACAACCGTGTTCACTTCCCGGACTCCGCCGAGAAGAGACCATCACGGTTACACACGCGGTTGGTGTATTTTAATTAAGATCAACTTAGGGTTTTCTACAACCGGACATTAACAAATTCCCATCTGCCACATAACCGCGGGCACGGCTTTCGAAAGTTCAAACCCTGCAGGGGTGTCCCAACTTAGCCCATTATAAGCTCTCGCGATCAACGAAGGATATTCCTTCTCCCCAGGAAGACCCGATCAGTCTCGGAATCCCGGCTACAAGAAATTTCGACAGTAATAAAACAAGTCCAGCAAAGCCGCCCGATGCGCCGACAATCCTGATAGGAGCTGCACATATCTCGGTCTCAGGGCAACACCGGATGAGATAGGCTACGAGTAAAACCAGGCCTCGAGTTTCCCCGCGGTGGCCCCGCAGGCAGCTCGGTTCGGACCAACACTTAGACAAGCATTGGCCCGGGGGGGGGGCTAAATAAAGATGACCCTCAGGCTGATCAGGCCCAAGGGAAAGGGATAGGTGGTAGGCAAATGGAAAAGGCAATGTTGGGCCTTGCTGGAAAAGTCTTATTCAAAGCGAACTGTCAAGGGGGTCCCATAAATCACCCGACCGCGTTAGGGACGCAAAAATCCGGGAACATAACACCGAATGACGGAAACTAGGGCGGCAAGAGTGGAACAAAACACCAGGCATAAGGCCGAGCCTTCCACCCTTTACCAAGTATATAGATGCATTAATAATATAGGAGAATATTGTGATATCCCAACAAGTAACATGTTCCAACAAAGAACAACATCTCCATGTTCCAACAAGGAACAAACTTCATCTTCACCTGCAACTAACAACGCTATAAGAGGGGCTGAGCAAAGCGGTAACATAGCCAAACAACGGTTTGCTAGGACAAGGTGGGTTAGAGGCTGGGTTTAACAATATGGGAGGCATGACAAGCAAGTGGTAGGTATCGCAGCATAGGCATAGCAAAAGAGCGAGCATCTAGCAAGCAAAGATAGAAGTGATTTCGAGGGTATGGTCATCTTGCCTGAGATCCCGCAAGGAAGAAGAACGAGTCCATGAAGAAGACAAACGGACGTAGTCGAACGAATCCTCACAACTCCAGAACGAAACCGAAGCTAACGAGAGAAACAACCCGGAAAGAAACAAACAACATAATAAACAACCATCACATAAACATGGCATGATGCACAATCAAGTATGATGCATGTCGAGTTTAATGAGGCATGGCATGGCAAAATGCAACAAACAACGCTACAAATTAAGTGGAGCTCAATATGCAACGGGTTGCATATTGGAGAAACACCACATCAATTATTTAGTTCTCTCTCGTTTATGTACCCAACAATATTAAATGTGGTTAAGCATGGCAAGAGGTGAAGCATAATTAAACTAACTATTTAGGCAAGTTTAAATGAGGCCGGAAATAACGAACAACAATTCCGGAAAATCCTCGTATGCATACTTCGAATTTGGTACTGTTCTGCCTAAAACCATATTTTATTATTATTAAACAGGAAAATAAAGTGCAACATGTTAATCTATGCATTTTTCTACCCCATTTACATATAAAGTTTATTAAATTCCGAGTTACGGTTATTTAGTTATGAATTAAACCATTTTACCATGGCATTTAGCAAAATAAATGCGAACAACAATTTTAAGCATTTTAAATGTTGTTATCATGATGCGGATGACTATTTCAAGTTTTATGCAATTTTATGAAAATGTTAGCATGAGCATATTATGAGGCATTTGGTCACCCTGGCGGAACGAAAGGGGTGCCACGGCAACGAATCCGAAAATGGTGCCACGGCAACATATCGGTTTCCGGTACTCAATTGAGATACCGGTGCAAAAGGAAACATGGCGAGAGCGTGTCATGCAAGGATGGTGGGGAGATCCCGAATACCGGGTTCCCACGGGACGACGGCATGGCAAACGAGTCGGAACGTGCAAGAGACAATTCAGACACGGTAAAAACGGTGCATCTCATACAACATGCATTCGTTCTCCGAAGGTCGTCTCGGCAGTTATACCTTCGAAGCGAGCGTTTTCGGAGCGGAACGGGTCGGTACATAGTAGAGGAAGTAGACGTTCTCGGGACGGTCGTCGTGGAAGTAGTTGTACACGTTCGTAGATGTTCGGGTCCACAGGGTCTTCGAGGTCGACGGTAGTGATACACACATCGTCGCGGAAATAGTGGTTCACGTTTCGAAGAGGTACTTGACGAATCCGATGGCTTCAGGGTCGACGGCAGTGGAACTTGGTGCTTGCGCTGCATGGGTCCTCGGCGACGGTAGTGGTACACGCATGTAGACGAACTTGATGAAGCCCACAGCGGCGGTAGAGGTACACTTGGCGGTCTTGGCCTACATGTTCTGAATGCATTCGGGGACGTCTCAGCCGTTCCACGTAGAGGCCGTGTAGGCGAACTTGTTGGTCTTGATGACCCGAAACGAAGCAACACCAGGGGCCTCGGGTGGCCAGCAGCAAGGAGGCGATGGTGGTGGCCAGCGGCAGCACGGGGACGGCTCGGGTGCGGGACGAGGAAGGGAGACGCGAGGACGCAGCGGTTCGACGGGGCGGCGCGGTGCAGAGGCGAAGCAGGGTCGAGGCAGGGGAGATGCGGAGGAGCTCGGCATCCATGGCGGCATCCATGGCGGGGAGGCAGAGGCGGCACCGTTTGTGGTCGAGCGAGGAGGTCGCTCCAGAGGAAGAATCAGGCCGCCGGCGACATGGATGACGTCGGGCTCGAGCTCGGCCTTGACGACGGTGACGGCAGGGAGGATGACAGAGGGAGGCGCAGGTGGCGGGAGTGGGCGGCCGGTGCTCGAGGAGGCGGGTCCAAGTCCAAGGTCGCCGGATCTGACGAAGAACATGGCCGGAGCGGCGGTGTGGCTCGCCGTTGACGAGGAAGATGCAAGGCGCCGGACTCGCAGCAGGGGCTGCCAGAGGTTGGGGGCTCAGCGGCGGCGGCCATCACCGGAGGCGCCGGTGGAAGGAGGAGCTGAGGACGGGGAGGGCGACGGGAACTGGAGGAGGACGAGCGAGGGGATCGGGCGCAGGGGCTCTCGCCCCTCTCTGGCGGCGCGAGCGGGGGAACGAGGGAGCGAGCGAGAGGGAGAGGGTGAGGTCGAGGGGGTCGGGCTAGGGTTAACAGGCACCGGCTGGGCTGCGGATGGGCCTAGAGGCCGGCCCGGTAGAGAAGGAAGTGGCCAGAGGCCTGGCTGGGCTCTCTTCTCCTCTCTCTCTTATTTCTTTTAAAAGAAAAAGTATTAGAGAGAAGAAAAGGAAGAGAGGGTTAGGAAAAGAATTTGGGCACGCGGATAATTTTCACGAACTCCTAAAAAGGGGCTTGATCCAAGAAAATAGAAGTTGGCGCGAAAGCAAGATTTAAATTCAAACCCATTTGAATTTAATTCAAATGGTTTGAACTAGGACAAGGTTTAGGAAAGGCCAAAAATGTTGAGATGTTTAAATGGAGCTCCGGAAAATGATGAAGAAATTATGGGCAAGGTTGGAGACCAAGAGTTGAGATCACAAAGGCATGGGATATATTTGCAAGTGTGTTATGGTTAATTCCAAATAAATGGAATAATTAATATAGCTCCTTAAAATATTGGGAGGATATGTTATAAAGAGAATTCACCATGTGAATTCCCTCGATTTAAATAGATCAAAAGATCTATGCAATTTATTTAGTTGAGGTTTTAAAAATTAAATGACATGCTGGCATGATGACATGATGCAATGCAAGAGATGCAAAGAGAAGAGATGCAAGACATGAAAAAAAATGCAAAACAAAAACAAAACCCAACCACGAAGGAAAAATCATATTGCACCTCCGGAAAAGGCAAGAGTTGGAGTTACGAATATGGAAAGTTGCATCCGGGGCGTTACATGTCGTGGGGTAACGAAGAAGAGGTGATCGGACTGAAGACATGCATCCAGTCCCTGGTAAACAAGCCAATAAGGCTTGTCAATATAGTCCAGGTCATGCTCGTTCGTCTGATCCTCCCGTGCCAACAACGGGACTTCAATTTGTGGGAGTTCGACCCGGCGCAGCACCAAACCCTTAACCGGCTCTTCGACACGACGTATGAAGACGTCTGGAAGGTGCTGATCAAAGGCGCCGAGGCCCCAACATCCGCTTCCGAGGATCGCGGATACAGCACGCAGCGTCACGCTAGCGCGGTGAGCTATCTTTACCTTTGACAGGATATTAAGCTCTTTTTATTTTTTCATAGTTTGACTCTATGCGGGATCTAAACTCCCTTATCTTTAACAGGCTTGGCAGGCGATATCCGGACCAATTAACTGTCCGGCTCCCTTGCCCGAAGACTGAGCCCCCGCGCTCCTAGTGAAGCTGCTGGCTCCGGCACCTTATGTGGTGCCGGAGAAGAAAGTCAAGAAGAAGAAGACCACTGGGACTCGAAAGAGTGCCCGTAACGTGGTGGTGTCGGACTTGTCGTCTGGTGAGTCCGAGACGCTCTCCTCTCGTGAAAACGAGGAGGAGGAAGAAGAAAGCTCTCCCCCCCCCAGCAGAGGGAGGAGAGAAGGAGAAGGCCGCCCCAGCAGGGGGGCGAGGGGTCTAGGAAAAGGAAGACCCCTCCGCTGGACTACTCCCATGACGTCGAAGAGAGCGAAGAGGAGTGGCCGAACAGGGCCAAGCGTCCGGCGAAATCATAAGTTCGGATATCAGAGTAACTCATGATGTTCCTTTGTTCCACAACTTTCCCTAATGTCGTATGTAATTATGCAGCCCGCCCCAGACCGAATACAGCGAATCGTTGGGCGGGTCCCTGGACTCATCGGACGTGAACTCCGTTCCGCTCGCTGTCTCCCCCCGAACCGTGGACGACGCCGAAGTGGCGTCGCGACAAGCTCCGGGGCGGGAGGAGGTGGTCCTGGAGGAGCCGCAAGGCAACCTCCCGGACTCCAGGAGTGAAGGGGACAAGACCCCCCAGGGCTCCAAGTCCGGCTTTGAGCCGGACGCCGTGCCGGAATCTTCAAAGGTTCCGGACCGCGGTAGGCGAACTCCTTCCAAGAGGAGCAAGCCTTCTGAGCCAGCGGCCTCCGTCCAACCGGAGGCACTGGACGATCTGCTGGAGGTGCTTGACGGCGCCTCCATCGACGAGGCACTGTACTATTATGAGTACGGTGATCCAGAGGGTTCAGTCCGCCAAGAGCGGACTGACTGAAGCTTGCGCTAGCCTTCTGACAGGCTTCAAGGTAAGTAAAAATATGTCAAAATGTTACCACATAGATAGTAGCCCCTGATGCTTTGTTTGGCGTTCGGAAAGAAAAGCTGAATAGAGGATCTATTAAATTTCGCAGGAGTCTAACAAAAAGAGTCAATATGCGTATGTAGGCTTCGCTGCTATCCACCACCACAGTGACTGCGGAGGTGGGTGTCCTGAAAAAGGACCTCGGGCGGACCGAGCAAAAGGACCTCGGGCGGACCGAGCAAGAACTCGGCCTTGCCAAGCGGCAGCTCGAGGAAAAAGAAGGTAAGAAATACTCTACCAAAAAAAGGTGCCTATAGAAAGGCGTGATTGCAAAAAATAACAGGATCGTACTGCTTATTGTAGGGGCCACAACTGAGGTGGCGACCCTCAAGAAGGCGCTATCTGAGGCCGAAAATAAAATGGCCGAGGAGCGCACCGAGCGAGAAAGACTTGGGGCTCAGGTTGGCGAGGTGCAGCAAGAGCTGCAGGCTCTCATGAAAAAACATGAGAGCTTGGAGCTTGAGTCAAAGGCGCAAGCATCCGAGCTCGCGTCGGCCCTTGAGACCGCCAAGGGTGCCATGGCCGAAGCCCAAAAGGCCCTCCAAGAGTTGGAGGAGATGAAAAAGATAGCAGCGGGTAAGGCATTCTTAATGCAAAGTAGAAATATAAAAGTAAACTACTTGTCACTTACCCGAATCCGGAGTTCTCCAGGGTCGTTCGCAGATCTTTCCCGCAGCGTATCCGACGCCGCCGCATTCTACCGAGCTGAAGAGGGCAGCTCGACGGAGAGTGTGTTCTGGTCTCAGTATTCTGAGGCCGGACACCCTGTGCCCTTGAGCGACCAGCTGAAACAGCTGGTCGAGCTCCACAAGGCGGCCGAACAGGCCATGAAGGGTTTCATAGTTCGGCTGTGGCCCGGAGAGGCCCTGCCTGGGAGTTATTTCGGGCTGGTGCGGCGGCTGGTGGAGGCTGTCCAAGGCTCGAGGTCATCAAGCGCTCTGTCTGCATCAAAGGTGCCCGGAGGGCCCTTGCCCGTGCAAAGGTGCACTGGGGTAACTGGACGGTGAGAAGCTTGTGAAGGACGGGCCGCCGCCGGGGAAGGAGCATCGCAAGCCCGAGAACTACTACAAGGATGTTCTTGCGGGTGCCCGCCTTGTGGCGGATGAATGTACCAAAGATGTAATTTTTCAATGAACTCGCTCGTGTTTTATCCTGTGTGCTGAAAACTTGTTCATATGCGCTAAGCAATGCTTATTGAATTTAAAATATTATTTTCTGTGCGGCCGTTTATCAAAAATTGAGAGATGGCCAGTCGTCGGCTTCTGCCCCTGTGCCACTAGTGCTGGGGTGTAAACCTGAGCGCTCTTTTCCCCATGGTTGGGTCCTTCGAGGGAGGCGCTCAGCACAACAAACCAGGGAATCGGACTATAATGCTTGAACACTCTCACTTAGCCATAACACTTTATAATTTTAAATTTCGGCGAAGCCCCTAGTTCAGAAGACCGAGTTCGGGGCGCTATCCACGCCTTGGCCGTACAAAGCCAGCTCCTCGCTCGAAGCGGCATAAGTCTTTAGGGACTCGAAAAACCTCTTGAACAGCGACCGGTCTCTCGCCTTATCATGATAGTCAGTTTTAGCTTTCTCCACTGAGGTGCTTAACCCAGCTGAACTGGGGCACAATCGCAGTGGTTCTCCTAGTGCTACCTTAGCCGATATAGCGGAATGTAAGGCACTGAAACATAGGAGCCGGGCAAACCCAACTATTGACCCAAATCATGATTCGGAGCCGATGCATATAGTGCTATAAGTTCGGGGTGCCGCACTTTTGAAAGTGTACGGACTTCTCACATCAGATTGAAGGGTACTGAAGCCCCTGGCGTGTTTGCCGTACCATGGTGTACGGGTGCGATCATGTTATTTAATAAACATATATATGAAAAGAGGATAATGCAAAAAATAGACAAAAAGCTATGCATTGTTTACAAAGAGGCTATTTATCAAAGCCGAACGATACAAGTAGTGCGATAAGCAAAAAGATATTGGACTATTTAACATGTCCTGACCAGGGGCAGGCCGCGGAATTATATTTAAAACAGGTATACTGCTCGTAACAGAGACCACCTGGGAGTTCCATGATGCGGCATGGCTTGTCTACCTCCTTGGATCTTGCATCGTTTGTGCGGCAGTCGTATTGCCGAACAGGTCGTCCGAAGTATGGAGTCCTGAAAGTAAGAGAAAGAAAAAGGAATCCGGCAGCCCCTAGTACATTTTAAGCCGTATTTCGGGCGTGCCGTTATTGTGCCCCTTCCCCTGTGCCCATGGTATTTCAAGGGCGTAATTATGTACGCGAGGCACTGGTTTCGCTATGTCGCAAGGGCAGGCGTTGGGGCCGCATTGCTACACCTGCTCGGAACGTGCCAGGCGGTCTTGTTGTAGGTTACCCCGGGCGCGCTTGGTAGTGGCCGGCTTTTTAGTGGCCGGACCGGAGAATTGCCTGAGAAGGCTGCTTTGTACTTCCGCTACGAGAGCCGCCGTGTGCTCCTCTGTACGGAGGGAGCGTCCGGTGTTTCTGTTGACCGTGATTACTCCTCGAGGACCTGGCATCTTGAGTTTAAGGTATGCGTAGTGCGGCACCGCATTGAACTTTGCAAATGCGGTTCGTCCGAGCAGGGCGTGATAGCCACTGCGAAACGGGACTATATCGAAGATTAACTCTTCGCTTCGGAAGTTATCCGGAGATCCTAAGACCACATCAAGTGTTACTAAGCCTGTACAGTTGGCTTCTACACCTAGTATAATGCCTTTAAAGGTCGTTTTTGTGGGCTTAATCCTTGAGGGATCTATGCCCATTTTCCGCAATGTATCCTGGTAAAGCAGGTTCAGGCTACTGCCGCCGTCCATGAGGACTCTTGTGAGATGAAATCCGTCGATGATTGGGTCAAGAACCAATGCGGCAAAGCCGCCATGACGGATGCTAGTGGGGTGGTCCCTTCGATCAAAAGTGATCGGGCAGGAGGACCATGGGTTGAACTTTGGGGCGACTGGCTCCATCGCGTATACGTCCCGTAGCGCACGCTTCCGCTCCCTCTTGGGAATGTGGGTTGCGTATATCATGTTCACCGTCCGCACTTGTGGGGGAAATCCCTTCTGTCCATTGTTGTTCGGCAGCCTGGGCTCCTCCTCGTCATCGCTATGCAGCCCCTTGTCTTTGTTTTCGGCTCTTAACTTGCCTGCCAGCTTGAACACCCAACAATCCCTGTTGGCGTGATTGGCTGGTCTTTCGGGGGTGCCATGGATCTGGCACAAGCGGTCGAGTATTCGGTCCAAACTCGGGGGTCAATTATGATTTCAAACTTGCCTGTGAGAAGAGGTTATTTGACATTAGCTCACTTGATGAATGGAGAACCCAAGCCTATGAGAATGCCAAACTTTTTAAAGAAAAAGTTAAAAGATGGCATGACAAAAGAATACAAAAGCGTGATTTTAATGTAGGTGATTATGTATTATTATACAACTCTCGTTTAAGATTTTTTGCAGGAAAACTTCTCTCTAAATGGGAAGGTCCTTACATTATCGAGGAGGTCTATTGTTCCGGTGCCATAAAAATCAACAACTTCGAGGGCACAAATCCAAAGGTGCTGAACGGTCAAAGAATCAAACATTATATCTCAGGTAACCCTATAAATGTTGAAACCAATGTTATTGAAATCGTAACACCGGAGGAATACATAAGAGACACTTTCCAGAATGTTTCAGACTCCGAAAAGGAATAGGTATGTGGTACGGTATGTAAACCGACTCCAAACCAGTTCTAATGGCATTTTTTCTCCGTTTTGGAATATTTAGAAAAATAGAAAAATAAGAAGCAGTCCGGGAAGGACACGAGACCTCCATGAGGGTGGAGGGCGCGCCCTACCCCCCTGGGCGCGCCCCCTGCCTCGTGGGCACCTCGTGCGCTCTCCAGACTCCGTTTTCTTGCACGATACGTATTTTGATCGGTAAAAATCCATTATATAATCTCCCGAAGGTTTTGACTCCTGTACCACGCAAATATCCTCTGTTTTCGTTTCGAGCTGTTTCTATAGCAGATTTGGAGCAAGATGTCATCTCAGGATTCCGACGGAGAGAGCTATGTCTCACACCTCGTTGCTGATCCAAAGACCTATGGGCATCTATCTCTTTGTGGTCGAACTACGGATGAGGAGGAGGATGCTCATTTGATGAGGATCAATGATTCAAGTTCGGAGGAGGAGTATGTCCCTCTACCTCAACCTGGGGATATGCACGTGAAGTTCAAGAAATCTAGTCTCCCTAAGAGGGCTAAACTATCTAACAACCGATCTATTCCTTTACGTTTTCTGCAGAAAAGCAAAGGAGATTTATGTGAAAAGATCTTGAAGCTGGAATCGAAGGTCGATGATTTAAAGGAGGAAATTGCCCCTTCTCAATTACAGTATGAAGAAGCTAAAGGCACAACTGTCATCATCAACAACTCCATCATCACCACCTCCGAAAAAAGAGACATAATCATATGGGTATGGGCACTCCCCTTGGCAACTGCCAAGCTTGGGGGAGGTGCCCCGGTATCGTATCACCATCACACCCCTATCTTTACTGTTTTTCTTAGTCCGATCCTTTTGGTAATATTTTGATCTAGTAGAATAAAGTTTTTGGTATGATTTAGTTTTGAGTTTTGCTTTATGATCCCTTTATGTAATCGAGTCTGTGATCTATATAATAAAGATTAGTGTTGAGTCAAGGGCTTGATTATTTTGCTATGATCTTGAGGGAATAAAAGGAAAGAGAAAGAATAAAAAGGAAACAAAGAGATCATATTGATCTTATGGAAAGTAATGACTTCACATAGAAAGAGTATGATGATTAAAAGTTGTTGAGAGTTGACGAACATAGCTTTGGTCATCGTTGCAATTAATAGGAAGTAATAAATAAAGAGAGGTTTCACATATAAATATACTATCTTGGACATCTTTTATGATTGTGAACACTCATTAAAGTATGACATGCTAAAGAGTTGATGTTGGCCAAGGAAGACAACGTAATGGGTTATGTTTTCTTATATATGAGATAAAGTATATTGTCATGGATCATCCAACATGTTGAGCTTGCCTTTCTCCCTCATGCTAGCCAAATTCTTTGCACCAAGTAGAGATACTACTTGTGCTTCCAAATATCCTTAAACCCAGTTTTGCCATGAGAGTCCACCATATCTACCTATGGATTGAGTAAGATCCTTCAAGTAAGTTGTCATCGATGCAAGGAATAAAAATTGCTCTCTAAATATGTATGATTGATTAGTGTGGAGGAAATAAGCTTTATACGATCTTGTGATGTGGAAGAAATAAAAGCGATGGATTGCATAATAAAGGTCTACATCACAAGTGGCAATATAAAGTGACGTTCTTTCGCATTAAGATTTTGTGCATCCAACCCTAAAAGCGCATGGCAACCTCTGCTTCCCTCTGCGAAGGGCCTATCTTTTTTACTTTTATCTTCTACCTTATGCAAGAGTCATGGTGATCTTCACCTTTCCTCTTTTACATTTCATCCTTTGGCAAGCACAGTGTGTTGGAAAGATCCTGATATATATATCCAATTGGATGTAAGTTAGAATGAACTATTATTGTTGACATTACCCTTGAGGTAAAAGGTTGGGAGGCGAAACAATAAGCCCCTATCTTCCTTGTGTCCGATTAAAACTCTTTAACCACAAGTATTGCGTGAGTGTTAGCAATTGTGAAACACTAAATGATAGTTGAGTATGTGCACTTGCTAAAAAATCTCTGACATAGACTCTTTCTGATGTTATGATAAATTGCAATTGCCTCAATGACTGAGTCTATAGTTTGTTAGTTCTCAATAAAGTTTCTGATTCATAATTGACATTGTGAATAGATTATTACTTGAGCATAAGAAATCATATGACAATATCCATATATGTTGATGTTATAAGAATGATCATGATGCCCTCATGTCCGTATTTTATTTTATCGACACCTCTACCTCTAAACATGTGGACATATTTATCGTTATCGGCTTCCGCTTGAGGACAAGCGAGGTCTAAGCTTGGGGGAGTTGATACGTCCATTTTGCGTCATGCTTTTATATCAATATTTATTGCATTATGAGCTGTTATTACACATTATGTCACAATACTTATGCTTGTTCTCTCTTATTTTACAAGGTTTACATAAAGAGGGAGAATGCCAGCAGCTGGAATTCTGGGCTGGAAAAGGAGCAAATATTAGAGACCTATTCTGCACAACTCCAAAAGTACTGAAACTTCACGGAAGTTATTTTTGGAAATAAAAAAAATATTGAGCGGAAGAAATACCAGAGGGGACCCACACCCTGGGCACGAGGGTGGGGGGCGCGCCCTACCTCCCTGGGCACGCCCACCTGCCTCGTGGGCCCCCTGGTGGCCCTCCGGTGCCCATCTTCTGCTATATGAAGTCTTTCGTCCGAAGAAAAATGATAAGCAAGCTTTCGGAACGAGACTCCGCCGCCACGAGGCGGAACCTTGGCCGAACCAATCTAGGGCTTTGGCGGAGTTGTTCTGCCAGGGACACTTCCCTCCGGGAGGGGGAAATCATCACCATCGTCATCACCAACGCTCCTCTCATCAGGAGGAGGACAATCTCCATCAACATCTTCACCAGCACCATCTCCTCTCAAACCCTAGTTCATCTCTTGTATCCAATTCTTGTCTCTAAGTCTGAGATTGGTACCTGTAGGTTGCTAGTAGTGTTGATTACTCCTTGTAGTTGATACTAGTTGGTTTATTTGGTGGAAGATCATATGTTCATATCCTTTATGCATATTAATACTCCTCTGATTATGAACATGAATATGCTTTGTGAGTAGTTACGTTTGTTCCTGAGGACATGGGAGAAGTCTTGCTATTAGTAGTCATGTGAATTTGGTGTTCGTTCGATATTTTGATGAGATATATGTTGTCTCTCCTCTAGTGGTGTCATGTGAATGTCGACCACATGACACTTCACCATTATTTGGGCCTAGAGGAAGGAATTGGGAAGTAATAAGTAGATGATGGGTTGCTAGAGTGACAGAATCTTAAACCCTAGTTTATGCGTTGCTTCGTAAGGGGCTGATTTGGATCGATATGTTTCATGCTATGGTTAGGTTTACCTTAATACTTCTTTTGTAGTTGCGGATGCTTGCAATAGGAGTTAATCATAAGTGGGATGCTTGTCCAAGTAAGGACAACATCCAAGCACCGGTCCACCCACATATCAAATTATCAAAGTGTTGAACGCGAATCATATGAACATGATGAAAACTAGCTTGACGATAATTCCCATGTGTCCTCGGGAGCGCTTTTATATATATAAGAGTTTGTCCAGGCTTGTCCTTTGCTACAAAAAGGATTGGGCCACCTTGCTGCACTTTATTTACTTTTGTTACTTGTTGCTCGTTACAAATTATCTTATCACAAAACTATCTGTTACCTATAATTTCAGTGCTTGCAGAGAATACCTTGCTGAAAACCGCTTATCATTTCCTTCTGCTCCTCGTTGGGTTCGACACTCTTACTTATCGAAAGGACTACGATGGATCCCCTATACTTGTGGGTCAGCATGAAGTTGAGTAAGACTCAAAGCCCGACCACGGCAGAAGATAGAGAGAGAATGAAAGTCATCCCTATGCCTCAGCCATAGGTTCTACAAAGTATGCCATGCTGTGTACCAGACATATTGTATACCCTGCCCTGAGTTTGGCAAGGGAGTACAATAGTGACCTAGGAGTAGATCACTGGACATTGGTCAAAAAATTGTCCTTGGAGGACTAAGGAAATATTTCTTGGTTATGGAGGTGATAAAGAGTTCATCATAAAGAGTTACGTCGATGCAAGCTTTAACACCGATCTGGATGACTCTGAGTCTCGATATGGATACATATTGAAAGTGGGAGCATTTAGCTAGAGTAGCTCCTTGTAGAGCATTGTAGACATAGAAATTTGCAAAATACATATTGTCATGGAATTGTCACGTCAGATGTCCTAGTGTGAGGACTTAGTCGTGAGGCCAACGCATCTTTGTAGTAGCTTGAGAGGGGTTAATCGGGATGAGAGACGCAGGGCGGATCAACACATTAGACAAGGATTTAGACAGCTTCGGGCCCCGGGAAACATCATCCGGTAATAGCCCTACATGTTGCTTGAGGCTAGATCTCATTATGCTCATGAGAGAGTCGCCGCATAAGCCGGCTCCCCCTTTGTGTCTAGCCTAGAGATTGTTTCTTCTTCCTTGTCCCTCTTTGGGGAGCCCTGCCCCTCCTTATATATGTTGAAGGGGCGGTTTACATGACTAGTCCTAGTTGGATTAGGATTACTCTATTACAAGTGGAGTCCTAGTCTTGCTTCCTTTGTAGAAGAATATTCCTTACGCCTTTCCTCTTAAGCCAACCTTCTGGGCCTTGGGCCTTGTCATCCATCTGAAACACCCACCGGGTCACCAATAAGTCTTCAGGCCCGTGAGTCGTCACACCAGTGAACCGCCAGACATGTAAGTCGCCAATCCTCTGGCGGGTTACCAATGAAATGCCATGTCCGCCCGGGTCATACATCCGGCCGGGTCATACCGCGGGGTATATCCCCGACATTAGCCCCCAGTTTAATTTGGATTTATCCATGTTAAACTGATCTGCAACATAAACACAAGAACAAATTTGATAGGTTGTGCTCCGGGTTAAATATTCTTGAAAGCCGGCACCTGATCATCCTTAAGTCCTTGTCATTTCCTTCTTGTGGAAAGTCTAGGTCAATATACCAGCTTCATAATCAATTTACTGATGTTGGTTTCTCATAGAGAAATATTGTGAAGAATAATCCAATTGAGTCAGCTTCCAAAATGCCGGCTTAAGAAATATTGGTCTTGAAATACTCATCTGACATTCAGCCGGTTTGAAGATGTAGTACTTGCCGGTTTAATATTACCAAAATTGCCGGTTTGTAAATATTGATAACACTGAGTCATAATTGTTGCCAACGTCGGGTCATAATTATTGATGATGCTAGGTTATGATTGTTGCAAATACCCTGTCATAATGATTGGTGATGTCGGGTCAATCTGGTTTGCTCAAAACTAAGAATTTGAAAATATTTCTCCTTATATCCGTGTTAGCTGTAGCCCCCAAGGGCCGGGTCATTATGCAATAATGAGCAGGGACTTTGTGAATATGATCATGTAGACTTGAGAAGCAACGTGTAGCCCCCAAGGGCCGGCTCAGTAAGATAATACCGAGCTTGGACTTTATACATACTTCATTGAAAATAACATCATATGATTTAACTCCCATCATGGGGCTTGAACCCACGTCCATAAGGTTAAGAGCTTTGTGCTTTACCAACTAAGCAATGGACCCTTTAATATAATAGATTAAGACTTGTGTACCTTGAATTGTTGACAAGAGTAATTGGTAGCCTCCAAGGGCCAGCTCATTACAATGGGATGAGTCGGGGGTTTCAAAATGTTGACCAAAAAATGACTTTACATTAGCCCCCAAGTGCCATGGTGCATGATGGCAGTGACATGGGACTTGTATATTTGATGTAATCTCAACTTGAATAATGTAGCCCCCAAGTGCCGGGTCGTAAGCCTGCAGCGACTCGGGACTATTCCTTCCATTGTAGAATAAATCATATCCATTGATAAAATAATAGCCATTGCGCTAAAGCGACTTTGAAAAACCTCAATGATAATACTGGTTATTGATAACCATAAATAAAATCCAGCCATGTTGGCTATTCAAGATTTGAATAATATAATCCGGTATGAAAACCTCAATCATTCAATATCATCATGACAAATCAGCCAAGTTTGGCTATGAAAGATGTGAATACATTATCGGTTGACAAGTAAATCCAGAGTTTAAATACTCGGCGGCTCTTGGCCGATGGCGACTTAATGCACATTCATGGTAAGCCGGAATTTTAATAACCCGACGACTTATAGCCTTTGAAAAAATCCAGAATGGATACCCCTTTTGAAACATCAATTTTGATGATGAGCTTGAACTTAATATAAGTCATAGTTCTGCAAACCCTGCACAGAGTTTAAACAACATATGCCCTGGCGACTTAAAGTCAAAAGCCAGGGCCGGCTTAAACATAATCATGTATAAATAATATTATACCTGTGATATTGAATCGTACTGCTGGCTTATGATACATGTGCAGTAAGGGTGATGACCCAATCTTTAGAAGCCAAAACTTCCGAATGTTTATGACTGTCATATGCTGGCGACTTATCGTCCAAAGTCAAGCCGGGTTAAATAGAAACCACTCATATATGCTTCAGATCTGATCAAAAAAGTCTCAAGACAAACCCAAAAGACTTTTCAAAAAACTTAAGTCAAACAAAGAGAAAAATTTGAGGCTTCTGATTCGAATACGATCAGTAAACCGGACCAAAGGGGTTAAGCTAGGATTCGAATACGATCATGTAGCCCCCAATGGCTTTGGCGTTGCGCCGATCAAGAGGGTACCGACAGCTATGTTCTCTTTGGTTCGAATACGACCTATGTTTGAATAGGAAGCCCCCAAATGACCTTGAGAGTTTTTTAACGACTCCGATTCGAATACGATCGAAGTCCGACCCAAGAGGGGTTAAGCTATGATTCGAATATGATCAAGAAGCCCCCTAGTGGGGTTGGCATTGCGCCGATCAAGAGGGTACCGACAGCTATGTTCTCTTTGGTTCAAATACGACCTATGTTCGAACAGGAAGCCCCCAAATGACCTTGTGAGCTGTGCTCAAGGGGCACCTATGTTTGAACTATGCTTTTGCAACAGACTCTCTTTGGTCCCTTTAATCTGGGTAGTAAGCCCCCAATTTATTGTAAGCATGGCGTATAAGCCGGATCAAGAGGGATATTCACAGCTATGCTCAATGAGCAGGAAGCCACCAAATGATCAATAATATGATAAGCCAATAAGACAGGATAACCCATGTTTGAACCGTGCATTATGGCAGCAAATTCTCTTTGGCGACCTTTAATTTTTCCTGAGAACTCGAACTTGCGAGAGATGAATTCTTTTTGAACCGGAATTTCAAACCGGATATTGAGAGCTTTAAAGCTTTGTGAGAGACAGAGTTACCTTGAGCCGGATTTTAAACCGGGGTCTTTATTTTGAGCCGGAAATTTTCTGACGGCCTTTAAATTTTCATCAATATAACAGTAGCCTCCGGGACCGGGTTATCTTTCCCTCCAATGACCCGGGGTTCTTGAATCTCACAATATTTTCTAAGTCATATCATCGTAGCCCCCGTGTCTCAAGACGACTCAATGAGTTGACTTGAGATTCTCCACAGTTGACCGTCATATAGACCGGTTTGAGTCCTGCATGGGAGAACTTGCAAGCCAGAGTAATTGCTCTTTTAAAGAAAGCAATATGTAATATAAAAATATACTGGATAGATTTCACCTGATACGTTAAGCCAATAATTATCCACCGCGGAGTTGATGATCACCTTGGTGAAGCTGAAATCAATCACGGCCGAGTCGGCCGCGGGAGCAGACAGATGAGCCGGCCGTGGCGTTGTAAGCCTGTGTAGACGGGAGAGTCGGCCGGGAGGTTGTAAGCCGGCGCAGACGAGAGAGTCGGCCGCGGCGTTGGAAATGGCAGACACGGGCGAGTCGACCGCAGGCACAGACAGATAAGCCGGCCGTGGCATTGTAAGCCGGTGCAGATGGGCGAGTCACTCGCAGACGCGGTAAGACGCACGGACGGGCGAGTCGGCCGCGTTGCGTTAATGTAAACTGGGCCGCGAAGACGGCGGCTCACATGGATGCCCGTCAAGCAGCATGGCACGGACGAACCCCGGTGCACAATGTTGCTAGCGTATTATAATGGCGGCACCAGCAATATATCCATGACATGATCATCGCCTTAGCAATGAATAATTATCCTGCATAAATAATATTATAGACTAAGGCAAAGATAAACTGTTCTTTGACAAAAAAATATATATGCCAATAAAACATACTTAGATGGATATCACCTAATGTTTTATCGGGCGAACATGGACTCTGGCGTTGGATAATGCTGGATGTCGGACAAAAAAGACAGCTCGTACATATATACGTCTGATCTGATGTTCCACTAGCACTCAGTAGTCTTGATCCATACGTGGATTAGTAGTGCTAGCACTGTTTTGGAAACGAGCTAGCACATCTTCACATGGACTTTTCCCTTTGATTGATCCTTCACGTGGGGTTATGGTAGCAACTACTAGTAGTCCACGGATGAATTGTTTATTACTCCCTCCGTCCAATAATGTAAGACCTTTTTTGACTCTACACTAGAGTCAAAAAACGTCTTACATTATGGGACGGAGGAAGTAGTAGTGAATTGGCATCATTGATTTGCCTTGTAGTGGCGCACTGCTCCTGGGCTGCGGCGGCACCCGCGGGTCGATGACGGTGGCAGACCGCTCGATGCGGGGTCGACGGAGGCAGAGGTGACCCAGCGCAGCGGCGGCTCAAAGTACAACGGCGGCAGCAGCAGGGCCCAGGCCGGCTTGCAAGCAGAGGTGGCTGCTCAAGGCCGCAACGGCGGGAGGCGCGGCAGTGGTAGGTTGTTGCGGCAAAGTGGAGCGAGGCCCTTGGCGGCTCAATGCGGCGGTTACTGCAGAAGTAACCTGCCCGAGCTAAGCACAGGAGGACCGCGACGGGGGCGGCTCGGGCAGACTAGCAACTTAATATAGTCCCGACGGTTCGGGCAGACCGGTGACTCGATATAGCCCCGGCTGCTCAGGCAAAAACCGGCGACTCAATACAGCCCCGGCGGCTCAAGGCGGCAGGGGTGGCTCAGAAGCGCGGGGAGACCGCAGAGGCGGGCGGCTCAGGTTCAATGCGGCGCGTCTCATGGAGTAGTATTTTTGCACCATGGTCTTTACGTGGTCTTCCTCTATCCATAAGTGGTAGCAACAAAGTATCACATGTAATGGAGTAATTGATTCATCACTTTGACTAATCTTGTCTTTCACATGATGGATGATGGTCCTTCTTGGAGATTGTGCCATTGTGCTTTTTAATGTAGCACTGGTAGTAAATTTTTTTTGAGAGAAACATGGCATGCAAGATGCGAACGCTGGTAACCTTGACCCTTTTGCAGCCTTTTGCCATCCCGTGGACTTAACATACTGATTAGATTACCAAACAGAATCTCAGGTTTCGCCTGTAGAAGTAGCAGACCAGACCAGATCCATTAGATCTTGGAGAGAATTCTTTATTTGGCCCTTTCTTAAAATTTGGTTCTTTTTTGTCAAAAAACTTTTTTTTCCTTTTTGACACTTAATCTTTATTTTGTTCCCTAGATGACACTTTCATTCAGTTTTCCATCCGACAGTGTTAACTATGATGTACAAAGACAATTTTGCCCTTGGTGGTAATATATGTCACCAAGAAAGGGAAGAGAAAGAGCGTGAATATGAATGTATGAAAGTGTTGCGCGTTGAAGATTCCACGTTCAAATATTCATATACACCAGCGTCTGACCAGTCGCGTTGTACAGCTCGATTCGCGAGAGCGCGGCACTCAGTTGCTCACGCACGAGTACGTACAAAGCTAGCACAAGAACCATGCGAACTAGCAACTTGATTGATTTTGCCTGAACTGTGAACGCACGTCTAGCCGGCACCTCACATGCGTACGCGAACCAGTAAAAGCTAGCGCTTAATCGATCGGATCAATTCGATCTCGGCGGAATACTCTCGTGACTATCCAACTGATTCGTGTATATACATGGTAGTGAGGAGACATATTTTTGGAACGATTCGATGGAGACATTTTACTTGATGGAGGCGTGAGAGCTTGTGCAGCAAATTGAGGCGCGAACACAACTAAGGGACATCACCCGTCGAGGTTAAACTATCACCCACAAGATTAATCTGCATAAATTTATACACTACAGTCTACAGTAGAGGCTGAATGGGTAGTTATTATTCCACTCAACATATTATTATTAGTCCCCTGCAATTTTTTTAATGATTAGTCATATAGTACTATTTTTTTATTTATCCAACCACGACAAAATATATCACATTACCTCTTTGTTTGCATGTGAATAATCTGGTCATATACTACACTAGGGGTAAAAATGTCTTTTTATGTCAGGCTTAACATCGTTACTTGTCAAATCTGACTAAAGTGTCACATAGGGAATGAAATGAAATTTAAGTGTCAAAAAGGAAGAAAAATGTTTTTTGGATCAAAAGGGAAGCAAATTTTAAGAAAAGGTCAAATAAGGAATTCTCTTTAGATCTTGCCGGCTCTTGTCGGCTATACAAATAAGAGCTCTTGACCTTTTCTAGCCGGCTCAGCTATTTCTTTTCCTTGCGCACACGGACCGAACTGACTGCTAGAGCCGATGCTACCGCAGTCCGGAGGCGACAGTGACTCAGATTGAGGGCAACTGAGGCCGTGCAGCCGCGTCGGTGGGGCATGTGACGCGAGGCTAAGCCCGAGGCTGCAACGACTTAACGTAAAAAACCAGGGCCCGAAGGTCTATAGCGGTGATGCGACCAAGCGCGGGAACAACAGCGGCAGGTGATTCTCAACATGGCACCCGCCGGGTTCGGGTGCGGGTAATGGTCGCCCAAACCCGTACCCGTCTCATTATTTTTTGCCCATACCCGTACCCATACCCGCACCTCGGGTTTTAAACTGTTCCTATACCCGTACCCGGTCGGGTGCGGGTAATACCCGCGGGTAAAAAATACCCATCTCGATCACCTTACCCAATTAACACTTCATCATGTATTTTTCAACATTTACACATATATAGCCAACATTTCAGCATGTATACTTCAACATTTCAGTACATATATACATATTTTAGCATTTCAGCACATATAGATAACGATTTGTTGCGCGATGGAATAAAAAGAATGATATTGATTTTCAGAAATGGATAGCAATACACACAAAATAGATGACACTAAGCAATGTCCAGTTATCTACATGGCTGAGTAGTCTGTACGTGAATTTTTAGAGAAACATTCACACATATTCTTTTTTTTTCAATTACAAGACAAACAAGATGGACACGATTTTCTCTAATTTTCTTTTATTGAAAGTACTTCTGCATCCCCTACTTCAAAATAACCTGAAGGCGACTATATAATAAGATTAACAGAACCGTGAGTTCACAAAACAAGATCAACGCGTTTAAACAAGATCATGCACATGCGTAAGGGGGGGGGGGGGATTTTAGGTTAGCCTAGGATATAATGGCTAGGTTCCTTTAGTGAATGACACATGGGAGCTTACTGAGCCTACTGTTAGAAGGAATTAGTTTATGGGTATGCGGGTACGCGGGTGCGCGGGTATGGGTATTGCATTCCCATACCCATACCCGGCTTACCCGATGGGTACAATTTTTTCTCATTTATAAACCCATGGATATTTATTTGTCTCAAACCCTTACCTTAATAGGGTTTTTCCCCACCGGGTTCGCGGGTTGCGGGTATCCATTGCCATGTTGAGGTGATCCGGAGTGGCAGCGGCTGGGCCGGCCCGCAATTGTTAACACAAGGCAGGCGACTCGGAGCTGGATGCGATGATGGCCATGCGACTGCGGGTTTGACTCGGAATAGACCGGCGAGCAGCGCATAAAATACTTCTGGAGAACTTCCCTCAAGCTTCGTCTTCTTTTTGTTCTATTTGCGTTCAACGCGCAAGAAGCAAAAAGTAGTGCCCGGTAGATGAATTGATTTTTTTGGTCTTCCCGTGGAGGAAAGCAATGGCAGCAACAACAGTTTGATATTCCCAGGCGTGTCCCATCAGCACAAAAAACCGGAGCCAAAGGAAAGATAAAGGGCCCCGGCGACTTGATTCTTGTACTGGTCGGACAGAACGGTCGCAACTTGAGTAATTTTTCACGCATTAAACAGAATCCTTGTCGGTTTCAATGGCGTGCGGCTCTAGCAACCGTATACAGCAGCCTTTGCAGCAGAGTTAATCTCAACCGACTTGATCTCGCGACAGCGACGGCTCACGGATGCAGCAACCATGATCTTGACTAATGAACTTGTAGTTGATGTGACTCCTTCTAATCTAAATCTTTCTTCACCCAAAAAATTGCAAACTTATCAAAACCCTAGGAAATATCCTTCAAGAACTCAACATCACCGTGCGCGGGCCCCACGGTGGGCGCCAACTGTCGTGGAATTGTCACGTCAGATGTCCTAGTGTGAGGACTTAGTCGTGAGGCCAACGCATCTTTGTAGTAGCTTGAGAGGGGTTAATCGGGATGAGAGACGCAGGGCGGATCAACGCACAAGACAAGGATTTAGACAGCTTCGGGCCCCGGGAAACATCATCCGGTAATAGCCCTACATGCTGTTTGAGGCTAGATCTCATTATGCTCATGAGAGAGTCGTCGCATAAGCCGGCTCCCCCTTTGTGTCTAGCCCTAGAGATTGCTTCTTCTTCCTTGTCCCTCTTTGGTGAGCCCTGCCCCTCCTTATATATGTTTAAGGGGCGGTTTACATGACTAGTCCTAGTTGGATTAGAATTACTCTATTACAAATGGAGTCCCAGTCTTGCTTCCTTTGTAGAAGAATATTCCTTAGGGCTTTCCTCTTAAGCCGGCCAATCATAACATGAGCCGGCTTTCTGGGCCTTGGGCCTTGTCATCCATCTGAAACATCCGCCGGGTCACCAATAAGTCTTCAGGCCCGTGAGTCGTCACACCAGTGAACCGCCAGACACGTAATTCGCCAATCCTCTGGCAGGTTACCAATGGAACACCAAGTCCGGACAGGTCATACATCCGCCCGGGTCATACCGCGGGGTATATGACAGACCCATTGACTAAGCTTCTCTCACAAGCAAAACATGATCACACGTTTAGTACTCTTTGGGTGTTAATCACATAGCTATGTGAACTAGATTATTGACTTTAGTAAAACCCTTTGGGTATTAGTCACATGGCGATGTGAACTAATCACATGGTGATGTAAACTATTGGTGTTGAATCACATGGCGATGTGAACTAGATTATTGACTCTAGTGCAAGCGAGAGACTAAAGGAAATATGCCCTAGAGGCAATAATAAAGTTGTTATTTATATTTCTTTATTTCATGGTAAATGTTTATTATTCATGCTAGAATTGTATTAACCGGAAACTTAGTACATGTGTGAATACATAGACAAACAAAGTGTCACTAGTATGCCTCTACTTGACTAGCTCGTTGAATCAAAGATGGTTAAGTTTCCTAGCCATAGACATGAGTTGTCATTTGATTAACGGAATCCCATCATTAGAGAATGATGTGATTGACTTGACCCATTCCATTAGCTTAGCACTTGATCGTTTAGTATGTTGCTATTGCTTTCTTCATGACTTATACATGTTCCTATGACTATGAGATTATGCAACTCCCGAATACCGGAGGAACACTTTGTGTGCTACCAAACGTCACAACGTAAGTGGGTGATTATAAAGGTGCTCTAGAGGTGTCTCCGATGGTGTTTGTTGAGTTGGCATAGATCGAGATTAAGATTTGTCACTCCGATTGTCGGAGAGGTATCTCTGGGCCCTCTCGGCAATGCACATCACTATAAGCCTTGCAAGCATTGTGACTAATGAGTTAGTTGCGGGATGATGCATTACGGAACGAGTAAAGAGACTTGCCGATAACGACATTGAACTAGGTATAGTGATATCTGCTACCTCTTGAGCACTGCGTTGGATTTCCCCGAAGAGGAGAGGATGACGCAGCAAAGTAGCGTAAGTATTTCCCTCAGTTTTTGAGAACCAAGGTATCAATCCAGTAGGAGCCTACACACAAGTCCCTTGTACCTACACAAAACAATAGCTCAACGCAACCAACGCGATTAGGGGTTGTCAATCCCTTCACGGTCACTTACGGGAGTGAGATCTGATAGAGATGATAGATAATATTTTTGGTATTTTTGGTATAGAGATGCAAAGTGAAAAATAAAAGGAAAAGTAAAAAGCAAAGCAATAATAAAGTGATGGAGATTGATATGATGAGAATAGACCCGGGGGCCATAAGTTTCACTAGTGGCTTCTCTCAAGAGCATAAGTATTCTACGGTGGGTGACAAATTATTGTTGAGCAATTGACAGAATTGAGCATAGTTATGAGAGTATCTAGGTATGATCATGTATATAGGCATCACGTCCGAGACAAGTAGACCGACTCCTGCCTGCATCTAATACTATTATTCCACTCATCGACCGCTATCCAGCATGCATCTAGAGTATTAAGTTAAAAACAGAGTAAAGCCTTAAGCAAGATGACATGATGTAGAGGGATAGTTTCATGCAATATGATAAAAACCCCATCTTGTTATCCTCGATGGCAACAATACAATACGTGCCTTGCTGCCCTTCTTTCACTGGGAAAGGATACCGCAAGATTGAACCCAAAGCTAAGCACTTCTCCCATGGCAAGAAAACCAATCTAATAGGCCAAAGCAAACCGATAATTCGAAGAGACTTGCAAAGATAACCAATCATACATAAAAGAATTCAGAGAAAATTCAAATATTATTCATAGATAGACTTGATCATAAACCCACAATTCATCGATCTCAACAAACACACCGCAAAAAGAAGATTACATCGAATAGATCTCCACAAGAGAGGGGGAGAACATTGTATTGAGATCCAAAAAGGGAGAAGAAGCCATCTAGCTACTAACTATGGACCCGAAGGTCTGAGGTAAACTACTCATACTTCATCGGAGAGGCTATGATGATGTAGAAGCCCTCCGTGATAACGGCCCTCTCCGGCGGAGCTCCGGAACAGGCCCCAAGATGGGATCTCATGGATACAGAAAGTTGCGGCGGTGGAATTAGGTTTTTGGCTCCGAATCTGATCGTTTGGGGGTACGTAGGTAGGAAGAAGTACGTCGGTGGAGCTCCGTGGGCCCCACGAGGGTGGGGGCGCGCCTGGGGGTGTAGGGCGCGCCCCCTACCTCGTGCCCACCCGAAGCTTCCTTGGCGTAGGGTATCAAAAATTATAGATACGTTGGAGACGTATCAGGCATCCCCAAGCTTAATTCCTGCTCGTCCTCGAGTAGGTAAATGATAAAAAGAGAATTTTTTATGCGGAGTGCTACCTGGAATAATTTCAATGCAAATCTTCTTAATTGTGGTATGAATATTCAGATTCGAAAGATTCAAGACAAAAGTTCATATTGACATAAAAATTAAAAATACTTCAAGCATACTAACAAAGAAATTATGTCTTCTCAAAATAACATGGCCAAAGAAAGTTGTCCCTACAAAATCATATAGTCTGGCTATGCTCTATCTTCACCACACAAAGTATTTAAATCATGCACAACCCCGATGACAAGCCAAGAAATTGTTTCATACTTTAACATTTTCAAAACTTTTTCAATCTTCATGCAATACATGAGCGTGAGCCATGGATATAGCACTAGTATGTGGAATGAAATGGTGGTTGTGGAGAAGACAAAAAGAGGGGAAGATAGTCTCACATCAACTAGGTGTATCAACGGGCTATGGAGATGCCCATCAATAGATATCAATGTGAGTGAGTAGGGATTGCCATGCAACGGATGCACTAGAGCTATAAGTATATGGAAGCTCATCAAAAGAAACTAAGTGGGTGTGCATCCAACTCGCTTGCTCACGAAGACCTAGGGCAATTTTGAGGAAGCCCATCATTGGAATATACAAGCCAAGTTCTATAATAAAAAATTCCCACTAGTATATGAAAGTGACAAAATGAGAGACTCTCTATCATGAAGATCATGGTGCTACTTTCAAGCACAAGTGTGGTAAAAGGATAGTAACATTGTCCCTTCTCTCTTTTTCTCTCATTTTTTTATTTGGGCCTTTTTTATGGCCTCTTTTCCTTTTTTTTCGTCCGGAGTCTCATCCCGATTTATGGGGGAATCATAGTCTCCATCATTCTTTCCTCACTTGGGACAATGCTCTAAAAATTGATGATCATCACACTTTTATTGTTCTTACAACTCGATACTTAGAACAAATATGACTCTATATGAATGCCTCCAGCGGTGTACCGGGATATGCAATGAATCAAGAGTGACATGTATGAAAGAATTATGAATGGTGGCTTTGCCACAAATACGATGTCAACTACATGATCATGCTAGCAATATGACAATGATGGAGCGTGTCATAATAAACGGAACGGTGGAAAGTTGCATGGCAATATATACTGGAATGGCTATGGAAATGCCTTGATAGGTAGGTATGGTGGCTGTTTTGAGGAAGGTTTATGGTGGGTGTATGATACCGGCGAAAAGTGCGCGGTATTAGAGAGGCTAGCAATGGTGGAAGGATGGGAAAAAGTGCATATAATCCATGGACTCAACATTAATCATAAAGAACTCATATACTTATTGCAAAAATCTAGAAGTTATCAAAGCAAAGTATTACGCGCATGCTCCTAGGGGGATAGATTGGTAGGAAAAGACCATCACGTCCCCGACCGCCACTCATAAGGAAGACAATCAATAAATAAATTATGCTCCGACTTCATCACATAACGGTTCACCATACGTGCATGCTACGGGAATCACAAACTTTAACACAAGAATTTTTCAAATTCACAACTACTCAACTAGCATGACTCTAATATCACCATCTTTATATCTCAAAGCAATTATCAAGCCTCAATCTTTTCTTAGTATTCAACGCACTCAAAAGAAAGTTTCACAAATCTTGAACACCAAGCATATTATTATTAAGCAAATTACCATGCTATTAAGACTCTCAAAATAATTTAAGTGAAGCATGAGATATCAATAGTTTCTTTAAAACAAATCCACCACCGTGCTCTAAAAGATCTAAGTGAAGCACATAGAGCAAAATTTTAACGCTCAAAAGATATAAGTGAAGCACATAGAGCAAAACTACATAGCTCAAAAGATATAAGTGAAGCACATAGAGTATTCTATCAAATTCCAATTCATGTATGGCTCTCTCAAAAGGTGTGTACAGAAAGTATGATTGTGGCACACTAACAAACAAATACACAAATAATACAAGATGCTCCAAGCAAAACACATATCATGTTGGTGAATAAAAATATAGCTCCAAGTAAATTACCGATGGAAGTGGACGAAAGAGGGGATGCCTTCCGGGGCATCCCAAGCTTTGACTTTTTGGTGTCCTTAGATTATCTTGGGGGTTCCATGGGCATACCCAAGCTTAGGCTCTTGCCACTCCTTGTTCCATAATCCATCAAAAGAATTCACCCAAAACTTGAAAACTTCACAACACAAAACTCTATAGAAATCTCGTGAGCTCCATTAGAGAAAGAAAACAAAAAACCACTTCAAGGTACTGTAATGAACTCATTCTTTATTTATATTGGTGTTAAACCTACTGTATTCCAACTTCTCTATGGATTATAAACTATTTTACTAGCCATAGATTCATCAAAATAAGCAAACAACACACGCAAAACAGAATCTGTCAAAAACAGAACAGTCTGTAGTAATCTGTAACTAACGCAAACTTCTGAAACCTAAACAATTCTATCAAAATTAGACGACCTAGAAAATTTGTTTATTGATCAGCAGAAATAAGAATCAGTATTTTATCACGTTCTGATGATTTTTAATAATTCGGGCACTGAACGCAAAGTTTCTGGAAATTACAGCAAGATCAAATAACTATCATCCAAGAAGATCCAATAGGTCTAACTTGGCATAAACACTAATTAAAACACAAAACCACATCCAAAAAGAATGTAGATGGGTTATTTATTCCTAAAAATAAGAAAAACACAAAAAACTAAAAACAAAATTGGGTTGCCTCCCAACAAGCGCTATCGTTTAACGCCCCTAGCTAGGCATAAAAGCGAGGATAGATCTAGGTATTGCCATCTTTGGTAGTAGGAAAGAAAAGAGCAAATTTCCTTTCTATGTCATTTATTCTCCTATTTTGGGAAAGCACATGGACATTAATGGATGAAGTAAGATTAAGCACGTTACCGAAATTTGCATCTAGACTAGATTTCATCTCTTTGATAATTTCGTTTTGATAGAAGCATAAGAGGGTGGTAGATTCAACCTTATCATTCATGGGTTGCCCAAATATAGTTTTCATCCTTTCATAGGTATATATAGCATCCCCTTCAAGAAAAACCTCTTCAAAAATAGAATATAACATTTGTTTGAAATAGGCAGGTAATCCAACATAGAAATCTTTTAAGTAAACCTCAATTTGATATTGTGGTATGTAGCTAGCCATAATCCTCAATAACCTATCCCAAGCATCTTTTAAAGAATCATCAATTAAATAGCGAAAAATTCCAGAGTCATCTTCATCAAGATTATTTAAACTCTCATTGGTAACCCCGGTGGGTCTTTCAATAGCATCATTATTTTTGAGCTTAGAGAGGATAGGGGGGTCATCCAAGGTACTAAGACCCTGGAAAGGACCCTTTATTATTTTTGATTCGGCCATGGCAACGGGAAGGCAAACGGAAAAGAGAAGGACAAGGAGATTGGGTGAGAGAGGGCGAATAAAACGGCAAGGGTGAAGTGGGGGAGACGAAAACGAGAGGCAAATGGCAACTAATGTAATGCGGGAGATAGGGATTGTGATGGGTACTTGGTGTGTTGACTTTTTGCGTAGACTCCCCGGCAACGGCGCCAGAAATTCTTCTTGCTACCTCTTGAGCTTGCGTTGGATTTCCCCGAAGAGGAAAGGATGATGCAACAGAGTAGCGTAAGTATTTCCCTCAGTTTTTGAGAACCAAGGTATCAATCTAGTAGGAGGCCACGCGCAAGTCCCTCGTACCTACACAAAAGCAATAGCTCCTCGCAACCAACGCGATTAGGGGTTGTCAATACCTTCACGGTCACTTACAAGAGTGAGATCTGATAGAGATGATAGATAATATTTTTGGTATTTTTTTATATAGAGATGCAAAGTGAAAAGTAAAAGGCAAAGTAAAAAAGCAAAGCAAGATTAAAGTGATGGAGATTGATATGATGAGAATAGACCCGGGGGGCATAGGTTTCACTAGTGGCTTCTCTCAAGAGCATAAGTATTCTACGGTGGGTGAACAAATTACTGTTGAGCAATTGACAGAATTGAGCATAGTTATGAGAATATCTAGGTATGATCATGTATATAGGCATCACATACGAGACAAGTAAACCGACTCCTGCCTGCATCTACTACTATTATTCCACTCATCGACCGCTATCCAGCATGCACCTAGAGTATTAAGTTAAAAACAGAGTAATGCTTTAAGCAAGATGACATGATGTAGAGAGATAAATTCATGCAATATGAAATAAACCCCATCTTGTTATCCTCGATGGCAACGATACAATACGTGCCTTGCTGCCCCTTCTGTCACTGGGAAAGGACACCGCAAGATCGAACCCAAAGCTAAGCACTTCTCCCATGGCAAGAACTACCAATCTAGTTGGCCAAACCAAACGGATAATTCGAAGAGACTTGCAAACATAACCAATCATACATAAAAGAATTCAGAGAAGATTCAAATATTATTCATAGATAGACTTAATCATAAACCCACAATTCATCGGTCTCAACAAACACACCACAAATAGAAGATTACATCGAATAGATCTCCACAAGAGAGGGGGAGAACATTGTGTTGAGATTCAAAAAGAGAGAAGAAGCCATCTAGCTACTAACTATGGACCCGAAGGTCTGAGGTAAACTACTCACACTTCATCGGAGAGGCTATGATGATGTAGAAGCCCTCCGTGATGACGGCCCTCTCCGGCGGAGCTCCGGAACAGGCCCCAAGATGGGATCTTGTGGATACAGGAAGTTGCGGCAGTGGAATTAGGTTTTTGGCTCCGTATCTGATCGTTTGGGGGTATGTAGGTATATATAGGAGGAAGAAGTACGTCGGTGGAGCTCCGTGGGCCCCACAAGGGTAGGGGCACGCCTCCCTACCTCGTGCCCACCTTGAAGCTTCCTTGGCGTAGGGTCCAAGTCTCCTAGATCATATTCAGTGAGAAAATCATGTTCCCGAAGGTTTCATTCCGTTTGGACTCCGTTTGATATTCCGTTTCTTCGAAACACTGAAATAGGCAAAAAAAAACTGCAATTCTGGGTTGGGCCTCCGGTTAATAGGTTAGTCCCAAAAATAATATAAAAGTGGAAAATAAAGCCCAATATAGTCCAAAACAGTAGATAATATAGCATGGAGCAATCAAAAATTATAGATATATTGGAGACGTATCAGAGACATATCAATATCGACGATTGAATCTCGGGCAAGTAACATACCGAGGACAAAGGGAACAACGTATGTTGTTATGTGGTTCGACCGATAAAGATATTCGTAGAATATGTAGGAGCCAATATGGGCATCTAGGTTCCGCTATTGGTTATTGACCAGAGAGGTGTCTCGGTCATGTCTACATAGTTCTCGAACCTGTAGGGTGCGCACGCTTAAACGTTCGTTGACAATATAGTATTATATGAGTTATGTATGTTGGTGACCGAATTTTGTTTGGAGTCCCGGATGAGATCACAGACATGACGAGGAGCTCCGGAATGGTCTGGGGGTAAATATTGATATATAGGATGATATGGTTCGGCCAAGGGGTGAAGGCCATGAGGCTTTAGGTCGGTGCAAAAGGAGTTTTGCGGAGGCCAGGGGGCAAACGGCGGAGACCTGGCGTCTGGCCCTGGGCCAGACGCCGAGGCCCATGGCGTCTAGGCCAGACGCCAAGGATTGTGGCGTTTGGTCTAGGAGTCTGAGTAGGACTCTTGCCTTTCAGGCAAAACCGACTTTGAGGAGGCTTTTGCTCCAAGTTTCGACTCCAGGGCTCAACATATAAATAGAGGGGCACGACTAGCACCAAAGACACATCAAGAAACACCAAGCCGTGTGTCGGCAACCTCGTCCCCTCTATTTTATCCTCCGTCATAGTTTTTGTAGTGCTTAGGCGGAGCCCCGCGGAGATTGTTCTTCACCAACACTGTCACCTCGTCGTCGTGTTGCCGGAACTCATCTACTACTTCGCCCCTCTTGATGGATCAAGAAGGCAAGGACGTCATCGAGCTGATTGTGTGCTGAACGCAGAGGTGTCGTATGTTTGGTGTATGTTCGGTACTTGATCGGGACAGATCGTGTAGGTGTACGACTACATCAACCGCGTTGATAAACGCTTCCGCATACGGTCTATGAGTGTACGTGGACTACACTCTCCCCTATCGTTGCTATGCATCACCATGATCTTGCGTGTGCATAGGAAAATTTTGAAATTACTGCGTTCAACAATAGTTATATTGCCCCTTATGATAGCAACCTTTATTATGCAGTCTACCGCTTTTATTGCTTTGCCATCACAAGTTCATACAACACTTAATTTTCTCTTACACTAAATGATCTAACACTTTTAGAAGCAATTTTTATCGCCTTATTGCACCAATGACAACTTACTTGAAGGATCTTGCTCAATCCTTAGGTAGGTATGGTGGAATCTTGAAGATAAGATTTGGGTTTAAGGGTTTTTGGATGCACAAGTAGTATCTCTACTTAGTGCGGAATTTTTTGCTAGCAAAGATGGGGGCAAGCACATGTTGAAGGATCTATGACGATATGACTTCTATGTGAATATGAGCAAACATAAATCATTACCTTGTCTTCCTTGTCCAATGTCAACAATTTTGGCATATAATATTTTGATGGAGGCTCACAATCACAAAAGATTTCCATGATAGTGTATTTGCATGTGAAAGTCTCTTCCTTATACTAATTATTCGTGAATTGCATGTACGACCAATATTGTGATTGTCAAGCCTTAAAAGATATGATTTCAACTTCATGACATTCAATTTATTCAACAATTTACTCATAGGATATAAGTGAAGCACAAGAGCAATTCCATAGAAAAGAGCTTCGTTGACGGGATGTGAATGCCACTTACTTAGCCTCCAAGGCAACTATTTGAGGACTCTATTTTATTTAAAAACTTTCAGATCTACGTACTTTATTGAAGCAGTAAGCAAAACAAAGTAAAATGACATTCCAAGGATAGCACACATCATGTGAAGAAGCAAAAACTTAGGCTCAACCGATACTAACCGATAATTGTTGAAGGAAGAAGGTGGGATGCCTACCGGGGCATCCCCAAGCTTAGATGATTGAGACTTCTTGAATATTATCTTGGGATGCCTTGGGCATCCCAAATCTTGAGCTTTTGTGTCTCCTTAATTCCTTTTATATGACGGTTTCCCTAAATCTTAAAAACTTCATCCGCACAAAACTCAACAAGGACTCGTGAGATAAATTAGTATAAACCAATGCAAGAACTTTATCATTATTTACTGTATCAAATCACTAAAATTATTATTCAACATTGCATACTAAATGCCTCTGCATATTTAATAATCCTATCCTCAAATAGATTCATTAAACAAGCAAGCATATGCAAACAATGCAAAAATAACAGTAATCTGCCAAAACAGTACAGTATGTAAAGAATGCAAGAGTATCAATACTTATTCAACTCCAAACATTATGAAATTCTACCAAACTTTAGAAAATTTATCAGATCCTATTATGCAAAAAGTTTCAACATTTTATCATATTCTGACTTTCCTCGGGAATTTTTGCAACATCGATAAACTTTCTGTTTTCAAACAGCATCATGTAGATTTGTAAAATAAGCATAGTAAAGGCTATCAATTCCAGTTTTATTGAAATAAAAGATGCAAAAAAATTATTCTAAATAACATCAAGAAAATCCTAACAAAATAAATTGGTGCTCCAAGCAAAACTCATATCATGTGACGAATGAAAACATAGCTCCAAGTGAGGTTAGAGATAATGTTGGAGACGAAAGAGGGGATGCCTTCCGGGGCATCCCCAAGCTTAGTTGCTTATATCTTCATTGAATATTACCTTGGGGTGCCTTGGGCATCCCAAAGCTTAGGGTCTTGTCACTCCTTATTCTCCTCATATCAACATCTCACCCAAAACTTGAAAACTTCAATCACACAAAACTTAACAGAACTTCGTGAGATAGGTTAGTATGATAAAGAGCAAACCATTCCACATTGGTACTGCCAAACACAAGATTCATAATTGTTCTCACACAATTCCTACTGTAGCATATCATTTCCACAATTTATATTGAGCAATATAAGCCATAGAAACTATAAAGCAAGCAAACTATGCATTGAAAACCGAATCTGTCAAAAACAGAACAGTCTGTAATGATCTGGACTCAAACCATACTTCTGCTACTCAAACAATTATTAAAAAATTAGGCACACATGAGAAATTTTTATATTAAACTTCTGCCAAAATAATCAACTCAAAATAATCAACTCAAAAGGCACACATGAGTTTCTGTTTTTCAGCAAGATCAAATCCACTATCACCCAACATGATCCCAAAGGCTTTACTTGGCACTTTATTGAAACAAAATCTATAAAAAATGATTACTACAATATCATAATAATGTGAACACACAAAAATAGTAGGTAAAATTGTTGGGTTGTCTCCCAACAAGCGCTTTTTTATGCCTTTTAGCTAGGCATGATGATTTCAATGATGCTCACATTAAAGATAAGAATTGAAACATAACAAGAGCATTATGAATCACATGGCAAGCACATTTAAGTCTAACCCACTTCCTATGCATAGGTATTTTGTGATCAAACAACTCATGGGAACAAGAATCAACTAGCATAGGAAGGCAAAACAAGCATAACTTCAAAAGTTTCAACACATAGAGAGGAAACTTGGAATTATTGCAATTCCTACAAACATAAGTTCCTCCCTCATAATAATTTTCAGTAGCATCATGAAGAAATTCAACAATATAACCATCACATCAACCATTATTTTCATGATGCAAAAGCATACAAAATTTATTACTCTCCACATAAGCAATTTTATTCTCATTCACAATAGTGGGAGTATCATATGAGACTTGAATAATAAAAATTGTTCTCACATTAAGAGAGTAATGTTCAGTAAAAGGATATTCAAAATTATGACAATAATTATCACTACTTGTTATAACATAAGTATCATCACAATAATCATCATAAGTAGCAACTTTGTTCTCATCATAGATAAGAGGCATGTAGCCATCATAGCAAGTTTGATCATCAAATCTTGGGGGACTAAAAATATCATCTTCATCAAACATAGCATCCCCAAGCTTATGGCTTTGCATATTATTAGCATCATGGATATTCAAAGAACTCATACTAGCACTATTGCAATCATGCTCATCATTCAAATATTTTGTGCCAAACATTTTGTTGACTTCTTCTTCTAACAATTGAGCACAATTTTCCGAACCATCATTTTTAAGAAAGATATTATAAAGATGATCAATAATATGATGCAACCTCAATTCCATTTTATGTAGTTCACTATTATAAAACCAAACTAGTGATAAAACAAGAAACTAAAATATGCAATTGCAAGATCTAAAGATATACCTTCATGCACTCTCCTCCCCGGCAACGGCGCTAGAAAAGAGCTTGGTGTCTACTACGCAACTTTATTCTTGTAGACACATGTTGGGCCTCCAAGCGCAAAGTTTTGTAGGACAGTAGCAATTTTCCCTCAAGTGGATGACCTAAGGTTTATCAATCCATGAGAGGTGTAGGATGAATATGGTCTCTCTCAAACGACCCTGCAACCAAATACAAGAAATCTCTTATGTCCCCAACACACCCAATACAATGGCAAATTGTATAGGTGCACTAGTTCAGCGAAGAGATGGTGATAAAAGTGTAATATGGATGGTAGAAGTATATTTTTATAATCTGAATAAATAAAAACAACAAGGTAGCAAATAGTAAACAGGCACAAAAACGATATTGCAATGCTTGAACAAGGCCTAGGGTCCGTAC